>JAJQWJ010000002.1:9944363-11194363 GCA_023637945.1 Phaethornis superciliosus | reverse complement strand
CTAAGCCCAGTGCATACAGGTAATGCTCAGCTTTGCTATGTTTTTTTCTATCAGCAAGATACTTTTTTAGTTTCCAGGCTAAATCCTCCATGTAAACTCTTCTTACCTTTTGTCTTCTTGTGACCTCTATGCCCAGGTCTTTGTGTCCAGTCCCCACTGTAAAGGCCACAAAAATCAAGTCAATGAAACAGACTGGTGATCTTTGAATTTTGCTGTAATTAAAACCAGAAGAAAGAATACTGGGAAATGGTTGTGAGAAACAGGTGAAATTGGATTAGAGAATTCAGTTGGAAAAGATGACTATAAGGAAGATTTCTTCAGTCAATATTTGATGAGGAAGTTACTTTTTTTGGGAACAACAGAGTCTTGGTAAATTATTTGTTTACTTTTCTACTCATTGGAGGCAAACCATGCCACTTAATTAATCCCCCAAAAACTCAAGTCCTTTTCTGTTTGTTTGCATGCCCATGTTCACCAGAGCAACAAGCCTTTGTTGATCAGACTACTACAGTTTCTAAGTGTTGCTCCTCTGTGTGTCATATTATAGTTCCAAAATAACTTTCATGTTATTAAAATTTGAGGTCCCCTTAATTTTAGAACAGATCTTCGACTTGGACCAGAACTTTTACCATGAAACTGGAGTCTACTGTGCTGACCAGAGGAAAAAATCCTGCAGAATTGTGAGACTTATTCCTCCTGATTCCAAAATGAGTGCTCTTTTGATCTTTGTTAATTCTTGTAACGTATCTGGCACATAGCTCAGAAATCTGACATAGTAAAGATGCTAGTATGTACCTGGATTTAGATGTCAGTACAAATTTTGTCAGTACAAACAGTGCTCACAGAGATGTATATCCTAGGATTTTCTGGGATGTATTTCTGAATGCTTGAATTCACAGCATGTTTCCAGTCTGCTGTTGTGTGGTTAAAAATCAGGACTTACCAATGAAAGAAGAAGATGATATTTCCAGACAGATCTTGTAATACAAACACCTCCACCAGTGTTGAAAAGCATCTTCAGCTGTGAATCTTTAGATTCACTTTTGGTTATCTGTCTTGTCACTGCACTGCTTATGGGTTAAGAAAAATCTAAATCTAAGTTCTGCCTAAAATTTAAATCTTTCTCCAGCTGTACTCATTGCATTGCAGTATTGCAGTATAGCTGGTCCAGAGGGAACTCTTTTTTTTTTTTTTTTTTTTTTGTATGGACACTTTAGGATTATTGTTAGCATTGAAAACCTTGGTTCATTAGTCACATGAATTTTCCATTTGAATTGAAGTCTGGAAAGCATCACCCATGCTCTGTACAAAGGCAGGTGTAATGATCTGCACCTCATTTTATTCATCCTGATGATCCTTATGAAAGCACTTGATTTGAGCAGAATGAACAGAAGCACCAGAATGGACGAAGTATTGTGATGGCCTTGATTCCAACTTCAAGGTTTAGTTTCAAGGATGTGTGACTAAGCCATCACTGGGTGTGTGACAGAGGGTGCATGAACATGTGTCACAGGGAAAGCATCTAAGTCTGACCTAATCAACATTGGACCTTTCATATTAAGTCAATGGGAAGAAGAAATTGGGGTGAAATTGCTTCTGACTCCCCATATAGTGAGCCTAAGGTGATTAGAGGAGATGTTGGTGTTTAACTTTTGGAGACTGAAGCGAAGGTGAAGGAACCCCACCCATGGGCACCAGTTGCCTGTCTTGCAAACCTGACTCACAGATCTAGCAGGGTCAGCACTGTTATATGTGCTGAAAGCAAAGATGCTGTATTGCATTCTGAGGATTTTGCTTATCTGGATTATTTCTCAGAGCTGTAGCAACTTATTACAACCCACAGTAACAAACTGCTGTTTTCTGAGGAAATCTGAGCTTGTGCAATTCACTTCTAACAGAAAGTGTATTTAAGGCTGAGACAGTGCAGACTTCCCATATGTCCAGAAATCCTCTCCTGGCTTCTGAATATTAAAAGATGATTATTAGCTTCTCTACTTTTCTGGACATCTCATGCAAATGGAACAATGAGGGCTTCACAAAATCATGTCTTGGCAGTATATAGGCCTTCTTCTTGAAATCCAGCTACTACTGGTACATTAATTCCAGAAGTGGAAAATCAAGACATACAAACAAAATGGTAGGAATGATTTTCAGTGTCTTGATTGTGCTCCAAAGCTGAAAGAAGTTCCAGCCTAAGGATTGTGTTTTAGTGCATCATTAGTAGTTGGCTTCTTCAAATTTCCCCAGGTGAGGTGTTGCATCATTTCAGCATTAAAACTCTCCAGTTTGTATTGAGCTTCTTCTAACTAAAGGAGTTCATGCTAATGAGAAGCAATCTCTAGAAGAATTAAATCTAACAAGAATGAGGGATGGCATGAATTCCCATGGAGATGAAGGTCAGGCTGTAAATAGGTGTCAGAGCCAAGAGGGAGAACCAGGTGCCAAGTGTATCAGATCATTTTGCTCTCAGCTCCTCCTGTCAGCTGGTGGGATGGAAAAAAGAGTTTGCAAGAGTCCCTCAAATAAAGAAAGAACATCTACCTGTTTTGCCAACTTTATCAGCAGAGATTCTTGAGAGAAGTTTTTTTTCTAACAAGCAGTTTCATTAATGTTAGGAGAAAAGGGGAAGATAAAGCATTTCCAACATTTTCCACCTAGTGTTGAGGATCTTACAGTTTTAAAGCACGTGTAAGTAAGTGGAGTGCACAAGATGCTAATGCTTGTGTTCACCAGCAAGTTTCTTGCAAAAACAGCTGACTTTGCAGTTTCTGATGGCAAGTGTTGCAATGGTCAGAGACTGTTTCATTTCTCTGTGAAATACCTCTGAGGCCCCTTGGGCTAACTCCTGATGTGATCATAGACATTGTATTGCCCAACGTTCAAGCACTCTGCTGTCTCGTGGCATCCCCAGCCCTGGGTTAGGCACTCAGACTTCCTTCCTATGCAAAGCTGAGGCAGTGTTAGATCTCTAGCAAAGGGTTTAGCTCTCATTTGTCTGGGAGGAAAACCCAACAGATGGGCCTCTTAAGTGGGGTGCCCTCCTCCAGGACAGTCTCAATATAGACTGCATATGATAATGAATTTTTCTTTTGTTAGAACTTACCAGCACAACTCCTTCTCACTGAGGAGAGGGACATGTCTTCCCCTTGGTACCAAAGTATTCAGAGCTAGGTCTGTCATTTGGTACACGAGACACCTATTTTCTAGTTCTTCTACCACTTGACTTGTTGAGAAAGGAAATAAATGTAGGGCAATCACTTAAGTATGGCTAAAAATGAGGTGGTAATAAACATAAAATTGCCTTCTTACCAGTGGTGTTCTGCATGAGACATGGCCATGAAGTTGTGCCCATTTATAGAGTACACATTGAATATACTTTTTTGTTTGGGACCTTGGAGACAAATGTGAGGATATCTAGGTTCAATGCTGCCCAGACAGGATTTGGGCATTAGTTAAGATGCTATCAAAAAGCTCAATAGTGTCAGAAGCAAGAGGTTGCTTCTGGCATGAACTTGGTTGACTGTACCCTAGATGTCAGCTGAGCAGGGCTTCTGAAGATCTTCCTGATAGTAAGAGGCCTTCTGAAGCCTTGCTGAAAGTAAGCCTCTTTTGAGTCACACCCTCCTTGTCCAGTCTTGCCAGTATTTTAGTTCACCTTGAAAATATGAAATACAAATCTGATTTGGCACTAGCAAACTGAAGGACAAAATGTTAATGTACTGATCTGAACACAAACAATTCCCTTCCCTAGAATTTAAAATATTGTAGATTTTTTTTCTGCATTAGCTAAAGGCTGAGACTGTATTTCAAATCCTGACTGTCTAATTGTAGCATGATGCTCTTTTAACAGAGAAAAGTGCTTCTTCACGTGACAGGGCAACAGTGTCCTCTGTATTGAGATCTATTTCTTTTCACAAAATAGAAGTATTCTTAACTGGATAAAAGAGCAGTAGCCTGAAATTTTTATTAACTTCAGAAATGTAATATATGTTTATAAGCAAAAACTTCTGACTGCAAAGATTTTGAGGGATCAGGAAAATGCATAAGCCCTGTTTTCTTTATTTTAGGACAAGATAGATTCCTGGTGTGTATAGAAATATACTGTGTACTCTTGTCCTTCAAGGAAACAGGCAATTGTCTTTCCAATGCCCTTTGCTTTGCACAGTCCTTCAAAACAGTGCAGAAGGGATGGAACATCATTTCCTTGTGACAGCACAATATCTATCTCTGTAGCACCCAGCTGTAAATGGTAGCAGTATCTGGTCCAAGGAAACAGAAAGCTGGACAGTGCATAGAGAGTGAGTTGGAGATGAAGAAATGAACATTTTCTCCACAGAGAGGTATGAATAAAGTGTAGGGAAGGGACCTGGTAGAAGAATGCAGTCTTTGAAGAAGTTAATGCCCCACCTACCCTGCAAGAGAACAGCTCTGGAAAGTCATGTTACAGCCAAGGTGTCACCTCATGTCTCTGCTATTTTAGATTACCATCAGTTTATGGACCTCTAATTGCTGAAAGCTGAGTACAAATTAAAGAGCTTAGAAACTGGACAGGGTGTCTAATGGGTCAAAAATGCAGGAGAAATCTCAAGCTGCTGAAGTACACCATAGACTGACAAATGTGGTATAGGTGTAGGCTGTCCTTGTGGGGTGAAGTACAATCTTACTAGGTGTAGTGTTAGGCAAAACGGAGGAAGAAAAGCATAACCTCTGTGACTGAGCATACAGGAACATTTCTAATCTATGTATCATTTAGGACTATTCCCTAGTTACGATTGATAGTATCCAGCAGTGGTACTCTTGAGGGACAAAACTGCAACATCTGCTCTAGCCTGGCCTTCTGAAGCTGGGGGCATGGAAGTGATGGAAACGTTTTCCCTGCAAAGACTAGGTCCAGCCTATTTTTTATCTGAAAATATAAGACCTGTCAAGCACTTGCTTACTCAAGCCCTTCAGCTGATGGAAGCATTGGGATATTCAGGGATATTTCTGGTCACCATTTCATAAATAGCTTCTTGTCCAACTAATGCACCTTTTCCTTAACTATGCAAGCAAAATTCTACATATGTGGGAATAGATATGCAAATGCAAGGTGTCCACAAGAAAGCTCTTCTATTTCCTCTTTTGGTTTTTTTTTTTTGTTTTTTTGTTTTTTTTTTTTGGTTTTTTTTTTGTTTGTTTTGTTGTTTTATTGTGTGTTTTTTGTTGGCTTTTTTGGTCTGTTTTTGTTTTGTTTAGTTTTTTTTCTTTTTCTTTCTTTCTTTTTTTCTTCTTTCTTTCTTTCTTTTTTTTTTTTTTTTTTTTTTTTTTTTTTTTTTTTAAAGAAGAAAGCAAGAAATCTTCTGTTTCTTGCAATCCAAACTCTGTAGCTTTCAGCTGACTTGATGCAGTTTTTCCTGATTTACATCCATATGAATGAGTAAAGAATCATGCCCTGGTTGAGAAATACATATTTCCATAGCACAACATAACATTAATTCCCAGATCCTAACCCTGGAATGCAAAGAAGACTTGAAGTTTGGCAAAAGTTGTAGCCAGATGCATTGTGCTTCTCTGTTCACACCCTCTCTAATTATTACTCTTTAAAAAATAATAATAGAATGCAAATAACTTACACCTGGTAAAGCTGGACAGGCAAAGAAAAGCAGTAAAGAACCCAGAGGTTATGGGAGTATTGTTATGATTATTATTATTTTTAATCAGTTGAATACACACCTGTCTAAAACATTGTCTGCTATTGCTTGGGTATCCCCTGTTAATACATTGAGGTAAAGTCCTTTGGTTGGGTTAGTTAAGTGAACAGATGATGGGGCTGGGGGAGGTGGTGGTGTAGGAAGCTATGCAGGGAAATGTACTAGAGATAGAAAAGAAGAATTCCCACCCACGCAGTAGGCATGTACTGTAATAATGGAATAATTATGTGCACTTTGTTTATAGTTGTCTTCCCCTAGCATCAATGCCCTGGGCTAGAAGTGAAGCAGGACGGGTCCTGCAATCAGTTTTCACAATCATGTTTTTTCTATGATTTGTATTTTATTCCCCCTTAGAAAGCAGAGCATGTCTAGAACAAATGCAGTGGCTTCAGCCCTTCAGGATACTGCAAATTTGCTCAGATTTGAGAAGGGAGGGGGTGTTCATGAGTGATTGGTTTGGATCTCTCCCATGACCTGTGAATCCAAAAATCTGTAATGAAGGTTCTCATTCTGTGCTCCCAGTCTGACCAGAGGTGCTCAGAGCAGGATCAGTCAGCATGAGACATTTGCCAGCCTTTCAAATAATGAATGCTGGGCTGTGGATAAAAACCAAAGCCAGATGGCTTTGTGTGGAGGAGATGGCTAAATAACTGTTACTGCAATGGGCTCTATGGCAGAGATCCATTCTTGGTGTCTTTGAAGCAGGTTAGAAATTGTTCTTGTGTAGTCTTCCTGCTGCTTGTTAATAAAATTAATCACGTCCTGGGTTTTGTATTTCATCATGCACTCTTGAAGTGTTGGTGGTAAAATGCTGATTATTTTGCTCCTGCTACCCCTCTGAAATTATTAGAGGTTGCTGTAGGCTTCATGCAGCTGCCATTTTGTGTTCAGTTCAGCTGCAGTCTGCCACAGATGTATACACAGGATTTCATTTCCACTGGCATTTAGGAAAACATTTTCAGATAAGCAGGGTACCCACATGATGAATATTATCTTTCTCTTGCAGAAGCCTATGTGCCATGCCTGTGCAGTCAGGAAGAGAAATGGGAAGTATTCACAGATTAACTGCAGGGAGGTCAATAAACAGACGTTGGGCTGGGAAACAACTGGAGAGCTCCCAACATAGTTTTTGACATGATAGCCACACCTGCTGCACCAGATCTGTCACATAGATGGTGAACTTTGGCAGCAAATGGCATCTTTCATATGCTTTTGTGCACTGGGTGACGTGATGAGGGGCTTGATTGGAGGCTTAGTGAATGCAGCTGTACCTTGGAAACTCAAAGCAGCCTGCAGGTATTAACTAATGAAATACCTCCACTCCATTTAATATGTAGGGTAGACAAGAATGCATACACCACATGCTGGCTTTGGAAATGCCTTGGAAATTCAATAGAGCTGTTATTTAAGGGGTTAGAGAAGCAATAATCATGAGCTGCCAATAAACAACATCAGAGGCAGCTGTTAACATCACCTTACAAGTGCAGCAGACATATCCCTTTCCTGAGGATGTTGCAAGCTGGAGTGCTATTTTAATCAGCTAAAACTGTTGAGAGAAATATAGAAAAGCATGATTTTGTTATCAGAACTGTTCTAAGCAAGATGGTATGAAAAACCAGCTTTTCCATCATTAAAAAAAAAAAGAAAAAAGTCATAGATCTTATTTTCAAAGCAGTTTTGGAATATATGACTTCTGAGTGTTTATACAGTCCTGGTGCCAATGCCTTGACTTTGGTAGGGGGTTACTGGAGAGATGGGACAGTGGAAAGCCTGCAGGACTGTAGATAGATGCCAGCCACTGCCGTGGGCATGCCGTGTTCCCTGGAGTGCTGGTCAGGTCAAGTAGCAAGAACTAACCAAGCAATGGCTATGCCAGCCACCTTGAGTCCTACTGGGGATTTTGATAAAACAAGTTCACTTTTATGCAATCCTGATCTCACTTGGTCAGGCCTTTCTGCTGGTCAGACTTTCTGCTGAAATTCCTTGCTCTGTCCCATAGTTCTCTCCCTTGTATCCTACCATGGGTAGGGCCATATGGTCATTAGCAGCTTCCATCTTCTCTTCCTATATGCACAGGATATGTAGGAAGTTACATAAATCAAATGGGTGAATCAAGAACAAACAGCAAGGTGTGGAGGGCTAACAGATCTGGGAACCAGCATTTCTCTGTTTGAGTTGCTATCAATGATTTACCATGGGGCCTTGGGTAAGTCACTTCATATTTCTATGGCTCAGTTTCTGCCTCTGAAACAACTGTCTGCTGATCTCACTGGGGCAGGTTTAAAGCTTAATTTACTTATATTTTATAGCACTTTGAAGATGTGAACTACACCATATTATGGGAAACATTGGGAGTCATAAAAGAAAGAGTGTTGTAAGAGGAGGTATGATAATGAAGCCTAAAGTCAGAGACTTAATGCCTCAGTTCTTTTCTGAATCAAAGCCTAAGACTGTGAGTTCTTTGAAACTCTCCTCAATTAGAGGCTTTTTCAGAGCTGAATATAATAGGGCTACGACATAGCCAGGGCCTCTGAGCCCTTCTGTAATAAATGATTAGGAGTGTAAGCTTGAGGATGCCGCCAGCTGCAGGACTGCTACAGGTCTCTGTAGGGTCTATCTCTTTCTCTCACGGCTCTTAGGTTTTTTATTATCTTGAAATCTCTGTACCTTACTGCTTGTTCCATTCTCCAGGTCATTAAAGCATTGTTCATGCTGCGAATAAAGAAGATGAAATTACAGGGTACTTATATGCACACTAGCCAGGAAGCTGAATGGGCATGAAAGGGCTTCCTGGTTCCCTTCCAATTCAAAATGTTATTGAGTTACTATGTAATCAGATAAATGAGTTGTTAATCAAAGTGATGTCAGCTTGGGACATACTATAGAAAAATGATTCCGTTGTAATCAGAACTGTATAATTAAGCAATGAGGCATGACAGGGCTTGAATTATAGCATGATAATTTTCACCTCAGTGCTACTCATGAGGGCTGTGGCTGTCTGCCATCCAAGTACCTGACTATGTCTTGCTGTACAACAATCCTAGTCCTCAAACATCTGAGGCAAACTGGAGTAAAAATTATTCTTTCATCTTCACCCCCCCACTCCTCCCCCGTCTTGCTCCAGGGTGAAACATTTCTGTGATCAGCTGGGTCAGGCTGAGCCCAGTGCATCTGGGAGCAAGTTGACTATGTGTCTGTCTGTTTATTAGAATATTTATGGGATGAATGCCTTTTGCTTAATAGGAGTTTAATGTGACAGTGGGGTATGGGATCCTTCACAAGGCCAACGATTTGATCCATGGTTACCATCAGTTAAATTTCAGCAAAATGGACAATGTTTCAGAAGTGACCCACAGAAATGCTCCCTACGCAGAGATGTTTAGTGTTTCTTAGACCTAAGCCCCTTTCTCCACTAAGTGTGAGAAATTTAAATGAGGAATTAGCTTAGGCATTCCCAGTTCTCTCTTTTTTCTCCTTCTGTCTCACCCTTGGGATAGAGAGAAAATTGGATAGACTTAAAGGAAGAGCTCTGAAGAAGTATCAGAAAAACTTGGGCTTTGGCAACCTCTTCCATGAACAAGGAAGAAGGTATCTTTTGAGTTAAAATTTGTATGGACTTTGTATGGAACAGTGACCAAATCCTTCTAGTGTCAGCCCATTGCTTGGGCAGAACTCCCACTGAAGACACTGAGTGTTTTTGTGAGAATCATCAGCAAAATTTTGTTCCACAGTCTCAGTTTAGAGGTGAAAATGCCAAGTCTGAAAAGCTCTTTCTAACGGAGGAAAAAAAAAATCATGTCAGAAAAACAAAACCGTGCCACCTCATTTTTCCCAAAGTGCTGGCTTTGCTGAGGTGTTGGGAAATACTACTCAGTTTACCCTTTCCCTCTCTGCCATCATGTCACTGTCAGCCTTGCTCTGCGTGGGCATTGCTCACACTGCAGCTTTGGGAGTGGGATTTGCTGGTGCCCAGTGCACTGCACCACTGGGTGCTGGGCAGCACTTCCACGGGCTGCTTGTGGTTTGCCATTCCTGGGGCTGTGGAAAAAAATGTTATGCACAAATAAAGCATTTTTCACCTTCTTCAGAGCCTCTTCCAAAGTGTCCCCTGTGATGGCAATGCATGCAGCTTTGTGGGCACCTTTGTGTGTTTGGAGGTGGAGCTGGGCTGGGCTGCCCTGGTGCTGGCAGGCTTGGGCAGCCCAACACAGCTGCCTCCTGCCTGGGGACAGAGAAGGGCAGTGCTGGGCTTCTGTGGCTGCTTGGCATTCCTGCACTGGACAGTTTGGCTTAGGTCCTTCTCTGTGGTGGCTACAAAAGCATTTATGATCTCCAGTCAACACCAGTGAAGCTCAGCATTCTCCCAGTGTTGCCTCTGTTGCAAAAATGATGTGCTCTTGGCAACACTGTCAGGAAACTCTGTTCCTGAGGCTAACTGCATGCAAAGCAAAGCTTCCCTTGTGAAAAAAAAAAATCCTGATCTTGGCTGCAGTAGCAGAAATGCTCCTGGCCTATTAAAATTATGTCATTGAAAGAAGTGTCTCTGTGTCTGGTGTACCTGTAAATCAGTTCAAGTGAACAGTCCTTTGAAACTCATTGCAGCTGATATATATGCTCTTGAGGATGAATGAACTTTTGAGCTGCTAATGCTGCCATCTCTCATAAGTCAAATCTCTTCTCCAGATACTTGAATCCCATGATGACAGTAAAAACTGGGAGCTTACAATACACATTAGCATCAATTTTTTGAGAGCTTTCACCTTGGAAGGCAAACTGTGTCCTTGGACTGAGTGCCTGACAAACAAGTGCAGTGGTAATAGATGAAGAGAGGGATTTTTTTTTTCTCTCTCCTTTCATTGCCGGCAGAAGGAGCTGGCTTGAGAGATCCTCCATTAGCAAAAGAAGAGGTACAAAGGGCAGTCATGATTAAGCTTCTCTCTGGCATTACACTCATTACACTCAGAAACTTTAATTATGACATGCTCAGAGTCCTGCTTGGTTTCCCTTCCCTTAGTAAGGAAAGGACATCAGGGGGGAAACCTGAAGCTACTCTGGACTGTTAGCCTGGACAGGAGCAAAGTTGTCTGTGTAGGATGTTCCAAAAACTGATGTGTCCCTCTGGTTATTGTTCCTTATGTCTGATGACAACAGGAACCCATGAAACTGAGGGTGATAGGTCTGTAATTGGTGCAGGATGTTTTTGTAACATAATGTCTGACACGTGGGACTTCCTGCCACATGATGCCCTTGAAACAAAGGCTTTTTCAGGACTCTGAAAAGCCTATGCATTTACCTACATTAGTTACAAACAGAAAAGTATTGTCCTTTATAGGACATATTATGTATGTGGTATTAGCTAGATAGGGCTAGCAGGCAAGCCAGCATATATTGCTGACATTTTAATGCATGCTTGAATTTGCAAGGGACTGTCCTAGTGTCAGCCCATCACTAAGCAGCCTGCTGATAACTTGGGTTTGGCTCTTGCATAGTGACATGTTTTTAAGGACAATTTTTGTATCCTTATAAACTGTACACTGTGTGCAGATGCACAGTGATTGTGTTGCACAGGGATTTGAGATGGATGCTTGGGGCATTCTGAGAGTGAACAGTCTCCAGAGACATCTATCCTCTGGCCCACAGAAGGCCTTTTTTTATCCACTGACACTTGGAGTTTTCCATCCATGACTGACTGTTTTGGTTTGCTGCAAATATCAGGATTTGTCAGCAGAGCTGGAAAAGAAGAAATGGTTCTTTTGCCAAAAAAGAAGCATCTTGGCACCTGTGGTACTCTTGGTGCATTGTTTATGAGGCAGGGAGATTTCTAGCAGAAGCTGACTGTAGGCAGCTTGGCTATTTAACCCAGGCCATGAATTGACTGAAAGAGAAGCATGTGTTTTACACTGGAGGTAAAGAACAGCTCTGACAGATCCACAAATCACTATGTAACAGGGAAGGCAAAGATCCTACGATTGTAATAATGAAAGGAAATCAGATTTAGAATTCTCCATCTGAGCTGAATTCCTAGCAGGAAAATGTTCATCTGATGACATCAGTACAAGTCTTGACCTTACATTTCTTTTTCTCTTAGACTTTCGCTGGATGCAAGATCAGGCGTAGACTCCTTCGTGTCTGAGTGAGGCATGCTGCTGTGACAGGGAAATGACTTGCATGGTTTAGCTTTTTCCATTCAGATAAGATTACTAAATAAGAGAGAACTTAGAGTTCACAAAATTCACTTTTGTTAAAAAATTTAGCAGTGCCATCTACAGGAAAGTGCCAGAAAACTCCTCGACTGTCTGGGTAGCTGCAGGACGAACTCCGGTCTGTGAAAGATTTCCCCCTCAGTGCGGTGTTCCCCCGATGAGCAGGTTTCTCATCGACATCAAAGGGAGATCTGCATGCACAGATAATGCAGAATACCTCAGAACATAACTTTGTCCATAACATAACCACTGTCTTTGATAGCTATTGCCTTTTGATTTTAAGAGCCTCCTTTTTTTTTAATTTTTTTTTTTTTTTCCCTAAGAGCTTTCTCAAACACTACACATTGCACGTATAAACTCTGGTCCAACTCCCAGTGGAAACGATGGCAGCTTTCCATTGAGTGCTATCCAGTCCTTAATGCCTTTTATGTATGCCAATGAAAACTCTTTACATTGCATACTAGCACCCTTTAAAGGCTCTCGAGCAGATAGACAGATTAGATTATTTAGCACTATACAATGCAGCATAAGTGCTGCTGGTGAGTCATTAAATGGCATTCTTCCTTCTGACTCAGTGCAGAGGCAATGCCCGAGCATGTTGCTATGGGGCTTGTGTTGTTGTAGGTGCTTTTTCAGAGAAGTAAAAACTAAGGTTCTGACCCACTATTCTTGCTACAAAACCCTTTTGCCAGTGAGCCACTTGGTTGGGCATTTTTTGCCCTGGAACAAATTATCCTTAGCTTCTGATACAAAACTGTTGTTCTCACTGCCAGGAGGGAGTGGGGTTTTCAGCTATCTGGAGCAAAATGTTTTAAGACCTAGAATGGATTATTGCGAATACACTGTGGGGGTTAAATCCTTAATATTGAAGGAAAACCTACATGGTGACTTGATGCACATTAATAGTTAGCACTCTGGTTTTGTTTACCACTTCAATGGCTGTTTTCAATTACTGTTCCCTGCATGAAACCACTTTACTCAGACCTGCTGTATGTGCAGAAGAACTGACTTAGAAGATGACTGCTCTGTTTTGCAGTAATTTTCAAGGTTTCACACTGTGTTTTCTTTCCCTATCTTTAAGGCATTGGGTGCCTGGAGAGTGAGAGTGTCCTGTTTAAGCCTCATGCATCTTCCTTGTCAAAAAGTTTCATTGCATTTCTTTCTTAACTTTGCAGGGAGGAGAGTTTTACCAACTCTTTTGTCTCCTGGCTGCAGTCCTAGCCATCAGGATGTAAATTACATGACTCTCTTGAAAAAAAAAAATTAAAAAAAAAAAAAAAATTCTCAAAACCTGATGTCTTGACACAATCACTTCAGTTTTGAAACCTCACTTTGTAGAAAATGTCCTGACCAGCTCTGGTATGAGGCCAAGTTTGCTTAACAAACTACATAAGCAGTCCTGAAATGTCCACACAGCTCCTTCCAAAGAGAAGAGCTTCTTGGCAAAGTTCCAGGGCACCTCAAGGTAGCCCCATTCTCTTGATAGTACCCCAAATTCCTTTCTCAAGGTGATAAGTGTTACCTACATGTCTTCTTAAAATAAATCCACTGCAGGATAGCAAGCACTGAGTATTTCTTGGTGAGGAATTGGCCTTGTTTAAGAGGGTGGTGGAGGAATCTTAGGTATGGTGACATCTGCTTTCCTGTCTCCCTTTGCCAGACTCACTTGGAGAATATTTTAAATCTAGTAAATGAGGTGATAAGGAGTTATTCTGGGTCTGGACTATGATAAGCAAGGTGATCTATTCCTCTTCAGAAAGGACCGCAGGGATGGAAAGGACTCCTTAGTGGCACAACAACACATGTAAGATGGAGAGCAGGGAGTGAAGCTAGAGAGCAGCAGAAGCAGCAGATCTTTCCTTGAACGTATTCATTTCACAGTATGGCATTCTGGCTAGCCCTGTGACTGCTTTTGTCCTTCTGAATTTTGTGCCAGGTCAGTATGACAAAGTACCCAAATAATTTTCTGTATGTGTGTTAAGTTTTGCATGTTACAAATTATTATATCGTCACAAAGAAAAACAGATACACTACTCCACCTCCACCACCCCAACATTAAAATAGTGCTTCAACAGGGACAGTCATCTTAATCATCTTTCTGTGCTACAATTATTGTCTGTAACTCCAGTTAGTATCTATTAATGATTAGATATGAAATCGAGAGCATTCAGGAAAACAGAATTTCTGTTAAGATTCATTTAATCAAGTCAGATTGAAGAAATGATGGCAAAATGCTTGATCCCAAGGTTTAAACTATCTTTAAGGGGGTAGAGCTGTATCTGAGACAGTGCTAATTGAGAGTTTTACATAAAATTCATAGTACCTGGAGGAGCCATTTCCTCGTTGCTTTGGACAGTAAAGTAAGCTCAGCTGTGTAGATGCTTTCTCTCACCTCTTTTCATATGAACTCAAAGGGGTGGGAGGATGGACAGACAGAGCTGTTGAAATTATATTGATTGCCTGGAGAAGCATTCAGAAATTCCAAAGGGAAGTTTTATTGCAAGGTCACATACCTCATAACACTTAGCTCCTAGAAGTTCTCTTGCTTAAAACCCCTGTAGAGTAGGCTGATCAATGATGAGCAAAGCAATGCAAGGCAAACCAAAGACTGAAATTTTTAGTGCTGAAGTTATGCCATGCAGGGATTACCTTGCATTTATTCTGTAAGATCACACTTGACACAGTACATTTTTCAACATGTTCAGAGATTTCTAATACCTACGATGGGGTTGTCCCTGTAAAAGACAGTCAATAAAGGAGAGAAGTTGGGAGGAAAGCAATAACCTGTGTTTCGAAAAGGCAGAGCTGATTTGGGATCAAGGGAATTGGAGAACAGAGCCTGTAACAGAGCCAGGAACTCAATGCATAAACCCAGCCCCAAGGTTAACTGCAGAACTGTTTCTTGTCTTCAGTGCCTTTTCTTTTGCATTGCAGCTGCTAAATCACAAATACAGCTGGATAACCTTAGTACAAGAGAGACTCATGTGTACTGAGCTGAGTTCCTCTGGATTTATACCAGATTAGATGAGAACAGTTTCACCTTGAAGTTTGTGGTTTGTGTGATATATGACACATACTGCTAGCAATGACAAAAACATCCTCTAGTGCCTTCCTCTGAGATATTTCTGATTTACACCCAAAGACATTAAAGTTTTTTGATATTTATATCCTCATAAATGAAAACATCATGGAGGATGTGATTAGGAAAGGAAGTCCATCACTTCTGTTCTGCAAGATCAGGACTAATATTGTTCAATATTTTGGTGCAAATTTTCTCCCTCCCTAAGTCAGCTGTGAAGTGTTGGTGGAAGGAGACATAAATATGCTGCAGAAGAGGTAAGTGGTTACTAGATTGAAGTTTGCTCACTGTTCACAAGGGGAGGAAAGTGTGTGAGCGTGAGATGACTCACATACGTATCTCCAACAGATCAGGCTTAACTGCTCTGAAAAGCAAACTGCAAATGATCCTTCCCTATGTGCAAATTCTATCCTCTGCAAACACCTGCTGGTGACTTCAGTGGAAGCCACATACTGGAAGGCAGGATTTATATCTCCAGACTTCATCACAAGGAGAAGTTTTTACAAGAGCAGAAGAAGGACTGACTCCTGTGTGAAAGCCCACACAGTTCCTATAATATCTAGGCTTAATTTTGGCTCAGTATTTGTAATGTGGACTGTCCCAGGTAGATGAAGACACTGCTGAGGCACAGAAATACTATCAGATGGATGAGAGAGTCATTAACTTAGAAAAAATGAAAATATGGTAGGGAGAGCACGTATAGGAAAGGCATGGTCGATGAGTCCAGTGCTAGGAGAATGCAGGTCACAGCCACATATGTAAACACATCCTGAGAATATGCTGCTGATAAAATATTGCTGTTGTGTTGTGCCACTGCTCCTCATGCTCTTTCTTTGGGGAATACCTGTAGCTGTAAAATCGATGCAATCAAAGCCTGTGGTGGCCACCCTGCCCTGAAACCTGGGACTTCCCAGGGCTGAAAGCCTCCAGTCCTTCCCTCAGGAGCTGAAGAGCAATTCTGTTAGACAGCAGTTGCTATGGGCTTGCCTCCATGCGTTGGGAATCTACCTTCCAAACAGATGTGAGCTACCTTGTTGAATTAGAGAGCTGAGGACTACACACTTGCCAGTCTCTCAGGCTACGTCTCAGATTTAGCGTCAGAAAAAAGGTGCAAATCTGGGAATGCAGATTTCCAGGGCAGAGGACGAAAGGGTTTTGTATGAAGACAAGTTTGTTGCTTTTTAAAAGAGGCAATTATATTGCCCTAGCAGAAATGAAAAAAGAGTTCTCACAGTTTTTTTCCACGATTGCTATGAGTAATGTTTCCAGTCGCTTGGTTTGTGTTGTGCATAATGAAATATAAATACTGCGTGGAATGCTTTGTCATAGAAAAATATTTATTAATAGAAGATTTGCAATCATCATCTTGTCTTTGATTTGAGCAGGTTTTTTCTTCTCATAAGGTTCTTTCAGGCTGCTGAGCTGTGACTGATGTGTGTTTATTTCAGTTGAGTCATCGGTATCATTAATATTATCTTATTTACCAATGTTTGTCATTTTATAGCATTTAACTGGTAGGGTGACTCACCTCAGAGAGAAATGAGAACATGAATATAACAGGCTTTTTTCCTTCTTCCCCTTTGGCTTGGGATAGGAACCGAGAATGACCTTTGAGGCACAGACTGAGTCATGCAGCTATCATATTTACCTCTACTGTTGTGAGATTAATTATTATGAACATCCCTACACATAAGGAAAAAAAGCCCAAGCATTTATCCACACTTTTGCTTGCCTCTCCCAGCTCACATGGAGTAAGGTTTTCAGCAGGCCACTGAGAAAAAGAAGCTCTCAGGGCCTCTCTCCCCTGCAAAGGGCAAAAAGAGTCAGCAGAGATCTAGGAGGAGCTGAGGAGGAAGGCTCCCTGGAGAAGCCATCCTGCTGGCCCTGCTTGAACTTAGTGAAATTTGCTCAGGGCACTAAGAAACATTTGCATTTACTTTTCAGCTCAAGTGTGGGAACTGACTTAGCAGAACCTCAGCCAAACCTGCTTCTTCGCAACAAGAAACAACCTTTTCCTCTTCATATCTGCCTACTATTAATTACTGCAGCACACTGCTTGCATCACAGCAACCTGCAGAGAAAACATGGACCCTTTTTTAACAGGCTTTGCAGAAACAGCCTTAGAGGGCAAGTCAGTCCCAGTGCTCCATAACTTCTTGTGAGAAGGGGATTAAAAGAAGGCAATCAGCAAAGAACTTGAACACCTAAAGATCAAGTGAAAAAGATGCTAGAGCTTAGGCCAGAGCCTTCACTCTTTTCAGTGTATAAGAAGGCTGTAAAAAAGGCTTACTAAAGGACTTCACAGCATCCTCTTCTGGGTACACTTTCTGCTTATATGATCCCCTCATAGCTATGCTGTCTCTCTAGATAGAGAACTGAAGCAAAGAAATGTCGATGACCCTTAGAAAAGCTGGTGCATTAAGCAGGGAATTTCCTGCCTACAGCTCATTAGTCAGAGCAGCTGAGAACAGGGGTGGGTGGTAAATCCCAGCCCCAGAATCAGTAATTTATGTACCTCCCTGTAACCTTGTGCCTACTTAGAAACCCCTTCTCCCAAATGAGGGGGGTGGTAGGGGCAGGAAAGAGGATGGATGAGCATTGCACATGCCTTCTGTCTTTTGAGTGGGATTATAATTTTTTTGTTTTGCAAATGGCTTAGAGGCACCTCCTCCCTTGTGCTAGCCCAGCAGCTATAGAGCATCTATTCTTCCCTGAGCCTCAGGTCTTTCAAATCTGCAAACAGATTTCAGTAAAGAATAGCCTATATATGGCAATACAGGTGCTACCTGGACACGGCACCCTTTTTTTCTTTTACCGCCTTACCACTGTGCAGAAAATAATGTTACACTTGATGGCTCAGAAAGGGCATAAAACAGCAATGGTTTTGTGCAAAACTGACCTCAGACCGAAACCCAGCCTGTTCCATGCAGGCAAACTCCCAAACTTTTGGGGCAGAACTGCAATTATACCTCTGTTTCAAAAGAAATGTTGGTGTTTCAATGTGTAACCTGGTAGGGGGGAAACAGGGCTTTTCACTTCTGCTAGCAAAAGAAATTACTCAGTTTTCAGCTTCCCTCTTACAGGCTGAGGGTGTTAATCATTAGATTGTGTTTTGGAAGAAAAGCCTCAGGTGCTGCAGCTTTCCCTGAGGGGGCTGATCCTGCCTGTGAATGAGCTGTGACTGAACACCTAGATTCTGGGTTTAGGTTTGAACAAGACCTGAAACTGCTCAGCTTCACAAAAATCTGGCATTTTGCCAGGTTTGGCTCACGACCTGAGATGCTCATGAAGGAACTGATCAGGAGTGTTTTGTGTTCTCAACTTTAAACCGAGCTTACAGTTCAAATGCAGGTTCTGGACCCATGTGCTGGTTTTGTCTGGGACAAAGTTAACTTTCTTCATAGTAGCTGATATAGGGTTATGTTTTGGATTTGTACTGGTAACACAGGGATGTTACAGTTATCTCTGAGCCGTGCTTACACAGAATGAAGGCCTTTTCTGCTTCTTACCCCACTCCACCAGTGAGTAGACTGAGAGTGCACAAGAAGTTGGGAGGAGGCAGAGCCAGGACAGCTGATCCCAAATGACAAAAGGGATATTCCATACCATACGATGTCATGCCCAGAGTATTAATCTGAGGGAAGTAGGCTAGGTGAATGTTTGGCATGATGGTCTTTTTCTTCTCCAGTACCCATTACTTGTGATGGAGCCCTGCTCTCCTGGAGATGGCTGAACACCTGCCTGCTCATGGAAAGTAGTGAATGAATTCCTTGTTTTGCTTTGCTTGCATATGAAGCTTTTGCTTTACTTATTAGACTGTCTCTGTCTCAAATGATGAGTTTTCTCACCTTTATCCTTCTGGTTCTCTTTCCCATCCCACTGGGGTGGGGAGTGAGTAAGCAACATCTATGTGGGGCTCAGCAGCTTGCTGAGGTTAAACCATGACAACCCAAAATAAAAGTAGTAGTTGATGATGTGCCCAAAACCATGCAGGTTGGCAAGACATAGACAGCAGTTGTCCTGTGCCTTATCTGAGTACTGTGACCCAAGAGACCTTTACTTAAGAGCTGTTTTCTAGAAGTAGGCTATTGCAATTATATTTCATAGCAAACCTTTGTCCTGGAGATTACTGCAACGTGTAAGTATCATGTTTGGATCCTGGGTCCTGCGTTCATGTTATCGAACAGCTACACCTCATTGCTCTGGTTTTCAGAGAAAGCTCTGGGATAAGAGGCTCTTTTTCATCAGTGCCTACCTGCTTTCTAATAAATCTGTGTATATACAGGGCTAGCATCTTAGAAGAATTTCTCTCTAATGTGCTTGTCAAGGAATCCATAACTTGTCAGGTTTAAGTAATCATAAGCCTACTATTGCCAAGTGGAACTTTGTAATTCTGGGACAAGGAGAGATCTGTGATTTCTACCTTTATGAGTCTTCCTATCCAGGCTCATCCAAAGTTTTGATAAACCAGAACTCTGATGCACTATAATCATACTCTGCCTAGATGTGACTGACTTTTACTACTAACTTTTAGTTTTCTAAAAATCTTCTGCTGTGTTGAGGATATATAGGAAGAAAAGAGAATAAATTCTTTGGTTTTGTCTATTTATTTTGGGTGTTCTTCAAAATGTGGCTGTCTGTTGAAACCTTTCCCTATTATTCAGGGTTGCCTCATACACGGACAGTAATTTTCTTTGAACATTTTATCAAAATGCACTTCAAGCTACATGATAAACTGACTCATCTGTAACTGCTTAGAGAACCTCTTACTTTCAACTGGTTCAAATCTGGATGTATTTCAGAGCTGGATTAGGTTATTAAATTAAGCCTTTGCTATGTTGATGTGATGAGCCAACTGGCTGAGCTTTACTACCCTTTTATTATCATGTGGGAAATAAAATTGCACACCTAGATTCAGAGGGCATGACTCACAGCTCACCTGTACGGGAGCACAGAGCTGGCTCTGTTCTGGGGTGTTTGCCTGGAGATCTTCTGGCTGGGTGGTTGCAAGTACTTGATGTGATGGGCCACAGGGGCAGGTATTTCTGGCTGACTCAAAGCCTCATTGGAAGCTCTCAAGGCAGGGAAAGCCTAGGAAGGCTCAGGCTTTTCCTCGTTCCTGCCCTGCCTGTGCAACAGGTTGACACGGAGGACAGGGCACCCCTGTCACTGCTCCCCATCTCGGCAAGAGAGAGAGAGACAAGCACGTACCCTGAAATGCTGAAAACACACATCTTGCTTGTTTAAGCCTTTGGATTTTCCTTTGTAACCAGAGAAGGATGCATGTGCAGTAGATATTTTTTACCATAACTTGATTGAGTTTAGCTCAAGGGCTAATCTGGGAGTCTGTTTCCCTAACCCTCAGCACCTTCAGCAAATGCCCACTCTCTTCTTCATTGCCTTTCAGCTGGCCTGTTCCACAACAGCCTCAGTAATCAATAATAGGGCCTAATTATCCTCATCTTCCTCCTTTTCTGACTTATTAAGGCCTAATTAGTTTATAACAACATAGAGGCTGGAGGTAATTTAGAAAGTTGGAGGAAAAGAAGCTACCAACAATTGAACTGCAATAACGAGGCTTCAGGAAAGCCCAAATCCACCACTGTCTTTACACTGCCCATTTGTAGGAAACCTTCCAAAGAGTATAAGGAAAGGACAGTGGTGTTGCTCTGGGTCAGGTTAAACAACTTTGTATATAAAGAATGCTACAGGCTTTTCCTGGTGCTTCTGTGTACTGCCAATATGCTGTGTGGTGTAGCCATGTTTATTGGTCTTTTAAAGGTGTGTGATAATGCTGCAATGTGGCCAGGCTCCTCAGGTCCTGGTTAAACATCTCTAGTGCCTGCTGAGGTTGGTGGGTAGAAAAAATGGTGAAGGGAGTCTATTAGTTATGAATTAGGGTGTGGTAAGAGAATACTACTGCATGCTGTTTGCTATTATGCCAGAGGAAGGAATAGGGATGGAAAGATGCTTGTTAACTGATGGTAAATCCAAAGGGTTTTGATAGTTGGAGCTGAGAGACCTACTGTAGTGGTGTATAAAGGGGGGTGTTAGAGAGCAGGTGGGGATAAACCTCTTCTTCCTATTCCCCCAGGAATTTCTCACTTACACAATGGTGGAAGAATGAAATATTATGCAGAAACTTGTCCTGAAGAAACAGTTCTCTAGGATGACAGTGACTGCTAGCTATCAGTGACCATAATATAAGCTTGCCAAACATGGCTTTTGAGTGGTACAGCTTTCATTTAGCTTTCCAGTATTTTCAGGGTGCAAGTGCTTTAAGAGAAATGGAAATGTCTGCATCTCTAAATTGTTTTGATTTCTAATTGTGCACATAGTAGCTGGATAGAGATCACTGATTCCTGAGGAACACAGGAAGATCTAGCAAACCTTGCCTGTGAATTTTGTGATCTGGTAGTTGTTTTGGGCTTTCAAACCTAGCTGAAATATTAGGAATGCAGAATAGAGTTCAGCTGCACAGATAATTTTGCTAAACTCTGCACTCTGTGGGGCAATGACCTTCTTTTTGTAACAGTGCTCAGTTTTTGCAACCCCAATGCTGTGAAATAAATAAAAATGAATAATGGAGAGACTCAAAGTGGTATGGGAACCATAAACAAAGCAATCAGTAGCAATGTGTGGCTGACTCATCTCCTCTGCTATCATCCAGATGCTGCTACAGATTTCAGTTTCTCTTGCAGAAAGAATATGACAAATTTTTTTTGGTTTTTTTTTTTGGTGTGGTTTTTTTTGTTTTGTTTTTTTGTTTTTTTTTTTTGTTTTTTTTTTTTTTTCTCTCCTCGGTGTCACTATCTTCATTCTTTTCAGAAATGGATTCCAGGAATGCAGTAGTCAGGGTAGCTGGGTGAGGTCTCAAGAAAGACCAAGCTCTTGCTTGGTCAGCCTTCATCGATTTGGGTATCTCTGTTTGCTGCTTGTATCAGGCTCCTTTCATGCCCCTTACACTTGGAAGCTGGGGAATTCTTTCAAAGAAGTGCCTTGCGACCTTTCTACCCATATCACAAAGAAGTATCTAATCTACTAAAACTTTTTAGGAATGACAAGGCCCTGTCAAGATGGCTGTGTTGGTATAAGTACTTTCTGGATCAACAGCACAGCAAGATTTTTGTGAGGCAGCTTCTGATTGCTTATCTTTAAAATGAATCTTAAATGTAGACATTTGAGCCATAGAGAATCCCCCTTAAAAGACTCATGCATCACTGTGCTGTAGTAGATGAACGAATGAAAGGGCAGAAGAATGCTTTCTAATTTTATTTTTTTTTTGTTATAGAGCAAGTATTGATTCTCAAACTGTGAGCTGTGAGCTTATATTCCCACCCAACACATCTTGTTGTTAAACTAACTTGAAAACAAGCCAAACTTAGCCTCCCTTTCACATGTGTTAGGCAAAGCCACAAACAACTATGCCAAAACTTGCCTGGAACAAGTTCATTAACACAGCCTAATGAGACCTAACATACAACCAGAAAAACAGGAAAATATCTTAGCATTTGCGAATCCTTATTAGAAAAACTTGCCTTTATTTTTATTTTTTCTCCACGCACCCCCCTCCCCTCCCAACCTTAAGATTAACATCAGTAAAATATATTATTTTTCAAAAACACCAAATGAGGTAGGGAGATCAAGGACTGATGGTGAGGGCACCAGTGTGTCTCACTTGGCTCAGGACTTGCTGCGCTCTCCCCATCTGGGCAGCAAGAGGGGCTCTTCCAGAAGGTGATGTGGAACATCTAATTTAGCCTCCCCAGGAGAGCAGTTCAGAGGTGTCTGCCTCTTTGATGAGAGAATTAAAAGACTGAGGGCAATGACTGGTTAATCTAAGGGGAATTCATACCACACACTGAGGTGCCAGAGGCATTTTAATAATGTGACTTGAAAACCTTGGCTTGTGATAGATAACCAGACTGTTCACTTCTGCCAAGGTGAGCATCCCCAAATCATTGATAGAGTAGGCCTGTGCCTTGTTCACTTGGAGTTCACTGGCAGGGGGTCTGGTCTTTCTTCCAAAAACCTTGGCTCAGAATATTTTCACATTTATAAAGTATATCTCTCCATGGGCAGACAGTCTCAAACAGACTCGGCTCTGGCCCTAGGAGTGTTGCTGGGAATATTGCCTACTGTAAAAGAGCTACATCCAATTCTGGCTACAGATTAGAGGATGGCTTAAGGTCAACACCTTTCTGGGCTCACATAAATATTCTCCTTTTCTGACTCATAGATGAAATAGCTGCTTCTATGTACAGCTATCTTCTCTCCTTCTAAATGTAATACTTTCCATATTCAAAGGTGGGACTGTAAGAACAGGCTTTGATTGAAATCTAGCTACTGATTTTTTTTCCATGCAGCAGCCCGAGCCAAAAACCAAATAGTGGGATCTACACAAAGTCCAGAGAAACTCAGTATTGGGAATTCATTTAGCTCAGCCATGCATAATTTCTTTGCAAACAGCAGGGGGAGCTCAGATTCTGCCTAAATCCCAGTGAAGCAGTGAAATTCTATTTAAACCAGGGGAAAAAACAAAAAAACCCCAAAACCAAAGCCAAAGGCTTGTGGGGGTTTTCATACAAAATCTCTCTCTCTCTCTTTCTAAATTTTTTAATTTTTTTTTTTCCTCAGTATGCCATTGGGAGACAATTAGAGCATGTAAATCAGATCATACAGTAATTACTGTGAACAGTCCTGCTCCTGTAATGATTCTGTAATAGGAGCATTGCTGGAATGGTTCTTGCTAAGTGGTGTATGTGTGTAGACTTCCTACTTTGATGGAAGAAGGTCAAAAGCAGTTCTGATTCCTGTTTTGTGGAGCAGTATCCAACAGGTGCAGAACTTGGGAATATCTGAAATCACTGTTCTGCAGGTGAGAAGCAATATTTGGGAATGAGACACCAAATCCATTGTTGAACTCCGTTGGCCAGAAGTGACTTTGATTTGAAGGTATTTAATAGTATAAGGCTGTTCTTCTCTCTGAGTGCCATGTGAGTCCTAGATAATCCACACTGCACCCTTCCACTTCTGTAGGTAAATGTGTATGATGTATCAAGTTTTGTTCAGTGCAGGAGAAATCTGAATGCAGAGATGGCAGGGACTGTCAGAAGATCACACTGCCAGGACAGGATTGGGAGATTAGGATCTGGCTTCTCGGGGCTTCCCTCAGAAAAGCTGAAGCAATTGTCAGGCTCTTTCATCCAGGATCCAAAATCCTTTCATAATTGTTTCTTCACAACCCCCTGAGATCCTGCAGCCTCTCAGATCTCTCCGCAAGCAGGTGGGGAGGCTTGGTGGGGGCTGGCAAGGGATGAGAGGGGGAATGACTGGGTTTTTAAAGGGTGCAGGTTTTAGGAAGATAGGAAGCATGTTAATCCTCCTCCTTGGTTTTGTTCCAGGAAGCCCTGTGAGAACATGATGATTTTGTTGTCCTTAATGCCCTCTGATGTAACATAGGGGATGTTCCATTGTATACGTAGTGTGTGCCCTTGGACTGTAAAAGTGTCAAGTGAAAATTTTCAATCCCTAGTTATGGAAGATTATGGCTGTGCAGGGCTCTGCAAGCAGAGTGAGTCTGCTGCTAGGCTTGTAGCAGGGAAACAATCAACCTGCAGAGCTGAGGAGAGAACAGTCCTAGGTCTGAAGCCTGAGTCAAACTCTTCTCTTGCTTTGTGATATTTCTTTGTGAAATATCTTTAAAATATTTCTTTGAGTCACTAGATTCTCATGAATGTCTCTGCTAACAGGCTGTGCATACTAGCAATGGAATCCAGCAATGAAACAATGCTGATGCAGTCTCCAAGGGGAGAAAATGAACCCAAATTAACCACAAAATACAATGATAAAGGTAAAATCTTTGCTTTCAATGTTACTGTTTACAATCTGCTTAACCAACATTCTGTTATAGGTTAGCAGGGACGAGAATTTCTTAGACAATCTAAATGTAGAGGCGCTTTTTTTTTTTTTGTTTTGTTTTTGGTTTTTTTTTTTTTTTTTTGGTAGAGTTTACCCAGCTCTTAACTTTTGAAAGTCAGTTTCACATTTCAAGGAGTCCTGCCTACATTACAAAATTTATAATAAACCTATGGCTTAACAAAGGAACAGTAGTAGAAACATGGAAAAGTTATGAGATGTTGATGACAAATCTAGTATTCCTAGTAAAAAACAGAGTTATTGTTTATGCTGCCAGGGAGAGGAGATACAGAAAATATATCTAGATCAAGGACTTTGACCTTTTGAGCCCAGAGAAGATGAAACCTAAAACAAGCAAAAGTTTACTCTAAGAGGGTGTGAGGAGAAAGACAACGCTGGATAACAATCCACAATCTTGTGTGATAAACTTTCAGGCAGTATTGAGATACCTGAGAAAGAAGACCAAAGAGAGAAGAGCCCCAAGGATCCTCAGAGCATGAGACATTAAAAGCCAGCTGGCCAGATTGTATGAAAAGTACCTTGCATGGCATGAAGTGTGTGCCTTTCCTGCTCTCTGCAGAAAATGTGTCCTTACATGCATTGCCACATGCAGCCTCCCTATCACATGTAATGAACACCAGACTGCTGTCTCTGAATGGGTAATGGTACTTCCCCACCACTTCAAAGTCTATGTATTTCACAAATAATTTTTTTTTTCACTGTGATGTTGAAAGAGTTGCTTTTTCTCCTCTAAAAACCACAGCCACTGAGAGTTAATGAAGGGAGCTGTTTTTGAAACTCCCAGGGGGCTGATCCTGCCTCCTCCAGCTTTGCTGTGATTTTTGCTTGGGAACCAAGTGCTGACTGGATCCTCATTGCTGATTAAGACTCATAACCACAAGCACAAGTGGCTGAGAAAGTCTGATGGAAGAGTCAGCACCTGACATGTTGGCACAAGAAGAAGACACCAGTCTCACTTGTAGGTTTGTGTGCATTGTTGCTCAGTGGTACAGGTCACCAGAAACAGGGCGACCTTACACTTGGGTTGCATTTTGCTCATTTAGTGCTGCTTAGAAATGTCTGGGGCCTTTCTATGCCAAATCAGTGAGACAGCAAAATCTCATGCTCTTAGAGGGGTCATAAACAGAGAGGCGAGAAGGATGAGAGGGATTAGGAACCAGATGAGAAAAGAGCCACGTTATGTTGTTTTTTTCTTTTCATCTAATGGCAAGGGAGATTTAGGCCTGTATTAAAGGCCTATGTCAAGTTCTGTATTAAGTATATTTAATAAGAGAAACTGAATGAAAAAATGAGGAAAGGAGGAGTAGTCATTGACAAGGGGTCAGGAAAGGAGGCTGAGTTGGAGAAAGGCATCTTGCATATGGTAAAAAAGGGCCTCAAAGGGGTGTCAGCCCAGGGGAGATAACATCCCCCACCAGCACAGTTGTCACCCATGCCTGACTCCTCTGAGCAGAGGTTGCTGCCACCTCTTGCTGCTTTCCCCAGGGTGCTGGCTGCCAAACTGGTGTTGCTGGGAGGAGCAGGAGCCCTGGGGCCACAGGGAACCTGTTGCCTCCCTTGTTTGTGTGTGGTCTCCCCTGCATAAGTCTGGCCCTGAAGGCTTTTGTGGAAAAGGGCAGTCCCTGCTAGGACACGTTTCTGCTGCTTTATCAGTTGCTGTGGCTGTTGCTCATTGCTTTATTGCAAACAGATGCTGTTTGCTCAGCTTATTGATGGGAAATTGTATACAGCTGCACTGGGGAGAAGTCAGAGTGAATCACTTTACCTGCAAAGATTATTTGAAATGGAAAGCTTTAAATTCCCATTCATTCTCCCATAGCACTATTTAGTTTATAAATGAGACCTGAATTCAGAAAACTTTTGAAACACGTGCTTCTAGGTAGTGGTGAATTGAGATTTGCACCAAATTGATCCTCCCTTAGTGTTGCTTTGCACTTATGTGTGTCACATGTGCCAGCCAATATCTGATTGGAGAGCATGCAGTGCTACTGAGTGTGCTGCTGTAAAAGAAATAATGTACTCCTTTCATTAACTTCTGGAAACATATAAGGTCTTTAACTGCCCCCCTCAAATTGTATCCCTATCACTGAAATAGCACCTGGAAAATATGTGACTGCAGAGGATGGTTCATCATTAATTTGGGAGAAAGAACACAGCAGAAGTCACAGAGTGAACCTGGCTCACTATTTTTTTAATAAAGAGAACTATTTTGGGGCTGAAGTGCTCAAGCAGAGGAGAATTCAGCTTCTCCAGAAGAACATAGTTTCTTATGATATGTTGGAAAACCTGCTTTATTTTTTTATTAAGTTAAAGATTTCAGTGGGAAAAGTTAACTCAGACTGTAGTTGCCACATAAGCACTGTAACCACATCTGTGGTTTTTATTCTTTTTTAAAAAGAATAAAAGTAGAGTGTGATTTTGGGGAGATGATGGAGAATATACTGCCTAAATTTCTATACCTTATTCAAGGATCTCTAAGACTGGAGGCCCAGGCAATTAATAAATTCCTCCAGAGGGAAATTCAGGGAATGTAAGTTAGACGTGGAAGTGCATGGGATGCACAGAGAGCGCAATCTCCTGCAGTGGGGGTCTGAGGTTAGTCTGCAAATCCTCTGTTCTCCTTTTGTGTAAATAGGTTTTTAAAAAATCATTTGACCCTACACCTTTACGTCATGTTTTTTAACAAGTAGTGTTCATGTAAAGTGAAGCAATGTGATAGCAGTCATTGGTTTTAATGTGCCTGCTAAATGAGGTTGGTGCAATTTAACTCTGCACATTCTGCTCAGCAAAAGCAACAGTTACCTTAAGGTCAGGTAGCTAATACAAATCATGTCATTTATAAACAGAACTTTCCTGACCATTGCAGTAATCATTTCTCTAAGGTAACGGCCATGTTTAAGTACTCTTCTTGTTCAAAGATGTGTAATCAAGCCAAATTCTTTCCTTCCAGAGCAAAAGCTGGAAACAACTTAAAAAGGTTGAGCCACTTTTCCAAGAAAATATTAATCTGCTCTCTGTTACAAAATCAGTTCTCAACTTACATTTACATTCCAGACAACAGCCTAATGCGTCACTGAAATGTTAAATGACACAGTGTTTCTAGTACTTATAAGAATTACCAATGTTACTGGTAAATGGGAAACCTTTGTGTTTGAGCTGTGATGTGTTTAGGCGCATACAGAAACAGCCTCAAAGCACCTGACAAATAAAAAAATAGCAGAATATTAACACAAAGGCTTATTCAAAGAAGTTAAGGAAAGAATTTTTTTTTCTTTCTTCTGTCTAGATTAGTCCCAGCTATTTCAAAGGTACCCTGATCTGTAGTTGGTAAAAAGGTAAATGCTTTTCATCTTTCTGTTTATGAGAGGGAGAAAAGGCTGTTGGAGTAGTCTGGCAAAATTACAAGAGTTCAATTTCTTGGCCAGTGCCCACTATGAGAATCAGACTGTGGCACTGCATGTTCTGGGTAGCTCATGAGAAGTTCTATGGTGGTTCACTGCTGAATATTTCACTAATGTGCCTCTGCAGAGTACTAAGCAAATATATTTAGTACTTTAATCTGTTTCCTCAGAAATGGATGCTGTTTTACAGGATATGCTGGATTGTGGCCCACTGCAAGCATTTCAAAGAATAGCACAGACTTCAGCAAAGCAGAGTGAGATTATTGCCTATATAGAGTTGTAGGTTTTCAAAAGCCATGCATTTGGAAAAACATCACAGAAAGGTTTGGGTTGGGAGGGACCTTAAAAATCATCTAGTTCCAGCCCCCCTTGGGTTGGTACCTTCCACTAAAGAAGGTTCCTTAAAGCTCCATCTGGCCTGGCCTTGACACTTCCAGGGAGGAGGAGGCAACTTCCCTGGGCAAAATGGGCTGGAGTCTAAAAACCCACACAGTAAAGAACTTCTTCCTAATATCTAATCTAATACCTATTTCAACAGACCAGCAGAGAGGAGAGGATTTGCAAAAGGTCACAATATGAAGCTAACTGACTTTTCTAGGTTCTATGTAGAGAGCACAGCATCACCTAGATTTCTGTGGCTGGAACAGTAAGAAAAAAAAGTTGTGAATGACTACATGGGCAGGCTGTAATGCAAAGGAAGATAAGATTTAGCCATTAGAAACTTACTTTCAATGTATCTGTGCAGTAAATATGAAGCAAGAATCGTGATAGTTGGAACTTTTTTTTCCCCAACTAACAATAAAATACAACATCATAAAACTAGAGAAATTCAAACTGCTGTTTGGGGTGGGGGCAAATGGCAATCAGCTCTAAATGGCTGAGAATTCTAGCAAAAGTAGTGAGTACTGGGGTCCCTTTGGGGAATTCAGATGCTGGAATTCCTCATGCAGATGTTAAGATGAGGTATCCAGCACTAGTTAAGAATCAGTATCTTCCCAAACCTGTGTTCCCTTAAAAGTATGATTCTACTTCCTGTGACCAAAGTATTCTAGAAAAAAAAAAGGTGATTAAAATAAAATCTGTATTTTATAAATAACCAGCAATCCATTGGAGAGATTTTAGGAAGCCTTTGTAAAGGAAAGCTGAACAATAGGAATAGTCAAGAAATGGGAAGTGGGCAGGCTGCTTTTTTAACTTCAGCAAAAATAATTCAGTGATAAACAGTGTAGCTCAACATCATTTGCAGAGGAATACAAGTATTATATGATTTATGAAGCACTTTTCCTGCACATTGAATAGAGAAGATAGAAATATGTGTTTATTTTTCATCCTTGTGATCAATCCGTTCATCCTTTCCTGAAGCTACTGCTCAAGTCCTAGTTTTTTGTCTTCTTTAGGTCTAATGATTGCAATAATTGTACCACATGTTATTTAAAGTCCCTTGCAGTTAGATTTTTGTTTTTAGTGTGACTGCATAAAGAAACAATCACATGGTGTCACATGAATATTACATGGCAGGTGAAGAAAGATATATTACTATTTTGATGCAATGGTAGATATAAAGAATGCATCTCTAAAGCAGCTCTCTTGGGAATGGGATTGCAAAAGAGAAAATGAGGAGAATGGAGCAGTAGATCTTCATCCAGTCTGAAGAGGAGCAGCATAACTCTAATAGGAGAGTGTCTGGAGGGTGGTAGGGACAGATATCTTTTATCAACCCAACAAGAACAGCAGAACCATGTAACTGCCCTTTCCATGAAAGGCTCAAGTACTTTGCAGTCATCTATGGATCCTTGCCTTCATCCTGCCTAATCTGTGGTGCTAAAAGTTCTTCTCTGAAAGAAACAAAAACCACAGGCTTGAATCAGTTCAGAGTTTGTGTCAGCAGTTACCAGCACAGGGCAGGGAGCGGGCAAGAAGCCGCAGCTGCGGCACCTTCAGATCTGCTCCTGATTGCAGTGTCCTGAGTGAGTTTAAAGTGGGACAAAATGCCTTTGCATCTTGAATATAAGTTTTCTGCTTTTTTCCTACAGTCAGTGTGTGTTTCTACATAAAAAACACTGCAACTCTAGTGCTAACAGTCCTACCTCTTCCTATAGTAAATTATTGCCATTACACAGGGACCTGGCAGGTAAGTTTATAAGGAACCATGTCCAAACCCTATCCTGATCTGTGCTGGACATCTCTGTAGGAGATACTAATGGGTGAGAAGAGGTTATCAGCAATACAGAGAGGTGCTTGGGAGCAAAAGCCAAGTTCTGCCTCCTTGAATGGGCCTAGATGAACATCTTTTGTTCCTACTGGTGTCACCAAAGATGACACCTCAGCATCCAGAACATATCGCAGAATATACTGCAGTTGTTGGTGTCAAGTATTTTTATATTTCTCAATATGGACAATGAAATTGCTTGTATCTGATCTTGTGAAACAGAGGAAGACATTAAATGGTCAGGCTGGCCATCTAATCCCCACTCAGATATTAGCAGTGACTGTGTAGTTAGGGAAAATAAATTCTAAATCTCCTTTCTGGTCTGTATTCTAAGTAAGAAGATATCTGGGGGGGGGGGGGGGGGGACTTGGTAAAACTTCAAATTATCTTTCTTCAGGAAAGTGTCTGAAAACCTACCAGCATGATCTTACAGTCCCATTTGATCAAAGTTGCTCTATCTCTGCACATGTAAAGTGTTTTTTTGGTCTGCAGCAGCTATAAAATGAACACTGGGATTTCACAAACTGGGGTTTGTGGGAATCCCGTAGTGTAGTGCCTATATATTATATAACATTATTGTAAATTCCGGAGATGTGATTTTCACTTATTCAATGAATTCTGCTCCTGTATGTTACACAAGAGGTATCAGGCCTCAAATTCTGATGTTTAAGTATGTTACTTCATTTAGAAAGATACTGTTAGAGACATCATTGTGACTAGAAGGAATTATTTGCTCTACTTGATAGATTACTTACAGGATTTTCCTATTGGGTTCTTCAGGTAGGGTGATGATTTGATTTTTTTTTGTGTATTTGTTTTTGGGTTTTTTTGTTTGTTTGTTTGCTTGTTTTTGTTTGTTTGTTCCTCGTTTGCTCTATCACAGTTAAAAATTCAGTCATTTCTGTTCAAGAATGGATTTTCCTCTTTTTAGCACTGCTATTAGAAGAAATTATTAGTTTTTTTATTTTGTTACATGCAAACTTGAAAACAGGTTTGAAATAAACAGAAGCATAAAAATAACTTAAAAAGAAATTGGGATATTAAATAATCTATTGCCAGGGGAACTTTTTTTAACTATAAGACTTCACAGTGTTTGGATTTTTTTCTCTGCAAAATCATAAAATCCTTGAATGAAGACCAAGATTTGCTTTTATAGAAATGTGTAGTTTAAACTTTCCTTAACACAAATCTCAGAATAAAATAACTCTGTGCTGTGCTTTGACTCAATGGCTCAGTGTTAGCCTGGAGAGTCTGATAGTGATCTACAGGTTGCAAAGCAGTATGGAGAACAGCTCTCCGAAGAGCTCTGCTTACACTCTGATATATATTATTTTTCATCACTTTATCTCTTCAGATGATTTTTTCTTCCTTTTAACTTTAATCTGTTGCTTCAGTGTCATTTCTTTTATACTGCATTCAATCTGTGAGACTGTTGAGCATGATGAGGATGGAGATCTTCTCCCAGACTCCAGCAAATGGTGCAGACACGGATGGTGAAATTTGAGTCTGGCACTACCTGAGGAACCAAACCTGTTTGCTCTGTGCTCGATTCCCACTAATGTCCAGAGGATGGTGCTACTTGTCTTGTTAAATTTTTTTTGTCCATGTAAGAAGCACGGAGATTCTCTCTAGCACAGTGGCAATCTCTCCTCAGCAGTGCCTGCTTGACAAAACCAGCCAGCACCCTCATTCTGAGAAATGGAAAGTGAATTACAGGAAATATTGACGTGTTTGTTTTGATCAGTTAAATATGAGTTTCAGGTGTTTTGGTGTGAAATTTTTGTTAGAAATAAATTTCAAATGGGGATATACCATTGCAGTAGAAATTTTAAATCAATATAATTTCATCTTGCTTTCCTGCAGGCCAGGATCCTTATGAGAATGTATTTCGTACAATATACTGCATCCCTTCTTGTAGTGACAGGCAGCACCATCTCAGGGCAGCCTGGTCCAGACACACCTTGTTTGGATCCCCCTTCATATTGGATGCAATCTGTGGAGTGAGGAAGTGAGCAAGCCAGCTTTGTCATCTCTGTGGAGGCTACTGGCAAGTGACTTCAGGGATTAAAATTGGGCAATATAAGTTTCCCGCCCTCCCTGAACTTGGGTCATCAGTTGTTGCTAAACTTAAAATAAATGTCTAGAAGCAGTGTGACATATGAAGCTCTTAAACTTTTGTTGTTTGTTGTGGACTGAAACTGTGGGTCAAATAATTCTGTCATCTCTGCCAGGCTTGTGAACACATTGCCTTTGAAAATGATGTCAGAAAAAATGGATGGACATTTCAACACATCCACCATCAGTGAGAAATGTCTCCTTGCCAGAAGCACCTTTATCAGAGGGAGCTCTTGGCTCACAGGCTCTATCTGAGCAGGATTTCAGGGGCTACTGAGCTGTGGTGGAGGAGCAGGAGTGTGGGATCCCAGTGGCCCTCAGTCCTGGCTTGCAAGCCTGGTCCTTCAGCAGGGTAACTTTGGACTCAGTAACCAGTCTTAGGATCCTTTTGCATTAACTGCTCTTAGCTGGAAACCTGATGACTCATTTCACTTTCCTTTCTTGGACTGACTTTTTTCACTCTCATAATTTTCCTGGAAATTTGTAGGAACCACCAAGCTCTCCCTGAGCTGCAATGAGATCAGAGGAGGATACTATCATTATGTCCCTTAACTCCTCCATCCCTGCTTGTTCCCTGTTTATAGTTTTCTCTTTTCCTCCCATTTCAGGAACATATGTAAATAATTAACTTACAAATTATACAAGCTTACCACAGTATACCCCAACAGATGGAGAAACACCATTAAGTTGATTTGTTCAGGCAGCCACATGCTGGGCGCAGACCCAGAAAAAACAAGGAAATGAGAAGTTACCACTCTTAAGAGTATGCAACTGATCTCATGGCTGCTGTTGCTGCATGTGACATTACACCCCATTTACTGTAATCTTAACTCTGACCCACCCAGCCCTTTCACCTTACTCTTTTCTCTATCAAATAACTGTTGGGAAAGTTTGTTTCTACTGCAACAGGGCGATGTAGTTGCAGTGTGTATCCAAATCATGTGTAACCTCAATGGTTCACATCCCCCTAGCAATAGCACTGAGATGTGGGCATCAGTCCAGTCTTGCTCTCAGTAGCTATTTTAGAAGCACTGCTTCAAGTATGGTGAGGGATTGTGGCTTCTCTGTTTATCATCTTGGCCTGGCAAATTCCCATGCAAAACTTGCACCCTAACAATACTGGTAGGTATGAGACAAAAGGTGTTTTAATGCTGGGAAATGCTCTAACTCTGTAATGTGGGGAGAAAAATTAGTGTAAGAATGTGGATATCACTTAGGTTAAGAAGAGCTGTTGACTAGAATAGAAAAAAACATGTCCTATTTTTTCAAAGCCACTTGCTCAAGCAATAGAACTATTAAAGCTGTGACTTTAATGAATACAAACCCATTTGCTGTTGCATGTCATATAGGCAATGGCCAGATTAGAAATGTGTGCTATAACGAGCACAGTTCTTGTGGAGCATTAACATTTCTCTTCGTTTCATTTGCCAAGGGAGACAGTGCATCACTTGCGTAATCTAGTCCATAAATTTGAATTTGAATCCTGTCTCTCTTTCTTGATCATGAATAGAAGGCTAATGCAACACTTTGAAACTGAGAAATTTTCACTTTCTAGCAAAGAGGACACTATGTTGCTGGGTATCTACTATTTTTCTGTGGAAGATGTGCCTGGACATAACATCTGTATTGTATACAGGTATACCAAATGGCTTTTCACTTTCTGACTTTAGTGTTAGTCACAAACTAGCCACAGCAGGTCACAACTCAGATGAATTTGCCATGACTCTTGCTGTGGGCTGCTAAAGCTACTTTAGGTCTGTGATACTGTAGCTCAGCTGCTCCAGACTATTCTTGGGTACACAGAACAAAAAGAAGTGAGGGGAACAGTGACCTTTGCCTTCACTGTGGCCCCTGAGCCAAACCCAAGGATCATCTTATACATGACCATTGCCACTGCTCTGCACTTGCATTGACTGATGGAAAATTTTTGTATGAGGTTCTTATCTTTTCCTTCGGGGCAAACTTGACTTTTCCTCTGTCTTACAGAGGAAATTTGTGCTTCTATGCTTAGGAATTTTCTTTTTCTGTGTGACTGTTACTGGGGCTGTTTTTTCTGCTCTCTGCTCCCTGCTGGAGTGGTCCATGTAGTCACACTCTCTCAGAAGGCAATGATGTCCTGGCAAGAGAGGTGATGGTGCTCTGAAGGCACTTTCTGTGTGTACACGTGGGCAGTGTGTGCAGTCTGTGGCTGCTTTCTGACATAAGAAAGCTTTGTAGCAAAGTCTTTGCTTGGCTCTACAATATTGCTGCTAAATCAAAGACAAACCACTGAAGGGGTTTTGCTGCTTTGGAGATATTTAATGTATTCACAAACAGACTTTGGTTGGGATTTCGAAGATCTCCACAGTTTGGTTTCCTTGGTTTATTTTTCCTTTGGTTTCTACTCTCTTTTGGTCTTTCCAGGATTTTTCCTTAGGGTTTTCACCCTGACCACCTATGAGCAGTATGTGTGCGCTATTTACTTGTTTTCTCTTTCTCTTAATTTCAAGGAATATACAATTCTTTGGCAAATATTGCAAAATAATCAACTGAAACCCCAATTCTAGCCAGGATTTGCTGTTTCTAGTGTCTGCTGCTGCTTTCCTTATTCCTTAGTTTTTATACTTATTTGAAATAGATTTGTTTACACCTCCTCTAGACCATCTTTTTGATATGAAATCTTCCTTACACTAGTTTCATTTCCACTGCTGAAACTCTGCTTTGATATTCAAGGGCCACCTTGAGGGATACTGAAGTGTTCTTTGCCCAGTCCTCTGCTGCAGCAATGTCCCAGCTCTCCTGTTTTCACACATCCATCCCAGCACACGGCATTTCAGGTGAATTGCTGAAACCCTGCAAAATCCCTTTCCCACTCTCCCCCTTCCTCCCACCCCCACCCTGCTTGGCCTTTGGAAATGAAAGCTTGGGGTTTTCTGGCTTGTTGTTTCTCTGAGTCCATGGGCACAGGCAAGAGGTGTCAAAGCTCCCCTGCAGAGCCAGCCCTGCCTGCAGGGGGGAAAACATCAGAGATGCCCAAGTACATCTTTAATGCCAAAACAAGTGTGAGTTTGGGTTTGGACTGCTTGGAGTGCAATGTCCTCAGTTTAGCTTTGTGAGGAAGGGCTGTGTTGTTTGCTGGTAATGAATGTGCCAAGTGCCTGGCTGAAATGCCACTGAAATACCAGTTGTTGCTGGGCATTTCTGCTCTGCTTTTTCCTGTCAGGATTGTAATGACGTGATTCACTGTGTCATTCTCTGCTGGACCGTGCCCAGCCTTCCTTCTCAGTGAAACTGGCTCAGCTTGTGCAACACCACTTGTTTTGCTGTTACTATTTGAGTTACTCTGTGCAACTGGGACAGTGACTTTATTGAGATGTATTCCAGGCAATGTTTTCAATATAAATATTTATGGGTAAAATTGCCAAACATTATCTAGGAGCACAAATCCTGCTGAATGTCATTGTGATTCATATTCCCACCAGAACATTGGGAACTGCAGCTCCACGTTAGTAATGACAAAGGACTGGCTATTGCTGCTGTTCCAGTAGATGGCAGCCTAATAGGTGTTTGCTCTAGAAATACCTTTAGCCCCAGCTAGGGCTGTAGGCCTGTATGCTGTGTTTAGCAGAGAATAAAGTAGATTTTGATTTCTAAATTCTGAAGTTGCAAAGTAGCATTTAGAAAAGAAAAGAAATATTCATAGCTTTTATTCAGTATAAAACCCTACTGCTTTTGAGATTTTCCCAAAGCTTTCTTTTTAGTGCAGAATACTACTTTTTTAAGCATTTAAGCTTTCTTTTCAAATGGCTGCATGATTGCCATTCTGAGTAGGAAGAGATGTATTCACCAATTTAACAAATAAAAGTATGAGTGATGGGTGCTCACAGTATCTGCATCCGCAGCAGAAGCTGGGAAGGAGAGGAGAGAGGAAAAAGTATCTTTCCTGACTCACTGTTTAAATTATAAAATGTCCCTTAATAAGATGATATTGTAGAATAATAGTTTTAACCTTTTCAAAGGGTTTCCATCATTGCAGATCTTGCAGCTGGGGTGATTACGGAACAGCATAAACATTTTGTTGGAGAGCTTGATTTATAGGAATCCTATAAATATAATAGGATTATATTTATAGGAATATTTTTCATAAGGCCAGTGCTACGGTACTAAAATTATGTTCTTTAAGCATTCACTCTAATTACAGTTTTGTTTTTGATGCTGGATCTGACTGATTTTCATGTCTCATGAGGAGTCATTCCTGTGCTGTGTCAGTGTTAGGGACACTCCTTGCTTAGAAATAATAAATCAAAGATCCAGTTTTATCTCTGGGACAGCTGCTTGCTGGCATTTTGTTATGGTTTTTGCTCCTCTAGTGGATGATACCTCCTCAGTCTCTTCATAAAAGGGGATCCTGGGCTGGAGGTGGGAGTATCCTGTTGTAGAGGTGTCTCATATAGGAAGATTCAACTAAATGGCATATCCCAGGCGCTTCTGCCCTCCTGCACTGTCACCCTGTGTACCCAATGCAGTGTCTTGGTGGATATGGGTCAGCAGCTGAGTTTCATGTGAAGGAGCCATGATTCTGAAGAGAAGACATGGCACCATCCTGTTTGTGCACGAGATACAGGCCAAACAAGTGACAAGAGTTAGCTCTGTGAATCTGGAAGCCTTGTGGGTGAGACTTTGGCAGAACTTCTTGTCTATGGGCAGGATTTTGTGCATGGAGTCTTCCCTCTGTCCTCTAACTCCTTTGCAAAATCAACCACTACCCTGCTAGTGTTGAATTTGATAAGTCCTTCTAGATTCTAATGAAGACATTGCATCAGACTGACCTCACAGCACTACCTACAAGTTTTTACCCCTTTTCAATTACTCTTTGTACCAGCATCCCATGTCATAACTTGGTTTTTGGCCCAATCCAGCATAATTCTTCCCAGAAAGAGTTTGAAGTGGACCAAAAGTGCAGCAAGTAGAACTGATTTGTAAGGAACAAGTTGTATTACACAAGATAAATTTTTATTTATTTAATCAATCAATTAATTAATTACAAAATTTGGTGGTGTTGGGAGAAGAACAGGCAGGGTTGCTGATGAGTCAATATAGTCTACTTGTCATAGAGATAAATGAAGGAAAGTGAGGGGGCAAAGAAAAGGATGCAGAGGGCAGGGACACTGCAGAGGAGATGGAGGGGACATACTGTGGGGCATCTGCTTCTCATCGTGTTTCCTCAACCATGTTTGGCAGTGCTAATGGGGAGATACAAACATCTCCCTTTGCATCTCATCTGTTCTCACCTTGCCCAGAAGAACTTCTATGTAAAAGCTATACAGACCTCCCATTATCATCAGTCATTTTGTAACTGGGAGTAGCAGTTCTCTCCAGTGTACACTGTTCTCTACTGTGTATTTCTGGCTTGTTCCTGCACAACATGACACCTTGCTTTAAATGTTCCAGTCAACTGGACTTCAACACCTCCCTCAGGAAACTAAACCAATCTTGCTCTAAAGAAAGCAGTATTAGAATTTCTTCTCCAGTAGTCATAAATTTTTTTACTTTGCTAAGCCAGGGAGTGGTGCTATAGAAGAGGGCCTGTGATGGTAGGGAAAGAAAGTGTGAAGTGAAGGGGGAAAAGTAAGAAAGTGACAAATAAAAAAAAGAATGAAGGAAGAGATACTGATAGCTAACCAGACATCTGAGACCCTGGTGAAATGAAACATGATTTGTTTCTTGTGTCTTCTACTTTTTGTAACGGCAGGAAAGAGGAAGATGTACTTCCATTAAAAAAAAGGAAGTATTTTGCTGTTCTTTTCTGCTGTTGAAGAACTCTGAAGTGCGAGGGTAGGAAAGGGAAATGGCTTAATATTCAGGGCTGGTATTTTTGAAAGCACTCAAAGAACTTTGGTGCTGAGCTCTCCCTAAAGCCCTGGCAGAGTGGAGTGACAAGCTACATAAGCTCTTTTTCTAAATCCTCTCCTTAAACAGTGTATTAAAGCAGAGGTGGAAAGCAGAAGGCAGAGTGCTACAGATATCCATGTAGTGATTAGTCCTGAGAGAGGTAATTAGTCCTGGAAGAGGTAATAATCAATTATTTTTTCATCAGCTTTGTCTGTGACCTGCCTGTTTATTCCAGGGCCCCACTGGGTAAACACACAGGGAAAAGAAAATCTCAAGGAACTTGCTTAAATGTGTTATTTATTGCATTAATTTTGGCCTGAAGAGGTTTTTTTCCTTTGGGGATGGAGGCCTTATGATATGGTTCAAAAGCGTGTGTGTAACTTTGCCAGGAAACTGTCCCTGAAATTAATGCAAGAGTTGGGTTAAATCTTTGTACCATTTAGAAATCAGCCACTGACAGTTGGCTAGGTTTGCCCCATGGTAAAAACCTTTTACTTCTTAGTGACTGAATTGTCCTTTTGGGTTTACCCTAAAGTGTAAACACAGTGCTAGTCAGTACTGCATGCATATGGCAGGCAGGAGGAAGAACCAAGCAGCTTCAAGAAATATGAAATTCTATGGCATTTTGTAGAGAATGAAGCCATGAGCAGAATTTGGGTCATAGATGATGGTCCAGTCCTTCTACACACGAGAGTTTGGATTTCATTGCAGTGTTGGTGATTGAATTGCAGATTCCTGGCTGCTTTGAAGATGTGGATGCTTCAGGTGGAGATGTGGGGAATACAAGAACTGCTGAGGAAGCTGGGGAACTGTGGGGATAGACAGGAGAGGGAAAGGAGGAAGCTGAAGTGCATTTGGATGTGTCTGCTAAATTTTGGGACAATGCTTTGGTGGATGTTTTTCATCTCAAAGCAAAGCCTCACTACTAGCTTATGAAAGGTGCATTGGGGGCAGTATGGATTTGCAGATTGCTCAGGAAAGCTTTCTGGGTATCAAGATGTCAGTGTAACAACCCTTACTGTACGTGGAGATTAGGCAAATGGACATGACCAGCTCAGATCTTCCTGGCCCTGACAGACTGGACCAGGCTGATGTGCAACAAGCTGGAAGGCTGGCAAACCAATCTTTTGGCAGTGCTTGAGTCATGGGGTTAGTTAATTTTCTTTGATACTAACATTTGTCTTTTTGCTTTTTTTGCTTGTCTTGTTTGTGCTATACTTCTTGATGGTTTCACCCTTTGTACAGGGAAAGCTTGGAGCATTGTTTGAGCTTTACTGGTGGAAGTGTTTTCTAATCCAGTATATGTTTTCCAAGATATCCTGGTGAGTCAGACTTCATTGTTCCATGCAGAGGGTCAGACCCTCCCTCAGGATATAATGCCTCAGTATTTTACAGTGGTGTAGCATTCTGCAGAGAACACATGTGGGCTGAGCCACAGTATTAACAATGTCAGTGTTTGTTTTTAATCAGGCAGACGAGGTACCACCTTCAGGACCAGTCTGGTAATGAAGAAGGCAAAGCATCGGGCCAAATGCTTATTTTCTTTAGTGATTAGCTCCATCTTCTCTGCATTACAGAACAACAGCATCCCCACTGTTCTCTGACTCAGAGCAATACATCCCCTTAGCATGTGGCCTGCCAAAATTAAAAAAAAAAATCCACCTCTTAAAGCCCTTTTCATATCTGTTTTCACTTAGTCTGTGTTAAACATACAGTGTGACACACATAGTATATGTATATTTTACTTCTATAACCTCCTGCAAGGTCTTTGCTTTACGGGCTCTCTCTTGCCTACTTTTTCTTGAGCACAGACTCTCTGTGGGGCAAAAACAGGAGGAAAGTCTGTTCAGGTCTGTCCTGCATGTCAGTATGGTCTCTCCTCTCCTGTCCTCTTTCACTAATTGAACTTGAAAGGGCTGGTGAGAAAAGGCTGAAAGTCTAACATTACGTTGTCTCTCACTTCAGTGAGCTGCCTTGACATGAAAGGGAGTGAAAAGGCAGAGGAACTTGTGTTCAGAGATGATGAAGCTGGTATAGAAGTTTCATTTTGGTGTTGTGCAGGTCACAGAAAAATCTGAAAAATGATCTGATCAAATGGATGAGCTGTCTTCATGGTGAAGAAACCTCCATGCAAGAGTTTTTGAGAGGTGTGTTGAGGGCCCCAGGGAGATGCTCAGTAAGTTCAATATTGAGAGGTCAATTAATTACTTGAGTTGACTTGCACTCTGCACTTTCTACTGCTAACTTGACACTTGTGGCAAGCAGCTTTTGGCTCTAGAAACTAAGCATCTTCTTCTGTCCCAGAAGTTGGGTGATTATTTAGGAGGTGGGGACTAGAGGAAGATGTGCAGATAACATTGGACATAGTGGCATATCTGGCAGTTATGAGCTTCTCACACTGGAGGAAGCAGTTCTTCAGTGATGTTTGGTGAGATTTTCAGCTCTTGAGATTGCTGCAGAGCTTAAAACATCTTGTGAAGTTAATTGCACTGTGAAGATAAGGAAGAAGTTCTGAGCAGGCAGACCAAAGTACACATTTCCTGAACAATTCAGAGGAAAAATATTTCACCAGAAAAAGGAGGGGGATGTGTGAGAAATCTTTGTAGTTAGCTTGTGAGAACTGGAATAGGCAGAAAGTATGTGACCAGGGAGAGAAATTAGTCTGCGACAAGGCCTCTGAGTGCCACAGCACGAAAAGTCTATAAAGATAAAAAAGACAATAGTTACCAAAAATATTAAGGTGACCAGGGTGCTGAGAAGTCACATCATAGATACTTTTGCAAATATTCCTACCTGAAGAGGAGCATCTTTGAAGAGGAGCATCTGTTATCTTTGGAAGATAACAGATTGGTATCTTGTTGGAAGAGAGGAGTTGCTACACATAGCCTCTGAGCCTGGCAGAGCCATTACCCAGAAGGATGTGAACTGGAAAGGCAGATAATTTGAGTTTCACAGCCAGTGGTGCTGCCAGTGGTGTGAGCCTCTGGAGATTTTGGGACACAGGTTACCTGTGCCTTGAGTGAATTATAAAAGAGCGACATTCAAAGTAGTTAGCAATACTGATACATGGCCTGGAAGTCTCTTTACTGTGATTGAAGAGGGGCTAATGAATTCAGCAAATTTCTGTTGTTTCTACCAGTGTAGATTGTCTTGTTCTTTATGACTTCGGTTGGTTTTGCCTGCTAACTTGGTTTTGTTTTGTCCCTCTAGTACAGTACAGTATTGTTTCATGAATCATTTTCTGTCAGCAGCCGATTTCACCACTAAGCAGATCCTGAAATTAAAAGCCATAACCCTTTTGGGAAAGGGTCAGGAGTGGTAGCTCAGCTACAGTACATGCATTTAAAGGCTAGGAGTATGTGACAAAACATCCTGACTAAGTCACATCAGAAGAAAAAAAGGTGGGAGGCTATAAACTGGCATTTCTCCCATTCCAAGAGACTCACTAATAAGTCACAGGTGGCCACAGCAGGAGCATGGAAAGAACATAATTATGATGGGTTGCAGTGATAGCTTGTGTGCACTTGCACATTTCACCTGCTTGGTTTGCCTAGTAGTTCTTAATGTTTTAAAATATTTTAAGGAGTTCTTAAAATATTTTACATAGCTTGCTATTTTTTTCAGGTAGAGTGCAAATTGGGAATTACCACAGTAAAAAGTCCATTTTATTTGCTTGGCTGGGCTTTGTCCTCCTACTGTCCTTTTACTTTCAGCTTGGTCTATACCCCTAGGGGATGCTGGCCTTACTGCAGTAATCCTTTTTCACTGCACAGACCTACTGAGATGACTCAGAAGGGTGTTCAGTCAAGATCATTGACTTGAGAGTTCTCCCATTAAATTGCAAACACTCCAAACTACTGCCTTCTGCTCAGGAGGAAAAAAAAGTGTTTTTCATGTGAAAAATAACCTGACAACTAAGCCCCTTATCAGAGGACACTTGTTGCCCATTGGATATGGTCACCCAAGAAAGCAAGCTGTGACCCTGCATCAAGCAGAAGCTTTCCTAGTTACTTTGTTGGATATTCCAAGAAGGGAGGGATCAGCCTCCTTCACCTCCACATACAGATATCCAGAAATATAAAATGAAGGAAAGATATTTTGTCCTGAATGTAAATGGGTCCTCAAGATCTTAATAAAGCAGAAACCTCCAAATACTTGTTCTGTCAAGAAAAGTGCAACAGCATGCTCAGAATTCCTGAACAAAGTCTCCAGCTTTGCTTCTTACATAAGAAGCAGCCTGTATCCTATAATCTTGATCATAAATCTTGTTCTGTCTTAAATGTTCCCTGGTGTTTTGGGGTGGGGAAAGGAGGACTTTGCCACTGTTACTCCTATCAGTTCTGTGCTTCTGGAGAGATTGCATCCCCAGAGTTGTCTGAAGGCAGAAGTATGTTAAATTGCAGAAGACACCAATGGGGAGAGGCAATTGGATGGCAGATCCCAGTTTGGAGGGGTCCCAGTTCCTCATCCAAATGTAATGAATCGATGGGAGGAGGGAGAAGACTATATCCATGGCACCAACTCTCTGCACTGGCTCTCAGTTGCCCATGCTCTGTGCCCAAGCAGTGGATTATCTGTGCCACAGAGGAGAAATATTCTTGGATCTGGCAGGTCTACTCACTTCACAAATCCAGAAATACTGTTAGATTGTCTACCTCGGTTTCCATTGCATCACCAAGACTAATAAACAAATCCTTCTGAATCCAGTTCAGGTGTCTCTGCATCATATTTCTAGAACAGAAATGCAGACAGATTTTTTCTGCATTTAATGCTGATTTTAGCTGGGTTTTATCGATGCTAGTTGTGCAGAAGCTGAGGTGATCTCCCCAGAAGCTATGCTTCTGCACCTGCTTCCCAGTGCTTGGCTTGGAAAACTTATTGGTTGCTGTAGACTGTTGCTGAAGGCAAGGAGTGAGCTTTTGGACTGGCCTGCACCAGACCCCATGCTGGAGAGTGCTGGGAGTGTGCTGTATGGAGGCTGTAAACCACTCAGCTGCAACCTGCAGGAAAATGTGAAGTGACAAAGGCTGGCAAAACTGATCCTCTGTGAAGACTTTATTAGATTTATAAACTTATTTTAAAATGCACAACAGATTTCGCACTGTCTAGAATGCTCCAGCCCATTCCATGACCATGAATTATAAAATACATTCTGGAGGCTTAAACTGCAGCACCTGCTTAGTCAGGGTACCAACCCAAACTTTTTTTGCGCCCTGTAAAATGACAAACATGGAGCATCCATGGTTTCCACTGCTCAGGTTTGTGGCTGACCTGCACTTTTGAGAATTAGGCCAGTTTCAGCTAAAAAACAAAAGTAACCAAACCTTCAGCAACTTTAAAAATATCTACACATTAACCTCTTTGCACTCAATTTCTTCAAAAGGTAATGAGGTTAGTGTCCTGAAGGAGGGTTGCGATACTTCATACTGGTAATGTTCTGAGATCCTTAAATGGAAAGTGCTAGAAAAACATCCAGTTGTGTAATTTTTTTAGAAAAAGGAAAGAAGGAGGGAAATTGCAGTGTGACTGTGCTTGGGATAAGGTGGGAAATAATCATTCAGTTTGTAATGATTGAGCCGTCTGCAAGACACAGCTTAAAAATGCTTATTAGGGACACATTTCAAAAGACCTTTCATCTGAATTGCTTTGGAATATAAAGAACTTGATAAGTTGCTAAAGAAATAAAGAATATTATGCCCAGGCTTCCCTAATTATGCCTAACTGTAAGTTTTAACTGAGCAAGGAGTTCCATCTGCTTCAACATTACAATTTATGATACAGTAGCTTGGCATCCTCTGAGTGCCTCAGAGCAGCAAAAAGCAGCAGCATATGTAAATACTTCCTAATTATGCACAGCAATGGGAATTCACAGATGGGTAACACTATCATCTACCAAAGGCCTGCTACCTATAAATCCTCCTTGAAACAGTCTTGTATTACGATGGATCTTGGTAGTTTTGGGGATGGATTTTTAAGATTCCATTATCTAAATAGATTTTTCAGGCACAGGTGGGCTAGGGCTTACTTTTATGGGAGGACATGTTGCAGATGATGGTGTGAAGTCCTGAGCTGTACTGCAGAATACGGCTGCTACCCTATTGCTGCAAAAACCATGTTTGCTTTGTGGTGATGGAAACAGGAATTTACGAGGATGCTATAGTGCTGTGCTTAGACAATGAAGTCAGTTCAATGGGCCCATTTTTTTCTCCTGTAATAGGATGAAATGTGAATGAATCCTGTACTCATTTGGCTGTTAGACATTCCAGGGCTAATCAGGGGTGAGTTCAGAAGTTAGCTTAATATCAGTGAGTCAAGGTATCCAGTTCATCCTGTGGTGAATAAGAAATAGTAGAACTGTCAGTCAGAAGGTAAATCCTTCTGAATTAAAGCCTTCTCAGCAACCTCAGCTTCAGGGACTATTACCATGTAGTCTGACTAAATCTATCATTTGACCAATTTTACTGTACAAGTGTAGCTGAATTCAAAGCACTTAAATTGTTAAAAATAGAAAAATCTGAAAGGATTTGGAAAATCTTGGACCAAAGAAGAGTTCCTGAGTGGTCAATGTTATCTTCCAGCAACAACACAAGTGAGTGTGTACATCTCAGCTCATTGCTTCTTGGTTCTGTTGATCGAATAAAGAGGAAAACTTTATTCCCCAGTCACCATCCTTTATCTGTTGATGAATAGTAAGGGGATGAGTTTAGGACTTCAGAAATCACATCTAACTTCATAGAAATTTCTTCAGAAATTCACATCTAGAAATGTGAAGGGAGATCTTTAATAATCAAAGCAAAAATAACAGCCAGTGAAGGCTTTTTTCTTTTTCAGTACAATAACCATGCTTTAGCATGATGATGTGAGATAAGAGCATTTGCAGTGGACTTCCTAGACAATACACAGCTAACTGTAAGTATTTTAGGAATAATTTAGCATAATCAGGTCCTTGATCCAGTGGCTGAGGGATCGTGAAAACTGTCTTGTAGTCCCCTTGGTGACAGTACTGAGTACAATCAGTTCTCATTCTTAAGCCTTGAGGAGGTGACTAAGACAAACAAAGAGAACCAAACCCACAACTACACAGGTACCTTGGTCATTGGCTGGTAACAAATGCTTAGAGCAAGTACATGAGTAAAAGAACTGTATTCCAGGAGATCCTGTCTCTGGGTCATTTGTGTTTGGTGAATTCATTCTGAATTTTTCGCATCCCTATTTGAACTTGAATATAGACAACTAGATCCTATGATGACGTGTTGTGTATTTTAATTATTTTGCTTGTGTTTCTTAGGGATGGACATCTTCTTTGCATTTATTCTCAGCTTATCACCTGGTAACTTTATTAGTTGATTCTAAATTTTTTAAAGTAAGAAATGATGTAAGATATTATGTTTCGCCTTCTCTCAACAAATGTGAGGATATGGACATGTTTTCTGCATTCTTCCCTATTGTTTCTTTCCTAAGCTAAGGAATTTGAATCTAATTGATTTTTTAATGGAGCTACATGCTGAGAGTAAATCAGATTCTACAGCTGCTGAGTGGAAACCATCAGGCCTCCCAAAATGGGAGGAAATTCAATGATGTCAGCTACTGCTAACCCATGTGGAATTCAGGTTCTTTCAAAACGTGTTGTGTCTTTCCAGCTTTTTAATTAGAGCAGCTTGTCTTTTCAGAAATTAATTAGCCCATTCACATTACAGTGCAATGCCTGGACTCTCACCAAGGACAAATCATGCCTGGCCCCGCCTGGAACATGGGCAGAACCACCTTGTCTCCAAAACTTTCACTAGCAGAGACTACTACAATATATATAAGATCTATGTAGTCCTCGTATCTTTCCCAAAGGTTGCCAAAGTGCTCCCATACCATTCTGGGAATGCATTATAGAGTCTGCATTTTAGTGTCTTGGAAGCTTCTGTTGAATGTAAGCAAGCCATGGATACATATTGCATCTCAACTCCAGTCACCAAATCAATAATAAGAAGGAAAAGGCCTATATTTTAGCTAGTGTCTTCTATTCTGAGGGATCTAATTCTGCTTCTCAAATTTGTGATTTTTCTGAAATGAGGAGTGATTAATTTGGTACTTTGTTGCTGGATAAAATGGCCTTTGATTTACAATGTTGGTGCAACATGGCCAGGCAGAAAGCAGCAGCCATATCTGAAGTAACTTCACTGAAATAGGGCAAGATAAAATAAGGAAACTTTTTGAGTATTACTTTTTTTTTTTTTTTTTTTTTTTTTTTTTTTTTTCAGTTGACAGTTTCAGGTATTTTTTCTTCTTGGATTTCACACGTATTATTAAACACAGGAAAGAAAACCCTCTATGGAGATCGGATTTTATTAAAACTGATTTGCCTCTGGACATTTAACAGAAGATTTTTTCCTGACTTCTACTTGTTATAGATACTTTTTTTCTGTCTATTGACTAGAGGTGATAGTCTAAAGGAACAGTTTCTTCTTGAAGTCTGACTATGTAATGCAAAGCATTTGATTTAGGTTAACAAATGATCAAGGATTAACTATCATGAAATGTTCTGCGGAATTCCAGTGTGGTGGGAGACACCTGAAGTTATCCCATCTTACTAGGCTTGCTTCACCCTGTGTTTGTGTGTTTTGTTTTGTTTAATATAGAGGGACCCTTGCTGAATCTGAATTTCAACAATTTGTTTGAATCACCATCTGAAGAGCTCTGTGTCCTGCATTGACTGGACAAGGAGCCTAAGACTAATCACCCCAAACAAGTGTGAGTGCCCCCTGACCCTGGTTGACTCCAGGGGTGGGTAGGATTTTTCCTGAACAGTTTGGTAATGGACACTGAATTGGTCAGAGTCAGAGAAGACGCAGGCCTGGAGGATGAAGTAGCCTTCTCAGGCTTCTGCAAAGTTTCTTCAGTTTGGGTTTGATTAAAATCAATTTGTGAGATGTAGCTGGAGACCAGCAGCCAGCCATCATACAGAACTAAGCCTGTTGCTCTTCATGATTCAGTACATGGCCTTCAGATCAAGCATTCTGCCTCAGAGGCCACTTCATACCAAGAAATCATGCTTGGGTCTGTTTTTTTTTTTTGGTATTGGCTTGTGTCTAAGCTATTAAAGGCCTTTGGTCTTCAAAATAGAGTAGCCACATCCAAACTGTGCCTGAGATAAGATCCTGGAACTGTGTCAGCTCCTGAGCTGTGCCTTGGAATTGTTTGGAAGGCTGCCAGCTGGTTCTGGCCAGAACCATCTTGAGGACATGCCTCACAATTTAACACTGCTCTGCTTGAGTTGGGATTCTTGGGATTAATCCCAGACACTGCTCAGTTTACATGTGTACTCATAGGCAGAAACTGGACAAAGTCTTCCTCATTGTCATCCATCTAGGAGTTCTTGCACTATAGTTACCTCAGCTGTTGGTACAAGAAAAAAAGAATAATAATGGGAAGGATTTTGGTCCAACCCTTTTCTTTTTCCGGTGCTTTCACCTAGAATTTTGACTTTGGCAGATGTCTATTCAGCTGGGGAAAATAAAGTAGAATAAGTGAAGCGGTTGAACGTGTCTCTGATAATTTAGTGAGCTAAGTGATGAATGTGCAGGTTCAGGATCCTCCAGGCATTTGTCATGGAATTCGATAAAACAGTATAAACAAGGTTGGGGATTTGCCAAATCACTTACCCAAAAGGTCAGCTGCAAGTCTTGGGAACTCGTTTTACTCGGCAGTTTAGTTCAACTTTTCCTCTGGCATGTTGCTGCAGGGGTTATGCTAAAGTGATAGGAAGAATGATAAAGAAGTGGGGATCATTCTTCCCTGTGGCCTTTCCTGGGTATTCCTGTTTCCATGAGCCGTCATTGTGGTGCTCCACAGAGATGTTGATTTTTTGTACAGTCAGTGGAAGAACTTCCCTGCTTTCATTTTCATTTTTTGGGAACAGTACCTCCTTAATAAGAAATGTAGCCCTTCACATTCGATTACAGCAGTGGCAGGAATCGTGTGATCAAACATTTACATGACTCTACCTCTTGGTTCTATAAAAGAAAATGAATGTAATTTTCACCTGCATACTTTTATCTTTTTATGAGTGGAACTGCTTATAAGCCAAATAAGCCAGAAGGCAAACTGAAACATATAAAGGTAAGAGAAAAAAAGAAAAACAACCTCAATATTTTCAGAGTAATGTGTTAAATTTGAATACATTTAAAACTTAGCAATACATATAATTAGTGCTGGTTTCCATGGTTACAAAACCAAAGATACAGAAGTTGCAGCTCCATTTTACATCACTGAGAACTGTATTTAAATAAGAAATGGAGTGGATCCAGGTGGCAAATATTCACATGCTGGAGCTGGCATCACCCATCTTATGTCCAATCTGTTAGTCAGTCACATAAGTTTAAATGAGTCAAGATCTGTGATTTCTAGTTAATGTGTTTGGTAAGTAGGAGCATCACCGCCACTGAAGAGGAAAGAGGAACTATTTTATGTCTCTAAAATGTCTCCCATGAGATAAATCCTCTAATCTTCAGATTAAGCTCCAGTATATTTGTCTGTGTCTTCATCTTTTGCTATATCATTGCCAAATGATCTGAAATGACAATCTACAGAAAGTTTCCCAGAGATAGCAATCTTTGGGTCTATGGCTCCCTTAGAGTAAGGTTGTGTCTCACTGGGGGATCCCCATCCCAACTGTTACTTTTCTTGCTAATCTGCTGGGACCTGCTTCATTTCAGGAATAAATATTGTCTCACTGCCTGCGACTGTTCCAGCAAATATCACAGGACTGTCACATGGGGCTGGGTACAGATCCACAACCACCCATGCTGCTCAGCTCTGTGCTCCCTTGCTGTCTTGGGTGGCTTCAACCAGCATGAACCCAGCCAGATCTCAGGCACAGTTCAGGGAAGAGCATGTTTGGAGAATATAAGGAGTATCCTCAAACATACTCTGCCTCTGGGCAACTTGTGTGGATGGGAAGGGAAGGCTTCCTGGACAGGCCCATAGGGCAGTTGCTAGTTAAATACTACCTGTAGGATAGCTCACCTGCTGTGAATTTCTCCCAGCACACACAATACTGCTCCAGCTCTGATATCGTTTTGCAGGCTCTATGGGTTCCCTGCTGTTTCCTGGTCACTTCCCTGCCTCCTTCACTCTGCCTCCTTTCAACACATTTTCCTCTTTTCCACTTTATAGTGCACCATCCCATCTTCTTTGTCTCTGCTTTTAATGTTTCAAAAAGTTTCAAGTTTTTTTGGCACAAATGGGAAGCTCCATTTTTTATTTCCTTTCCATAGCTTGCAAATTTTTACTATGTAGTCTGACTTTCCTATTTAGTCTTTTGCTCTCTGTATTTGTAGCAACACAGCTTCTTGGTTGCATGCTTTTAATGTCTGGGCCACCATCACCACATACTCCCTTCCTGCTAGTTTGATTCTGATGAAGAATCTTTTTTTAAATGGGCAGATGGCTGCTCAGGGATGGGGTGGTGACTTCCCCTGTGTTTGTAGTGTACCCAGCACGGTGGAGATTTATTGGAGCCTGGAGTGTTGAATACAATGATGACACCTATAAAACTACTGTATTTATTTTGATATTTCAGCCATGTTCATTAACTGTACAAAAGGTGCTTGTTGTATTGTACAATACATTGTATTATTTATTTCAAGGAACAGATTGTAGGAATGAGCATTAATGGAAATTTCTATACTGTGGAAAAGGGTGCAGTTTCAAAACTTGTTGCAAACTGCTGTAAAACTAGCATACTCTGAAATTTCAGTTGGAGTGGAAATAGAGGTATTTCATTATTGCTCAAGGGCCCATCCAACCTGGACTTGAGCATTTCCAAGGAGAGTGAATCCACAACTTCCCTGAGCAGCCTATATATCAGTGTCTCATTCTCCTCGCAACCAAGATTTTTTTCCTAATATTGCTAGTGGATTTTTTGTATAATTCAAATATCTCAAGGAGAAATTTGAGTTAAATGCAAGTATAAAAATTTGAGGTTTCTCTGGATTATTTTACTTTGTCAAAATATTTTTTTTATTGTTGAAACCAGAATTTCCTCTTAGAAAGCTCAGGGTTATAAAAAATAGTATATTTTAGTAGAAGAGTGTCTATGGAAAAATATTTAACCTGCTGTGTTAAATGATTATAGCTTCACCTCTTCCCTCCAGCACATTTTGTTAACACTTACTGCGTTTTTAGTGAGGTAGAACAGTAGCATATTATCACCATCAAAATCAAGGACAACAGCAATGTATTGTCTCAAAAAGACATAGTTGGCTCTATTCTCTCCTATTAACTACCAGCCAAGAATGTAATTATACATGTGTTTTTTATTTTCACTTGGCTTGAGGATGAATTGCACCAAACCCCAAAACTTTATTTGTGTCAGATCAGAAACTTTTCATAGTTGCAGAGAGGACCTTTGACCAACTAGAGGACCTCTGAGCTTCCTGGTTGCTCTCCAGATCTGACAGATGGATCTGCTGTTGAAGAAGACATCCCTACTCCTGTCAATCACAAAGTATTGAAGGAGATGCAGAGAGAGCTTGCTGAAGAGGAAATACTCAAAACAAGGCAGAATTTTTCAGTACAAAAAAAAAAAAAAAAAAAAAAAAGCAGGAAGGTTTCTGTCACATCACAGTCTGCTCTGATGTGGGGCAGATGCCTGTCACTCAGGATTTAGTTCTTCAACTTATAAAGGAAAGCAGATTCTTAGAGCACTCACATTAAAAAAAAAGGAAAAAAAAACCAACAGTGGCTACAGGGTACAAAGGATCTGATTTATTACATGAATGTGGTCTGTTTATTTGTAACACCAGTTTGTGTTTTGTACTTTAATGTTAGCGTGAAAAAGAGAACCTGCAGTGTTCAGGGAATATGACAAAAACCACAAAGACCAGACTTTTTCTTACTTTACATAATAGACAAAGGCTAAAAAAAATACAGCTTTGAACTTGCATAATTTCAGGGCTTTTTGCATAATTATTAAATAATTTAATGCACAAATAGCACCAACAATCATATACTGGGCTGGTGTTGCAATTAAAAGCAAACCCTGATTTTCAGAATATTTAACTTTGTGATGAATGAGCTACTAGTACAGTCTCTTATTTTTGTCCTAATTTCTTTTCATGTAATTATTTAATTAAATAAAAATAAACACCACATTGCACTATATGAATTGATAGCAATAGATATGTTAAGATATAGAGAATAAAATCACTGTAATCTCACCACTCAGTGTTTCTTCCTTTGCAAAACACTTCTGAGAAATGTACAGATAATACCTTAAAATCCAGTGTATTGAGATGGATCCCTAATATTTAAAATGTCATTTTAGCATATAGAGACCTTCAGTAATACTCTCTAAGGATGCTACCATCTTTGCAAGGGGCATCAGCTAGTTCAATGGAGGATACTAGAGGAATGCTTTGGAGTCATGTCTTTGCTAGGATTTATAGATGTTTGAATTTCAGGCACAGGATGGTTGATAGTGCAAATGGACATTCTTTGGAGGAGTCACTTAGAGTTATTCCCCAGGGAATGTATAATTTAGTGAAGTACAGCAAAAGAACAGCAAGTAAAATATCTATATTTACTGTTTGTATCTTTAGGTCAGTCAGAAGTGGACTAGTGAACTTGCACTTTACAATTCAGTTCTTTCAAAGATGCAATCTTACAAAAAATTAGTTCTTTGTTGTTTTCTTGAGTTACTGGTCAGAAATATGTTAGAGCTTGATGCCTTGCAGAAACAATTGCAAGCACTGATTTAGTGCCCATCACCACCATAACTGAATTTCAACTCAGGATGGGACATACAAGGAATCAGTAAGAGATGAGCCTAAGTATGTTGCCTGTTGCTTGCTCCCAGCACAAGAAAATGGGGCTAAAACCAGCAAGGAACATTGGGCAGAAAATCTTTTTATGAGCAGTGCCCCACTGTATTTCTCTGAGCCCGGCTTTGCTGTTGAGAAGGCTCTGCCATCAGCATATATTTAGATTATGTTGTTTTAGTCTGGAGTGTTTTGACTCTAGAAAATGATATATTGAAATAGATTGGAAGGCATGGCCAGATATGGCTATTTGTCATATTTGTATTATATTACCTGGTAAAAAATACTTGTAAATATGCTGGGAATAGCACTTAGGGAGATATTGTCACATGGTCCACATGCAAAATATGAAAAATAATACTAGATGCCTTAGAGGTCTATTGTGCAAGCTTAAACATTTTTTTAAATATGATCTTTATTTCTACTAGAACAAATTGTTGTTTGTTTTATCTCCCTCATTTTTTGTATTCAAACCTTTTAAAATGTATTCAGTCCTCTTAATTGAAATGTGTATTCTTTGGTTGTGTGGAAAGATATATAAGAAAAACATTAGATGGAAATCCAGTGCAGATTAATAATAATAAGAACAACAACAAGAAGAATAACAATAACAATAATAACAGTAACTTTCCCTGCCATAAATTAAGCTTTCTGTGTTTGCTAAATCATGTACTTCTTGTTAAACTTGTAAATTTTAGCTCAAAGAAAGGCTTTTTTCACTGATGAGTTCAAGTTTTTTTTTATTATTTGTAATTTGAATATTTGCAGCAACACATAGATGCTTTAAAAAAGCCCAGTGACTCAAATCCTATGTGAAAGTCTGTATTAACTAGTCCAGTACCTGCATTGGTGGGACCACAGTGAAATTGCCCACGTAGCCTGACAACTAAGGATCTCTTAACATTGGGAACTCAACTTCACACGAACTGTTAAGGGCCACAGGGAAAAAAATTACCTAGCTATTGTTCTTAAACTCAGCCAGTACCTTGTAGTTTAAGGTTAGATGAGGGAGAGCAGAGAGAAGTCTGGAAGTTTTCTCTAAGGAGGTGAACAAGTTGAGTTGACTCTGAAGAAAAGCACCACTGCTAACATCAGTGATAGTGCTCCAATGGGAAGATGTAGCCCCTACTTGTTTTAGGAAGACATGGAAGCTCTTTTGGTTTCAAGGAATAAGGTGAGATGCATTGCCTTCTCAGCTTACACTCTTCTTTTTTGCATAGATACATATGGCAGAGGAAATGCCCCCTAATTTGCTATATATTAATACAGAGGACAAGGTGAAGGATTGCCTCTAGGACTGCTTTTCTTTTTTTTTGGTCTTTAGCCTTAGGGCACTGTAGACTGCAGAATTTATTGTCTTCTGATGACAGAATGAACCAGAGGAAAAGAAATGAGCTTTTTTTTGAAGTGGATTGAAGACTCCATCAAATTTATCTTTTTGACAGTTCAAAGAAGGCCTAGGGAGCTGCAGTTTGTCAACAGAGCGGTCTGTTTGTTATTTATATTCAGGACTATAGTAGAGCAAAAAAAACATACACCTCACTGGAGGTTGTTTCCTCCCTCCAACATCTTCTATTTGAGCATGGAAACTGTTCAGGCTGTGACCCAGATGATTCTGGGTAAGATACAACTCAGATAATGCGATGTCATGCAGTTGGATGGGGCTGGAAGGCCATCATCTGGAAAAGCCATCCTAAGAACTTTAGCTGCTACCTAACTTGATACACTCCATCCTTGTTATTGATTGACCTATCTATCCATCTATCTATCTGCTTATGAATCCATCCAACAATCCTCCCACCTAAAAGTTAGATAGAGCTCGTCCAGGGATGTCTTGGTCTTGTCAGAGGTGAGGAATTCATTGTTTATCTCCCATCTTAGTGCCTTGGGAAGCCATACACTATTTTCTTATTTCTCAGTGTTAGCTGGAGTACTTCACCCAGAAAGCACGTTCTCAGAAACTGTCCCTCACAGAACACAGAGGCCAATATAGTGGAGTTAACAGCTCTCTTGATTTTGTCAGCTAGCAGAGAAGTCAGAGCACCCTTTTATCTTGCAGGGTAACTCCCTGAGGGAATCCACATCCTGATTTCTCATAAGTGAGGACAGTGCATAAACAATGCAGTTCCAGGGAACAGATTGAGATGTTCAGATGATTAATTTGACCAAGGTACAAGAACTTGGACAATATGAATTTAATGTTTGAAGGTGCTTAACGGGGTCAGGAATTTCTTGATTCCAGACCCCACTACAGAGGCTGCTCTCATATTTTATCCAGTGATGGCTTAAAGTACTGTCCTTTGAGAAAGGACCTGAAGCCAGGTTCCCTCCAGAAAGTAACATTTCTGTCTGCGCTAAAAACATTGTCTCTTGTTGTCTCTGCCTAATGAATCATTTGTGTATCTGCCATGTAAAGATGAAGAGCTTCTTCACAGGGGGCAGAGGAACTCCTGTACTCATCCATCAGATCCCAGTGGATAATTATGGCCTGTAATCCTTAGAAGCCTGTTGACCCCAAAAGCCTATTGCCATGTCTGGGATTTGGTCTCTCTCTCATGCCTTACTGAATTGCAGTTAAAATGTCTCTGCAGTGAACTTACTCTCAAGTTCTATTTAAAAGAGTTCTGCTGTTCACATTTTCTTCAGAGAGAAATAGGAACATTTTCAGCCAATTAATTAGACTGGCACTTGTTCTGGCTCACTGGGGACATCCCAGATGATTGGAAGTTGGCGAATGTCACGCCAATCCACAAAAAGGGACAGAAGGAGGACCTGGGAAACTCCAGGCCTGTCAGCCTGACCTCAGTGCCTGGCAGGGTTATGGAGCAGATCATCCTCAGTGCAATCACACAGCACCTGCAGGATGGACAAGGGATCAGAGCCAGCCAGCACGGGGTTAGGAAGGGCAGGTCCTGTCTGACCAACCTGATCTCCTTTTATGATCGGGTGACCCGCCTGGGGGATGAGGGGAAGGCTGTGGATGTGGTCTGCCTGGACTTCAGCAAAGCCTTTGACACCGTCTCCCACAGAATTCTCCTGAAAAAGCTGTCAGCCCACAGCTGGGACAGGAGCACTCTGTGCTGGGTTAGGAACTGGCTGGAGAGCTGGGCCCAGAGAGTGGTGCTGAACGGTGCTGATCCAGTTGGCAGCCGGTCACCAGTGGTGTCCCCCAGGGATCAGTGTTGGGCCCAGTTCTGTTTAATATCTTCACTGATGATTTAGATGAGGGGATTGAGTCCATCATCAGCAAATTCACAGATGACACTAAGCTGGGGGGGAGTGTGGATCAGCTGGAAGGCAGGAGGGCTCTGCAGAGGGACCTGGACAGACTGGAGAGTTGGGCTGATTCCAATGGGATGAGGTTCAACACGGCCAAGTGCCGGGTCCTGCACTTTGGCCACAACAACCCCATGGGGAGCTCCAGGCTGGGCACAGAGTGGCTGAGAGCAGCCAGGCAGAGAGGGACCTGGGAGTCTGGATTGACAGGAAGCTGAACAGGAGCCAGCAGTGTGCCCAGGTGGCCAAGAAGGCCAATGGCATCCTGGCCTGGATCAGGAACAGCGTGGCCAGCAGGTCCAGGGAAGTGATTCTGCCCCTGTACTCAGCCCTGGTGAGGCCACAGCTCGAGTCCTGTGTCCAGTTCTGGGCCCCTCAGTTCAGGAAGGAGATTGAGGTCCTGGAGCAGGTCCAAAGGAGGGCAACCAGGCTGGTGAAGGGATCCAGCACAAGTCCTGTGAGGAGAGGCTGAGGGAGCTGGGGGTGTTCAGCCTGGAGAAGAGGAGGCTCAGGGGAGACCTCATCGCTCTCTACAACTCCCTGAAAGGAGGCTGGAGCCAGGGGGGGGTTGGGCTCTTTTCCCAGGCAACTTTCAACAAGACAAGAGGGCATGGTCTTAAGTTGTGCCAGGGGAGGTTTGGGTTAGATATTAGAAAGAATTTCTTCACGGAGAAGGTGATCAGACATTGGAATGGGCTGCCCAGGGAAGTAGTGGATTCTCCATCCCTGGAGATATTTGAAAAGAGACTGGATGTGGCACTCAGTGCCATGGTCTGGTAACCACAGTGGCAGTTGATCAAAGGTTGGACTTGATGATCTCAGAGGTCCCTTCCAACCCAGCCGGTTCTATGATTCTATGATTCTATGATTGTTGCCCTCTTAGAGGCCTGGGTGTAGACAAGAAGGCATCACTATATGCAGCTGATAAGATTTCTTTCCCAAAAGGGGAGAAACAAACATACAGCATTTTAGAAGATTTTACTCTGTATAGGATGGGAGCAGAAGTCACTTATCCCCCACACATGGGAAGGAGAGAGAGGGTAGGAGAGTGGAACTTCTGGCAACTTTGCACACATATTTAATAACTTATTGTGAGCTTCTGCCTGAGAAGAGGGAAGCAGAGCCTGGGTGTCCTGACACACAGAGCCACACCCCTATCTATTCTGCTAAAGGATAGCCACTGACTCATTTTAGAATCTTTTTTGCCACTGTTGGATTGGCAGCTGAACTGTTGGAGAAAAGATCACTTAGTCAAGTGATTAAAAATGTTCTTTAACTGCTATAAAAACTGTGTTTCTAAATGAGTGCTGCAATGTTTTTCATTAATATTTAACAATCAAATGAGGTTTAGTATAGACCAATAAGTCATCTGAATAAGTATATTTTGAATAAATACATGTTGAATAGGTCCTGTAGTGTCAGATCCTTGGTCTGTTTGGTCTAACAGATTGCTTCTGGTTCGGAAATAAAAGAAAAAGGCCTGGGAGGTTCAGGAGCTACAGGATCTCAAGAGAAATTTCTTCAGGTTTGAATCATAAATGGTGTTAGAAGCTTAAAAGCCACTCTGAGTACCTAAATTGAGTGCGTTGACATTATTGTAAGCCTCAGAGCTCTTGCAGCTACAAATTGGTCTTTAACACCTAAGACATCCACAGTCCCATTGGAAATATTCAGAATCACACAGATATGGCCTCTTTGGGCTTTATGACGAGCTGTCCTCATTGTTTCTCTCCTCCATTGCCTTTTGTAGCCAAATTTAGTAGTTATTATTGAATTAATCTTTACATCTAAATTGACTGGGAGCCAACATCCCCAGATCTTTATAGGACAGACAGATGTGTTTGCCTGAACAGGCCTGATGGGTTTTAAGAGACTCCGTTTTGAAACTCTGTTCAAAAACTCAACCCTGGGTCTTGTTGCTGTTGGTGCAGGAATGCTACTGAGGCTCTCATGGTGAATCTTGCTTGCTGAAGCCATTTTACTTCTTGTAAACAACTCATTATCCCCTGGAGCATGGTCTTGAATCATCCTTTCCCAGTCATTTGCTTTTTCTTCCTCTCTGGCCCAGAGAATAGTTTCCTAGTGAAGTATAATAACTTCAGCAGATCTTTAGAAATCCTTGCCTGGGAATGCTTAATAGATTCGTGATAAGATACCCCTTTGGGTCCAACTTTTTGTTCTAACCTGGGAATAGCAAAGACTTGTTTTACAGGTCTCTCATTTCTGTAGTTCAGGACCCCAAGCTATGATGGAAGATGGAGTAGTATTTCTGTGGTAAATGTTTCCAAAAATACGTCTACGTTGAAGGTGACTTCGGGGCTGGGCCTGTAGGAAAGTGTGGCAAGGCTGTTGCCTGGAATATAGGCTTGAGTTAAATCTCTGAAAACATCATGACCTCAGAACTTAGATGGCTTAGTTCACAGGCTCATGAGGTGCCTGAGACATTTACTTTTAGGCTAGTTTGAAGATCTGAGTGGCTGTGCTCTGTCAGACTGAAGGACAAATCTACAAAAGGGTATTTCAGGTTCCTAAGGTGCTCTGGGTGTTGTGCCTAAGGAATAAGGGTTGTTTCCTAAATGTTATATGCTTCAAATAATGAAAAGTCCTCTTCTACTTCAGATTATTGTCTGCTCTTCTAAAATGAGTTCTCTGATATCACGAGGTAAATACAACAACAACAACAACAAAAAGGAAAGTCCTGAAGGAATTCTGATCACCATAAACAGATGTTAAATTAGGGTGTGAGCCACTCCCTCCTGCCTTCATCAGTGCTTTTGTGCTGATACTCCTGATTTATAGCTGTATAAACAACAAATGAACCAGACCTGCTGCAGGACTCTTGATGTTTCCTACGGAAAATCTCAGCAGTGAGGCATTTTAAAAATATGTACAGAAAGGTAGAAATCAAAGAACTGGGGTTTAGGTTACAGGTCACCTGCACCCCTTGATCTGCAGTTGGATAGAGCAACCACTGTGTGTGTGGCAGTGTCAAAGCTGGTATCTGCTGGAGGAAGAGAGTGAGATTTGAATGGAAAACCTGTCCCAAAGGCCTGACCTCAGGTTCTGCTCATGTATCCAATGGTGCTCTTAAGAAATAAAGGCAAAACAAACAAAAAAGAATTATATTTACTTGAATTTTTGCCAAAATTAGCTTTTTGGCTATGAGTTCACAGAGGCAAGAATTCCTTCCTACCTTGGTTCTTACTTGTTATTTCCTGGTGACAATGTAAAAATAGTAATTTCTGAGATGTACTCTTTGCTATGCACTTGTAGCTTATTGTCTTTTGGAAGACATGGGGACATAAGATACACTCATGGATGTAAGTTCATTAGCTTGTTATCATAAGAGAAAGAATATAACTCAATCAGCAAGGCAAAACGTTTTCTCAAATGTCTCGAAGGAGCATGGCAGACAGAAGTTGCCTCTGCATGCATGTAGTTAAGCCAAGTTTTAATGTTACTGGTAGCTGTATTCTGCTTCCTTATAGCTACCCATCATGTCCCCCACTCTGCTCAGACTCTACTGTTGCTGGAATCTTTCTGCATGCTCAGATATTGGCAAACTCACAGGCCTTCTTGCAGGCTTTCATTATGTTTTCTTTTAAGCATATGAAGCCAAGAATTTGTGGTTTTGTTAGGTCTTGCAATTGGTATAAATTAAATTAAATTGTTTAAGAAAGTCATTACCACTGACTTCTTATCAAAGTGTACCAAACATTTTTCACAGCATAACTACAGTGTTATATACTAAATTCCTAATATGAAATAGCTTTGCTAGTCAGCAATAAAGCTTTCATTTTATTGCTTCATTTTGATTTACTTCTGTACTCAGCAGGAAAAGCATCTATTTCCATTCTAACTCAGCATACCACCAAACATTCTGGGGTTATGGTTGTGGAGTTCAGCATAAATATGAATCTTTGACTAACAGTCAAGCAAGTCTATTAAAGAGCTGGCTGAGCTCTGCTTCCAACAGTGAGAGCAGCCACACTATGTGCAGATATTACAGAATCAGATTTCCGGTTTTCTTTTTTCTAAAATCAGATTTTAGCCTGGAAATCTGCCAGTGAAATGTAGAGATAATGGCAAGAAATCAGAATTTCTGAAACCGAGTTGACTTCAGTCAGATGATATAGGTGTTGAGGGATAAAAAGCCAGCAGTGCAAATTAAATTTTCCTGTTTGCCTACCTTCAAGGCATGTCTATACATCTGATTTTCTGCATCCCTTTTTAAGGACAAGGGCTGCCTGTTTCCACTATATGTTTGGATTCTACCATGAAAATCGGGAAGTGAGCGCAAAAAGATTTTTTCCTAATCAGACATAAAAACACAGCCTGTGATATTTCTGGAAGGTGCCTGCAAGTCTGAACACTTCAACAGCTCTTTTCAGTCAGTGCAATTTTAAGCTTCAGAGAAAACCCTTAGGAAAGGGTAATTATTATTTTTTTTAGAATGGTTCCATACGACACATGGATCGTCCTTCAGGCTAGTTTTTCACTGAAAGTTTGAAATACAGATATTGCAAGTCACAGGTGGATAGACTAACTCATAATCTCATACTTTTTACTTAGTTTAGAGAAGAAGGGTGTCTCTGTGGTGTCACCCTGGACAGTTGATTGGATTTCAGCGCTTCTTTTCAGTACAGATTTAATACATTCCCTTGGGAAATTTCTGTACAGCAGTGGTGATCACACAGCCTTGGCATTCATCAGGATGCTCTGTTTGAGCTTTATATACTGTGTTCTCAGATATTAAACTCCTGGTAACAACTATCCAGTACACAGGATCTGAATTTATTCTTCTCTCCTTGGTTATGTGTTGCTTCATCTACACTGTTTGTTCCTTCCATTATCATGGTTTAACCCCAGCTGGCAACTCAGCTCCACACAGAAGCTCCATCTCTTCCCCCAGGTGGGACGGAGGAGACAATTGGAAGAGTAAAGGTGAGAAAAATTGTGGACTGAGATAAAGACAGTTTAATAAGAAAAAGCCACATGCAGAAGCAAAATAAAACAAGGAATTCAAGCACTGCTTCCCATAGGCAGGCAGGTATTCAGACATCTCCAGGAAAGCAGGGCTCCATCACATGCAATGGATAATTGGGCAGACAAACATCACCATTCTGAATGTGTTCCCCTTTCTTTTTCTTTCCCAGCTGTATAAGATGAGCATGACATCATATGGTATGGATTATTCCTTTGAAGTCAGCTGTTCCTGCTGTTTCTCCTCCCAGCTTCTTGTGCACTCCCAGCTCACTCACTGGTGGGGTGAGAAGCAGAAATGGTGTTGATGCTGTGTAAACACTGCTCAGAGGCAACAGGAATGTCCCTGTGTTATCAGCACTGTTTTCAGCACAAATCCAAAATATAGCCTCATATTTGCTACTATGAAGAAAATTAACACTATGCCTGTCAAAATCAGCACATCTGTAAAACTGAGTACTGTGTGCAAACTTAAAAAAAAAAAAAAAAAAAAAAAAAAAGAAGTGAGCTACAAGAAAGAGCCATTATCTCTGCTTTTCTGGAGCTTGCCTGACTTTCTTCAAGGAAACTTATTTTTGTAACAACAACTCCAGACCTTTTCTCTTCTCTCCAAAAAGGATGCTGGTTGTCATAGAATCATAGAATGGTTTTGGTTGGAAGGAACACTAAAGGACATCTAGTTCCACCCCCCCTGCATGGGCAGGGACACCTTACACTAGATCAGGTTGCTTAAAGCCCCATACAACCTGGCCTTGAACACTTCCAGGTATGGGGCATCCACAACCTCTCTGGGCAACCTCTGCCAATGTCTCACCATCCTCACACTAAAGCATTTCTTCCTACTAAATTTAAATCTAAATTTACCTTCTTCTAGCTTAAAACCAATAGCCCTTGTCCTGTCACTCCTTACAGTTGTATAAAGCCCCTCCCCAGCTTTCCTGTAGCCCCTTTATATGCTGTAAGGATGCTGTAAGGTCTCCTTGGAGCCTTCTCTTCTCCAGGCTGGACAACTCCAACTCCCTCAGCCTGGCTTCATAGCAGGGAGCTGCTGCACTCTGATCATCTTTGTGACCCTCCTCTGGACTCACTCCAAGAGCTTCATGTCCTTCCTTGTGTTGGGGGTTCCAGAACTGAACACAGTACTACAGGTGGGTCATCTTTAACATAATTTGAAATATTCCAGGAGGTCGTACTTTACAAGGCCTCTCTTCAGACAAATTAAAACGAAAGTCATCTATGAATACTTTACATTCCAAATGTGTTTAACAAGCTTTTTAAGAAATACTAGTAAAGATTTCCAGTAATGATTGTTGCTTTTCAAGTCCCTGTGACCAAAATATTGGACCACATTTAATTTTTTAGTTCTATAAAGTAACAGGGTCACATTAATGCTTTTCAGTACCTAAGACTTTTTCTTCCATTAAAATTAGTACAATATTGTTCAGACTTAGGGCACCACATAACCATCTCACTGGAGGCTGGATCATACTTTGTTGGTGTACTATATGACTAAGGCTATTCAGGTCAGTGAAACAAGAAATGTTTGGCCTTGGTAATGAAATGAACATCAATTATGTATATGACACTTGGCTCAATGGAACTATCTTACTGCTTTACTTCTTTTCTTATTATTAATTCCTCATCATATTTAATAGCTTGAAATATTTGAAAAATAAACTATAATATAAAACATAAATAGATAATGTTTTAATTATCTGATGTCATAAAGCCATGGCTTCAATTACCATATCTGAACATCTTTGATACATTTCTAACACCTGTGAATCTTAACTAATAATCATATATTTTGATTACCTGTCAGGTTTATCCAACATATGCTATGACCTGATGGGGCTTGTGGTCTAAGCACAATGTTATAATAAATTAATACATTTTTATGCTAAAGAGTCCTTCCTGATTATCTATCATGACCCCTTGCACTTCACAGGCCAGGGCTTGTTAACCACTGATACTTGGTTCAAGGCCATCTTCTGTGGTATCCACTAAGCCTCCACTTGCTCAGTCTTCTGCTGATGAATACAGGACAAGTCACCTAAACTTTGTGGCTGTGACATAGCCCCATCACAGTGTGACTGATGCACTCTCTTAACCAAATCAGCAGCAGTTTGGTACAGGATCCAGAGGAGGCAAAGGCCTAGGATGTGCCTGGGCCATAAACTACCCTGGTTTTCATCTCTTACCCGAAAACACCCAGATGAGTAGAGTGGCAGGATGAGTACAGATGCATCTGAGCTTGGAACACCAGTTGTACACTGATACATGAATAGCAGGTGGCTTTGCCAGGGCTCATTTATGAAGGAACAAAGAAAGTTGTAGGTACAAGTAGTCTTAGGAACATCTTTTCCATCACATGTAATTTTGACAGTGAGCCAACCACTTTATATGATAAATATGACCTAGGTAGGCTCTCTTAGAGCTCTTTCTTCTAAGGACCATGGCTGCAGTGTGGGGATCTCCTCTGGAGCTGGGACACACCTCAAGGTTGCTGCTTGAGGCGTAGAGACCTTTAACCAAGGGCAGATCTTTGGTAAGCCACCCATAGCATGATGAATTAATACTGATGAAACATTATTGATCCATGGTACTGCAACATATTAATTATAAACTTTGTATAGATAATTCCATTAGACGTAAACTGTTGTCCAGGTCTAAGACTAAGAATTGATCTAGCCACATCTAAAAACTCCATCAGGAGTTTCAAATGCAAGGGGGTCCACTCTCAACCTTGTTACTCAATGGGAGGGTCTTCCTTACCCTTCTGTGCCTCCAGTCTCTGTGTGAATCATTCTAACCTGAATTTATTTTGCTTTGTATACTTCTTCCATGAAGTAATTAATCAAGTGTACCTTGCCATAGAGTATTGTTAAACCACTGTTGTCTTTATCATTGAACTCTGTTTCTCACTGAGTTAACTCTGTTAACTCACTGTCTTATATTAAATTACATTATTTTACTATATATATAATGTATGCTATATATAATATATAATTAATAAATTATACAACATATAGTATATTATATAAAATTAATATGTAAATGTAAATGTAATATGTAATGTATAATATACACTATATCATATACATTATATACTATATAATAATAAAGAATATATAATATATAATATATAATAATATAGAATATACTGAGACGTATCATATAAACAATAATATTAGAAGGGTTGGACCAGATGATCCTTGAGGTCTCTTCCAACCTGACATGCTATGATTCTATAAAAATGTATTATTAAACATGTTGCTACTTCTCTCTTTTGAGTGAGGTGCATTCTGCTGTTTCATGAAAAATTGGTGTAGCTGACAGAATGGCAAGTAATGTCACTGATTTCTTCTAGAAACATGGAATAAGTTTGAATCCCAGATTATCAGAATAATGGGCTCATGATAATTGACATGATTGGAAAGATGTGGAAGAACTGCTAAAGATGGCCAGGGACCTATAAAGGATGGAAAAGGGAGGAAAATTATTTGCCAAATGTAAAGTACCTTTTTAGAATCTGTATAAAAGGACAGGAGGAATAACAACAAAGAGGAACAGGACCTGAAGTAAGAAACAGAAGGCAAAAAGGCAGCTGAATTAATGCTATCTTTAAAAACTGAACAGCTCCAGAAGCCATTATGGGAAGAAAAGGAGAAAAAACAGACAGACATTGGAAAAAAAGGTCAAGAAGATGCTCAAGAAGAAGCCTTGCATCCCCCTAACTCCATGCAAATTAGGAAATAGTGTCCTCAGAAGACTTGGATACTGGTATTTGGAGTAATCCTAATGACTGTGTTGAAGGATTGTCACCCTTGTTCCCCTCAGATTCCTCTGAATAGGAAAGAACCTAGACCCATCATTAAAGCAGAATACATTCTGGTCCCAGTTAGTCCTTGACAACACCAGGAGAAATTTCTAATATATACAGGAGCACAGGTTTCAGTATGAACAGAAGAGGATGATGAGTAATCAACCTGAAAGGCAAAGAATAAAAGTTGCTGGAGTAAAAGGAGCCAGTGTTATTTACCAAACTGCAAAAGTTATTTTACGGCTCCCATGTGAGATCATAGAATCATAGAATCAGCTGGGTTGGAAGGGACCTCAGAGATCATCAGATGCACATATTGTCTGCTTGCTTTGCACTGTAGAAGCACAACACAAATATTTGGGGTTTGTATGTATTGAACAGCTGAACCTGGTGCCTGCCAGACAGCAGTGGGTGGTACTTCAGCTCAAATGTTGACCCTAAACTTGACAGAAAGAGGTAGGCTGCAGTGCCCATGCTCCCAACAGCCCTTGTGCTCCCCAAGTCAAAGATTACTAATGTACAGCAGTACCTCGTTTCTGCTGTGGCACAAAATGAAATTTCTGATGTAATGGCAGATTTGGAAAAATAGTATATTATTTCCAGAACACACTGACATATAATTCACTGGTCTGGCCAGTCCAAAAACTGGATGAGAGATGGTTATTTTTCCAAATTATTATTAGCACTTAAATGGCAATTCAACCCCACCAACAGCTGCAGCACCCAATATTGTAACTTTAACAGCCTCTCTACAAGCAGCCATGCACACATGGATGGCAGTGCTAAATGTGAAAGCTATGTTCTTTATGGTCCCCTTGCAGGAGGAGGTTGAAGAGACATTTGCTTTTACTTAGGGAGGTACACAATACACCTTTAACAGACTCCCAGAGGCTTATAAACATTCACCATGATTGCTTGTGCTGCCCTTGCTGAACTTCTAGAAACAATCTCACTCTCTCAAGATGTGAAACAGCACCAACATATAGAAGATATTCTAATTAGAGTGACCTCCGCTGAAAAAGTGAGAGAAGTGGCAGCAGCAGTGTGGCAGTCACTATATAAAGCAGAAGCTGAAGTTCCACATGAAAAATGTCAGAGATCAAGTAGAGAAGTAAAGTTTCAAAGTACCTGGATAGTGAGCAATGCAGTGTTTCTTCCAGATACCTTAAGAAAAACTGAGCAGCTGCAAATGTCCCAGGTTAGGAAAGAATTACAACAGCTCATGAGTACTTTAGGGTATTGGAGGAAACATGCAACTAGAATTTCTATCATTTCTCACCCACCATACTTGCTTTTTGGAGAAGAAAAATTGTGGAAATGTTGCCCAGAACATCAAGAGGTAGTCAAAAGCCTAACACAGGAATTAAAGACATATGTCACTGGAGCCACTACACCCTTGTGACCCTATTATAGCAGAAGGGGATTTGAAAAACATAGTGTTTACTGTAATCTATTCTGGTCTGGTCGACTCGGCCAAAAATGCCCTTAATTATTTAACTCAGCTGCATTTAAAGAGATATGGCAGAGGTATTTAGAAAGGGAAAAGGGACTTTTCTATTTTTTTATTTTTAGCAGTTAAATAAGTAGAAATGCCAAGGAGTAGCTTATCCAGAAAAACTGAATCAATGCAAACTGTGGTCCAAGTCTGAGAAAAAGATTGGATCTAGCCACACCTAAGATCAATCAGGAGTTTCAAAAGCAAGAGAGTCCATTCTGAACTTTTTAACTCAACAGGAGGGTCTTTCATACCCTTCTCAAACTCCACTCTCTGTGTGAATCATTCTAACCTGAGCCTACTTCTATTTTCCTTTGTAGGTTTCTTCCACACAGTAATGAATTGAGTGTACCTTGCCATGGAATATTGTTAAACCACTGTTGCATTTACCATTGAACATTGCTAACTCACAGACTTAGATCAATAAAATGTATTGTTGAAATATGTTGCTACTTCTCTCTTTTAAATGAGTTGCATTCCACTCTTTTGTGACATGCCATCTCTTATGATTTAATCACAAAAAAGAGCTGTATGTTTATGTTAGACACCCTTTATTGAACACACTGGTAAGTAAGATTTTTTTTCACGTTCTTCAGTTCATGAGGATTTCAATCTAATCTGCTCATGATTGGTGCAAAGTGACTGTTGACAGTCTTTCAGAAGAGCAAATGGCTTCACCTACAGACAAAAAACCAAAAAACATTCTGCTGAGGGATTTCTTTTTTTCCCCTTCCCTGACTGCAACACAGAAAATCCAGCTCAGCACAAGGGCTAGATGGAACCTGAGTAGACAAGGAAGTTTATCTCTCACTCTTGAGCATTTATTTATCGGAACATCTGGTTCTAAAGGAATTTTGCAGACAAGAAAAGCATTTACTTAGAAATTTCAGGGTTCTGACTGAGCATGTGCTCAAACTGATGTTGTGGGGGTTTGCAGGCGAGCAGGTATTTTGCAGTCATGCAGGAGCAAGTTTGAGCTGGAGCAGGTTCTCTCATTTAGGTTAGAGTCATGGTGTGGGATGCTGACATGGCCCACCCTTGCCAAAATGGCCTGGAAAACAGGATGTACTGACATCATAGAATCATCTGGGTTGGAAGGGACGTCAGAGATCATCAAGTCCAACCCTTGATCAACTGCCACTGTGGTTACCAGACCATGGCACTGAGTGCCACATCCAGTCTCTTTTCAAATATCTCCAGGGATGGAGAATCCACTACTTCCCTGGGCAGCCCATTTCAGTGTCTGATCACCTTCTCCGTGAAGAAATTCTTTCTAATATCTAACCCAAACCTCCCCTGGCACAACTTAAGACCATGCCCTCTTGTCTTGTTGAAAGTTGCCTGGGAAAAGAGACCAACCCCCCCCTGGCTCCAGCCTCCTTTCAGGGAGTTGTAGAGAGCGATGAGGTCTCCCCTGAGCCTCCTCTTCTCCAGGCTGAACACCCCCAGCTCCCTCAGCCTCTCCTCACAGGACTTGTGCTGGATCCCTTCACCAGCCTGGTTGCCCTCCTTTGGACCTGCTCCAGGACCTCAATCTCCTTCCTGAACTGAGGGGCCCAGAACTGGACACAGGACTCAAGCTGTGGCCTCACCAGGGCTGAGTACAGGGGCAGAATCCCTTCCCTGGACCTGCTGGCCACGCTGTTCCTGATCCAGGCCAGGATGCCATTGGCCTTCTTGGCCACCTGGGCACACTGCTGGCTCCTGTTCAGCTTCCTGTCAATCCAGACTCCCAGGTCCCTCTCTGCCTGGCTGCTCTCAGCCACTCTGTGCCCAGCCTGGAGCTCCCCATGGGGTTGTTGTGGCCAAAGTGCAGGACCCGGCACTTGGCCGTGTTGAACCTCATCCCATTGGAATCAGCCCAACTCTCCAGTCTGTCCAGGTCCCTCTGCAGAGCCCTCCTGTCTTCCAGCTGATCCACACTCCCCCACAGCTTAGTGTCATCTGCAAATTTGCTGACGATGGTCTCAATCCCCTCATCTAAATCATCAATAAAGATGATCAATTAACTGGGCCCAACACTGATCCCTGGGGGACACCACGGGTGACCAGCCACCAACTGGATCAGCACCGTTCAGCACCACTCTCTGGGCCCAGCCCTCCAGCCAGTTCTTAACCCAGCACAGGGTGCTCCTGTCCCAGCTGTGGGCTGACAGCTTTTTCAGGAGAGTGCTGTGGGAGACGGTGTCATAAAAAATTTTTGCACTTACACCCATGGTACAAAGCAAGGGGGGGAGTGGTCACTGCAGAGAAAGTCCCTGCCTCTCCAGGAGGGCACTGGGACACTGCTGTCCCTGCAAGCCATGGGAAGGAGCCAGGATGTTCCCACCCTGCCCCATGCCAGGGGAGCAACAGTCCTGTCCCTCTGCAGCTAGACACACACCTATTATATATAACCTTTATATATATATTTATAGATATGTAACTATAACCATATTATAGTTAATAAATAATTCTTTAGAAATCTTCTTTGCCCAGAAGTGCCTGCTGACAGGGTGGGAAGAAGCAGCACTGGGGGACAGGGGTGACACAGGGAGTAGAGCAGAGATGAACCATTTAACCTAGTCTGCTCTTGATGCCCATTTTAAAGTAAACAGCAGCTTTAGGTAAACAGCAGTGGATTTAGTAAATATGGCTGATGAATGAAGGACAAGAGGTTTTACATGGGGCTAGGAAGAGGAACTGCCCTAGGAAGCAGTAAAAAAGAGTTATTTTCTCTTTATTTCAGCAATTTATTTTAAAACTTTTGAACTGACACTGGAAATTCTGATTAAACTGCATCACATACCCACTTTTAAGGGAATCCCCAGGTGGCTCATAGGAAGGGCTTCAAATGGGCACAATCAGTGCAAGGACAGACTTATTTTACACCCTGCTGTCTGTATCACTTGCTCACTAATCTGAGATGGCTCTCCCTGAGTGATCATAGCCAGCTCCAACTGAGCAAAGACAGCTGGTGGGGTCATCTTCCCTCCCTTGGAACCCAGCACACTCTGATTTTTATTTATATTGCCTAGGCAAATGCTAAGCAAGCTCTAAGACTCTGAAAGCTTTAAGAGTTAAGGCAAGGCAATGCCTGGCTGAGTAGTCATAAATTGTCTGCTGGTAAATTGGCAGATTAATTACTTTGTAGACATGGCATTACGATATGCATTTTTGCAGTTCAGGCAAACATCAGCAGAAGGAGGAGGCACAGGGTGTGAAAAAGGGAATCACTCAGACTCCAGAGAAAAACCCCACAGTTTAGGAGTCAGGATAAAATTTCAGAGTTAAGTTTGACACCACCAGAATGGTATGGAAGAACACACAGTATGTTGCCTTTGTCACTCAAGTGACAGTACATGCTGGAGAAACTATGACAAGGAGCCTCTTACAGGTGGTGGAGCTTGCTGGAAGGAAATCAAATCTGGTGCTCCTGATTGTGAAAGCTCTTAATTCTTTTCTTGCCCTGCCCCTGAGCAATTCCAGCTCCAGTGAAAAAGAAGGCTCAGCTGGCATGGCTGCATCTGTAAAATAAACAAATCTCAGGAAGATGTTTGCGGAAAAAGAGAAAATTGTCATATGCTTGTTATCAAGCAGCTGAACACTGATAGGAGGTTTCTCACCCTTATTGCAAGATGTTCACTCTTTGCTTCTAGTGTTCATCCCTTTTTCTAGATGGAGAACAGGTCTTATAGAGTGTCTCTATCTTTGCACTTGGGTCAGACTAAGAATTTTTATCAGGAGTTCTAAGGACCTTGTTAATCTGTGCCCTTGTTCTTCTCTGGGCAAAAACATAGTTATTCCTCAATTCTTTGCCTGAACCCCTTCCTTCCCTCCTAACATAGGCAATAGCAAAATCTACAGAAAAAAAACCCCAACTGAACCCAATGTAAATTTTATCCCTTGAAATGCAGCAGATTGCAGTAAGTGATGAGCAATTTACAAACATATTTTAGGAGAAGAGACCCCTATTCTTCACCTTCAGTGTGTGTCAATGTAACTTTCAGCAGACACTGAAGAAGATGAGGGTCTGTCCTGTGCTACTCAGACAGCTAATTCTGCATGGCACACAAGCAGCCTTGTGTCCTTTCCTTCCATACTTATCAGGAATAAAGATAAATTCTCTCCGTCAGGATTGGGATTATTTAGATTTTTGCAAAATCCTGCTATGCCTAATTTTTTCTTCCATAAAATATTTTTTTTATTGTTGCTGTTTGTCTCCCATCATTGTGGGAAAACCGAATGGATTCCTGCTCTGTTACTTAAGCTTTTGGTTGGCTCATTAATCTAATCAGTTCAGATATTGACTTGGGAGTACTCAATACTGCTAACCACGTATTTAATTCCTCTTAATCTGGCCAGGACTAAGCAGTAAATGTGGGTAGGCAGTGCTTTTTGGGAGAACCCACTGTGGGTTTTGAGGTTGGGACCATATTGTTCACAGGTTTCTGTCTTTTTTGCTGCTTGCAGAATACAGTTCTAGGCCTAATAAGTTTCCTGAAAAGAGCTGTGATGGTCTTTTCTCTGACTTAGTTCACACAATAGTGCATCCCACCTCTAGGAGAGAAAAAGACAAAGCACTCACCACCTCCTCCTTTGGGAGTATTCAGTTCCTCTGGTTTCCACAGGTTTACAAGGGATGGTTTTCTTCTGGCAGATGCTAAGTGCAGCTTTGCCTCTTTTACCTTTGTCACTTCTCTGCAGAGGCACTGATGAAGGCAGTGTGGTTTTATGGGCCAGAGGAAGGAGAGATCTGTAGAGCCTTCATAGGTAAATAACACACTGTGAGAGACACTACAGTTTTGTTATTTGTCCCAGAGACTAACAGAATTTTTTTCATTCATAGTAACATATTCAGTTTTAGATTTTCTTTTAGCAGGTGAACTTTGTTGTGTCCAATGAGAGTAAAAAAAATTTGGCAGAAAATGATCCCCCTTGCAATCCAGCTGACCTTCAGATATTAGAGGAGCTGGAGGTAGCTGGGCTTCAATTCTGAGTGACAGCCAATTCACCTTTAGTATGCCAGAAAACAAGGCCCAGATGCACAGCTAACACCACACTGGTAAAGAAATTATCATAGAAGCTCATTAGAATTCAGTTGCACTAAATGAGTTTTCTTACCACCAGATTAATGAATTGTGAGATTTCTTAAAGCAATGGTATGCAAGTTCTTTTGGATTGCCAGTGATAAACCTCCTGTCTGCAAAAGGAGCACATGCAAAATACCTAGGCTACAAATAGTCTGTAGAGATTTCCCAGGGAGGGCCAACCTGCCCAAAAGCCATGGGTGTAGAGATTTATACTGTTAAAGAGACTCTACAAAATTAAAGAGAAGAGAAGGGGAGGGGAGCATTTTAGTGTTAGAATCTTACCCAGATGTTTCCCAAAGGAGGGGAAGAGAGTCTCAGCCCATCAACTGGTCCCAGGAGTGTCCCTGCAATGGGGTGTCCTCCCTATGATGGTATCTTCCCTGACATCCTTTCCCCTGTTAGCTATTTCTATACTGTTTTGTCTGACAGTTGGAGCTTGAGTGACTCTAATCAAGCATATCTTTATTGTGATTGGTGAAAAGTCCTCTCACTTCATTTAAAGGCACAGGCTACAGAAAATTTAGAGCACAGTATAAGTGAGGGGTGGTCACAGTTTGGAGGTGGGTAGCTTTAGGGATGGAGGTGTCTTTTTTGTATTATAATGTGAGTATAGTGTTCAAAGTTCACCTCAAGGACAGCATTTGCCAAAGGGTGGCAGGCTGTTGGCCCAGGTTATCAAAAGTGCAGTTATTTGGTATTGTTTCCACAGAGCATGGCCGTGGCATCTCCACGCTGCTCCACCTTCCGTGCAATTTCTCTTGGAGTTAGCACACTGAGTACCCTTGATAATGCCACATTCCACTGGCTCCAAATGCTGAACCTTTACTTAAAAAGTACAAATGTAGTCTAGGTCATGTCTAGCAATTTTTGCAATTATTCCACAAGCTTGCAAGGTGTGATCTGTGCTTTATGATCTGAGTGTTCACCTCTGAAGTGAAATAAAAGATTCCCCACAGTCAGATGCCACAGTTATACTGTAGACTACTGAGGACTGTAAATGAAGCAGAAGAGTATTGCATTTTTAGTGGGAGCTTTATCTAATGCGATGGTAAATATTTGTACACATAGCCTTTAAAGTTACCTTTATTTTTCTTGCAGCATTTGGTTACAAGTTAACTATGCATTAAATAAGGTTTTTGAGCAACAACTTATATTAGAAACAAAACCAGATGTCTTCAGGCCAAGTATCCCTAAAAAGAAAGCAAGAACAATAGACTTGCAAATAAATTTTGATTTTTTTCTGAAGCATTGTTTCCTCCTGTATCAAAGGAGGTGTTTGATCATGCTCGTCAGACCCACATGCAGAGAGAGCTCACATGAACAGTCTTTTCTTTTCTGCAGAAGTAGAGATCTCAGTCATCTTCTAAGATTCCTTGGATGGCTTTACACAGTTTGAGGATATGCATATATTGCAAAAAAACCTAGAGCTGAAAGCTTCTCGACTTCCCATCCGTCTCTGTGAGGAGATCTGTTGCTTGACATTGAAGACCAAGGAAACAAAACTTGCTAGGTTCTTCTATCCATCCGTCTCAGGTGCTTGCAATCTTATTCATAGAGAATTACCACTTGTGCATGTCTGTTTGTGGTAAGTACAATTGCATAACTATCAGGTGTAGGTCCATGGGGACAAGAGAAGCTGAGCTGCTCCATTAAAAAGGCAGAGGAAAAGTCCATGGGTGAGCATGGGGCTTTGTTTACTCCTCTGCCCATTTCCAGCTGATGTCACAGATTTAAGTGGTGCTGTTACTGCAGCTATAGAGAGGAGAACTGAGATCAAGCTCACTTAGAAGCTGAGGGGTTACAATGAAGAATGGAATCACACCTGGTTTTCTGAACCTTCACATTGACATGCTCCCCACTGGTTTGTGTATATTTTTTTTCTTTTTCTACCAGAACCCCACTGAAGGGAGTAACATTTCAGTTGGTTTGATATTTGCTACAGTAAAATTTATACAGCACCATTTCTTTCCCAGCACAGACTATTCTCCTGTGGCTCTAGAGTATCCTACCTGTCTGTAAAATCCTGTTACATGACCATATTGAACTAGATTTTTTTTTTCTTTTATCCTTTCTGAAAGCATAGTTCATACTAAATTGCTGTATGTAAAACATGACTTGAGAGCACTGGTTCTTTAATCCTGATAATCAACTATATTCCTTCAAATACAATGCTGTGCCAAGACAATTTGTGATTTCTAATGACTCTAGCATCCTGTGAGTTTATCTTTTATGCTTTGAAAGAGACTCAGAAGAAAAAAGTAGAATAAAGAGAGGTTTATTTTCTCTCTCTGGCTTTCATCTGTTCTTATAATCTGAAGTGGATTCAGATGTCAGAAATGTTTGGGAGGCAGATTTTGCTGCTACAAAGTGATTTGGGTTACGTGACTTTTACTTGTCTCCTGAGACTGACATTTTAGAAATCTCAAGGAACACCCAGTGTTGAACTTCAGGATAGAAACCCCCTGCTGTGGATCAATTTGCATGCTGGCTAAATATTTTAGCTTTTTAAATATCAATATATTTATCTTTCCATTGCAAAACTCTGCTAGTAAGGGTTATTAACAGAAACACTCCCCAGATTTAAACCTTTATAAGCAATAATGGTGGTGCAGTAATACTGATCTGTAATTAGGGATTTGTGAGGCATCACCATCAGTAATATCCTGATTTGAATGATAAGGGTTTGAATGATGGGAGGGGTGCAAGTCAACTGGCACATTTAGCTAAGAAACAGGTTTGTTTCTAGTTATGTTAGCAGTGAACAGATGCACATTAGAGAGGGAGTAGATGGCTCTGTATAACACTGGAAATGTTCTTGGCTGATCGTGCAGCCACCTGTGGTTGTGCAGATGGCAATATCTGTGCTGCAGCTGCAGCCTTCACCAGAGCTGTGCTCCCCCTGGAAGAAGCAGCTGCAGCCTTCTGAGAAGGGAGAATGAGAACAGATTGGGCTGGTCTCACTTCTGGATTCCAAGTTATCAGTCACCATCCCCAGAAACTAGCTTTCCCATCACACTGCAAGGCTTGCAGTGTTTTTGTAGCTGTAACAGGCAACGGCAAAGGAACAGCTACAATAATTAAACCTGAAGAAGCTGCTGAGCCCAGATGAACAGAATGAGGCAATACGGAATAGTCAGCACCTGCTGTGATATGGGATATTTTGAGCCCTTTGTTTCTTCTACCTTATGTAATTAAGTGAATGTGGAGGATTCTCAGATTTTATTACTGGGCAATCCTTAGCAGGAGGGGACATACAGCAGGTCTTTCCCCTCTATTGTGTATGATAAATATTTGTCTGGTTAAAAAGTTCAGTTTAGAGTTTCTTCTCTTGGCCTGCATAAGGAGTACTTCTAGGAAGTATCTGTGATGTCCAGAGACCTTGTAACAAAACAAAACAAAACAAAACAAAACAAAACAAAACAAAACAAAACAAAAAAACTCTCCCACCAACACCACCACCAAAAAAAAAAAAAAAAGCTAGAGAAAGGGCATCAGAATGGTTGGGAGTTGAAGCACGTGCCATATAAGGAGAAGGTGAGGAAGATGATCTTGTCTCTTGTCTCTGAAGAAGTGAGGGGCTTGGGGGAAGCCAACAAAAGTCCCTTGGTTGCTATGGGGAGGTTATTCAGAAGACAGAGCCCAGTTCTTCACAGAAATCATAGAATGGTTTGGGTTGGAAGGGACCTTAAAGCTCACCTGGTTCCAACCCCCTGCATGGGCAGGGATTCCTTCCACTAGACCAGGTTTCTCAAGGCCCCATCCAACCTGACCTTGAACACTTCCAGGGAGGGGGCAGCATGGTGGGAAGATGAGAGGCAAAGGCAACTGGATAACCTTTTCCCTTCTAAAGGACAGTCAAGAAGTGGAGCAGGATGTCCAGATGTTGTGCAGCCTCTCTGCCTGGAATTTTTAAAGACTCAACTGGATAAAGCCCTGACAATATGTTCTGATCTCAAAGCTATAACCCGGGTTTGAGCTGAAAGTTGGATTAGGGCCCACCTAAGTTTCCTGTCAGTTTGAATTATTTTATGATCATGTAATTCCATGAATTTGAATGGCACATGTGTTGTATGAGATACAAATTCTCAAGCGCCCATTTTTGGGTCTTAGCATCAGAATCAAGGAAATGGGAAGTAACAGAAGGTCACTAAGGCTTCCTATTTTTCATCAGGAGTTTACACAGACAGGAGAACATAAACTTTTGATGGGTCCTCAGCCACAGACAAATTGTACAGATATAGCTAGTGAGGAGTCATGAGAACACAGGACAGAAAGAGAGTGCAAGAGTTTCTGACTACTGATCTCTGTTATTGCAGACAGCCATGACAGATCCCTGTTAGAAAAATATCCTATTTTAAAATCAATTAGTTTCAATGCTGTTACTCCCATGGCAAGACTGTTCCAGAATCTCTGTTTGCCATTTATAAGAAAGCTTCTAATGTATACCTTAAATTTATTCATGACCTGTTTATACCCTTTTGTTCTGATACAGGCTTTTCCCTGTGGTTTATATGGCTCTTCAGGCACTTATTTCCTGGATCTGTCTGTAGAAATCAATCCTATCCATCTCAGCTTTTGTCTGAGAACTTAAACAAACCTAACTCTCCCAGGCTTCTCCCATAAAACAGGATCCACATTCCTCTTAGCATCCTGCACAGCTTCAGTCTGAGTTAATTGACTTGAGACTGGTTACCAGTACCATACTTCTTATACCAAATTATAATTTTCCAATGGCCCATACAATGCTTTTGATATTTGCCCATCTCCACTGGCAATACTTCAGCTAATGCATCCTACGACTGCTTTTGTGTTTTTTTGTGGGCACCATCACCTCTTTGGCAGCAGCTGCTTTTACAACAGCTTATAAGTTGTTCATTAATCTTCCTGTGCATTATTTTCCTATCTTGTATTATAATTTAAACTTTTAACTATTTCTCAAGGTGTCCAGTCATCTTTTTGACCATATCCTTTGTCTTTGTATTGCTAATGTCTCATTTTTTAAATAACTGGTGGCATGGATCCACTTCCAAAAAGCTCTGCTTTTGTGGGATGCCTTCCTCCAGCCTTGCAGTTCTCCTGTTCACTTACAACTGCTTCTACTTTTGCTAGGTCCTTGTCTACAAGTGTGGGTTTCTTTGCTACTCTCTATCTTCACAAATTTGATTTGTAGTTCTTCACAGAACTCAAGATGTAGGAAAGCTACCATATTTTCTCTAAAGCTATTATATTTTCTCTAAGAAATTATTTATTGGAAATCTTAGATTTCACTGACACAATATGCCTATCCTTGTTCTTCTCCAAAACCCTGATGTTGCTGGAGTCAAGCTCAGCTGTTGCTGAATGTACACAGTACTACAGAGAGCAGAAAGGCAAGAAGAACAAGTCCTGTCACCAGTTAAAGATATGGGAGAGAATTCACCAGGTACCTTGCACATTTCTGACTTGGGCTATGTCCAAGATGAGCTGTTAACAGCCCCGTCTTCCCCTTGTCATTAACAACCAGTCAAGATCTCTCAGTTTTGCATCTACCCATTTCACAGTCAACATGAAGGTGACAGCAAATACATTGACTGATGGACTCTGATTTGACATTGACTGATGAATCACTTCTAGATCTTTCTGCTAGTCAGGCTTGTTAAATGACACTCCTGATTAGTTACACTTCCTGATTAGTAACAAGAATTGCACCTCACAGGCAGGTGATACACAGAATCATAGAATTGGCTGGGTTGGAAGGGACCTCAGAGATCATCAAGTCCAACCCTTGATCGACTACTGTTGTGGTTACCAGACCATGGCACTGAGTGCCACATCCAGTCTCTTTTTAAATATCTCCAGGGATGGACAATCCACTACTTCCCTGGGCAGCCCATTCCAATGTCTGATCACCCTCTTCGTGAAGAAATTATTTCTAATATCTAACCTAAACCTCCCCTGGCACAACTTAAGACCATGCCCTCTTGTCTTGCTGATAGTTGCCTGGGAAAAAAGACCAACCCCCCCTGGCTCCAGCCTCCTTTCAGGGAGTTGTAGAGAGCGATGAGGTCTCCCCTGAGCCTCCTCTTCTCCAGGCTGAACACCCCCAGCTCCCTCAGCCTCTCCTCACAGGACTTGTGCTCGAGTCCCTTCACCAGCCTGGTTGCCCTCCTTTGGACCTGCTCCAGGACCTCAATCTCCTTCCTGAACTGAGGGGCCCAGAACTGGACACAGGACTCGAGCTGTGGCCTCACCAGGGCTGAGTACAGGGGCAGAATCACTTCCTTGGACCTGCTGGCCATGCCGTTCCTGATCTTGTTCCTTCTTGGCCCCTTTTTTTTGTTTGTTTGTTTGGTTGGTTTGTTTTTACAAAAAATTACATTTTTACTTAAAGCCCAGCAAAATTTTAACAAAAAGTGCATTAGCAACTCTACATCCCCTTTATTGTCTAGAATAACTATCAGTTATGCGTTTATGAAATTCATGAGATGATGAAAGTAGAACTCTAATACAGGAGAAAGGAAAGGAAGGCTGGGTGAAGGCTTATTGCCTTGGCTCTCTCTCTTGTTGTGTGATCTGACTGTGCCCATATGGCTCAGAGACCAATGCCACCAAGTCTGGGTCATTTGATAGCTGCTATCATGACGTGGAAGTGGTGGAGGTGCTACACTGCCTGTCTCCTGTCACATGATGAGGTGATGGGGTACTGCTCTGAGAAGTGGAGACAGCTGTGGTCATGGGGCTTCAACCCTCTGAAAGCCCCCAGGATCTTGCCAATGAAGAGGCAGGTAATTCAGGACTTTATGCTGGTGATTTCAGAGGAGGGGCTACTATGGATGGCATGACAACCAGAACAATCCTGTGTGCTATATCTACTGTTTATAAGAGTAACAGAACTGAAATCCACGATCCTTTAAAATTTTGCTGTTTTATTTTTCCCCAGGAACCATCTTTAACTAGAGTGTAATAAGCTCCCAGCAATAGGCATGAGTAGGAGTAAAACACTCACAAGGCCCACTATACCAATTAGTCTGAACAAGGTGACAATGCGGGCACTTTTTATCAAGATTTTCTTGAAAACACTTCAGATATCTTTTCCTTCCAGGTTCTGAGATAATCAAATCGTGCAATGGAAAACATTTCTGAGACTGTAGAATTCATACAGAGTCTTGATAAATTGATAACAAAATGATTCTGTGCTTGAAGGGTCAGAAAAAATTCTCATTAAGAAGGTGTTTCTGTTGCAGGTAGCTAATTTGTGCTACAGAATGGTGATTCTGCCATTTCTGTTTTCATCTTAACCTAGTGTTAACAAAATAAGAAGAAAAAAAGAGAGTTCTATTTGCTCATTTTTGAAAGAGAAAAAAAAGCAATTGTATTATTACAAAAGCAATTATATAAACATGGTGTACGTGGAGTAGAGAGCTTTTTAGAATCTGAAGGACATCAACAATAATGACTCTTTAAAATGGCACCCTGCATAAATATTTGAATGTGTTTGTGTGAAAATGCATGTGTATGTGGGCGTGTGTGACATAAAAATCAGAATTTTCATGTACTTTCCAAAATCAGAACTTTTGAATGATGTGGAATCATTCTTATGAATGAGTTGAGCATTCTTATGTGTAAACAACAAGTGTAAAACTCCTTTCTGAAGAGAAAGCCAGAACACTTTCTCTAAGCACAACTCACACCCCATTTACATACAGTCTGGTAGCAGATACATGGAAAAATTATCTTTTTCAGGCCCTATTTGCAGAGAAAAGTCTCATGTCTAGTACTAATCTTGCTGTCACAGAAGTTATACCTATTTTATGAAGCCCTGTGTTGCGATAGAAGAAGATCTGTAGAATGAAACTCTGGATGCCAAATGCCTGATGTTCACTCTAAATGACCTTTAATGTCACTCTAAATATGCAGAGTCAATTATATGCTATGTCCAGCCTGATTCCATGGACTGCATGCCCGTAGGAAGTCGGGGTGCATTAAGTGCACTCTTAAACCATAGCTTCTTCTTTATTTTCATCAGGAACCCAGTTTATATGCTCTGTAACAACTGCACATTCGAGTGAAAGTAAAGGATTGGGACTGATCTGGAAATTCAATGCATGAATTAGCTTCTGATGCTTGTTAAAATATTCACACAGACCCACACTTTGATATTTCTGTTTGGGTTCATCCAAGCCCAATGGAAATTCACACTGCAGTACTTGCAGGACTGAGTGACCACAAAAGCAAGAGCAGTCCTTTAGAGTGCCAGGGTTCTACTACTGGGCATTTAATTGTTTCTCAGTAAATATGGTGGCTTTGCATTGCATCATTAAAAGTTACAGTAATAAAATGCTTTATAGTTAGTAAATGAAAGGGGCTCATTGCAATCCCTCAGATAAAACATGAATGTAAATACCTAATTAAGCTCATGATCTTGTCTGCAATAATACAAAAATAAGAATTTGTAAACACATAATCTGTGAGCAGTAGACTAATGAAGCCTGATTTTGGAACAGATTTGTATCACTTAGCTGAGTGACTTCGTAGCTGTCTCACACCAACATTTGTTCATAATCTTTGCACTGTCTGCATTTTTTGAATCTCATCCCCTGTGACCATTGTTTCTAGGACTGTTTTCTTGTGTATACACAGTTGATTGCATTTGATCATAGAAATCAGCTGAGGAGTTTAAGAGTGGTTGGTATGGATCTGTGAAAATTTCACCTCTATTTTTTAATCTGCTTTGCTTTTTAAAACTTGTATGAAGATAATTCCCAGTGAGAAGTTCATTACTTACCCAAGCATGGTTGAATTTGGTCAGCAGGTTTCTAAATCCTCCATGCTATGGAAGAGAGGTCTAAACACAGTGTTCCTGCTTCTCTCTCTGGCTTTGTTCAGGACTAAACCATGGTGTTCTTCTTCTTCCATCTTCTTTTAACTTATACTGGTATGACTTTAACATGAAGCCTGTTGATATAGTTGGCTTATAGGAAGAGATGTCTGAAGGGGATGGTAGTCTTCGCACTGATTTTAATGTCTGCAGGAGCAGAGCGCAAGAATATTTGCTAAATGAAAGTTGAATAGGTCTGAGGGATTTCTTCTTTAGATTACAGTTAAACCATCTGATTAGTACTATTTGGTATTGGCTGCAGTAGAGTTAACTTTCTTCAAAGTAGCTAGCATGGACTGTGTTTTGGATTTCAAAAACTGTGCTAGATTTTGTTATAGATTAATTTAAAAAGTAGGCTTTAATAGATTTTGAACATGTTTTTGCAATAAAACTGCTTTCAGCCTCTCATTTTATGTAGTATATTTATGCACTTGTGAGCAGTGTATACATTATTTCAAAAATTTATTTTCTCAGATGTATCCAAGCAAGGATTCAAGAAGAAAATATAAGTGAAACAAAACTAAATATGGGCAAAAATTACTACAAATGCAATTAATTCCACATGGTTGATAAGGCTGAAAAATCAAGCAAAAATTGAGGGTGAAGAGAAAAAATAATTTTTTACAAGAAGTTGTTTCTTTATTTACCCAGTAGAGATCATAAATTCATTTTCCCTGTTGTGTTAGCACGTAATGCACCTGGTTTCAGAGGGTTAGTTCAGGAACTGTATACCGTAATATTTCAGTACACAAGTGAGATTTACCCAGATCTTTCTGATTTATTGTGGGAATCCAGTGTCTTCAGTGCCTGGAAGCCCTTCCACACAGAAACACTGCTGCTTCTTTTCTTGAACAGCACTAGAGAGACTCCAGGAGTAGACTTCAGCAGTCCTTTGCACTTTCTTACACTTTGCCACTAAGGTCAAATAACTGAGGTGAACCATCTGGCTGTAGCTCATGTTCTGTGTCATGCTCCCTGCATAAAGAGATAATTTCATAACTCATGCTGACTGAAGTCTTTGAACAAAGTCTGTCTTCACTTGACCTCACAATTCCAGTACAGAAAGAAAATCCTGTCTGTGGTATTGACATCTTCACTGACATAAACAAAAGCCACAGTTGAAATTTCAGATTCATAATTAGCTGTGCAGGTGATAGTGGAGAGAGAAAAAGCCTAAAGTTTGAAATCTAGCTGAGACTGCTTTTAGAGACTCTTAGAACTGGGCTGGAAACAGATGAATTTCAAGAGAGGGAAAAATTCTCCAGAGGGCAGCTCTGGGAGGTTGGTACCACTGAGACTAACCTCAAGGAATATTGATTGTATGTTAAAAGACTTTCAAGTATCTGCCATAACCCCTGGTCTGCTATCTATAATCTCCACTTCTTCAGCTATAAAACTCATGCTTTGAGTCTGAGGGGTCTTTAGGAAGAAGTAAAGGGAAGTGTCAGTAGGTGACATGGTTTTTATTTCTCTCAGCATGCACCTTCCTTTTCTGTGTTAAGGGACACACAGGCCTGACTGCAGATTCACAACACATCTAAGTGCATGTGGAGATGGATTTTGCAGCAAAAGGTGGGACTGTAAGAGATTACTTTAGGAGTCAAATACAGAAGATTGAAGAAAGCAAGAGCAAGTTTGACATTCCATTTCTGAATGTAGGGAAATAAGAATTATCTGCAGTTAGGATAATGGTACTGTCCTTTTTGCTGTAAAGTGTCAGTGCCATTAGAACATGAGCAATGACCCCACCATATGCTTATATACCCGTTATCTGACAACAGATGCCAGCTCTTAGTTTTAGCAAGACCCTTTCAGTTTAGGATGACCTTCCAGTGAATATTGTGTTCTTTCTCTGTCTGGGGAGGTTCACTGACCCAGGACATCTTTGGCAGAGCTGTTAATTTTCTGATTACCAGTAACTGTCATGAAGATACAATAATTCAAATGAAATAAAGAATAATGATAATAACAAAATCAATGGACAGCACTGGAGTCTGTCCTTTACTGTGCTGCAACATACTTCAGCAATAATGACCACGATTACAGTTAAACATGAAAAAGAGTCTGGTAAAGAAGTCTGTTCTAACTGATTTTCTTTCTTCACAGCAATTCCAGGCAAGATGATATTTTTTCACAATTACCCAGACATCAGACTGAAATTATATACTTGGAAATCAGGGAGATGGAATTCCAGTTCTGCTATGGTAATTTTAACTCATATTTTAGATGTACAAGTGATATGGTTTTGCTTTTCCTTTTTATTTGGTGGACTTCCCTTTCACCTTTCACAGCTGTCATTTACTTGATGGCTTGTTCCCTAGCTTCATAACTCATTGAGCTGGATTAATTGATGTGGAGGTGTGAATGCTATGTCAAAAAGGTTTTATTAGAGGTAAAACTCTAGGAATCAATTATTCAGCAAAATGCTGCATCACAAAGAGATGAGGAGGAAAGTGATTTTAACACAGAGAATGACTGTGAGCTTTACTCTCTGGGATCCCTTTTGCTTAAAAATTATTGTACTCTGAGCAGCTGTGTTCCTACAGTTAAACACTTCCTCACCACTTTATGGCACCTTCTGATTGTGTACCTTTGAACATCATTTACAGATTTTTCACGGTTTCAAAGCTCTGAAGCTCTGGGGGAGAAATCATAATCACCTGCCTTGGGTGCATTTTCTGTAGAAAGCCAGGGCCAGTGAGAATGGCTTTGTTCTTTTTCTAGCAGTATCTTCAATAATGCTGGCCAGCTTTGGCCAGTGAGAAATGAAGGGGGACAATCTGCTTTAGAAAAGATGTTTAAAAGATGAGAAGAGAAGGTCTGTTGGGTGAAATTAGAGCAACAGACAAATGAAGAGCTGAAACTTGAAATGCTCCTGGTAACATTTGGGATGTGGGTGAATCGTGTTTGAGAAAGAAGTTAACGGATGAATCTCTGACCAGGCTATGAACATTTATTAGCAGCTTGGTGAAGGAGAATGGGAGGGTTTCAGATTAGGTGTTAGTAGTGTTGTTTGCAAGCAGACTGTAACCATTGCTGGTAGCATCCTTATGGCAAAGGAAGTAGGAGAGAGAGGAGGGGTTTTGAATACATGGTCTTAATGAGGTCACCATGGAAAACAGAGACAACTTTTCTTTTTTTTTTTTTTTTTTTTTTTAGCATAATTCAATAAAATAAAAATTAAGGGAGGCCATATATTAAATCAATACTAGATAAGACAAATCTAACTTCATTCTCTAGTCTCACTGTTCCTTGGGTTGGAACCACACCAGTCTTTCTTGCTGTGGACAGTGTTTATCTTTCATCTGGTCTTCCCTAGAAAACCACTGTGGACTCCCCTTTTGCCCCCTGGAAAGCTGATTGACAGTCCTTGCTGCAGGCTCCTAAATTTCACAACCAACTGGAGGCAGGAAGTGGGGGTGCTTGATAAAAAGAGCTTGTACATTCCCTTTTGAATGTCAGCTATGAGCAAAACAAATTTTCACTAGATCTCTTGTGTAGTTTTCTTATTTTCCTTTTAACCATTAAGTTAAATCAGGGAATATTCTAAAATCCTACAGAGTAACTACACAGAAGTATGACAGGGCACATACAAATCTTCTATAAGCTTTCTAATATTGTTACATTTAAGTTTTCATGAACAATAGGTTCTGTTCCGATCTGCTTCCTCTGTACCTGTTATTCCTTAAAGTGTTGTAAGCAAGTGAAAAAAGGTAAATAATCTTAGATTCATTTATTGTTATTGCTCATTTCATGGAAGCTGCCCATCCACTACTTGACCTTAGAAATTAAAAATACCCCAACATACAGGCTGAAGGGTACTTGCTTGAACAAATAAAGTCTGGAGACACCTAATATAGAATTATGATTAGTCTTCCCCCTACATTTGATAAATTCCATACAAGGCAGAATGAAAAGCTGTGAAAAAATACATATTTAAAGTAATTATCCACTGTTAAATATTTACACATGTGCACATACATGTGTTCACACACACATGCTTGCAAAGCAGCTCATTGCATTAAGAAATGAACTACTGTTTCTAATTACTTCTAGTAGTTAATTACTTCTAATTATTACATTGAGTAATAAATTGCTATTTCTAATTATGCTGTGGTACAGTCAAAGTAGTTACAAATGCAATTTGCATGGTTGTTTACATCACAAGAATATTTAAATAATTGTGCTCCCTCAATTATATGGAATGGTTGATGTTAAATAGCATAAAACATTTTGCAGCTTCATCTGCAGTATCATTTGTTTACCATTTATGGCAGTTGGGTTTCAGAGAACTGGGGAGTAGATGTGTGTGTCACTGGGGAACAGCTATTTTTATTTGAAACCTTGAAAGCACTGCTGAGTATCTATGACTTGACAGGCATTTCTGGTAATGTGTATTGTGCTTTTAAACTTACATTAACAGCTCTTGTTTCTCAGCTTAATAAGTTCAGAACCACTTAGAGACACTGACCAAATTCTGTTGTCCTTAATCAAAGTCTTATTTCCCACTCCCCAGGCCCTCTGGTGAGAGTGGCTTCATGTGCCCTGATGCTGGGAGTGGGTACTCTCACCTCAGTTAAATTTTTCTTCAAATTCACCTGAGCATATATACAGACCTATATAACTTTTTTCCAGAAAGATGCACATTAGGAGCCTGCTGCAGGTCAGATCACAGTCAGAAATTCCCAGCAAAACTGTGAAAACTTTCCAGATAATCTCTGTGGGTTTGGTGTGTCCCTCAGCTCTCCAGGATGTTCCAGATTGGGTGTTACACATTGCAGTTTGCAATTAACTCCTCCAAAGAGGTCATATGCCAGATAAGACTGACTGAACTTTCAGAAGGAACAAATGCATGCTTTGTTTACAAGGCTTTGAAAGTTCTACCAAGAGTTGTGTTCTTCCTCAGTCCTTCCATCTCTGTATAAGTTCACAGAGGTTTTCTGGGACTTAGGAGCTGCAGGACTCTTTGCCTATTCCTGTATCACGCATGTTTATTTTCTCCTGTTCCCCATTTTCTATCTCAAATTATAATAATACCCAGTGATATTAGAAATGATTGCAGTGGAAAATAGTGTCCTAGCAGAGATGGACAGCTTGCCATCAAGAAAAAGGAAAAGAGGCATGAAAAAAAAAACAATAGAGACTCAAAAAATACAGCAGGTCATTCAAATGTCCTTGGAGAGGAAAGAATACCAGAAATTTTGGATAAAAAGAATACATTGTTGTTAACCATAATTTTTCAAAGTTTTATGTTGGACACCAGTGGGATGTAAAGTTAAAGAGCTGGAAATTTCACTCACTGCCTATATACATGATGGATTTGAAAGAGTGGGTTTTGCTGTCTGAGGAATATCTTTGGCAACAGCTGAGACAAGGGGTTTGTTTTCTCCAGGTAGATTCTATTTCAGTCTAATAGTGTGAAATGATTTTGGGCATCAAGTATTGTGTCTGCTTTGGTGGGGAGGGAGCTTTAAAGCAGAAAGCAGCACTGAAAGTGGGGATTGTTACAATATGGACTATAGATCCACCGACCCATAACTTGATGTGATATGAAGGCTGGCATGTGGCAAGGCTTTTGAGAGGGCTGACACAGTCAAACAAAGTGCTTAATCATTCTGAGGTGTGAAATTAAAACTTTCATCCTAGAGGACACATCTCAGCAGTTGAAAACCATCAAAATCAAGTTTTCATTTTTTCTGCCCTTTCTTGCCTCTGAGAGATGAGCTGGTTCTAGCTCACCTTGAGTCATCATGTATTCATAACTTGATTTTCTGTGAAAATGGCCATCTTCTCAGAGCCAGACCCTGCAAAGGCTGCCACAGAGCCTGCAGCCCTGCATGGGCCCTATGCTTGGTACATTGCACTGTAACATAGCTTTAAAGGAGAGAGAACTAAAATGATGTTAACAGTTGGTGTTGATAAATTACTGTTTTGCTCTGCCTTTTATGCTCTGTGGGACTCAAATTCTAATCAAGGTGTTTGACTTCATTTCTCAGGAAGCCAGGATGGAGACTGAAATAGGTGATTAGAGGATTGTGACGATTGTGCTCCCAAGTGAGGGATGGAGAGCTGTAATTCTGCTCATTATCATAACTAATTACCTGCATTCAGAAGTGAAAAATCAGAAGGGCTGGATCACTGCCTCCAACTGTTAATAATGGGTTATTGAACTGCAGCAGTACATGAGACCAGAGGGACTGTGATCACCACCAGTGATGAGCCTGGGATGTGCTCCCAACACCATGAAATAATTCAGCCCTGGATTTTCAGACTGCTTTCATGGGATGAAAGTATGTGCCATTCCTGGAGTGCAAAAAGATGAAGTTCAACACCATAGACTCAGTCATCAAGCTTGGGCCCAAAAAGATCCCAGGCATTTATGTGCATGGAAAAGGTTCACTGGCATCCCTTTGGACAAGAGCTCTGTTGGCTGTAGGGGATTCACACAAGCTGTGCATCTGGCCCTATGTCCTTAAGCCTGGCAACCACTTGGAAATGAGAATGTGTTTTCTGCCAGATAGGGCTGTGTGCTGCTGTGGGCTAGAAATGTGCAAACTTGGTGTTTGGAGTGATCTCGGTGTAAATCTGGGACTGTGTTAATTAGCCAGCTGATTAGCTTGATAGGTTCACCATGATGCACTGGCTGTTAGCACAAGTCATGTATGAACTGCTCATAGCACTGTACAATACCTTGCTGGTGCTATGCCCTTTAGGACAAGTTCTTAGAGCAATTTTAAGTACCTCATTCTGTTGCCATAAAATGGATAGCTAAAAGAGGAAATTCAGGAGGTACAAAGGTCAGTAGGGCACAACCCCACCTCCCAGAGGTGAGCTCCCAGAAACTGAAGCAGTAGAGAGGCTTTTTTGACAGAATGTGGGCTTTTTTGACAGAATGTGGGCTTTTTTGACAGAATAACCAAACCACTTGGAATCAAGTGTCAGTCAGAGGTGTGACAATCCCATTTTGGCTTGAATAATTTCAGTATGTCTCCCTTGAGGTAAACTAAGATCTTATTAGCACTTTCATTCCCTTCCCCCTCCCCCATTTACCTGTACAAGAGTAAGAGCCTTGCACCACCCCAGGGATGCACTTCAATGCACAGAGACTGGAAACAAACTGCAGTACTCTGGAAACCTTCTTGGCTGAGCTTGGCGGTGAGTCTGACTTCACATTAATCATTTGGTAACAGGTGGAATGGAGTTTAATGCAATTGCAATTTAAAAAGTCAAAATATGTACGCTTTTTCAGTGCAATATTTGATTGCACTGATTTGATTGGTTGATGAAGAATCGCTCATTAATAAAAAAAAATATGTCCAAGGAAACAAACCCTGGACACAGGACTGATCTCTGAAATGTTAAAAAAATTAATAGTCATTATAATTAAATAAATGGAGTTTCATAAAATATTCTGTCAACCTGAGATTGTAATGAGGAGCACTTAGATAACTCACAGATGTCAAAATGTCTTACTGGCTGCCATGACTGTACACTCTGACATTAAGATCTACTCTAATTTCTCTTTCTGACATGCTGGCCCTTCATCTACTATTGTCTAGAAGTGAATTATGGTGGTGCATAATTCCCAGCCTCATGGAGTGCCGTGACAGGGGGGCATATGTGCAATTATACTTTTACATAAGAGGACTGAATTAGAAGTGCTAGTCAGACATTTAATGTTATCTTCTTAATCTTGAGCAGCTGTTATTTAAGATACAGGACTAGAGAACCAAAATGGTGAGCTTCAAACCCAGTCCAGGGCTCTGAGCCAGGAGAGCCATGGTTGTCACTCCAGAGAGATCAGATCTGTGTTTCAGGAACTATTCAGGCTTCACAATTGGCCTCCCATGGCTTCTCAATGGAGAACAGCAGCTCCTCCAAATCATGTGACTGAGCAGAAAGATGCTCCATAGTAGCAGAGTACTGGCATTTTTTGGATTCAGTGTGATATTTGAGTGCCTTCTGTCACATAATGACTTTACTGATGTCCCAAGGCCTTGCCCAAGACTCCAGATTGTGCTCAGAAAATGATGTAGAAAGAATAAAAGCAGGGAGGGGAATGATTTTGAAGTCTGTGCTTGTATCTGTGTGGCACTTACTGCTGCTACAGGCCTGCTGCCACCACTGCCATGGGGCTCTCTTTCTTCCTAGGCTTGTTTACTGAAATACAATGTTAGTGTGGCACCTTTCAGTAGTGGCTTTCCAAAAAAAGATGCACAGATACCATTGCGCTCGTTTTGGACACAAGAAGAAGGAAACATTGAAATGGCCCAAATTCAGCAATTACCATAAGCATGAACATAATCTATATTCAGTGTCAAATACTGGAAATTATTTGGATTCATTAATTTGTTGGAAGTTGGCAAAAATGTCATATAGGTCATGTTTCTCTGGGCTCTCTTGGCTAAACAGGGCTATGCTTTTCTGCCTTGAAAACCCTTCTTCTAGCCATTTCACCATAAATAAGAGAAATAAAAAATTAATTTAACATATGTGGTCTGACAATAAACACACTGTATCCAGGGACAGATAAGGATAGGAAAACTTATTTCCTGCCCAAAGCTTGATAAAAAACATCCCAACCTTCTGCGCTATATTGTGCTTACATAGGTCTTGTGTTGTAGAGACGTGAGGCTGTGTAAAGGGTGAAGATGTGGTTATACAGAGTTGAATTGTATGAACAATCCCCTCTTCTTCCTCTGAGCTGCCAGGTTATGCTCCCTACAGTCACGAAGGAAAGGAATTGCAATGCTTTAGTAAGCCACTTCTGCTAGGTTGTGTTTCTTCCATTTCCTTCAGCAGCTCCTGGTCTTTCATAACATCTTGATCTCTGGACACCAAAGCAGTCAGGACAGATAGAATGTTGGTCTGTACAAGCATCGTAGTGTCCAACACAGCTCATTCATGAGGGTCTTTTATGGCACCCTTATTCCCACTTGCAGACTGAAACACAAGGTGAAAGTGGTGAAGATTCTTTTGATCCCGCACACTTTGAAGGAGTTTGTGTGGTGGTTTGTCTTTGCAAAAGGCACATTGCAAGCCTTCAAAACTGCTCAGTGGAAGCTGCTGAGAATGAGGAAGACTTCCAAGATGAACATAAAATCTGTAGGAAAATTTCTGAGGAATTACTGTAGAGGTGAGATCCTCGCTCTCTGGATCCAGAGACATAGAGGGAGAGCTCTGACACTATCCATGGTGCAGGAATCTTTCTGACAGTCTCAAATCCATCCAGACTGGATCCTGCAACTGGGGAAGTGTGCTGTGGAAAGAGATAGGGTGTTGGGTGGGTGGGACCTGGCGAGAAGCAGTGAAGGACTTCTTGAAGGATGGAGATATGAGTCTTCTCCTCAACTGAGGCGATGATCTGCCATATTTCTTCCTCTGGGTCACACTACAAGCTCAATAGGATTGCTTGGGGTTCTCCATCAGATGCAGGAGGGGTGACTGTGAGGAAGCACCTCAGTGGATCCAGCTGAGTGAGATTCCCACCTGTGGGATTGTCTGTCCTTCCTCAAAACACTCTGCTCTCCTCCATGGTGCAGATGTGGAGCTGGATGGGTTTTGTGGTTTGTGTATAACAGCATGTTGTGACCTGTGTTGCTCTTTTTAAGCACATATCCCTTCATGAAATTCATGCATGTTCTGGGAAGAGAGAAACCAGGGGGGTGGTTCTGCCAGGAGGGGGAGAAGTAACAGGGAAGTGTCCAAGATCAGGGATTTGAGGATGTGGTGCTGCCTGCACAAGAAAGCAAAATCAACCAGAGACTGTGAAGGAGCTGGCAAAGTCATGCTTTGGCTGGTTGGTATTTGTGCTAGTCCTAGGTGACCATCTGCTGAGCTGCCAGACCCTACTGGGTGGGTTGTTTTTTTTTTTTTTGTTGTTGTTTTTACATTGATTGTTTTTCTGTTCTTTTTAAATTAATTTACTGAAGGAAATAAAATAATATTTCTGCTTCAGAATAAAAACATCTGAAAGGCGATTTAGGCTGCACAGGGGCAGCATCCTTCCAGCAGGCTTGGCTGCCTGGTATGGGCACAGCTGCAGCACAGCCCCTTTTTACTCCCTCTCTATCAGTGTCTGCCAAGTGCAAATTAAAGGATCTACTGACCAACAAGCTGTGTCTATTCTAGTATTTACCGAGCTCCTGGCATGTTTTGGATCTTCTATACACAGACTAGCAAGCCTTTGTGTTGCTCTGAATTCATTCTTTCTGCATGGGCTGTGGTAATTTCTTTTTAACTTGCTGTTTGCTGTTGTGCAAGGATGTTGAATCATCCGATTGTTTGCCTTGGTTTATGTGAGCACACCAACACATCACAAGCACAGAGAGACTGTGATGAAACAATTGACTTAATGAGCCAGTTTTAACCTAAAAAGTTGCATCTGATAAAATTAATAAGGCAGTGGCAAAAAGGTTATCTCAGAAAAAAACTTGCAACTAAGTAAAATGTGAAAAAAAGTGGTGAAACTCCCCAAAGAGGGAGAAGCATCAAGTGCTGCCTTGTGTCAGTGAAAGAGCACAATCCCTTTCTGAGCAATTTCTCTCTGGATGCAGTTAACAAAGCTGAAGTGCTTTTGTTGTATGTATTAGGTCAGTATCATTTTACCAGGTATCTGTCAGTTACCACTCTGTGCCTTAGAAACAGAGCTGTATTTTAATGGCTGTGGGGCTTCACAGACTAGCACCTGGGTATTAATCACACACAGGGAACTAATGCAGCAAAATGGAAGTCAATTTTGTACAATATGAAGAGAATGAGTTTAAATAACCTAATTCAAAAGCACAGCCCACATGTTCCCTGCTTGAATTGCTAATAGTGGTTCAAATGACTGAAACTGAAGTAATTATTAAAATGTAATTAGTTTACACAGTTGGCGCACTGTGGTTGGTTTTGGCATCTCTCTTGGCTTGAAGGATTTTCAACACACCAGTCATACAAAGGCCTAATTTGTGATTAAGACATGGAGCTGATATTCTGGGAACCTGGGCTCAGTGCCTGGTTATACGATAAAATTCCTGTGTGAATTTGCTTTGCCTTATCACTTCTCTGTGCCTCAGCTACTTTCAGTAATAAAGATAGAAGATAGAAATGCATCCTTTGTCTGGTTGGTTGTTCTATTAAAACTAAAAGCCCTTTAGGTTGTGGATTGCTTTTTAATGTGTTTATACAATGTAAGATAACAAGGACTTGACCTTGTTTGTACAACAAAGTGTGAACTGGTAGACCACTGTGTTGATGTATCAGTCCAGAGATATTTCTTTTCATGCTGCTTTTTGCATAATGCAGGAAGAATTTAGAAGTATTTTTGAAACGGATATTATGATGTGCAATACTCCCAAGAACACAAAACATGTAATAAAAGAATAGGAGGAAACTTTTGGATGCCTAGCAGATAATGTCTTAAAGATGTTTGTGAGGAAATTTTTCCTTGGAATTAAATAAAAAAGTCCACTGTTTTTCCACTGCCTTAAATATCTACCATGTCCCACATCAGGATCCAGAAATGGAGGAAAGCAATTGAAAGATCTTCTCCAAAGGCTGAGAGTGATGTATGCAAGAATTTCAACTCAGATCCTGTTCGCAATGAACACTTAGTTCTCCAGCAGGATTCCCCAGCATCCACCAAAGTCTTGACTCAGGGCAAGGAATTACAGCACATGGTTCAGTGTCAGGGATTTCTAAGGGGCTTTGAGCAAATGCCTGAAGTTAGAAATGTGATTTAGTTTCCTTTCTAAACAAAGGTGATTTCCCTTCCTGGGTTTTATATACTATTTTACTTCCCTTTTAATTAAAGGCACAGCAATGCTTTTCTGGTCAAATCATGGAACAGATCTTGCTTTGATCTCTCTGCCTGTATTACCAGCTCCAACCCTGGCAGCATTTATTTTAGTACAAAAAAAAAAAAAGAAAAAAAAAAGAAAAAAAAAGGCACTGGAGTACCATTTGCTTGCTAACACTCTCCCAAGCATAATTTTTACTTGTATGCTGCTGGTTCCAAGACAGTATCTGTACACGGGTTTGGGGAAAAGATCAAGCTAGGAGAGTTCCCAAAAGACAGGTGGTGAGATACTGGCACAGGCTGCCCAGAGAAGCTGTGGCTGCCCCCTCCCTGGAAGTGTTCAGGGCCGGGCTGGATGGGGCTTTGAGCAGCCTGGTCCGGTGGGAGGTGTCCCTGCTTATTCAGGGGAGGTTGGAATTAGATGATCTTTATGATCTCCTCCAACCTCCTATGATTCAAACCAGTAGGTTTCCAACTTTCTAATGCTACTTTCCTCTTCTGGTGCTGAAGTAGCATGAAATCTGGCGCAAAGTAATGATTATCTGGTACTTTTATTGTAGGTGGAGCTACCTTGAAACTTTCAGGATTAATTAAAAAAAACATTAAGGTGTTTGCATGAGAAATCTCAATTTTTCCTGCATTATTTTTGACAAAGGCCAGATGTAAAAACATTTTTAAATTAAAACTCTGGCCTTTTGGAAGAGAGTCAATTTTATGAAATAGAATGGAATTTATTTCTAGAAAATTATGGTTATGGTACATTTTCAAACACAAATGTTTTATTTGAATTATCATATGAAATTTAGATTTGGTTGTCTCTTCTACTAAGCATTACTGAACTTGTTTTATTTGCTGTGAATATTTACTCAGCTCTGTGCATATGAAGCCAATTAAAGTAATCACCTGCTTGTTTTTAATATCTGAAACAAAACACATTTTTTGCATATCCAAAAAACTCTAATGATTAAACAGTGATGATGAATTAATGATATAGTAGTAGTAGTAATTTCTAAGTAATTTCATCTTTAACCTAGTAATGAAAAAAATATAGTTTTGTTAAAGAAATAAGTGTTCGTTTCTTTCCCTTAAGGAGCATTAAAAATACCTTTGCTTCTAAAAATACATATCTAACATCATCCCTGCTATTGCAAAATATCTTGAATTTAAAGAGCTATGTTTTATTGCAAACCAGGATGCTAGGATTTGAAGAGAATATGAATAAAACCTCTCAGCATGTAACAGGGGAGAAGGGAAATATGGGGTCCTTAGTGTTCCTGCTTGAGCTACCCCTTGGGAATAAGGCACTTTCCCTTTTTTTCCAAAGCAGGATGTTAATAAGCATCAGCTGGGCTCCAGCATTCAGGATACAGAAATTTGGCACAATTCTGCAGGGAAGCAAAAATGCATTGAATACAAAAGTGGAGCAAGTGGCAAATTTCAGTCTGTTGTACTGCAAAGACAAATGAACAGTTTAGAATCTATGATGCAATCTATATTTTAATAGCAGTGATGCAATAGGAGACAGGGCTAATAATTTATTTTTTTTCTTTAACATTGTGCCAGGCCAAAATCCCATATGTGAAAAAGCCCAACCTTGGAAGTGGAATATAAATTTTGTGATTTGGATTCTTCACTAAATAGTATGGCTTAAAAAGCATTTAGTTTTATTCTTGCATTCAGCAACTGTTTACAGAATTATTAGGTATTTTAGGGTTCTGCTGCTGGATCGCACCTCTTATTTATAGATCATGTCAGCATGCATATTTTTATTCATTAGAAGCTATACTGGAGCACCCATTGCACTGCATTAAAAACAAGGCTATCTGTATGCAAGCTATAGCTATAGGTAGGTGAAATTACTATAGCATTTCAGTAAAATCAGGGTAAATTATTCAGTGCATTTATACCTCTGAACTGAGACAGGTGAGGCCTATTTTAAGTGACTGAGAGAGAATTTATCTCAAGGGTGTCCTCGAAGCAACAAGACCAACTGATCAACAACTGATGACAGATTGCTGGATGAGTCCAATTTGAATTCTCCCTGGCTGGGAACTGGACTGCATGCCAGGAAGCTATCCCCATTGGCAGGGATGCTTCTAGCGTTACAAGATATTAGCTTAAGCCATGTTTAAATAAGTAAGTTTTAAATAAAATGAATGAGTTGGAGTTGAACATGTACCTACTTAGTCAAAACAGGTCCTCCAGAGCCAGTACAAATAAGATGAGGAGGCTTCAGGGCTACAAACATTGAGAGCAGCTGCAACCAGACAAGAGAGAAGCCCATGTGAAGGCAGCGAAAGCATCCACTGAGGAACAAGAAGATCACAGGCCCCAGTGTTACTACTGGATTGCACCATCACATGTGGGAAAGATGTCTGTAAGGGCATACTGCCCTTGTTCTCCCATGCCTTTTCTCATAGTATGCACTCTTCTGCAAACACTAGAAGGAAATTTGCCACTTCTCAATTCCAACTCACTGTCAAAGTTATGCCTTGAGTTCACTCATGAAACACACAAAAGGACACTGAGGAAAAAAAACAAAACCCAAGCTCTTGTGGTCCTAGGACACTGATGGTTGCTCTTCACCTTCAGTTCTTCTTTCAGCTCATACAATATAATCAGAGGTAGACATTGATCTTTAAGTGTGAACAAGAGAGAGCAGATCTACCCAGTCAAGTAGGACTCCTTCTGCCTCCTGTTTACAAAATTTCTGCCTTCATATAGTCATAAAATCATAGAATTTTCGAGGTTGGACAGGACTAGTTCCAACCCCCCTGCCATGGGGGTTGAATGGTTTGAGAATAGATGTGAGGTCCCCCAGCCTTTGTTCCCTGGGGAGGAGTTCTCCCTCCCTGTGGAGAGAGAAGCCACTTAGACAATCCAGAATGAAAAACAGAAACCAGGGAGATGGCTGAGCTGGGGACTGAGGTGTGACCTTGCAGACCTTGCCTCACTTGTAGACCTTTAGATGCCATCTTTCTTCTGGTGTGAGTTGTCAGGACTTTTCCTGACCATAAGAAAAATCTCAGCACACTTATTTTAGGCTGTACAGTAACATCTGAGAACTACTTATATTTTTGCTCTGTTTGCTTTGACGCAGGAAAGCTCTTAGAGTGGAAGTCAGACTCTGATAGCTACTCAGTAGGTATATCTACTGAGATACCTACCTGTAGGTGGTTCCAGGATACCAGAGGGAGGCTGACTTATGGTCAGCAGACATTAGAAAGTGGTTTACCTTCTAGCTGAAGGAAATCAGGTAACAGATTCACAAAGAAAATGGAGATTAGCCTTCTTTTTCTGGTGGCTGCTTTTAATCCCAGTGAAACAGAAGAGATTGCAGCCTATTGTAAGGCACCATACCTATTGTTAGGTCAGTGTGGATGACAATTACATGGTTGACCTGGTGGGGCACAGGGGCAGAGGGAAGACTTGTTATGTTTAGTCATTAAAATGCATTGGTCAAGAGAACTAAATGATATAAATTATTGTAGTCTAAGTGCTGGCCATTTGTTAATTAATGCTTTATCTTATGCTACTGTCAGTACCTAGCACTGTGATAGTTTAAAAAGAACTAAGTGATTGTTCTAATCAGAGTAATTAGTTTAATTTAACATGGATACAAAAAAAAAAAAAGTCCAACCATGGTCAATAGTGTCTATCAGTACAGTGAATGAGAGAAAATATGAGGTATATTCTTGCATGCCACACCCTAAGGAACACTCACATCACTATAACACATACTCTGAAGTTGGATTTTCAAGTAACAAAAAGCCTTTTTTTCTTCCACTAGATGATTATGAAAATGGACAGGCTGCCTCAAGGATCTGTAATTTTTATAAGGTAACATTTTGTTGTAATGCTGCATAATTAATGAAACACTGGGTTTAGACTGATGAATATAAATGAAAGGACAAAATTTCTTGATCCATGAGACTAAGTGATTACATATGACAGTTCCTCACCTTTCACTCCTTCTCATTTCCATCACCAGTCACGATTACATCATGCTAAACTGAGTCTCAGCAGTGGACAAACTGATTCATTCAACGTACAGTCTTCTGTGTTTCTGCCTCTTTTAGATGAGAGGCTTATCAGCCTCATATTCAGTGCCTTTATACCTCTGAGCTGAGACAGGTGAGACCTATTTTAAGTGACAGAGAATTTCATTAATCAGGATGTACCACAGCCAGTGGTGCAATCCACAGTTTTCCTTTGGATGACCACAAACTTGACGGTTCTCTCAGCATGGTTAGCTTTATGAGGTTGAAAAGATTGCCTCTATTAATGGGCTGGTGTGAACAAAGATGTACTATGAGACAGTCTGTAAGTCACACCTTGTGGTTTTCTTCCCTTGTGCTATAAAACTCCCTTTATCCCAGAGGAACACACACTGAGCTTTGAGGCTTTATGGTGTTTCCCCGGGCTGCCCTCTCTGATCCTAGCAAACTCTTTGTCTGTCTGAGTCTGGAGTCAAATTGCAGAAGAAAACCCAAGAGGTAGGCTCTTAGAGAGCAGTTAGGCAGCATGGAAATTCTCATGAATGCCAAAGCTCAAATCACCAAGACATTTCAGTTACCTACAGCTCACACAGTAGCACTCTAAGGCTTTTGAGGCTGCGAAGTTAAAAATGCCATGTGGAAGATCCTGTATCTTTGATGATGCCTTTGTAAACCAAAATTTCATGTAGCAGGGAACATTCAGCCCACAAAGGGACCAGAGCATTTCCTTGCAATACTCTTATCTGTGTTGTAAGGACAACAGGTCTTCGACCTAGGTCATTTCAAAACAGCTCAGGAGATTTTCACAGACATGCCCTTCCACAGATGAAGTTCAAACCAGTAGCCTGAAGTTTTCTTGAAAATTGCTGCCTTAAGATTTCTAAAAGATAAATTATTATGTACTTCTGTATCTCTCCCTGGATTACAGCTCCAAAAAGTGGTCCAAAAGCATTTCTTTGGACTATTTCTATTACCCAGATAACTATTGCTCTGATCAGGTCTCTCATGGAACAGTAATGGGAATGATCCATCCTCCAGGAGGTCCTTCAGCCCTCTGATCATCCTCGTGGCCCTTCTCTGGACATGCTCCATGTCCATGTCGCTCCTGTAAAAGGGGCTCCAGAACTGGACACAGTACTCCTGGTGGGGTCTCGGAAGAGCAGAGTAGAGGGAGAAAGTCACCTCCCTTAACTGGCTGCTGGACACACGTCTCTTGATGCAGCCAAGGATCCAGCTGGCTGTCTGGGTTGCCAGTGTACACTGATCCCACAATGCTGAACTTCTCATCCACCAACAACCCCAAGTCCTTTTCCTTAGGGCTGCTCTCAAGCCAGTCACTGCACAACTTATATTAGTTCATGAGATTGCCTCAACCCAGATGCAGCACCTTGCACTTGATCTTGCTGAACTTCATAATGTTGGCATGGACCCACCTCTCCAGCCTGTCAATGTCCCTTTGGATGTCATTGTCCCTTCTCTCTAGCGTGTCAGCCACACCACACAGCTTGGTGTCATCAGCAAGCTTGCTGAGGATGTACTCAATGCCACTGTCCATGTCACCAACAAAGATGTTAAACAAAACCAGTCCCAATACGGATCCTTGAGGGATTCCATTTGTTATTGGCCTCCGCTTGGACATGGACCTGTTGACAACCACTCTTTGGGTGTGTCCATCAAGCCAGTTCTTAATCCACCGAGTGGTCCATTCATCAAACCCAGATTTTACCAGCATGGACACCAGGATGTTGTATGGGACTGTGCTGAAGGCTTTGCTCAGGTCCAGGTAAGTGATGACAGTTGCTTTTCCCTTGTCTACTAACATGAAGTTTCTTTGTTCAAATTTTTTTAAGTACTTGGAAGGTTGTGGTGAGATCACTTTCACTGTAGCTGTAGGACACAAAGCCTGGCATGTGTTGCAGCTCAGTACTCCAGGTGGGGTCTCATGAGAGCAGAGTAGAGGGGGAGAATCCCCTCCCTGATGAAGCCAAGGATATGGTAAGATATGTCACTAAAAACTTGATGGTCTCAGGTCGTGTCTGTGTTGTAAGAAGTTCATGGCAACACTGCCATGGAACAGCCCAACACTGGCTACAGAGGGCAGTGGGATGGAGTTAACACTGTACCTGATGGGACATTTAGTCTGCAGCTGAAGGAAGAAATTAACTATCTTGAAGCATTGCAGAAGGCCTTGATGAATCCAACCTCATGCTAAATGGAGCAGGGGAGCTACCTGTCAAATTCTGGGATCCATTTCAGTATCTTCAGCTTCTTCTACCTTTCTAAGATGCTCAGTTTATGCCTCATGGCTTTTGGCAATGTTTTCAGTATGTGACTACAGGATGGTCTCATGCTCCATCAGTACAGCTGGTATTTCCCATACGTTTAAGGAGGAAATGGAGTTACCTTGTCAGCCGGTGTAGATGAGCCACCAAGCTTGTAAAAAAGGAAAGTATAATGTCATTCCTCTTGGAACCAGCTGTGTTTTGACCTGAGAGCCAGGGCTGAGGGGCAGCCCAGAGACACCTAGTTGCTGTTCACAGCACACCACTGTGGAGCAAGGTGCAGATCAATGTTAAAGACATTTTTGAACCTCTACTGACTGTCTAGGCTGTGTGACAGTGTTCATTCACAGCTGGAAGAACTAAGACACTCTCTGGATGAGCCTGGAGAAAAACTGAAGATAGCACAACTCCACATTCCCAGGGATGGCAAATTCTCCAGCCTTGTGTTTCCACTCTGCCTTTTCCATACATACTCAGCCAAATGCTGAGCTTGCAGACACCTTGTTGAACTCACTCAGATCCAATTCTGTTGAGCAGAAATATATGTAGCTGGTTTGGGTTGGTTCAGATCGTTGCCAAGTGGGGGCTCAAGAACATTTTATATGGAATATTTCTTTGCCAGCCATATGATCATTAATGAAACAGCAGTTTTGAAGACATCCATCTGTACCCTGCTCAGCCAGGCTGCTGCAGGAAGGTGCTGCTGCTCTTGAGCCTCTTAGTAGAAAGTGCACAAGGGTGTTACATGCTCTATAGCACAGAGACAGCCATGTGCAGTGATTAGGTAATGTCATGTTTGGCCTCCTTTCTGAGTGGCTCAGCCTGGAATCACTTGCAGCCCCACAAGGCACAGAGCTCACCAGCCCTATGGAAACCATCCATCCACTCTGGAATTACACCATGGCACAATGTGCTTGGTACATGGGAGCTGGAGCAAACTCAGCCTGCTTGTTAGCTGCACTCCGGTGAAGTGAAGAGCTCCATTTTCCCTTCCTGTAAGTAAAATTTAATTTTAAAAACTTATTAGCTAGGATCAATTATAAGAAATAAAAATATTATGTGGTTTCTTTTTTATTTAAGGTCTCACTTGAACAATAAAAAAACCCTTCTAACTAATGTTTAATTTAAATTTTTTAGCATATTTTTAACTCACCCTAGTCTGCCTCTATGAAAATGTTAAAAGGAATTTGTAATAAAATGCTGTGTACTTCATGCTGTAATTGTGACTGCTCAGCCTTTCTCAGACTATAGGAGTAATACTGGGTATCATGAATTTAGGTTACACATAGAGGCTTAATAATATGCTAGACAGCTAGAGGGAATAATAAATTTTTATCCAACCAGGGACTTTCCTAAGGAAGAAAAGGAATGAATGAGCTAGTGGGGGAGAACAAGTCAAAGGATGCATTATCATCACTCTCAGCAGTGTATGCATTAGATCACACAAGGGTAATTGGCTGCCTGACTGTGCAGGTTCTCCTTTCCATCCACATTATGCATGTGGCTCTGTTTTACTCTACATCCAGGGCAAAATACTTCAGTTATAATTAATGATAGCTCAGTAACCTCTCTGTGGTGAAGGTCATTGTTCACACTATTCACTGACTAAATCTACAATGCTCTTGAATGCTTCAGACTGACCATGCCTCTGGCATGTTCAGAGACCTGTTTGCATTCTTGCCATTTTCTGCCCCTAGACTGCCTGCAAACTGCATTTTCATGCATATTTACTGACATAGTCAGTGTCATGGCTTAGAAGTCTGTATGGAATATTTTATGGCACACAAGGTAGGTCCTGTTAATAATAGCTTAATCTCCTGCATATAATTGCAAAGTTATGAATTCTTAAAAAAAATGCAGTTGAAAGAAACCTGTGTGTGTGAAAAATCAATCCCTTTATATTTATTTACCCATAAAGATACCAAGTGAGATGATCTCTGCTTGTATTGTTTTACTTCATCACAGGAATGTGCTCTTTTAACATAGAGTGCTACGAGTTTCATGTGATTAGTCAGCATTTGACAGTATAATCAACTTAAAAGCTCTTACAGGTTTATAATATGGAATGGGAACTTAGTCTGTGAATACTGTTTTCCAAGTCAATGGGATCGCTTGTAGCATAAACATTTTCTCTTGTAATAGATCAAAGTCTGGGCCTATGTTTCAGCTACTTTTATCTTCTGTTGTTTTTCATTGTGGCTTTATTCTTCTTTTCTCTTTGCACTGTGGGTGTTCTCTTTCATTTGTTTGGTGGAAAAAATTCAAGTATTTCAGCTGAAGATGTTATTTGCAACAGACAACCATGAGCTTAATTCTATAATAACAGTGAACCTTGCAGTGCATCTTGCTCCTGGTTCATTGCCTCATTTGGTGATGCTTGATTATCTTTCTTAATAGACTTTGTGTGGTAAATTGTTTGACCTGACTTGCCTCAGGTTCTAATGGTGCTGTACCTTCATGAGGAAGCCCTGGTTATGTAGTAAGGCTCTTAAATCTTTGTCCCTGTAAAGATCAGGTCTCTCTATTTCCATTATTTGAGGAATTCTACAAAATAACTTACTTTACAGAGGGACCTTATAGAACACACTGGTTTTGACAGTAGGCATTGAGAATTCACTGTAATCCATATTCCATCCTTGGCCACTGAGGTTTCCTCATTCCCAGTTTTGGAGAGAAACCAATTGAATCCAGACTTTACTCTTTATGTGCAAAAATTCACTGGAAGTTTTTGGTATCTTCTATAATTCCTCAGTGCTAAATACATGCTAAATATGTGCTGGACCACTTGAGCCAAAAGGTATGTTAAGGCACAGATGAAAATCTGATTTTCAGTGTTAGCAGTTCTGTTTTTGATGTTGCTTTTTTCTTGCGATCACTAAAAGGGGGGGAAAAAAAAACCAAACCAGACCAGAAATTTTTTATGCTTTAATTTTACTCAGGTCAAGGATCTACTTTCCAAAGGATGAGTAGAGGGTGGGGCCATGGAACTGCAATATCTTGAGTCATTAATTATTTAAAAAATATTTATGTTGTATTTTCTTTTGGTCTAGTTGATTAAGCAGATTATTATATAGATGTGGCCCACTGAAGCTCCTGTATCAACTGAACTCATCTGCTATGAGATCTCTTTCTACAAGTCATTTATTCTGGTTAACTCTTACATGGAAAACCTTTGGCTGATTATCCACAAAACTCATGGAAAAAAGAATAAATGAGGCAGATTTACATACTGAATAGAGAAAAACCCTCAAGTTTCCCATGCTTGTAGGACAAAACTTCAGTTTCCAGTGGTCCCTTGAGAGAGAGAATGAAGAAATGAACTAATGTAATAGTTTAATGAGTTGGGGTAAAAGCTTGTCTGTTACGTTGGATAATGCTGGGAAAAAGTTTGAGCAGACGTCTTGTGAACTAATGACTTCTGGATGTTGAGACCATGATGTGAGTTTCACAAAATCACACAGAATCACAAAACTGTTACAGTTGGAAAAGGTCCCTTAAGATCACTGAGTCCAGCTATCAACCCAGAAAAAAATCCCACCATATCCACTAGAGCACATCCTGAAGTGACACATCTACACAGTTTTTGAGTACCCCCAGGGATGGTACCCACTCCACCACCTCCCTGGGCAGCCCATTCCAGTGCCTGACTAATCTTTCACTAAAGAAGTTCTTGCTAGTATCTAGTCTAAAACAACTCTCTTCCTGAACTCTCCCAGGATGCAGAACGGAAGGTTCTGCTTTCACCTTAGATCCCCCAGCCCAGGATACGCCACCAGACTTTCATACCAAATCTTGTTCATTCCCTGTGAAAGATCCCTGCAGGAGAAAAACCTTTATTCTTCCCCATTCCAGTAAATGAAGGTGAGAAAAGTGTACTTTAGCTCTGACAAAACAAAATGAAAATAACACAACTAATCCTTTGCAGCCTTGCATGAACCATCACAACTCTGAAGCACTCCTACAAAGCCCTGAAAGACATAAATGTATCAACACAGACTCTTTGAACAACATGGAATATGTACACACGGCCTCTGAGTATTTCTTTTGACATTGATTGTGTACACAAACTAGGCTGGAGTGTGTATCCTTTATGTGATGTGAAGATTCAACACAATCTGCAACAAAAGATGCTCTCTTTATGCAGTTATCTGTATCACTAAAAAAAAAAGATGCAGTCATAAGATTTAGGCCTGGACTGCTACTTCTTTGTGTAATTTGTATTGCTTTCTGGGTCTGTCCCAGTTTACTTTAATCTTTCAAAGATGAAACCTGAGTCTTTCAGGGAATGGTTTACTCCAGTGACCACTCCTGGAAGACAATAGTAGATGAGAATGGATCAAGTCCATGGCAGGGGGGGGGGAAAGATAATATTTAAGGTCACATCCAGCCCAAAGCTATGATTTCATGCTTGTGTCCTCCACCATACAAACACTGCAGTGCTGTTGCTGTGGGCTTGGCACCCAGTGCCCTGGCAAACACAAGGCTGTTTGGGAGCTGCAGCACATGCCAGGCTTTGTGTCCTACAGCTACTGTGAAAGTGATCTCACCACAACCTTCCAAGTACTTCAAAAAATTTGAACAAAGAAACTTCATGTTAGTAGACAAGGGAAAAGCAACTGTCATCACTTACCTGGACCTGAGCAAAGCCTTCAGCACAGTCCCACATGACATCCTGGTGTCCATGCTGGTAAAATCTGGGTTTGATGGATGGACCACTCGGTGGATTAAGAACTGGCTTGATGGACACACCCAAAGAGTGGTTGTCAACAGGTCCATGTCCAAGTGGAGGCCAATAACAAATGGAATCCCTCAAGGATCCGTATTGGGACTGGTTTTGTTTAACATCTTTGTTGGTGACATGGACAGTGGCATTGAGTACACCCTCAGCAAGCTTGCTGATGACACCAAGCTGTGTGGTGTGGCTGACACGCTAGAGAGAAGGGACAATGACATCCAAAGGGACATTGACAGGCTGGAGAGGTGGGTCCATGCCAACCTTATGAAGTTCAGCAAGACCAAGTGCAAGGTCCTGCATCTGGGTTGAGGCAATCCCATGCACCAATATAAGCTGTGCAGTGACTGGCTTGAGAGCAGCCCTAAGGAAAAGGACTTGGGGTTGTTGGTGGATGAGAAGTTCAGCATTGGGGGTTAGCATACACTGGCAACCAAGAAAGCCAACTGGATCCTTGGCTGCATCAAGAGACGTGTGGCCAGCAGCAAGTCAGGGGTGGTGACCTTATTGTAGCCTTCCAGTATCTGAAGGGGGCCTGCAAGAAAGCTGGTGAGGGACTTTTTAGGATGTCAGGTAGATAGGACTAGGGGAATGGATTCAAACTAGTGGGGAATAGATTTATGTTGGAAGTTAGCAAGAAATTCTTTACCATGAGGGTGGTGAGTCACTGGAACATGTTGTCCAGAGAGGTGGTGGAAGCCTCATCCCTGGAAGTTTTTAAGGCCATGCTGGATGGGGCTCTGAGAAACCTGATGTAGTGGGAGGTGTCTACAGGGAGGATGTAGTGGGAGGGTTTGGGACTAGATGATCTTAAAGGTCCCTTCCAACCCTGAAAATTCTGTGATTCTATATTCAGAGCAGAGGACTGTGTGAAGTGGTCCTGATTTGTTTCTTCTGCTCTAAACAACATTGACAGAAGCAGGTCCACACCTCCTGACATAAGGATCACTCCCTGGCACTCTTTTTTTTTTTTTTTTTTTTTTTTTTTTTTTACAGTATAGGTTTACTGGACAATTTCCATCTTAGGAAGAGAAAAAGGCAGGATGGATATCCAGGAAAAAGTAGTAATGTACCTGGGGGATGGTGAGTGAACATGTCATGGTGGGCTGTGGTCAGTGGTGGCCCTCAGGCCTCTTCATAAACATAACACCACCTGAAGTGTCCTAAACAGAGTGAAGAGAGCTCAGAGTTGCTGGTGAAGTAGTTTGTAGCTCCAGTGTGGACTCTAAGCCAAACACAGTAGACAGTGGATGTTAAAAATAAATAATCCATTGGCAATGAGCTAAAGAGCAAAGAGAAATGTGCTTCAGTGAGATCCATCCAAACCCAGTGGGTGGAGAAACATAGCCCTGTGCACCAGTGTGTGAACACATGCCTGGCTCACATTAGCAGAGCTGTCGCTCAGCAGCCCCAGTCCTGGCATGGTCAGTAAAGCTTCTCTCTGGGAGAGGGAAAGCTTGTTGTCTCAGTTTTAGCTGGGATAGAGCTTATTTTCTTCTTAGCAGCTAGAATCGTGTTTTGGAATTTCTATGGAATTTGATAGGAGAAAAATGTTGATAATATACTGATGCTTTTAGCTGGTGGCAAGAAATCAAAGGGTTTTCAACATCCCATGCTTTTCTAGTGTTCTGGTGCACAAGAAGTTGGGAGGGAGCATAGCTATGACAGCTGACCCCAACTGACCAAAGCAATATTCCATACCTTATGACATCATGTGCAGTATATAAAGCTGGAGGAAGGAAGTGGATATGACATTTGAAGCAATGGCATTTGTCTTCCCAAGTAACTCTTATGTGTGATAGTGCCCTGCTCTCCTGGAGATAGCTGAACACCTGCCTGCCAATAGGAAATAGTGAATTAATTCCTTGCTTTACCTTGCTTGTTTGAGAGGCTTTAATAGACACTATTAAACTGTCTCTGTCTCACTCCATGGGTTTTCTCATCTTTACCCTTCCAGTCCCTCCAGGAGGTAGTGAGTGAGCGGCTGTATGGGGCTGAGTTACCAGTTGGGGTTAAACCACAATAGTGGTAAGAGGTCACACTTAAGCTTAAAAAGTTTAAGCTTGTAGGAAGAAGTGAAATGAGCTGCTGGATCACCCTGAGACCATGGATGAAGTTGCCACTAGCCTTATCCCCATTGCAATCCCCCTTTGGTTCAGCCTTCTGCACTTACAAGTCTGGCAGCTGTAGGGGAAAGCTCAGCTACAGTCATTCTGATTACTTTGACCTTTGCTTTTCATGTCATGTATACCTTAAACTTCTACTACTGTTCTGATATGGGCTGTATCTAGTTGAGAGTCCAGAGGAGGTACATACCAGGATTTGGCCCTGAGGAATTTTTTTTTTCATTCTGTTAGTATATTAATATAAAAATACCAGTTTGTCTACAAGTATCTGCTTTACTCTTCATGACTGTAAAATCATCCTAGCATTCAACAAGGAAAAGGAATAGATTTCAGGTATTTCTTTAAGTTTGGTGATTTTTCTTTTTTAATAGTTCTGTGTCTTTAATTCCTCACCCATCTCCAGAGGTGTCCTGTGCACGTCAATAAAACTGGATTTACTTTCCCCTTAGGCAAAATATAACCTTTCTCTCACTGCCTTAGCATCCATATGTACATGACAGGAGCCAGTAGTATCTTTCTATGATCAAATAACTCAGCAAAGCTGTTACACAGATTACTTAGAAAAAAAAGAATGAAAGTAGATTGTATTTGTCAAATGATTTATTGTCTACATGCAGGCTGGCTTGTCAATCTCGGGTTGCTATTCTGTCAGGTCATTTTCTTACAACAGATGGTTATACTGCATGATATCATTAAATTATGATTTGCTCTAATATTGCTTTAGTTTCCTCAGTATCTTCATATACTATGCTATAAAAATACATGATCAATCTTCTTTACCTTCCCTTAGACCTAATGTTTTAAGCTGAACAATAACAGAAACCATTGAGTGAAGATTGTTGCACAGAATAGTGAGCTGTTCAAACTGGTACTGCTTCAGGCAGAAAACAATTTGATTTAGTAATGAACAGATAAAATGGGAATAAAGCTTGTAGTTCTTTATCTCAAACAGGCCCATGTCTGGAATTAAAATTCTACTAAGAAATGTCCTTAAACTATAAGAATACTCGTGTCCTAGTCTGGCTTCTCAGCACTCTAGCACTTATCCATCTCCAGTAATAAAGTGCTATTTTCTCTTGCATAAATGACTAACTTGTAATGTTTTCTCTTGATGGCATGATGCTTATTTGCAAGTCCTACAGGGTTTCTGCTGATGTCTGCTCAGCATAATTTAATGTATTGAACACAACAGCAGAAGAATATTGTATGATTTGATTGCTATCTTTCTGTCAAGAGAACTCCAGGCTTATTCATGCCTTACATATACACTACAGTTAACAAAACATCTGTCTTGATGAAAATGATAATTATTGTATCATTTTGTTGTTGTTATTTTTAGCATAGCACTTTCTATTCCCTGTTTATCCATTGATTAATTTCTATTCTAATGTATAGACACAGGTCTCTATTTCTGCCAGTGTAGTAAACACAGTTACAGCTTTCATTAATAGAATTATTGTCTCCAGTTTTCTTACTTTGAAACAATGAGACAAATTACCCCTGAGCATTCACACCAACATTAGTGAGAGTACATGGCTGAAATGTGGTTAAAGTGCCACTGTGAAAATCCAGTCACTGCTCTGTTGAGTCTTCTGAAATGTTACCTTAAGATCCAATTATTCTCATGGCTGTACTTCTGTGTATTGGAGGTAACTCTACTGAAATTCATTGTGTCTATAACTAACCTTGGCTGACCATGGCTCTAGCCATGTCACTGGCTGGTGAGTTGACATTTGACATCCAGTTCTCTTCTCCCCTTGATTTAAGACTATTTAAGGGTAATTCAAGAGTAACTGTGTTTAAGCTAGCTCGTACTTCAATGGTTAAGGACAAAAGAACAAGTGGAGAAAAAAACAGGACAAAGCTATAGTTTGTTTTGATGTCTTCCATTTTTCTAAATGTACTAAAACATCATCTTATAAAGGGAAGTGAAAAACTCCAGCAAACCCCAGGAATTGAGCACTATACCCCCAATTTTGTTGAAAGTGACAGCCACATGCCAAACATTTGTGCAATTACTATTGGTAGTTATGTCTATGAAGATCTAGAGGTCCTTGTGAAGGATTAAGACCTCAAGATACAGGTCAAAGGTCAGGCAAAATAGTTCCTTCAGACAGGGAATTTGTTTTACCTTGTCATTCACAAGGAATGAGCTGTTTCAGCTGCTCATTAGGGCATACATACCCTGTAGTGTGAATAATTTGACTGTAGCAGACAGAGAATGATAAAGAATGAATGTCTTGGGTTTGAAATACCAGTATAGTGAAAAGGACAAAATCATCAAATTATTCTGTTCATTGTGAGAGGCAGCAGAGTAGACTGGTGTAGACTGGCTGGGCTGCTTTACATCTGCCCTGGCTGAAGAGCTATTTACAAAATTAAAATATTAAAGCTTTGCAGATTTTACAGGGAGTTCCTCTCTGGATGATGAGCAGCCTGGGAAGAAGGCAATGGTGCTTGAGCATAAATTGGATTAATGGGCAGTGAAGGCTGCTCTTTTTGGTGTGACAGAGACAGGAGCTGACAGCTTGCAAGCAGAAGAATTAAATTAAGACAAGTTTAAATTAAGTAACTGTTTAAACCAGCAGCAGAGGAGCTTGCTCATTCACAGATGTCATTAGATACACTGTGTGTCTCTCTCTCCCAGGTTTTCTGAGCTGGTACACAGCTCAGTATGGCTTTACTGAGCATACTGCAATAAATAGTTACTTAAAGAATTTATGCCATTGCACCCACTGGGTACCTGACCACAGGTATAACCTGCTTGGCCCCAGGAATCTCGGGCATGAGGGATAGAATGAAAACATTTCCCTGGTCTCTGCCACTTTCTCCAGCTCCAGACAATAGGGGTTTTATGTTACCACAAGTGGTTCTTCACAATACCCAAACCAGTCAGATCTCTATAGGAGACAATGTACCTCTTTGCTTATGTTAACCCTTACCAATAATCTGTCATGTAATGTAAGAGGCCAGACATTTTGCTCTTTCATAGTTTCACACTGTGGTTCTGGGGTAACTTGGACTCAGGAGCTACTGATGGTCTGTCAGACACAAGATTTCCTCAAAGCACATTTTCCAGAGATTTCTCCTCTGCAAGAGGGGAACAAAAAATGTCAGATGTTTCAGAAAGGTCTTTCAACCATTTTGAGACCTGGGCCACATCTAGCTCCACCACCTGTCTGCCACCCATCCTGCCTCTCTTGCTGCAAGGCCTTGACATCTATCAGGTGATCAGTCTGACTTCACCACACGCCACAATACAGATGAGGAACTGAGGAACTGGTTGATAATGCATGGTGATGCAGGAAGATTTGCAGAACAAAACTGTGCCCTATTTTCTAAGTGTAAAACCAGTGACCATTTCTCCTTCTCCGTTTTTTCAAAGCACCTCCCCAGAGCTTTGGCCATAGCTCCTGCTCTCATGAATAGAGAGCACGACAGATAGCATCCCAGAGCATGCCCTGACTCACTCTCAGCCCTGCTCAGGGCAGTCTCGTCTACACTCCAAACATCCCTGTATTTTAAATAACCAGACGCATGCCTGGAATATGTTTAGACACACTTACACTGTCTTCAGCAACAGGGTAGCCATGGCAGCACTGTCTGTAAAAGTTGCCATCCAGCAACAGACCGAAGAGGGTATTCCTGCAGACCCTGAATCTCTTCTCTCTGCTTTTCAAGTTTGCCAGAGCTATCTGTATGACCAAAGTAAAGCAATGGAGGCCATCAGAGCTGTCTTCAAGAGCTGTTTGACTTTACATTCTTCGGGGAGAATCAGTGTGATGGGCTGCAGACTGATGACATGAATGAAATCGGTGTCTTTCAACACAACCATAAATTCCACCCTCCAAGAGACTCACTGCACAGCGTGTGGGTGGCTGTAGCTGGTGTTGATCTGAGTTTCACCTGATCTGCCTGAAACAGGGGTTAATGGCAGCATAGAAAGGATTAGTCACACACATATAGCCTGCATGCTATAGCTCTTGATTTGTCATGGCTCTTCTTTCAGCCCAGAAACTGGAGCTGTGTACTACAGAGAATTTGTGAGACAGCCCCATACTCTAAGGAATTGCCCTACAGCACCTGTAATAGTTTTCCCACCTAAAAACTGTTTCTGGTGCTTTCTGTGATAATTGCCAGCATGGACAGGAGGGTTCATAGGAGAGTGCCTGTGAGGTTAAATGGCCCCTAGTGAGACAGTTGGTTTGCTCTTCTGCCTCCATTTTGTATGTCAGACTTTAAATGGTTAATATCATCCTTTCTGGAATAAAAATAATCACAGCAAAAAAATGTGTTCTATCTAATCAGCCTCAATGTAAGTGCTCTCAGCAGTGACCCCCTTTTCAAACACAAAGAAATTGCTCAGAGATCTTGTTATTTTCAAATGAACTCCTGTTTGTTTATTATTACTTTTAATGCAAATAGTTGAAATTTCTGGGGATAGTGTTGAAGGCAGCACAAAAAGCTTTCATAAATGAAAATTAAATTTGTGAAATAAATCCACAAATAAAAGTGGTAATTAGTGTAAAAATGTTACTCTCTTCAAATATTTGGAATAAAAAAACAAAATCTCATTAAAAAAAGAAATATTGCAGCTGTGCCCCATCACCTCCCTCTGGGCAGGAGAGCCCAGCTCATGAAAAGTCATGGGCATGTGCACTGTGGGACAGCATTACATTTGTCTAAATGGCTATGAACAAAAAGTTTCCATGTGAGGGGCTGATCCTATCTGACTGTGAGTGTGTACACCTCTAAGTGGCCCAGTCACTGCTCCTTTTCCAGCCAGAAGAGAGAATATGTAAATGTAGAGAGCAATTCACCAGACGCATTCTGGAGAGCTACTTTAGGATGAGAAGAACTGAGTGAATGAGCTTTGTGTGGCTACCTTCTACCTAAACACAGGTAAAAGATGCTTAAATTTAAGCAGATAAATCTCATCCCTTCTGTAACCCATTCAGTGTTGGTCCTCCACTTGCCTTTATCACGTGGTCCTCTTTAATAAGTGTGGAGTCGCCCAGCTCTGTTTTCTTTAAGGGCTGAAATTCCTCAGATTACCCTGTGTTTTACTGTAGGGTACCAATAAGAAGTAACTATACAGTGACCATTACTGCTAGTAATGGAAATGAGCCCCTAACATGGCAGCAGAATCCTTTTTAAGTGCTGAAGGAAACCATGGGGAGAGACTTTCCTCAAACAGTACCTCCTTATGCCAACAACATCACAGACAGATCTGGTATTGATCTATACTTGTATGACTATAATCTCTTGCATTCTGAAGTCTCATAATTCAGTATTTTAAGGATTTATTAACCCCAAGAAAAAGAGAAGTTCAAAAGGTAGACAGATGGATAAGGGAAAGGAGATGCTAAGTGCTCTTGAGGGAGCAGGAGAGAATCTTGAACTCTAAAACTAAAACACCAATGAGTATGTTAATTATACTCATTTAATTACACACTATCTCTAGAATTTATCCACTAAAGCCCTACTTGAAGCATAGAAAACCTGTTATGTGATGTCTCTTCATGTCTTCTCTCCCTCTTTTATCTGAGTGTTAAGTTATGTAATCACTGACCACTTCAAAAGCAAAACTTTCTGAATAATTCATACAACATGGCACCATGAGGCAAGGTTAGGGGAGCCTGTGAATGTTTCTACATATCAAAAACCAGGCATAGAATCCTGAGAAATATAAGGACAAAAAATACCACCCCCCTACCCCCCCAAAAAAACCCCCAAACCACCAACCCAACCCAACAACAACAAAAAAAACAAACCACAAGAGAAAGATAAAATACAAAGATGGAAAACACAAAAATACTCAAACAGTTGGCATTGCCCAGAAATCACTATTCTCTCAAGGACTGTTAAAAAAAATAACAAATGCAAGTATTTCCAACTCATATAATGTTTAATTGGTTGACATGGCTAAATCCTTGACAGAATAATGAATTAAAGGCAAAAGCAATCTTTATCTGTCAGTTTGTTTGCACACCTTGAAGAGCAAAGTGATCCTCTTGCCACAGTTTTAGAAGTACATCAAAAATTGTGCTCAAAGTAAAAGATCTTTTATTTTTTGTTTCCCTTTCAAAATTGAAAGCAATGGTAAATGTCAGGTGTATCAGCTGCTACAGATCTGGTGCTTTTGCTATCAAAATGCAGGGCACATAGCAACAACTTAATATTCTGGACACAGGACTTGTAGATAGGAAACTCATTTGACTCTTTGCTTCCATATCAAATAATTCTCATCTTAAAAGTCACCTAGAATCTTGACCTTACTTCTGCTGCAACCACTGGCACAACCTGATGGTATAAAATACAGATCTCAATTTTTTTGCATATGAAGTGCAGAAATGAAAAGTATACCATCACAGCTGACTCAACAAAAAGATTCAAAAAGTACCTGGTCACTGTATTTATGTTTAAGAAATTGTAATAGTGATGATTTTCATTAGAGGATAGAGTCTTTACATTTTATATTACCACTTGACAAATACAGCGAGTAGCTAGTGAACTGCTAAAGGAAAAATTAAGAGAACTGAATTTTAAAAGCTGCCTCACAAAGGTAGTATGGGGCTGCTTTGCCTTTGATTTGTTGCCACATTCATGAAACCAGCAGTCTGATGATCCTACAAAGTACATGCGTAGATTTTGTGCCGTATCTAAGTGGGTATAGGGAGACTTTCAGATTTATCCAAAGAATGTGTATGCTTATGACATCCAATACTGGGTCATGGGACTTGTATAAAGCTACATGGAAAATGAGGTTTTCTTATATGCATCTCACTTTGCAAGATCTTCAGAAACTTTTCAGGCAAGCAAAGAAGATACAGTTGCTGTTTCTTCTTTAAAAATCTTCTACGATGCTCAGAGGCCCTGCACATGGAGGACTGTGTAAAAAGGCCCAGACTTACTTCTGCTTTGTTTTGTGTCATTTTCCTGGTAAAACAGGAATTTGACTGTGGTGCCCAAACACCACGATAATAGCTATCAGTGATATCACCTAAGACCTCTGTATTTTATCAAAATTTGATATTTTAAAGAAAGAGGAATAAAGAAACACCATCCAGAAGCACTACCTCAAACCATAATTTTGGACCCTGGATCATTCACAGTTTGAGAAACATCTGCTAGAAATGTGCTTGAAAGGAGACAGCTTATTAGATCTCCTTTTAGATTCTGACCTTTCTTCCCCTACATCTTTACAAGCATTGCATAGGGCTTCTCCAGGGGAAAGACAATTGCTTTTTTAAGCTAAAATCCTGGATGAAAGTCAAGTTTATGGGTCTCAGAGCCACATCATTAGAAAGATTATTAGAGAATTTAACACTGATATTATCCTAAAATTACTTCTCTTTTCACTAGAGAGCAAAAGATTAATCCCATGATAGGTTTAGAGATGAAGAAAATGTTAACTATGTCAGTATTCCTACAGGACTGGCAGATAAACTTTGGTCAGGTCTATTGTAAATACTCTGAAGTGAGGCTTGTTCACATGCTATTATAAGATATCTGCAAATAGAAATGGAAAACCAGAACAGTGTTATTGAATATTTTGTCTCATTTTCATTCTCTGGTAGAACGTGGATGCCCCAGCTACAAATCTTCATTGATTTTAATTAGGTTTTACAGGTAACAGTCAGCTTAGCTATTGCATCAGGACTGCATACCCGAGTAGTACATTGTATTGTAGTTGGAGCTCAGATTTATCAGTGTCTATGTGTGAAATATTAGCCTGGGGCAACAGACTAAGACTGTAATGGGAAACATACAAGGAAAATAAAAGCTCTTTTCTGTCATACCTTTAACCTGTCACTCACAGGAAAATGCCAGACTTCCCTCAGCAAATCTGCCACATCCTCAGCAGGCTCTTTCAGTCATTTCAAAAACAAGATAAGCAATAAAGCAGCAGCTGCTGCAGGTCTTCTCTGGAAGAATTTGGATATCCAGTGATGATTTGGAGATTCTTTCTCCGTTGGTTCCCCTGGTACTTTTCTTGATATTCCCTTTTTCCTCTTTTCCCTACACTGAACACAGAATCATGGAATCATCACAGGCTTTGTTTTCCTTTCCTGCTGTTCCCTTTCCTGTTTTGTTTGAGATGAACTATAATTTTTCTTGCCACAAGCAGAGTGGGGCAAGAGGATGGAGCCAGATCAATACAAGTAGAGATGACCCAGTGCAAGGGTCAGCAGTTTGTAGAAGCAGCTAAACAAAATGTTCGTGTTTATGTAATTCCTTTCTCCATAACCTTGTCATAACAGCACAAGCCTTTGCCACTCTAGATGTTTTTCAGAATGTTCTCTGTCTCCATCTATTCTCTTTTAGTTTTCCCTTCTTTGGGGATATGTGAGACACCACATACCTGGTGCCAAACTGGCTGCTACAGTACCCAAGGAAATTCAGGCAGAACTCAGGTGTGACCATCCAGTACAGCCCAACAGTGTTCCAGGCAGACTTTCTAAAGCTGTCAGCACAAAAGCTGCTCATATTTCTTATCTTTTCGGATACCTTGCCCTCCTCAAGAAAAGGGCAGCTCTGCCCCAGGGGCTCATCACTACTGTACCTGAACACAGGCAGAAAGTGCCCTGAAAGACTTGACTCTGATAGGGCAGAACAGAACAGGTGATGGTAACACAACCTGTAGAGCCACATGAATGAGGTTTCTTCTGTGGGAAGACCTATAAGCTGCCATTTAGGGCTATTTGTCCTTTCTAGAGCATAGCATGGTTTTATAGCTCTACCAACTATATTTAGCAGAAGCATCAATTTACCAGGATTGTGCCGACAAGTAATTTCCTCCCCCCCCCAAATTATCTAGTTGCTAGATTTCTTCAGTGATGTTCAGATGCTTTCTTACCCATAACACAAATTTTAAATGTGTTAATTTGTACTCACATGAGGTTTCAAGTAGGCACTCAGTGCAAGAATTATCTATGAAATGCTATCTGCTATAAGGGTATAGGATGTGCAGATGCTTTGGTTTGATCTATCTTGGACCATGTCCTAGAGAGGCTCTTCCTAGAGGTTCCCTGTTCAAATGTTTGGAACTATCTGACCATCCCCCTTCTCATATGCCTCCCCGACCAAGACATAAAACTTTAATAGACTGGGTTTCTCTGGGTGTGGTGTATTCCTTCAGGAGCTCTCCTATAATATTTGATTGTGGATGAAACTGAAAGACACTCTCTTGCCAAAGGCTCTGTAAATAAGTGTCTGGATTAATGATGCTAACTACCTGATTAGATTTACTTGTGCCATCTGTGGCTTCTTTTCTAGAGCTTTAGGGGTGCTTCTCCAAATCTCTGAAATTTCCAGTGCAGGTGTATGCAAATTAAGAGAAAACCTCATACGGTCCTCTATAACATATACGAAAGCTTAAGCTTTGCATATGTTATGCTTTGGTAAGCATGTAAGCTTTGGCATATGTTATGCTTTGGTAAAATTGTTCTGTATTTATTATTTAAATAGCTGTGACCATCGTTTTTTGGCCCAGAAAAGTGAATATCTATTTCCATCACTGGAAATAGACTATATCATGGCAATTATTCAAGAGAAAAAGAGCTACTGAATGCAGTGTGTTCATGTCATGTAATCCTTACACAGCACCTTCTGCTCAATTTCTTTAGTGAACAAGATTCTGCACTGCCAAAGACTCTTAAGAATGGTCATGCCAAAGGACTTCTTTTGTGTAATCTGGATCAAAATCTGGAGCAAACTAGCTCTTTTCTTGATCTTCACTAAGTCTGAGTCACAGTCTATAGCCATCAGAGACATTTGCCCAGCTTCACTTTACATCATCTTATTACTTCTTTAACATATTCAAAATTCTTGCATTCCTTGGTTGATCATATTATACACATACATGTACAAAGACACTCAATCCTTCATGATGCTGACTGCTCCTACTGCCTTCATTTTCCACAGCATTATTCTTTGATAATTCTTCTTTTTCCCTATACTCCGTGTTTATTTTTTTCCAGTGACTCATGCTTTAGATTACACAAAATCATCTTCTCATACTGTATGGCCTATCAAAAGCTAACATTTGTTTCTGGACTAGAACATGCAGCATACGTTTAGATAGTCCTTAATTCTAAAGGTCTGTGAAGTTTTGTGACAACCAAAAAATAGATGTATGCTTATTGTTGCTTTCTTGGTTGGTTAAGCCTTGATTCAATAACCTGAAAGTCTTCAGGATAGTGGTCTTGAGCCAGCAGTGTGTCTTTGTGGAGGAAATAAAGTAAAATAGAGCTGACTTCAGCTAAATTAACTATATTTTATGTTGAACAGCAAACCTACATCAGTTATAAATTATCATTGTCAAAATTTAGAAGTATTTTGGAAGAGTCTGATTGACTTTCATTTGCTTTGTGTGATTAATGTTTCCTCAATTTCATACTGTAACTATTTCAATACCTTTGAAGACTCTCACATACTGACATTCAAGTCAATTTACCTTGTCCTCTCTCTTAAAAAATCCTTTAAAACTTTGCCTCGACAGGATCCCTACAAAGAGAAAGTAGTCATCATGGATGAAAATATATCCAGCTTTTGAATAACTGCATAATGCAATTTTTGTCAAGTATGCATACATCAACAGGTTTTGTGAGAGCAAAGGTTTCAGTAATTTCTTGCCAGGATAAATATGGTACCTGTACCATTTTAAGTTGATAGCCATTGGCCTAAGAATCAAACCCAGATATCTTGCACTGTATCAGAGAAGACCAAAATGTCCTAAGAGGAAGCCCATTTCCTGCCCTCTTTGATTACAGCAGTGGTAACATCTTCCATGTCCTGAGTCAGCTGTGGGAGCTGCAACCTTTTGGGGTGGGTACCAGGATGCTCAGGTCCCCCCTGCTTCCCAGACTTTGTCTCTGTCATCCCCACTGCCTTCCAGACCATTGGCCATGGCAACCTTACAGCTACAGACATACCAAGGGTTGTGGGCTTTTCAAGAGCTGCTCAGCCACCCACCTGATACTGGCACTCCTATGTGAGCTAATTAAACCTTCAGAAGTTGTTTCTAGTCAGACTGCTTCCTAGGAGATCATTCCTTCACAAAGTGAAAGGGAGATTTAATGATTCTTTACATTAACATGTCAGGTCCTGAATTATAGCAGCAGGCTAAGAATAGGTTCTGACAAATAATTGTATTTCAACAGATGGCTTCTTATGTGTAATTATCAATACATGTAATGTGCAGGCTTTGTGCAAGACCTGGTTATCTGGCTTGTCCTAGCTGTTTATGTGTATCATGAATTTCCCAGGTGCCTGTACCTACTATGAATCAAAGATCAGAGAACAATAAAAATGTCTCTTTAAGAGCATAGCCACTCTAGACACTAATGGGCCTCTGAGAGCCTTTGGCAGGCACATCTATCCAGCACTAAGAGCACCAAAAACCAGCATGGGTGACAAGAATAGATTTAGCTGCCAGCTGCATTTTGCAAGGCCATTCATTTTTGCAAACACCTAAGACTTGTAACATGGTTTCCAGCTGAGCAAAGTAATTAATTATAATAGAACACAAATAATAATTTGTCTCTCTTTACTCGCAGTAATTTTCACCTTCTAAAACCCGTGTGCACCCCGTTTATGTGGTTACTGCAAATGATATTTAATATCCAACAGAGAATTTTAGATGGTGCAACAAAATAAACAAACAAGCAGTTTAAACGAAGAGGTAGTAGCTGCTGATGTGCCATACAGAATAAGAATTTCAGGGCAGCCCACACCCAGCCTTCTAGTACAAATATTACTGTGCCTCTGCACAGGCTGCTTTGCAGCAGGGACAAGGCCAGAAACGAGGTTGAAACGAGCAATAACAAAAACTATACAGACTCTAGGTTCTTCAGGAAAAACCTCTCTAAGCCCTGTGACATTGTGTAGTAATTTTAGATGTGCCAATAGTACCTGGTAGTGGCAGAACGCAAGACTTTACCACAAGGGAGGGACAAGTTCCTTTGCAGGGGCAGAGAGTCATCAGGAACATGGAGAGCTCACCCTCTGCAATCGTCAGCTGCTGGCTCTTGGTGATTATCTATCTGGTTTCTTCATGACTGCTGCAGCATCAAGAAACCCACAACTCATAGCAGTGCTACAGAGGGGAAAAATAACACCACAAAAATCTCAGCCTCCTCCGAATCTACAGGAGGTGTTTATGAACGTGACGCAAAAGACAACTTAAAGCTGAGAAAAGACAACAAAAGGAAGGATTTATGACTGCACTGTTACAAGCCTCAGGCATTATGGTTCTCTGTAAAGAATATGGATCTGTCTCAGGAATATCATGAAAGTACAATAAAGAAATACAAATAAGTATTGAAAGTATCATGAAAGTACAATAAAGAAGAAGAAAAGAAATAAGCACCAGACTGATCATCACACATTACAGTCTGGATCTGTTCATGCTTCACCATAGCTGAGCAGCCTAGCATCTCACAGCAGGCTTATTGACATGTTTCCTCCACAGGGGAACTGCAGCAAATCTTCTGATTTCTGAAATTCGTTTTTGCTCTGTTTTGTTTTAACAAACAGAAGAAGATTGTATGTTTCACTGAGTGAGGAAGCAGACTTTCCCTTTCTGATGAGATGCCTACTGCTTCAGCTCTTCCTTTCACACTGATATCTTATCCAGCAGTTTCTGGGAGCCCTGCTGTGAATCTATAAGACCTTCTCTTTGGGTCCTTCCCTCTGCAATTTTTTATATTATAAGTTTAAAAAACCTGAACTCAAACGCCTCTTCCCACAGTCAGTGACATTTCACTTGAATGTATACCTGCTGTTGCAGAAAGTGTGGTCCTTCAGGGTTGCACCAAGCTTTGGAGCACAACTGTATTTAAAAACAATCAACCCCTCTGTGAAGAAAATCTGGCAAAATAGAAAGGATCATTCTGAATGGCACAGTGATTAGGAGCTGATCCAGGGAGAAAACAAGTTTATATATGTGAAAGAATCTATAGAAAAATGATGGTACAGTAGCTATCAGCCAAACTTTTAGGAAAGTTGGATTTAAAACTCAGGACTGATATATTCTTTTCTCTCTAAGCAGGCTTTTACTGAGATTTTGTTAATATACACAGTAACTCATGCTATTGGCTGCTGTCTTCACTGGAGATCTCTGCAAGTGACTTCACAAGAAATGAAGGCTTCATCTGGGCTTCATCTGTCTTCACTTCCTTACAGTTCTTCATGTTTTCAGATTAAACTTTAAAGTTACTTTTTACCAGAGCCTTTGGGAATCACTGCATCTGTCCTTAGGACTGATTTTTGGTTCCATAACATACAATGCATTGCCTTCATTGACCCTGGCTTCCAGGGGTACATTACGTTTGCAGTGGGCAGAGGTATAGAGGACACTGTTCCCACCCCATGGAGTATTTAGTTTCTCTCTGATTCTACTCTCTCCATATTGGCATCACAAGTGAATGTGATCCAAAGATTTGCTTACACCTTCTTTTTAATGAGACTCATATCCAGCTGCAGTAGGCAGATTTCCAGTTTTGTAATTTTTACTTTCTTGCTCTTCATTTGACTTTTGGTTGGGGTGGGAACCTCATTTGCTTACTTGTTATGCAGTTTTATGGAATGAGTGGTTACTTCAGTCTACAGACCCATTTGGTCCCTGTATTTTTAAATGTCAGGCTATGTGATCTTATATCCTTTACTCTTACTGCTGTATCTTATATCCTATGCATTTTTCCCTTTCATTTCACGTCTGACATAACAATGTGCAAATATCTGTTCCATTTTTACAAAAAAATATATTGTTTTGCCAATTAATTATCACTGCCTTTGCTTCAGATATTTGACTCCTTTCCTGAATTAATGAGAAGGTATCAGGAAAACGTGGGTGCTAGAGCTCAGTGATGACAATGAAGCACATGTATGGCAGTGTTCACACAGCAGTGCCCCACTCACTCCTTTTCTTTCCTTGTCTTGCTTCTTAATTGAGGATAAATCCTTTTCTACATTTTCAGGGTAAGTGGTGTCTTCTGATGCTACTCAGCACATTAATCCTGGGTTTTAGGATCCTGATGCTGGACTAACCAGCATTATTGCTTTTCCTCTGAGCTCTAGTGTCTGGAAGGAGGATTTCATCTTACTCACCAACACTTCAGGTGCTAGTCCACTGTATAAAACCTAAATAATGCTTAAAAAGCTGGCCTTTTCTTGGCTGTGGGAGCAGACTCTTACAGATATCTGAACTGCCACTCAGCTGTGTATAACTAAGTAGTTCTGCTTTGCAGCTCAAGTCACTCATTGTATAAAAATATAGCCTCATTTATTCTGTACATCCTGGTACTGAGCCAGATCAGGATGCTATTTGTTTCTCAGAAATGACAGATGAAAGTGCTTCCTTCCCTCTCAACATCAATTTGACCTGGAGAGCACCTGGAGCTTTGGCATGGTTATCTTAAAAAAGGTTTTCAAAAAGCTCAGCAATACGGAGGGAAGGTATTTCACCATGTGTTATTATTAGCCTGGATTGTACTTCTGTGAATCATGAAAGAAAATAGAAACACAGCTGGCTAAGCATGTGGTTTATCTTGATTTCAGTAAAGCATTTGACACCGTCTCTCACAGCATCCTTGTAGATAAGTTGATCAAGTATGGGTTTGGTGATCAGGTAGTGAGGTGGATCAGGAACTGGTTGAAAGGAAGGAGTCAGAGAGTTGTAGTCAATGGGGCAGAATCTGGTTGGAGGTGTGTGACTAGTGGAGTCCCTCAAGGGTCGGTACTGGGACCGGTGCTGTTCAATATCTTCATCAACGACTTGGATGAGGGTATAGAATGTACCCTCAGCAAGTTTGCTGATGACACTAAGCTGGGAGGAGTGGCTGACACACCAGAAGGCTGTGCTGCCATCCAGAGAGACTTAGACAGGCTGGAGAGTTGGGCAGGGAGAAACAAGATGAAATTTAACAAGGGAAAGTGTAGAGTTTTGCATTTGGGGAAGAACAACACTATGTCCCAGTATAGGTTGGGGGCTGACCTGCTGGAGAGCAGTGTAGGTGAAAGAGACCTGGGGGTCCTGGTAGACAAGAAGATGACCATGAGCCAGCAATGTGCCCTTGTGGCCAAGAAGGCCAATGGCATCCTGGGGTGCATTAGAAAGGGTGTGGTTAGTAGGTCAAGAGAGGTTCTCCTCCCCCTCTATTCTGCATTGGTGAGGCCGCACCTGGAGTATTGTGTCCAGTTCTGGGCCCCTCAGTTCAAGAAGGACAGGGAAGTGCTTGAAAGAGTCCAGCGCAGGGCTACTAAGATGATTAAGGGAGTGGAACATCTCCCTTATGAGGATAGGCTGCGGGAGCTGGGTCTCCTTAGCTTGGAGAAAAGGAGACTGAGGGGTGACCTCATCAATGTTTTCAAATATGTAAGGGGTGAGTGCCAGGGAGATGGAGTTAGGCTTTTCTCAGTGGTGACCAGCGATAGGACAAGGGATAATGGGTGTAAATTGAAGCATAGGAGGTTCAAGTTGAATATCAGAAAAAATTTCTTTACTGTGAGGGTGACAGAGCCCTGGAACAGGCTCCCCAGGGGGGTTGTGGAGTCTCCTTCACTGGAGACATTCAAAACCCTCCTGGACACGTTCCTGGGAGATGTACTCTAGGTGGCCCTGCTCTGGCAGGGGGGGTTGGACTAGATGATCTTTCGAGGTCCCTTCCAACCCCTAGGATTCTATGATTCTATGATTCTATGATTCTTTAAATGTCAGGACAATGTGTGTGCATGAGTGTGTGTATATATTTATCAAGATTTAAATTTTAATTCTCTGATGTTTTCCTCAAACAGTGGATTTCAGATCAGGTTATTTACAACCCGATCAGGTTATTTATCATGCCCAACCCACACTTAATTGTCACAAATTGTTTCAAAACAACTAGCTATGCACTTAACAGTTTTGAATTCTCTGAAGTATTTTTCTGGGTTTTTCTGTTTGCCTATTTCACATGTAAAATCAGCTAGGTGTGTTATATTGGCAGGTTTAATTTCTGAAGTATCTGATTAGGATTCACGCCTGAACTTTGTGTGTTGATGAAAAACTCCTGCCTGTTTGAATACTTGGTCTGAACGTTTTTCCAGCTTTCCTAACAGCTTGAAATATTTTACAGCTTCATGTTTAGGTTAGGCTGGGTTACAATTTACCTTAGAGTTTTCCTAAACTTATAGTTATGAAAGCTTCTGTCTTTCCATGCAACAGAAATTTCCAGATCTGCAGTATGGGTAAAAAACATTGCTCCAGATGGGCATACTCTGCAATCCCAATCACCAGACCAAGGATTTTGGAGCATCCTAGACTCTACATTCCCTACCAGCTACTATGACTATCTGGTTCAAATGTCAAACCTTCAGCTGCCTTTTTTTTTCACAGTGTTCAGTGGAGGAAAGAAACTCCATTATCTTGTGACAAAGACAATTCTTTTCTTAAGTCCTTGATATCAATATTGGAAAAGTATGTCCTTGGTCCTGATGCTGTAGCAGCTTGAAACCCTTTTTGAGATCTCTCAGAGATTAAGACTAAATAGCCAGGTAGGTACTTTATGATGAAATTGCATGGTTGCTTCCATGTACCAGCAAATAAATTTTTGCTATGCAGGAAAATTACATAATCATTTTGATTGAAAGGAGCGTTTTGAGGTCTTCTAGTCCAACTCCCTGGCTCAGGAAGCATCAGCTGGTGTGGGTTGCTCAGAGCCACGTGCAGATGAATTTTGAATATCAGGCTTCTTCAGATTATAACCACAAAAAATGAAGAACTAAAATTAGAATAAGCAATTTGGACCAGAATTTAATTGCTTCCTCTTCTGACAGACCTTCTACCTATAATAAATTATAATCTTTTCTTTCTTATGTACATACAGCTGTTTATGGAATATATCTGTTTTACCAGTGGAAGGAATTGAAGACTTTTGTCTAAAAATTCTGTGTAGACTTTTAAACTTGTCAAGTGTTTCAGAATCCTTTTGAGTGAAAGGTGGTATAGCGATGCAAAACACTCTTTTATCTCTGTTATTATTTATTATTTCTTTCCATATGGTAAGTATTCCTGGAGTGTTCTGTTGTGAAGGTGTTGTGTGACCTCGCATTGCATCTTGCCACAGCATACAAAGATTTATTTCAAAAGAAATTATATTAACACCCATCTTTCAGTTTTTCATTTGTGCAGTATTTTACATTAGGCATATCTAATTCTTTTCTTTCCCATCCTTATTTTGTGAGTTGTGTAGCACTAACATCCTTAATGAAAACAATTTTTCTTCTGTTTTTTCCCTCAGTTTGGCTCAGTGTCATGCTGAAAAAAACTGGCTGTTAATTCCAAATATTAGACTTCTGCTGCGTTTTTCTTGGGGGTCCACAATGGTGTTTCCTGCAAAGAGAAGGAATAAAAAAAAAACATTAGAAAAGTAAACTATCCAGGGTTTTTTTTTGTTTTGTTTGGTTTGTTTTTTTTTGTTTGTTTTTTGTTTGTTTTTTGTTTTTTTTGTATTTTGTTTATTTTGTGTTTTTTTTTTCAAATGATTCCCCTCTGGCCTAAATAAATTTTTGGTGTTTCACATGTTAATTTAAAAATATTTGGAGAACTACTGTTTATCTACCCAATTTTGCTTGCCTACCACCCATTGTAGCACATGTATCAAGCCTGGAAACCCAGAGCATTAAATGGTTAAACACCCTGCTGGGGCTTGCTCTGACAATGATTTTTAGCATCATCATCAACAGAAAGCAATGAGGTACTAGGCTTTCACATCCCAGTCCAGAGACAGTGAAGAAAAGGAATAAGAACACCAAGAAATTGTAAGATATAATAATAAACAAGTTGCAAGAGTAGAATAAAGTCCTTTTGGTTGAAAACTACCATTTTTATGATTCCTAGAATGACAGACAAAAGCCACCTTCTGATTTTTTTTCCCCTTCGATAAGCTTTAGCTGCTTATTTTAAAAGCACTACAAAACTTCTATTTTCTTCAAGATACTTCCCCAGCAATTTTCAAAGAAATCAGATAAGGTAGAAAATTGGTTCTTTTCCAAGCAGTTAAAGATGTTCAGATTTTGTAGTAATATAAATACCAGGGTAGAACCAGTTTTATATTTGGTAGACTGGTGACATTTAAAATAATCCCAAATAATGCAAGAAGGGATTGAAGGTGACTTGTTACTATTTTACAGTGTATACATGGGGTTGTAGTAGGCTTTTTACTTCTTTTTCAAGGACAATTCTTACTCTAGTTTAGAGATGGACTGTGAAGTTTGGGAAGAAATTGCTACGCAAGAGATGTTGTCCATATGGGTATGAGATCTATCAACATAGAAAAGAAAGAAATAAAAGAAAGAAATAAACTTTTATTTTATGTATTTATACATATTAGAAAGAAATAAATTATTAGAAAGAAATAAATTTATTAGAAAGAAATAAATTTTTGGAGAAAAGAATATTACATGCAGAGCGTGTAAACATCTCTTTCAAAACTTCCAAAATAGAAAGTTTCTTTACTAGATTCTTTTTAATAGGCTGCAGTCAGTGGGACTTGTGAGTTTTCTGCAGATGTTTCTCAATCAGGGAATGCTGATTTTGCTGAATTCAGAACATTCTCTGATAATTTGTTGTTTTACAATATTTGATTTAATAAATAATTCAAAGGAATAATTCACAAATGGCAAGACCAATATTTTTAGAAAGGCACACACCATTTTTATTTTGGAAATGTAAATGTAAATGTGAAATAATTTTAATTATGTTAATAGTATATCTTAAGCATAAAATGATTTGTTTAGATCTTGTTCAGAAGGAACGGATTTCCTGTAAAACAGAAAAACAGAATCACAGAATTGTCACTTGAAAAAGACCTCTAAGATCACCACATCCAACCATCAGCCCACTAGAGTATGTCCTGAAGTGCCCCATCTACACATTGTGATTGAATCTCTTCCTTGGGCAGCCCATTTCAATGCCTGACTGCTCTCTCAGTAAAGAAATTCTTCCTAATATCTAGCCTAAATATCCCCTGGTGCAACTTCTGGCCATTTCCTCTAGTCCTATTTTTATTTACTTTAGAGAAGAGTCCAGCACCCACCTCTCTACATCCTCCTTTCAGGTAGCTGTAGAGAATGATAAGATCTCCTCTCAGCCTCCTCCAAACTAAACATTCTCAATTCCCTCAGCCTCTCTTCACAGGTTTTGTTGTCCAGACCCTTTATCAGCCTGGTTGCCATTTTCTGAAATTGCTCCAGCATCTCAATTTCTTTCTTGTAGTGAGGGATCCAGACCTGAACAGGGTACAGGGGCATGATCACTTCCCTTCTCTTCATGTCCACACTATTCCTGATACAAACCAGGATGCTCTTGGCCTTCTTGGTCACCTGGGCCCACAGCTGACTCATAGTCAACCAGGTGTTGATCAGGACCCCCAGGTCCTTTTCTGCTGAACACCCCTCCCCAGGCCTGTAGCATTGCCTGGGGTTGTTATATATCATTCATCATGAAGTATAATCTGTATAAAGGTCAGGAGCATCCTAACTGTTTTTATCTTTGAGAGATGCTTCTGAAGAGGAACATTTTTAGCCACCAGACATGACATTTAGTTTGGCAATATTAAATACACCAATCTTACTTAAAAATTAAATGCAAAACTATCTCTTTTTAGCACCGCATTTTTTGATTGTACAGCAGAATTATCCATCTGTTGGGGAGCTCTTTAAAATATTTAAGGAGAGGTGCTCACACCCTTCCCAGATGAAGGGCAGTAATGACAGATTATCTCAGACTCAGTGTGAATATAGACCTCATGAGCATTTAGGTTCCAAAATTCAATTTCCAGTAGCGGAGGTCGGAGCAACTACATGGATGAAATTTTCAGAATCTGCATTTTTCAGACAAACCCATGCTTTTATTTCCTCTTGTAAAGAATATCCTAGGAACATTACTCAACTGTGGTGTCGCCATTCCCATAGTGAATGACACAGATGTCATTATTCCGTTGGGGAAAAAACCCACACCAAAACAAAACATGAAAACGAGGCCTGAAAATTGGAAAATGGCTACTAGTGTGTATGAAAGGGTTGTAGCAAGTGCTATTTATACTGTCCTTTAAGGGTTTGGATGGATCAGAAATGCCTATGACACCCTTGTAGCTCATTATCAAATGTATTCCTGTGAAGCTGGTCTACATGGACTGATGGAAAGAATAAATGGAGATGCATTACAAGAATAAGGTGACTGTATATCTCTGTAAGGGCAGAATTTACGCCTTATAGATAACAGCAAAATGAAAATGCTGAGTACCAACGAGGAAGAGTCTTTCCTGGGAGGCTGGAACTGTGGCATCATCAGAGCAACAGCCTGGAAAACGCAACTCACGAGCTCTTTGAAAGTGTCATTGGAACTCCTGAAGTTTTCAAGCACAGGAGTTAGTGAAGACACGGGACAGGTGATGTGTTCCCAAAGCTTTCTACAAATACTGACCAGGGCAACATACATTATGGTACACACATTATAAAAAATAAGTGAGTTCATGCCCCCCTTATACTTTGAAAAAGAACATGGAAGTCATGGTGGAGAATATATAATGAAATTGAAAGAGTACTTAATGTTGGGCAGTTGCTAAAATTATATTTTTGAAGGGTATTTTCCTTGCTATCTTCTTCTCACGTAAGCTCTAAAGCTTTGAACAAAGGCATAATTATTTCAGGGACAGAGCTTCTTGTGAATACTGGAGGGAATCCATTTATTTTTGGTTAATCTTCCCTAAAAGGGAGCAGAGTGCTCTGTAGTGCCAGATCAGTCTGTCACAGCCTGATCTGAGCTTGTGTTCAAGGGGAATCCTCCAACACTGGATGTAAACAACATCTGCCACTTTGCTATGATTACTACAAAAAATTCAGGCCAGTTACTTTGTCACTGCTTGAGGCCACAGCACTCCTGATTGCCAGCCAAGGAACTCGTTAAGGCTTATTAATGTATTTATATTGGTTCTTAATGTCCTTCTGATTTGCTCTCGGCGGGAATTAGTCCAGGACCTCTGAAGTCTGATCTCCCAGAGGGAAGGTTGCAACAAAACCACAATCCACCTGCTCATGTGTAAACCTTGAAAAATGTGGTTATTCAGATTTGCTTTTGTCAGGTATGTGTATTAAATAATCTGGGTTCTTGTGGGTGAGAAATGTTGTTCTCCTTTAGCTTCATGCTTTATAAGAAAAGTTTGAGAAAGAAAAATCATGAGAACTTCATGACCTGTTTATCTCAATTAGAAAGGCCCTCTCAGACTGAAACTCCATCCCTAAGCCATCTTCTTCTACTGCTTTTAAAATTTCATACTCTCCTTTACAGTGGAAAATAATTGTACTGAAAATTTGCAAATTCACTTCAAAATGAAAGGGACACAGCTATTGTATCTGGAGTCAGTGCTGAACAGATAATTACACTTTCTCTTGTCTTGGCTGCAGAAACATTTAAAGGGAATTAGCATATTAAGGACATTTTTGTTATAAATTTTATACTACAGACTGTTAAGAAACTTCAGTTAAACAACATGATGGAGGATAGATACACAAGGTGCTTTAAAATCTGAAGAGCTGATACCAATATTTGTAAAAAATACCCTGCTGATGCTGTTAGTGTAATGGGACTTCAAGTTCCTATTGCAGCTCAAAGCTGAACTCAAGCTAAATAGCTCAGTAACTTTCAGTATGGTAAGAAATCAAAACCCCATAAGCTTCTTAATAAAAAAACTTGATAGCAAGGCTGGTTACAAATACCAGCAGGTATTTGTATTCCAGAAGGGAACAGCCTGATACACTGAAGTGCTACAGAAATATTTAAAACTGGAAAACTGAACTTTTTGCCATTTTTGTTTCTACTGTCTCTGTATAACCATGTCTATTCCCAGGTTATCTCTGGGCAGTGATAACACATTCTGAAATCTGATGTCTGCAGCATTTGCTCTTTCTTACTGGATTGGACTATTGAGTCTACACGATGATACACAAAAATGTTAATTTATCTGGGTCTTGGTGACATTATAAATTTATTGTCTTCCTATTCTGGTTTTGGCTGTTATAATTTTCTTCATAGTAGCCGGTGTAGGGTTATGTTTTGGATTTGTGATGGGAACAACACTGATAACACAGGAATGTTCCAATTATCTCTGAGCAGTACTTACACAGCATCAAGGCCTTTCCTACTTTTCACCCCACCCCACCAGTGGGTGGGATGGGGGTGCACAAGAAACTGGTAGGGGACAGAGCTGGGACAGCTGACCTCAACTCACCAAAGTGATATTCCATAAAGTATGGTGTCATGCTCAGCAACAAAATTAGGGAAGAGACTAGTGGGGGAATGACTGCTGGTGGACTTTCTGAGCATTGATTGGTTGGCAGTGAGAAATTATTATTTCTATCACTTGTCTTTCTTGGGTGTATTTCTCTCTCTTTATTATTTTCCTTTTCATTATATGATGATGATTATTATTGCTATTGCTATTTTATTTCAATTATTAAACTGTTCTTATCTCAACCCATTGGTTTTCTTACTTTTACCTTTCCAGCTCTCTTCCCCCCCTTCCACTGGGGAAGGAGTGAATGAGTGGCTCTGTGGTGCTCAGTTACTGGTTGGGGTTAAACCACGACAGGGTTGTATTAAGATCTCAGCCATGGGACCATTAACTTTCTGAAGCTGAATACAGCCTGGCAGAGTTTTTTTGTCATTTAAAAATTACTCTTCGGATCTGCTTTTTCTCTCCACTGTCAGCTTCAATGAGATCAACTTTGCTCCACTTATGAAAGCCCAAATTAGAAAACTCGGTGTTCTCTGAGTCTGAAAACTCTACTGGAGAAACAGGTTAATAGCATGTCTGAAAAGCAGAATTTACCACTTAAACAACTGTTTCAGTTGTTTCAACTACTTCCATGAATGTGATAATGCTGAGAATCATTGAATCATTTTTATTGTTTGTTTTCTTGACAGTGTCACAAAGTTGAATGTTTTCATTCATAGCACATTTTGGTAAAGACTGGAAATTCTGTGCAACTAGTATACAACTGACTGTTTACCTTTTGTCTAAAAATCACCCTGCCACCTTTTTCATGAAATCACATTTTAGCATCACTCTTGACACAGAATTTGAGATGCTCACTTCCATTAGGAATGCTGTAACTTCCAAACTGTGGGAATACACCCAGTCATCTTGGATTTGGGGCATCACACAGTGTTCCTGTCTCAGCCAACGGCAGCAGACAGGACAGTGAAACCACTGATGGGTGGAGCTCAGGTCTCAGTCAGGCAAAGAAACAAAGCTGATGAAATGTCTTGGGGTTTTCATCAAAGTTTTTCTCTCTGTCTTGAACTCTGGTATCAAGGTTTTGGTGCTGGAAAACATGCTACATTTTCCAATCATGCTTTCCCCAGTATATGTTCATGACTGTATAAACTGACACATGGATCTGTGCATGGACGAAATTATATATTTGGAGCTCAGGATTAACATATTGCTGGGTGACTGAGGAGGGACAGAAAATATGCTGTCTGATTCTTTCTATTTTTATGAAATCACTTTTTATAGAATGTTTATAGCCTTATTTGGTCTCCAAGGAGCACAACAAAACTAGATTTGGAGAGGATGAAAATGGTTTCTTATACTTCCCTGTGCTCAGATTTATTTTTAATGTTGCAAGATTGCAAATGTTTGGAGCTTTTCATTGTTACCAGTGGACACAGATGATCAGGGGTAGCCTCTGGCATCAGTAGGCCTAGTTTCCTTCCCAAATTTCTTACAACTTTCTTATAATACATTACAGACAGGAAGCACTGTTATTCTAATTTTGCATAAAAGGACCTGAGACACATTTCAATTTTATAATTTAGTGAAGTATCTCTGTGGTATAGATAGGAATATGTTAAAAGTCCCAGCAAAAGAATTTCATTATTAGGTTAGTTACACAGATTTGTAAATACACAAAATAATCCCTTCATTGGTTCATTAGTTGATTTAGGGATTACTGAATTTCAAGAATTTTTATTGCAGTAGCTACCGAAGTGCAAATGCCTGTTCTAAAAGGAAACAGGAACCTCAGGAATTTTGAGTTCCAGCCCTGATTTTCAATTCCTATTTTTTTCTTCTTCTCTTCCAGATCCTTACTTACACTTTGTATTTGCCTCACAGTAATTCAGGGGATGGGAGGAGGGGGAAATGTCATAGAAGTTACTCATGCTGATATGCTTTCTGCCATATGTTTAAGGAAAATCTCATATTCCATGTTCTCTGTGTAACTCTTCTTGAACATTTTGCAGTAGATTTTTAAAATACATATACGCTGCTTAAGTCAGTTTAATCCTGCCAGCAAGTCTGGGGAAATAGATAGTTTCTTCCTACAGGAATACATTTACAATCTCTAAATTTATACTCTATCTAGTGACGCATCTCAATGCTGAGACCTCAGAAATCCTTATTGTACATGCATGACTACTGGCCTCTGATGCAGAGGAAGCTGACAGAGATTCAGTTTATGAGGCTGTTAAAACCTTCTGCCATTATTTTTCCTCTGGTAAATATGCTGTCAGAATTTCTAAGCAGTTTGCAATGGTTTCCTTAAAGGTATTGGAAGGCAGCTATATGGTCACCCCAGAGTCTTTTCAGGCTGAATAATCCCAGCTCCTTCAGCCTCTCCTCATGGCAGAGATGCTCCAGCTCCTGGAGCATCTTTGTGGCCTTCCTCCCCATCTCAGTCTGGCCAAACTCTTCTCCTTGTTGCTGCTGACCTGTACCCCACCTTTTCATCACTCCATTTTCGTTGTAAATTCAGAGTCCACTGAATTTATTAAAGAAGGATAGTTAGATCTGTGGTTAGAAAAAAATAAATTGCCAAAATTTTTTAGACACAGTCTAATTACAAATGTTTATATAGTGAATGCTGATATTCATAAGAACCACTTGATTTTAGATTTTTACTTCCTGGGGTAAAAGTAGATTTGGCCCATGCAGGTCCAAGTAGATTTTTACTTCCAGATTTTTTTTCAAAAAGGGAGGATTGTGTTTAACATGGTTACAGCTTCTGAAAGAGAAGAAGCAAAAATATTTCAGTAGTGGAACATTCTGGAAAGGAAAATATGAACTTTTTTTGTGTGTTTTGGAGGCTATTTCTTAGTTCTTAGAGAGAGCTAGGGAGGAGAGCTGAAGATGTGAGGAATTTTGTAAACAGCAAGAATTAGTGTTATTGATGGCAATGTATTCAGGGGAAGGATCTGGGGTGGGGTACTCCAGAATGGTCAGTATTTAGAAAGACACAAGATGAGTTCTGGGGACAGCTGAGCTTACTGACTACTTTCCTTTCATAGTCTGTGGAAATCCTTGATGCTTTAGAACTTGTAGATTTAAGAAGATCGGTGTACTGGAAAGAGCATTGACATTGATGTTCCTTTATTTTGATTGATTAGATTTGTGCAGCTTTTTAAATAGGGTAACTTACGGGTTAATAAGGGTTAATGTTTCAATAGGAAGGACTAGAGGTGGATTGGAGGAAATGCCAATAATCTTTTGTGGTAGTATTTATTACTACTCAGTAGTTAAGTTGAATATAGATTTTAATGAGAAAATGGGATGGGAACTTATCTGGTTCAGGGGTTCATGAGCTTTTTTCAACAGGTAGTTTTTTGAATAAGAAAAGGAATATAATGAATAATAAATAATAAAATATAGTTATAGCTTATACAGGAAAAGTAATATAGAAAGTTTAGTATTTATTTTTAAAAAGTGAGAGTAAATCACTAGTTCAGGGACTTCAGCCCTTCAAATAAAATAATTTCAATTTTTTTATCCAATAGACCATAGGTATAAATTTAACTTTTATTAGTGACTGAGGAATATGGAAATCTAGAGGTAAGGCTGAGGTTTGTATTAGGGAACAGAAAATGAGGAAAAGATACAAATTTGCATTACTATTTCTACACTACAGAAATAAAACAGATATAACAGCCAAGTGGCTCACTACTGTTTCTCCATCTTGATGATATGGCTGGAAACTAAGCAGTTAGTTAGAGTTTAGCTGCAGTTACTATAAACCAAATGTGAATGGGAATATTCAAAAGTGTTATGGTGGACTGCAGGTAGAAGAAAATCAGTTCTGCTTTTATATAAGCCTTAGAATATAGCTATAGCTTTGAGTTTCAGGGTCTGACAGTCAACTTTTAGCAGTGTTGCCTTTGATCAGGGAGAAGTTTAAGGCTGAGAAAATAATGGAGATGTAACTATCCTTGCATCATGTGTGGATCTCTGATATAAAATGTGGGCTTGAATTGTACAGATGAAAGCTATTTTTTTCTGTCTCAGGCCTGGCTATCATTTCTGCAACTTTTGTGAGCAGAGCCTGTGTTACAGTTAGATTTTTAGTCTGCTTCAGGGATGGTCTAGCTTTAGGGATGATTCCTTAGATGAGTAATTGAAATCTCATAGGAATTTTAAAAAGGGACCATGGTTACTTACGGTCTTTGAGAGGCAGACAGAAAAGAGTTGCAAAGCAGAATAGGGAAGAGGGAAGAAAATACTTGTGTTATTCATGGTATAGAAATTCAATATCAACTTTAAGATGCTTGTACCAATCATTTCTATCTTTATTTTATGCAAGTTCATCAATTATGGTACTACTGAAACTCATCTTAAGCATAGGGTCAAAAAAAGAGGGAAGGAAAAGGTTTATTTGTTATATTATTTTTAATAAGAATAATAAATAATAATAAACTTGTGTTTTAGGCAACTGAAATTTGACATAAGCATCAGAAAGCTTCTGATGCTCATCTTGAGTTAAAGTTCCTAATATTTTCCTGCACTGCCCAGATGCTTCTGTTCTATGAGGATCACTGTGTTCCTTCAGATTGGGAGCATATTTGGTAAATTAAAGGTACAAAACCTATTACATGGTTGTGATAATTATCTCAGAAAAAAGTATTGCACTAGAGGAAGTCTGGTATTGTTTACAGTCTAAAGGAATCCAAATATATCCTAGTATGAAAATAAACACAATCAGTGTTAACTATCACACTTTTGACTTGTTTTCAGTAGAACTTCCAGTTTTCCATCAGCTGGCAAGTGGATTTCGTGAGGTAGATACAAGCACCCCTGAAAAATCATAGAACAATTTGGGTTTCAAGAGACTTCAGGAGGTTATGTACACTAACCCCGTGCTGGGAGAAGGGATAACATCCAAAACCCAGGGTGAACTTAAAATGTGGTGAGCAGATGGAGAAACATGCCAAAGGACTCAGCAGAGTGTCAGGACAAAAACCATCCAGTCTTTTCTCTTGGGTGGAGGTAAGAAGACATAGAGGTAGCAGAAGCAGATAGCACTGAACAAGTAGAGAACTCATGTTTCCAGAGGCAGACCCTGCCTCTTTGAAGCCTTTTAACACTGAATTAATTACAAAAGAGTTGATCCTTGGTAAGAGTGCTCTGTCAGGACTAGGCAGCTTAGGAGCTGCTGGGATATTTCGGGTTGCAATTGATAGCTGTGATCTTACTGATATTTTTTAATAAAATACATAGGATTGTAATTTTGTTAGCATCCCCATGGCCTGAACTGCCAGCAAAGGTACTTGAGAGTATTTTTAGTTGTATTTTTTTCCTGGAGCAGAGAGTATTGATGGGTTCAGAAAGATGGAATAAACCCATTTATTTAGTGTTATGATATTATTCAGCATTTGCATGAGACTCTGGATATTGAAATAAAAGATTCACACAAATATGAACTCTCCAAGAGCTTGAGGCACTGAATCACATCCATCAAAATATCCTTACTTTTAAGGTTTACTTCCAGAGATTATTTTTCTTTTAGCTGCCACCATGCTAGACTGCATGTATCTGTGGAGACTTACTAAAAGGCATTGTCATTCCCTCATATATATTGTGTATTTCTATAACCCTCTGGCAGATCAGGGAAAAAAGAGATAGGCAAACCTCTTTTATTTTCTGTTTTTATTCTGGTCACAAAGAATGAAATAAAAGTAGCTTAACAAGAAAAAAAGATTCTTTAATTTGCTATTGACCTATTGGTAGCTGTTTTAAATACTTGCCAATAGGAAAATCACTGAAGTAAAACATTTAAAAAGCAGTTATATGTGCATTATCACTCTTCATCAAAATTTTAATCTGCTGTCCTAAACAAATATTTGCATTTTAATATTTCACACTGTTAATATATCAATTTTTAAAATACAAGATAGAGGAGAAAAGTAATATTGGATTATCAAAGGACTAATCAACAACTCAAGAAAATACTTTTCAGCACTCATATAAGAGCAAATAAATGCACACAATGTAATCCTCACTTTAATAGACTACTAAAGTCCAGTTTTGAAGTAATTTACTACTCTGTATGAATACATCTGTCACTAGTACCTGGCAAACAGTTATTGTCCATGTTGTAACATCTAACATCTAACATCAATAAAGATTTTCTGGATCTGCATTTGACATAGGTACACTCAGAGAATAAGAAAACTTGGGGGCTGTAAAGAATCAAATCAATATAATCTTGCATTATGCAAACTGTGAGATTTCAGGTATGTGATAAGATATTTATATAAAAATTTAGCATGATAGAGTTAGCAACTGCCATACCAAGTACAAGCCATTGAAATCCTACTATGGAGAGTGAATTATAGCCCTGATAGAGAATAACCTAAAATTGTGACCACCTGAGATCTGTTCAGCACTCAGCTGAAGGTCCCATTTTAATAGCATTGAGTACTTTAAAGTTGGCACCATGCGTTTTTGCCATCCTTTTCTGTGAAGGCTGAAGACAGTGGTAGTTAAGGTATCCTCCCTGTGTTTATCAGAGAAACCACAGAAAGTTAGGGATTGGAAGTGACCTTGAAAGCTCATCGAGTCCAACTCCCCTGCCAGAGCAGGGTCACCTACAGGAGGTCACATAGGAACACATCCAGGTGGCCTTTGAATGTCTCCAGAGAAGGAGACTCCACAACCTCTGTCACCCTCACAGTGAAGAAGTTTTTCCTTATATTTATGGGGAACCTTCTACACTCAAGCTTGTACCCATTGCCCCTTGTCCTGTCATTGGATATAAATGTAAAGAGCCTGGCTCTGTCCTCCTGGAACTCGGCCTTTACATATTTATAAACATTAATGAGGTCACTCCTCATCCTTGTTTAGAATTTTAAAGATAGTAATGAGCTATTCCCAGACATAAAAAGCAAGAGATTTTTCTAGCTTTCAAAATCTTCTATCTTCTTTTGTGGTTTTTACTATTCCTAGCACATAACTTCTGAGGTTATCAAATATTTGAGCATGGTGCTGGCATGGCTTACCTCCTGTGGTCAATTTCAAAATAAGGTGTGCAGTACTGGTCCCTAAATAATTCTTGAAATCTGCACAAGGCATACAGATAAGCTGTGAGTTACATCAGAAACCATACCTTTTCTAGCAATACCCAAAGGACACTGATGTCTAGCATTATATAATCATAGAGTGGTTTGTATTGGAAGGGACCTTAAAGCTCATCAGGTTCCAACACCCCAGCCATTGGCAGGGACATCTCCCACTAGACCAGGCAAAGCTGCATCCAACCTGCCCTTGAACACTTCCAGGGATGAAGGATGCACAACCTCCCTGGGCAACCTGTGACAGTGTCTCACCACTCTCACACTAAAGAATTTCTTCCTAATATCTAACCCAAAGCTACCCTCTTCCAGTTTAAAGCCGTTATCCCTTCTCTGAATGAATATCTGGACCATGCACTTAATCATAGAATCATAGAATTGGCTGGGTTGGAAGGGACCTCAGAGATCATCAGGTCCAACCCTTGACCACTACCACTGTGGTTACCAGACCACGGCACTGAGTGCCACATCCAGTCTCTTTTTAAATATCTGCAGGGATGGAGAATCCACTACTTCCCTGGGCAGCCCATTCCAATGTCTGATCACCCTCTCCGTAAAGAAATTCTTTCTAATATCTAATCTAAACCTCCCCTGGCACAACTTAAGACCATGCCCTCTTGTCTTGTTGAAAGTTGCCTGGGAGAAGAGCCCAACCCCCCCCTGGCTCCAGCCTCCTTTCAGGGAGTTGTAGAGAGCGATGAGGTCTCCCCTGAGCCTCCTCTTCTCCAGGCTGAACACCCCCAGCTCCCTCAGCCTCTCCTCACAGGACTTGTGCTGGAGTCCCTTCACCAGCCTGGTTGCCCTCCTTTGGACCTGCTCCAGCACCTCAATCTCCTTCCTGAACTGAGGGGCCCAGAACTGGACACAGGACTCGAGCTGTGGCCTCACCAGGGCTGAGTACAGGGGCAGAATCCCTTCCCTGGACCTGCTGGCCACACTGTTCCTGATACAGGCCAGGATGCCCTTGGCCTTCTTGGCCACCTGGGCACACTGCTGGCTCATGTTCAGCTTCCCGTCAATCCAAATGACTTGCTGTCAATCCAATGACTTGCATTCTCCCTCAGTTATTCCATTTCTTTTCTAGCCAAACAACAGCTATGCAATGAAGTCTAAAAATAGAATTTTGAGCTTTCACCTCTGACTAGTTTGAGACCATTCCTCTTTTTTCCTTTGCATTGTGCAAAAATGGTAAACCCCTTTACAGTTTTTCATGACCTTTCAGTTCCAGAGGGTTCAACATAACAGAAAAAAGAGATAATCTGATAAATTTCAAAATATCTTGTTTTCCAAAGGAACCGGATTCCAACTCACTGTGAGTTCACCTTACTCTGTAAAGAAATATGATAGCTCATGATGTTGCTCCTTTTCAGTATCTGTCTGAGCTGGCATGTCACAGTAACAGCTGCTGTGGAAATCAAAGAGAATCAGTCTTTTTCAGAAGTTAGACAAGGTTAGTGAATGTCCAAGGAAAACCAGATTCATCTTGGCTTCAGCCTGCTCAGATAAATAACACGGTGCTTTGGAGCCTGGTAATACAGCTGTGCTTCAGTGTATGCTAATAGCTTTTCCTCCTACTTTTCTCCTTCCCAATTCCCTTAGCACAGATCAGCATCCGTAGGAGGGTAAGGAGCACAGGTGAAAAAACTTAAATGAGCCAAAGCTGATGTGCTTGAGAGCTGCTGCTTCCCTTCAGATTTGCTGAAGGGAAGGAGTGCCATGGGGAAGAAAGGAAAGCAGTGAAAAAGGACTAGAAGAAGAGATGAGAGGAAATGATTTAAAGCAAGATGGAATCAGAGCTGTAAAGGGGATATGAACCAGGCTGGCTGGCAAGGGGTAAAGTAGTCTGGAAAGTAGAAAAGGATCAGTGAGTGGCAGGTGATGATGTAAACCATGAACTCCAGCACTGACTTCACTGGGCAGGGTGGCCTATCTCCCTTGGAAGTCCCCTCTTAGCTACCACTTTGGCTCACTGATGAAACCTAACAGCACAACACAGGAGACTGTGTTATGAAATGAAAGCACAGGCCTGGAATCAGGGGGCTTAGCCTTTTAAGGGAAGATAAATGTCTGTACAGAGATACCCAAGTCACTAAAAGCAGTAAAGCCATTAATAGCTACGAATTCCAGTTAGAGTAACAGGTACTGTTTCTAAGCTGTCAGGGCAAACTCTGTGCAAACCCCAGCCTGCTGCTTCTGGTAAGTAGTGAAACAATCTGCACAGTACCTCTGCCACCTGGAGTCTAAGGTTATATCCTGGGTTGGGTATGAAGCCAACTTACAGATATGGAGTCAAGAGCACCTAGATGTAGATGTCAATGTACAGGAGTCTGTGTGTGCTAAAAGTACTTGAGCATCCATTACAGGCAGCAGAGGGGTAGAGCAGGATGCAGCTCCTTAGACCCAGTCATTTCTGTCATTTGCAAGGTCATAGGCAATCCTGCTAACACAGATCTGCTGGTGCTGCAGGGGATGGGCAGCTCTGGTGTAGGAAGAGCTGTGCCCCTTGGGAGAACAGCTGGAGGCCAGGTGGCATAACCTGACAGCACCAAGTACCTACATTCAGATAACTGAACCAAGCATTCCTCCCATTGACTGATGCCACCAACAGAGGGGACTTGTCAGCAGGCATCTGCTTTGGAGAGAGGTTTTGGGATTCTTCTGACTAGAATGATTTGGGGCTCAAATTAGTTGGCTACACAATTATTTCTGGTGCCATTTGTGAGGCTCTAAAGATATTTGGCCAGAAGATTAAGACCATATTTCTTTCCAGACATCTTTCAGTTCAGGTATCTTCCTTTCTCATTATATGTATGTGTAACAATTGTCTAAGGCTTAAACCTGCTGAAGAAAGATAGGCATAATATAGGGTCAAACCATCAGAGTATATATTTTTTTTTTTTAATTACTATTATTTTTATATATCAGTATAAACTTGTAAAGGAGTTTGATTTGGTCCAAAACCATTGAATTTGAAACCAATTCTGCGTATTGTGCTGAAAAACAGGGATATGTTTTACTTCTCCCATTCCAATCAGAGCCAAATTTCCTAATATTCTGATTCAAAGCTGTCACATGTGATGAACTGCTTTAGAAGGACAAAGAGATTCCTAGAATGGTTCTGTTTGCCTTAAGTATTTAGAGATAAATCAACCACAGATGTTACCCCTTAAGGTAAAAGGCTCATTGACACTAATTCTATTAATTTATCCAAAACAAGCTCAGTGATGTAAATTCAACAGTCCCATTCCTTACCCTCTGCTTGGGTATGAATGTTACCACTTGTGAAAAGGAGTACTAAACTGGTAGATCCTGACAGTTTTCCCTCCTGCTTGTTCATTTCAGAGTTAATCTGTGTGGTCAGGAAGACACAAAATAAAGGAAAAAAAAACAGCCACCAAAAAACAAAACAAGGCATACTGCATTTATTTGATGGCACTTCAAGGCAAAATATATGAGTAGTAGGGAGAGCAAAGACTGGGAAGAGGAGCTTCCTCCTTGTGTGCTCTCTCCCTGGTCCTCACTCTTGCACCATTCTGTACCCCTTTCTTTGCCTCCCTTCCTATGAAGGGTGGGTGGTGAGGATGCCTCTCTCCCCTTTAATTCACAGCTATTTGGAGACCAAATGATAGGGCACACTTGCATGAGACAGGATAGATGTATTCAAGCACCTTCAGAATGAAGATATGATTTGAAAAAGAATTTGTCCAAATAAGTGTCTTAGGCTATAGTACTAAAATTTAATGACTACCTCCTAGTTCCCCTCCTCTATTTTTTCTTTTTTCTTTTTTCTTTTTTCTTTTTTCTTTTTTCCTTTTTATTTTTTTTTTATTTTTTATTTTTTTTTTCTTTTCTTTTTTTTTTTTTGTCTCTTTCTTTTTCATTTTCTTTTTAAATTTTTTTTAAAAATGTGGTTACATTTTTCAGTAGTAGTGACTGAAGTTACTGGATTTCATGCTGAGATCAAGGGAGGAGGTAGGAGGTAGGAGACCTCAGAATATTTTGCCAAGGGATGCTACAGATTGATGGGGTTCTGTGAATAGGTACTAAGTCTTTCTCTACTAATAGAATGCTGTACAAAGTAAAACGAAGTACTTTCCATCTTGGTAAAACTTAAGTTACTGGAAATGTCTTCGCACTTTCTCAAGCTCACCAGAGATAGATACCCAAACACTATCTAAGTTGACTTCCAACTTCCCATGGTTATCAGGTTTTTGTTTGTATTTGTTTGTTTGTCATTTTTGTTTGTTTGGTTGGTTGTTTTTTATTATTTTGCTTCTTGTTTCTGGCTGCTGAAAGTTATTTAAATTCTCTCTTTTGATTATTCTTGTCAACTCACAGAAATTTTTGGCCATCTTAAGTTAAATTTTTTTATCGACTCTTACAGATTTTCAAGAAGGCTGAATGTACAGTTTTAGAAAGTTTGACTGAATCTTAACTTAAAGATCATAAGTAAGATACTTTTGTATACCTTAATATACGTACCACCATGGTCAATCTGTAATGCAGACTTCTGGTGAGACTCACGGACACAATATTAGGAATGGAAAAAAAAACAAAACAAATCATTCTCATTTTTGACTATCTGTGCTACAGGCTTAATAAATATAGGTTTTGCAAAACAAATCTGGGTTGTTATTCAAAACTTTGCACACATGCCCATCTGTCATGTTCTGTGATAGTAAAACCCCTGCTACTAACAGTATATAGAGATGCAATTGCTTGTCTTATAAATAAGAAATATTAGCAAACACGTCAGGATGCAAAAAGCAAATAAAAGGACAAGCCAGACACCCACAGATTATTAATGTATGTATATGACTTTCTGCTTACAATTAAAAATCTAGCATTCAAAGCACTAAAAGCACCCAACCTATCAGGCTAGGGAGCAGTCTCATGCTATAAAACTTGTCAGTTCAATCAGATGTCTATTTTCTGAACATTACCCGAAAATTTACCAGGCCTTTGGCATCAGAATCAGAAAGTAAACACAATTTATATTCTGATCAAACTGGTCTATATGACATAATCAAAGACCAGAGGAAACTGACCATTTCAAGCCTGTGAGCTGAGCTGATACTATGAAAACCATTGGTATCTGACAGTAATTTTTATTTTATTGTTATTTTTGCAGGAGGAAGCAGCGGGAAAGAGGGTAGTTAACTGCTGACAGATGACAGTCATAATTTACAGAAAAATATTCAGATATTATAGTAAAAAAATTACATTAAACCCTCCCAAAAAATCTGCAGAAAATGTGAGTAGCACACTTGGTACTGTCAGCTAAGACCCAACAACAACAAAAGCTGTAAGGGACAGCGTTGGGATGTGGAAGTTATTAAACATCCCTGGGTTTTAGATCTGCAAGAATCAGCTACAAAGTGTTATTAAAGAAGAGGTGGGTGCTTTATAAATCATCCTGTGACAGCAGAAAAAGAAAAAAAGACTAAAAACTACACAGCTGGCATGTTACTATGATGGTTTTTAAAAACTGGATTCAATCGTGTCTCTCCTGACAAAGGCCAGTCCTGTATGGTGATCTGCTTCGCATCTCTGCTACTTCACAAAGATTGTGTAGAAGATGAGAGGTTCCTGCATGGACCAAACCAGACCTCAGGCCAGCAACTCAATTGGTGAGATATAGAGTACAAAGAAATGGATGTCAGGGTGTATGTGAAAAGAAATATAAATCATAGAATAATTCAGTTGGAAAAGAGCTCTAAGAAATTGAGTTAAACTGTTAACCTAACACTGCCAAGTCAGCCATGAACCACCTTCCTAAGCACCACATCTACACATCTTTTAAATACTACCAGAGACTGCAAGTCAAAACTTCCCTGGACAGCCTTTTCCAGTGACTGAAAACCCTTTTGGTGAAGAATTTTTTCCTAATATGCAATCTAAACCCCCCGTGGTGTAACTTGAGGATATTTCCTCTTTTTCTGTTTCTTCTTATTTGGGAGAAGAGATCAAGATACACTTCCCTACAAACTCCTTTTAGGTAGTTGTAGAGCATAAGGTCTCCAGTCTCCTTTTCTCCAGGCTAATATATGTATATATATGAATATATACATGACTGAAAAGAGATTTTGGACAGTCAAGATATTTCCTGAATATCTTATCACATATTCTATCAAGTGAATAGATTTTTCAGATTCAGTTTTCTAACACTAGGCCAAGCAAAACCTGAAGTCTAAACAGTTTTAATCTGGATTTAAAAAAAAATCCAAATCATTATTTTTATTTTAATTTAGTATTCTTTTAGTTGTTTATCTTATTTAAGCCCCAAGGTTTCATTGGGTTTGATTTAACTTTCTGATCCAATTGCTCATTCAGGGCACTTGAGATCCAATCCTTCTGCTTCATATATGCTTGAGATGAAAGTGGCACAAGAAGTGCAAATAACAATTAAATGCAAATCAGTACATTGTTTCAGAAAATAACCATATTTATGTAGCAGTAAGTATTTAAAACTGTAGTATGTACTCCCTGGATTTGAAGCATAAAATACTATTTTCAATAATATATAGAGATATTTTTTTTTCTTCCTTCAGTTTATAGCAGCTACATTAACTTCAATAAATTGCTCTTGGTTTGTGCAAGAGTAACTGAGAGCAGAATTTAATCCAGGGATTTCAGTATTTCTTTTAAATCTGAATTTATAATAAAGTTCAAAAACTTCTTAATGATGAATTATTTTGTTGCTAGACAGTCTGGCCCTGAAGGACTGTTAAAGTTTGATTTACTCTGCTGATCTATGGCCTTTTTTTCTGGCAACTCTTTTTCATTATTATTTATGTATCTTATAGAAGCACATAAAGGTGACCAGGGCTTTGTTGTGCTACTAGGCACTGTCCAAACACGCATAAAGAAAATCTCTTTATCCTAAAGAGTTAATTATATAAGCAGCAGGAACAGATTTTTAGAGAACTGAGTGAAATGGAGGACTGAGCTTTAGCTCCCCTGAATTGCATCTTCCCGTGTGTGTGGGAGGGCTGGGAGCACTGGGCAGCCCCTGCACCCTGAGCAGAGAGGGGCACAAGGTCAGAGAGGGGGCTGGAAGTCAAAGCTTTCATTTGATCTTACTGTGAAAGACAGAACTAAGGAAAGAAGACTCTGGTCTCTCTGACATCCTATACACAAGCTACTGTGTGTACAGCAGCATTGGTTAAATTAGTTAAACCCGGAAAATTCAGTTGACATAGGCTAAGTTATTAGGAGACAAGGGGCAAAGACAAAGCCACAAACTTAGTAGGGAGATGATGTTAGCCTGAAAACATGTTGGCATGGATGTTGTCCTGTTGTGTTCTACCACAAACATTAGAGACAAGTAGGCAAGGCCAGGGAATCACAAACCCAGGAGTCTGTAACCTTTGAGCTTCCTGCCCTGTGCACTCCCCAGTCTGGCAGCTACTTACTGCAGTGCTGCCTGGAGATCAGGCATGGGTATTAGAAAAAAGAAAACCAGCTGTGCAATATTTATTTTGAGAGCAGAACAAGCTTTCAAGTATTGATTTACCAAAATGGTTCAAGACAAAAAGGTCATATTTCCAGTCCTTGAAAACTTGGTACCTTGCAAAGGTTCTCTGAAGCTGGTTGACCTTCTTGTATTTGTATTCCTTAGGCAAATGCTGTTGCCTCGTATCCCAAAGGGTCCTTGCTGCAATGGCACATGAAAAATGATTGCTGAATTTCTTCCTGGCTGACAGGGATCTGCAGGCAGTGCTGTGTGTGAAAATGGTCAGGCATGGCATGGGCCACCCTGATTGTAACACTGGATTGAGTTACAGACATAGCAGAAAGGCAGCTCTCCATCTGCCCCTACTAAGCACAGAGACAGCCATGGCTTGAGGGGGTTGAAATCTGACAGGCTGATTGAGTACAAAAACCAGGAATGAGGAAATCGCATTCGCTTTTGTACTCTGCCTTTTTATACAATGTCTTACTTTTAGACTGGCTTTTTAGATGTTAAAGAACACTAGTTTGGCTGAGCAGAGGCTCAGGCTCAAGAGAGACTTTTGAGACTTTTCTCTGTTTTCTCTTTTTTTGGCTCACCTTTCAAAGCAGACTTGCTGTTCACAACAGAGCATAAGACAAAATTGCACACGCACCTGCAGTGTGAATCTCAGCTCAGAAGGTAAGCTGTGCCTTGCGTACTCCTTCACTTGAGACATTAAAAACTGAGATTTTGGTCTTTATCTTAAAACGACATAAATCAAGGATTATGTCACTGAGGTAAATGTAAATTTGTGGTAAAGCTGATCTGAGTGATAAATATCTAGTCCTCAAACCTGAACAAAACAAGTTGGGCTAAGAATAGAATAAGTTATCTGGAGTGACCTGAGCTGCACAGACTGGAAAAACCATGGAATGAACTCATGGTTTCCTTCTAAAACAATGATTTTCCCTTCTGTCTTTGTCCTCTTTATGCAGTGTTGTCTCCCATACTGGTTGGTTTGTTCTTTCTCGTGATCCATTTTTGCCTTTGTTCAGGCTGCAGTTTAGCTGTTTGGAGTGCAGAGAGGTGGTATTTTGGATTCAGAGCAGTTACCAAAATATAAAATTGTTGAACATACTGGGCCAGATGAAAAGTTTAACTCAGCTTGCACAGTGCTGGATTATCCCTGCAGAGGAATCAAGCCAATGCTAAGCAGTCACAGAAAACTTATTCCTTGTCTTGTGTTTCTCCCAGAAATTGTTTGCATTTTTCCCTCCTTCACTTTGACCCTGCAGGCACATCTGCCAGCCACTGTGACTGCTTTTCTCATACCAGGTAGGTCTTTGTTTGAAAGTAAAAGGAATAACTTCAGTCAACAATTTCTGCAAGATTTTATCTGCCAGCTGCATTGGCCTATTTGCTGTGTCTGTCCCTCCTGTTTGCCAACAGCTCTCAACAACCACCTTTTGATAACCACAAGGTTTAAAATTAAAAGCTACTCACACTATTGTGAGGAAACTGAAGGGCTTTTTTCCTACCTCTTTGTACCCAAGCAAGCATACACAAAGACCCTGGTGTTGCCTCCTCTGTGTCTGTCGTGCTATTTGATTTCTGTTGAATGACCATGATCATGAGGTCAGGATTCTTATTTGTCTATTTTTACATTCTAGCTACATCCAGCAATTCCTTTCTCAGTGGAATATTTCAGTACATCACAGTAAACTGTGGCAAAGATTGGAGAAAAGAATGGTCCACCAAAGCTGATACGAAAAAAGTTCTTGAGATGGGGAAAAAGGTTATTAAGATTGAATGAATAATTATCTCCATGCAGAGGTGTTAAGACTGGGCACTGCCTTCATCTATATCTGAAACCTCTTAATATACACTGACACAGTACCTTACATTTCTCCGCCTGCTTTCTGAGCCAGGCGGCTTAGTATGGTGGAAGAGACTGGGACAGGACACATAGTGAGCCATTGCACATGTTAATTAATCCACTGTGAGATGATCTCATCAGCATGGGCACATGCAAATACACCCTGCATGTTTCCTTTTAGGAGCCTAGATTTGTGTCTTTCTCCCCTTGCAATCACAGAATCATAAAATCACCAGGTTAGGACAAGCATCATCTGATCCCACCTATTTTAACAAAAGCACGGTCTAGACATGATGGCCCAGCATCCTGTCCAGGTGAATCTTAAAAATGTCCAATGCTGGGGAATCCACACTTCCCTAGGGAGATTATTCCAATTGCTGATCTCATTATGAAAATTTTTCCTCCTGTGTACTATCAGAATCTCCCCAGGTGGAACTTGTGCCCATTACCCCTTGTATTTTCCATGTGACTCACTGTAAAAAGAGAGTCTCCATCTTTGTGGATGCCCTTCAAGTACTGGTACATGGTGATGAGGTCTGCCCCAAGCCTTCTTTTCTCAAGGCTGAACAAACCCAGTTCTCTCAGTCTACCCTCGTATGTCAGGCTTCCCAGTCCTTGGATCATCTCTGTGGCCAGTTCACAGCTTTTTTTTGCAGTGGGGACACCTGGCAAGTGCTGAGAGGACTGGCATAATGACTTCTATATCTCTGCTGGGGATGCCCCTGTTCTTGCAGTCCAGCATCCTGTTGGCTTTCTTCACCACTGCAGCACACTGTTCGTAGAATCATAGAATCATAGAATTGGCTGGGTTGGAAGGGACCTCAGAGATCATCAAGTCCAACCCTTGACCACTACCACTGCGGTTACCAGACCATGGCACTGAGTGCCACATCCAGTCTCTCTCTTTCACTCATAATGAAGTTCTTGTCCACCAGGACTCACAGGTTCCTTTCCACAGAGCTGCTCCCCAGCCTGGTAGATGCTAGCCTGTGCTGAAGTTGCAGATTTTTTTTCCAGGTAGGACACCTTACATTTGTCCTTGTTTAACGTCAAAAGGTTCTTGTTAGCCCACTCTTACAGCCTGTCCAGACCAGCCTGGAGGGAGGGTCTCCCTTTTGTTTTGTTTTTGTTTTGTCTCCCTATCCTGTTTACAGAATCATCAGAGTTGGAAGGGACCTCTAGAGGACATCCCATCCAACTCTCCCACTAAACCAGGATCACCTAGAGCACATTACACAGGACTGCATGCAGGTGAATTTTAAATATCTCCAGAGAAGGAGACTCCACAACCTCCCTGGGCAGCCTGTTCTGGTTCCTTGTCACCCTCACAGTAAAGAAGATTTTTCTTATGTTTTCATGGAACTTCCTGTGTTCCAGATTGTCCTCGTTGCTCCTCATCCTGTCACTGGGAAATACTGAGAAGAATCTGGCTCTGTCTTCCTTGCACCCACCCTTTAGATATTTGTAGACATTACCAAGGTCTCCCATCAGCCTTCTCTTCTCCAGGCTAAAGAGTTGCAGCTCTTTCAGGCTTTTCTTGTAAGAGAGATGCTCCAATCTGCCAGTTAACTTTTTTGTTCTTCACTGGACTCTCTCCAGTAGCTCCCTGTCTCTCTTGAACTGGAGAGCCTAGAACTGGTTGCAGTATTCCAGCTGTGACCTCAACAGGGCAGCATAGAAGGGAAGGATGACCTCCCTCGACCTACTGGCCACACTCTTCCTGCAGCCTAGGATTCCATTGGCCTTCCGGGCATCACGGGCACACTTTTGGGGCTCTTCCTACCCAGGTTCAGGACCCTACACTTGTTGAACCTCACCAGGTCCTTCTCTGTCCAGCTCTCCAGACTATCCAGGACACGCTGGATGGCATCATGGCCCTTTGGAGTGTCAGCCACCCCTCTCATATTTGTATCATCTGTAAACTTGCTGAGGATACACTCTGTCCTCAGGTCCAGGTCATTGATGAACATGTTTACTAGACAGAGTGTTGACCCCTGGGGGACACCGCTGGTTACAGGTCTCCAACTCGACCCTGCTCCATTGATCACAACCCTCTCAGTTCTGTCACAACGCCAGCTCTCAGTCCACCTAACTGTCCATTCATCTAGCCCACATTTCTTGAGTTTTCTAGCGAGGATGTTATGGGAGACAGTATCAAAAGCCTTGCTGATTCCTCCTGTTGCAGGAATTGTAGGTTGTGAGCCTCTGTAGGGGATCAAATCTACTCATTTGATTATGAGAAACTCTTACATTACCTGTATGATTTTACCTTCCTTTACTACCATGAAGAACTCAGATGGTCCTTGTTCTCAGCGTCATTATCTGAGGATAATGGGACTTGTATACTTAAACTGATGTTTAAAAATATTCAGGATTTGAGCCAAGGCTGAATGACACTGGATGCCCTCTGAGCCTTACACAGAGGGGGAGAAGGGACATGTTATATATATGACCTTTTAAATTACATAGCATTCTTAGGTCAGCTGCTCTGTGTATCCTCTTTCTGTGAATTTTAAAATCAACCACTAAAACTCTATGGACTTTCAACAAAGTTGTAAACATATACATCATGGCATATAAACAGGAAGAGGGAATAACTCTGACTGTTAAGCATGAAGTTTTCTGGAGAGGACACTTCCAAGGTCACTTGCATCAGTTTGTGGGGATGTAAACAACACTTTACTGCTGCATCTTAGCAATTGCCCTGAAGTAGGAGCAGTGAAGATATGAGGAGAAATGGTCCTGTGTGCTCGTCATGTCTTCTGGCTTTTTAATTTTTGGGGTCAAGTATTATTTAACCTATTAGCAAGGCACTGTGCTGCTCTCCCTGAAGATAATGGGAAAATTCTTTAAGCATGCTGGAGTAAGAACATGCCTATTATTTATGATGGTCAAGCAGGAAAATGATTCAGTGCCACCACTTGTCCACAGGCAGTCCAGAAACACGGATTTCAGTATAGTGTGAAGGTGATAAAAGAATTTTTGTGTCAATTAAAGATGTCATCTTTCCCCATAAGCTGATGGTGTATTTATAATACCTGTACTGATTAAGCTTTGATGTCAGTATCCCATTTTGAAATCCTTCATTATTACAAAGATGATTAAGACTTTTGACTGAAGCTTTCCTGACACATGATATTTAAAGATTTCAGTCCTTATCTTTGCCAGTTAATGGCATTAGAAACACAAGGGTTAGACCATTAATCAGCACTTAGGCCTGTAAAAAAATTGATTTTGATCATGAAACAGTACTTGAAGTGTTGATATGCCAGTATTGTTATTCTGACATGATGAACTAATGAAGAATATGTTTCATACTTTCATCTGTTGAGCTTCTCTTGAAAGGAAAGTGAAGAATGAGAGACTACAAAAATGCATACTGTAACATGACTGAAGAACCTCAGAAAAGAAGAATGAAAGTCAAGTGTTGAAAGATGTATAGTTGCTTTTTTGTATTTTTGCATGAGTCAAGTATACCTCTATTGTTTCTTCTTCCTCCATATATTGATTTATTGTTTGATGCTACTCCTGAAATTCAAACTTCCTTGGATGCTGCCTTATATATTCGATAGTGTATTCTTAGATCCCCTTTTTTAACCTCAACCTAGACAACTTAGCTTCTTCCTCCATAAAGATAAAGCTCTAATTGATGAATTTTTAATGAAGATTCTGAAATAAAAAAACAAAGAAAGAAAAGAGGGAAAAAAGAAATCCATTGTCTTCATATAGAACAAACAGGCTAATACAGATGAAAAAATTGACTGGGAGAAATGGAAAAGTGAAATAAAAAAGGTGTCAATTACCGATTTATAGACAATAATTAATTATTATTTTTCATCAGGGAGAATAATGAAGCAGCATCTACCCTGGTGGTGGCAAATCAATTCTCCAAATGGCTAACTACCTGCTAACTTGAAGCAGGGTCAAAGAGAGCAGATTATTCAAAGCCATATCCAGTTGGGTTGTAATAATATACAAGGATGGAGATTCCACAATCTCTTTGGACAGCTTGCTCCCATATTTGACTATCTCACAGTAAAAAAGATTTTTCTTACTTTTAAGTGGAATTTCCTGTACTTGTATTAGAGTTTGTGCCCATTGTTTCTTGTCATATCAGTGGGAAAGGCTGTGAGGAGCCTGCCTCTGTTTCCATACTGCTTCCCATCAGGTATTTATGCCCGTGGATATAATCTCCCAAGCCCTTTCTTCTCCAGGCTGAAGAGTCCAAAATATCCATAAGGTGACTGGCTTCACCTATCTCAAATGCCACCACAGAAAGAGGTGGATTCCCTCCAGAGGTCTCCATTAGTGAACACCATCCAGTGAATAACCTCTGGATAACTAAAATTCACCAAGATGGTTTCTCTGGTCAAAATTTATTTATCCTTTCACAAGTCTGGGTACACTTCCTGAAACCTTCTGTTACTGAATCTGTTCATTTTACTATCTAGTCGTCTTTGTAGTTGGAAGAATGTGTGTATCTAAACTGGTTTTCCCCTCTACCTTGATGATATTCCACAGCTTCTAACACAAATTAAGGGCTAAACAGCAAAGGTAAGAAATGTGAGTGAATATCTGCCACCCTGAGGCAGTGAAAGATTTTCTCTAAATACGATGATTAAATCTTTTGCCTAATATATTCCTCATAAGGAAATGCTTGGACAATTTTGGTCTGTGCTTTAAGAGAATGGGTATCCAGCTGGGGCAGTATATTTCTTCTCTCTCTGTGTCTTAAAATCTCACAGTCTGTTATTGTCCCTGTTGCAGCATTAGCTGGTAATGGATGTTGACAGTTGAAAATAAACTGTAGAAAAAACCTAGTTGCTAGAAGAAAAAAAAAACTAGAAAAAAAATTGCTGTTTTTTTAGGTTCATAAACTGAAAATGTGTAAAGTTTAAATAAACAGGACTAATTCCAGCCACATACCCTGCTGGAAAAGCAAACCCATTTCCTAGTTCTTTTCTAATAACATTGGTGCCTGTCTCTGTTCCACATAATATAACGTGACAATTCAGTCATTTGCAATATGTTTCCAGTGGAAAAATACATATGGTTCTATTCACTTGAGGTTGGTATAATTGAATTATCTGCATGTTCATACATGCTTCCAGATGTACTTTTCTGGAACTACCCCCAAAGAAGTAACAGGTATGGTACTGTGAAAGGGAGTCAGGTATCCCAACTGGTCCTTTCAGCAAATATAGGAAAACTTTTTGCAGCATTTCACCATCTGAGCAACAGTAACGTTTTTCTGACAGCAGCAGTGTGTACATCAGGCAATTCAAGTCATGAGGAAGGTCAAAAGGTTATTCATCAGTCATGGGAGAAATTCTGCTATCTCCCATCCAAAAGCAGGATGCATGAGGAGTGAGGAGGAGCTGCAGTGTGTGGGAGGTCCTCTGTATTTTGTCACACCTTTGTCCACCAGCCAGCACAACTGCATCAGCCAAATGTATCTGGTAGATTGGCTCTTTTCCTTAACCTCTCTGGCAGTGATGATGCTGAAGATTAAATTTGCACTGCAGAGCCTGAAAGATGCAAACAAGTGCTGCCTGCTCATTCAGCTCACTGAGGGCAGTGTGATCATATCAGTTCAATGCAAAACTTAGGTTAATATATGCTGCTAAAAGGAAAGGATATACTACCCAGGACTTGGCTCCAGGCTGTCAGCCAAGTTTCATGTCAGAGCTGACTCATGTCTCCTGCTGTGTCTAGGGGCAGAGCAGGCTCCTGCCAGCTTCTGAGGAATCATGTGGACATTCTTCCATGTTGCTTCTATGTTGAGCTTGTGCAGCCACCAGTGCTGCAGCTGTACCTGAGGGATTTGGGGTTGAAAGGGCTAAGGCAGTGCTTGGCAGGCTGGAAAGCTGAGGTATTGGTTAATTAAATTCCTTGTAGGTTTTGCCTTCATGATAGTGCTAAATCCAGGGATAAGTTGTCCTGGCAACAGCTTAGCTTTGGCAACTGTTCTTCCCACCCTTGCTTTTACGCTTCTGATTAAAGGTACTTGGGTATGTAAATCACCAGCTGAGGTGGGTGGATTTATTTATTTGTTTCAGGGGAAGTAGTGCCCATATTAATTGATGATACTTTCATTTGCATTTGAATAATAAAACAATGTACTCACTCTTCAGGGCTCAGTTTTTAGCCAACAACATATATTATTCATTCTTTCAAAATGTAATAAAGATACATACTTAATATCTGCTTTCCAATTAAACTTTATGAGTGGGGATTGACTATGGTTATATTTTTTGGCTGTATTTTTTAATTTTCTTCTAATGCCTCCCAGGGAATTCAAGAGGCAGCTTCAAGCAGAAACATCTTGAATGTGGAAAGAGTGCAGTATATTTCATGGTCAACATGTTATTACACAGATTTGTTAACATATCAGATGTAGTGACTGAAAGTAGCTATTGAACCTGCTTCACTTGATTTCACCAGTAGGCTTCAGTGTTTGTATTTTCAGATGGATCTGTCCATTGGCACTGGACATAAGTGGCCTGTTTTCTTTTTTTTGTTCATGGAGTGCTGTCAATTGGCTGCTTGAAACTGCAGATTTTGTCACATTTATTACAATTATTATTATTATTAGCCACACTGCATGTTTACTAGGGATATATCAGGCATAAATGAGATGTGTTGCCATACTTGATTTGGTTAGCTCTGTTAATAGGTTGAATTCTTTATGAAAATGACAGTTTTAGTCAGAGGCACTTCTTCTAGGAGGGGAACATTGCAACTGATAAAAATGGATGCCTATATAGGCTTGTGTAGGTATTTTTACTCTCTCGATTTTGTCTTCCCATTAGTATGTTAATAGCATACAAGACACTTCTGCATGTCCATGAGTCTATGTGGTTGAGAATCTGGAGGCAGAGGTCTGCACTGGAGACAATAGTCCCCTCCTGCCAACAGACTGGTGGGACAGAACAGCAAATAACTGTCTGCTTGGGGTACTTGGGCTAGAAAATAGTTTAAGGCAGCACATATTCTTTCCTTCAGACAGCTTGCATATTCTTCTGTATACAATGACTTGAGAAGGAGCAATGACTGTGTCCACAACAGTTGGATTTTTTTTTTCCTTCCTGAAGTCAGTAAGGACTTTCTATCCATAGTACAAGTTGATTGCTGTACCGGAACAAATTATCAGGAAAAATATATAAAGACTTACGAGTCCCTGAAAAAGGAAGTAGAGTGTGTACCAGTTTTGTAAAGGCTAAATTCAAATAAGGAAGTTTCTACTGGTCAGTGTAATCAGATGTGTCAATGTGTCAAGTAGCATGCACCTTGCCTAGGGGCAGATGATAGCAGTTATGAACCAGAGAAATCCAGATCTCTCAATGCTAATCAGATTGCATAGCTGGGTGTGTTGTGAAGGCACTTTCCATAGGTCTGTCCGCAGCCAGTGCAGAAGGAAAGGGATTCTCCTAAGAACTGCCCTCCTAAGGGTTGTGATTTAGGCATCTGAATAATTCACTGAAGGAATTTCCCGTGGCTGCAGAGGAAACCTAAAGGAATTTGCATCAAGACTCAGACAATGTGGTGTAAAACCCTCGTTATAGCTCATTCCATTCACCCAGACAAGAAGAAAAAGATTAAGAAGAACACAATTTGAAGTACCGTTGCTCTTCTTATGTCTCTATTATGAAAACAACAGAAAATGTTTCTGAAGACACAGCTGGCTGACTGAACTAGACAGCCAGGAGATGACATACCTGTGGCTGGCTGGCAGCCCAGCCTGAAATGCAATTAAGTGTGTCTAAATGGAGATCTCCAGCAGGCTAAAGAGAAAAGATGCTCCTGTTAGGAAGGCTGTGCCAAAAAGTGTACTAGGAAAACATTTTCAAGAAACAATTAAGCATGTCTGCGCACTTTCTAGAATCATAAAGGGAAATGGGAAGCGAGAGCTGGATAGACTTGTGGCTATGGGAGGACACAGAACTGTTTGTGATGATGAGTATTGACTTTGGTTTATGGAGATATAGCCAAAAGGTGAAGAAGGTTCTGAAGAAGGAAAACCAAAGTAAAGAAAGTATTCTGGAAATGAGCAGCTCACTTGGTAAGAGGGGTAGGTTTAAGCTCTCATGTATCACTAGTTTAATTAGTAAGAAAACAGAGAAATTAAGAACTTTCAGTCTTAAACAGCAAAAGAGCAGCCAGTTTTCTGGGGAAGGAGGCTGCTACCAGAGGAAGTTAAATTAATAACAAAACTGATTAAAATGAAAACTCAGCATGATATCAAAAGATGTTGAGAATGAAATGAGCCAAAGCATCAAGAGACATAGAGAGAATGTGTTTGATTAGCTTTATGCCAATAACTGGGAGATAAAGCGAAAAATAGTAGGGATTTGATTTCTTTGAAATAATTTATTAACCATCTGGGTGTTTATAAAACCTAATAGGAAGGTCTGTGGGAGTGAAAATCTTTAAAAATCTCTCACAGTGGTTTTGGTGACTGTATTATGTAAAGGAGAGAGGTATTCTTTCAAAGTTCTCTTGTGAGGTGTCAGTTCAGTTGCACCTTGGCAGTGTCTGCAGCAGATGGCCAAGCCAAGGCAATGTATGGGAAGAGTAACCTCTCCTCTTACAGGGGGAAAGTGCACTAACATGTACAGTGGAGTACTGCATGGGATATTCTTGAGTTCTGCTGTTAAAAGAAACAAAAAGTTTTTATTTATGGCATCTAAGCTTGAAGAACTCAAACATCATTTTGAAAGATTACAAGAAATAGATTACAAAACCTAAAGATCAGGTTGCTTAGGTACAAAGGATTTTTACTTGATTACATTTGCAAACAAAATAACAGCACTGAATCAATGGACTAAAATAGATATTTGATGTTTTAAAACATTCTATTTCACAGAAATTGAAACAATTAGGAGGTAAATCACCTGGGAAAAAGCCTATCAACAACCTGATGACTTATTATTGACAGTGGTTGCAGAACATTTAACTGGATGCTTCTGACAGTGGGAATTGAAGGCTTTGTCAGCTATAAAAACAAACTAAAAATTCAGAAACTTAAAGTAGAGGGAGGTGAAAGGGCTTTATAAAAAGAGTATAGAGCAGTTGGGCATTGGTAGGACAGTAAATTGGTATGTATTGTGTAAGAAGGTACCATGTATTCCAACGGAGGTGTGTGTAGTCTATCATAATTGTTCTGCAGTTTTTTACCACAGCAGTAAAGCAGTAAGAGAAAGCAGCCATGGGTACAATTTAATAAGAGATGAGATATAGTTTCCTTTGCAGAAATCTGTAAGATAAAGATTTCACTTGCTTTCTAATACCAAAGCTCTAGTTCAGACAGGGTTAATTCAACAAAGTGTTACGGTTCTTCCCTGCAGTTGGTAAATTAAATATTGCAACGTTTTCTTTTGGATTCATAATTTATTAATTCAGTCTAAAAATTTGCTCAGTAATGTCAAAATGTAACTAAATTTCCCATGTATACCTATTAATAAAATATATACTTGCAAAATAATATAAAAATAAACTATTTTCTTGCAAAAATATTACAAAATGAAACTGTTGCTGTTTGACTCATGTGTCCCTGCCTTAGTGAAACAGCCATGGTTTGATACGCCCGCACAGCCTTCAACATGACACCCTTAATCCCTTAATTCTCCTTCTTGACAATAGGCAAGATGCATGATGGGTAGCTGAATTGCCAGCTTTTAGAAACTGCTTTTTTGCATTGTTACTTTTACTAAGTGCAAACTCTTTGAGGGATCTGAGAGATACATGGCCCACAGCAGACTTGTAGAGGACATGCAGTCAAATAGGTCTGGAAGCAAGTGGCAACGAGAAGTGAAGAAAGAGACAGCTGATCTGGAGAAGGAAAACCCAACCACCTTACTTCTCTTGTGTATATATATATATTGTTGTTCCTCCTCCCATTTTTATCCAAGTGATCAAAGACATTAGAGGGCTCAGTACAGCTTCAGGGTCTGATACTGAGTTCATAGTTTGTTACAGGGGAAAAGAAAGAGACACAAATGCTAAACAAGAAAAGATTTTTTCAGAATGATTGGTTCTGTTTCTGGGATGTGCTCATACATATTTCATTTTGCCATCCAGCGAACTCCGACTTTGGTTCAGAATCCACTGTGAAGACTGTTCATACTGTAAAGTCTTTGGAGCAGAAATTTATTCCTAAAGACCTAAAATATCTACAGGCTGTGATAGCACAGGAAAACTGAGTTGTTGGAGGCATTAACAAGGATGAACATAAAAATTATTGTTTCTTGTAAATACACTTTTTATTCAGTTACATGCTATGCAGCCTGAATCCTATGCACCTCTCTCTTTCTTCTCATGACAGTTTTTCTTGGTAAGATTCTCAGCTGAGTTTACTGGCTGAGAAGTTAAGTGCAAAATGCATCACTTAATCACTTACTACAACTTAACTGTAAACAAACTGACGGATGCATCTTCTTGTCCAGGCTGTCAGAGAAAAAAGTATGCTGCTATCTTGGAACTGCATCTTCTCTGTTTCATCTGGGTTTGTATTTCTTAAAGAGATGTCTACAAGGTAGAGAAAACTATTTTGGCTCTCAGGGAAACTCTCCCTGCTTAAAGCTGGCCCACTCTGAGCTACCAAAGTTACAAGGTACGTTTTCCATCTGCGAACCAATTGCGCTGTCTGCAAGAGCAGGGGAAGAGACATGACCAGGCTTTTGCAGACATTTTCATATTTCTACTATGTAATAATAGCACATCTTATATGCTGTGGCTACAGGGATACATGAGTTTCTTTTAGTGATACTGAATTTCTGCAACATCTTCCATTTCCCTCTTCATCTGATAGTTGAAATCAATCATTCAGGGCTATTAGGTCAACTAATGATAACCACTCAGCAAAGTGCCTGGCAGAAAATTCTCTGTGTCTCAGTAAAGATACCTTAAATAAAATGTAAGACTGCAAAGTACGGTAGCTGGCATTATGCTGCTTGCCCAACCCTCTTTGTCCTCCTTCACTTCTAATATTGAACACTTTCAGCTGGGGGAAAAAAAGAAATCATCTGTGATCATTGCTTGTAGCTCATAAGGTAACTCCAGCTGCCCAGCCTTGTGGCTTCACTCTGTCAAAGGTGGCTACACTCTGTAGAAGCAAACCATGCTACCCACCTGAATGCTGGAGCCAGAAGCTATGAGATGTATTGTATCATAAGAAATAGTGTCTGCATGTTTCCGAGGTGAGGGTGGCTGGGCTATCTCCCATCAAAGCAATTCTTCTGGGTTGTGGGTCACTCCCTTCTTCCCCAAAGGCCCTTTGGGTAACACCTCCCAGATCCTCAGGGATGGAAATGGATAATGCTACCAGCAGTGCCCTGGGCTGGGCTCTGAGGCCCTCTCTGCTCAATCCAAGAGACTGGTTTGCCTCTTTCATGGAACAAGAGTGCTCCTTTGAAAAATGGTATCTGGGAATAGACTAAAGGAATTATCCTATAGTTTATAACACTAGTTTTTTACCATGGGCTGTAGATTGGCCACCTATTATCCATATGAAGAAATGTTTCTGGAAAGAAATATAAGCATCCCAGGTTCATGAAGTTAAGGAAACATTTACCAAATTAATAATAATAATATTATTCCCCTCCCAAAAATCAGAGAACAGCAGATCAGGTGATGGCATGCTGCTTATCTTTAACTTGGTAGGGTGGCCTCCACCATAGGGGACTGTGTTACAGTCATTCACAAACACTATAATACATATGCCTTCATGATTTCATGGCTATGTTTGCAGGCATGGTATCGTGTGTCCATTTCCTCTTTATACAGGTATTCCTGGTGTTCTTTCAAATCGCAGATGACACCAAGCTGGGAGGAAGTGTGGACCAACTGGAAGGCAGGAGGGCTCTGCAGAGGGACCTGGACAGGCTGGAGAGATGGGCGGATTCCAACGGGATGAGGTTCAACACGGCCAAGTGCCGGGTCCTGCACTTTGGCCACAACAACCCCATGCAGCGCTACAGGCTGGGCACAGAGTGGTTGGAGAGCAGCCAGGCAGAGAGGGACCTGGGAGTCTGGATCGACAAGAAGCTGAACAGGAGCCAGCAGTGTGCCCAGGCGGCCAAGAAGGCCAATGGCATCCTGGCCTGGATCAGAAACAGTGTCGCCAGCAGGTCCAGGGAGGTGATCGTGCCCCTGTACTCAGCGCTAGTTAGGCCACACCTCGAGTACTGTGTCCAGTTCTGGGCCCCTCAGTTTAAGAAGGATGTCGAGGTCCTGGATCAGGTCCAAAGGAGGGCAACCAGACTGGTGAAGGGACTCGAGCACAGGCCCTATGAAGAGAGACTGAGAGAGCTGGGGCTGTTCAGCCTGAAGAAGAGAAGGCTCAGGGGAGACCTCATTGCTCTCTACAACTACCTGAAAGGAGGCTGGAGCCAGGGGGGAGTTGGACTATTTTCCCAGATGACTTTCAACAAAACAAGAGGACACAGTCTTAAGTTGTGTCAGGGGAGATTTAGGTTGGATATTAGAAAGAATTTCTTCACGGAGAGGGTGATCAGGCAATGGAATGGTCTGCCCAGTGAGGTGGTAGATTCTCCGTCCCTAGAGACATTTAAAAAAAGACTGGATGTGGCACTCAGTGCCATGGTCTAGCAACTGTGCTCCGGTGGGTCAAGGGTTGGACTTGATGATCTCTGAGGTCCCTTCCAACCCGGCTAATTCTATGATTCTATGATTCTATGATTCTTTTTTCTTTTGCTAAACTTCTTGCATTTGGGCATAAGACCTTTAATGACCTTCTTAAAGTAAGTGTTGGTTCTTGTTTCTTTATTGGTCCTCTCAAATCCCAAATTTAATCACTGAGATAATTCTCTTCATTTGCAAGCACAGTCATCTATTTTGTTTTTCTCTTCAGCCAGATTCTCAGGCTTTTCACTCTTCTTTCCCTCTGTGCCGTTATGTTCCCCCATGAGCTCTTTCTCAGGAGCTTATTGTTTCTACAAAATTATTTTTACAAAGAAATCTGCCCCATCTGTGAAGACTTTTTGTGCCTCAAAATGACATTTACACACCACAAAAAGAAAAATTTCCTTCTTTTTCTTTGCATTAGCTATCTATCCATTTAGTGAATTCCCTATTCTGTCCTCTCCTTTTGCACTAAATTAATAGTATGTAATATGGCAGAGGTTACTTTTACAATAGTCACCCTCACCCTTTGTCCTACAGCTTATATTAATTCCTTTAATTTCTTGTCTGACTGTACTCTGGATTTGGTCACCTTCATGCTAGGTTGCTTTTTTTGTTTTGTTTTGTATTGTTTGTTTGTTTTTTTTTTTTATATACTCATTTCTTATATTGTAACTTGTATTGATGCATTATTTGCTTTACAAGGCCTTATTTTCTTTAACTTTGAGGCCCCTTTGTATGCCTCTGGCAGGGTTCTTATGTCTTGTGTCTGGCCCTGCTCAGTCAGATCTCCTACACACAGTACATGGGGACAAAGTGCCTGTGGTGCATGAAAAGAATCTGCTAGAGAAAACAGTTTGGGTTTTTCCTGCTTCGGGCAAAGACAAGCCAATTTGTGGGGTTGCTTTTGCTCAGGGGCCTGGATGCACTTGGTGAATGATGATGGAAGATGGAGAAGTATACTGTGTACCACAAGGGAATCTAGAATTGGGTGAGAATACCTAATTTTTACTTGGCTAGCTCAGTCAGTAGAGCATGGAATTTTTGTGGCTCTTGAATTTGTACCTCACATTGACTGCTGTTATATGAATTGTTGCATAAACTAAGAGTGTTCTGTGAGTGTTTTTCAGGATAAATGTTGTGGTGATGAAACCAGAACTAGGTTCATCAACTGTCATCCAGTACCTTCCTCAGAGTTAACACCACAGACATGAACAAAACCCAGCATTCACTCAGTCAGGAACCTCAGCTCACTACTTGCTCTAGCTGGGACAAACAGACAAGAAAACCAAAAAGCAACAGCCAAGACAATGATACACAGCTAATAAAAGGAATTCCTTTTAATGTAAAATAAATTATTGCATGGCATGCATGACTACAAAAATATTGTGATAGTAAAATGATTTATCTATTGTAGTAGAAAGGACCTTGATGGACATTGGGAACATATGAGGATTTAAAATGGGAGGTGAAAAAGAGAGATACTCAAGACAACCTCAAAGGCAGAGGCATTGAGAATCTTCTGTGTCTGAGCCCACTTCTTTCCACCAGGATCCAGCAATGGCCACCTTCTCAACAAACCTAGCTGGAAGGAGAAAGGGGTTGTCTGCTACTGAAAACCCTCTGTGAATAGCCCGGGTGACAGTGCAACAATTATGGCCAGGAATAAAATTCCTGCAGTGAAGGGCTCTTGAACACTGGGGGAAGATCCCTGTGAGGCTCTGGTCTCACTGTGTGCCTGGTCTGGCATGAGCACTTCTCTGTTCCTTCACCTCAAAAATATTAGCAGAGAAGACTTGGAGGGACCTATAGGTTAGTGCTCCCTATTTCTGGTAGTGTTTGTTAGAGGGTGCTTGAGAAAATACTATAAAGGTCAGTACATCCTCCCAACCTGGAGGAACACACCCTTTTCTGGACTTAACAATGATTATTTTTGTCTGATTTCTCATGGCAAGTTCATTACTCCTGCATAGACATGTAGGTGGATGTTTTTTATGTACTGAATCTTTCTCATTCTGCAAAATAATTTCATTAAAAGTTTCTACTGTGGTCTCAGGTGGAAAATCCCTTCATACTGTCAGGTATGATGCTCTTTTTTTACTATCCAAAGGCTCTGCATTGTCTTTCTATTACCCCAGACAGATGCCTAATGCTTATTTATTCCAAGTGGAGAGTTCAGGAGTGAGTGCAGCAAAATCAAGGTAGGGTTGACAGTTATGGCCTCTGTAAAAGCCACAGAGGGAATGAGGCATATCTAACTGACTGATTATTATACATAAAACATTTTTCAGCCATCATAGATTATTTTTCTGCAGTTGCACTCTCATTTTTCACTAGTAATTGTTAGTGTTATTTGACATTCCATCTTCCAGTTTGCTGGGGTAATGGACTCAAGTCTGACAAACAAAGTGATGAAATACTGCTTATCTCGGCTTTATTTCTTCTCTGAATAAAGGCCTGGTGGACAAAAATGTGTTGTACAAAAAGCCATTCTTATTATTGATGCACTTCATGATCATTCAGCATTTCAGCTCTTCTGAGCTCATCATATGATTGTAGAATGGTAGATCATGGGGTATCAACAGCCCTGACATTGGCAGGGACACCTCACACAGGATCAAGCTGCTCAAAGCTCCATCTAACCTGGTTTTGAACACTTCCAGGGATGAGGTATCCACAGCTTCCCTGGGCAAACTGTGCCAGAGTTTCACCGCTGTCATAGGAAAGATTTTCTTCCTAATGTCTAATTTCAATCTACACTCTTACAGTTTGAAACCATTACCCTTTTTTTCTATTGCTACATACCCCTGTAAAAAGTTCCTCTCCAGTTTTCTTGTAGTGCCCCTAGAAGTTTTTTCTATATTCCATCAATGTCATATTTGCTAATTTGCTGACTATTTGGTTGTATGCATTGCTTGTTGCGTTGAAAGAGGATTTCCTAGTCTTTCAAGTGTAGGAGATTGTTAGGTGTGTTCACATCTGATAACTTGTGAGTCTCAAAGGTTGGCTGAAAACTTGATTAACATAACCCAAATACAGAAAAATTTCATAATATCACTTTTTCTCTGAAAATTTCTGGAACATCACCAGTTAGATGATTCCTCTATAAGAGGCTTGTAAAAGGAAAGTCTGACAAGGTAGAGTGTGTATTCATTTAGTTTTCTTGCAGTTTCTCTCTTGTGTTTCATTTAGTTTCTTAAATTATGTTTTACATATTTTCATTCTCTTTAAATCAGGAATGTAACTAACTGGCTTCTATTCTCCCATAATTTATCCAAAGTGGCTGAGCACTGAATAATGCTGCACATATGGTCTATATTGACAGATCTTGAGCTTCACTTTTGCACTAAGTGATTGTGCTCCAAGCAGCTGAATGTTTACAAACTTCCTCTATAAAAAGAGACAGTCTAGCAGAAAAAAGACCCTTCCAGACATTCTGCTTTTATTTCTGAATTCTGTTTCTGAGGGATTTTTTTTCCAGATTTTTAATGTTTTGAATTCTAGGCCAATGTTATATGCCCTTTTTTTGCATCTCCTTTGCTATATGCAGATCTGATGGGATCTGAGGGCTGTGAGAACACAGGCCCAACTTGTGTTAAGCAGAAAAACTGCTACGCTATAATGAAAAGGTTTACATGAGATGCAGGAAAGAAGTGAATTATTCCATTTTGTCATAATTCTGCCTGTATCTCTCAGAAGTATGTTTTAATTTGGTTTTAGGTGGAGCAGAAAAATGGAAGAATTTCAATCACTTCTGTGAGACTGACATAACTACAGAAAAGCTGTACAAGGTAATTGGAAAGAATTTATATGGAAAGGATTGTTTATCCTTAATAGCTGAAGAGATTAGTGTTTTTCTTTAATACTGTGAATTCATGCCTGATGTGCCAGAGGTAGAAATGTAACAGAAATACCTTTGTTCAGAGGATGACTCCGTATTTTTTACTGCTGTGTTTGATTGCAATTTTTTTTTAAATTTAAAAGTTAAAAAAAGTACAATGCTCAGGCACACACCCAGCCTTATCCAGATCAGAGATTTCTTGAGAATTTTTCATTTTTTTGAGCATTAGCATAGAACTTGCTCCCAACATTTACTGCTGCTTTAACTCAATTTTTGTTGACACAATGTGTAAATTTACACCAAACTAGTCTCTGCAATAGCAAAGCTTAAGAGATTTAATATGCTTGGTTTTTATCAGTGCAGTTCTCTACCCTTTTAACTGAATTATCATGTAGTGTTACCAACCTATATGACATTTGCTTTAATGTCAAAATGATTGACATTACATATTCTTAAAGTCTACTTTGTTCCTTGTTTATAATCATGTGTTGGTTCTGGCTGCTCATTAAGGTACCATCTCTCCTCGTCTTCATTAAACTTATTCTAAAATCCCTCAAGAAAATCTCCTTCAAGTATACTTGGATATCTCTATTTGGACATCCTCTATCGGAAAAAAATCTGACAGGGCTAATGAGAACACTGGCAACTTCAGGGCTCTAAATTCAGCCATTGCATTGCCAAAAGTGAGAAGCACTCAAAGCTTTGACATACATTGCTGAAATATTTTTCTTAGTATGGAAATTAAGTCTGTGCAGGCTCTTAGTCTCTTACCAAGACAAAATCTTCACTGTAGCTACCAGGCAGTTGTGTAATCAAGGGCTGTTCTTAGTTTGGCATCTCAGGAAGGAGGCAGCTGAGGATGCAGCCTGTCCCAGTGTTTCTGATTAAACTTACTCCAACTCTTGCCCCAGGGTGGAACAATAGCTGAAGGTCTGAGGGCAGGAAGGCAAGAGGCTCAGCTCACAGGTGGAGCACTGCAAAAGTCCATGGGAAGCATAAAATACAGGTATGTATGAGGGTACAAAGAGGACTTTTTTCAGAAATTTAGTTTCAGAAGAGGAAAGTAATGTAAAAATAATAGTAATGTATTAAAGAGTGCAAAAATATTTCAGCCATAATAAATGCACTAAAATACTGTGTCAACTGTCACAGGCAACACTTGGAAAAGAAGGAGGGCAGAAGTTTTCCTTAGTTCTTTGTACCCCTAGGCATGTGTCAAACACTCGCAGACCTTTTGTTCTCACTGAACATGGAGTGTTCATGTTTGCTCTTTATAGACAATGCATTATTTGTAAGCTCAGCAGCCTTATTCTCAGCAAATAGCTGTTCTTGCTCTGGCTCCAAAGGCACTGTGCCTATTGGAAGCAAAATGTTGTCAGAGACTGAGGAGAGAGGCATTATACCAGCTGCTCAGTCCCTTGGCAAAAAATGTGCCTTAAAAGATGTGAAGTAAATGCTAATTCTCCACTAACATTTCAACTCAGAAGCTGAAAGCTGATCATGTGCATAGTTCTAATTCCCTATTGCAAATCTATATTTGCTTTCCAGTTTTATCCATGAAGGCAACAAGTTTGGCAATGTCGCACTCTTTAGTTCCATGGTGTTAAGACCCCAAATCTTAAACAGAAAGCATTAGTCTGGAAGTAAAACTCTATTCTGTTTGTAAAACTCCAGTCTGTTTCTTCTAGACTTAGGAATTTCTAGCACTTGGTATGTAGCCTTAATTAAGAGCGACTAAGCTCCACAATCCCTGCTTCACCTAAAATGGGGACTTTAATTAGCGGTTGGGAAGGAGTTGAAGGCAAATCATAAGGGTCCAGTTTGGGACAGTATGAATTCAAATTTACCTTGAATTACATGGTCTTTCTCAATTATAGACCTACACTCCCAGATTGAACAAGTCCTGATCAAGATTTTGAGTCTTGTAGAAGGATCAAATCTAAACCCCTTAGAAAACAGTAGAGGCATTGCACCTCTTCTTATTTTCTGAAGAGTGTTCTTGGTTTTCTTAGGTTTCTTCAAGGTGTTTTGTCCTGACTGTAGCTACTAGTGGTTAAATCTGGTTTTCGCTCAATTCCTGAAAAATTACAGGTGTTCAAAACTCATGAAACAGATTCTCACAGACTCTGAGAGTCTTAAAGTTTCAGTTTTCCCTATTGTTTCTGATCTCTTCAGTTAAATTAATTGCATTTTTCTGGGGTGTAGCTTGTAAAAGCTAATTACAAGCTAAAAAAACTACAAGAAACAAAAGATGGGAGTGATGAGCATTTTTAAAATTCTAAATCTCAGAGCAAAAAAAGAAGAGACCATGAGAAATAGAAGTCCAAGAGGAAATGGGTTTGAACGTGGATTTATTTTATTTTATCTTGTTCACAAAAATGTTGTTAAATAAGATTTTATGGAAAACCAAAGAATACAAAATAGCCAGACATCTGTGTAATTAAGACTTATGAACCCCATTTCTTACTCAATGTTTTTTCACTTGCGGGGAAGTAGTTTACCTAATAAAGTTGGAGCCAGTTCAAAACAAAAGAGGTTGCTCTTGTCCTCATATCTAAGACCTGTAATGTTTTGGTTGCTCATGCCTGGTAGCAATCAGAGGACAGCTATCACATGTCTTAGTATTACACATGAATAATTTACCTTAGGAAAGATAAGAAAGTATGGATGTAATTTTTTTCTGCTCATGTCAACAAAAAATCTTGCAGCCATCCTGCCAATACAATTTATAAAGTTATAATAGGATTTTGCTCCTTTGGGGAGGGAGGGGAGTCAGAAAGGCAGAAATGCTGGAGAGATGCAGTGATCCTCACTTCTAATCAGAAGAATTTAGACTCTCCGGATTTCAGCGTGGAGCCAGCTAGAGAATTTAACGCTATCTGTGAAAAATATTAGAAGAAGGCTATGAACTTTTACAAGGGCATGTAGTGATAGGATGAGAAGGAAAAGTTTAAAGCTGAGAGTAGATTTACGTTTGTTATTAGGAAGAGATTCTTCTATGTGAGGGTGGTGAAACAGTAGCACAGGTTGCCCAGGGAAGCTGTGGATGTCCCCTCTGTGGGGCATGGGGCATTGAGCAACCTGATCTAGAGGGTTTTGTCCCTGCCCATGGCAGAGGGGTTGGAACCAGATGGTCTCTAAAGTCCCTTCCAACCCAAACCATTCAATGATCTTAAAAAGTGCACTGAGAATCTTAAAACTGCCTTTCCACTGAGTGGGTACCTAGTGCAGTTTCTGACATGCAGCAGAGAAACCTTAGGGTTCTTATAAATGCTGCTGCCTAATAATTGGTCTGGAATGAATCTGTCAAATAAAACATGCCAGAGTGCAAATTATTGTTGTTGTGCCTCATCTCAACTCAAGCTGGGGGGGGGCAGGAAAGAAAGTAGGTCAGTGATAGACTGATCAGATATATTATTACAAACTTAAAAGAGTGACAGCAACTCTCTATGAGCACCCTTTGCCCGGGTATTAGGATGCTTGACATGCTTTTTGTGCACTCACAGAATAATGTACACTGGAAGGAATCTGTGCAGGTCCTCTAGCCTTCTCAAAAGCAGGACCAACTGGTTTGGTGTTTGGTGAATCTAAGTGTTTGGTGAATCTAAGAGGTCACTTCCAATGTAGAGGATTACAAGTACTGCTGAAAGTGTGAGTTGGTTGCTTTTCAGTATTATGCAGCTTCTTGAAATGATTTTTATTTAAGTATGTAGTGCTGTCAGTAAGATAGATGTTCAGCATTTAGATACCTTGGGCAGAGACAAGTTCTAAAGATCCTCTCTAGGACTTTTATGAAAGCCTCTGCTCTGACCAAGCTGGCACATGGCAATAGAAGTGTAAGGGTAAAGGTAACAGCTTACTTTTCTTTTTCCTGGCAAAACAAGGAGGCAAGTACTGACTGTTTTTCAAAACATCAGCTTCTCTTAGACTCCATGGCTTTATCAGGTCAAATGCACAGCATTTGATGAAAATTGGGGCACTTTGAACTCTGGTTTGCTAGGAGTTTGCACATAGAGAAAAATGAAAAATAAACACATGCAGGACTGGAGTTCTCAATTTTAGAAACTTGATTTAGGGTAGTCTTAAATTCCAGCATGTTGCTGCACATAAACTGTTACTACTATTCACTTATTTAATTTTGCTTCCTATTTTTACCCTGTAACCTTTCCAAGGTCTGATTTAATTGCTGGAAAGCAAATGCAAGAGAAGTTATTTCACCACATTAGAAGAGAGATACCTAAATGAAGTATTAAATACCTAACAACAAACCACAACTAGATGCATTTTGCAAGAATATTAAAAGCATATTTCTCTTAGTAACTTTTGAAGAATATGGAACAAGTGTGCCAAGTGTGGTACCTACTGCAATAACAACACTGTCAAGCTGAACTAAATGCAGTAATAATGTTACTCTGTCCTTAAGAATCTCATATAAGCCTGCAAGAATATTTTGATTGTTTTTTCCCACACAATACCAATAAATTCATTGGTGTGAGTATCCCATAATTTTCTGGGCGACTTTTGAATCATAAAATAATTTTGGTTGGAAAAGGTTTTTAAGATCATGGAGTACAACTGTTAAACTAGCACTGGCAAGTTGACCACTAAACCAAGTTCCTAAGCATCACATTTACATGACTTTCAAATACCTCCAGTGTTGGTTACTCCACCACTGCCCTTTGCAGTCTATTCCAATTCCTTACAACCCTTCCAGTGAATCAATTCTTCCTAATATCGAATGCAAACCTCCCCTGCAACAACCTGAGGCCATTCATCTCATCCTATCACTTGTAACATATGTAATGACAGAGTGGTGAGTTTTTAAGATGTTGATGTTTACCTTCACTTACAGTGCCAAGGTCTGGAACTCTGCTGGTCAAACAAATTGCATACTGCAATCTATGGCAGTTTATTGATTGACTCATTAGAGCTTAAGAATACTTGTATATTGTTTACTTAGTGTTTTCTTTCTTTTCTGAAACTGATCAGATGCAAATTCCAATGTCAGTCAGATGTCATCAGAACGGTTTCTCAGGGAAAGTGGTGGATTCCCCCACTTTGGAAAGTTTTAAGTCTCAGATCGATGGGGTGCTGAGACATGTCATGTAAACAAATTCTGCGTCCTGCTACTATCACACAAGAAATTTTTGTTAGTCCATTGGAGCTCTGCCCCTTGGATTTGGGGAATGGAGAAGAGCAGAGACTCAGCTCTCACACTGGTGTGAGTCTGTCATGTTTCTAATGCCACTCAGTTACTCCACTTAACACCGGAGCAATTAAATGCAGAATGTGGTCCATGACCATCAAGTATATTTGCTTACAAATAGTTCACCTTAAACTGGTGCGAGCAACTATTATAGTCTCTGCCTCATGCTCTGTTCTGGTGATGGAAACACCACCTGTTAATTTTTTATTATAATATACTAATTAGTTATATAGTAATTGTGAGTGTGGGTGGGTCACTCATTACATAGACTAATTACATATTACTGCCTCTGTTTAGGGATTTGGCTCTTTCCATTTTGTTTCTAGAGGATTTACATCCCTCACTTTGGTCACAGTGCAGTTAGAAACCTTCGCTCATCAACAGTCACCAGCGAGTAGTGTGAATTCCCCTCCTCGTTGTGTCTGACAGGAGGACTGAAGAACATTTGCACACTGTATTCTACATAATGCAGGATGATCAATGCTATCACTGTCCTCCAGCAAGGACACAACATAGGAATGGAGAACCAAACTGTCAGTACAAATTTATTTCTAGATCAAAATGCTTGCAAGGCATTGCTCTGTCCCTCCAAACTTCTTCCCCAACAACACAGATGACATTTCAGGTCCTTATCATGCAATTAAGAAATTAGAGGCCAATCTTCATTGCCTTTGGAGTGTTTGAGCTTTGCATTTTCTAGCTTTCCTGTGTGAACCTTAGGTCTAGAAACTTTCTCTTTTTAAAGGAAAAAGAAATCCAGGATGCTGAGAGCTGGAGTTTGAGGGGAAATACTGCATACTGGTACACTGGTGACCTAATTAGAAAAGTCAACAACTAAGCTTCCAATGGTGTAGCATTCCTTTCATCCTTCCACAGCTCTGAGCAAGGAAATTCAGCTGCTCTGATCCTGACATGAAGCATCCAGGGCTTTCCTTAGTGCATGTGGCAGAAGGGCTGGAGCCCAGTGGTCATCTCTCCCTCTGTCTTGCAGGGGCAATCAGGAAAAAATATCAGCTGTGGGAGGGTACCCCTCTGAAGAGAAGGTCATGGCTGTACCCTATCCACACTGACTTGCACAACTGCTGACAGCCTGTCACAGCATGGCCCACTGCTCACTGGCATTTCCCAGAGGCAGAAGGCTGTATGCCATCAAGAGAAAAGTTTTTATTTAAACACTGTTGTGAGTTAACCCCAGTGAGCAATCAAGTACCACACAGCTTCTCACTCACTCTTCCTTCACACCCAGCTCCCATCTGGGGGGAGAAGGAAGAGGAAAGGAAGAGGAAAAGCAGAGAAAACTTGTCCATCCATATAAAAAAGGCCTTTAATAAGCAAAGAAGTGGAAGGAGAAAGCAGACAAAACAAAATAATTGATGCAAAAGACTTACCACCTCCCATGGATAGCCTTTTGCCCAGTCAGTTCCTGAGCAAAAGATGGGTAACCTCCCTAAACTTCCTTGTCTCCATTTTGGTGGCTCAGCATGGCATTACATGGTACAGAATATAGTTAGTAAAGATCACCTGCCCTGTCCAGTTGTGTCCCCTGCCAGTCCATTGCACATCCCCAGTCTATTCCCTGCGGGGCGAGGGGAGGAGAGTAAGAAATGGAGAAGGCTCAGACACTGTACAAACACTGCTCAGGAGAAAGAAAACCATTGGTGTATTATTGGAATTGTTTTGGTCACAAATCTAAAACACATCTCCAAACGACCTTCTTTGAAGAAGATTAACCCCATCCCAGTTAGACCCAGTGCAAGCCCACAAATTTCAACAAAAAAGGTTAATCCAGGAGCACCGGTAAGAAAGGTTATTAATGATTTCCACAGAACTTAGTACCTGGTTGTTATTCTTTTCCATTTGTATAGCTGCCCTGTGCTGCAGGAAAGGATCTGAATAAATGAAAAGGCAAAGTAAACCCTCATCCTCCTGGGAAAAAATGTACCCGCTGTTTTTCTACTCTTTTACTTCAAAGCAAGAGTTTCAGGAACAGCTACAGCACTGAGCATTCTGAACCACGGGTGTACCTAATGTTATTCAACATAAAGTGTGTCAGGAGGAAGCAACCAGGAATATCAGTCATTGTGCTGGGAGAGGGGAGTCAGATGGGTGCTCAGTGCAATACATCACGCTTTGAACAAGTTGCAAGCAGGCTTAGAATTGAGTGTATCCCTCCCAGCTCTGCTTGCTGGTATGATTAAACATGAGCATGCACAACTGTTGGTTGGTGCCGTTGGGTCATATTGCCCTGGAAATCTGGAGCCTTTGGCAAAAACGCTAGAGTTTGGAGCAGCACCTGTGCACCCTGTTACTTACCAAGGTGAACACTGCATCCTCAGAGTCTTATCTTGACTGTCACTTCAGACACAGATGCCTGATTTGGGAGAAGGTGAGTTCTTTGTTGGTTATTTTTAAGTTGTGTGGATTCTTGCTCAGGAAGCTGTTCCCAGGATATTTGCTTGAGCTGTTGCTGAAGGGTTTTAAAGGACAGAGATGAAGTAGAGGAGAAATGTGAGTATTTCCCATAAATAGTGTTTGTTTTGTGAATGTTTTACACATTTTGTAAATGTGTGTTTGAGCACATTAGTGCATATAAGATATTTACTGTATGATGTGGATCATACTGCAGTCAGTTGGGTGTCGCAAGTGGGAGATTTGTCCTCTCTGGTACTACGGCCCTGGGAACTGCCCATGGATCCATTGCAGAACTGAATGAGAGTAGATTTGATGCATTTTGTCATGACCGGAGCTTCAAGCCTCTTCCCTTGCAACTGCTTGTGCCTCCTACAAGCTCTTCTTCACCATCCTCTTCAGATGCAAATATGTATTATGAGGCAGACAATGGACATTCTCCTTGGCTCCAGCTGAGCACCCGATTTAATTTGAGTTAGGGCTGAAATGGGGCCTTGCAAAGCCATTTGTAGGTGGGGGAATTTTCATACCCATCACATGAAAACAATTGGTTTTGCTTTTTATTGTCAATATTTTGTGTTATGGGAGCTCTGTGATAAGCATTGGCTGCGGGGTCAGTACTTACCACGGACATTGCACAAAGTAATGACCCATGATGAAGATGCCACAGACATTTCTCTATGTCATCCTTTCTGGTAACAGGATTGACAGTTAAAAATAATAATTATATCACGGAGAAACCTGGGTTTTTGAGGGCATCCATAAAAGGAGCAAATCTGATTGAAGAAACTGAATTCCTCACACTTGTCATGAGGCTGAGCTTATTGCATTTACACATGCCGGGGATCTCTCGCATTTTTCACAGGCTAAAAGACACAGCAAGGGACACTCATAAAAAAAAAAAAATCTCATCAAGGATCTGCTTCTGTTAGCAAGCAGAGAGATAGTACCTACTGCTTTCCTTAAATGAAAATGGTTTTCCTTACGTATATGATAGTGGTTTGCTATCTCTCATTCTAAAGACCATAAGCAACATTTATAGTGCTTAGAAGTCTTTCTTTTAGACAGCAGCTTCAAGATTAATAAATCCTTTTTGGACTATCATGGCAAGATTTCTGTTAAGATACAGGTAGCACATGAAATGCCAGAAGCAGGTGTTGTGAAAGCTGCAGAGAAGAATCAATGTTTAGTAGAGAAAGTAGAAAAAGCCAGTGATGAAAATAAATGGAAATAAATTTTCCTCAACAAAGATTTGCCAAGAGCCTAATTTTCATGGTGTGAACCAAAATTGCTGCTGACATTTTCCTTAATGATGTTTCTTCTGGTTTGCTCAAAGTTGCCACCTGCTCTCTGACTTATCCACTTTATTCTCAGACTGGGTATACAAGATAGACCTCCACATCTGCAGGACCCTGGCATGCTCCTGCAAAATGCTCCTTCCAGGAAAGGGAGGGTCAGGTGTGTACATAGAGATCTGGAACTATCTATTTACTCCTCTAACAACAAAGCCCTTACCAAGAAAAATTGTCTTGATGTCCAGATCCTTCCCTTGAGCTTTTTTTCCCCCTAACATTAAGTAGTGTTTACACTTTGTTCTGAATTTTTACAACAGTGGTTATGTCTCATCTTTTTGCTTTTCTGTCTAGATCTATAGGTGATGCAGGTCAGCATAGTTCTATTGAAATCAGAGGAACTACCCCAATTTCCAGTTAATGAGAAGGATCTGGGGCTTAAAATGCATGTTCAGAATGAAATAGTCCTGCACAGAAAGTAGATGTGGGCAATGAGGCAAGGATTACAGCTGGAGATTTCAGAAATGTATTTATGAGCCTTAGAGCCACATTTCTCATTCCTAGGAAAATAATACCTGTTCTGCACTTGTTAATACAATTATATCCTCTATTTCAGCAGAATTAGCAAGTCACAGAACATTTAGAAGCTGCTGCCTTTTTTTTTTTTTTGGACAGTTGAAAAAGAAAACTACATTTGACACATTTAGCGGTCCAAATCGTGCATTCTATTTGTCTTTTGTTCTGTTCCCTGTCCTCTACAGGCAATCATTGACCCATCAGAGTGAATAATTTGTTTTGCTCTGGAAAATTTCAGCCACTGCTAGGATTGACTAAGAGGAATTATTGTTTCAGCAATAATCTCTGTTGATGTGCTGTGTATTAAGCAATAAGAGGCTGCTGAAATTGATTAATCATTGGAGTGGAGATGAGATTTTAAGGCAATTTCAAATTCTGTTTATTGCACTCACATTTTTTTATTAAATATCCCCTTGTTGTGCTGTTATGGTGTAAGACAAATAGAATTTTTTTTATCAGACTTCTTGGAGAGTCATACATTTATTTCTAAACATTAGGGATGTTTGAAAATCTCTGATATAAGCAGCTCTATTTCCAAGTCTCCACTGAGGAAGGAGAAAAGGATAACCTTGTATTTTAAACCATATTCATTTGTGGTTTCTTGTGACAGCAGACTTTTTTTCCACTTTGCAATATACTTGACAAGGAGAGCTGCCAGAGCAGGTCAGACCCAAGGTTGATGAAGGCCAGTCTTCTGCAGCTGGCAGCAGACAACACCATCTGCTTGAAAGGAGAAAGTAAGATGTTTCATAGCTAGTGGTGATTTGAAAATTAACTATTGACAATTTTTTTCCCACATTCCATGGATGGAAACTTTATGCCCGGAAGCAGAATGTTTTGAATATACTCCTATTTTATATTATTTTTTTACTTTGCTTGAAAGAAGGAAATGTTTCATAGCTGGTGGTGATTTGAAAATTAAATGTTGAGAATTTTTTTCCCACATTCCATGATGGAAACTTTATGCCTGGAAGCAGAATGTTTTGCAGGTATTCCTATTTTATATTATTTTTTTACTTTTATTTTGTGTTTGCTACCCTAAATTTTGGTTAATCTTGATATTTTATAAGATCCTGGATTTTTCTCATTTCACTGAAGCTCTCTGTCTTGATGATACATCATGCAGAAGTCTTTCATAGGTGAATTGTGAATTCAAATTTGTGTGAAAAACAGTGTCCTTGTATCAGTAAAAAATACGTTGCCTTCCAGTCTCAGGAAGTCTATGTTGCCAACAATTTGTGGTATTAGTGCCTGATTAGTTGCAAGCTTTAGGCCACAGTGGCCCATTGTTTTCTTGCTGTTTTCCCTTTCCCCTTTTAACTCCTATGTCCTTGGAGTTTAAGTTATTCAAAGCAATCTCCTCTACTTTATGCAGCTTTTATACAGCACTCATTTCACTGTGGACATTGGCTATTTGCAAAGACAACCATCTAACACTAATTTTAAGTGCTTTCTGACCCTCCCTTGACCAAATGTGAGTAGAACAAAACAATCTGAAAAAAATCACTACTCAGAGAATGTGCTATCATGTAATTTGCTAAACAGTGGTACAAGGTCTCCTGACACATCAAAGAATTCATGTACCTGTAGGAGCTGAGGTATTCTGATAGTCAGGTGTCTTGCTTCAAGGCCTCTGCTCCTCATGTTTGCCAGGTTTTCTTGTCTCCAACACTGAATGATTGTGAAAGTAATGGCATATTTGGCTGTATGTTTTATGTGGACAGACTCCCTCCACTGATCTCCTGAAGCTGCTCCTGTTTGCATGATGCAAGATGAGAATGGGGCACACAGAAGTGCTGTGGTAGTTAGTGTTAGCTTCTTCCCTGCTTTCCTTGTGGCTGATCTCTGAAATTTCCAAATTTATATATTCTAAGGCTTTGAAGAACCACAAAACGTGACATCAATTTCTAATTTCACTCAAAGCCTTTCTGCTGAATTTGACTTTAAAGCAATAGGCTTTACATTAAGACACAACTGTCTTTATTATCTCTTTGCAGGAGATTAGAAGCCAAGACTGCTTGATTTTCTTCTACTTTTCTTTAAATCCTCAGCAGAAGTAGAGTTGGAAAAACCTACTCAGAGAGAATGAAGAAGACCAACTCATCACCATGTGAAGCATTTTACTGTTTTAATTTGCTACCTCTCTTTGCAACGAGATACTACTTCACTGTAACATGGTGCTTTCCTAGAGAGGCATTTTACAGAGAGGTTCAAGTAGATGGAGTAAACTATAGGTGATTAAGGCCAGCTCCTGAATCTGATGGAAGCCTCAAATTAGATAATGTGGCCATTATAAACTCAATGCTCAACTCTCTGTGCTTCTAACAGATTCCTGACTACCACTTCAATTTGGAAAGAAGCAGCATCTCCCTTTTATCCTGACAGACATTCCTCATAGAAACTTACATAACACAACTTGACACTGTGTTTAATTTTGATGCAATATTAGGTGGATATTAGGTGATTGTGTCATGGGTACACATGCACAATAAATACAATGTCTGTGCATGTGTGGAGGGGAGGGATATATGGACATGTCTAAATGTAGTTGTGACTTTGTGCATGAGATTACATGGTTCAATCAGGACAACCATGTTTTAGCTGCTCTTTAAAGCCAGCTCTAGGGATATGTTAAAATTCAAGGTAAATCAATGCCAGTCTTTTTGCTACACTTCTAGTCCAATGTGAGTCAAAGTAAGGATATGCTCCAGTACCAATGAGTAACTAAGACTGCCTTCATTCTCTGTCAAGAGGCACAGCAGTGATTTATACCAACTGGGTGACACTGCTCACAGAAACATGGCATATTGTGTTTGTGCCACAGCTGTCTGTTTTTAGAGCGCTGCTTTATCAAACAATAGCCATTTCAGTGCTTGTTTATCAAGTCTTCACATATTTGTGCTAATCAGTTTTTGTCAGAAAGTAATATATTTTTTTTTTCAGCCCAGGCAAATAATTTGATTGGGAAAAAAAATCATGCCGTCACCATAGCTTATATGCATGATATTAATCATCAGCACACAGCAGCTGTACCTCAGGAGAGCTCAAATGCAGAAACTTGTGATGGGAAGAAAATACGAGAGCTAATTTTTCTTGGTTACCTTGGGGTTTTTTTTTGCTCTTCCCACTTTCTGATGAGGGAGTACCCTTTCTCAACACATGCCTGTGGCCCTTTCTGTGTGCTGACCTTGGTGGAAGTACCTGAGATAGAAGCACTTTCTGTCTGAGACTTATAGAAAGCCTAGAGACCGGTCAGCACTTCATCAAAGCAGGAATTACAGATGGCAGCACATTGGGCCTGTACTCACAGGGAGAGAGGCAATGTTTTACAAGATACCATTTATGTTTTCAACCTTTGGTATGATGACACAGTTATATCCTGCAAGTCCCATTACTTCATGTATTCAAACAATAGGTGCAACTTCAGATGAATAAAATGTTGGAAGTAGTGCATTACCTTTCACAGAAGAGTATCTCTTTCACAGTCCAATGGATCTTGCAATGCCTTGAGGAACGATAAAGAGGCAAGCAGTGGTTGCAAGAAGGAAAAACTACATAGAGGTATTGATGAGGAAAATTCCTACTTCATGGGCCCATTTAATTTCTTTTTTCCCTTTCTGTTCCATACTATTAAGGCACAGCACAGTGCTTTGTCAGACTCTGTGGCAGAGCTCTCTCATTTGTGGCTATCAGACTCTGCTCCTTTTTTATGTCCATATCATTGGTTTATTGCATTGGACAGCTGATTACAAGGCAACCAGGAAGACTGTCAGCAGTAGAATATTACATTACTGAAGTGAAGAGAAATTCAGCCTCTGTACATTTTGATGCTATTTGCTGAACTAAACAGAAACATCCTGAGATATTTCCCAGAAGTAGACAATTTTTCACTCAGATATGGCTGTACCATAAGCAGATAACTGGATGCTGCTAAAATAATGCCCCTAGTATCATTTAAACCCATATAAAACATGACTTAAGGATGTGTGAAGCAGCTGGAATAGGGCATAGCTCAATCTATTATACACCCCATGTCCCAGTCTGGCTCTACTGGTGAAAAGGAAGCATAACTGGAAAGGGAACATTGCTGACTGCTTTGGGGGGCCTTGGTCTAACCACAGGCTAAAGGTGTGTCTAATAACAGATAATCCCAGAGCACACTCTAAACTCTCAATCCATTTCAAATTCTCCATGGGACTTATGCTCCAAAAAATCACTGCGTCAAAACTAAAAATGTTTGTGTTTGGTCTTCTCTTTTGACTATAAACCTGAGATGAATGAGGGCTATAAAGTTTATCTCAAACAGTACCACCTCCTACTTCAATTCAAAATCCTTGAATTTAAATATTACATATTATTTTATGACTGGAGTAAGAAAAGTCTTACATTTTAAAGAGGGGGACCCAACTGCTAATCAGAAAGTACCACAATAAATTAAACTAACACCAGTTTTGTAAAGAATATTGTCTTCATGTATTGAAACAATAAGCCACATTTTTATGAGAATAAGATGGTACTGTACATGACATTAAATAATGCCTCCTGATGGGACTGGGAAGAGAGGTGGTGAAAACCATTTACAAATTCATTACTTTGATTTGTGCAAGATCAGTATATTTTATTGACAGAAACATGAAGGATATGGGTGCAGAGTGGAGAAACTGTAGTCAGGTAGGCTGATACTGAAATATATGACTAGAAATAATAGGATAAGTTAAATAGAGACACCCTCATAACATGAATGTCTTGCACTGCAAAACCGTCTCCCCTAGGATAGGAAGGAACAGTCAGCTTATTAAATGAGTAATTTAAAATAATCAGAAAGCAATGTTGGAAAATATACTGTAGGGAACAATTCTGGAGGAAGTCTACTAGGTATTTGTCTTCATTGTGTGTGATTATCTGCATTCATTTTTTTTACTGATCTTCAAAAAGTAGAAGTGAGGTAAATGGAGTTTGTGCTATTCAATTGCTCTGCTACAAAGCTGAAAAAATCAGTTTTGTTTTCTTAATGACATTATTTGGGTGAAGAACCCGGACCTTTTATTTAAAAAGGAGAGCAAGTGACACACTTATAAGCTAAAAAAACAAGGAATTGCCAGTATAAACTCAGATAGGATGATCAAACTGATATGCAGTCCTATAGCAGGAAGACTCCTCAGCCACCTCCAGCAGTATGCTTAATCAAGAAGGACCATTTTTTTTTCTCATACAAATGCTTGGAATTTCTAATTCATTTGTTCAGTATTTATTTAAATCTTGGATTTAAGCTCCACTAAGGAGCTTGTTTTGGCACCCTTTTTGTTGCCTCCCTACTCTGAAGTGTAGGCAATTTGATTTTTGGATGCATTGGGTTTTATTCCTCCATTAAATTTTATACCACTTTCATGCTGGTGAGTCATCTATGCATGCATGCAGAATAAATTACACTTCTGTCTGCTTGATATAGTCTGTTATGCTGTGAGAATGGTCTACATGGTGGGAACACACTTGGTAATTGAGGCACTTCAAGTTTTTAATCATGTAAATGCAAGACAATGTTTCTGCTTCTGAAATAAGTGAAATAGTATTAACTTAAGTTTAGGATATGTTCAAGCTTTGGGTCAGAAGAAAAAAACCTCACCCTTTCCTCTATCGCTTGGCAGGAAACTTCACATTGCTTTGCTGAAAATTCCCTCACTGATTTTGATTTCAGAACCAGATAAACAGCATATTAGACATAGAAGTCAGATGCCTTTTCTTGCAGGTTAGACACTGCTGTAGTCAAAGCAACCTTTTTTTTTCCTTTGAAACACAAAGGAACCTTAGTGTGTTCATGTATGTATATGTATGAATGTTTATTTATACACCTAGAAATAAAATTTTTAGTCCATTTGCATACATAGCCAAGGATTATGAAATAGAAAGCAGATGTCACAGAGAGATCAAAGATGCTTAGACTAATTTTAAGCCTAAAAAAAGTTCTTTATCTTTGGATAAAGAAGACAATTCAGATTTAACCTATTCTTCTCTTCCTCGGCCTGTGTGAATGTGGACACTAAGCCTTTTCATATTATTGAAGTGAGCTCCTGTTCAAACATGGTCTTTATTATTCATGAGAGAGAAGTGGCTAGTCAAGTAGGTACCACTCTAGAAAAAAAAAAACAACCCTGTTTTTTTGCCATGCACTCCTCTTGTCCATTAGCTTGCAGGTCTTTGAAACCAAAAGTAATTCCCTGTGTATATCAGAGACACTCCTCAGCTGGGAAGCTCACTAGGGGCCTCTCACTACTACTGGAAAGCCAATAGATTTTAAAAAATCCAAATGGCATAGACTAGAATGTTGCTTAGACCTACCAGTAGATTAATTTCCTTTTATGCTGCTCATCCTCCATGGATTTAGGGATGACCAAGTGCTATTGCCTTATCTACCACATGCAGCTGAGAGGCACCCGATGTGTAAAAAATCTGAGCAATGCTGGTCTTCTCCATCCTACTCCTCCTCCCAGATTACAGATAACACTGCCCACAGCTCTTCCCTCCCAAAGCAAAGCTCTAGGGTCACTATTCCTACTCTCCTACAAAGAACCACTACCACCTCTGGTATCCACACCTAAGCTACTAACCCTTTGCTGGAAACAGAAATGCAAGGCAGACTCATTCTCCACATAATAAGCTCTGACACAGACGTGCAGCAAACCAGGGAGCCCTGCCCTGTAGCCTGGGACAGAAGGCAAGTTACTATTTGTAAGTCTCTGCTTTGTGGATGCATATTTTGCTAATCAGAATCAGTTTGGTGATGTCCAGATGGTATTGGTAAAACATACATAGCTCAGAAGAAATCCAAACACTGAGCTGTGCACATAATGCTTGTAAGCCACGTCAATTTATCTCTCCACGTGGCTTGATTTGGTCACTACTGTTATATGACAAAGGATCCTGAAACATATCAGATGTAAACTACTCCCCAGACCTGTTATTCTAATGGATAGTCTCCTTTATATGCAGCAAATCCAATTATAAAGTAATCTTTCCTTACATTTAAGGTTTATGTTGTTTCTCTTTTAAAACAATATGGGAGAAGTGCTCACAAGCTGCCAATAAAAGCTGTGTAAAGGAAGTCATTCTATTTTCATGTTTGGTTAAAGGAAAGGTTAATTGTTTTATTTATGAACTTTACTTATACGACAGCATCTTCAAGGGAGCATTAAGTGACTATTTCTCAAAAGTTTCATTCGTAAGTGTATCTGATCATAAATATGTTTTGACACTTCAGAAATTAAGGGGCTAATCCTGCTTCACTGAAAAAATATACAAATATGTAACAACTACAATAAATCTGTTTGAATACAATAGTAACTGTGCAACAGATACTTGGAAATAAGCAAAAGCTGATCTCTGTGGTTAAGGCATTATCATGCTGCAAGTGAAGCTGAATATCGAGTCCTCAGTCAGTGTTTGCAATTTGAATGGGCTATAATCAACTCAAAGTGGCTGTGGGGACCAGTTTTCATGTCTGTTTGGAAAAGAAAGTCCAAGTCTTGGGATTAAAACAGACCAGAGATTTGGTCTACACACAGACTCCTACATCTTAATTTTAATGTGGGCATTTTTCTGTTACTTTGCACCAGTCACTCTGATTAAGCATCCTCAGAGTGAGCATCTGCCCATGGTAAACTAACAGCTTTCCAAGTCCTGATATTCCTTCATACTTGGTCAGAGCCTCAAAAGGAGGGGAAACCTTCCCTCAACAAACCCAGTAGCTTGCCTTAACATGGATGAGAGCAGCCACAAGCAAACGACAGCTAAACCACACCTGCCTCCTCTTCTCCCAGTGCATCTTTAGCCACTGGGACTGGGCAGGAGGTGTGTTGGGAAGCAGCTTCAGCAGGGTTCTGGGAGTGGCACAGAAGGATCAGGACTGCAGGAGGGCAGAGGGAGTGCAGGGGCTGCTGCTCTTCCAGTCCTCTCACTTTCTATTTCCATGGTCCCCAAAACTTGTCCCCAAAGCCCTTATGTGATACTGGTGAGGAGGATGGGGGGAATCCTCTCTGGTTTCTTCAGTTTTTGTTGCATGTAGACCCTACTAAATTAATATATGTGTTGTTTTATAAAAATATCAGTTTTTTTCCTTAAACCCAGCTGTAGCTTTTGACTCAGTTTCATCAGTAACAGCTGTTAAGAAAGTGATTTCTTGAGTGTATTTCAATTAAATATTTTGGTGGGTTAGTTTTTGTGAAGGATCATTTTTAAATAAGTTATTCTGGATTTGTGTTATTAGAAAGAAGAAAATAAGTTTAGCTTTTTCCATGAAAATGCATTTGTATCAGGAAAGGCATGAGGCTGCTTTGTCTGTTTACTAAAATGCTGGTTTGCATCTGATCCTGTGTATATTGCACCAGTATGATGTTAGCACCCTTGAACAGTTTGCAAAACTGTTTATTTTTGCATGAATCTGTTACCTTTCATAGTACAACATGTAAAGCAGCAGCCTTGGGAAAGCTTTCGCCCTGGATAGATAATGAGAAGGTTTTCTGTCAACCTCCCACTCAGTGTGTACAAAGAAGCAACTGCTCTATCAAGTTTTGAGAGATGGTGCTGGATAAATTTCTAAGATGAACATCCATGACTTGGTGCCTGTAAAAGTGATGGATGAGGCTACAGCATCCAGGTTTACATTGTGGTGTCCTTTGCCACTGTAGGATTGCAGTTGCCCTGCCAGGCTGGGTGCAGAGCCTTTCTGGGCTGCTGGGGCAAGTGACACCTTGTAAAAAAAGTATTAAATAATATTAACTCTTCTCATTTTAACAAAGTGCAGATACAGAGCTGTGGGTAAACAGCTGAATTTCCTTTAACTGAAAAAACAACATGGAGGCTTTTCTGTGATAAAACCTTGTACTTATTTATTCCAACACAATGCCTGTGGTCACAATAGGATTCCTCTTCCAGAAATGGAGAGAAAGCCTCCTCACCCCTTATTTTCCAGTGCATGAGGCACTGCATTGGGCCTGCAGGCTGTGTGTGCTTGTGGGCTGTCACTGGCCCCATGGTGATGGGGAGGAGGGTCACAATTGCTCCGTATGGCTGCACTATAGCTGTGACCCCTCATGCAGGATTCTGGAGGGGCCAGACAGACCGAGTAGGCCATCGGTGGCATTTAGGGTCCTGGAGAACAGCAGAACAGGACTTTTCCTGCCCCTCAGCCCCAGGCAGCACCATGGGGTTCAAGGTGGGAGCTGGCATTGGGTGCATCAAACACCTGTCACCCCAGGAGCATTCCTGCCCCTCGCTGTCCAGAGGGCTCAGGTGACCTGAAGAGTTTCTAGTGCTCTCTTGTACACGTAGCATAGGGTTTCTGCTATGAGATGCCCTTCCTACCCAGTGAAATGCAGCTCGCACACTCCAAAGGCTGCTCTGAACCACAGCCTGGTCCTTCTAATCCCTGCTGATGGTTACGGATGAATCCCCAGAGGTCTCATCCTGTAGGATAGTGTGTTCTCTGCTCCAGAGTGAGTCACAAGGCTCATCATGTTACTGGTGAAAACACAGCAATAAGAAACCTGGAGTTTTTGTCCCATATAGTGACAGTCTGTCCATTCAGTGACACTGTGCTGGTGGGGTCTCTAGGAAGAAAATGAAGGCTCCAGCCTGCTAGGCAAGCAGAGCCACCATCGTTGAAAGCAGAAGGTGATTAATCTTTTAGCAGTGCTTGGAGATAGGGTGTGGGACAGTTTTCATCATTTTCGTTTGATCTTTCTTTGCCTTTTCTTTATTTTGAGCAAGGAAATAGCTCATGATTCCCAGAGGCACAAGTTCTCCCACCTTGAAATTTTAACCTGAAACATAGTATTCTGCTGTTTTAGCAGACCTCAGATCTTCCAGACCTCAGGCATAAACGGTTTTCACTTTGTGCCCAGCTAATTAGCTTGCTGAGAGATGTTAATAGTTAAACTAATAATTATTACACCTTTGTAACTGACATTGAGGCAATTTTAATGCAGATAGATTAAAGATATAAATAATTATTTCTGGATTATATGTTATGGAATAAAATGTTTGTATATTTATATACTATCTCCATTCAAGGTGACAAGTATGAAATAAAGCACATGGAAATTCAATAACTCTTGACCGCAGGGGAAAATTACCATGCTTCAGTATGGCTGACAGAAAAGGGTGGGAAAATGGGCTTCATTGCTTGTAGATTTTTGGGGGGTTAAACTGCTCCTTAAGTTATTGAGAACAAAGTACATACAACTTTATTCTCTTCTGCCTGAGCAGTGTTTAGCCAAACGTTGCCAGCAGACTTGCGGTGTGCAGAGGTGGCAAAATAAAACACAGAATCACATAATTTTCATGGTTAAAAAAGACCTCTAAGATGACCGTATCCAACCACCAACATCCTTCCCCACTGCCCCAGATAAATAAAATTTAAAAATATATATGAATCACTGTGCACACTAGAGCATGTCTTGCAGCACCTCATCTACATGGCTTTTAAATACTTCCAGGGTGATGACTACACCACCTCCCTGGGCAGTCTGTTGCAGCGCCTGACTACTCTCTCTCAGTAAATAAATTCTTCCAAATATCTACTCTAAATCTCCAGTCACAGCTTATCAGTTTGGGCAGACCAGAAACCAGAGGATGGAATTATTCTCTATTACTCCCCCTACACACACCTCCACCCTCCCAAAGGCAAGATAGAAGGGGAATAAGGGTGAGAGACTTAAAGTTGGAAAATTTAAAAAAAAAAACTTGAAATATTTATTAGAACAGAGGAAAGGCAGTAACACATGGGGTAAAACCAAAACAAAACACCAAAATTACAAATACAAATGCATACAAATATATATACAGCCCGGTCTGGATGCTGTCAGGGACTGATGCCTGAGGGCCCCTCGCAGCAGGGCCAGCTCAGGAGCAGCTCCATGGCTCTTCCCAGCACCCGAGGGATGTGGATTCTGAAGAGGATGTGGGGAGGAAGAGAGGAGGGGGTGAAAGAGAGGAGGAGCTGTGGGCTGCCTGAGCCTGATAGGGAATGGGAGGGGATACAACCCTCTGTGTTCTGCCCCTCTCAGAGTCTGAAATCCCCCCTTTTTTAGTGCCTCACTCAAACTATGACACTTTCCCTAGTTCAATTTAAGGCCATTTCTTCTTGACAGAAGAGGCCAACACCCACCTCCCTACAACCTCCTTTCACTTTGCTTAAACTGCTAAGTGGGCTTACACATTCATCGTCACATTCTGCATTCAGAGCCACAATTTTAATGGACCTTGTCTATCAGAAGGGATGGTGCAACCTTGGAACAACTCCCTTTTGCAGATGGGGACACTGAGATAGGGTCATTAACTTCCTTCCCAAACCTCACTGTGATTTGTTACATGAGGATGGCAAAGCTGGGCACTGAATGAAAACCATTTATGAGAGAGTTGATACCTCATCCCTTCCAGCAGTCGCAAGCAAAACACAGAAGTAAAAGATTTCTCCCTGTTTTGATGCTTAGGGATCTTCCTTCAGATCCCAGTGCTCTGGGGTTATTGCACAAATGTGATTTATGCAGTAGTAAAATCTGCACAATATAGTTAGGTTCCTAAAAGCCTTTTAAAATGGTATTTAACAGACAAGTCCTTGAGGCCTGATATTCTGATGCCTCTCAGCAGCCACTGGGACCAACTGGACAATCGGATCCTTAAGCCACAGCATGGCCTTGAGCCAGAGTGCTCATCTCTGTGTGGGAGCCAGCCCTGAATGGCCTTCTCACAGTGTGCAGTTATCTATTTCATGCTAATTTGTAGAACTTTGAAGCCGAGAGATAGCATGGGACAGTCCATCCTCTTGGTGAATAGCATCCTGAAAAGTATTGCTGTAGGTAGGTACAGCAGGACCAACAAGAGAAATGCTCTTTTCTTGGGCCACCCAGCGTGCCAGCTCACTGATAATTTGCCGTATTTGATCTGGCATATATCTGGTGTGACTCATTCTCTGCAGCCGCAGGAAAATGTGCTCTCCATAAGCATTTTAGAGGCTCTGTTGCTCATTCTTAGGAAACAGAAAGAAATTACTTTCCAAAGAGTTTCATCAAAATGGTGGATTAGATTTTTTTAAGATGTCATGCTTATTAGAAAAAGGCAGTAGAAATGGCATGCATGTATTATCATGAGAGAAGAGTTTAGTTTGCAGGCCGAGCTATAGTGGAACCATGCTGTACTGAAAAAATGCCATTTTTCTAAATATGTCAGGGAGTAAAGGATTTCATGCTGGCTCATTAGCACCCTGCCTTGCTGCTCACCTTTTTCCTGCGAAGAAGTGGAAATTCTGCTCTTGCCTTTAAAGCCAGAACTGGGTGTTCCGGTGACTTTATTGCTTGTATTCTGTTACTATCTAGTTAGTAACATGCAAGCCCTAGTATCCTGTCTGTGAAAGGAGTTGAGCTGGTGTGTGGATGGGTTGGTTCCCTGCTCCAGTGTCAGACAGGATGCCACAAGTTGTAAAATTAGATCTACCTACACTGGAGACGAGCTCCTGAACACCATTCACATCTGGTCTTCATGGATCAGGGTTGGACAAGGCAGCAAACCAGACACCTGAAAACCTGACTGGTCTAAAGAATGCTCCACATTATTAAAAACACAGCTGGTTATATTCTAATGTAAAAACAAAACAAAAAAAAACAACCCCAAACAAAAATCTGCATTATTTAAGATGAGGAAGATAAATGGCTCTACTTTTGAGTTGCAGTGGTGTGGAGAACAGGATTGTAGCTACTCTTTTACCTCTTTGCTTTGGGGTGGTGCTGAGTGGTCAGACCTGTAAAAGCACATGTCAGCAAAGACTCAAAGACTCAGACTGAAAATTATCTTTTTTGTCTATGTACCTGGAGAGCAGGGAGGAACAGATGGAGAGATCTGGCCCAAACATACTCCCTAAGTACTTTTTTTGTTGTGGGTTTTCAGGTCGCTTGGGATGCAGCAGTCTGGCAAGCCCTCTTCCACCCCTGCAGGATTTTCTCATGCCAGTGTGGACAGATCCTGTGCCTTCTATCTTCCCTTTCAAACCCTCTCCTTCAAGGAATTGCCCTTCCCAGTCTGTCACAGAGACCCATGAAGTAGTGAGTCAGAGCAGACTGGATGGAAGATTTAGCAAGATGAGGGATTTAGCAAGATAGGAGATTTAGCAAGTGTCACCTCTGCTGACCTAATTCCCAACTGGTGTCTTTTGTCTGGAGCCAAGGTCCCACACAGAGTAGCTCCTCCTGCTGCAAGTCACCTGCCTGCAGATAATCTGACCTTTTCTTTCTCTAGTACGGGTAATACTTAGAAGTATGATAGATGGGGCTGCAAACCTTACATTTATTGAAGGTTTAGAAGTATTCCATAAAAATAGGACCACGGCAATTTTGTGGAGCAAGGAGGAGGAGGAGTGTAGACAGCCAAGGGTTTTCTGTGGAGTTGTGGTGCCCATGGGGCAGGTGGGCACAGCTTCCCTGGAGCTGATGCTGCAGAGCAGCACATGGACTTATCACACAGACTTCCCTGAGCAAGCAGCAGGGATTTCAGCTTAACTCCCCAACACAAAACCAGAAATAATTTTTGTATTTTGCAGGTTAAATCTGACTTCTCTTCCTTCTTTGTGGGCTGTTTTCTGATGGGGTCTTGTTTGTTTTGACAGCTGATTGCTGCTTCTAATTTCTATAACAAAATCTGTTGTCTCCTTAGACCAGAAGTTTTTCTTTGAACTACATAGACAGTCATTGTTATTGAAATGCTTGACATTTGTTTTGTGTCATTGTTCTCAGGAAACCAAATGAGCATATTTTTCATCTTGTTCTCTGCAGTTTTGCCAAGCTAGCAGGCCATGTTTTATCAGCACCTGTAACCATACAGTTTTCTGAAAAATTTGGACAGAATTCCTGCTTTTCTCAGTGTAAATATAGGGGAAAAAAAACCAAACACAACCAAAACAAAACAAAAACCAAAAGCAAGCAAACAAACAAACAAAACCCGAGCAGGAACCAGGCATCTACTGGCACCTACTCTTCATAACGTCTCAATCTTCCTATGGAATGAGTTGCATCAAAGCAGGAAGAGGGAACAGGGAAGAAGGGGGTCTAGGGCAATATGATTATACACATTTTTAGAGGTGGGGAAACTGAGGCCTGATTTAGTCATAAAGCTGGAATAGCGGTGAGTTCAGAGAATCATAACATAGTTTGGGTTGGAAGAGACCTTACCATCTAAGACCATCTAATTCCAACCTCGCTGCCATGGGCAGGGACACATTCTACAACATGTTGCTCAAATTCACATCCAACCTCAGTTTCAAGGCCAGGATTGGGGCATCCCCAATCTGTGCCAGTGTCTCACCACCCTCACACCAAAGAATTTCTTTCTAATGTCTAACCTAAATCTACCCCCTTCCAGTTTTAAACCACTGTCTCTTGTCTCTATCACTACATGCCCTTGTAAAAGGTCCCTCCCATCTTTTCTGTAGCACCTTCAGGTACCGGAAAGCCACTATAAGTCTTCCAAGAGCCTTCTTCAGGTTGAACAGTCCTAACTCTCTTAGCCTGTCCTCATTGGAGAGGTGCTCCATCCCTCTGATCTTCATGGCCCTCCTCTGGACTTGCTCTAGAAGCTCCATGTCCTCATTATGTTGAGGGCTCCAGAACTAGCCAGAATACTCCAGGTTGGAGTCCCAAAGCAGTGGTCTGTTTGCTATGTCACCCAACCCCCTTCACAGTGATTTCATTGAAAGCTCCTGACAATCTCTAAAATGCTCCTGAGTTTATTCTGGCAACAGATGTGTGAGGTAGTGATGTTTTGCTTATGTAGATAGGATATTGAAGCAAATATGTATGTATGTGCTTTAGGAGCAGGGAAAAGAGCTACAAACACACACACAGGAGGCAGAAGCATACTGTAAACTCTGATCCACAGGGGAAGAAAAAAATCTTTATTAATTTTAAACATTCACGTTCTTCCTCTACTCAGTTGGGCTCAAGTTTGTTCCATCCGCATTATGCCTGTTACTGACTTGAGGCTCTGGTCTTCAGGGAAATGCAGTTCTTAATCAGGACTCCTCCAGTGACTGCACCAGCAGGCACCACTCAAGGTTGAATGGAGGCTTAGCAGCTTGCAGCATGCAAAGTTTTGCTGTATTAGTGTTTTTCCCTGCAGATGGGGAACTTTGCTGGGGGAAGAGGAGGGTCCTGACACATCCAGGATCCTGCTCAATACCGTGTAATCAGCTGTGTAATCCTGGGAGCTCCCTCAAAATAGACCTTCCTGTGACCAATCAAGCAGCTCCAGAGAGCACAAGACACAAAAAAACCTGTGGTGGAGGACAGTAAGTGGTGGAAAAGTTTTGTTGGTATCATGTAGTCAGTCCAAAACTTTGTACCCTGTTATTATTTCTGCATGGATAGTGGTTTGGGAAACACCACTGAACCTGGATACCTCATGCACACTAGACAGAAAGGTGTCCCACTTAAAATGCTTGTTGGAGTAAGGTGATCTATGGACTAATGTTTTAAGGATCCAGTAGCATTGGAGTTTTAAAAAAGCTGATGTGGGAATGTGGTTGCTGCATGGTGAGAACATGAGAGAGCAAACATCTCTGTAGTCTGGCTTCTGAATTTTTTTCTTCTCCCCAGGCGTCTTCTCCCCTCATGCAGAACCTGATTATGAAAGGTTCCTGTGGATGCAGTCTAGAAATACATTTTTTATTTTTGTGCACTTTGCGCATCATTGCAGTGCTTCAAATATTGTCTCAGCATGTTGTTCATTACTGAATCACTGAGAACATATAGAAAAAAAGTGTGTGGGCTGTGAAACATTTTGTTTTTGTAATGCTTGGCTTGAGACCGTGCAGTATTTAACTTCCAGTCTTTGTTTGAAGCATATAGGTTGTAAAAATGTTTGACATGGGTGTCAAATCTATTTGTCTAGCTAGAATAAATCCTATTTCTCCTGCATTTTTCTTCGGCAGTCCAAAACCATGGGAAGATTTCTGTCAAAAATGAAGGCAAGGAGTTTTCTTTCTTCAGAAAAGGACAAAATAGAATATCAATTAAGCTATTGGAAGGTAGAAACTACAAGAATAAATGTATTGCTATCATAATTTTGACAGCTGTGCTATTTTTCTTGTGACAAAAAAAAAAAATCAGTGAATTTTACTCTCGCTTTCAAGGAAAATGTCTGTATGTTGGAAAACCTCCTACTAGTGGAATTCTTAAAAATATTGTAATATTTCTTTTTCATGCTTATATGTCAGACCACTTTGAGAAGAAAAAAGAAAAGAAAAAAGGAAAAAAAAAAAAAAAAAAGGAGAAGCAATGAGCAGTTTAGGTACCAGAATCTGATTTTTAATTTTGAGTATTGCTCAGATTGGTGAAATCTAGATATGTAAGTGCATCAGTTACAATCCATATTTATGCTTGGGAATGTTAGTAAGAGAATGCTGTAAGTGATGCTGGCAGCAAAAAAGAAGGTGGAAGCTGGAAAATTACCATTAAAAGGCTGGTCAGGAGCTGTCCTTCAAAATGTCTTTATAAAAAAAAAAATCATTTCGTGATTTACACCTTTCAAGCTATCTTGGTCTGACAAAATGCTGTCACAATATATACAATAGAAACAGATTTTTTAAACAACTTTACTATTTACAGTCCTAACCCAAAATGCCAAATAATCAGTGCTTGCCTAATCTTTAAAAGATTCTCTTATTTATGTGATTTCTGATTATATTTTTCATTTCTTTATGAGGCTCAACTAAAAGACAGGGAAGGCTCAGAGGTTCTCTGGTCGAACTCCTTGTCTGCAGGGAGTGTACCCAGGCCAGCTCCAGCAGAGCTCATATGGGGAGGAAAGGAGAATTTGTCTTGGCTTTCCTCTGGGCTGAGCTCCCCAGGATGTCATATTAGAGCTAATTGCAAAATGGAAGCAAATTTTCATTAAAAAATTGGCAAGATAAAACATGTCACCATTTTTCACCCGCCTCCCTTCCCCCCTGGCCCTTCCCTCCCCTCTCACCCTTCAGCAGTGGTAATGGGAACAGAGAAATTGTCAAGCTGAGTAAATGTATTTAGAGGCTCACTACAAATACAGTCCTGGCAAGTTTCCTTTTAAAGAGTGGAAGGATGGAATTATACAGGGACTCCGAAAAACCTGAAAACATCTCCTGGTTTTGTGGATAGGAGCAGTTGCCAACAGTCAGCTCCAGTACTTAAGTTAATGCTGACCATGTCCAGCTGCAATTTATAAAATTCTTCCTTTCTGCCTCCTAATGCTAGAAAGATTATTGCTTTCTTATAATAAAGTGAGTAATTTTTTTCTCAGTTTAAAGCTACAGCTCCGTGCAAGCACAGAACAGGTTTGCAGAAGCTTTCAAGTGGGAACAAACTGACACAACTTAAACAGGGATATTTGTCATGGAAAACAAGGAAGTTCAGTAGAAAGTCTTCAATGCTCACCTGGCTGCACACACTGAAGATTTTACAGGAAAAGGGCAAAAGCTTTTGAAAATCAGAACCATATTTTGAAAACAGAGTTTGCTTCTCATGGAGCCAAGGTTGAGCAAGCCTCTTATTGCTCGTTTACCACTGAGATGAAAGGGATCAAGTTGCTTACTGTTACTGTACTCTGCCAAAGCCACTCCAAGGCTGCAGAGACCTGACTGCATGTGAAGGATGCAAAATATCAGTGGGAATGGTCCAGATGCATTGTGATCTGATTGTGTCTATGAACTGTGAGACTTAACAGTAGGCACAGAAGAGTTAAAAAACCTGGTTTTCCACTTCCTTGTGAGCTCTAATATGGTCTTTGATAGGACATTTTTTGTGTTTTGTCTCTGTTCTAAAAACTTTTCATGTGAACTCAGGAAAAGCAAAGTCCTCAATGAGCTAAATAGAATTTCATGGGACACAGCCTATAATTCCTAATTAATGTCAGAGGAATTGCTACATGAACACTGAGGTCACAGGCTATTTCCAAGAGGTTTTTGCATAGCAAGGCAAATTAATTTTTCAGTGACAAATAGAATTAATGCCAGCCCTGGTATTCAAGGAGAGATTCTTGACTGAAATATCAAATATCTAAATACAACAAATGTAACTACAGCTGATTTGAAAGAACTGTATAAAACTATACTGGGAAATCTTGATAATAAATGCATATTCAAAATTTATTTTCTTTCTCATTGACTCCCAAAATCAATTGAGTTCAGTTGACAAATGCTGCAGTATAGACCAATTGCTCACTTGGAGTTATTTTTTTGGTTTGTGGTTTTGGACATTAATCTCTAAAGATCTCAATGTGCAGTGCCAGAATTAATCTCAGTTCTGTCACCTGAATGATGAATTATGACTTGGGTGACACCTGTCTAGCTATTTTTCCTTTGGCAGATAAGCTCAGTTGGATCTGGCAAATCAGTGGGCAAATCAGTAGTAAATGGACAAGAATGAAGATAAACACTTTTATTTTTGTCTCTTGGATCTGCAGTGGGTCTTAAGGATTGAAGCAAAGAATAACATAAAATTCTTCCCTTCATCTTTGCATACCGTAGAAGTAACATTACATGCAACTCCAGAGGCATCCAAATAGGATGATGTTAATTTCCCCCTGCTGGGGAGGGACTTTTATCTACTGTATACAATATGATGTGGGTTAATGTCTCTAAATTGAAAGAGGACCGGTTTAGGAAGAAATTCTTTAGTGTTAGAGTGGTGACACACTGGCACAGGTTGCCCAGGGAAGTTGTGGATTCCCCCTCCATGGAAATGCTGGTGGCCAAGATGAATGGGGCTTTGAGCAATCTGGTCTACTGGGAGGTATCCCTGCCCATGGCAGGGGGGTTGGAACTAGATGATCTTTAGGGTTCCTTCCAACCCAAGTCACTCTATTATTCTATGATTTTATTTTTTCTGATATCAGTAGGCTTAGTTTTCTGGGAAGGGTTGTGAGGAATTGATTCACAATCCAGCCTACTGCTGTTTTCAACAAATCTCTTTCCCTTGCATTTTAATACTTTCACATAAAAGTATTATAGAGACAGTATATTTTTCAGAATTCCCTTTTTATACTGGCTTGCAATCTTGTGATTCTTCATGCAATTACAGTACAAAGGACAAAGATTGGGAGCTTCCTTTCTCCTTTTCTTCCAGCCCTAGATCAATGACATATACAATGACACAAGGACATTGCAAATTCAAAACTGTGTAAAGAATGCTTTTTGTTTTCATGTAGCTTGTAATTTAAACTGGAACTCAGAGCTCCACTATGGAATAGAGACCAGAAATGCATAGACAGGTCACAGTAAAGATTGAAAGTATATAGGGATAACAAAAATACAGTGATATGCAATTGTAAAAGCTATCATTTTGGAACATGTTTAGCTTTTATTTTCCTCTCCTGGACTTGAGCCAATGTTACAATATTAGAGATTAGAAGGAGAGCAGAGCTTGGAGGTATAATAAAAAACATTGGCCAGCTCTGGGATGGATTTTACCTTCTTCTGAAACATGGGGTTGTCATTCCTATCAGAAGCTGAGTTGATGGACTGGAGCCCAGTGATTTCTGTTTTCCTGTTCTGATATGTAAACAGTTACTGCAGACATTTACGTGCTTGCAAAAGTTACGTGCTTGCAAAAGATACGTGCCTAAGGTCTTAGAAAATTTATTCTTCTTTTTTAATGGACTATAGGAAGCTTGTCTTTGAAGCCCAAGCGCTAAAGTAGTGGGAAGATGGACAATGTATCTCAAACAAGCAAAGGAAGTAAGTTGGCTTAATGACACCACTAGCTGTTTAATCATGCAACGAAATTATCTTCTCCCCTTCAGTGTTTGTAAAAATGAGCTTTCTACATTGAGATTTTAAGTAATACATCCATAAATTTAATTTTAATACCACTGTACAGAGGCGTTCCCAGATGATTCAAAAGCCTGTCTCCTTGGAGTCATTGAGACTATCATTCTGACTAGACAAATTTTATATTATGTGTGTAATTGTAGAGCTGGATGACGGGAGCTGTGCTGAGAGGGATCTCAAACTTTGGAAGGGTCTGTGTAGATATCTGATTTTGGTTTTTGATTATTTCCTCCTTTATAGGGAGGGAAAAGGAATTGGCTGGATGGCTGCAAAGAGTTGTGGCAAATGGCTTGTTTTCCAAGTGGTATCAGTGACTAATAGAGTTCCTCAAGGGTCAGTACTGGGATAGATAATTTTTAATATCATGTTGGTGGCATGGACAGTGACACTGAGTGCAGCCTCAGCAAGTTTACTGAAGCTGTGTGGTGTGGTTGACATGCAGAGAAAAGAGAGGCCATCCAGAGGGACCTTGACAGCCTGGAGAGGTGGGCCCTTGCAAAATGTATGAAGTTCAGTAAGGCCAAATGCAAAGTCCTGCACATGGGTTAGGGCAATACCAAGCACAATTCCATGTTGTGTGGAGAATGGATTGAGAACAGCCCTGAGGAAAAGGACTTGGGGGTGTTATTTGGTGAGCTCAGCATGAGCAGGCAATCTGTCCATGTAGCTTAGAAAGCCAACTGTATCCTCAGCTGCATCAAAATAAGCATAACCAGCAGGTCAAGGGATGTGATTCTCACCTTCTATCTGACTCTGGTGAGAACCCACCTGGAGTACTGTGGTGAATTCTGGAACTCTCAAAGCAGGAAGGACACAGAGCTCTTGGTGAGAGTCCAGAGGAGGCCATGAAGATGATCAGAGGGCTGGAGCACTTCTCCTATGAAGAAAGAAGGAGAAAGTTTGGGTTGTTCAGCCTAGAGAAGAGAAGGCTCTGCGGAGATCTGACAGCAGCATTCCTGTACCTAAAAGGGGACTACAAGAAAGCTAAGGAGGGACTTTTTACAAGGCCATGTAAAGATAGGATGAGGGGCTATAAACTGGAAGAGGACAGATTTAGGTTAGGCATTAGGAAGAAATTCTTTACTCCTTGCGTGGTGAGACACTGGCACAGATTGTCCAGGAAAGTTGCTGATACCCCATCCCTAAAATTGGTCAAGGAGAGGTTAGATGGGGCTTTGACCAACCTGGTCTAGTGGGAGGTGTCTCTGCCCATGTCATGGGAATGAGAACTAGATGATCTTTAAGGTCCTTTCCAACCCAAACCATTCTGTAATTCTGTACACTGATATCAGAAGTTTAAATGCAGCAATGTTGCTTAAGACTTCTTGCTGCTCTGTTGAAAGTAATATAGTATCATTCCTTCAACTTCATTACAGTAACGCTGGTTTATGCTGCCTTAACATCTTGCCCTGCTAAGAGGGAAACCAAGGAAATTCCTTGAAAAACTCAGCCAAGCACTTTTTATTTGTCTTAATTTTCACCTCTGTCTAATTTGGTTATCCTTTAATTCCACAAGGATCCCAGCACCATGGTGACTAATAAGGGTCTGATTTGCCCTGTGCAGCTTGATAAAAATTTGTCTGTCAGACACAAAGAAGTTGTTGTCCTCCACTTCAGGGTGGGCAGTATTGCATTAAAGAAGTGATTCTCCTCGTTCTTTTGGGACCCTTTGACAAGCAAGACAAGGGGGACACTACTGTCCTTCAAAAGGCATAGGAAAATACACACAATATTTAGCATCTGGGAGGAAAAACATTCAAATATAAATATTTGTTTCAACATCCTTTTGCAAATGTTCATCACAGAGCACAGGGATTTACTTGCTCAGCTCCCATCAAATATATATTAGTGGAAGTTGCATAGATAAATCCCTAAGTTCCTCTAGGAACATCTCTTCTGTATTTATTATTCCTCTTGAATTTCAATGCCCCTCAAATATTAAGCAACGTCAGGTTTTATTTTAGTTTTGTGGGAGTTTGAGTAAGTCTTGATAACATTCTGGGAACGTGACAAGTGTGACAAAGACCCTGTTCTTTCTTGGACTGATCTCATTGCTTGCATATTGAGTGAGAATATTTTCTGTTTCTCCAGCCTCACTTTGTGCTGATGCAATATTTGCGTTAGCAGCTGCCTGCAGCTTCCTAAGAAAGAAAAAAACTGTGAGAAAATGTGCTTAGGTTGTTTATTCATAAAGGTGAATTTTTCCAGTATTGCTATGGTATCTCTCGTGAAATCCAAATTTCCTAACACAAGTATATGAGGTAGACCAGGCAAAGTCTTTAACTCTAAGAACTATCAAAGGTTAGTGAGGTGTCTCCAGATACTGCTCCACCAATACCCCTTGAGCTCATCCCATGATTGGTTCTCAGTTCTAGACATTTCATGAGTTTCCCATGAATACAAAAGAAAACCCAAAAAACAAAATCCAAAAAACCAAAATCCAAAACCCTAGCAGTGTTTTCTTCTTCTAACGGATAATATTTGGACTGATGAGTACAGTCTTATATTTCAAATTAAAAGGTTGTTCATAATAGCTGGTATGTTAGGAACAGACTTTACACTGCCTTAATATTGATTGAGGTCTTTCTCTTCCTTTCCACCAGTTACAGTGAAGTGACAGTGTCTATGGCTGATTGCTTTACTCCTTTGTTGCTTCATTGCTTTACTCCTTCTCATCATGTTCTTTATTCTCTTCCCCTCTGAATCTTTAAATTCCATTTTCATGTCTTCATAGATAATTTCTTAATCCACACTTTCCAGAACTTCTGGGTGAAAATATGTGATCTGAGCTTTGCGTAAAGATGCCAGAAGATGCAATGGTGCACAGATGCAATGGTCCCTGTACTCTTATTTACCTGTGCATGCTATATGTAGGTTGAAGAGGAATGGTAAAGAGAAGCTATGCTTTAGACTCCTTTTAGTGCCTCTTCATTTTAACCTACTGTGAGCAGATTTCACCTGTTGAACCAAACCTGAATGGCATTGTGTGGTTCTTTCACATTCATACTGAAACTCATTTTACCAACATTATGATACCCTTTCCCTCTGAGGGCAGGAAATAACATGTCACAGGAACAGGAGCATTCTTTGTCTGTCAAAAGTTATGTCACACAGAGCACAACGGGTGAAAGTAGTAAAGGCTTACCTGGCTGTGATTCTTTCATCCAAACTGTAATGTTTGTCTGAGACTACTGACTGTCTCTTTAAAAGCATGTATGGTTCAGTATCAGACAACTTCTTTTAAATTGCCTGGTCCCTCTCTGAAAACCCTATAGCCTGTATGTTACACCTACACTGCTAAGTGCACCTATTTCAAGGATTAAATCCTGGTTCCCAGTCCAGGTGGTGTAAATTGTTTCTGGCTGCATTGCTGTGAGCTCCCTTAGGTGCTTTTCTGGCTGTATTCACCCTACATAGTACTTGGCCCTAGGTCTCTTCCATGCCTCTTGTGATGCCTCTGATTTAAAAATGCAGTTATAAATTTGTGGGGCATTTTTTCATTTCAGTGTTCAAAAATATTGACAAATACTCAACTCCTGAAATACTAGTAAACTTTTCTTAAAGATGAACTCTGCTTTAAATGCAAGCTTTTAAGGTGTTATTTTCTTTTTTCCTCCACACTTGTGCTAGGTTTTCTTTTTTTCCTACTTGGCATTTCTCCAGAAACACCCATGCTTTCTAGGATTTTACTTCACCTCCCTCCCTAAAGCAGTGGGGATCTGGGAAGAAGCAAAATAGTAATTTACGTGTACTGGATATGCTTGAGTTTCATGCCACAGGACAAAGAAGGCTTTATCAGCTTGAATCTGGATGCAGCTTAACTGTATTAGCATGGTGCTATGCCTCCCTAACAGTGCCGTGCAAAGCTGTGTGAAATTACTTACCCCTTAGCAATCCATTTGCTCCAGAATTTCTGCACCATTTTGCATTTTTCAGGTAAGACTAGCTGTTGAGGATGCATCATGCTCTTGAACCATTACCACTGGCAAAGACACACAATAAAGGAAGATCTTAGTGTGAACTCTCAGATTCCAAGTCAAATTTGCATGGAATGTTCAACAGTATTTATAAAGTCAATGTGTTTGAGCTGGAAATCATCGAGAAACAGCAAATAACTTACTCTGTTGTGGCATATTTTTACATAGCAAAGCCATTCTCCCTAGTGTAAAATATCCTAAAATATGTTTAGCATTGTTTTTATTAGTATTACTGTTTACAAAAAGAGAAATGCACAAATATGTCAGCATCTGTTAAAATCATCAGAAAGCAAGAACACACTGAAGGTTGTTGTAGAATGCTGTAGAATGCCCTAGAATTGGGGTGTGCACAAGTCCATGTCTGTGTATAGAGCTCCTTATCTAAGGCCAATAACATGGGACCTTACTACCGTCCCTGCACATCTGGGATTTGTTCTCTATAGGTAAACACACCGGGTGTCCAGTAATAAGTTGTGTTGGTTTGTGGTGGCTGGGGTGTGGTCACACAAAGCACTATATAAGCTTTGTAACTGCACAATAAAGTTTGAAGCTTGATTATCAATCACATTGGTTGTTCGAGACTTCCCTCGTCGTCCACTACAGAAGGCTGCTGTGCAGTAAAGAAGCCGTGTAGGATTTTATTGGTTTCTTGCACAGGTATGCATACCAAGAATTAATTTTCTCAGTTGTGATGTAAATCATGACTAATTCTGCACCAACAGTAATGCCTGTCTATTTTTTTTAAAAAAAAAAGGAGGCCAGCCTTTTTGTATGCTGTAGGGGATCTTAGAAAATTTCCTTGTACAAATCCCAAGCATTAACAAAAAGATGGAATATTCATACTACCTGCTCTAGCAGGTCAGAAGCTTGTAGTAAATGGACAGCCTAAAGAGTATTTGAGGGTTTCTACTGTTTTTACAGAGGAAGATGTGAGCTTTCAGAAAGCCTTGAATTTACTGACCTTCTCTTCTGGTTTGAACTAATTCTTTAGCTTCAAAAAATCTTTTGACACTCTCAATAATTATTTTTTTTTCACATAGTTGACTTCTGAATTAGTATTCAGCTCTCTGAAGAACAGAATGTTATAAACACTCTTTCTAATGGATGGAGCTAAAATTCACTCCTTCTGATGGCTGAAATAGATCTGTGGGGAACTTTCTATGGTTCTTTTTGTATTCTTTTATAGGACCTTTCCATCCTTCTCCCAAGTCTTCGGTCAGAAGCCAGATTAATATAGCACTAGAACATATGGTCAGTCCTCTACTATAACCACAGGTTCTTGGGTTTTTTTACAGAATTAGTGTACAAACTGTTCTGTATGTGGAGTTTTTTGGTTCCATAAAGTCAGCTTAGTGATATTATGAGGCTCCCCAGGTTGCCTTTACTCATACAATGAAGTCTTTATCATTTCTGTGCTTATGCACCTCTAAGTTTTCTTGAATGACCAACTGTAGTAAAAGACATTCTCTATTTCACTTTGCCATTTGTCTGAAGGGTGTCATATTTCAATTTGAGTTGGTATTCTGCATCTCTCTAATGACAAATGCTCAATCCAGTCACTGGAATGTGAGTCAGAATTATTCTATCCTTTGCTACAATTATGCTATATTATGGCTGTGACACGTCATTAGATAAGCTAAGCCTGCAAAACTCTGGTGAAATCTGCTCACTTTAGATACATGAAATCTTGGATAGATCTAAGCTCTGTTGCTTACAGAAGCTTTTTACTGCCTGAGATAGTCCCAGTCAGTAACAGAGCACACTGCATGATAAGGTCTTACTACCACCCTGTCTCATGTGGGTGTGTGAAACAGATGAAAGAACTACAGATGCCTTCCTTATCTCCAAGCTGCTATGCTGGGAAACAGTGATACAGAGTGGTTTGCTGCTGTGATAAGCAGTTGTTATGTGAAAGTGAAAAAAGCTTGACAGAAGACAATGGGGTATTGCCTACACTTGCCTCCATTTATCCCATCTAGTTGCAGCCTGATCTGTTGTCCTAAGGCTATTTCTTAGCTGATTTTGGACACCATTTCATGCTTCTATCCTGGAATAGGTTTAAGAATCTGGTGGATTAAAATACCATCCTTTCTTGAAATGCCTATTTCTACTTTTGCCAAATCATGAATGTTTTAAACATTATTCTCAAATCTGATTTATTTCATAAGTTTGCATTTGTAGTGGTTACAGTATATCCAAAGATATTCATAAATCCCATTGGAAAAGACAGACCTTATCACTTTAGAGCTGTATGGCTTCAAAATGGAGTAAGAACCTCAGAGCTGGGCCTATGAATCCTCACCTTTCCTCCTGTTTTCAAAATATAGATTTAGTTTCTTGCATATATATCATTGAAAAACACATTTGTGACTCTACCTGATTTTTTGTTCTGCTCTATAATATTATTTGTGTGTGTATATGACTACTTGCATGATTATAATTAATATAAAATTCAATGTTAATGGTATTGACTGAGCTGGAAGATTGGTATAACCAACATGTACATATTGCCCCAGTGGTAGAACTCCTAAACTGGGCTGTATTGGAAAGAGTTTGTGCCGAGCACCAAGTGGCTCTGAGCTTCTGAGACCAGAATAGACATGTTTAAAGCTGACATCTTTTTCAACCTTCACTAGAGCTACTCGAAGGGAATCTTATAAAGGTTGAGTATTGCAAGGACAACAAAAACACAAGTAAAATCATTGCTTTAGGAACGGTGGCACCTGCAATAAGAAAGCAATAGTGAGGATGGGAGAAGAGTCCTTGACACTGGGGAAAATACAGAGGCTAAGAAATTGTTTTACAAGTTGAATGTGTGGGAGGAAGAGAGGAGAAAAACAGCAGAAAACAAGAGAAACAGCTGTGAGTATATCCCCGAGGAAAAACAGCAAAATAGAGCTTTTAGGGAATGTAATGCACTGGAAAAGAAGGTTTAGAAATCATGAGTGAAGGACTTGTATGCTGTCGTTTGTTTCCACCTATTCAGAGAAACTGAGCTCTGCTTATCCCTTGCAAAGAAAAGAGGTTATGTCAAATACTATAACCTGTTTTTTACTAGACATTTCTCTTTCTCTAAATGGAAATATTCCCATGAGTTCACATTTACTTACTGAGAGCCTTGGTCAAAGTGATAACAATATTTAACTCTTAAGGAAAAGTACCAAAATGACCTGGGGGAGACTGTTCTTTCTTTTGATACTGCCTAGCAGCCTTTTGTGTGTGTGTTTGCTGGCAATTCACTGGAATGAGCACTTCTATTACAATTGTTCAGTTGCAAGCTTTTGATAAATGAGGGTCAGGAGCTTGTGGGGATGTTTTAAAAGAGCAGTTCCTGGATCTAATATCTTTCCATATTTCAAGCTTTTGTGGAATGTCCTAATGACTTGGCAACAAGCACAGTGGATTTACGATTTATTCTTTTTACATAGATACCACTTTTAAGTAATCACATGCCTCTTATTTAATTGTACACCTGTTCTCTAAAAGGAAAGCTGTGCTATTTGATTTATTCATGTGAAACTTAAACAATACTGATTGGGTTTTATTCCAAGTGCATAATATATGGACTAAGGAGGGCAAAGAAAAGCAGAGGTTTTTATTTTGTCTAATTATGCACCTCCCTAAGAATATGAGGAAGTTTAAAAGGTCAACTTGAACGTGAATGTTATTGAGTACAAAGAGAGAACTTGAAAAGCAAGTGAGAAAGAGAAAAATCAGGAAGATCTAATCAATATAGTTAATGGAGCATTCAGAACACTCTTCAGGAGCCAGCAGGAGCTCAGTCCATCTGAATAGATATAGGTGTTCAATTGCCAACTTAAGCAATATTTGTTAGCCCTATAGAGCTACCTCAAATATCCAAAGACATGTCAAATAGCTCTGGGCATCTATGTTAGGCAACCAAACGGAGCCTTAGCTGAACCACTGCATGCTGTATTGACAAGGACTTCATTTTTTTTCCTCCATCAATAAGCCTTTTTTGCTATTTAGGATATCCTGTCTTGCTCAGTGTGATCTCCAACTACAACTCCAGAGGAGAACACATCTTCTATAGGTCTGTGCCACATCTGCCAGCCCCATGCAGCTACCTCAGGCAGCCTAAGCATATCCCATAACTTTATACCTTTGTGCCAGCCATGAACTGAACATCAGTATGTTGTTCATACTGATCATTATAAAATCTCTCAGTTTTACCTGTGTCTCACCTTAAATATCTCATCTTCCGCTCACCTCAGTGTCAGACTGGGTGCCCAACATTGTCACTGACAAATGCCTGTCATTGAATTTTTCCATGCTGGCATATGGCTTGCACAAGAATGCTGGAGGTGAGGGAAAGGAGGGCCAGTTCAATGTACCTTGTGATGTTCCTAAAAGAAGAGAAAACAGTTAATGGTATCAAGTGAGGGGCTCTGATGCTCAACATGGGCTGTCATTTAACTGCTCACCTGCTCTCCAGAAATACATGTTCTTTCATTTACTGGGATGCCACTTGATCAGGTGCTATTCCCAGTGCATGGACTATGCAGGACAATATATTCTTATGGTGTATTCTCTATTATTTTTTTTAATTCTTTGAATGTTCAGATTTCAAGTAAGTTTATGGTGTTATGATGAGGAGTGAAGAAGTGTATGTTAAGGTGAAGTCCACTCCTATGATGCCTAGTGCTGCTGAAAAGTATGAACATATAATGTGGAGCCAGAGACAGGTCTAGAGTCCCACTCCAGATGTGTTGAAAGCTTGCAGTGGTAGGTAAAACAAGTAGGAAAAGGAAAAGAAGTTCACTATAAGATTTCAGTGCTTCTACCCATGGGCTTTCCTTGTAACTGTGGGGTATTTTTTTTTTTTTTTAACATTGATGATTTGAAACAGGCCTAACAAAAAGAATCCATACTTTAAAAATTAAGGCAGTAAATAATGGATGTGCTACTGGAAGAGCAGTAATAGAGGGGGACAGCATGCCATTTACTTCTTGCAGCCATTGAAAGCAAAATAATCTCAGTCCTATACAAAATAGGGCAGAAAAATGGCAGAAACCATTGCCATTAATGCCACAGTAGTCTGACTGACAGGCAATAGAAGAAGAGGAAGAAAAGATGCCCCTTCAAACCGTACCAAGAAATCTGGCTGAAGCTAAGATGACTTTCTTGAGATTTTACTCATGTGGAGACACTGCTCTTTGAAGCTGATTTCTTCATTTGACGTATTTAGAGTCCAATGAAATATTCCTATTGATTTTAGGATGTGGTATTTTCTTCAGGAAAGGGATAATGAGAGAAAGTGTCTAGTAAACCCTCCAGAGATCTGAGCTTCCTGGATGCTGATTAAAGCTGACACTGTTGGAACACTGACAGTGTTGCTCTGCCTGGCTGCCCACTGTGGCATGCCTTTAAAGATCAGTTTTTAGACCAATTAGTTAGTTTTAATTATGCTTATATTAATTTCAATTAGTGCAGCAGATGCCCGAAAAGCTAAGACAGCTTTTAACTCTCATTCTATATGTAGCTATGTAAATGAATTGAAGAAAGTCTCATGGAGTATTGGTATTTGCTTCAGTGTTTCAGAGAGGAGACAAAATATCAGTGTTCCTGGTCATAGTCAGAGCTGAAATGAGACTTTAATAGAATATGATTTTAGTAGAAGTTAAGTTTCTTCTCTTCCAGGTGATGGTTCTCTTTTCCATTTCTTTACTTCCATTGCAAATAAGATCATTGGGATTGTGTATGTCATTTAAGAATTTGCATCTCGTATTCAAAATCAATCTTCGGCACACTAGAGTGGAAGTAGCAATAACTTCTTGTGAAACTTTGAGTCCAGACAAAGCTGTTTTAGACAAGCAAAGTCAACATCTCTGTGCCTCTGAAGTTTTTAGTCTACATGGTATTTAGAAGAGCTTCCTGCTTGCTCCTGCCTTCATTTGAGTCTACATCCAGTGCCCTGCAAGTCTGATGCAGTGAGACACTCCATGCATTGGGGCTACAGTTTGCAGTTTATGATTATACGACTCTTTCTAATTCAAACAGTTTATGTGATAACATGGACACTGCCAGATGAATGTATTTCTTCTTTAATATCTTATTCCACTGTTGCTGACATTCTCTACCCTGCATTTTGCATGTACCATTCATCACTGCAAATCCCATAGTTAATTACATTACTAATATCATGTGGCTAAAGGAAATCACACCTAGACCTGCTGAGTACCATGCTCCTGCAGTGAGGAATACATAGTTTTCTTTTTGCACTAACTCCATGGGCTCCCATGAAGTTAAGCCAGCAAAGCTTTCTGTGACATTTAGTTCCTTAATGGTGATCAAAGCAATTGAGCTGGTTTAAGATACTTGGTTTATATCCAGTATAAAATGTTGTAGTTTTCTCTAACCAAACTCTGAAACATATATAGGTTATATATAAATATGTTATATAACATAGATTGAAAAAAATGTAGTCTGTATATATACAAATATACAAATCTCCCCCTTCCTCTGTGAAGTAAAGAAAATGGGTAGCAGTTACAAATCTTTATTCCATACAAAGCATGTGTTTATACTGACTAAGATTATTCTTCTCACTGATAAGGGGATAAATAAATTTTAAAATATATAATTTTCTGTCTGGGAAGAGATACAGTTGCAAAATACAGGAAATTAATTAACTTATGCAGAGATATTTGTGAAGTGGTTGTGAAAAATAGGCCCATAGCTTGAAATTATGCACAGAGCCACTAGAGGGAGTTTTGAAGACTGATCTGTACCGAAACTTGACTCATCAGCAAGAGATTATTTGATTGTACGTTCAGATTGCTGTCTAAACTGCTAAGCAGAAAGTCTTTTGATCAGCTGCTGATAAATCTCAGTTATGATAATTGTAATTCAGAATTTCGGTCTCTATTGTAATTCAAAGCCACATGGACCAAATCCTATAAAAAAAAAATCAAAGGTAGAAGCTGTGGTGCAGAAGGATTTTCAAGAATGTAGCAGCTGGGACCCACAAGCTCTCAGGATCCCACACAGTGCTTGAAGAAAGCTGAAGGTGATGTCCCCAGACTCAGGCTGCAGCACACTTGTAATCAACACAGCCCAGCCACTGGCAAATCATAGAATCATAGAATTGGTTGGATTGGAAGGGACCTCTGAGATCATCAAGTCTAAATGATGCTGCAAGTCCCAGGACTGTCTGCTGCCACACATGGGGTTGTCAGCAACCACTACTGACAAAACTCAGTGTGTGAGTCTGGTGATGCTGTAACCCCCTTCCCAGAAAGCATAAGTTATAGAAAAGTAAGAAGGTCATGTACCAGCTGCAATTTGAAAACCCACAGCTCTGCTCTCTCTAGTGAGCTTTGCTCTATGTATATTGTTAAAATGGCTTGGTTTAAGTTTTTCCTTTATCCATGTTTATCTGTTTTAAAGCTTGTGCTGAAGTTTACCACATACAGAGTGCACTGCTACTAAGGAGTCCTTACTGAGGATGGGCAGTATTTTACCAAATGGAATTTAGGTGGTCCTTATAAGCAAAGTTTCAGCAGGCTGAGGGTATAAATGTTTCAGGATGATGGTGATCATAATAATAAGGTGGGAGGTAGGAGCCTGACATGCTGTAATACACAGGGAAATGGTAAAGGAAAAGTTTCTGATTCCAGAAGGTATCATTGAAGAAGACTCCAGTTCCCACACAGACTCTCCTTGCCCATGTGAGTGGAGTTCTGTGAGGATCCATTGAAGCCTGAACTGAGCTCCTACCAGCAAGAGCTGGCTCTGGATACTTTCCCTCAGAGCAAGGGCAAACATACTCATAAGATGGCATCTTAGAGAGAGGCAAGCTGACATTTAGGCCAGCATCCTGGGAAATGGGCCAAGGATCAGAGCCTGGGCAGAAGAGAGTGACTTTAACCAGTGAGTTATGAACAAACCAAAGCACTGACAGCATCAGGGCATCTGCTTTGGTTGAGTATACCCTGGAGATCCTGGATTGCTACTGATCTATGAAGATCTTCTTGAGCAAGTAACCCTCTGGAGGTTGCTGCCTAATCCGTAGAGATAAAGCAACCTGGAAAAAGAATGGACAGTGGATAAGTGAATATTTTTCAGAGCCCTGCGTGGGATTACTGAGTCAGCTTTGGATATCAGCTATATGTTTGGTTTTTAAAAGCTAAGATCTTCAAAGAAACAAATAAATCAGCAAACTGATCTGTAAACTTTTTTTTTTTTCTCCCCTCAAAGCTTATTGGTTTATTTAGTCTTCTCTTTTTTTTCTATCCGTCACTGTGTCAGGTTTAATAGGGCCTGAAAATAAGACAACAGAAAACAGTACTGGCAGCTCTGATCTAGGCAGGATTAGGTCTTGGCTACTTTATCTCCAAACTGAAATATATAAACAACATACCATGTTCTAACCATAAATAGCTTCAAGTTCAGTGTTGTAAAGCAAGGCTGGAAACTACAATATGTTCATAGACACAGCTAGGACCCTTAAAAAAATCTCTGTCTTTTCAAGTATATTACCATGCAGTGGGAAAAAAGGCTTAAAGAAACTCTTAGAATATCACTTGGAAAAGCAAATGATAAACATTTTACATGCATTAAGCAAAAAATAGTATTCCCATAAGCTGTTTTGCACCCACAAATTTCTCATTCACCCTATTGTGTAACATTGTAAAGAAAACAATTCCACCAAAATCACTTTTAAGTCTAACATTCTAGTGATGAGCTACTCAATTTGGCTAAAAAAGTAATTATTCTCATTACTTTTTCCTTTAAAAATATTATTTGCTTAGAAAGGCTCTTGCTACTATGTTGATAGCACAAACATAATGAAATAATGGGCCAGTTCGTGGGCTAATGTATTTTTCACTTGCTTTTTATCTTCCTTTAAAAAAAAAAATACACTGCTGAGGGTGAAATGGTATAATAAGGTTAATGAGTAAAGAAATACCACAGAACTGCTTTCATCACAGTTATCATCTCTAAATCACAAAACAGGCAAAACAGATGCTTTGGAATGCAGCCAAGGAGTTGATCAGTTGAAGCTGATTATCTATTAATGAGAAGGTTTTAGAGGTGTACCCCAGTGTAAAAAACACTAGACTCTATTCAGGCAGCCATCAGTTGCAAATACCATGTGTATGAATCACTTGATTGATGTACAAAATTCAAAACAGATTTTCCCCTATGGATTGTCATGCACTGATGCTCTCCTATCTGTTAATGAAACAGGATTTTACAGTAGGTAAATACGTGTAGTATTTAATTAAACTCACTGCTGGGCTCTGTATGAGAATGTAGCCCTGTTGTTTAATACTGCTATTCTTTGTTTCACCCCAGTTTTCCTTCCCAGTTGCCTCACTCCCCTGACTAAAGAGGAGCTGGGTTTGTCCTGTGTCCAGACCTTGTGGGCACCAGGACATTATACCACAGAATAAACACCAACACAGACCCTGTCCCACAGAGCTGATCTTGCAGCAGTACCATCAAGGAAAAGGTGCCTTTGACTTCAACAACAGCAGGCAAAACCCCTCAGGTTCTCCTCCTCATCCCTACAATTAGCAGGATTGCAAACAGGGATCTACTGGAGAGTGAACTGTGCTGGCACTCAGCAAACTCTCTGTCCCCAGCCACAAATGGGGTCTGTGTGCTCACTGGGGGAGATGCTTTTTTTCCATACAGTTTGTTGCCCTATTTTGGGGATAAAAATTTCCTTTTCCTGGTGTTTTGAGGCTGAATGGTTAAAGATATTTTATAAAAATATGTATCGTGATCAGTGCAGGACTAAAAGCTCCCGATTCCTGTTTCATGTTCAGGAGATGGCAGATAGAACAACAAAAAAGAATAAAAATTAAGCTTGAGGTAGAAACCTGTAAAATATTTTTCTCAGGTCAAACAAATAACTCAGGCCTTTTACTGAAGGGAAAGCAAGATTATTATTAATATTATTATGGCATCTCAATGCATTTTTCTGTCTATTTTTCTTTGTCATTGTGATTATTTTCTTGAAGAGAAATAGAGCAGTTGCTGATACGCTCTGCAGAACTCACTGTAAGTCTTGGCATGATTTGTGGCTTTATTTATTGAAGAGCTGGTGTTAATAGTTTACATTTATTAGTGCCTGCACAGCCTTTACTGCATCATGCATTTGCAATTTAATGCTGCCATGTGCCAATGGTATTTGCATTGTTGGTATTTTATAAGCCACCAGAAGTGCTCATGCATTTTATTTAGACCATGCTATAACTTTCCCCATCTGTTTGTGAGTCTGTACATAGCAAAGACTCGGTGTACCAGTTCCTGTTTGCACATTTCCAAGAGTCCAGGCTAGTTCAGATTCCTACTTGTCTTAATACCTGGATTAAGGATCTTTCCCAGACTCACAGGGTTAGGAAGACTGAGTGGAATGTGATCTTTTGCCTTTTTGCACCATTAATCAACTGAGGAAGCAATTCAAAGGGTATGCTGGGCTATTCTTGGGCTATTTTGTCATCTTTTTTTCAGAGGTTCAATGCAGAGGGGTCTCAGAGTCAAGTTAACTGAAGATGTTGTTATATTTATGAAGAGCTGCTCTTTCTGACATAGTCTTACTAACACGCAAATAAAGGAGTATTTGATAAATCTTCCTTTCTCATTGATACTTTTTTGTTTTAAACAACAAAAATTATTCTCAGCATCATTCCAGATCAGTAATACACAGTACATGACTGAGGGAAGTAAAAAAAGACTACCCCCAGCCATGGCTGTCTCCACGCTCTGTCAATATGTATGAGAATGATGGCTTTGTTTCTACAAATAGCAGACCTTTCCCCTGAATGAATAAACATGATGACAACACATCTTTCTCTCCTGTTGTAGAAGTTCTGCTTCCACAGAAATGGAGAAAATCAACTCCAAATACTATATATTCTCTTTCTGAAAGTACAGTAAAAGGATCAAGCTTAGCATTAGCAACAGCTCAATTCACTTGTTAATACCTTCCATCGTATTTGTGGGGACATGGAAAGCTCCCTAGAGATTGCTGAGCAGAGCTGCTGAAAATATACAGAATATTACTTGCAAAGTAGCCCTCAAAGTAAATTCCCCAAATTGCTGTGTCCTTTTAATCACCTAGCTCTCCTGTTTCTGAACTTTCATTCACATGACATATCAAAACCTGGTTATTTATAAACAAAACAAAACATACAACTCTTCCAGTTATTTCATATAAGTCAAAAAATTTTTACATATTGAATGCTTTGCCAAGCCCTGAGTCATCGTGAGACTGGCTTACCAGTCTCATAGCTGTAATGATATTTTGTTTGAAGTATCATACAGTTAGTGTTCATTTTATCTGGCTTTAGGTCTCAGTAGTATTCACACTTCCAAGCTTTATCTGCATCTGTGTGTATTGAATGTACATGGCAAAGAGAGATTCTCATAAGATTCTGTCTCCTGAGAAATGAGACTCTGAAAATCTCAAAACTGGTATGTTCTTAATGAGAAAATCATTACATTTGGAAATTTCTGAAACCTCATGAGTTTTATACCAAAACCTCCACTTATTTTTTTTTTCCATAGTCCAGGTTTTACCTCACGTAAAATCAAGTATTTATTCACCTGCTGCATTACACTAAAAATACAATGACAAAATGAGGACAGGTCTGAGCACATCTGTAAAGGATTTCGGTGCTGGATGGCCACAGCATGCATCTGAACCTGACCTCTCTCTTCAAAATTCATATCTAACATGTAAGGAATGAAAGAGCTGCACTTTTTTTTCCTCACTCAGTTCTACGTATACTCACACTCTAAACGGTTTTCCACTATGATTCTTGAATATAAGACATGAACAGAAAGATAATGGTCTCATCTTCTATTCTGGACCTTAAACCAAAGAATAACAACAGAGGGACACTAAATAGTTATGTAACTATTGAGCTTTTTAAAAGCTGTGATTAGAATTCAGTCTCCATACATGGTGTTTCTATGCTACAAATACAACAAAATTTCAGCAGAGGTTTCAAGAGTGCCCCAGCCAGTTAAATGATTCTCAGGTGGCTCTCTCAGTCTCTCATCTCAGAAGTATTTAAACACCATTGAATCTCAGCTAGTTTAAACATCATTGAATCTGGCACAGGAATGTGAACTATTGTGGGAATGATGAAAAAAAAACATAATTAGCCCACATCTATAGTAGTGATAGAAAGAAACAGAGAGATGCATCTTTAAGAACCCATCACCTCAAGAAACAGATTTTTTTCTGCTTCTTATGTGAACTTTTTGTCTAACATTGCATATAAATAAAATAATAATTCCTATGAAGAAGAAAATTACTTACTTCTGTTGCATAAAACCCACAATTTTTTTGTAAATAATCAGTGGTTTGTCCATTCCACCAATGGGATCTAGCTCTTATGACAGTGAAATATCTTTGATGAGATCTTAATCTTTGCCTAAAATGGGGATAGGGCAACTTGAGGCAGATATTAAAAGTGCTAGTTCTTCTGTGGCTGCAAACGATACCACTAAGAAAAGAGAGTAATTAAAAAAAAATTCCTCAATTTCTTCCAAGTTCCCTCAGGTCAATATAGAAACTGAAGATATTTTTGCATGAGGTAAAAGGGTTATTTGCAAGAACTGCATTCCTATAAAGGGAGAGAGAAAGGAGACTGGTTTAGACCAGCAGAGAAGTTTCTGGGCAGTTCAGTCTTTGCCTTGAAGAGTTTGCACCCTAAGCAACTGAATGATAAAACTTCACCTCAATCCTTTAAGATCCCTGTGACTTGGGTCTAAGTGAGTGACGTGGTTGTAGTTATCCCGTGTGTCATAGGCACCCACAGAACATGACTTTGGATCTTTGGAGAGCAGTTGTAGCAACTGCACCACAAAACTGATGAAGAGGAGGCTTTCTGTGTTCTGAGTTTCAAGAAGGAAAGACATGAGCTGGCCCAGCCCTGTTAGGTGCTGCAGGCAGCTTGGGAGGCTCCTCACAGTTTACAGGATTGTGCCCTCAGGCAGGCAGAAAGACAAGACAAGATTAAACATCAAAGACTAAGTTGCTTTACTTTTCTTTAACAGGAAGATAATACAATTGCTTTTGATCCTTAAGTTTTAAAAGGGGTTGTGAGGCTTTAAAAAGAGACTCTAAGATGATGGCTTGCTGAATCACTTTATTTTGATTGAAAGAATCATACTCTTAAATTCACAGCCCTCATTGAATCATTCTTCTAAACTTTCCATAAAAGGTGCGGCATAATGATCTTAATTTTTAGTTTTTCTTTCTTTGAGTGTTTTTTCATCTGATCGAGAAGCTGCAACTTTTTAAGAGCGTCGTGAAAAATTACCTCTTTCAGACTGTCTGCATTGGAGGGCAATCCCAAGGTGCCAAGGAAAAGACAGATGTTTTAACAGTTTCTGGGGCTAAGGATGTGCAGTCTAGACCATACTAACACCTGCAATTGCCTTTAGAGTGAGCAAGTCATTAGGTCATGAGCCACAGCAAGATCTGTGAGTGTGGATGTACACACAGCAAGGGACTGGAACATATATATAATAGACAGTAGCCTCCTCCAGATAACAGGCAGCTGCTGAGCATCTTCTTGTGTGCTGTAGAAACTATATCAAAAGAATTATTCTTAATGTAGGTCTCTTGTGCACTGTCCCCGTAGTGATGTTGTGGCTATTCTGAACCAAAAGAGTAAAAATATGAAGAAAACCAAGCCCCTCTTGACTCAAAAAGGGTAGTTATTGGCAGATTTGGGAGACTTTTCTGACAAACAAACTTCTGATCATTCTGATAAAACCAAATTATTTTGTTGGGAGTTCAGAACAGTTCATGTTAAATTTCTTTTTGGTCCACTTGGCTTAAATCTTTGGGTTTTTTAATGTATGATGTTCTATTTCAAAGGGTGAAAAATGTTTGGGTTTATTTTTTTTCAAAATTGAATTCATTGTAATAATTAAGCAATATTAACAGAGTAGTCAAAGTAAAATGAAACATCTGAACTAAATCTAAACAAATCACTTAGGAATGAGTGAGCTTTTGGTTTATCTGAGATTTTGGTTTAAGATTTTTAGTAATTTGGAGAGACAACCACCTGAAAAAGAACTTAAAACACAATAAAACAATTTTTTGTCCAGCTAAAACCATTCTGATTATAATGAAAATGGTAGACAACTAGGATACATTGTATTTAATATTTGTGACCTTTTTTTAAATGGTTTGCTAGTCTCTTTCTTCATATTTAGTATGATAACATTAACCATAAATCTGACAGTGTCACACTCCGAGCTATGACAGCTCTCTTTCATCACAGGCAGCCCCAATGTAAATGGTGTAGCTCTGATTTCCCCAGACATTGCTCAGTTGTTTTCAATAATGCCAGACTTTTTTTTGAGGCTGGACCACAGAAGGCCAGTGTTGGCTTGACTGTGATGTTATAACAAGGGACTTTTTAAGGCATGGGTCCTTTTCACTTGGCTTACTCATACAATAGCTTGTGGGATGCTGAGAACCAAACTACAAGGAAATGCCAAGCCGAGATATTTGTAACCATCAGAAATATCTTTTCTGGGATGTTGGGCTGTAACGTCAGCTCCTCTTGTTCCCCAAACAGAAGTAAGCTCTGATAGGCCGTGGATTTCACGAGCTGGCTCTGTTTTATTATGAAACTTCTTATAGGCTACTTCCCTGCAAGGCTCACAGATACAGATAAGGTAAAATCCATTTAAATTATTGTTGGTTGTGTGGTGTCAGTTTGAGCTAATTACTGGACAGTCTTTATAATCAATGCAGAGACGTGGGTGCCCCTAGAACATCAGTCATCCCAAGATAAATACCTAAAATAGACTCATTGTACCTTGCAGGTCCCTGTTTCTCCACACTTACTGTAGAGAGAGTTTAGTTGGCAGGATGTTCTAAAAGTAGATGAAATGGATATTGCTGGAGAAGTCTTCCAGCACTGCTCTAAAGATAGGTGTTTTCTGCTGGCCATACTCCAGATGTAGATTCAGGCCACACATCCCATGGTGCAGTGCACAGGTAAGTCTTCCAGGAGGAGTTATCACAGCACTATAATTCTAGGACAGGCTGTAGTGTATTTCCCTGGACAAAGTGCATGCCTGAGCTGTGCAGGCAGACTAGGTTAGAAAGCTAACCCGACTACAGTATGACTAGGGTCTCAGGTCTTAAGACACTGATACTAGTACTTTTTTTTTTTTTTTTTTTTTTTTTCTTGTTAACTATTATCAAATGAAGTCTTGAAGTCTAAGTTGTAATTAAAAGTTTCACTTAACATTCTCTTCTTAAAAAAATATCAAGTATGCGGGGGAAGGCATGTACACACACACACACAAATTCTAAAGAAAATGGTTTATTTGGCATAGCTGTTACTATAGTTGAACCAGAGCATGATGCCCGAGGAAAATTATAGTCATTGGTTATATTGTCTAAAGATACTTTTCCACTGGTGGCTCATTTATCATAAGAACTAAGATAAAATAACAAATATTTGTTTTAAGTCAAGTCAGAACCAGAACTTATCTCCCAGGGGATATGTGTAATTTTTGTGATAACTAGGAAAGACTTTCTTTCCCTAGAGTGAACTGTGCTGGATCTAGTGCTGCATTAGTAAACTGAGCATCCAAACTGTGCTTACCAGTAATTTAGCTTCTCCTCTGCAGAGCAACAAGGTGTTTCTTTTCTTAAGCATGCATGTAGTCTCAGAGATTGATTTGAATGGAACTATTCAGGAAATCTAGATGAAAATTATTTCTGCTTAGTTCACAAATCTAATACTTCTGATTTTAGAGGAGCAGAATTTTGTGAAAAATTGGATTTTAAGACCAATAATATTTTTTGATCTCCTCATGGACCTCAAAGTGTTACATAAAGATAAGTAGTAAAGAGATAAATATTAGAAAAATGTGACTCTTCATCAAAATTAATTTTATGAGATCAAATTATGTAATTTATCTTCAGATTAAACTTGTAAATATATAGAGGCTCTCTAGTATGGTTAATATACTCTATGCCTCTAATTACTTTCATGATACTATTTCCTAGGTAGCTGGAAGTCACCGTAAAGGTTTTGGACCTCTCACTTGGAGAAAGGCTTTGCATGGAGGTCTCCTGTAGTCCTGATGTGTCCTCTACTGAGCAGGACTGATGGGGGAAGGCAAATTACCTCTGTCTCCTCCCTTGCTGCTACTCAGGGCTTGGCACTGATCCTGAGATTTATTGTCTTCATTAATGAGTGGAATGATGGGCCAGGCAGCAGCTGAAGCACATTGGTACGTGATACCAAACTCAGGGAGCAATCTACATCTAAGTCAGACCTTCTCTGAGCATGCAGTTGGCCTTGAGATCCTCCAGGGCTTCCACCCAACCTGATGTATTAAATTACTATTTTTTTGCAATGAACTAGGAAAGTGTTGGACTTTAGGAAGAGTTCTGATGTTAACCCCAATTTGATAGCAAAGACCCTGTGGGACTGGCTTTTATAATTTCCTCCCACTCGGTACCCTAACAACTAGGCAACATCTTCATGTCCTTAAGTTGATTATTTCTTCTTGCTCCATGGACCCTGAATTCATCATAGCACTTTCAACAGGACAGGACTGCCTACAGGTCTCTACAGGTCTTATTGTATAGCTGGTGACTGGTCTCCAGGGTCTGTATTTCTGTAGAGGAAGACAGGGATTGAATCCAGATGGGCTGATCTGTCTAATGTGGAAGCATTCCTGCTGAGGAGGCTCTGATGGAGCCCTAAATAATAATGGTAAGGTAATGATGTAAATTGAGTTGGATGACTTCATACACTGGGACCACTGAGATAAAACACGTGATACCATCAAAACTAGAATGATGTTCTTTGGAAGGAGTGAGTTAGGGAGCAATCAGATCATCCTGTCTGACATGTGTCTGCCACACATTAAATGCAAAGTGACAAGCTGATGGGTGGAGGCTGGATTGCAATTTCAGACTTTTGATTCTGAAAGTTTTCATTTGAAGGAGGTAGGAGGGAAGAAAACAAGAGAGAGGTTTGACTGCAAAACCAGAAATTTCTTACTTCTGTCAAAAAATGCAATAAAATGCCCCAAAGTTGCTGGCAAGGAATTAAAAAAAGAGAAAACGTTCCAGTGACCTTTCTTTTGCTCCCATGTTCCTTCAGAGCTAAAGGGTGATTAGCAGCCACCTGAAAAACATATGCAAAGAGGGTGGCATAAAGACTCTGTGTAACATTGTTGTGTAGCAGCGGGGGAGAGAGCTGCAGCTGCAAATGAGCCTGTTCTTTGCTTGAGTAAAAGTTTTGGCACAAAGATCAATACAGTGAGACCACAAATGAATTGCAGTTATGCTAATGTAATATGGGAGGGTTAATGCAAATTTTCTTGTTCAGAAACAGGTTTTGGAGCTCAAAATAAGTCCTTAATAAGATGCCTGGATTCCATCTGGAGATTGATATTAGCACTTTAGAGGCAGAAAGCAGACATAATGTGCCTGCGTTCTCCTTTCTGTGTGGGGTTGTACTATTCTGTTAAGAGCTTTCTGAAGGCTGAATCCTCTATGCAGTGATGTCTGGAGCTAACTTTTTATTGTGTTCAAGCCACTAATAGGAAACAGTGGTGGTAAAAAACACTTTTGTTAGTAGCCCCAGAGAACACTCCTTTTGCAATGTCAGCTGAGACTGAGCAAAATGACAGAGTCAAAATTAGCCAACAAAAATACGTCTGTTTTTTTTTCAGCAGGGTGGTTCTTTCTCATGAACTTATTTGTAGCTGGAAGGAAAGTATTTAATGATCCTACTTGATATAACTAAGGTATATGTTGAAATGGATGAATGTGTGGTATCTCACCAATTTCACAAATTAAAAAATGCTGTCAGTAGTGAATTTAGGGATGTTGCTAGGGTCTGATGTTGGGAATTGACAGCCTGTCTAACTATTGAACATTCCCATGGATCATCTGAATACCATAAATGTAAACTCAGCCATTGATTAATTGCAGACTACTGAATGAGAGTAAGCTTATTGCATACAGATATTTGGGTTACTTGTTTCATGCAAATAAAATATGCTATACTACAATTAAATCTGAAACTATATAGGACAGAAATTCAGGCATTTAATAAACAGTGGACAAATTCCTCCTCCAAGGATGTGACTCTCAGAAAGTGCTAGAGGTCATGGTGAGTGAGCAATTCAGCATAATTTTCTAAATATGTTCTGTAGCAACAAAAATAAAGACCAAATGTGGTCTGCTAACATATGAACAGGGAAGAGGAGTGTATGGAAATGAGTTATCTATCCCTACAGCACTGAGTGTGTTGATGGTGAGTTAATTTTGTATTCTGAGAGTCTGTATTATTTGAAGGATGTCTAAAAGTTGGAGTATGCAAAAAACCTGATCCAAAGACCTGCAAAAAATTCCACGTGTAAGAAGGATGGAATCTGGTTAGTTGAAAGACGACTTGATCATGGACTACATTGAGAGCACACTAGAGGTCAAATATCTCAGGTCAAATATTTTAATGCCTCAGGGGGAAGGATAACAGGATCTGATGCCTGGAAGTTGAAAGGGGCACGGGGAAGTGAGAAAGAACAGAATGGACCATGGGGTGCTGGGCACACTGCTGCAGTACGGGTGTGTTTGTGCCTCAAAATTGTTCAAAACCTTCCTCATTTCAGAAGTAGAACAGAATCTTCCTTTTAAGATGAGAATAAAAGTGTCTGGCATATTTAATTAATTAATGTTTGAGGAGAGGACAATAAGAGAGTGTACTAGGGCTTGAAGAACCTTGTGTGGGTATGATCTGGCCATAGGTAAGTGAAGGCTGGAGATAGATGAAAGGCTTCTAATTAGTAAAGCAGGTAGGTCCTAAAACATCCTTTCACTAAAAGTTACAGGGGTGCTCTGAGGAGGCAATCTAATTTACTAGGAGAATTTTTGTCATATAGAGGCCCAAAATAATGGATGGTGGACTTACTTAAATGTAGAGGTGCTTTTCACTTTTGATTTCTAATGAAGTACAGCAGAAGAGGTCAGACTGGATGGAACTTTTAATCTTTATATTCTGCAGCTTAGTAGAATGCAGTGTTTCAGGTGCACTCATGCCTAATAAAGACAGCTGGCTGTGTTACAGCCTTCCATCAATTTTCATCAATACAATACCCCTTTTTGCAGTGTTTCATTCATGTGTGTTTTGACCATGAGAGAAGAGGAGTGTTAAAATACAAATTATTGCAATAGTTCTTATTTTTTTAAAAAACCTCAAATATGCAGTCATAAAGTATTGCAAATTTCATGACTAACAAAATACTCGGACAAAGGAAAATAACTGTAAATTTCTATGTATACCTGATTGATCCGTATCTCTAATATTAAATAGCAAGGCTGGCATGCAGATAAACATTTTCTTGTTATTGTATTTTTTTGTTTTGATACAGCTGAAATATCTACAGAAACTTCCCTCTTTCTCTGCCTTGACATCCGTATTTAAACTCCAGCTTGAAATCAAACTCAGAGATGATTGTATCAGTTAATTATGCATTTTCTCCCACCGTCTAAACAGTTGATCCAAATTTAAGAAAGTGTTTAATTTAATTAAATTATTTCCACATGATTTAAAAAGAATTATCTCAAAACAAAATCTGTCTCTTTTTATCTGTCATACAGTTTAAAATCTGTATCTTCTCTAAGACTTTAGTGGTCCTTCTGCTACCTAGAGGTCTACTTTAACACCACTGGCTTTTCACGTCATGCCCAAAATAGGCTTTAACTTTCTAGTGATGAGCAGATGCTGTTGTAGTTCAGCCATCAGTGTATCAATAACCATAGGTCTGACTTAGCCAGAATACACACTTCTGTATTCAGCATCTCCACCCACAAAAACATGGTGATCATTTATACTACCCTGTGCCTCATATATGAGGCTGGCAGATTTATTGCCTATATGTCAAGTCTTTAAATTGTTTTAAGAGTATTTATACCACTAGAATCATCCCTACAACTAAAATTATTTCACTCAAGTGTAATTCCAGAATTTCCATTCTGAGATTTTGGAAACACAAGAAAATATGCTTGTGTAAAACTTTTGAGTGTCCAGAGAGCTGTCTAAAGACCTTGGGCAGAAGACACTGTTTAATAGGCAGATTAGGCAAAACCAGAATGTGTGACAATGAATACAGAACCCTTATCTGTACTGTGAGGATCATATCTCATACAGAAAATCTATTTTCTGCAGATTTAGAAAACTCATAGTTTGAATGGACTTCTTGTTCATCTTAAAGAATTTCATTTTTAATTATAATGAAGCAGACCATTTTTGTAGTGTCTCCAAAATGCAGACCTCCAGACAGAGATGCTGAAATAGTAAGAGAGAACTTGCCCTTCTTTTTCTCAGCACTTGTTCTAAAACACAAGTGTTTAATCTAAACATTTCATTTACAACTACAATGTTAACTGTCCCCTTTTTTTGCATATTACAACTAGCAGACTTGTTCTGCTGTTCCACAGAGGGTAAAAAAAGCTTTCACAAAACCAAAGATTAATCTTTTCAGTATTGAAAAACAGATGTAAAGTCTGGAGAGCATGCAGATATAATTCATTGTGTTAGAAAACCCTTCAGGTTTTAATGTGTCACATCAACACTATGGGAAAGATATGGAGGAACATTTATTTAATTTTGAATTGAATACTTGGATCCACAAAGGTGTCAGGTTGTTGAAACTGGTTATATCTAAGAGTCTGAGTATATCTGAAAGCTTGGAGCAGAAAGATTTGTGTACCAGAAGCCTGCAGAAGGATACGGGTGCTCCACATGTTTCCCAACAGACTCTGCACACTAAATTGATTTCTCTTTTACTTCTGCTAGTATTAGTAGAAAATTGTGCTTAGTATGGTCAGTTTTCAAAATGCTTGCTTGACTGATGTTATTTTATCACACCATCCTCAGAATAACTTATTTTTCTCTGTTTATGAGCTAGTAAACTGAAAGGAGAGACTGAAATTACTTTGCCAAAGCCACACATCAAGATTAGAACTTATATTTCCACATTCTCAGTTCTGTGCTATACCAGTCTGATTATACTATTGGTAGTTCATCACCTTGCCAGTGCAGTACTGTTCCCCTAGGTCTCCTTCTTTCTAATAGTGGTTAACTTTAAGACCATGTTAAATGCTCACTTGGAATGTGGATGAGGGGGACTGGACAAAACTATTACTCTGACTTTTTCTACAGAATTTTTACAGCCAACTTATATATTTTATTTTGTGCATACACAGAGCTAGGCACCCAAATTAAGGTAGACCTGAATCCTTCAAAGTCTCATAATGCTTAATTAAATCAACAGAGGAGTTTGTGAGCATCCCTGAAAACCAAGACACTTTTATTTAGCTGTCTGAAGGTGGGCACATAAATCTAACACTCATGATCTGACTTGTAAGTTCGAAGACTCATTATCAAGTGAAATAATAGTTTTCTATACAGTACATTAGCAGTAGTGCTGAGAGTTTCTCTTTTTTTTAAGAACAAAAGACAGATTTCCAATATGTAATGAAATGTTCTTAAATCTGGCGCAGAAGAAATATAAGTTTTTTCTTTTTCTTAGGTGAATTTAGTTTGCCCCTAGACTTGGTAGGCAATACAGGATGTCTGCTCTTATGAGAACAAGAAATATATCTGAGGACTCTTTTAGATGCAGAGAGAGCATTTGTCCACACTTTCCCCAGAAAACTGCTGTAATCTTTACCAGTTAGAGGGACTGGCTTTTGCTATATTGAGCTGATGCACTCCCCAGTACAGCAGTTCAATATAAAGGATGCAAACACATGAAGATAATGGAAGATAAGAATCATAGAATCATAGAATCGGGTGGGTTGGAAGGGACATCTGAGATTATCAAGTCCAACCCTTGATCGACTACTGCTGCAGTTACTAGACCATAAGGATGTACTTTTTACTAGTGTTTCAGTTTTTTTCAGGAGGCAATTATGAGAAAAGGAAATTTTTACATGTATTTATCTGTCCCAACCACCCAAGCTCTGTTGTTGAAAAAGAAGAAAAAAAAAACCAACAAAACAACATTAAAAAGAGGAAATAACAAACAACACCATGGTCATGTCCATCAGCCAGTTTTGAGAAAAATCAGGGCCAGTCTGTGCTGGAGACTGCACAGAAGCTGATGGTGTGGGTGACACCAAGGGGACAGAGCCACAGAATTTCAGACCTGGTGCAAAAAGTGGGTCACCAGCACCTAGTCCAGGGCTCAGACAGGTGCAGTGGAGGAGACCAAATGAGTTGGGAAAGGATTTGAACCTACAAATCCAGTGCAAAGCTTACCAGGAATAAAAAAGGGCTTATGTTGTGTTATTCTTTATTCTGTATTACTCTTCCCTTGTTCCCAGGGCCACATGGAGTCTCTGCTTTACTAACTCTTCCTTCCTCTGAGATACATAAGGTGAGCTGTGCCTGCGAGAGACTGAAGTGGTGGGTTTGATTCTCTAATGTGCTTCAGCTGCAGTCAATGTCCCCACCAGTGGTGCTGGCACCCAGTGCTGGGTCTGAGACCCCCAGCAGCCCATGGCCCAGGGACATGAAGGCAGCAGCAGGCATGGGTGACAGCCTGGCTGACTGACCTGAAACCAGGGACAAGGGCTGCCAGGCCAATTTTGTGACATCAAAATAGGATTTTGTCAAAGACAATAAGGATCTGGGTTAAAACCTGCTCCATTTCACTGTGACACTTGACCAAAACCAGCCCAGCAGAACACACAGGCTTGCTGGGGTGCATTTATTGGTGCAGCTGACAATCTTTCCATTAGTGTACCCTGAGCAGGGGAGATGTTGTCCACCACAATTCAGCTCTTCCCATTACCCTCTTGCAAGCAGTATTAGCACTATAAACACCACTATAAGCACAGCATATAAAGCAGCCCCATAATGTCAGTGATCTCATCTCTTGGAGACACAGCAACACAGCCTCGCTGCTTGCAAAGCGAGATAGGAGCCTGCAGTACATGGCTGTCCCAACCACATGAAATTTTGTTTTTCAAAGATTCTTCCTGCCCAAGCTGATGACCAGAGAGCTCTTTGCACTCATCATTACAGAAATTACTTGTTTCTCAGCATTATTGAAATACTGGACAAAAAAAACCCAAAAAGAACATCTAATTAGCTAAAGGTTCCTTTCTCTGTGCTGTGTTTTAAATAATCTTACACACAGGGATTTTACCTGTTTTCCCAGCACTTGCTAATACAGTCTGATTAGAAATTAAAGCAGTAAATCCAGTGATTAGATAAACAGTTTTTTAAATAAAACCACCTCAGCATGCATCACTTTTAGTCTTACTTACTGTAATATAAAAAAATACCTGAATAAATGTGGATCAGCATTGCAGGCAAATGAACATGCAGGAAATATTTTGATTTTGAGGTCTCATTCTAAGGGGTCTGCTTGTTCAGTAAGGCGTCAGAATTAGATATTTGACTTGTCATGGCCCATAAGAAAGTTTTCGGCTAAATTTTGAGCTAAACTAAATCAGCAGAGTTCTGTGTTACCCATGTTACCATGGACCAAAGCTGACTTTGACAAAAGGAGAATTTTCAGGCCTTGCAATAAGTGACTTATGAAAAAGTCCCCAGTCAAGACTTATTCATAGGAACTGGAAAATAACTTCAAACCTGAAATAAGTTAGACAGAATAGAAATGTTTCTGAATTCACTCAGTGAACACAATGCAGAATTCATAATTTTGGATGGAAACTTAATTTAGCCAGAAGTGTGTACCAGGGTGTTCTCTCTCTGCTGGGTTGAGGTATCATTGCTCTGGTCTGATATCTGGACAGTCAGGACATTCTCCTAGGTACTGGGAGATGTGGATTCAATTTCAAATAAGTTGAGGAGTATTGCTGGGACTGACAGTGTTCCTTTAGGCTTCAAACTGGTCCAGATGTGCTTCTGCCCCAGCATCCTCTGCCTATGATGCAGCTGGCACAGGCAGCAGCTGAACAGGTCCCCATCTGGTCCCTGAATAAGCTTTAGGTTGGTTTCAGTGTTCCAGGTGTGTTACAGTTACTTAGAGCAAAAATGGAAATCTTTATTTTTTACTGGGTCAATGTACAAAAAAAAAAAAAAAAAGAATTTTCTCCTATTTTGTCAGGACATTTGGCAACTCTACTGTCAGCAGCTGGTTCCTAAGCTTTGGCCCAGAACTACTCATAAATGCCCAGCTTCTACTAAAATCTAGGTTGTCTGTTCTTGCTAACAGTTTGTTCTGTCCAACCTGCCCTTCAAAGCCAGAGTATCACAAAGTCTAATTTTCTTAAAATTAGCTACAATTACTTCAGTTGACTCAGAGTAATTTCACCATGGTAACAGAACTAAGATAATTTGAACAAGTAGGTTCCTCATTTGCAAACGTCTTCCTCCTCTATCACTTCACTCAAATAAATAAATGACTTTTGACTTTCACTACCACAAAATATTCCACTTTTAGGACAACCATATTTATTATGTCCCAAGCACACCTTTATCAGAAGCCAATGGTACTTTCTGCTTATTGTGAATTCTAGAGTGCAAACTAAAATTAAAAGAAACTAATCTCAAGTATAGAAAAGACAACAACTGCGAAAAAAAATATTTCGTGGAGGACTATCTAATCTCTTGAGATATAAATGGTCTCTTTGTTCTCCTTTTGTGTCTAGTGTTCATGTCATTCATAAGGTGAACTCTATTTCTATACATAACTAAGCTTGCTATTCCTTGTTTCTGATGTGTTACAAGGTGGCAGTTAAAATTCTGTTGAAAAATCAGAAACCCATCCCATATGTGACCTTTCTTTTCATTCAATAACAAAGAAACCTGCTGCTTGACCTTGTCATCCAGACTTCTGTCACTGTCAGCCTGGGATTCCAAAAAGGTTTTCATTTTCTTTGAAACGTTGCCCTTCTCACTTTTGAAGTGAACAAATGACTTGAGAAGCCAGCATGGGCTATTGACACCTTCATAGTCACCAAAGATCACAACTAAATGTTTTTTGCAAATCGAATACTGAATAAAATACTGAAGCCACCTCATGAAATTCTACGTCCCTAGAGGAAAATATACTGATCTTTGAAAATGCAGAGAGCCAAGTCCTGTTCTTGAGTAAATCACAAGTTCTATCAGCTCAACAAAAGTTACTAGATGGAATTTTATGGCCTGCATTATGAAGGAGGTCAGACTGGTATAGTCTAATAAGCTTTTTTTCACCTTAAAACCTATGATTCTATCTGTCATTTCAGTGGAATCATCTGAAATTGCATCAGTTGAGGTTCTGACCTGTTTCTTTCTCTCATCCTTTTTTTGGAGTAGGAATGTTTTCAATGTTTGTAGCTCTGTTTTGCTTCTTTCTTGGAGAAAAAATAAACATTCCCCATGCTAAAATACATTAAGTTTAATTATTCCCCAAAGATCAGTAGGTATTTGAAAGGGGAAAGGAACAATAAATGAAAAGGTCGCACATTTATTCTTTATTTGCTCTTATGAATGCACACAGTGTGTCTAACACCTTCTGGAAACTCTCATTGTATAGTCAGTTTAAATTCTGAAATGGTTTATAATGGGATACTTAGGTTTATTTTACACATGCTTAAATATTTCAAGTGCCCTATGAATTTTGATTCAAGCAGTGGCTAGACTGACACAGTTATTTGCAAAATATTTGAAAACAAATTCTTCACTCTGCAGAGCTCCAGACACAAACACATGCACACACACACAAAAAAAGGGAATAAAATTGAAGCCAACATTTAAATGTTAAGGCTTCAGTTTTCCCCTAAAAAAATAGTGCAGGTTCTGTAAAGTCAGACTTAAAGTTGAATGTAAAAGAAAAGGAAGGTATAGAAATGCACAGTTAATCCAGGAAATCTTAATGTGTGTCAATGTAGTAAGATAAATATGCATTAAAAATCAATCTACTTTGGTTTTAGTTTTCTCTACCCCCCTGTCCCTCCTTCCTCCCCCCCCCCCCCCCCCCCCTTTTTTTTTCTTTTCATTATGGTATTCTCAGCTAGAATTAAAGTATTTTGATATCTGTAAAATGTGTGATTCACCATATCTTATTTTTTTAAAATTTTATTTTCATCAGAGGGAAATAATTCATAAAGTTTAAATGGCAGATGAGATGTCACTGAAAGGAGAAGACACTTGTATGGAGCCAAGAGCAGAGAATGGGAATGAATACGTGAAACTGTGTACTGATCGACTTCCTCTTGCCTTCTCTCCCCATGAAAACAAAAGCAAACACTTTGGATGCTGGCCAGAGGTAATCTAAATATCTTCATCATCACGAAGGAATTAGAAAATTAGTCTGTAGTATACAAGGTACGCATAAAATGGCTATTAAATTTTATTTTTGCCACTTAAGTACTGACTAAGGGGTTGTGATTTAGATAGTTTGCAATTTCAGAATCAAAGTAAATACCTTAATTAAATATTGCATTACAACCTCTGGGGAACATCACCTACATTTTAGAAAGGGAAAAAAATCTGGATATATTAACAGGCAGGTGCAAAAATTTATGCATTCACTAAAAGAAACAGTAAACATTGCCATTATCAGATAAATATTTTTTATTTAAAATAATTAAGAATAGGACACATACATCCATTATATGTAAATTTTTAATAACTCTTGATATATTTCAACATTACTCATTCAAATCCCTTGTGTTCCTGTTGCTTTATTGTAAACTTAAAGGTAAGTTTTTAAGTAGTTGATGCCTCTTGAATAGTAACACAAACCATTTATTTGGACTATATTGCAAAAAATATTGCAGCTTAGTTCATAGCTGTTATAATAATGTTAAGCAAATAATCTGTGCTTCAACAGTTGCTTTTGTGTGAGTGATTCAACAGCAATTTGCTCTTTTACTAGCTAAACAAAAATTTTTCACCAGGTACAATCTTTCATGTTTAGACTCATAAATAGGAAGTTTCTGGACTGTAATATATCTGTAGGGTTTTTACCAGTTAGACAGTTGATTCTTCTTCTTAAAGTAACTTTTTAAGTTGGTACTGAAAACACAAATTGCTGTTCAGACTTCAATGTTCTCACTTGAATTCTTGGGGTTCCTTTCTTTCCAGAGGAAAAATAGGAACATAAATATTTGCATCATAAATCTCAACACTGTAGATGCAAACTTATCTTTTCTTTAAATCACATGAATGAGTAGGATGTCACACCTTCTTCACAGTCTTTATTTTAGTTTTTTGACTGTGTTGAGTATTTCAGCCTTGTGAGTTAAACTTAAGTAACTAAAAACAGAATTCTCACTGGTAACTGTATTGGTTGTTTAGTCACAACAACTGCAACTGCCCAAGAGAGGGAACGTTTTTATTTTGTTTGCTTTTTTTTCTGTAGGAATAGATCCCCTCTTGCCTGAAAATCTATTCTTCTTTACCTCTGGTTTGAATAATGCAGGGGCCCTGAAAATAAATTAGTTTAAGGAGGAAAAACAAAAAGAACAAAAAAACACAGAAAGGAAAAATACCCCCAAAATCATTGATAGAATAGAAAAGCATCTCTTACTATTTTACCACAGAGGCCCTTTTTAATTTTTAATAAGCTTACTGCTGTTCCATGTCTTTTGGACTGCAGTGCCATTAGTAAAGAAAAATGCCATTTGGCATTAAATAAACACAAGGAATAAGCAAACAAAGAAATAAAATGGCCTTTTATGAAATAACTATAAGGTTTTATGGTGTAACATGGGAAAATAATTTGTAAAACTATTTTTCCTGTTTCTTAAAGAATATAAGTAGACATTTTCTGCGTGTACACTGCACACTGAATTCTGATTTTCCATAAATGTGTACTTTCATGTATAACTCTTCATTTTCCAACTTGTCTCTGTGTCACAATACTAAGACACTATTTAATTCCATATAAGTAGCACTGAAAAATATTTCTCTCTTGTTTTAGTCACAACTTAAGTGCAAACACTTGTCATGAATAATGACCATGATCTAGGGCTTTTCATTATGTGAACAAACAGGTTTGCTATTAATATTACAATGATTCACTTAAGGGTAATTCTTTGCATCTCTCTTGATCCACTATAAAATCAGTAGATATAATTTTGTTGTTTCAGAGGTGTTTACTTCCAAAGATAGGTACATAATTATTCATATGAGCCAAGAGGAAATGTTTTTAGAAAACCAGAAAGGAGAACATTTACTATTTCATGTGAAGGTAGTGCTTAGGCACCCCTGTGGTGTCCAAGTATATGATCATGGTGTGCAAATGAAGATCAAAGATGTCCTATTTACCCCAACACACAGTAGAAGGACAGAATTCACAGTTTTCACCATTTTCCCTGTGGGAGGGAAAAATGTAAACCAGAGACACGAATAGCTTGTATCAAATGGGAATATATAATCTTCCTCTGTTATTTCTAAAAGGTATAAACATGCTATCTAATAAATATTATTTTATTAATTCTTATAGTCATTTAAATACAGGAACTGCAGAACATTTTGGCTTGTTAAGTCATTATTTTCCATCTGAATACTTTGATTTATCTAAGGTACCCTGCTGCTACCACTGAGCAACCTAAAGGTTACTTAGATATGAGATGTAACTTACGTTAGGAACTTCAGCTCTGACACTGAAATAACCGTGGAAAGTCACTTTACCTCCCAGTTTTTTTGCCCACCCATTGTCTATCTTTAGAAAGGAAATATTTTTTAGCATTTTAGTGTGGGGGGGTGATACGTGAAAGTGCTAGGTAAAACATCCAGCTTAGTGCAAACTGTCTCAAGTGAGAACAAAAATATCCATTATCATTCCAGTTGCTAACAACAAGACCTGCACTGAGAGCTGTGTACCAATAAATACAAAGTCTAGTAATTTCATAGTGGTCTTGACATTATAGCAACAGCAACATTATTGCAACCTATAAGCCAGGCAAATCTATAACTTCAAGGTATCTTGAATTTCAAGAGTGCAATCATCTGCACTTAAGAATAATTTGAATTTAAGTCATATTTAATATCCTACATTGTTTTCCTTTGATCTGCATCCGAAAATTGGACTACATCTGAGAGTACACAGTACATGGCAGGGTAGTAATGAACTTTCACCCATCTAATAGATTTGTGAAGGGCTGTGGGTTTGCCAGCCCAAGTGCAAATGGTATTTCACTGGAAGCTTTGAACTCAGACATCAAGCTTGTATCATTTGTTTGGACTGTTATGTGGGTTTGGTACCCACAACAGTTATTTCCTCACAGTTGGTATCTTCTAGTGATCTGCACATGCTACTCCACTTCTGATCACTGAAATCATCTTTCTTTGTCTGCAAAACCTCCTGGGTTTGGGTACCAGTTTTCTTTTGTTGTTGCTGAAATATATTTTGCTCCCACCTACCTCATACTGACTATATAAAGAGGCATATCTGCTTTTGTTTATTATGCCATTCATGTCAGCTGTGCTTTGCTGTACATTTTCCTCCCTTGGCTACCTCCCAGCCTTTGTGTTCACAAAAGGGAGTGGCAGTGAACCTGAGATGTGTTGAGCCAGTTCCTGCCTGTCCGGGGGACTCAGCTGGCAGTTCAGCTGCAGTGCATGGACCACTGTATGATCCTAAGAAATGTCACCCATTCCTTCTTCAGGACAGAAGAAATTGCCAGAGCAATAAGTGTTCTAGCAGGCACCAGAGTATTCTGAAATAATTTTCTTGACTGACTTTTCCTGGTTCCTGTCATGAAGAGAAAAAATTGTGATAAAAATTATTCAAGCCCTTTCAGTTGATTTTCAGTGGGGTCAGCTCAGCACCAGTCCAAAGCAGGACTGTACTAACAGTCACAGGAGTAAGTTCCTGGTCAGCAGGAAGCAAAGAGCAGTGCTAAGTTGCTTGAGGTCATATTTATCTGCTGGACTTGTTCACCACACAGTGGTCTTTCAGTTTTTTCAGAAGCCAGGTAAAAGTTATCCTACACCATGATAGTTTCAGCTGACACTTCTGCTAAGTATCATAAGCTTACGGGATTGAGCCCAATTTGCACACAGGCATCTCTCTGCAAAATAGATGGTGGCAATTACTCACTACACACTTCTCTGGGCTCATGAAGCTCACTGAGTCAAGAGCAGATGCTACCCAGAAGAAGGGAGGAAGGAGAGGGTACTAAAGTACCCTGCACTGCTGGACTTCTTCCTTGTTGTATTACACCTGCAGCAGCTGGCCCATGACAACTCCCTGGTGTGTGACAGGGATGGCCATGACAAGGTCCTACCACTTGGGCACTGAATACAAGCCCCAACACATTAGAAACAAGTTTTTTGCTATAGTGTGCTTATTCAAAAGCTGGTTCCTCCAGGTAAATTGGGATGAAACTTGACTGTTTTTTCAGAAAACACATGTTCCATTCATTGGTCTTTGCTGCAGGAAAGGAAGAATGGTACTGCACAACCTACTGACCCTCTAGCAGAGAGGGCCAATCTCAGCTTTCAAATATGTGAACATGTGCTCGTGCAATGCTGCCAGGCCAAAGTATGACTGGTGTTCAAATGGTGTAAAAGCAGAAGTTAGAAATGTAAAAAAATTGATGTCCAACAGTAGAAGAAAAAAATTAATCTGGTCACTTTTTATACTGTGATTGTATTTTAGATGCATTTAAATGAACTACTAACTACTTAATAGGGGCTAACAGTCTTTTACATATGTGAACATATAATATAATACCTAGAGGGTAAAATATGTAAAGCCTTAATCTTTGGTCACAGCTGCAATGAGCTGAATCTGTAGCAGTATAAAAGAACCTGAATTCTCATTTCATATCACCAGTTTATAGGGACTGTGTATGCGTGCATTTGACCATGTGGCTGCCTTCAAAAAGTGGAGCCATTGCTCACAACACGAGCAGGTAGCTGTCTCAGTAAGGTGTATGCCTGCAATATTTTCACCGTGTTATTAAGTTTGGACAACAAAAAGAAACTATGGAGCTCACAACTAGGATCTAATGAGCTAGCATGAACTATTCACATATATCCATGTTATTTTATCTTTCAGATAGTTTGAATTTCACACTCATTGTAAAAAGGAAACAATATCATCTTGTAACAATCAGCATTCTTATAAATATCTTTCTACCAAAACAGTTCAAGGTCTTTGTAGCTAGAGCAAGAACTGCTGTTGTGTTTTTACTAACAAGTGTCCAGATATCAAAGATTTTAACACCGGCATTTAAATGACTCCCTATTTGTAGTACCTTCCCTTCTTTGTGTTTTGTGAACAACACAAGGGACTCCATATTGTCTCCAGTGAAGAGAAGTCCGCAGAAAAGACATGACAAGACAAAAGCATAAAGCATGTATGGACATACTCCAGAGACTTGGTGGCTCACAGCTGGGTAGCAACACAAAATAGGATTAGAAGGTCTCACACAAGGTTCAAGAAGTTCATCAAATCTGGCTGTAAAGAAGGGAGAAAAAAAATCTGCTGCACATAATATTTCAGTTCCAGACAGTGACTGTAATACTAATAATGAATAACCATAGGTAAATGCATAACAACTCACCAAATGATTGGAAACTATGCTGGGTCAAGGATTTCTCATTAGAACCAAAAAGTGCAGGTACAAGTAATAAAGATGATTTTATCAGAGAGAATGCTATTTCCTGTTAGATACTTACAGCATCTCCACAACATTAATCCCAGCTTATTGACAGGGTCGATTGTACATTAAAATCAGCAGCTTGGCAATTAGCAAAAAATGCTGTGTTGGCTTGCAAAGAAAATATAATTTGTGAAGCTCTCAAGGTTTCAGTCCAGGAATTTTGTTCTAACTGTGCTGCCTTTGAATACTTGGATGAAAACAAAGTGCTCCTTTAATGTGAGATGTCATTCTGCATAGAGTTCTGTTGGCTCCATTGCTCTTATTATTGTCTTTCTAGGAATAATACCTGTGTCTGCTTGAGATTTGGAAGATTAACATTGACAGGATAGAAAGGACAAGAGCAGCTGTTTCGTGATGGCATTTAGATAGATGATCTGTCTGCTGCCTAATCCACATATCATCTACATATCCAGTCAGCATAAGGCAACCTGGTAAAGAAGCTTATGTGACAAAAACCTTCTAAGCCTAGGAGTACGCCCTCTCCTACAGAAAGAAAGATTACTGTTGTGTTATTTCACTAGCCATACTGCTAGCATTCTGTAGGATAAAGTTTGAGTCTAAACCTGCAGTGTGTACACTCATGTTTAATAAATTCTGTAAGAGAAAATTTTTGGGCTTGAGAGGCAGAGGAAAAGCCTTTCTGGTTAAGCATTCAGATTTTGGAGTTCTTATTTTAAGGAGTCACAGGATCTGGCATGTCTTTCTTGTTGTGATAAGCATAGTCACAGTAATTGAGATACCAAATTGTGATAGTTGTGAAAGGCTCCCTAGGGAGTAAAGAGCTCAAGTATGATTTAATTTTAGTTATAGTTCTGGATTTTTTTTTCTTTTTTTCTGTTTGTCTTAATGAAAGATTTTTTAATAGAAAAATCTAAGCAACCATAGTGAAAAAAAAAATAACCAAGTCTGAAGTCAAACAGTATAAACAAGATTATTTAGGATGAAATACAGGTCAGTAAAGGAAGAGAATGATACTTTTCACTCAAGTGGAAAACTTAATCACACAGCAGTTTTCTAGGAAAGAAGACTGGAAGCTATTATAATTTCTCTGCATTCAGTGCTTCCGATCCTGTACCAGAATGACATTGTCATATTTTATATTTTTTCAGAACATAGAATTTCACCTGCAGAGAAAGCATGGAACCTGAACAGAATAAAGAATCTCATCTTAATTCATTGCAGCCTTTTTTGTGAGAACTGTTGCAGTTCAAAAACTTATGCACCTCTTAAAATCCCCAGCACTCTTCCTTTTTACTAGCTAGTCAAGGAGAAAGAATATACTAATGAATAAGAATTGTGAGCCTAATGAGTGAAAATTGTGTTTTCACTTCTGTAATTATTCGTTTACTTGCAGCATGTTATTCAGCTACTGCAAAGTTTTGTATGCCGGGCTCCTGGCATGGAAAAACTCTGATTAAAAAAGCAAACAAAAGCAGGCTTCATGCTGTGTGGAAACCAGCTTATTTATGTTACTACACTTAGTAAATATTTTCTTTAAAACATACCTTTGGTTTAACAAGATTTAAAATTCAGTGTATTATGATATTCTCTTCTTATTACTTGTGCTTTTGTTGAATTTTAAGAAGTTGCTTGAATAATGCATGATATCTTATGAAGCACAGAGGAAATGTTGTTAATTAAGGAGTACGAAATCAGAGATTAGAACAAAAAAATACTTTTTCAGTCAGGTCTTCTGTATGCCTGTCAGCAGGTATATTTTCCCTGTATTCATCAGCACTTTGTTCCACCACCTTTTCAATGTAGGGAGAATTGGAAATTTCATCATTGCATTTGTGGAAAAGGTTGGAATGTACTGTCCATTTAAAAACTGCATTTTCCCATGGTTTTTGTATAGTATTTATGTTATATCTCTTTTAGATATGTTTTCAGAAATGACATTTTGTAAAGCTTAATTGTTAGAAATCTGTTCAGTTTTCCACTGGCAAAAAAATTCCTTCATATGTAATCTGAATCTGGTATTTATGGTTCAAAAATCTGTTGGAATTTTTCTTCTACACAGGAGATCTGCTTAATAGTTAAATATTAAAAAGCTTTTCAGAGAAGCCTTTTTGAGTCACATCTGTTATTTCCCTTAGGAATTTATTGTCACAGATGTTACTTTTTTCTTTTCCCCTGTTGTTTTTTGGTGCGTTTTTTTTGCTTGGTTGGTTGGGTTTTTTTCATATTATTTCTATTCCAGCATTTGTTAATAAAGCAAATCTTTATTATAAGCTCAGCAATTCATCTATTACAAGAGGCCATAAGTGGTGGATCCTCTGCCCCTTCTGGTAGAAGTTCTTTCCTGCCAGCTGTCAGTATCACTTGCCCTGGAAGTCCTGCCCTTAGAATAACAAAATTATTTTGTTTGGAAAAGACCTATCGGTTCATGAAGTCCAACAGTAAACCCAGCACTGCCAAGTCCACTACTTAACCATGTCCCTCAGCATTCCTTCCAGGGATAGTAGTCATGTCCCAAACCAGTGTTCATCTACCCAGTGTGCAAGCTAATAACACAGAGAGTCAATATATAAGCAATATATTAGCAGTGATGTGCATAAAGGGGTGCTTGGGAGTATTTCCACAGAGGTAACATACATAACATTGGAACAGTCATACATTTTTACATTGTAAATTTAAATATTTAGCATATTCATTCTTCACTAGGTTTTTACTGATGTTACAATCCCTTAAACCTAATTGGCGTAGGGTATCCTCGATTTCATTTAAGGTACAGTGTCTTTAATTTTACTCTGCAAGCTCAGTAGGAGAGGGTCTTCAAGTGGAGGTGGGAATCTTGACTTCTGAAAATGTTGGTTTCATAATATAATTAATCAAGTTCACATAAACAAAACATTTTTCACTGATTCATGCAGTACTGCCAAACGTCTTGGGCAATCACAGAAATCACAGAACGGGGTTGGAAGGGACCTCAAAAGATCATCAAGTCCAAATCCCTTGTCAAGGAAAGCTCACTGAAGTTTCTAATACCTGGTTTTAGGTCTGTTCATTTGTTCAGTGCCATTGTCTTGTCAAGAGGAGACTTAGATCAGTTTCTTGTGTAACTTAAAAAAAAAAGTATTACATCCATAGAATGTGACATCAGTCCCAGTCACCTCTCCCATTTACTCCACCTCTCTCCCCTGGTGGTTGCCATTTTGTAAAGCAGTGTAACTCAGATTTTGGCAGACTGCCCTTAAATTAGCTGGCAGGACCAGCTGTCCCTTCCAGTACAGCTGGAAGTACATCAGAACAGGAAACTCCTGCCCACGATGTACATGGAGACACCATTTTTGACATCATCTTCCCTCATCTGTTTTTCTGCTTCTCTGTAACTGTCTGGCTGATATTTTAAACCCAGCAGACCCACATGATCTCAGAGCATACCCATTTCCATACCCATTCTCCTTGCTCAGATATAAAGATATGTATTATTATGTATATTTATAAACACACTGGTAACACCATATGTGAACATGGAAAATCAGTACTAAATGCCATCTTCAGAAGAGTTTGTGTATGAAGACAATGAGGAAAAGCCTCAAAAGAATGCCCAAGAAAGATGACATGAACTGGAAGAACTGGCTTGGCCTGTGAATTGTAAACTTTCTTTTGAGGTTGTTTCATTAGAGAGGGAAGGTAGTAGGGAACTCTCTTTGCCACAGCTCTGTCAGAGCCTACAGGTACCTGTAAGATGGTTAAGAGGCACTGTGCTATATGAGTTTCTTTACCTTTAAGTTGATGAACTCATAGAAAGTTTCATAAGCTCTTCTTGAATCACCAAGGAGAGAGAAGGCAGTAATGTGCCATGATCTGTTCATGATCTTGTCCAGGCCTGCCACAGTGGAACCAGAGAAAAGAGGTGAAGAAAAAAACTGGAAGTGGTGTTTGAAGAATAAAAAAAAGGCTGCAGTACACTGACTGGTGACCAGTGTCACTCATACTCTGTGGCCATTCCCAGGGAAAGATTTCCCTGACATTTGCCATGTGTTTCCCCACACTGCTGGAGCACCACCTTCTCACACAGCCCCTGCACACCCTGCTTCTTCCAAAATCCCTTCCTTGTGCCAGGTCCTGTCTGGATGCCCCAGATAGCCCCACAATGCCCAGAATCAGTTGGGAAAGGAAACCCCTTTCCCAGCCAAACCTCTGATCCCAGACAGCCAGACCTTGTCCTTCAGCCTCTGTCACAGAGGCATGGGGCTGAGGTGGGGAGAGGGAAAGGGGTGTGGGCAGGATGGATGGGGTGGTTATTTTGAAACCAGCCTGGGTCAAGTGACTTCAATTTCAGCCTTTGTTGCAAATGTCTTGAATGTCTTGAATGTCTTCTAGGTATCCTGCAGTTCCAGTGGCATCCCTGCAGGTTTAGCTGAGGCAGCCCTGGTCAGTGTGCTTTTTTTTTCATGGATATCTTTTTGGAAAATCTGTTTCTCTATCATACACACCACCTGTAAGTACTTCAATGAGGAAAAGCAGGTGTCTATTTCAGGCCCCTACTTACGCCTGGGCCCAAATACCAGCACTCCTTTGTGGACAGAATATGCCAATTGACTTGGTGTAGGCTGGTTCCTTGCACCTGGCAGCAGAACAGTGCAGGTGTCTGCTGCTGTTGATTTTTTCCTGTTCTCTTGTTTATGGGCCCATTCAATGTTTCACCCAGAACTTGGGTATTTGCATGGAATGGATATTGGAGAGACCTCCAGTGTTTGGTGATGAAAGCTTCTGTGATTTTTGCCAGAACTGAGCATTAATTTCTGTAATTCTGCAGCAGTCCTGGATTTGTCTGGGTTGTTTTATTCTGTGATGTTGTAGTAAGGACCAGAGGCTGCAGGGGTTGCATAAGCTACAATGTAGTACAAAGATGTTTTTGTGATGAACATGAGAAATGTATTGAAATAAAAAACATTTTCTGCCTTATTTTAAAGACAATCCTCCCCTGCCCTGGTGGCTGTCTCATCCACAGGCTCAACTAAACATTCTTCATGGTGCAGAATGTGTCATAACAATTTAGTGAAAGTGTATACCACATTGCAAATTTTAATCTGATGTGGTGATTATATAGTATTTTTAGATCCTTATCTCAGGAGATAAAAAAACTCAATACACCAAATAAGTAATATCTAATAACATTAGTAGGTGGGCTGCATGAGGACAACAATGCTGCCAAATGTTATGCAGTTCTACCATGGAAAGAGCATCCTGTATTTTAACTCTGCAGGCTGAAGTTGTCTTCAGTCCTATGATTATCACCTTATGGAAGCTAGGGAAGTGAAGGTTTAATATTACTTAAGAGGCACTGATTAAACAGATTAAATTGCCATAGAAAAATCCAAGAACTTCTGGACTTTATTTCCATTTCCATGGCTGAAATAAAAATAGGCTTAATTCCAGGAGTTTAAGCAAAAGGCTAAAAATAATTATTGAAATAAAACTGTCATCAGTTCCAGCAGAACAGAGCATCTGCTCAAGATGGATATGAAATGGAGATTAAGAGATGATGGAAAATGTGAAGTACAAATTATCAAAACAAGTGAGAAAATACAAAATACTTAAAGGCTGTGAAGACATTAGTGAATCATTTTACAAGTCAAGGCTGTTACAGAGATCAGGAGAAGACATGCCAGAATGGTAAGGGAGAGTCTCACCTCTTTCCTGGCTCTTTTAAACATGAAATAGTAAATCTAAATAACATAATTAAATTCAGACAAAGAAGTTGAACAAGGCAGCACTAATCCACTCTTTTTGTGTGGAGCACAAGGCATCCATTAAACTATTACAACAACGCCCATTACTAATATCAGATCCATGTGGGACTAACTTGTCCCAGGGAACAAGATCCTTACTTTTTCTCACAGATTAGCTAAGTGGAAGGATTGCTACTAAGAGGAAGACTACTATCCTCTTTGAGTTAGGCAGAAGAGAGAACAATTTGGTACTGGCTTACACTGGAAGAGTGTTTTTTAAAAGAGATTTATTTCAGAAAGAATAGACTTAAGGATCCTTCTGTATCTCAGATGTTTCCACATCCACCATTTTCTCCTTTAAGTAGTCTTTCTACTCTAGAAGCTCGCACTACAATAATGTAAAGCTATAGAAACTTCTCAGTACAAAACGCTGGATGACATGCATTCTTTCACCCCCTTTAACTTGTCTATGAACCTGCAGCAATTTTCCCTATTCTTATTACCTTCTTCCTCTCTTCTAATCCTCTCCCTCTACAAAGTATGGATACTTTTTTCTACTTACTATCCCCATAAAGAAAGCCAAATCCAACATAACAGTGACACACGACAAAGATGTGACAGCTTGTCTTGGCATGCCACATTTCTGCCATTATGAGATGCCTTTGGTAATAAGAGTTTACTCAGTAGGGCTCGTATGAGTCCAAATGGTACCTCTGTTAGCTAACATGTTTTGGAGAGCTTTTTTAAAGATGTCATTATTCCCACTACAGCCACTGTGGAAACCAGAACAATTAAACACGTCTTTACGTTGATTTCTGCTAATCCCTTTCATCTGTGCTCCACAGACAAGGACAAGGAGCAGGTAATTAATTGGTTAAAGTTCTCTTGCAGTCTGCCCTATCATGCCATTCTATCTTCCTGCTGCATGGACAAAATCCCATTTGCATGATCTGCATGTATAGGAGATTCTTCTGTGGGACCTGTGAATGTCTCACCACCCTGACAAATATTTATATGGCCCATCTCCAGGTCAGCTGCAATCTGCAAGAATTCCTAAGGCACTTGCTATGTCAATGACAGAAAGATGTAGGACAGAACAAATTACTGTGGAGAAAAACAAAGAGAGCTTTAGAATATTTGTACCACTTTACATGACACTACATACTCTGTGGTTTGGGTTTTGTTTGGTTGGTTTTGTTTGTATGTTTTTTGTGTGGTTTTTTTGTTTGTTTGTTTGTTTTTTTGTTTTTTGTTTTTTGTTTTTTGTTTTTTTTTAATTGCAAATATCCACACTTTAATTGAGAAGTTGAAAACATTACTGAAAACAATATCTGTAACACCCAACATGCAGTTATGGGTGCATCACTTTCTGACAGTACATTTTTGTGTCTGCATTAGATAGCAAAGACAGTACCTAGTAGAATGAGACTAGCCCTTATGTGTTTATTAAGATAAGCTTGTTGCTAAAAATTACATCCTGGTGAATAATAATGCAGAATTATGAAATAAATGGAGAAGCTATTCAAACTTTTTATCTCCAGGGTGACTACAGCATAAAATACCAGCTATTTTTGAAGAGTAAATTGAAGCTTTTTTAACCTGATGGAACTCATTGAAAATGTTGAAAGAAGTAGTGGATGAAGGAGAATGGATGAATATAATTTGTTTTAAACTGCAAACAACACACTCTGGCTGAAGGTCTTCACAAGAGACTATGAAGCAATTGTGGTGGTCATGGATGAAAATCCCTTAATGATTAAAAGTAGTTAACAGATAAAATATGAAGTAAAAAACCCCACAATTTTTCCAAATAGGAAAAGGTTAGTAATGAGTTGCCCCAGAGATGAGCATTAAGAACTACCAGTCTGTTATGAAATGTGTGTACAACTGACCTGAAGGAAGGATGAATTGGAGCAGTAGTTGCACAATAATTGCACAATTTTTTAGTTAATCAGAAGAAGATGGAAGAAACCTAGAGATTTTCAAGAGAGGAAACACCTTAGATCAGAAAATATTAATAGATATTAATTATCAGTGATTCACAGTCATTCAACTGTGAATCAGGAGGTACCAGTTCAAGTATATAACAGGAGAAAAATGGGTAAAAGCACTTCAGCTAACACTAGCAATTTGCTGTGATGTGTTCTTTTCATTTTTGGCACAAATCCACGTGTTCTGAAGAAGTTTGTTTGGAAAAATGAATTAGTGTTAAGGTTTAATTTCTGGCATAATTCCAGGGATTTATGTAGACAAGCAAATAGCATGCTGTCCCTCATTAAGATTTTTCCTTGTAATTGTTTCAAAAGGTGAAGAGGTCACCAGATTACTTTTAATTAATATTTTGTTATTTGTATAATGCTGGCTACAACTTTTTTAATAAGAAACTTTTCACAGTTTTGGTTTCATTACAATTACCAAGTCAACTTTTGAAAATTTGGAAAGTCTCATCTTAGAAAATTGCTTATGTAGCAATTTCCAGCATAGGTTTATGTCTGAGTCCCAGGAGGCATCTAAAATCCTGCATTAATCTTTGGTCACCTGCTTTCAAGGAATACTAATTTTTATAGTGAGAGTTTCAGAGTAAGTAGACTTTAACTAGAGTAAATCTGTTCAGTTGCATAACACAGAATTAAAATTTAGCTTTCACCTGGATTATTCTCCTATGTAGACATATGTGGCAACCTGAATATGGACATACTTAGGCTGTTTGCCTTTTTTAAAACCTGTTATCATTACTGATGAAATAGAATTTAATGAACTCTAGAGCCTTAAGAAAGAAGAACTGGGATTGACTAGTTTAGAAAAATAACTGAGGAGGGATGTGACTTCTGTCTATAAATGCACAAGAAATGTATATGCCAGGAACACCTCTTAAAACTACTGCTACAGGTTGGAGTTCTCAAGAGAACTAAATGTAGCTGAATAATTTTAGACTAATAAATAGAAAACAGTTTCTTGTAGGCAGAAAAATGGAGTTCTGGACTAGATTTTTGGGATGGACAGCAAACATTGTGTTTACTCCAGGATTTGTGCAGGTGTTCTAGATGTTGCCTATTGTATTTAAATTACTATGGATGCATGAACTTTGTATCAGACCGTATCATCTAGGAGAAAGGGGCACGCGTAATGCACATTTGCTGTGAACATTTGCATACTCACAAGTTTAGAAGTCATGTTGGAGGTCAGATGTGAGCAAATGTGCTGAGGACAGAGCATGCAGTGAGCCTGTGACCTCAGAACAACCAGGGAGGATGCTTAGAAGACATCACAGCAGGGAGCAAGCCCCAGACTGAACCTGGGAGGTAATGAATGGGAGACTTTCCTCGGAAGCTTTTTATTGGGTAAAATGTCTTCACACCAGGAAACTCCTGAAATTTACTGAGGAGAGAAAGATTTGGGAAGGGCACAATGTCCGAGGTTTTAAACATGTCTGTGTGCATGTGTGTACACGTATGTGTCTATGCCTGTGGAATTTGTACTGAGGACTTTCTTTTGCTGTATTTTTCTAGTTAAAGAGGAAATTATGAGTATCTTACTTTGCATTCACCTTAAGATGAAGACATACAATTCCTTCACACTTCAGTTTTCATTGTATCTGACCGTTCCTCCAAAAGATTCAAGAGGAATAATATCCATGCTTGATTTCTGAGTGTTGTTCTGTGTGCAACCTATTTTCCACACAGAAAGTCTTTCTTTTGTTTTATTGTGTTTGCCAAAGATTATCATTCCTCACTGACTTACTTTACCAGTTATACTTTTCTGTTTTGGATCAGCAATTTTATGACATTAGGTCTTTATAACAGATTGTCTTTTACTATATAATCACAGAATCACAGAATTGGTTGGGTTGGAAAGGACCTTTGAGATCATCAAGTCCAGCCCTTAAACCACTGCTTCTGTGGTTACCAGACCATGGCACTGAGTGCCACATCCAGTCTCTTCTTAATTTTATTGTTGTTGCTTGAATCCAAAGAGTTTAGTAAAGAGACCATGATGATTAAAATGATTGAAATGTTGAAAAGCACTTGATATTTTTACTAGTATGTTGTCAAACTCAGGAAGGTAAATAACTAAAAAAGGGAGTGTGTGTATATATATATATATATTAATGTAAATATATCAATTGGTGATATAAGATGTTCTTCATCACCATTTGATATTGGCCAGTGGCTCTCCAAAATTAACTAGAAAGCTGGACACAAAAATGCCTAGGGGCTCAGATGAACAATACAGCTCTTTAAAACAAATAAATATGAAAAAAGTTAACACCTATGGGGTGTTGTCGTTTGTTAGTGCAAAGATATATACTGCAAATAAACATATTTTGGATTCTGCTTCCTCTCAGTAATGCCATACACTTAAGTATAGTTACAAGTAGACAACTGTAGAAGCATAACAGCCTTGATAAGAAAGGGTTTTCTTTGGAAGTAGTAGAAGAATTTCAGACAAATGATGACACTGTCACTTCATCAAGTGAAGTGCACCGAGGACAAAATACTAGAGTAAAGAAGTATCTGACAGACTGTCATGTTCCAAGGGCTGGAAATGTGGAGATTCTTGTTGGATTCCATAAGCACAAAGTAAAGATAACACAGTATCAAGTTCAACTACATCATTTCATTGAACACAGACAGAACTAGTAGGCATTAAAACTATAGTTGTTATTCTAATCCTAGAGAGAAAAGAGAGAGAAAAGAGAAAAAAAAGGAAGGGGAAATAAAGCATCACCCAAAGGTAAGGAAGAGAGCAAGAGGGGGAGAGAGAGAGAGAGAACAAGAGGAAGGAGAGGAAAGTCAGCATCCAGGAATCCAGCAGCTTCCCATTTGTCTCATTGCAGAGAGGAAGCGGCTGTGTGTGTGTGTGTGTGTGTGTGTGTGTATGTGTGTGTCTGTCTGTCTGTCGGTGTGTGTGTCTGTCTGTCTGTGTGTCTGTGTGTGTGTGTTTGTGTGTGTGTGTATCTGTGTGTCTGTGTGTCTGTGGTGGTGCTACCCTAAGAGAAGGGCAGGGGGGTTAGAGTCTCCTCCTTTTATGCTATCCACTTCTTGCTGTGACACAGCTGGTACCCAATCGTTGGTTGTCCTGACTTGGCCTGGAAATTCCCATGGGTGGTCACCTCCATTGTACTTTGCCATCTGCTGCATCAGCTGAATTACCCAGTTTTTGGCTGGGTGTTTTCCCCTAACTGTCTCTCCTAATTAACAGAATCCAACCTGGACCTGTCAAGGAGCTGGGTTTTTTTAAACTTTATGACTTCCCTCTTATCTCTTCTTAGGCTGTCTCTTCTCAAGCTTTATGGCCTCACCTCCCATCTCTTCCCAAGGACTTCAGACTGCTTGAGACAACACATCATTCATCCTGCTCATGAGAGAGAAAGATTAGAATATCACTACCTGTCTGATTCTGTGGCATGGGGCTGTAGGACAGTGCTATAAGTATTTCCAGGAAACATTTCTTCTCCCTTCCTCCCCACCCACCTCCCCTACATTATGCCTTTTTTTTTGGGGGGGGGAGGGCATGGGGGTGAGAGTAGTGCTTCCAGCTGGCTATTGGAGTTTGAGGCAAAGCCTGACAAATACACTGCTGAAATTTTCAAACCTTGTTGAGGAGAGGGGCACCCAGCCTTGCAGAGGAACACCTGGAAAGGAGTGAGGGAACAGTGCTGGATTGTTTGAGGCATTGATTGAGCTGTCTGCCTTGGATTGGAGATGTGCTTCTGAGACCTTCCTATCAGGTACTAATAATGTCAGTAATTTCAGAGACAAATAAGAGGTCATCTTATGTTCTAAGAAAAATGAGACTGCAATGGGATTTCAATGTACCTGAAGTGTCACTATATTCAAAAGCTTACTTGGCAGTGAAGCCCAGTGTAGGTTAAAAGTAGCTGTCCCTTTGCAGAGCAGAGAGCCTGTTAGAAGATGTTGCTTATGAGCATAATTTTTGAAAAAAGTTAAAAACCTACACCAGGAAAAAATAGCCCTTGATTTTCAAAGGCCCTAGTCTTCTCCTGCCTTCGTTCTTGTATTTTTCTCCTTTCCATTTCAACCATATCTCTTAAATAATTTCTCTCCCTGTTCTCCTAAGATGCAAAGACTCTGTATATACTGTGGAAACTGGATAATCCACAGGAAAGGAGGGGCAGCCCATTTCTGAGTATCTCTTTCTCAAATCTTGTGCTCTCATTAAGGATATATGCCTTCCTCTTAGCTGGTCACCTTGCTTCAGGTCCTGCCTTAGAAAGTTGTCAAGAGGCCTTTGGAAAGTACTAGGTGTGAAGATTTAAATGAGGCAATAATATCTATTTTCCTCTCAGAACAAGCTCTCATATCTCTGTTTATTGGCTTGATTTGTTAAAAGTGAAAAAAAAATAATCTGGTTTGGCTTACCGAGAAGATAGTCTTATAAAGAATCATAAGAGATGAAACTTTGAATTCCAGTTTACATAAAACTTGAAACCAGGAGAGGATTAGGAATCTGAGGGTGTCGATACCGTGGTGGAATTATTCTGGCAAACAGAAGTCTGTGTAGCCAGTTCTTTCAATGTATTTATTTATTGCTGATATTCTTGTGCAGTAGTTTCATATCACACTGCTAGTCATTTTTCTTCAAGAATGTATGAATCAGAGTGACTTTTGCTGAACCGTTTAAATGGGTGATTGCTACAGAGTATTGATAGGGTTCTGAATTGCATTTGGATACTGTGAGATTTACAGTATGTTACTGTACATAAGAACAATACATGGGCTCCTTCCCTCCCAGCCTAAATGCTTTTAATGCAAATAATTAAAATGCATTGATCCACTTGAAGTTATATCCTACTTAACAGGTATGAAAGCTTTGTACAAGAATGGAGATATTGGTAACAGACAGCTTCTATGTACTGTGCTAGAACTAATACAGCAGTGGTTTTGTTTCTCATTTGTTCTGTGTGGGTTAACTGGTCACTTAACCAACTCTTTCCCTCTAAAACTAATTGGGCGGTTTATATGACTTTTCCTTTTATTTGTCTCCTTGATCTGACAAACAGATTGTTTGCAATAAAGGATTTTTGCATTGTTTAAGTGGCTAATTCTCTGCCTCTGGGGTGGACAGCAACTCCTTCATGCTAAGAAATGAGGGAGAGAGAAACCCTTAAGGAATCCTAGAGCATTTCTACAGCTGGCCTCATTAAAATATCTGTTTCCAAAAGATGGGACATCTTGTTCTGTAAGAATCTTGTACACAGTAGGCTTTGATGTATTTTCAGAACATACAAAAAATATATAATGATGTAAAGAAAACCCAGCTCTAAGACTTATTTATATGGGTAATGCCTGGAACACTCCCTACACACCTAAGCCTTTCCTCATACCAGCTCTGTTGATGCAGGTCTGTACTGATGACCTCCTCTTTATTTCTTTCTTTACTCACATTCTCCAGGATTTCAATAAAACTCCACAAAACAATTACAGGTGAGCAGGTGGTGAGCAACAGATACTTCTTGCCCTCTGTTTTATTTTCTTTATTTATACCCTTGCCATGTTTAACCTCAGTAAATATCCCTCCCTTTCACATTAAACCTATGGATAAGTAACCAACCTGGTGATGAGTTTGTCATCATGTTCCTCATTTCAGTACAATTCTCACTCATCACTTCTGGGTCTGTTAAGGATTTTCTTATCTTGATCCAAACAGCAACAATTTGTAATAGAACTTTCTCATTTCCAATGGAAAGCTGTGGGTTCCCACCTGGGACAGTGGCCTAGTATTCCTGTAAGGCAGCTGCATATTGTGGATAAAATATAACCTTTCCCTAAGGACAGGCATAGAGCCTGTGAACTCCTAAAGTCCCAGGAAAGTCAGGTTAGGGAATAACAGCTAAAGAAGACCTCAGGCCTTCTGCTGACTTTCTGCATGGGGTAAATTGAAGCATGTGCAAAAAAAATTGTAGTCTTTGATTAATTTTGGTTATGTTGTCTTTCTGTTTGTCTGAGCATCTCCTCTTATTATGGGTTTGAGTATTTTTAGTTTTGTTTTTGTTTTTTTAATGCTGAAATGGATTTTTTTCTTTTGGCATACATAGTATTTTTTGGTCTTTTTTTTCTAAACCAGGATATCATAACCTTTCCTCTAGTCCTTGGTGTTGGAAGTGTCCATATCAGTTTCTAAAGGACTTATTTTTCTGTTGTATCTTTTGCCAAGGTAGGAAGAACTAATGTGAAAAAAGTCTACCTATGGAGGCTGAAAACTGAGTTATATGCTACTAAATCTTTCTGAAACACGTCCTGCTCATCACTGGGAGATAGAATACTTCAGGTGTTATCTAATATGGCAATTTCCACTTTCCTGTGGAATTTTCAGATTTAAAAGTTTCTTTGCCTACCTGTAGTCTTCAGGCATATAGGAGCAGTTGAACAAATAAATACATACAAATGAGTTGAATCCCTGTTTCTCCTGTTAATGGATTACTCTTGATTTTCGTACATTTAAAGATTTATGAAAAATCACAGAAAACCTCACAACTTAGTTCCAGGTAGTGTCTTCAACAGTTTTTCCATGAGCTGCTTGTTTTGCCAGTCTGTTAATCACAGCACCTTGTTTCTTCCATTTGAGTCAATGGCCAGCAAAGAGTTAACACAAATAAAAGGTAAGAAAATAATGAATAAATGTGGAAAATTAAAACATGAAAAATTGTAACTAATGCAAATGTCTTTGAATATTTTAGGGCTGTAGGCACTCAAAGATGCATTTGTTAGCTGACTGAATTTGAATAAAGAATTGCAAGCAACAGTTTTTCTTAGTGAATAACTAGCTCATCCCTCTAACATTTTGGGGAAGGGAGTGAAGCAGAACAAAGGAACTCCTGAAGCAAGTTTATGTGACAGCTTTAGCTGATTTTAGAAAGCTTTTGAGCAGCAGGTATTGGCATAATGCAGTAAGAGGAAGCCAAACGTATGTGCTTTGGAACACATGTCTCAGATCTGAGGAGAGTTGCTCTACACCAGAAGTCATACCCTGGTAGAAATCAGAATGAAAGATGAAAGAAAAAAAATTCAGAAGGAAAAGAGCAGTGATTCAGAAGTTAAACTTGTGTCTCAGTTGTTCAATATCCAAGTTCAAAATTACTGAATAAGTGAAGACTGAGTATTTTACCTGTGGTGTGCCTTAAGAAAACTTGAATCTTACTGAAGTAATTTCTTTAATGGAAGAAAGATGGTGCTATTATAAAATGTGACAGATAACAATATCTTTGGAGGGGGGGGAGAAAGAGCTTGCAAACAAATTGCTTGACTTTGCATAAGAAATTGCTGGCTTGCATTATGAATTCATAAATACAAAGTTGCAGGGGGGGCTACCTCATTAAATCAAATAAAAGCAGTGGGGAGAAAAAAGAATTAGGAATCACTTTCCCTACTCCAGGCCCATGGGAAAAACAGAACCATGTGAGGTGAAACACATTCTGCATTCTAGTTTTTGCTTTATTTATATGTGTGCTAATAATTTAAATAATTTTGAATGCATAAAGCCAAAATTTCTCTATTAGACAAAGCTGGAAAATATTTTATCAACTGCAGAACAAATAGTTAGCTTTAAATGAAAGGAATCTTTCTGCATTCTGCAAAAAAACCCACCTAAACACTGGTGCTGATAATAAATTTACCTGACTCTTTTAAGCCAGTTCTCCAGAATGATCTAATATTTTGGTATTTACATTATTAATTTTTTATTCTCAGAATTCATTTTGATATAATTGACTGAAAACTACCTAGCTAGCTCTTTTTCTCCCTCTTTATTAACTGCTGTACTGATCTGTATTCTGTTTTAACATTCTTATGTACATGCACACATGCCAGGATGCACTGTTGCATTGCTATCTCAATATCCCTCTTACTTCCCTGATATAACTTGTTTTATTTTATAACATCAGATTGTAAACTCCTTACTTTGGATTACACTGTGTCACCCCAACTAAATGGCAGATGGAACTCAATGACACTACTTGTATTCAGTGAGACTACTTATTAACGATAAGCACGTGCACAAATCATCAAAAGACTTAGAAACAACAACAAAAAAAAAAAACAAAGCCAAAAAGCACACACACACACACACACAAAAAAAAAAAAAAAAAAAAAAAGGAAGAGAGAGGAAAAGTGGTGATGGATATTTAAACAGCAATAATGCCCCTGCATAAATGATTTGTCGGAAAAGGAAGCTGAATATCAACCATAGCTATAGTGGTTGAAATCTGCAAAAAAACTTGCAATTTTTTCCAAACAGTAAGGATAGGATATTTAAATTTTTATAGCTTTATTTTTCTTTCTGCCATGAATTTTGTTGTGCTAGCAGCAGGTTGCTTTTGGACAGTCTGAACTTTGCAGGGCACTGATGACCTCTCCACCACTGAACACTGCATAAATCCAGGCAGCAGCAGTTTTCTCCCATCCCTGTTTAACCCTGAACTGGAGAGTTAATCTCCTACCATCTCCTTCCTATATCCAAGTTTGTGGGCAGTTTTGTGCCTGACCTCTGTGTTGAGGTTGTAAGAAGGATGATCATTCCACTGATTTTACTTCCATTTCTGCTTTTTTTATGTGGTAGATGCAGCAATAAATACCTGTGGATGTGAGTTTACACCCACTAGCATCTCTGTTGAGGCCACCAGGCTAGATCATCGTTGCAAATTGCTTTTTCATCACTTACCATGAAGTTAAAAACTTAATTTTGCTCTAAGGCAAGGTTGATTCTTTGCTGCCTTTATTACATGAATGGGAAAAGCAGAAGATGTAAATGACAGAAAGGTTAATGACTAAAGACAGATGATCTTTTAAAGCTTTCAGCTATTAGTATGCTTTCAAACTTTCTATCTTGCTTCAGATAAATGTTTCAGGTGGGTTTTTTTTATCTGTAGTCATGAGAGCTGGGATGCTTTTGTGACACTTGCTGGCTCCCATATAAAACCTCTAGGTATTTCTGTGGGCATGTGTTCCTTTTGTGTTTGTTCTCTCTAGAATGTTTTTTCCAACTGGGCAGTAAAGGATATCAAAGAGAGCTTAGGCCCAGTGTTATGTCAGGCTGGCAGCCAGTTGTGTGATGCCAGCATTTCAGTGCCTTGAGATGGATGGCAATCTGCTGATCCTATTCTGAAATGGCACTGGCAGTAGCAGGAGGACCAGACATGTCTACATGTCTCTTTTAACAAAGCAGCATGGTCTAAGGTAGATGGAACCCAAAGGCACAATCAGACCCAGCTTGGTCCTACTGAAATTTTCCATGAGGTTGGATTCCTTTCAGCATATGCTTTTTTTACACACTAACATCAGACAGGCAACAGGCTCCACAAACTGTGGTGGAGGAAAAGAACAAAACATAGAAACAGTGTCATAGTAAGGATGGTGCAGTGACAGAATGTCAGACAATTACTGCCTGGGGTTCAAGGACATACTTCAGGGGATGCTCTGAGATATATGTAGATGCATGCCTTCACTTTCTTCATAAGCAAGTTCCTGCTGTGGAAGTTAAGGATGGTTAAAGTTACAGTAATTACAAAAATGATGTGTGAAATGCTAATTGTAGGTGGAAGTTTCTGCAGTAGAATGGGTGCTGCAGCTCATGATGCTGTGGGAGTGAGGCACAACGAAGAAGTTTGTCTTGATGCAAGAAACACACACGGACACTTCCAAAAGTCAACATACAAGCCTGGCATCATAGTCCTTCTCCAAATGTTTCCTTCTGTTATTTCCTTTCTCAGACCATATTTATTTTCGATATACATTTCACTCTGAGAGTTTCCCAACATATATATTTCTCCCAATCATTCCTTATCTGTTAATGACACTATCTTGCCACCTTAGGACTTTTACTTACTTCTAGCAATGTGATCTGTGTATTATGATGATTTGCTTGTAGTCTGGAAGAATAGTGAAAAAGATTAACAGAGTAAAACGGGAGAGTCATCTATGGGAAATACCTGGGGTGGTACAAAACCAGAGCCCAAGTTTTTCCTCAAAAATACATAATTTGCTTATTTATTCTTTGCCTTCTGATAGTAGTTAGCTAGTGGTTAACATATCAACACTTGTAAGGCAAATACAGTGTGGTTAAATTGTTTAAATTCTTCCCCCTCCTTTAATATTAATTTCATTTGCCTGATGCATAAATAAAATTTAAATACAAATAAAAAATTTTAAAATAACTGAGAAAATAATTCTAAAGTAAATTATGTAATGCTATGTGAATCTTGGGCAAAATAATGTCCTACATCCTACAAAAATAATGTGAATCACTAAGAGGGTTTGGATCTTATGTCTAAACAATGGACCAAAGGAGCCTCCCAAAATCTTTCCAAGCAGTTGCATAGTTATACAGAACTTGATTGTTGTGCTGAATAGGTGTAGTAGTGTAGCTGTGTAAAAGCCAATGACTTTGGAGTCTGTGCTGCATGATAGCGTATACATTTCTGTGCCAGTCTACACTCATATCATTCCCTGAAGCTAGGACATCTGAATGTAGAATTTGCTGCATTTTAGGGAAGAAGTTCTGATTGGAGCTTTGTTTCTGTTTTTACATCAAAAATTTCAGAACTTGTCACGGTCACGTAGTGTAAATCTGCCATGAAGATGGCTAGGAGTGCAGAGAGCCCTGTAGAAAACTCTATAAATATTGGAGTGTAACGGGGCAATAGGGCACATCAGGACTTCACAGCAACCCAAGTTAATTAAGAGACCATGTATGTAAATTAAGCCTTTTAATGATAAAAAATAAATATCTAAAACAAGAGTTCTCCATTAAAATAATGGTTAAATATATAGTGAAACACACTTTTGAATTTACCAATCTGCATGGGGAGGAAGAGACATTTGCTCATAATGAAACCGATACCTCCTCTAACAAACCTTTTTTATTCCTCCTGAGACAGAAATTGATGATGTATCCTAATAAAACTGTTGCTTCTTCAGAACTGAGAATAAATTAAGAGGTTTGTAGAACAACATATTTAGAACAATATATTAATAGTACTGTTCTATGATTTCAGAATACTTTCACAGAACACCTTTGAGCACATTAAAATGCTAGCAAATATGAATAAACATTGAGAAATCTGTCCTTAAAACCTCCTTTTTTAATTTGACAAGAGTTTTATATCAGCCTGAATCATATGTAATTAGAAGAAGCAGTGTATGTCAGTCCTAAACTGACACCTAACTTCATCCTCTTAAGGTGCCAGAAGTTTTCAGGTGTATCCTGCTGCTCTGACTTTTTAACTGCTATGGCACTTCAGTATGGGAATACCTGGACTGCTGTCCCAGTCAGTTTAATTTTTAAAGGTCTTTTTTTTAAAAAAAGACAGTAGAAGAGAGATTCTTGTTGTGACCAGGCAGACATCCAGGCAATATCAGTAGCACTCGGATTTCTGAATTGTGCCTTAGCTGCAGATGCTATTCTGATTACTTTTCTACAGCTAAAGAGCAACACATTTGAAGACTTTTTCTTTTCTCTAATGGCAAATGAGAAAACGCCAACATTATTTTTTTAACTAGTGTAGTAAAACTTAAGGAGACACTAAAGCTAAGTATCTTAGGCTTGGGAGTAACACTGTGCATGTGTGGGTAAATATTCTGATTTGAGTCGGGAAGAACCAATTTTCTTTACAGTAATTTTACTTTTCGGTTAAGTCTCTTCTAAGTAACTGCAATGCCTGAAATTAACAACATCTTTTTCAGTCCTAGAAGTGAACATTGACATTAAATATTATAGACACATTACAGGATCAATAGCCCAACTAAAGTTTATCTACACCAATGCATGCAGCATGGGGAACAAACAGGAGGTGCAGTGGGGAAATCATTGTACAGTTGCAGTCACCCAAACATGGTGGGATGGCTCACAGCTGGAGTGCTTCAATGGGTGGCTGTAAACTCTTCAGGCAGGATAAGGAAGCTGAGGTGATGGGGTCACCCTGTATGTTAGAGCGTGTTTTGACTGTCAATAGCTTGATGGTGATGCTAGGGTTGATTGTTTATGGGTAAGAAACAGGGAAAAGGCCAACAAGGCAGATATCATGGTGTGAGTCTTCTATAGACCAGGCAACATGGATGAAGAGGCAGATGAAATATTCTATATGCACTTACTCTCATGGGGGAATTCAACTTACATGATGACTGCTGGAAATGCAATACAGCAAGAAGGAAACTGCCCAACCTTCTTTGCCTCAGTCTACTAGTAAGACCAGTTGTTCTCCAGGCCCTCATCCCCCTAAGGAAATGGCTTCAAGTTGCACCAAGGGAGGTTAAGATTGTATTTAGGTAAAATTTCTTCACCAAAAAGGTTTTCAGGTTTTGTAATAGGCTGCCCAGGGAAGTGGTAGAGTCACCATCCCTGGAGATATTTAGAAGATGTGCATGTGGTGCTGGGGGACATAGTTTAGTGGTGGACTTGGCAGTGCTGGGTTAGTGGTTGGACTTGATCTTGAAGATTTTTCCAACCTTAGTGATTCTATGATTCTTTGGGTAAATATAAAATGGTTGATCAATGATTTACATGTGTGCAAATGTCCTTTAGCAGAGAAAAAGCAACAGGAGACTAGAAAACATTAACTGTATTTGTTTCACATAGAAGGAAGAGTCTGGGAATGATGATGAATATTAAGTTCTTTAAATACAACAGCAGTATTAAGACATCTTTATGATAATGTTCACAGAGAGTTTAAAGCTACATTTGGAGAATAGAAATGTAAAAAGAATGAGTCAGCATGGGTTTGGGAAGAAGAAATTTTGACAAACAATTCTGATTACATTTTTAAATGGAATAATGATTGGCTTACATAAAGGGAAACCTGGTAGGCATTTTATAGATGGATTTTTAGGAAAGCTTTCAACAAGGTTTCACATGATGGATTACTGCATAAAGCCTTCTAAATATGGATTAGGTAATGAATGCTTAAGGTGGCTAAGGAATTGCTTAGAAGACAAAAACGGAGGAATTAAAAGGCATTTTTTTCACCCAAGCTGGGATATTTCATAGGCATCTTTTTAGTGTCTTCATCAGGACTTGTATCAGGACTATTATGTGAAACAGAGTCACATAAGATGCTCCACTGAGAGCTGTGTGCCTTCATATTGATTTAGATGATGTTGTAATACAAGTGAGGGACATTTTCAAATAGCTGACGAGGGCTGTTTTAACACCACATAGTGGATTATAATTCAGGGTGCTCTGAAGCAGGTCTGGACCCACTGGTACTTCCACCTTATGCAGGGCAATGCTGTTCAGAGGTACCAACCTGGCTATTCAGAGGAGTTCATAGCCCCAGTGCAGTGTGAGTGATGGGCTACTGAGCTGGTGAGCTCAGTGCAGAGCCACAATGAGAGAGCTGCACTTTGACAGCCTCCAGACTTACCTGGTGGACAGATAATCTGTATATCATGTGTCCTCAGCATGCTGCATCACCTTTCACAGAACTTCCTTGCTGAATGAGCTGAGGGGACTCAGGGGGAGGATTTGCAGGTTAACAGACCAGGTCCATAATAGGTGACAAATGATGCACTTTTCAGTGGAACAGCACTTTTTTTAACAGTTCTTGCCAAGGGCGTGAGAGGAGGAATAGCTTATGTCAGCACATTAACTAATATGAGAGAACCAGGAATCTGAATCTGTTGTAAGTGGGAAATTCACAGAGGGGTTGTAGGACTGTATTTTAAGAAACTTGTATTGCTCTCCATTTAAAGTTTAGGCCAGCAGGCTCTATCATTTTTTCCCTTCAAATAGATCTCTCTGGGAAAAGATGTTCTACTTTGAGTTTTGGTCTAGCAAGCAGAAGAAACATGAATACTTTAAAACACTCTATCTAAAGCTCATCAGAATAGATCATTACCTTCCTATACAGCTAAGGGAACTAATTCATAGAGAACTGAAACAATTTGCCCCACAGGTCCATTGTAGAGCTGAGAAGAGAATTAATGTCTTTTAAAGCTGGGTACAATGCCCCATTCACTATTTCAATTAGAAAATTATATCTTCACTACCTATTTAAGAATGAAGAATGATATAGGCTCGAAGCTGATAATAGAAGTAATGCACATTTGGCATATAGCCCCCATCTCCAGAATGCAAGTGAGCTGAGAACTGGAGTGAGTTTGATATTAAAAAAGAAATTTATGTGATAGCACATTGTTCTTGAGCTACCTAAGAACTGGTGCAAATCTTGAAGTTTTGAAGAGATCTGAAGGAAACAAATTAAATTTATCACTCTGATCTGTTCCTTAGTCTAATATAGACATAGGAAGGAACTGCCCTTCTGAAATTATGTTTCAGTATATTGAAATACCTCACACTGAGGACAGCTGTTTTTGAAACCTGAAATCTAGCACTTTATAAAATATAAAGCAAAGATTAGTGGAAGTAGAGATGGTTGGGGAATGGGCAGGTAACCACCATGAGAGTTCAGGATGATTTAGGGAGAAATTCACACAGAATATCAAAGTACACTAATTTAGATCCAAAAGAGTGGGGAATGGGAATAACTAATGGCATTTGTTGAGAAAATAACCTGGGAAATATTGACATAGTACATAATAATGAAGTGTCATTTTATTTCCCTCTTTAACAGCAGTGGCAATATTACACATAGAAGGTTCTGTTTGCTGATGAGGATTTTTTTTTTCTTGTATAGTCAGCTTGTTTGATTTAAAGAGCAAAGACTTGAGTGTGTAAATACAAATCTCCAGCTTTTATGTTCTCATAGAATACCTGAGTATTTAATACATAGATTCAAACCCCACAAATTCCTCCTAACATAAACCCTGCTTTGACACAGCTTGTAAATCTTACCAGGGATTGATGATGATAGAAACATGACTTTCAGACAGAGGAACAAGATTACATCACCTTCATTCCTGTGATATCTGAACTGGTCACAAGTTTAGGAAAAAATATTTTAACATTAAAAACAGACCAGTACAGGATGAGGTGCTCAAAGACATTGTGTAATCTTCATCATTGGAGATTTTCAAAACCTGGCCAAGGCCCTGAGCAACCTGATCTAACTTTCAAGGTAGTGCAGCTTTGATAAAGAGGTCTCTTCTAACACTAATTTTTCTGTGATTCTGTGAAACCTGGATTTTTCCTTCTTAAAAAAAAACCGGCAACTTTGATTCAGCCAAGAAGGAAACGATGTCAAAAGATTTTTAGGGTGATTTTGACAGAAGAATTTATTTAAAAATATTTTGAGGTATTTCTTGTTTATTGGGAGGGAGACAGTTAACATCTTTACATTCTCTTTTAGCTTGACTTTAAAGGGTTATGAATTATAATATGATAATAGGAAAATGTATCTTTTAAATCTTTGAACTAACTGAACACTTTCTTTACTTGTGATGACTGTGAGAAGAATGGATGTAGTGTCATTGCCTCACCGTAGTGAAGCTCTGAGCTGAGCCACAGATGGTGATGTTGTGACTGTGAGACCTGAATCATGAACTGGCAATGAAAGCATAATAGCCCATGGCCAATGGCATGTCTCCCACAATATATTCCTCTGCAATGGGTAAAGCTGTACTATTTCAATTTCTACTTTAAAATGTTCATTCCCTGTTTCCCCATCTTTCTCCTTCTGAAAAGTCCTACCCAATAATCAAAATACTTTTTGAATAATTGTATCAATTTAAAGGAAAGGAACACTGAGCATCAAAGTAGCAAAAATGAAGTTTTCCAAGTCAAATGGCAACAGAATTATCTATAAGACTCCAACGTTTGAATCCCTGCAGACACAAGTTTTAATAGAATCTGTTGCCAAATTGCAGTTGTGATGAAAGTTTTAAATGATTCTCGTTTTTTGCCAGCTAGCCATAAATCTAGTGCAACACTGCATGTTGACCTTGCAAAGGCATTGGATAGAACAGATTGTAGTCAGCTTCTAGGGATTTACTAGAAAACTGCAGCAAACTGTATGTGGAAGAAGTGCTGCTACTGCATATACTCTCCTTGCTAGATTTTGAACAGATTGAAAAGGAACGCAGTCAACATTCAAATGCTTCTTTATTGTCATGCATATTAAAAGCACAGGGCAAAACATTGTATTTTGATTCTTGACTGTGTATATAGATGGTATTATTCTCCATTCAAATGTGCAATATGAAAAATTGCTTGCATCAGTTATTTTGAAATAATTGCTTTAGTTTGGGGCTATGACTGAAAGTGAACATGAGGTTTCTGTCATCTTCTAGCAGTCACTTTTTCAAGTATTTTCTTTTTTTCCAGCTTGACAAATAACAAATGCTTGCTGGTAAGTTGAAGTTTAAAATTCATTGCCAACCAGCTGATAAGAAACATATCAAATATTGGATTTCACTATATAAATAAGCATATACAAAAGAACAAAGAAGATTCAGATGACTTTCATTTGTTGTACTGCTTTGGTTATCAAATTTCCCACTAATCAAACTGTTCGTTTCTGTTATGTCCCTGACAGCTTTACATATCAGATTTATCTATCATACACCTCTGTTTATCGAAGTTCTGTTTATAATATTTCTTGTGCAGGGGAATGATACTCTGCATGCACAAATACATCTTGTGTTTGAGATTTTGACTTGCAGTCCTGTGTTTTGTTAAGAAAAGATTTAAGGGATAAAGGAAAATTGACATTGTCTGGGCACATGAGAACAAAATGCCTTTGCTAACTCTGAGCGATTATGAGGAATGATGGAAGAGATTGTAATGTGATGTGCTTAGGAATCCCATTTGTTGAGTACTAGTGAGCTAAGCTAACAAAGGAATTGATTGCCCACATAGAATAGATGCTGAATTTGGAAGCAAAATCTGGGACTCGATTTCTAGAATGAGTTGGTGGCACTGGTAGGATTAACTGCATCATTGTAACTTCTGTCTCTTCCTTTTGATTCTCTGAGCTCCCATATATTGTGCTTTCATACCTTTTAGGATGCTTGCCCTGAGCCTTGCCCAGAAATTTGGCTCACAGGAGAGTATCCACTGCAGTCACCAATAACACAACTGGGCTTAGATTCCTGTGGTTTTACGAGCAATGACCTTACAGGCCCTTTGGTTTAGTGTTAGCAGCAGAAACAAGACAATTAAGGGAAAAACATTTAAAATAAATAATTGTTACATAAACTGAAAAAGAGTATTCTAGTAAACAGACATTTATTGTTGCTTAGATTTCGCAGGCAATATTTATTAATTGGGGGTATCTGTAGATCTTTATGTGGGTTAGTACTGAACCTTAGGTCTTTATTTTCATATACAATTTTGCAGAACTATAGTTTCTGAAGACCAAATTATACAATTTGTGTCCCCCAATTTTCTAGTGGAACATGATGCCTAAACCATAGCCTGAAACATGACATAATAATTGCAGATGAGGAAATTGCACTTAAAAGTTTGCTTCATTCTTTTAAACTCTGTTGGTCACTGATTTCTATATATTAATGGATATTATTAATTTTAGTAGATGACTGTACATTTTTTAATTTTCCAGTTCCAGGTTTAAGCTGGTACCTGTTTTACCCTAAGGTAGCCCATGAATAAGCCTCTTTCAGATTTTTTCTCAATGGCAGATTTCCAATCATTTCCTTTCTTTGCTAAGAATGATATCTAAAAATCAAAGGCTTTTTAAATTGTGAAAAGTGTCTCAAAACCCTCATAATTTCCTAAGGAAAGAGAAATTTTGTTTCTTTGTTTAGCCTTTCTCTTGTTCAGGGTAATTGCTGATTGAACAGAAATTTGATGGAGCCTCCATTTGCAACAAACTCTTTAGCTTTGTAGTGCTTTATTTCACCCTTTTTCTGTGCATTCTAGAGGCTGTAAAACCAGAGCAAGCAAATTACAGCTTATAATGAACTTCTCTTGCATGATAATTATGTTTTACAAATAAGCAAAGCACTGATGGGCTTATCTGCTACAGAGGAGAGCCCAGTAAAAATCAGAGAGTGAGAAGCTCTTGCTATGCTTTTATCTGACTTTCATGCTATGTACATTCACTTAACAGGTCATTGATCTAAGAATCTGAATTTATTCTAAATCAGGAACTACATCATTTTTCTCAGCCTTATGCAACTATTCTATAAAACACTACAGATAAACTAGGAAGAAACAGGCAATTTTAAAACAGGTGAAGAAACAGGACAGGAGTAGGTATTAGTTGATACTTTCTAACTGCAGTTTTCCTGAAAACAGCTACATTGATACCTGTGTGCTCCTTCGAATTTCTGGAGCAGTTTGATTGATGGAATTAAAATTGCATAAAATCTGGAGCCGGCAAAGGAAATTCAGGACTGGGTCAGAACTCAAACTAATTTTGGAAAACTGGACGTATGGTTCCCAAAACAAAAGGAAATTGAACGGGTTAGAGTGAGAGACATTGAATTTAGTCAGGGAGCAGCAACTGTACAAATACAAAACAGGCAGCAACTTTCTAGGTAGCAATTGATCAAATAAACCCCGGGGGGCAAACAGGATGTAGAATGAACTGAATACATGTAACAATACCATGTTATTGTGAACAAGGTGAGCACTGCTCTGAGACGTATACACAGAAGGGATAACAGGCTGCTAGAACTGTGAAGTGATCTTTTTGCACTTCTGTGTTGATAAGAATATTTGGAGTGGTGTCTTTAGCTTTGGACATTGTGTCTCAAGAAAGATATGGATGAATTTAGAAGAAAATAGCAATGAGAAAAGGCAGAGGCCTAGAAAACAAGCTAAAAGGATGAAATAAATGGAGAAGATTAACAAGGAGAAATTAGGAAACAGAAGACATGAGACTTAGAGAATGTAAGAATATTGCAGAGGGAGAAGTTAATCCATTTTCCATGTCCAGGATAAATGGGCAAGAAGTTTTGGTTTAAACTGGAAAAATTTTCCAAAAGTAAAAGCAGGCACTCACTGGGAGAGGTGGAATGAGAATCTCCATTTCTGGAAATCTTTGCAGATGGTGCAAGAAGACTTGTGGGGTACAAACAGGTTACTCTGCTGTGGAGCAAGGGATAGCCCAGACTGCCTTCTGAGTCCTTTCTTTCCACAGTTTCTCATGTTTTTGTGACTAGGTGGAAGCTGAAATAGATACGTTGTGAGAAGGAAATACGAAGTTATGAGATCAAGGGCCACTTTCCTTTGAAAATCATATAGAACACAGCCACACAACTATCAGTATGCTGCAAGAACTTCCCAGTGGGATTATTGTGGTGCACTTTGCGGCTTTGGAGAAAAAAACTATAAGGAGATCTGTGAGTGACTCTTGAGTTGGCAGTGCCATTTGTGGAGTTCAAACTGCTGTGTGTGGTAACTCAGCCTAAAAGGAAATATGGACAGGCCCAAGACTTTTCCAAGCTTTGCAGAGGAAGGAGATATGGCATCTTTTAGTCAGGAAATTAGTATTTTGAGTTCCTACCAAAGCATCTATCACCTTGGATACTGTCTCTTTCTTTGCCAGATGAGCCTAAGGCACCTCTTAAGCCTGAGTCTGGGATGCTGTTGGCTGTGAGATCTTTGGCTTGCTGTGACTGGTTTGTGCTAGATTTTTACTGGAAGAGGTCTTAACTGCTTGCCAGTAGCTCATTTGTATTCCTAAACTCTGAAGAATCTAGGTGACATATTTACTCTATTCATGCTGGAAAGTCTGAGAAATCACATGTGAATGAAGATAAGAGGGGACTGCGACTGTTACTGAATATAAGTGCAAAACCCTGAAGAAAGCCTGCTCTGAAACTGAGGAATTAAGAACAGCAAAGAAAGAATAGCATTTCTTCATAATACTGTTATAGTATCACCCTTTGCTTTGTGTGTTCTTGTTCTTGTAAAATGTAACATGTAAAGGCTCTCATCAAAGGAACCTTTCCAGATGATCATATCCAGAAGTGCCCCATCTGTTTCTGGGCTTGATTTGTAACTGCTGGATTAGTTGAGCAAGCCAGAGGCAGCCAAAACCATTGGAATTGCTGTTGCTGTGCTGAATTTTCCAGCAATGAAGTCTTTTCCACTGCTACTGGAAGGTGCACTCTCAATCTCTCATTTGTAGAATTCAGCCTTTAGGACCTGGTATGGAAAACAACCTCTGGCACTAAATTGATCTGACCAGGATTGTGCTGTGTGAGTCCAAGCAGCATGGCAATGGATCACATCCATATGCTCAGGCTTGCTCCCTTTATCCCACAAATATGGTGCCTGTGTCTAAATTGCTGACTGGAAACAACCCTTGACATCTGGTGTCTCCTGAGCTGTGCCTTGGTGTCATCTGAGCAATACTACTTGGCATGGGCCAAAAGAGTGCAAGAGGCTCTGCTAACAGTTAAAACCAAACAGATGATTGCAGACCGTTGCCAGTGTCTGTGCCTTGGATATAAGTTTATTTACTTATATTCATGCATCCTAAGTGAAACTCTGCTAATAAATTGATTGCTATGTACAATACAGTAGGTCTGATCAAAGCCCCATGGTAATTATTTTCAAGGGACTAGAGAAAGCTGTGTGCTTAGGTTAGCATATGTGGCTTCCAGAAGACAGCTGCTCTGTGAACAAAACCATCAGATGAGGAACAACTAAATATTGAGTAATAACTTCACTATTCACTTTTCCTTAAAAGAAATTTTCCAAACAGATTTTCATCCAAATACCATCTCTAATCACACTCTTGGAGAAGCTGTATGAGTTTGGTGTCTACACAGGGCAGGCACTTGGACTGCACAACTGGGGCAAGTTGGGGAGGAACCCTTCCACTGGAAACACAGTTTTTGGTCATTTTAAAGCAATAATAACATGCTGTTATTTGTATAACAAAAAGCTGTGTGCTCTTATGTCCCCTTAAGATCTTCTTGTTATCCTGGGTCCTGTAAGACATCAGCAAGCTAATATATTGCATATCTTAATTTGTCAAAGTATCTAATCATGAAAGCAATTCTAATTTTAGGATGAATGAAGTCAGGTATATACTTTAATGTGTGTCTAATTAATACTAATTACTCTATTTGGAAACTGTTTATGTGTAGATTTTATCTATGACTATGCATATTAAAGGTGGAAATATCACAATCAATATTCTACCCCCAATTTCTGCTGTGTCTTCCGTTTGAAACCATTTTTTGTATTTCTCTTTCAAAGTAGCATCTTTGATTGTTGGTCAGACTTTGCTGATCAAAGATTGTTGAGGCCTTTTATTCATCTGTAGAGGACACAGTAAACTTGTGTGTACATTTTAGTAAAACGAACATTCAAAATAAAATTTAATATGTCACTAAAATACAGGTCAGGCAGCTAATTAATTAGGAAAAAATTTCAGTCCTCTGCTTCTAATCTGCAGTTGGCATGCTAGATTTTTTAATTACGTATATGTCCATACTGTACTTTCTGGCTGAGGTAGGCATATAAATAAAAATAACTAAAAACAGCATTTGTTTTTTTTGGACTCTTTTGACTGTTGGCATTTCTCAAAAATATCACTTGACTATTTTGACATGTCTAAAACTTGTTTCCTTTTACCCTGTTTTTAAATCAGTGTCTCCTCTGAAGCCAATTTAGTCCATATATTTTATTGCCTTCCAGGGAATTTTGTTTTAATTCTGGAAGAGACATAAAATACAGTACAATTCCTTTAAACAAAAAGAAATCAGCTGTTTTGTGGCTTCACATTTTTGCCAGGTTTCTAGTGCACCAGTGTTCTTCATCTTTCAAGACTGTAAAACATGGCACATGGTAAGAACAACAGAGCAAAGTAGTAAAAATAGTAATGCTTATTAATATATTTTAAATAAAAATAGCTAGATTTTTTTTTCCACAAGAAAGAAGCCTACTTCGGAATCCTACATAGGTAATTTTCTAGAAAAGTTCAGTAAATATTATAGTATTTACACACAAACCTAATCTGTACAGGGAGATGACTCTCTGAACCATGAACAAACTAATTTGACAAAACTCAGGCCTTGGTGTCACTCTTGGAGTATTGATTGACATGTCAAATAGACATGGACCTAAAAAAGAACCTAAAAAACCTTGTTACTCTGAGTCATAAATAAGTCAGGATTCTATTCAGCAATATATTTTGCCATTTCCCTGGCTGAATGCAGCAGTACTTTGCATTTAATTTTCAGGATTGGTGAACCTAGCAGTTTTCATGAGCACACAGATCTAGTGAGAAACAGAGAGAGCTAATGTGCCCTATAACTTAACAACATTATCCTGAGGTGATGGGAGTATTGTATGACACAGGCTGATAAGAGACATTAAATTGCAAGCCATATGTCTGATGCTCTATTTCCCTTGGAGATCTGCAACTCGTACATGGTCTATGATCATGCACTAATGAAGAGTTTCTTGGTGTTGCTGACAAATTGTAAGGACACATGGACAAAACTCTATTCTTTAGTTTCACTGTTTTTGCACAGTTAGAACCATTGCCAGTTTCTTTGCAGATAGTAAGTAAAAGAGTTTATTCTGTTCCTTTTGTATTGATAATAAATTGATCAATATTAAACTAAATATTATTAGTGTAGCATGTTAAAAATTGTACCATGAACTAGTTTTCCAGTATTCCTCTGGTCATCTGAGAAGTACGAGTCTCTGGGTGCCACCTGAGACCTAAATTTAACTACTTACTGATCAGCACAACTGGCAGTGGCCTTAGCAAACCAAGACCCCACTTTCTGTCAAGATTTTTGGAAAGAGCCCAAAGAGAAAGTCTTCTGAGACATGCTTGCTAAGATGATAAGTTGTTTGAGACATGTTCATGAAGACTTCTTTTCAGGGATGAGGGCCAGTCTAAGATTCCCCAACACACAATTACCCTGGTTTCAAAACTGGCATGTGGGTAGTGAAGCTGATTTGAAACAGATATAAAACATGGTGCTTTAAGAGAATGGTTGGGTCTATCAGGAAGGAAACTTCTTATGTTCTCTAAATCTATTCATCAGTGAAAGAGATTGCAGGAATGGCAACTGTAGTGGACAAGGTGGTTATGAATAGCCTATACTTCATGTAAAGGCTGTGGATGAATGACAGGGATGAGCCAGCCACCTTCCATAGGGGAAGAAAATAAATTCTTAGGATCCTGCTACTTGGCCAGGCAGTGAAATGCTAAAAGCAAAACCAGTCAGTGGGCTTGGGAAGAAGCAAGCCCAAACCTTCCTGTTTAAGCTGCAATGGATTTCATTGCTTTGTGTTTTCTTGACTTAAAAATATTAGGTTTTTTTCTTTTATTATGGAATGCCTAGTGATTTTTAGTTGGATGAAAACAGTTAGGGAGAGGAAAGGGTGTGTTTGCATTCTAAAGCCTCCTGATCTTCTTTAGGATCTCAAAAAAAGGGACATGTTTACTGACTGTACAGTTACTGACTGTCTTGTCACACAGATATATTGAACACAGTGAAGAGCTGACATCATGAAAAATGAAAGGCAGTGGACAAAATGACAAAGATCCTTGAAACCAAATGTACAAGCGAAATGAGCAGGTGCCACTGTGGAGTGATGAAAAGTTAAATTCATATAGCAAACCAATAAAAGCAAACCAGTGAAAGTAATGTTTGTGGTAGCAACATAAGTTTCTCTAAGGTGGAAAAAAAAATTATCCAACAAGACTGGTGAAAAGGACCTGACCAGAAGTGATGATCTTAAATTGCATTTAAGTTAGATAGGGAGATGCCTTCCTATTGTCAGGATAATGAAGCAATGGAAAAGATTTCCCAGGGAAGTTATGGGGGACTTCTTCCCACAGATTCATTCAGGAAAGCATGTTAGGTATAAAGTAGATGTATTTCATCCTGATTAAGGATTGGGTAAAGCAAGGAAGGCTACCTGACCTCTTGCAGCTCTTATTTGTTGATTGTCACAACAGCTAAGAGCTGGAATGGAAAGGTGGTGCTGTGTGGATGGATAAGACAAACTGAAACTTAAAAATTCTCTGCAGTACGAAATCTCAGTTATGACTGACCTGTTAGTAATGCTGAGACCAGAATGCCCCTTCTGAGCTCCAGTGAGGTTGAGATACTGGGAGTTTCTGGATTCTGGAAGGCACGGCCAGGGGCTGGGGATTATCTAGGTGTGAATTAGAGAAGAATTCAAACTGTAACCAACAGAATGAGACAGGTTGAAAATAGAAGATGCAGCAATAGCTAGAGAAAAAAATGGAGGAATTCTGGGATTTTAAGTGGGAGGCGAGATTAAGAAAAGTATGAAGAGGGATAATCAGTGTATTTGCAAGCAGAAAATATCAAGAGCTCAGAGAGTGGGCATGGGGGTAAGAAGACGATATAGAGGAGTGATTATAGGGAAGTGAAGATGACCAAATTCTCTGTTCTTAATAGAAGATAGAAAAGGGAAGTTAAAGAAAGAGGATGTCTTCCCATGACTACCATTTCTGAAGGCTAGCGTCTCATGTCAGTCTTCACTGGGACTGCTTGGATTCCTTATTGAAAAAAAACACATTTTGATCTGAGCTGTGAAGGTTTCTGTTAATGTAGTAGTATGCTCAGAAAGGCGACTAAAATAATTATTTTTTATCAGAAGGTGGAAAGGGTTGCTTTGTGTTTGAAAAGTGATACTGGATCCTGTAAAACAGGCTTAAAGCAACTGCTTTTGATTTTGACTCCAGCTGTCAAGTTTTTAGATGATGTTGTGATGGTGTTGTAGGAAAACTGAGTCTCTTGACTTGTGCTTGCATGAGAATCCATCTTGCAGATATGCTGTGAGCTGTAAAGGGAATATTTAAATCAGGAATGCTCAAGCCCAGTCTTTAAGCATGGCTACAGTTACATTAGAAATATTTTCAGTGAGTTGTTGTTGTTTTTTTTCCTTAGAAATTCTAGTGAAAAAAATTGTTTATTTGAATCTTCCTTTTACAGTATATGCAACCAAACATTACAACCAAATGCACAGGGAGTGGAGACAGAGATAAATTTGTGAAACTCCTTTTTTGTACAAGGTGAATGTGTTTGCTGGATGTGAACAGACATCCACAAACTCCCTCAGCCCTACGGATTGGTCTGCATGGAGAGAGCACTTGGTGCCACACTGCTGAAGTAAATCAGCTCTATGTGAACACAAGGTTACTTGAAGGACAAGGTCCTAATACTCAGAGAACTAAAGCAGGTTTTTAAAATCCTTCTGGCACACTAAGCAGACTTTGCAGAGCAGGGAAGGCTATGTGTGCTTTTGTTTTTGTTTTGTAAATGGGGGTTGTGAACTCCATAATTCACTAAGAAAATTGTTTACTGTTGCATGGAACCACTTTCAGCTATACACACGCAAAATCCCCTTTCTACCCCTTCTTAGAAGAAGTCCATGACTGACTGAGCCTGACTGAGAGTTCCACAAAAGCAGGTCAGATTGAGCAGGATAATATGGACCTTTCTCCCTTTTTAGCTTCTCCAGGTAGTCCTTGCTCCTAGAAGACAATGTAGTTTTTGCTGAGCACTCTCTACTTCTATTTATACTTTGCAATTCAAGAGGTATTAATGTAAGAATGCTTCTCTTGGGGAACCTGGCCTTAAATTTTTGTTAGGTTAATTACAGGTTTGAAAAGCATGTTGTTTTACACTCTTCAAATGATCGCTGACACTGGAAATACAGGAAACAATGTACACTGAAAATCATCGAGAACATCTTTTATAAAGTGTTTGGTTCTCCTGTAAGTATTGCATTGTTCAAGGAGTGAAAATATTTATTAGAAAAGAGATGAGGAGAAACTTTAGCCATCCCTGGCTAGAATTTGCCAAGTCTATAACTCTGCTGAGCAGCTGTAGCAGTGCCATTACTGTTCCAGTGATACGCTCATCCTGTACGCCCCAGGGCACATCAATAGCACACTGGTTATGTTTATAGCACTGAACTACACTGTGAAAGTGTGCTTGAACTGAATCCCAGTTGCTTTTTCACTCCTTGTCTCTGGTTTGGACACTAAGCATCTCCAAGGCAGAGGTTCTCCCAGGTTTGACCATCTGCACTCCCAAGGCCACAGTGTACACTTGGTGTCATGCTGCCATACACCACTCTGGTGGATGATTATGGGCCCCTCATGTACCTCATTTGGCACACTTTTGATGGGAGAAGCATACAATGCTTTATCTCAGTGTCAGAGTGGCACCACACACTGAGAGGAGACTGAGGGCTAAATGCTATCCAGTGGAAATCTGGCTACTGTACTTGGGAGAGGCTTTGCTTCATCCCTCTTGAACAGTGAAGATGCTTGTCCTTTGGAAACAAACCTTGGCTGGGACATGCTTTTCCTAAGAGTATAGACATAGCTGTTAGTATGGTCACAACACTGCTAGCAGATTCTAATGCCTTTCACACTGGAATTGCCTCAGGTCTGTCCAGCAGAGAGGACAAGAGAAATTTAAGGCCATGGGTATTCTTATGTCCAAGTCATTGTGGAAAGGGATATAGTGGCAATTAGTATTTTGTTCCCTAACACTTACTGCTATGAGACTGTGTTTTTAATTGTATATAACTGCCAGATTATTCAGGATTCTGCTTTACATGACAGTATTTTGAAGATTTAGACAATGTGGTTAAATTGTGTTGCCCATTTTTCCAAAAGTCTGGTGTAACTAATACTGAAAAGATACTGCTCATATTTTTCTTTGAAAAAGAGAAAGTGCAGCAGACGGTGGAGTGGAAAGAGATTTGTTTCTTTTTTTCTTTGCTTTCTTTGTTTCTCTCTGTTTTAAGAGGGAGTGGTTGTAAATGAAAGTTTTCTGGCTGCAAATCAGAGGATTTTTTTACCATTACATGAGCAAATTGCTGAAACAGCATTCAGGCAGGGTGATAAGTTAAATTGTTTTATGTTTATAGAAATAATTGTATAATGAATTACAGTATAAATTATTATATTTATGCAGAGAACTGTTACATGATTACTTGTAATAAGAGACTTGATTAATGGGCTCGGGACAGCCCTTCTATGAGTTTGTATTTTCTACTCCTTTGTTCTGTGTTAATATACTTCACCTTTATAGCTGTATGGTTTCATCTATTCTTGGGTCTTGACTGGTTTAATTATTCTAATAGCATTCTAGTCCCCAGACAAAAAGTTTTCTTATTTACTTCCAAGGGTAGACCTAACTGAAAAATTCTATTATTTTCTGGTTATTTCTATTTAAACAGCCAACAGATAACTTTGGTTTTGGTTTTAGGTTTTTCTAGTTTTAGATTAAGACCACAACTTTTCATTCCATTGTATGAACATCAGCAAATGCTGTGTATTTTCTGTGCAGCTCAAATTTTGAAAGGATATAAACCTGTTGTGAGGCTGCTGCTTGAGAAATAGTCTTCCAGCAAAATCATGATATATTCTGTTTAATGAACTTCAAGGAGCTCAGAATCATAGATCCAAACTGCTCTGAATAAAAACAGAAGCATTAACAAGTCTCTCAATCAATTCAGTGTCTTACATTTATGCAAACTAATTCAAAATAGGAAGGCAAGCTTTTCTCCATCTCATCTGGAGGAGTACTGTACATGTAGCTCTATGGGGGCAACTTTTAAACTATTCACCCCTGTTTTGAACCCAGTTTTGTTTCAGCTTTAGGAAGATTAATTGGGAGAGATCAAAGAAGTTCTTTAGGGCCAGCTAAATGGTATTTCTCTTTGCTTGCCCTCTTGGCTGGCCTTTAGGCTTATCGGACTTGAGCAAGAAGGATCACATCACCAGGAGTTCTGTAGCACGGGTGCAGTAGTCCTGCTGCAAGCTGCACCTTTATGCATTTGAAAGTTGATGCTGATGCTGCCACTTCAAAGGCTCCATTTCGCTTCAGGGCATTCTAGCTTTAAAGCACTCAGCATCAGTGGGAAGATTTTCACGTCATGTCACATCCCACTTTTGAAGTTTCTTGTTAATAGGGGTCACCTTTGAAGACTTCCCACTCCTGAGAGGTTCTTCTCTCAGTTCTTCTTGTTGCATGGATGTCTCTCACAAGATCTTTTTAGCTTCTCTATCCCTCCTGAGGATTTTCTATCTTTAGGAACATCTCTTAAGAGCTATTTATTGTTTAGGCTTAGCCCTTTAAGAAGAGTTTTGGTCTCCTTTGACAAGTTACTGCTTGAGGGCCAAATGATGCAGCCTCTGCTCAGTGTTGAGTTCACTGTAACTAACTCACCTGAGTAAAACAAATGTGACCCAGACAAAACTTTTCTTTATAAGTAGATTCCATATATCTTCCATTATTCAAGTTTATTTAAAGATAGAAATCAATAAAGATAAAATTCTGTTGCAAAAATTAAGACATACTTCTTCATATAATTGCCATTTTAATTAATGATGGATAATTACGTTGTTGTTCTTTGTTCATTTGTTCTTTAAATTGGAGACTAACTCATGCTTAAATTCTCCAACTTCTGTGGGAAAAGGCACACCAATTTTGTTTTCTTTTGATTCTTTCCTTTTCAGTGTTGCAATTTCTTGCCCAGATGGGAAAATACCACACCTTTTAGTATTACAGGCCTTATTGAAAACAAAAAGAGACAGAAAACTTATTTGAAAGCCTCTTCTCATGAGATACTGAAACCCCCAAGGTCCACACAAGAACCTGAATTACTGAGCTCTTGCATGAGCCCTGGAACATATACGAATGGTGGAAGACAAGCAGCTGTGGGAAGCTGCAAAGAGAATGTTGCAGGGACATTATGCAAGTCAGGCTGCAAAAAACAAAGATGTTTTTGGAAGGCTTAATGGAGGAGTAAACTGTTACATGAACATGGGAATAAACACAATCTGGAGTCCAGTGGGTTTGTATTTTATGACTGATACACTTGTTAACCAAGAAAAAGGCCAGCAGATGCAATCTGAACACCTTGACTATGACCTGGATCAATGATGGACATTGCTCTAGTGAGATGGTCTAGGAAGAGGACTTCCTGACAAAGGGAAGGAAGGAAGGTTGGTTGAGATGTGTTTTGAAATGCCTCAGAGAAGTGGAGCAAAGTAGCAGATCTAGGAAATGCAAAGCAAAGGTGTGTAGAGCTGCTTCAAAGCAACGGGCACAGATGTAGTTAACTGACCTTTGAATATAGGGAGGAATTTAGACCCTTGAACTGGAAAAAAATAATTAAAAAAGAAAAATTGGGCAAAAATTTAAAAATAATAATAAAATACAAACAAACAAGAGGGAAAACATAAAGCAGTGAGGAAAAAAGGCTGCGTAAATGAGATAAAACATGGACCACTTCACTTTCAGACAGGAAAGATTATCCTTTGGAAAGGATCCTCAGCTGAAGAAATCCTTAGCTGAAAACTTGAGCGGAAAGTTTATTTTAAAATTAAAATTATTCTAAAATTCTGCATTATCAGCACAGCACAAAATGAATTATATGTGACAACTAATGTTATAAAATTAAAAGTACATCCATCTGACTAGGCTTTAATTTTAAAGTGTGTTCAATTTTTTACAGAGAAAATTGTATGTGCTTATTGAAGAGAGAACAAAGCAAGATTATGTGCTACTAGTAATACATCTACTGGCATGTCAAGAAGGTCTTTATTTTTTTCTTAAAATATTAAAAGTTCTGTAATGAGCTATTTTAGTTCAACGTTTCATGGTGTTTCTTTTGAGCAAATATAAGATGATTTGAAGGAGAAAATAGAATGAGATGTTTCACTTGGTAGTACAGTAGCAGCTGGTTCTAATATCCTGGAAAAATTGTTCCTGGTAAAGAAAGATATTAAAAGCAAATCCTCTACTACTTTATATACAAATTGGACAAAGGTAACACAAGTGTTTTGTTTCCTATATCATGTTATATAATGGAATAAGTAAGGGCTTAATGAAAATATTTGTCTTCACAAAACATCATTGTTTTTCCTTGGTAAATAGTGTCTATAAATGATTCCAGCACTGGTCGATCATTTCCATTTTCCAAGGCTAGAAAAGTCCTTAGGTTGTTCATTATGTGATTTCTAATCTCAGCAGCACTCACAGTGTCTCAGCCTCTGCTAGCCAGTCTGATGATGAAGTATGACTCTCCATCATAACTGAGGTTTGTTTAATATCTCTCACTTAAATTCTGTAGCACAATTTTCTAGATCTCCTTTCAAAGCTACTAATGTTTTAATCAGTAATGTCAACATCTAACTAAAAATCAATAGGATTCGGATTCTTTTCCTGTCTCACTCTTTCTGAAATCAAGATTCGTCCAATCACAAATTACTTACATTCATATTCTATGCAATGAATTAAGAGTTTTTTTTTCTCATTATGAGATTATTTTGATAAATATCAAACATGACTTTGAATGAAATGCAGAGCCATACATGGCCCATTTAGTAGAAGATATCATCTTGCATAGCATCAGAATAATTTCTGAAGCTATGAAAGAAAAGATAATTTGGAGCAGAAATAGCTAATTAGAAAAAAGATCCTTGCCAGACACAACCCCCTCCAAGAATGGTTCCTCACAGTGTTATCTCAAGCGGTAAAATCTGCTTGTTTAAGGACCTATTAATCATAGAACAAAAATGCTGCCCAATTTACATAACTGAGCAGCAGAATATAAAATGTGGCTGAGGTAAAGTGAACATTAATTAGTCAGCTCTTGTAAGTGGGAATGAGCTTCTCTGTCCTCCCTGTAATTTTTAGTACATACCCAGTAATTTCACATGGGATTTGGGATGTCTTGCAAGAATTAGTTGGCACTTGTCCCCTTGTTTCTGTTGTGCCCTTAATAAGGCATATTACAGGGGACATGGTTCATTATTGCCAACCCTCTTGGCGAGCACTGAGAAACTTTTCTCTTAGAAGCTGTAGGTTGCATCTGTCTGAACCCTGGTACATGCCTGTGAGGATTTAAAGCCCACATTGCTGGGAACAAGCCTGACATCCTCGGCCTTCAGAGCCCAGCTCCATTCACAGGTGCTCCAGTGGATATGTGCTTTTCCAGTATATCAACTGCACCTGGCACTGGGATTGGAGCACGGGGATCTTTGCTCTTCTGCAGCCATTAGATTTTATCTGCCTGTGATCCATTTCAGGCAACACGACAAAAAAATCCCATGACATTGTTGCTATACAAGCCATGGCACCTCAAGATAACAGTGGAGGGATGGCTTTGATCCCTGCACTCTGCAAGAACAGAACTCCAGCCATGGCATGGACTGGGAGCACTGGGACCTCTCTGTATGAGACAATCAGTAAAGAAAATAATGTGCACAGTTATTAGTTCATATTTTCATGGGGTTTTTTTGTCTTTAATTAGAACAACCCATCATCAAAACCACCTTAAGTTGCATAGTAGCATGTTTTCATTGCAGTTCCTTTGAAGACATTGCAATTAGTCTATCAAGTCACCTAATGAATGATTAGAAGCAAATAATGGCTCACAATTATTGTTTCTGGCTGAAACAATCATCACTACATTGTTTACAGTTCAATGATGTTTTGAAGGTTATCTCAAGAATCACAAAGGTGAAACATTGTTCTCTTCTGTTAAGAAATGGAAAGTTTAGATTTTGGATTACAGACAAAATGGCAGAAAACCCACTACTTTTATAGAAGAAAAAGTAATGTGCTGCCAAATTGCTATAAATGAGTAAATGATAGTGCAGACGGGATCTTTCTCATTCCGATTTCTAACTCTTTGCACTGATTTCTTAAATCAACTTTAGCATTGGTTATAGTTTTACCACCTTCAGTAGGAAACTACTGTAAAGACAGTAATTGTGGCTTACAAATCATTTAGATAAAGAGATAGAATGTTAATATATGCACTAAAACCTAATAATTGGAGAGATTTTTTATTAGAGAAAAACCCCCCAAAAATGACTATTTCTTTTCTCTGGCAGCTGGATTATTACTGATTTAGAAAAGAATATTGCAGACATTGTAAATCATTATTAATTTTCGAATTCCAAATATAATTCCATGTCTAATAGTTACTTTTTAGTTTTACATGAAAATACATTCTCTAGCAAAAAGTTGCTCTCTGTCAGGATCAGGTAATAGATTTTAGAATCACTGATAATTTAAGGCTTTATATTGGTCATAAAAATGTCAGCAACAGCAGTGTTGTCCTTAGAGTTACAACATTTGGGTCAAGACCACAATATATCTCTTCTTGGGCACACTTTGAAATATCAGAGACTTTTTATTAGTCAACCATTTACTTAATGTAAATTCTTTTTTAAGCCTTTTTTTTTTTTTTCGCCACTCATTAAAAGAAATCAAGACAAAAATGAATCACAGACTGCTGTGCTATATTGGTGATGAGTAATCTTAAAGTCTCCCTAAATCAAAGTCTGTGTAGGCATTTGATAAACTTCCATCATGTAGATTTCTGTACACAGTAGTTGTTTCACTTTAAACAACATAAATATTTTGCATAAATATTCACTTACATTTTATTGCTTTTGTTGTGTTACCAGTGTGACAGGTGCTGCTGAATGCTATGCGGGTAGGCCGTGTAAAAGATATTAAATGGAATACACGAAAACATTATTTCTTATTATGGTGTCATAGGCAACTAGTAAGGGGAATGTGGAGAAAAATCCACAAAAGTGCAGAGCGGATAAATATACCAGGATTCCAGATGTTTGTATCCATCTGGAAGAGGTTTGATTTCTGCCAAAATTATCTTTACTGCTTAGTTATTGACCACAAGTGCAAAAAAAAAAAAAAAAAAAAAAATTAATCTATTTCTCATGGTAGCAAGAGAAAAAAAGCAAACCCAAGCATGAAAAGACGAGCATGCCAGCTTGCTGAGGAAACACACAAACTGCTTCCATGGTTGTGGTACTGTGAACTGTTTATCTTTAGTTGCACTGTAAATACATAAAAGATGTCTAAATAAATACTAGGACAAAATTATCTTCCTCCTGTCCCCTTCATTTACTCTCCTTATCTTGTCTCAATAAACCATTCCATTTAAGTGCATTTCTGACACCTGTAATTAACACCCCAAATTCTTTTAAGAGAGGAAAAAAACCCACAAGAAAAACTGTTGTATTTTTGTATGCACTCATATAGCCCAGAAAAACATCCTTGCAGGTAAATATAATGAAGGTTCACTGTCTTTCCAACAGGCACTTGAGGGATTTGCCTTTGGGGTGGATAACAAACCCTATGCAAAGATCACATCACACACGTATATATTAAAGCTACTTGACTATGAGCAGAATGAGCCCTGACTATGCAAGACAGGAAAGTGCATGATGGGTATTAATTAACAAAGAGAAGGTCCAACATGTAATTGCTTATTTCTGGTGAAATATTGTAAACATGGACATGGTGAGCATGTCTTGCTATCTCAGAGGCTTTAGGTAACTCTTTCAAAAGCCAGGGATCATATCTTGCCTACCTGATGTTTTCCAGGTAGTGTTAGCAATGTACAAAGAAAGGTATTTTAATAATACAAAATATTTTTTATTTGTTTTTGATATGTGGAGCACATAGAGCACTGCAGGCAGTCTCTGCAGATCTCTGCTGTTGCTACAGTGAGGAGCTTCCAGCTGTGTGCTTGGTCCTGTGACAGTAAGTCCTGCAGCTGAATTTTACATCATGTTAATGTCAGTTTAAAATTGTTACCAGATAACTTCACCAAACCTCCAATTCTGCACCTTTCCACATCATTCACGGTTTTCCACCATTCCCCATCCTGCTGTTTTCTTTCCAAGCAGAGGGTTTGTTTTTGTGGAGGCTTTCTGAGATCTAAAAGCATCCCTGCTCTTTGTATCTTTGCCCTCTGAAGATGCGATGCAGGGCTGCATGTCATACCCAGGATGTGTCTCACTGTGAATTTGTGCAGGGACCTAAGGAAAGAATGTTTTCCCTGTGCCTTTTCTAGTAATTCTAAATCTTTCATTTGCTTCTTTGACTGCTGCAGGGCGTCAGACTGACGTTTCAAAAAAAGCCTGTTCCCAATGACTTTAAGATCCCTTTCCTGAGTATATAAAACAAAGGAAGTTTAAACAATAGAGAAAAGGACACAGCATAATTTATTAGAAACAGCACAACAGTGAGTCACCAGTATAAGCATGAAAATAAGCTAACCACTTGATCCCACAGTATCTGTATTTACAGCTTTTTGCAATTTTGACACAAAATATCTCTTAACCAAAAGTTTTTGGGTTTTGGTGGGGTTTTTCTTTTTTTTTTTCTTTTTTTTTCTTGGTTGTTTTTTTTTCCCTATTGACTTGCTACTGTCCTTAGTAAACAGGTTGTTCCCAGCAGTTGATAAAGCCACTGGGGGACGTTTGTCTCATGCCTGTTGTGATGTGTTGTTTCTCTCCTGGTGGAGTCCAACAACTGTGAGCCATATCACTGGAATGACTAATGCCAAGAGCAGCAGCTCTGTTCTCCTCTGGTGATGTGGGTCACTTCATTTGGGTTGCCTCTTTCAGCAGCATCAGCATTTGGTGTCTCCTCATCTATTAACAGCATCTGTGCCTCTTACAAATTTTGGCTGGAAGCAGAGCCATGTGCATACCTAAATTTGTTTCACTCTTTCCAGTAGGGAGATTAAAAATCCTCATGAAGACATGTTGTAGCAATGATTAGCTCCTCACTAGATACCTTTTGTCTTTTGTCCCAAATTTTCCTATCCTATAGTTAGTATACATAGCTGGTGGGTAAACCCTGAATTCATATTGACTACATCTGTGGGTGCAGAGCATGCACCACCCCGCATTTTCCAAGCTCTGGGTCCCAAGCACTCAGACTGAGGATCTCTTGTGTAGTAACTATGTATTCAAATCAGGACATGGGAGACAAGGGATAAGAAATAAATGTCTGTTTCATGCCCAAGTCTCGCCCTAATGTGAGGATGAGGTGTGGGTGGTGTGTGCATGCAGTTTATAAGGTCTGCCCATGATCCTATCGAGCCCTTTTTTATTGTCTTCTACTTGCATGATATGGTTACCTGTATCATCAAAGTTTTGAAAGAAGCCCAGCATCAGCATATGTCAAGCCAGCTATACAAACAAATCAGTTGGTTCCCACCTGTCATATGGTTCCTGAGGCAGAAGAGCTTTCTCTCATGAGCTTCAGCATCAATATGCTACTGTAAAATGAACCTTAAGGACAGTACATTGCCATAATTAACAACAGTGTTTCAACTGACTTTGCAATCATGCACTGGATTCGCTCCACAGTTCTTCACAGGTGGATGAATGGAGATAAACACATAAGCTTTTTTTAAACAAATCCCCTTGCTTCTAACAGAACTATAAGCCGAAGTATCATTAGCAGCACTTAGCATCTTTGGTTTTTAGCATTTTGTTTTCACAGCAGCACTAACAAATAATGCCTTCATCTAGTATCAAAGTTGGCAACACTAGAGGCTCACAGTTCAAGCCCGCAGGCTTGATTCATACTGTGTTTTCCTGTGACATGTATAGGGAAACCCCACCCCAAACATCCTCATAACCTTGATCCTGTCTAAACAACTTACAAGGTGAGGAACCCTCTGCAGCAATGTGGTTACAGAGGGAAAGGGCAGTATACTGCATTTCATTGCTGAGAACAGGCTGTCACTGGAAATGCTGGGCTTTGATTTACTGGCACAAATATGGACTGTTCCTTTATGCTCTGAGAGAAGAAACTTAAAAAGGGTGAGGCACGTGGCACAGCAAAACCTGCTGTTTGTGCTGACTTCAGTGGTGCTGCTCAGAGCTGAAGCCCTTGGCCTCCCTTTACCCTTCTGTTACTGGTACCACTTAAATGAAGATGCTGCCTGCTGGGTCTAAAGCTAATTTATTCTCCCACAGAAGAGGAAGTATACTGCGCTGCACAGAGTGCAAAAAGGAGTTGATTTTTGAAGCATCCTCTGTCTGGAGCGTTACTAGAGACAAATGTGTCCATCCTCCTAACAGGGCATGAGTCCAAGCCATAGGACACTGCTCAGGAACTCATGAGCTTGGCTCTTTTTAGATTCATACCTCCATCTGAAATCAGTAGGAATAAGTTCTATAAATATCACTGAAGATCAGGGTCACTGAGGCAAAGCAATCTTAAGAAACCATCCAGTGAATCTTTAAAACTGTTTTCTATTAGAGTTAAGCTGTAACTAATGCTCCATTACAACGACATACGGGAGTCCTTGGAGAGCTTTTCAAATCCCCACTTAAGGGAAGAGCTGCTTAGTTCTGGTGTGCAGCCAGTACTCAGGCAGTTCTTGCCTTTGTCCCTTGACTCTCCAGTGAGTCATCTAGGCTTATTGTCTCTGTTCCCTCTCATAAAGTGGGAAAAAGTGCTGTAGAGTAAGGCACTCCAGAATGCTCAGACTCTGTGATGATTATGATGATTATGACAGGGACAGGTTAAGCACATGGATAAATCAGAGCTATATACTACAGGAGGGCAAGTATGGCATTTGTGCCAGGTAGTATTTGTTTAGAGGACCTTCTCATTTCCTGCTCCTTCAGGCTAGAAGTTTAGCTCAGGAATTTTTGTTACCTCTTATTGACATTTTTTCCAAGTTTACTAACATAGATCTGAGTAATTATTTAAAACAAATTAGACTGTGATTTTAAAAATTAAACTCAGGGCCACTTAATGTATTGACAGATTTCTTTATTCTGGGTAAAAATTAACAGCTCTTTCCAAAACAACTTGTATTACCAGTCACTACTGGGAATTCTGGTTTAATTTATTAATTTCTGAGAATCAATCCAGGTTGGGGGTAGAGACAGAGAGCATATTGATTTTTGATTGAACTGCATTATCTTTTAATCTGAGATATCTGCTTACAATGTTAACTATTCTGTGCAGAACTGGGAGAAATACTCATCCAGGTCTGATACTCATACACTACAACATAGTTACAGACATAGTAAGAATGGTCATGTCTCACACCCACAAGCACAACCCACTCAGTTGACCTCCACCTCTTCCAGTGTAACAACCTGGTGTGTGAGCATCCTGTCTTAAAGCAGAAAGACCATTGCAAGCCTTGTGTATATACAGTGTGCCTAAATTCAGTCGCTCTACCACCATCCTACTGGAGACCAGCTTGACCATGTCTTCTAAGACATTCCCCTGCCCCACAGTGCTCCTTGTCTAATCTCACACAGTATCTTCCTGAGGTTGGCAAACTGTGGTTTTGGGGAATTAATCTGAAGATTTTGTGCTGTCTCTGCTTATGAACCAAGTCCTTATCTGCAGTGTGTTCCTGTCTAAATACATGAATTCAGAGCAAGTGTTGTGCACCATGTTCCAGCCTTCATACCTGGGCCTGCTGATGCAGACTGCTATTTGGCCAGCAGCCCTAATCAATCAGCCTTCAGGAGTGGGTAGGAAATATTTTCAGCCAGCAAGCTGAGCCATAAAACCTAAAACTCAGCAAGAGATGCTTATAAATAGCATGAAACAAAGTAGTGAAAATTAATCTTGTGTCTCTGCAGGGGTTTTAGGTTAGATCCTTTTTCAAGATACAAAACAAAGGTCTATTTCTGCAGCAGTCATGAGGGTTTTTCACTTTGACTTATCACTTGTAAGTGATTTCAGAGGAAAAAAATGAAAGGTTAAAAAATAAAAAAAGAAAGAAAAAAGTCACTCCTGACTTCTTGTCTTTCTCCTTGCTGCAGCTGCAGTTAGATCATGGCAGCTCAAAGAGTCAGCGTGGTATTTTACACACCAAGGTGATAAGGAATCTTGGCAAGGGCAAGTGGACAGTGAAGTGGTGGTGTGTGTCTGGGGTGAGTCTTACAGAAGATCAGTCACTGCTGAAGCAAGTTTTCTTCTTCCAGTTTGGGGTTCCTGCCCTTTCCTTCTCTCCCCTCAGAAACAGTTGATGGCCCCACCTCTGTTCCGGATGCCAATGAGAAATTTGTGTAGCTGCTGACTAATCATGCCGGTGAAAACCTGGAGGGAGAGCAGGATCTCACAGATCTGGCAACAGTGGGCAAAGAGGAGTCTTAAACCCAGAAAATCAGTCACCCCTGTGGTTATGAAAATTTGATGGACAGTTTGTTTCCCATTCAGCAGCACTAGCTCTTATTAATGGGAGGGACCATCTGATGAAACTGGCTTTGGTTGGATGAACAGGGAGAAACTGCCAAGAACTGTGATCCACTCACAAGTTGGACATAAACACTGGGTTTTATCAACTTTTCTGTAGCACATTCAAAAGTAAAAGACAGGTATATCAGGTCTGTAGAAAACCAAAGAGGTAGGAGATGCACTGGCAATAGCAGCACCCAGGAAATACAGCTCAACCTGGCAGTACTTCTCCAGAACCCTCCAGGAATCTCAGTAGGATGGAGCTTCAACGGAGTGTCAGCAAAAGGGAGAACATATCCCAAAATTATTGGTGTTTCTTTATGAGCTTCAAAGTGAATTTCAGATTCACCTCCATGCCAATACTAAACATGGAATAGGTGCTAAGGCAAAGGCAGGATGAAGCAGCTGCATGCACATTGCATGCTTTGCCAGCATTTTCTAGCCTTTCAAAACCTTTTATCCTAGATGTCTAATTTTGGCAATGTCCAGGAAAGAAAGGGAAGCAGGATGCAGAGAAAACAGGATGTTGGCATTGGCATTGGCTCTTCCATCAGCAGTAGCAGGAACTGAAGTGTACATATTAATCTGCAATAGCAAGAGGGATCAAAGAGTGAGGGAAGCACTTGAGGGATAATAAAGTTGGCTCTCAGTTCCACTCCCCTTCCTGCCCTGAAAGGATTTTGATTTGGCTGCTGTCTGACACACCTGAAGGAAAGACCTCTGCTGTTCCCCTCGGCCTTATGGATTTGTGCCAGCTTTCTGGTCACATTCATACTGACATGTCCCTAGCAGGATAGAAAAAAAAAAAATCCTATTTTTAGTAAGACAAAGATCTAGCATATGGCTTGAAGTCTATCATCCTGAGCCCTGAATGCCATGTTGCATAAAAAGAACAGGGTTATTTGGGATCACTGCCTTCATAGGAAGACCTCCAAGGACAATCACTGTGGTGTCGGTATTTCAAAAGGTTATGTTCTTTCTTCTGAGTCCAGGTGCCATTTTGCTTGATGACACAAATATCTTTCATGTGAAGCAAAAGTCATGGCCCTCACTACTTTTGGTCATGTTTCAAGTTTTATAGCATGTGCAATGATTTTTCAAAATCATCGAGGAAGCCTCTGTCTCTTGAGATAATGATTCTCTATGGCCATACCTTCTGTAACGCTGCCTATGTAGAGCCTGAATTTATTTTGAAAACCTGGTCACTTATTTGTTATCTAATTGTGAATCCTTTGGCCAGTGTGACTCTCAAGTATATGAGGATTTTTAGGAAAAACAGTGATGTGGACCATAAACTGATCTGTCTTTGTAAGTGCTTTAACTATACCCAGCTTTGCACCTTTGTCATTCTCTTCTGCTTCTTGAGTATGTTGTCCAGAAAACAAGGGCATTGCACACCCATTGTTTATTGCTGCCATAAAATTGGAATGGTATCATGCAGAAGCTAGGGAAAAGTACATTTTTACCTGATAGAATCATAGAAAGTTAGGGGTTGGAAAGGACCTCTAAAGATAATCTAGTCCAACCCACCCCTGCCAAAGCAGGGTCACCTACAGCAAGCAGGTCACACAGGAACTTTGTCCAGGTGGGCTTTGCATATCTTCAGGGAAGGAAATTCCACAGCTTCACTGGACAGCCTGTTCCAGTGCCCTGTCACCCTCACAATATTTATATGGAACTGCCTATGCTCCAGTTTATAACCATTTCCCCTTGTCCTATTATTAGTTGCCCCTGAGAAAAGCTTTACTCCATCCTTCTGGCACTAACCCCTTACATATTTATAAATATTGATGAATTCACCCCTCATTCTTCTCTTCTCCAAGCTGAAGAGACCCAGCTCCCTCTGCCTTTCCTCATTAGGGAGATGTTCCACTCCATCATCTTAATTGCTCTGCACTGCACTCTCTCAAGCAGTTCCCTGTCTTTCTTGAGCTGAGGGGCCCAGAACTGGACGCAATATTCCAGATGTGGCCTCACCAGAGCTGAGTAGTGGGGGAGGTGAACCTCTATCAACCTACTAACCACCCCCCTTCTGATGCACCCCAGGATGCCATTGGCCTTCTTGGCCACAAGGACACATTGCTGGCTCGTGGCCAACTGCATATGCTCAGCTGCATGGGTCCAGCATAGCACATCCATGATGTGGATGTTGGGAAATGCCTGTAGATGGCAGGCATTAGGAGCTAAAGGGTGAAGCACAGAGGACTGAAGTGATCACCTCCTTTGACATGAATGTTTTTTTCTTCTAATTAGACTCAGAAGTCCAAGATTCATGAACCCACAGTAGGCACAAGGCACGACTGCTAAATGCATCTTTATCCAGAGACTCCCTGGGTGGTATCTATTCATTATAAGATAGCTATTTGCAGGTTCAACTTCTATATTGGTTACTTGAGGCCTTCTGCCTTGATGCTGGGGAAATATTGATACACCTCAGACCACCTTGTCCTAAAGTTCACCTATTCCTCAAATAGCCATTATATGAATTTTGCTATGGAAGTGACTACTGATTATGAAAATAAACTAGTTTTCACTCTCCTTATCATGCTGAGTTAGAAATTCACAGTGATTCAGAAGCTCTTACTAAAGCAGTTGTGTGACACTGTGAGACACTGTCCTGAATCTGCCAGCTGTATATACAGTATGTACTTTATGCCCTACAGGACAAGGGAAAATGGTTTAAAACTTGAAGAAGAGAGATTCAGGTTAGACATCAGGAAGAAATTCTTTAATATGAGGATGGTGAAACACTGGAACAGATTGCCCAAGGAAGTTGTGGCTGCCTGCTTCCTGGCAGTGGTCAGGGCCAAATTGGATGAGACCTTGAGCAACCTGGTCTAGTGGAAGGTATCCCTGCCCATTCAGGGGGGTTGGAACTAGATGATCTTTAAGATTCCTTCTGACCCTAGCCATTCTATGATTCTATGAGGCTATACGTGCCACAAATACTGTACCACCAGCTTCAGTTGATCCCAGAAGCTGTCTAGCCTCTTCTGGAAAATTTTTCTGAGCCGCAAGGTTTGCTTTTAAATCTTCCCACTAGGTCTGCACATGTCTACTTTGCATTCATCAATGCCTTGAAAAATATTCAGAACATCCTTAGCAACCATGGGCTGTGATCAGCAAAAAACAGCTCTATTCCTCCTATTCCTGATTTTTTTCCTTTCTGACCTGACTTCCTGTTCCTGTTGCTCACTCTTAGAAACAAGCCCAGAAGAAGATAAAAGCACAGAAGATAGAAGCCTAATTTTAATAAAGACCTAGCACAATAGAGATTATTGCAATGTACTTATCTGTTATGAATGAGAGAAGAGTGGCTTTGATCTTGGTGAAAGCAGATCTCAAAGCTGACCTGAAACAGGCAGGAAAAGGGATTTGTGGACCTACCTTTAATACAATCTGCATAGGCTTTCAGACATAACACCTTAGAGTTGCTCTCAGAGACTTCACTCTGCTTCTAAATCAGGAATGTATACTGAGAATTTATAATTAGAAAAATAAAGCATGTCTTAGAGATGGAGTGACTCTTAAACATCTGAATTAAACTTAAGCAAGATGCACCTAAATACAACAATAGATCAAATCAAAGCACCTTTTGGTGACCTGACCTTATTGTTAATGTCTCCCTGTAATCTGGAGCATTTTAAAACTTCTCCCTTGCAAATTCTACATTAATTCTTAGTTTCCCCATTGCCCTGATGTTACTTTTCTGCAACAGCAAATGCTGTTTTCTTCTTTGTTCTTTTGTCCAACTCTTCGGAACTCTCGTTATCTCTCCTTGGTTTTCCATAAATCTTGAAAGAAAGCTGGATGGCAACTCACTGTGGCAGATGTGCATCATAGGGGCCATCCTTTCTGCCAGCTATTCCTGTGCCCTTTTGATGCTGTTGGACAACACCATCCTTGTGTGAGGGGGGCTCCACTGCACTTGGCACAAGCTGTCAAAGCAGAGCAGAGATGCTGTTGGGGCTGATAACGGGAGCCACAAAGGTGCCTGAGATCACAGGATGAGGAGGGAAGAGGAAGGTAGACATAGAAGCAATACTGGAGTTTAATGGTTGAGCAGAATAGCCAGGCTTAATTGGAGACTGGTGGAACAGAAAAGAAGTTTCCATAGAGGTGGTGGAAAAGAAAAGGAATGGTGTTTTATCACCTCAATGAAGAGCTAAGATTTTTCTTTGATTATTGACAGACCTTCTGTTTTTTGAGTTTGTTCACTGGCTTCTAGCCCAACATTCATGCTCCAAGGCAAGATGCAGTGGTTTTGAGGCAGATGGTGCATGTTAAAGTATTGGCTTTTTAAGATTATGGGATTGCTTTGGTGTGGGTAAAAAACTAAGAAACTGCACCCTTCTTTTGCTCTTCTTTCCCCTCCATTCTCTGTTTTTTCTCTCTGAAGATAACCAGCTGAATTTAGTTAGCTAAAAATGAAGCAACTTTTTTCCTGTTTTAGAAAAATATTTCCAGCTGGGGAAAGGCCGTTGAAGAGAAGCAAGACCACCATCCATTACAGGCACAGAGTGGAATAAGGGATTATGAAAAGATTACTGACGAGCTGAGGAACTTATATTTAGAAACCAGATGAGATGAGAAATTCCTTGAAAACTGTGTTTTAAAAAATAAATTCCATGGACTTTCACTTGATTCTCACTGTGATTTTTTTCCATGCTCTATATCCATTACTTAATGTATTTCTGTGTAATGGTATTCCATTAACCAACTCTACTGTGATTAGCTGTGTTGACTTTCAGGTCCATAGAATTTATCCAACAATAAGGCAACATACACTGTGCTGCATAATTAAGAGAAACCTGAGCTGTAAAACTTGGCTTTATATTTAAACCTTTGCATTTTGGAGGTGACAGGGTTTGAGATTCTCTTCTTATTATCATTTGATAGGACTGAGAATGAAGCAACTAGTTACAATTGAGCACACATAAAGAGGGTGAGAAAAGATGAGTGCAGTTTGCACTAAAATGATAAAAAAATACAGAGTTTTAAAGGTAGATGATAAAGAGTTGAAGATAATAAAAGCTCTCAAAAAAATTCTTTGGAGGGTCAGGTTTTATTTTCAGATGATTCTTTAACTGCCTCCAAGATGCTGTATGAAGCACCTCATATGTCTGAATCTCTGCACTTTCTAGCTCCTCAGGGTGGCATCCTTGCTCTGACTGCCTGCCCCTTAGGTCTGAATACATACAGGGAAGATTCCAATGTTGATGGAAATCTCTGATATTTAAATATGATAAAGGATGAATAATCAGTTCTGCTCCAGTTCTTACTTTATATTATATAGTGTTTCCCTTTGCCTCCTTCATAGGATTTTTTTTGAGGAGTTAGATCTGCCCTTCTACTGTAGTGAGACCCCACCTGGAGTACTGCATCCAGCTCTGAAGTCCTCAGCACAAGAAGGAGATAGAGCTGTTGGAACAAGACCAAAGGAAGGCCACAAAGTTGATCAGGAGGCTGGAACACCCAGTCTATGAGGAAAAGTTGAGAAAGCTGCGGTTGTTCAGCCTGGAGAAAGCAAGGCTCTGGGGAGACCTTATAGTGGCCCTCATCACCTAAAAGGAGGCCTGTAAGAGAGATGGGTATCAATGTTTTAGCAGAACCTGTTGTGATAGGGCGAGGAGCGATGGCTTTAAACTAAAAATGTGTCGATTTAGACTAGATACAAGGAAGAATTTTTTTTTACAATGAAAGTAGGTTAACACTGGCACAGGTTGCCCAGAAAGGTGGTGGATGCCCCATCCATGGAAACATTCCAGGTCAGGTTGTACAGGGCTCTGAGCAACCTGGTTTAGATTAAGATGTTTCTGCTCACTGCAGGGGGTTGGACTGGATGACATTTAAAGGTCCTTTCCAGGCCAAACTGTTCTATAAATCTATGACCCTTTGTAATATCATGGTTCTCTTATTCTGCAGACTCCAGCTGTGTGTTTGAAAATCACCTAGAACAGTTAAAGAAATAGGACAATATTAATCATGAATTCCATAGATATGAAAGGATATACTGAAAAAAACATGTATATATTCTTCCTTTGCATGTACTTTCTTTACACTATGTGCTTCAGACTGATCAAATATTATAAAATAATTTGTTCAATAACTTATCCCATAAAAATAAGAAATATTAATATTTGGATCAGTATTCCTCTATCATACCTCACTCACTTTTTAATCTATATTTCAATTAAATTATGAAATTTGGCTTTGAATTTGCTTGAACTTGCCAGATGACTAATCTGGTCAAAATCTCTTTATTATTAATTTGTGCTGGAATGATCTGTAATGCTACGGCAGAATTAGTTTGTGACATAAACATCTGCATTTGCATACAAGCATTTCAGTTCTGTCATTTGGCACCTCTTTCAACAGAAGGCTAACTCTGTTTATTCCTTAAAACACTGACCTATGGCCTGTTCAGCATTAAATAGATTCGCTGTTGGACTCTTTGAGGCTAAATCTTCCTCTATAATAAGCAAAATTCAGCTTCTTTGAAACAAGTCCTTTGCTATCTCTGCCACCTCTCTGTTGCTTTCCAGAGTGATTTCTTTATGGTGGGTCTGTTACCAGGTATTTTGGGTTTAAACAGGGATATATTGCAAGAGAAAATGGTAGGCCCATTTGAAAAAAACCCAACCAAACAAACAACAAATGAGTTTATAAAAGTATGTATATATAAGAAAGTCACCAACCTTAAAAGTGCCTCTTTAAAGTTCTACTGTGGTACTTGTGTGCAGTGCTTTAATTTGGTTTTGCACAGTGTTTGCTCTGGGAGGTCAACCAGTAAAAGAGATGATAAACAAAATTTGAGATTAGTATCCAGTCAGTTGATTCAGTGAGTGGCTGTAAATATTACCCATTAACCCCAGATGAATTAGTGGCACTACTGAGCTGATGTGAACTGGGATTTTTTTGAGATCTACACTTGTGTAGGAGTAACTCTGCTGATAAACACATTTTCTTATCACACTTTAAAGAAAATCCCAACTATTTGAATTCCTTGGGCTTGACTTGTTAAGCAAGAACGTCACCATGCAGGTCTTCTCATACCTTGGATAAGCAAATATTTGGAAAAAAAAATGGAGTTTATGAAAGAGTGGCAATCTGTTGGGTTATCTGATATGGTTCTTAGAAGTGATATAATGCAAATGATTGCATTTTTGTCTCCAGCAATAACTACAGACCTCTCTCAAAAGTTTCCAAATTTTGGTGAGCAAAAGCAGAGGAAGCAATAATAATTAATGAAACAAGGACAACTGATGCAAAAAACACAAACGTGAAAATGTTTCCCAGGCGTTTCCCTTCTGATTCTCAAGAATTCATCCTGCATTCAGCCTCTGGATATAGGACTTTTTACAGTCATTGCATGTTTTGTCTGATCAAACCTCCAGTGTAAGACCAGAACTCTTATCCTTTTGTCCTTTTTCTCTCCCAAATAGCTATCATGAGACCTGTTAGTGACTCATTTTCTTTGCCTCCTGCAACTTGGTTAAGTCTTTCAATTTTTTTTTTTTCCTTAACCCATTTGGTCCAAAAACTTCAAACCTGAGGATACCTGTAATTAACTGAGTCCAGGAAATAAAACTTTGGTCAGAAGTTGTTTTCTTATTACTGACAAGATCCTTTTTGTTAATGTCACATATGTTTAGGAACATTATCAGCTGTTTGAAGATTTGTGGGTTTGTTTACCACGACATTGCCAGTGCCTTCTGTCTGTGATGCAGAAGTTATTTGCAGACATGCCTACAGCTCTGTGACCTCACAGATTCCATGTGACCAGACTCATCAGTAATGCTTATTCATAGGAATAAATGAGTGCAGGTCCCTGTGCCTATTAGGATTCTGCTGGGAGAGACAGCTAAAGGGTTTCACAGTAACATAACTTGAGTGATGTTGACCAGCCAGCCTTGGCCATGCCTTTTTATGTAAATTTTTCTTTCTACAAAAGGTTAAGATTGATATTAAAGAAAAATAGAAAATATAGAAAACAAATGTGGAATATGAGCCAACTGGGAAGATAAGATGGTAAATTTTCAATAAATTATGATTCTTTGTTATGTGAGGTGTAATATTGACCCCATATATGAAATACTATAGCCTAAATTGAGTTGCTTAAAGAAGAAACATATGCCCACTCGTCATGCAGACATCAGACATCTCGTTGCACTGGGGTAATTTTTCCTTCATCATAATTCAGCAGAAAATTCTTTTTGCTATATAAAATTAATTTTCCTAATTATGATGTGCTACAGACATTATAATGATTTGTTGTGAACATAAATTATCACAGTGTTATATTGTGCAAAATTATTTGATATCTAATAATACTTTTTAGAAAATACAGAATCTTCTCATATCCTTTAACCCTGTGTCCCTCTAGGGGAATTTCATTCAGTTGATCTACAGTGGCAGAGGGAAGACACTGACTTTTATTGTTTTACTTTCAGGTGCCTTGATTCCTGCCTATTAATTCTTTGAACAAGATTCTAATGTGGTTTTTTTCACTGGTTTATGCCTTGCCACATTGTGCCTAGCTTTAGCCACATTTAGTGCTCACCTATTTAAGGATTTAATCTAAGTAATATTTCTTATTTTTATTTCTAATATTTATTTCTTATATTATTTCTAATATTTAATCTATGTAATAATTTAAATAGCTGTAATATTTCCCTTGTTTTCCTGCAGGTATATAATCTGTTAATAAAATATAATCCAAATATAATTAATCATTAAAGTTGTAATTTGAAATGCAAAAACATTCAGTCTTGAGAAAAGGAACTATGATAGCAATTCAGCAAAGTATTTAAGTAGGTATTTAAGCAATGAGATAAATAAGCTAGGAATATGATAGCATCCTCTTTAGTGGAGGCTTTTTAGACTGATGGTTGAATAACCATGTGGGAATAATGACATGGAAGTAGCAGATTCAGGCTGAAGGGAGATAGATTAACCAGGTATTAATTTTGTCCAGCTGACATTGCTTACTGCCTGAGGTTTTGTTGTATAAACTCCAGTGCAGAAAATACCACTAGGGTCTGTCTCTAAGAATTTGAACTAAGTTTGGCCCAGAAAAACAAACTGAAAAAGCTTGCTACTGTGTAAATGAGCATTGTTAGATGGTATGCACCCACTGTTGAATATGACCTCAAAAGAAGGAAAGGAAGGTCTGGAAATATTAACCAAAGAAATGAGATCAAATGATATTAGAAATATCTTGCTTTAGATTTGTGTCAACTTAAAAAAGGGGGAGGGAAAGTGTTTTTTAATCTTATGGGCATTATGTTTATTTGTTCACTCATGCCTGAAAAGCAGAAAGTCCTGGGCAAATGGATGGCATGAGTAAGAATGAGTAAAGGATTCCTGTGTAAAAGGTTATAAATTACATGGATTCAAATTTAATAGCACAATTATGAGAAGCTTTAATAAGAATAGATTCTTGTTTGTTATAGGTGTTATTCAGACATAAGACACAGCCCTCAAGGAGCCATCTGGAAAATCATATGCACCACAATGGAATATTCATGGATCATGACAAGATAGAGTTCTGTTTGCTGATGTTTTATACTTAAAGATGTAAAGCTATTGAAAACGAAAAGTCACAGCTGATGAGTTTCAATCCTTAATTCAGTTTCTTTTAATTAAAAGCTCAATAGACAAAAGCCTACAGTAAGTTTATCTTCTGGACTAATGGAGCACAGCATTTCATTTGTTAGAAGTAACTCAGCGGACTGAAAAATAACAATAATTAAAAATTTAAAAGTCGAAGAATTAAACAAGTTTGTTTGAAGATGTTTGCATTCACATCAATCCAAGATGGTAAAGTACTTTGCATGTTTTCCATAAACCCTCAACTAAATCTCTTGTCAGTGATTAAATCTAGTATAAATTTTGTTTTCATGGCTTGCAGCTCATTTTGCACTGCCTGCACTGATCATGAGAAGTTAGGTAGTATAAATCTGTATGTCTTCTATACCACTGAAGATTATTAACCCAAACCTGCAGAATCTTGATTGTTTGAAACCAGGGGCCAGTGAAGAATTCTAACCTCCCAGTCAGGAAGTGCCTTTGTATGGCCACCACAAGGCCAAGGGCCCTTTTAGCTTGTGACTGCACAAGCTACTAGCACAAAAAAATACTCTGTGCTTCATTGTAAAATTAGTGATTTCAGGCAGAGTCAGGTGGAGGGTTGCAAAGAACCTGGAGCCTTTTTGATTAACAGAGCAGCTGTGTAGCTACATGAACTATATTACATTTATTGTCCTCATCACACATAATTTCCTTCCCAGCAGTGATACTAGTTTGTAGTGTTATAAAGTAAAAAAGTAAACCATTAAAAATATATGTGTTCATAGTAATATAGGTGTCTTTTCTAGCTTTAATTCTCTCTTTATAAAAAATCCTTATGCTTCTTTTCTATCCCAAGGATCCTTGCCCTTGTCACCAGGCAGAGTTTGGCAATTTTCATTGGAAAATCAACCATTCCAACAGGCCTATTTCAAGACTTACGAGAATTTTTCATAGCATCTTAGTGATTTGTGCTAAAATCAGTGTTCATATTTGAAAGAAATACAAAAATGTTGTCTTCACTTAGGGGTCAAACACCAAATGTGTGCAAGTGTCCATTAAAACCATCACAGCTCAAAAAAAAAAGCAAGCATTCCAAACCCAAGAGTTCAGGTTCCCATCAGTGGAATGCTCTTGCTACTGCTGTGCAAATTATGTTGAGAAGACCACAAGTAACAGAAAGGTAGATATGAGTGACCATCACCCTGTTGTAAATTAATTGATTTAGTTTCAACCATGAGCAGCTTCAGCCTGCAGCCTTTGCACAGGTATTATATGAAGGCCCACAAGATTATTGAAAGGATTTTGCCCATAGCTCCAGGACTTCTTTTTCAGAAGTAGGATAATGGTCTGGTCGCTTTGAAAACTGCTTATACTGCTAGAGAAGGTAGGACTCATGATACGACAGTGTTTTAGCCGCATCCACAATGCCAGTGGTAGATTCCCAAATGTTATATTGATAGGAATCAGGCAACTATTTTTAGATACTTCCTTTTTTTCACAAGAAAAAAAAATAAAATTATATCTTCAGGGTTATATAAGCAGTTCTCAAATATTTTTAGGTGGGGACTAGAATGAGATGGGGAGGACATGAAGAAGTGAAGAGTGTAGATGTGTCTATTCATACAAAGACCTCCCAAGAAACTCTCTTTCTCAGTAAAGGCTGCTTTTTTCCTCTCCAGCACAAGGGGTAATTGCACCAAACCATTACTAACAAAGGACAGGTAGTAAGTCTTAGCTGAATACCTCATTTTTTCCTTATGGAATGCATGGAGAAACCTGCTTTTATTATTTTTGTAAAGCAACCCAGTTAATTTTCAAGATAGTTCTTTTTTATGGAGAAGAGACTGACATCTACTTTGCTACAACAACCAACTGTCAATCAACACCTCCAGGTCCTTTTCTGCTAGGCAGCTTCTCAGCCACTCTCCCCAAGCCTGCAGCATTCCCTGGTTTTGTGGTGGCCCAAGTGCAGGACCAAGAACGTGGCCTTGTTGAACCTCATACAGTTGATCTCAGCACATTTATCCAGCCAGTCCAGATCCCTCTATAGAACCTTCTATCCTCTATCAGACTAACACTCCCACCCTTCTTGGTGTCATCTGCAAATCTACTGAGGATACATTTGATCCCTTCATCTAGATCATTGATAAAGTTACGAAAGGGAACTGGCTGCAGCACTGAGCCCTGGACTACATCATTTGTGACCCCACAGGCACTGTGAATGTTGTTGCCCTTCTTTTCTTGAGTGTAAACAACCTAGATAATTAGGGAAAAGACTGGAGGAAAAAACCCTCTTGGTAAAGAAGTGGGAACAGATAAGTTCATCTGTCTGGAGTGAAATCTGGTTTTAGGCAGGCCACCACCAAAAGGTACACGTTGCAAATAGGGTTTTGTTTTCTTTTCTTGGTGAATTGTGTGGTGCTTGTATCTGGGCCAGAGGAAGAGATCTGTGTTACATTTATGTTCAGAATTTTCATCCTTGACACCACTATCACCCAATATCACTATCACCCAATAATAATAATGTAATATCCTTCAGCAGACCTTTTTCCCTGCTGCCTGTGGAGCCATTTGTATTCATTTTTTAGTTACTCTTCTATCTTTTAACATCAAAAGGAAGGAAAATGCCTTAAAACACAAAATGAGCTCATGCTGGTGGAAACATCTTGTCTGCTGCAGATACATTCACTGGGTTTTTAACTTGAGTGCTTTGAGTCCATCCACCCTACCACACCTGACAGGTCAATGAAGTCAGTTGGGTACAGCTCTCTCTGTGGCTTGATTGCCTAAGCAGCTTTTCGGTTAATGCTGCCTCCCTCCAAGTTTTGAAGCATTAAAATATTAATTACTCATTCACAGTGTAAACAACCTGGGCTTATTTTATCCACTGCAAATTTGTCACCAAATAATGCTATTTCTGATGTCTTTTAGTGTATTTTTTAATCTGGCATAGTAAATACTTGGTAAGCTGGCAGAGTTAAAGATAACTCACAAGAAACAAGAATGGTTTTAATTTTGTTTTTACCTACCCAGCATAAATATTTTTACACTTTCCAGAAATCTGCTTATTCTCCACTTATTCAGAGCACCTCCTCAGTTGCTCGGTCAGTACTGAAGGTATATGGATTATAGTCTACATTATAGAAAATTAAAAAAAAAAAAAGAATGCCTGTGACATTTCATCTACTTATTTTAGTGTCTATGATGTAAAACTCACTGATGACACCCAAGGTGTCTTGCAGAGATAAGGTGATACTGTTTGCTCATATGTTGAAGGAAGATTTTACTGTTTTCAATTTAAATATTTACAGTGAGTGCATTCATCAGGACAACTGCTTTCCATAGAGAGGCACGGCTGTAACCATGTGCTTGCATGTTGGGTAATTTATTTTGCATTTTACACTCCATTATGTAGGATCAGAATGCTAATTTCAGTCTTGGTTTTCAAGGGAAGGGAGGCTTGCAGAACACGTGTGTGTGGTTCTGACCACAGATTTATAATTGTCTCAAAAGAATCAATTTTAAAGAATGAATAGCCCTGAGTGGGGTGGAGAACTTGTCTGGCCAGAACAGAGCAGGAGGTGACACCTCAGGAATGTGATAAGACCTTCTGGGTGGAGACTCTTCTGTGAGCACCAGCTGCAATGCTGGGTGGTCCCTCCAGGCACAACAGAGCCACCTCCATTGTACTTGTGAAGTACCTGGCTGTGGTGGCTTGAAGGATGGCACCAGGAAGAAGATAAGAACTGATGACTGGGTGGAGATTACACCCCTTTCCTGAGGGCCAACCTTCAGTTCTGGGACCTTCCTGGAGGCATGATGTGCTGGCTAAACAGAAGAGGAATTTCTCCAGAAAGAAGATAAGAATTGACGACTGGGTGGAGGACTACACCCTTCTGCTCCCCTCTGGGCAGCCTGTCTCCCAAGGAACCTGGATGATTGACAGCTGCACCTTTGGCTGGGGGTATATATCTGGCTGTCCATGCTTGGCCTTTTGTCGTCTCCTGACCCACCACCATTCCTGCATCGGACCCTGTCCAGGATCAGCACCCTCCCGAAGAAAACTTCGCTGGACAGCCGGACCCCTGGTGGTGACTCTCTCTCTCTCTCTCTCTCATTTTTCCCCACTATCTTACCCTTTTCCTACACTTTTCTATCTCATTCTTTCTTACCATTTTCCCTCTCTCTCTCTCTCTTATATTTTCTTTTCATCTCTCCCTCTTTCGCCTTGCTCCATATCTTTGCCTGTATTAATTGTCAAATAAAATCTGCTTGCACTCGACCTTTTTATGGTTGGACTTTGTTTCGCGTATCCAAACAAAAATAAATTTTAAATGTTACCTCCGGACCGTAACAACGTGGTGTCCTTGACCAGCATTACAAAGCTAGTGACCAGATCACCTAGGTAGAAATATTGGTCTGGGATTTGGGACTAAAAGGAAGCAGATTTTTATCCCATAGGTTTCCTTCCACTACTTCTCTGTGTAGTCCCAAACTAGGAACCATGATGAAACATACTGCCTCATACACTCAGTCCTACTTCTTGCAATTTCTGAGGTGCTACAGAAAGATTAGGATGGCTCTTTAACCAGGTGGGCACTTGCTGGGTGTTGATCCTGACCTTACTGCAGAATTTGTGTAGCAAAGAAAGGAAGCACAGGAGCTGAGGACTCAGTAGTGCTCTCCCCAGTCCATCCAGTCCAGCCTCCAGGCCTGAGGAAAGAACAGACATAGCCTAAATTTAAATACATGGTCCCTTGGAAGGGGACTGACAGTAGGAACTTTCTTTCCTTGAATATAGGGTGGTGAAGTAAGGAGGAAGGGTGCCTAAGAAAAATGGGAAACATTTCTCTCTGTTAGACTTACTGAGGAAAGCTATAAATGAGGCTGACATTCTTAGAGCCCCAGATATTGATGATTAGCTCTAGATATTGATGATTACAAAAAGATTAAAGGAGAAAGAAAATCAGGGAGTCAGTCTGTTGAACAGATGCAAGAAGCATAGGGAGTAAGCAGAAGAATCTAGGGATCTTAATTGTAATCAGATGAACTGAATTGGCCAACAGAAAGCTGGAGGAGGCAAATGCAAATAACTGGAAGCATAACAGCATCTGCAGATGGTAGGTGCCTTTTTCTCTAGTGGGACTGTCATTTCCAACATATTGCAAGATAAAGATTTTCTCCCAACCAGCTGGTATCCTTTCACCAAACCAGGTGCTCTAGGAGAGAATTTGGACCGGTGAATACCACTCAGGCATTTTTCTCTGAGGAATGGGCATTATTACTCAATGACCCACAGACCAGGTTCCTGGTACTCATGCATGCAATGCAAAACCACACCACCTTCAGGCCCTCTCACATATGAAGCTTCTCCTAGCAACCTGTTTTATATATTCATTATTTTCCTTCCTTCAAAAAACAATTTTGCACCTTCATTTCCTGGGTTTTATAGGAAGTAAGTAAGTATCAGTATTGATATTTGAATTATCTTCATTAGATTTCAGAGTGAACAGATTCCCAAGGTGACGGAAAGAAAATGGGACCTTGCAGACTGCTTGCCTTACCTGCTCATAAGCTCAGATTGAACAGCTTTCAAACAGCATATTTATTTGCATTCAGAAAACAACCTACTCAACCCCAAATATTAGGGAATGGCATACGATTTTTTCAAGCACTTCAGTCTAAAAAAGAGAGGCTAAGACTCTGAAGTTTGTATCACTCTGACCCATTCCTGTTAAATGAGGCCACCTCTGAAAACAGGCTTTTTGCAACATGTAGATTCTGGAGTACCATATAGTACCAAAAAACCTCGTTTTTTTCCCCCCAGTGTGATACAGGCTTGTCTTATCAAGTCTACCATCTGTGAATCAACCTATTTCTTAAAAAATTTATTTAAAAAGACCACCTGAGTGGTGTATAAAAGGTAAGCACTGTTCATGAAAAGACTTCTTGAGCTAGCTGGTTAATGCTGCAGTTCACATGCATGCAACATCAATCTGAAATTTAGAAATAAAAAAGGCACTTATGTAAACTTGACATAATGAGCACTAGTCTATAGCAATCTGGAGCAGATAGCAGATGAATAATGCTAGTGGAGAAGTAAGTGTTCTTTTAGAAAACTGATAAAAACACTCATTGAAAGCATATGTTTTTATCAGTCTCACTCTCATCTCTGAAAAGGTATTTCCAGTTGATTCTTGGAGAAATTTTAGATGCTATCTTTGTGAGAAAAATGTTAATATTTTTTTTCTTTCTGTATCTAAGCACTTTGCAGCTGTGTTTGTTCCTTCACTCTTTATCTTTAGCATTAAGTTGACAAGTGAGGCACCAATCATTGGAGAATGAAATATCTATCTCCATGCCTCTAACTGTGTCCTATCAATAGAGTCATGTTTTGTAAGGGAAATCAGTCATTCCACCCATTTAGCTCTCTCTCTATCAAAAGCTAAATCTTCCTTTTGGTTTGCTTGTGTGACAGCTACATCTCCAGCACAACATCCATCTGCAGTACAATTTTTAGTCTTGCAGATTAATAAGTTAATAAAACTCTAGGTGAAATGAAGTCCAGAACTCATCTTGAGAATAGTTTTCTGAGTGTTTCATCTTCAAAGAGCTCACTAGATTGTCACACAATCTGATTGCTCACATTAACCAAATCTAAGCAATTATCATTGTCCTTACTTGCAATAATGCTTAACATCTCAGATACTGGTTTTACAAAGGTTTTCAAAAATGTGTTCAAGACTCTTATAATGAAAAAAACATTTCATTGAGATGGTTTCTTTACGTGTCAAGAGTGTGAATCAGGATTGCTCTAAAATATTTACTTTTCTTACAGTTTGGTCCAGGTTAGGACTGGTGAGGAGTCTGGTTTGATTAGCATATGTAACTTCAATCTTGGGTTGCTGTTCACCCAGAATATGAAAGTTGCACAGGGTCATCTGAAGCAGAGGTAGAGTAATCTAAATACACTCCCATAAATCTTTATCTCATGGCTCTTGTTTTTCTGAAGTCATGATTTTATTTTTAGGTCATTTAAAAACACATTCCCTCAAATCAGGTGTTCAGATGTTTTTCATTTGCACACACAATAGCTAGATGAAACATCAAGTGGCTGTTCTTACTACACAGGGCCTTCAATCATCCACTGTCAGAGCAAGAACAAAGCAGTACCATGAAACAATTCATAACTGCTAATTCAACTCACTAGTGACCTAATCCAAATCCCATTAAAGACAATTAAAAAATTTGTATTGGCATTAAGTATGAACCTAAGGGTTACACAAAGTCTTTTACCTTTTTTTTTTTTTACAATAAATGCAGCAGATTTCATGTGGTAATGCTTAAATTGTAGTTGTGAGGTAATGGAGAAGGGGGCAGAGAGAGAGTTTAAGACAGAAAGATTTCAGTTGCAACTTCAATGCCGTCAGCAATGCTGTACTCTGCCAACTCAATTTTATATATGAAACTTTTCATTTACATCGCTGAACACAATTGTACCTCACAGTGGGACTTCCCTATAGATAAATGCTTGGAAACATTAAGCTCTGCATCGAAAAGACTCACAGGGAAATTATACTGCTGCTTACTTCACAGTCCCTGGGAGGGAACAGCAGAGCTACAGGTTGAACACAAGGCCATGGCAGGAGGAGATGTCATAAAAAAAGATCAACTGTTTAGTGATGTGGAAACATCTAAAATTAGACTCAGAAAAGATTTCAGGAGTACACAAAACAAGTCTCTTCCTCAGGCTGCTTCCTGAACCATAACAGTTTCCAAAATGGAAGTTAGTTAGAAGGGACATATTTAACTTCTGCAGCATCTAGAGTCTAATTGTGTAGACCCAAGTGTTTCTGCTCTTATCTGTGCTGCACACTCCTTTTTGACCAGTAGATTTGATCAACAAATGTATTTCTTTTCTCTTCGGCTTACTTACAGAGGCGGCACTGTTCCTAGATATAGAAATTAATTTCCAGGTGTTTGTGGCTTTTACCCCACACCTCCCTACACCACATCTTCTATCAGTAAAGACAGACAAACCTTCCCCATGGAGCCCCGTGTCCCTTGGAGGCTTAACCAGCTGGACTGATGTTATTCCTCCTCCTCTTCAGAGAGGACACAGCAAATCTTTTGGAGTTGCACCTGGATGATTTGAGTATGGTGTAGAGCATCTTTGGCTTTTCAATCTGGCTCAGTTTTCAGTGTCTCACAACAAGGTAAGAGCTGCCAGAGAATGAGTATCTAAGCTGCTGGAGGCCTCCAGCACTCTGGGTGACTATGCTTTGATCAAAGGAAATCCTCAGTGATCATAGCAACTGCTATTTGATTTTATGGGGTTTGCACTGAAGCAAAGAATGTTTACTCAGATCAATTCAGAAAGCTCTAATAGTCGCCATAAGATTTAATTTCTGTATGCACGGAATTGTAGCATGAAAGTCCTGTTTCAAAAAAGTGGCATTCAGGGCAAAGCTTCACTTATCTCAGTTCTTTCTAATCAATAATATGAAAAATGCCCAAACAGAAGGGTTTTTTTCTCCACTTTTGAACCAGAGTTGCATAAAGGAAGTAATTTTGTGATGTTTTTGATTTTCATTATACTCAAAAGTGGGAATTACAGGCCTTCTCTCAAGCTGCAATTTTCATTTTTGTCACAAGGGAATCAGTAAGGTAATGCTAGAACCATGAATTCAAACATCAGTAAAGCCAAAATTTTGTAGCTCCTTAGCTTACCACACTTGAAAGATGAAATGTATTATTTGACTTCACGATTAGGCAATGGTTGGGAATTGACATCTGAAGTAGATGACGTCTGTGTGACCCAGGAGAAGCATGTGCTCTCAACTATAGAGTTCACACATCTCTCTAGTTAGTTTCAGCTGCAGAGTGGTGTACTCGACCATGATAAAGAAGAGAAGTGGCCGAGGTCAAGGGAGGTGATTCTCCCACTCTACTCTGCTCATGAGACCCCACCTGGAATACTGTGTCCAGTTCTGGAGCCCCTATTACAAGAAAGACATGGATGTGCTGGAACATGTCCAGAAAAGGGCCACAGGGATGATCAGAGGTCTGGAGCACCTCTTCTATGAAGGCAGACTGAAAGAGCTGGGGTTATTCAGTCTGGAGGGAAGGCTCCGAGGAGACCTTATTGCAGCCTTCCAGTATCTGAAGGGGGTTACAAGAAAGCTGGTGAGGGACTTTGTAGAATGTCAGGTAGTGATTGGACTAGGGGGGATGGTTTCAAACAAAAAGAGGGTAGATTTAGATTGGAAGTTAGCAAGAAATTCTTCACCATGAGGGTGGTGAGACAATGGAACAAGTTGCCCAGGGAGGTGGTGGAAGCCCCATCCCTGGAGGCTTGTAAGGCCAGGTTGGACAGGACTCTGAGCAGCCTGATCTATTGGGAGGTGTCCTTGCCCATGGCAGGGGGGTTGGAACTAGATGATCTTAAAGGTTCCTTCCAACCTTGACAATTCTATGATTCTATAAATCTCCCATACAACACTGCAGCCATGTTGTCCCATTGTTGTGGAGGGATCTACATCTGGTCCTCATTAGTGCTGGCTCCAGGTCTCCCTTTTCTGACCACCATATGGACCTATCTATGGAGTGACCATGATGTACAGTCTGTCTCTACAAGTTGCCCTGTGCTCTTTCCTAACAAACCAAAAATGAAGATGCCTGAAGTCTTATACATTTAAAAAATTTGATCTGGCTAAGTTAGGTCATCAGTGTGTATTATGAGACTTCACTAGTTTTTGATTCAGTTTAACGTTAAAATCCAGTTCAGTTAATATAAAATCCAAATTTCTGATTATATTATTATTAAATCTGATTATAGCCTTAACCTTCAATAGAAATGGTTAAATGAATATGGTTTGTGTCACAGTTGGCAAAGACTATGAGCTTTCTCAAGATCAACCATGGCAGCTCAGTTGTTCATGCTATCAGACTACATTTGAGGAACCTCCTTTTGGAGCATTCCAACATGATAATGAGAAAGATACTTTGTAGGTCACAAGAAGTGACTTTTAGAGTGTAACACCAGGACTGGGGCTGTGGGCACTGTGGTTGACAACTGTGCAAGTCTACATAACTTGCAGGGAAACCTTTGGAGGACTGGAGACCAGAGCAAATATATATCTTAAGTATATACGTGTGTATAGACATATGTGTGTATGCCTTTATGATTGGGTGACAGAGGTCCTACACAAAAAAGGGAAGATGCTCCAACATGCCTTCATTAGTATGATCTTCAAAGGTTGACTTCTCCCCTCTCCCCTTACTTGCTTGCAGAGCTTCACTTGCAAAGACCACTGAAACATCAACAGAGTGTATTACCTGTCTCTGCCAACAAAGCCAGAGGACTTGTGAGCACAGCTATAGAGAACAAAACAAGATGGACAGTAAATGGCTATATTGGTCATCAAATAATAACCTCATCTTCTTCAGGGAATCTCTTTTCTCTGAGAATAAAATACGACAAACAGTGGACTAAAAATGTGCTGTTTGATAAAGGAGAGGGAAAAATCTTTTGCTAAGCTCTCATTTTCAAATTCTCACCCGTGCAAATATTTTTATAGTAAGATACAGATACACCAGCTTGATCTACAGTGTAGATGCAATAAGGAAACTTCACATAGAAATAAAAGTATAAATTTGCTTCCCACTGCTGAACAGACCTTATTTGAATTTAATTTACATATGTTACATTAAAGTAAAAAAAAAATAAAGAAAAAAAAAAGAATTGTATATTAGCACTGGATTACTTCTGACTCTATTTTTTCATAACTGTTAGAGGATTTAGCAGTAAAAATCCCCTTTGAGGAAATCAAGTGTTCCACAATAAGTGCTTACAGTTAGCTGACACCAATTCTACTTAATACCAGTAGGCAAAGAAAGTAATCTGCTTTATTTCATGCTATCTAGTCTCTATTGTGTCCTTGTCTTTTGGGCTCATATTGCTTTCACAGTGCTATTAACTGTGACTAGTGTGCCACTTACTGTGTGTAGTTACATCTGCCAAAGTGACTGTGTGACATGTAAGAATATATAAATGCAATGATGACAACAACCTTAATGACGAGACACAGCACAAAGCTTAATTCTTTAGGAGAGTGGCACACTTAACATTTTAGCTACCATTTAGGACCTGATTAAGGAGAAATTTAAGTTAAAATTAATTTAAGAAATAGCTAATGGGGTGGTTTAGCCTCTCTAGTCTGTTCTCATAAACTCCCAAGTTTATCTCCAAGTTTTCAAATCCTGTTTTTTTTCAAATCTGTCTCATTTTCCTGTTCTGGTGATCCACTGATTTTTAGTGAAAGGATATGGTGCTGGAGAGCTCATGAAGAATATTATGACATTTTCACTGCAAGAAATATGAGATGCCAACAACCTATGAGAAGTTTGGAAGTTAATAGAGAAGGAAAGAGTTATTGTAGGATATTTTATCTGGAATTAAAAATGCTTCCTCAGTGTTTTAATCACACATTCATGCTATAACTCTTCCATCTTTCATCCAGGGCTATTGAAAGTGTGGAGATACTCTCACCCAACCATCTTACAGCAGTTATGAGTTTTCAGCTCATCTTTCCTCACTTTGTAGCAGGTATAGCTATTGTTCTTGTTGCCTCCTTCCATTTTTTTACTAGCCTCTCTTCCTTTCTGTGTCAGTCTTAACTCCTAACTGCCTGTTTGGAATTTTCATGTAGCCTTGAACTGCTTTTAACCTCCTAGCTATTGGAGGTCAAACTGGACCTTTTACTTGGTCCACAAATAACTTATTTGTGCCATACCTGGTTTTGTTTTCTACTATGCTGCTTCAAACCACTTCTTTTCCCATCTTATATTTCTTAAAGCACTCCCTAAAACAAATACCTGTCTCAAAGCTCCGAGGCGTTAGGAAGCCTTGTAAGTAAAAATCCCACAGTTTTGTTGGTTCGGTTTGGGTTTTTTGTTTTTTGTTTGTCTGTTTCTTTTGTGGTTTTTTTTGTCACTGGTGAATTACAAGGAAAAATATGACAGCTTTAGGTATTGTTTTTGCAATAAAAAGATCTGTGATGCATATACAATATTTGGTATCTTTCATTATCTTTCATTCCAGCAGAAGCTAAAATTACATGTTTTGTTTCTTTATGGTGACATCTGGAAGATGTTTACTCTCCTTTCTTTCTATTAGTTTTTCAGTAGTCTACTCTATGGTGCTGATGTATCATTTTGGACTGATTCTAGCTGAAGAAACCTGCACCATACTTTGCCCCATAATCTAGCTATGAAATCAGAGTCAGAGACACCACCTGAAGCAAGAAGAAGGTTCACATGGCTGGAAACAGAGAAACCAGATGGAAAATGGTTTTGTTACAGAAGAACTGAAGCCTGAGGATATAACAGTGGCATCTGATCACAGGCTCCATGATAGTTACTCAAAGTGTTTTGATTTTTTCTGCTTAAAATTATACACACATATAAACACACAAACACTTAATTTTTGTGATGGGTTGACCTTGGCTGGCTGCCACCTGCCCACCAAGCTGCTCTATCATGCCCCCTCCTCAACAGGAAAGGGTGGGAGGGACATATGATGAAAAAAACTCATGAATCAAGATAAAGACAGGAAGATCACTTATTGGTTACTGTCATAAGCAAAACAGACTTGACTTGAGGAATGTTCATGTAGTTTATTGTTAATTAATAATATAATAGGATAGCAAGAAAAGAAAAATTTCCCCTCACATCCCTTTTCCTCCCAAGCTCAAGGTCATGCATAACTCTTACATGGGGAATGAAAGTTACAATCAGTCCTTGAAACTTTGGTAATCAGTCCTTGAGAAGAAGTCCAGTTCTTCTCTCTCACTCTCTTCCCCTGCTCCAACATGAGGTCTCTCCCTGGGACACAGTCTCTTACAAAATGCTGCAACACAGGTTTTTCCCACAGACTGCAGTTTTTCGCTGCAGAAGAAACTGCTCCAGCATGAGTCCTTTCCAGAGAGAGCAGTCCTTCAGAAATTGATTGCTCTAGCATGGGTCCCACACAGGCTACAGCTTCTGCCAGAAATACTGCTCCTGCATGGGCTCCTCTCCATGGGCTGCCACTCATCCCAGGAGCCTGCCTCAGAATGAGCTCTCCATGGGCAGAAGCTTTCTTCAGGGCACATCCATCTGCTCTGGTGTGAGGTCCTCCCTGGGTTGCAGTATGGATATCTGGTCTTCTCCACAGGCAGCACAGGAATATCTGCTCTGGTGCCTTATGTGCATTTCCTTTTCTCATGGCTGTGTTTCCTGATTTCCTTCCCTTAAGAGCAAAGATCTTCAGTCACTGTGGGAAAATGATAAAATTCCTTCTTGAGCTCCCAATTAAGTCTTTCAGGAGAAAGCCAGCAAGTGGAGATGGTGCTGTAGACCCTCTTTTCAGCCACGATGAGCTTTGCTAATCTGCTCCCTACTCATCTTCACTGGTTCTGGAAGGAGGCCTTGCTGGGAGCTTGGTTAATGTGGGAAGCTGATATAAACAAAGAGCTGATAAGTAAAATTCTGCAGTGCTGAGTTTCGCCCTCTTTTTTAGTTTTCGAGAATAAGAGGATTAAGGCAAATTGCAGTGGTAGCCGTGCCCGAGATTTACCTTTCTTGGCATAACCTAAAGGATTTTTCTTGTTACGTCTTTTTTCCTTGGAAAATAAAAGCACAGAGTTGTTTAAGTCAAAGGTAGAGTATATTAAAGATGTGTTTTAAACTGGTGAATCTGGCTCACATGCCTGTGTTGATGAGCTCTGAAAATCAGGAGTCAGTGCCCTACGTTTTCTTTGGTTAAGAATTGGTATTTGGGACAAGATTGTTACTGCAGATCCTCATGGAATTCCCATTAAGTTAAAAAGGATCATACTGCACAGTTCAGAAAGAGCATGGACAATGTCCTACAGGGGTTATTATGTCACTCTTTAGCAGATGGTGTAGCAATTTCATTTACTGAGACTGCTAAAATAGAGTACATATATTTAATTGCCCTTGAACTGTAGGGAGTCATTACATATAAATCCCAGAATCACTTCTTGTTTTCCACTCTGTGCTGGCAATAGTGGTATTTGGGTTTTCAGTGATATATTCGGGTTTTTTTCCCTATGGCCTATGCGAGTTCTGTGTCCTATGAAGTACTGAAATTGAGTGCAAGTTTTAGCAAGAAAATAAGTAGGGCCAGACTAAATAAAGCAGTCTCACCAACAGTAACGTCACCAAAAAAACCAACCAAAACACCCAACAACTTACTTCTTTTGGGATGTGGCCAAGAGAGAAGATTAATTCATCATTCTAGGGAACAAATTGTCAGACAATAATTTAGTTCCTTTTCAGTCAAAAATCCCAAGGGTTCAGATTTGGAGGCTGTTCAAGTCAACTGAGTTCTACTGAAGTCAGTAGACTTGGGTCTATTTAAATCATGATTCCTGTGCATGTGAAGAGTGAATAGGAATGTGATGGCTCATTAATTACAATTTATGTAAAAAACAATCGGTGTGATCTCCTTTTATATTCTGGAAGAATATTACTCTTCCAGTTACTTCACTTTCTCCAGCCCTTGTTAGCAAAAGCCCTTAGCTTTAGAAAAGCAAACCATCCAAGCTTTTAATTGCTTGATCATCCTGAGATACAAACTGGATGGACCTCTGCAGCTAAAAGTAAAGCCTGCTGCAATTTCAGATAAAATTACTTGTTTGGGAGCTGTTACAAATTCACAGTTGTTGTGAACTTCTGTGAACAAAAGAAGGTCTGTGATACACACAGTACTGCAGATCAGAGTATTCACAGATCTGTGCTGAATTTGCTCAGCTCAGAAAACTAGGCTGTGACTTCTAGACATTTGAAGAATTATTATCAAAAATAATTAATTACAATAGAGGTGAACACATATCTTCCACAGGTTTCTTTTTTAAATGGATGATTCAGGAATCTTTGCCTTCATTGTGTAAATTTTGAGGAAATTTTGGTACTTGGAATGAAATATTTCCAAAATATATGATGAAACTTAGTTTTTTGCTTGCTATTTTACAATTCTTAAAATATGGTCTGTAATTTCAGATAGTTAGCAGACATTCTTATTAGAAGAATGATTTTCGGCTGACCAAATGAATCTAGTGGGAAACAAAGTCTGATTGAGCAAAGTAAGGCAGATAATAGCAGCATCTCTAATAAACTATTATGCAGCATTAACTGAGAAAAAAGGCTGCAGATTGTTTTCCTGAGGAGGTGAGTGCCGTTTCATATCTTATGGGCACCCACCCTCCATAGAAGACCTACAAAAACTCCATGTGTAATCAGGGTCACTGTGCAGGGGTTTTTCTGCAGTTTAAACATTCAGGAAAACTGTTTCTCAATGCCAACCTCACCTATCAGATAAACACTAAGGAACAGCCTAAAATAAAAGGGAATTCAAGAAAAATGCTATTATTATTGAATCATGTAAAACAGAAGGTTTCTCCATTTCTTTTCAACTCTTGATGTAATTATTTTTCATTTTTTTTTTTTTTTGACAGTTAACATGGTTCTTGCTTAGGGGAGGATTAGGAATAAGCTCTATGTGATTATAGTAACTGCACCCCAACCAGACAGCTTTGGGAAAAAACAGCTCTCTGTGTTGTTTAGTTAGGGGTGGGGGAAGAAGGACTACTTCAACTCATCTAATTTTTGATGGATTTTTTATTTTGTTTCAGTTTTCTTTTGACAAAGCACATGCTTTTTTAAGGAATCCTGTGTAAAGTACAGTTCTGCTACCAGTTTGTGTGCATGCAGAGAACTTCCCTTCTCTGCTGCAAGAGAACTTGTGATAATCCTGTGAACCTGTCTCTCTACCACCAAAAAGGTCCCTTTTATGGGGTGATCTAGCAGATGTCTTCACTGCTAGAAACTAATTAGCTTACTAGATTTTCATTCATGATAAACTACTGAAGGTCCAGTTTTTCTGAATCATCATAATCACCCTCCTTTCAGAGTCCTTTCAGTGATCTCCATCTAAACCCTAGACCACCTTCAGCACTTCTTTATTTTCCTCTGAAGGCTTCTCTAAGAGCAGATTCTGTGAAGGCAAAACACCCTTGCTTATCTCCATTGGTCACTGGAAAACCCTTCTACATTTTTTGTAGCTCCTTTCTTCAAGCTGCAGCAGACAGCCAAGCAATCAGAATTAGTCCCTTATTGCTAAAAGCATTTTTTGTAAACCTGTACTGTGTTACCTTGTGGTGAATTCACCTCCCTAGCTATGCAGGTGACCAGGCAGTTCTGGCACCATTCAGAAACAATTTATATGTATAGCAGACGAAGGACAAAAACTCTCATTTAAATAAACTCTGAAACAGTCAAAGTCGTTAAAGTAAAATTGAGCTGTGTTTAAGAAGGTTATACGTCAATGCAAAATGCCTGTGATATAAATTGTCCTCTGATGTGTCTTCAGCCATTTAGCATTTACTAGAAAAGATACATCTTAAGGGGGATTTGTCTCTGTTACACGGAAAAACTTCAATGCAAATTAATTCTAATCATAATTTATGTTATAAGACAGAGCTTGTTATGGAAAACAGGCTGATGGTTTAATTTAGGGCAAGAATAATCAAATGGATCTGGCTGAATTTGTTTTAGAAAGCATAATAGATGAAATGCGGGTTAGGTAATGTAGAAAATGTTGACAATATGTTTAATTTTTGAAGTGTATTATTTACCAAACAAACAAATGTAGCACTAAAGGCCAGTTTATTTCAGAGAAGCTAACCATGAATGTTTAATGATGAGACAGAGGTTCTATCTTTCTTTTCCCATCTCATCTGAAATTAATATTCTAAGTGATATGGTTATGACTCCAGTCTAAGCAGTGTTAGGGACAAGTCCCTACTTTCTTTGTCAGTTTTGAAAACATATAGTCATAGAATATTATGGAAAAGAAGAAATTACTACCAAGACATTTTTTTAACCAAAATTCTCTTTCCCGGCTTGTTGTTTGTTAAGCAGATTGCAGGGTAGAGATGTTATCTTCTATGAAAATTTCTTTAAGATAAGATTTTAGGGGTCAGAACTCAACTAAAGCACCCTGGATCACTCCAAAGGCCAATTTATTTTATCCATTTCAACCACATTTCTCCTACTTTGAAGGAAATCAGAATGAATTATTGTCCTACTGCTCATTATATCTAGGATTTTCAAAAAGGGAAGGACTTACAGACCCAACTGTGTGGTGAAGACAACACAACTGTGTGGTGGAGGGATGGGATGATATCCAGAGGGACCTTGACAGGCTTGAGAAATGAACTCATGTAAACTAGATGAAGTTTGCCAAGAATGCAAGAAGGACAAGTACAAGGATCTGCACCTGGGTCGAGGCAATCCCATGCACCAATACAGGCTGGGAGGAGAAGGGATTGCAGACAGCCCTCAGGAGAAGGACTTGGGGGTGGGGGGGGTGGACCAGAAGCTCAACATGAGCTGTCAGTGTGTGCTTGCAGCTCAGAAATCCAACTGTGTCCTGGGCTGCATCAAAAGAAGCACTGCCAGCCAGTCAAGGGAGGTGATGCTCCCCCTCTGCTCTGCTCTTGTGAGACCCCACCTGGAGTACTGTGTCCAGTTCTGGAGTCCCCAGCATAAGAAGGACACAGAGCTCTTGGAATGTGTCCAGAGGAGAGCCACTAAAATGATCAGAGGGGTGGAGTACCTCCCCATAAAGCCAGGCTGAAGAAATTGGGTTTGTTCACCCTGGAGAAAAGGAGGCTCTGAAGTGACCTTATAGAAACCTTCCAATATCTGAAGGGGGCCTAAAACAACGCTGAGATTGGGCTTTTTAGATGGGTGTGTAGTGAGAGGACAAGGGCAATGGTTTCAAACTTGAAGAGGAGCGATTCAGGTTAGACATTAGGAAGAAATTCTTCAATTTGAGGGTGGTGAGACATTGGCACAGGTTGCCCAAGGAAGCTGTGACTGCCCCATCCCTGGCAGTGTTCAAGGGGCTTTGAGCAACCTGGTCTAGTGGAAGGTGTCCCTGCCCATTCAGGGGGGTTGGGACGGGATGATCCCTTCCAACCCTAGCCATTCTATGACTGTATGATTTTATGATTCTATGTTCTGTTCAACATGTAGTCAAGAGATGCTATATTCATCACCAATGAACATAGCAGACAAAGTGTGGTGCAAAAATTGAAAATGAAGATTAATGTTTGTCAGTGGATGAATGGTGTGTAATGTCAGCCCTAGCATCATAATCAAGCATTATGTAGTTTAAGGTGACAACAAGAAATCCTTCCTAATTAGTTATGGAGCTGATGGATTATTGTTTCTGTTGATTTCAGTGCTGTCCATGTGAGGTTTTTAGTTTTTTATTTTACGGTTTATTGGATTCAATGTCACATTCTGGTAGCTGTTTTCTAGGCATGGGCACACAAGAATAGAAAATTTCCTCCAGATCCTTAAATCATGAGATCATTCGATGTATCACTGGAGTTTATTTGGTGGTGTTTTGTCATAGCTTTTCCTTACATATAATCAGTATCTTCTGTGTTTAACTTGCTGAGAACTGCTGCTGCAACAGAGTTGACTTAAATAGCTAGCATTTGTGCTGAAAAAATCAGCTCCCCATCTGTCTGTTGTAACAGGCTTTCTTCTTTTGTTTGCTGGACACAAAAGGTACTGCATAAAATGTATGCTCCGTTTTATCTTCTGTAGGTTCTTATCTTGGCCTTGACACTGTCATATCTGAATGCCTTCCACTGCTGCCTTAAGCAAAGGGATAATCTGAATCCTCTGTGTGAGGCTCAACCATCCTTTTCATTTATATGCAGAACAGTGGCACAGTGCTTTGTTTCAGGAAAAGCACAGCTTAATTTGCCTGTTAGGAGCACGCGTGTGGTGTGTTTCCCCTTACACTAATATTTGGACTAATGAGTCTTCTGCATTTTCTTCAAAGCCATTTCTATGTCACGGAGTGTAGTGCAGGTGAGCAGGATGAGGAAGTTCAGGGCAAATCCCCTGTCAATAATATTTTTCCTTTGTGAAACACCTTCATTTTAGAAGCAAACGAAACATTTCCCACACCAAACACACAGCAGGTAGCTGTGCAACACAGCACTGGAAGTACACAAAACCAGCTGGGCAGTTGCTACCAGTCAAGAAATAGGGGCCATTAAAAAGCCTCTGTTTTTTCTCTGTCTTGTGACAGGAGAGGCCCCACATTAATCTCCTCCAGGAGTGAGATATTGAAGAGCAAAGTGGGAGTATCAGGGGACTGCAAGGCCTGAAGAGTCATTTCCCAGGTGCTTCAAGTGTGGGTGCATCAGTCCTATCTCTCTTGATGAATTTTAGGTGAACTTCTCTGCAAATTGAAGCAGGTGGTGAGGGAGAGGAAAAAGCTGAGCTATGAAACATATGCATAATGGAGAATTCTTCATGTATCACTGTCATAGCCATAACCATTGCTGCACTCAGACTATTCAGTTTCAAGAAAAAATAATATGAGAACTAAGAGCAAAACTAAGAGCCTGGATGAACCCAAATTAACTCTTACAGAAGTGAGGTGTTCTCCAAACAAGTTTGTGTGATATACAGCCAAAAGGAAAATGAAGGGAAAAAACAGGTCAAACAAATCTAACAATTCTGACAATGTTTGCGACCAAGTCGAAACTTTTTATTAATTCCCCAAAAAATTTTAATTTTCAGACTATTTAGCCCACTTTTTTCTCTTTGACTTGTAGGTTTTTTAAGTTCAGATTATCCTAATGAAAAAAAAGACTATTTCAAAACAAAATCTTACTGTGTTTAAGTTTGAAAAACATTAAAACAAAGCATATCAGCTTTTTAGAAATGAAATAGTCCCTTTAAAAACTACGAAATCAGGATAATACTTCTAAGAAGCAGCTTCTGACTGCATCTGCTATGAGAGTCAGTGTGTGGGACAGAAAATCTGTTTAGGAATGCTGATGGAAATGTCTGTCTCTGCCTTTCTTTTGGAATGATTCATATTGCTACACTAATGTGCTGTGTCCTGGGCAGCTGTGTAGCATCTCTCATAGATCTGTTTCTAGAAATGCCTCTTCCAGATACCACATATGGGGATAGATGTGCTTACAAAAAATATGCTAATGAGGAAACTTGTGTTTCCTGAGATGATGAATGGTGTCAGACAAGACAGTTTCATGGAAACTCTTTGGGTGTGTGTTACACACAAAGCAAAGCGACATTAAAAAAACAATAATGCAACAACAGAAGCTTTCAAGGGCATACATCCAAGCATCATGAAATAACAGATTTCAGTTTTATTTGGGAAACTTTAATTCACTCCCCTTGTGAAAATAATCAAGTATTTACTAATGCATTTTAAACTTTTCCCATTGAATTTAAGCTCTACAGGACAGGCTGTGCAATGTTAGTGATCAGCGTGTCAATATTTTGTATGATCCCCCATCCTCCGTGGGTGACCTTTTTTGTACTGCTTAGAAATAACTGAGACAAGAAGTCTGAGAGAGGCCCAGTTCCAGCTGATCAGTACAATGTGAGCCTCTGGATAAGACAACAAACAGGTTCCCACTGACTCTGTGACAGCTGTTTCCCAGCTCCCCAGCTCCTGCTGAATGTGAGTCAGAGCTCAATCTGAAGACAGTATTACCAATTCGTTTCTTCCTCAGTGTAGTATCTGAATATTGCACAAGCATCAATGACTCAGATCATTACTTTCTACAAAAAACCTGCAATGTGACAACAGGTCATACCCTACATGTACAAATAAAAGAAAATTTTGAATAAAACTTCCTCTGATTTTAATGAAATAACAGGAAATGTTCTGTTACTATTTGCTCCCCAGGGTGACTGGGGCATTCATAAGGCATTCAGGGTGTCTTCATGGATGCTGATGGCTCCCTCCTCTCTTCAATATATCACTCTTCCTCTGGCTCTTCTTCTTTGCCCATCTTCTCTGCCTTCCCCACTTCTTTCTCCACTTGAGGATCTTTCTGATTTCATATACTATGTGCCCAGATTGTCTTAGAATTTTCTGAAGACCTCATTGTTTGGGTTTGCATCTCTCCCCTTCTGCTCCCTGCTATCCTAACTATATTAATTCTTTTCCTTAAAATTCAGATTGTTCCGTAAAATCCTTTTCAGAGTGTCTACAGGTTTTTTTACCCTTCTGATTCACTACCTGCTTTTGCTTGGACTTCCCTTGGTTTTCTACACATTTCATCTGCTTCCAGTGTCTGTCCACCTTTGGTCACTTGCACTGCCTTCTGCCAGCTCCCTCACTGCATTTGTCTCACCAAGAAGCAACTTCAGGTTCTTTGTCCTTCTCACAGATCTCCTGATTGCAGATTCTGTCACAGATAGCGATGCCCTTACTGGTCTCTTCTACAAGAAATAGAGCCAGAGACTAGAATAGATGGAACTTAAATATATCAGACAGGGCTAAATCTATAAATCCCCTTATATCAGTGCTGTGTGCACAAATGCTTTCCCCGGGGTGAAGGGAAGGGAAATAAAACCAGTCTTCTTGGGTAGTGAAAACAGACAGGCAGAAGGCAGAAAATCCTGGCCTTCATGAGTCTGGTATTTGCCAGTGGTTATTGGCAGTCCTTTAAGTGGTTATTTTGGTTAGCATAATGTTGTGAGCAAGTTATTACATGTATTCATGCTTGTTTCAAAAGAAAGAAATGTTAGAGCCTGAAGTCCTGAAAAAGAGGAAAATAGTACAGTGGGATATACAGTAGAGCAAAATAGTCTGAGCAGCAAAGATTAATACCTATTGTATTGTAAGTGTCTAGGAGGGAGGAGAGATGAGGTGGTTTCATGTATATCTGTCAACAGCTTTCAGACGATATGGGAAAAATAGTGGATAAAAGTATTTTTTCTTAAAGATCTTGTAACGTAAATTCTGAATAGGAGTTCTGTCATCAAGGCTGGAGATAAGTTTATAAAGATATTTATGTGGAGGAAATAGAAGTTAACCCTTCCTGAAAAGGTAATTCAGAGGATTCCTGAGTATGGTTACTGTTGAGAGAACAAAAATGTTCTGAACCACTGATGTTGTGATAGGAAGGAAACGGGAATGACAAATGAGTTTTTCTAATGCATCTGCAAGTGGTGTTTCGTTCTGTATTGAACAGAATCTTTTCTTATGCATATTTGGTTTGAATGTCTTTATTTATCTTTGTTTCGTACTGGGCAAATGTTTGTCTTGATATACCTGTACACATGAGCAAAAATGCTATGTGGTAAAAATTGAGTGATTTGAAATTACAGATGACAGGCTATCTATCTGCCTGGAAATGCAGCTTGTAGTTCTGCAAAGATTTCCATTCATGTTTGACACTTGTGAGTTGTCCCTGAATAACTTGCCCAGGGTTACTCCGTAACAATAATGCCAGATCGTGAGGAATTTTTTCACTTTATTTGTAGGATCCTGTATGCCAAGAATTAGCTGAATTCCAGAGGAAATAGGTTTCTAAAAAGCATGCAGGAAAATATTAACAGTGAGAGATTTACTGTACATCTTTAGCCTTTTTTCCTCAGGGCAATTTTCTATTTATGTAGGAATAAGACATGCAGCAGCAGTCATGGTAGTAGTTGTGTAGTTAATGGCCAGAAGCTCTAACTGCCTGAGCTTTAAATCCACTTCAAATATTTAGAATTTTTCATAAATTTTGTTTGATCATCTGTTCAAACACCAGGAGCACATAGTATCCATTTTATGATTTATTTTCTTCTTTTTATTAAATCATGGATCTTTCTCTGGGCATGGGTTTTCTCACAGAGCAGTACACAGCTTTCTGAATTTGCAGATGATTTGTAGAGGACGAATGGGCATGGAATAATGGAAGGCCTATTTTCTCATGAAGCCAAAGATGGAAATTTCTATACCTGAGTAAAATGCAGCCTGAGACACTTGTCGATAATCAAATCTTGCAAGCTTGTTTTAATTAAAAAGATGCCTTGGCATGATAATTAATGTGAATTCTTGGTGCAAACATGTTTCGAAAAAACCTCTGTAAGAAGATACATAAACACGAAATTTCCTTACTGACAAATCATCAGGCCTCTCTTTCAATGGAGTTCTTGGCTTAAGAAAGTGTCCTGTTTCTCATTTTAGTTATGGTACTGTGGCAAATGCACACATCCTGCAAATCAGTATCCTCACTCCTGCACTTGCAGCCAGGGAAATTGCTGTGGTTAGTTATCCTCAATCTTTGCCTGCAGTTAAATGTGTCAGGGAGAAGATTCTTTGTGGCTGTTTCACTTCAGAAAAGGGTATAATTACTTGAGCCTGAAAGACATGCACGGAAAACCCATCAATCTCACTGAGGTCTGTGTTTGTCTTTGGGTCAGCACCTTTGTTGTCAGACATTAAAACTTTTTTTATAACTAGAGTCAGAAAAAGAATTCAGTGATAAACAACCTGATCCATCTGAACTTCTGCAGTCAGCAAACCAGGATTGGGAAAACCATTATACAACCCTTCATGTTTTAGCACTTCACCATTAAAACCTGGCACAGATTAGGGAACTAGAGGGAAAAAAAAAAAAAAAAAAAAAAAAAGAAAACCCCTAAATGGTAGAAGATTAAAAACTTATTCCTGTACTTGCTTCTAAAAGCACCACCAAGTTTTAACGAATGATTATCTTTCTTCAACTTATGGATGCCATTCTCTTGCTTTTTCCCATCCTGTCAGCTGAAACAATATATTAACTCATGATGCTGGGAAGGTTTAATTAAAGCTCTTTTGCTTTGCAACAGTATCCTCACAGCATCACTTGGGCTCTGAGGAGTATCAGCATCACTCGGGCTCCGATGTGGTGATGAAGCGTGTGTCTCTGTAAGATCCTCATTGCTGAATTAGAAACTGTGCCCAGATGTATCTAAGTGCTCATACATCATAAGTTGAATTGATGCTGTTGGCTCAAATTTGTGCAAAGGTATGCAGTTGGGTTAATTTTTCTTTTTCACTATATTTTATGTGACATCAATTTTTTTCTCTGCTCCATTCGTAGCCATATCTGTACTTGTCTGTGCCAGGCTGGATTCTGTGTTATATCTGCTTCCACAGCTGGAAGCTGTGCATGGTTGCATGGCAATGACTGATTCAAATCAAATATATATTCCTGGCTGAGCTATCAGTAGAAAAGGCCTGTTACTAATTGTCATTATGAAAGTATTAGCTCTCTGTCACAGAGCAGGAAACAAATGACACAGAGAAGGAAGACCTGTATTTTGTGCTTCTGTACTTAAAGAATGCTGTGGAGGAGGAGTTTAAGAAATCCCCTGGGTATTTTTCTCTATTTGTAATGCTTGGAACTAGGAATATGGCTATTGGCAAATATTCTATTAGGTGTAAGCAAGATAATTTACTCATCAGTGCAAGCCACATTCAATAAATTGCCACTAGTCAATGGACTGGGAGTGATCCCAGTTTGTGGATTTAAGTGATATTACCTCATTCAATTGCAAATATGTGTCCTTAGCTTTGCCTGAATATCTGAGGTTCAGTATGGATACTGGCATTACCTTTAGCCAATCTGAAAAGAAAATATTCTTGTTCCTGGTAAGATTATTTTACTTTTAGTACAACAAACTCTAGAAGTCCCTTACCTAGGGATGCTTGCTCATGCTGATCTGGCACATCAGAAACTGCTAAGGCACATTAGAATAATTGCTTTGGCCAATAGAGATCCAGCTCCCTTAACAAAAATAATTTTGCATTTACATCTAGAAAAGGTCCCCATTAAATGTTTTCTATGATTTTCTTTAAGAGCACAGATTCATAGTTATATCCTCTCCTTTCCTGCCTGACATTTCAGTCATTCAGCTTCTTTAACAGAGGTGCAAACTAGCGTTCATGTGCTCTGCTGCAATCTATCCCTCTGCCTTTTCCAGAAGTGAGGAACTGGTCAAAATTGTGGTGCTTACACTGCCACACTGTTCAATCAACAGTATTGAATAGACACTGAATATATCACAATATGAAGACTGTTTGTCACCAAGAAGAGCCTCTGTTTGATTGACAGTTAACTTTCTTTACCAATATGACCGAATGCTTGACAGGGAGATATTGAGCTGCCAACATAGAGTTCCAAATAGGTAGTGGGACGTAGCACCACTATTTTAGTGGGAATGAGGGTAGAGGATTACCATGTATTTGCATTGTCACTAAAGACTATAAATATGTTTGAGGGTTAGGGGTTAGTGTTCAGGACAAGATTTGCAACTTCTTTCTTCTGCTCTTGTATTCAGTGTGGGAGACAAAGGCACCCAGCTACCCAATTTCTTTGCATCTTTCAGCTTACTGATATCCAGTTGTGTGCTCACAAGTGAAAAGTCAAGAGCAACAGTACTGCCAGAGTTATAGGACTTTAAAGACACAAAGGAATCCATTTTTGTAGTGAGAAATAACATCTTCTATTAATCTGTTAGTATATTTCAAACAGATGGACTAGCTCTGGGGTACAGACTAGCTTTGGGGTGCAGTCTCCATTCAAGTGAGGAAGGTTAGGTCTGTGAGAATAGGATCCACAGAAGACAGTGTGTCAGCCTACAATGTATCAGTGGGATACACTGGTAAATGAACTTTATTTCTGATCTTTTCAGGCAATTAAGTCCCTTCCTGATAAACAAAAGGTAGCAAGGGGATATTTTATTCAAATTTGGAGTGTCTGGGCACTGTCTCTGAGCAAGTGGGATTCCAGCCTCAAGCCCCTGTTTTATCAAAAGGAGTATCAGCACATATCCTACTCCTCTGTGAATACCCAAGCACTTCTGCTGCTTGGAGATGTGTCATGTAATGAGCCCTTTTATTAGCTTTTTCTTTTTATGCTTTTTCACTTTATATAAGGTAGCTAAATCCGTATGATGAAGCAGGGCAGTAAATGTCCAGGCTACTGGACAATGGTTTATTTTTTTCTTGTCTTTTGATTTAGGGGACACACTCAAAGGGAGGTATCAGAGAATTACTGAATCACAGAATGTTAGGGGTTGGAAGCGAGTCATCTAGTCAAACACCACTGCCAGGGTAGGTAGCTGACATTTCTTGCTCTTCTTTTCAATCCTGGCTGTGTCACTGTATCATCTGTAAATCAACCTACCAGAGATTTGATCTAATAAGTGGGTGGATATTCCATTACTTCACATATTTGAAGTAAAGACTTGGGTTTTAAAATGTGGGTGACAGTTGAAGGAATATTTTATATACAACAACACCAGAAAACAAAAAAAACACTATTTGGTTGGAAGCTTTATTGGCTAGAGCCCCATTGAACAACTTGCTGTTCTCACAAAGGACAGTTCTTTTCATGCCTGACAACTGTAGCTGTCCCAGTGCACCCAGGAGCAAGGCATGAGAAGTGGGGCAGGCAAATGAACTTACACTCAGTTCTCCTTCTAGCTGTTTCTCATCAGGAGTGGACAGATTTGAGCAAGCAATTATTGCCCCCCCTTTAATGACAAAGAAAACATTGTGAAGTCAGGAGGCTTGTGAACTCCTGGGGTTCTACTGGTTGCCTTAAGGGAATTTAAAGTGCAAGCAACATAGATTTTATTCAGAATTTTCTTAATTTAGGACTACAACAAGGAGCAAATGATAAACACTGTGTTGTGCTTATGGAGCTGGAGGCAAACTGGAGTCTTGATGGAAAGGGATAAGGATGGCTAATAGAATTTGAAAACTGATTACTCAGAAATTATGTTTTTTCTTCCTATTCCCTGCTGCTCTTACCAGATCTCAGAAAGGTGCTTTTTTAAGGACTGCAACACATTTCATGTACATTGACAACAACCCAGGAAGTAGTGGGATATCAGTGTGCTCCAAGTAGTAACATACATATTGGAATGAAAAGAGATGTAATTATTTATATAAACAGTCCACTAGCTGGAAAATTCATTTGTTATCTAGCCCATCATTGCGTCACATGTTTCTGTCAAATTAGGTGGAATAATTTTTTTTTCCAGCTGTTTATTTGGGCTTCTACCCAAAGAACTAGGCCGTAAATAGGCTAGAAGAAATGAGTAATTAATTGGAGGAAGAGAATGGCAAGTTAGCAATGGCAAGTTTTATAAAAAATATGAATGAAAAAGGTCTTTTTACTAAATTAAACACCAATGATGTATAGATCTTGCAGCAACTCTCAGGAATAGAGCTGTAAATCTCATTCTCTGAGTTTCAAGAAATACAATATCTGATCAATAAACTGACCTAACACTGATTATTTGTAGTGGAAAATTGCCTCCCTGCCTACTAAAATTGTGGGGCAATGGTTGATTCCAATTTGAGGAGGCACTTTATTATATGTGTAGCCCAAAGAAACAGATCAATCTCTTAATCTCTTATTCCTTAAAGTCAAGAAGCTGCACCTGATGTAGAAACAGTGAGACATAAAACTACATCTGTCTTTACAAGACCTGCATTTATTTGGCCACAGTAAGATCTGTTACTTACAACTTGATAATCATTTGCCTGCTTGGGAGCAGGAGACACACAGTTAAGTGTGCTACATGTAGGCAGAAAATTTTTATTCATTGCACAGATTTCTCCAGTGGTTTTCCATTAAAAAAAAAAAAAAATTAAAGTGCTTACAGGTGACTTAAATATGGGTTTTGTTATTTTGATGGTGATTAAGGTGGTATTGTTGATGATGGTACATTTCTGAAGTTCATTTGCCCAGTTTCAAAGAGGAAACTAGATCTAGGATTACTGAAATCTTCATCAAATAGAGAAGCTGTAAAATAAATATTACTTTCTGCCCTGCCACAGTTCTAATAAACTTCCCCTTCCTGCATGTCCAACCCTCCATGTACAATATTCCCCCTGTAGCTTCATAACGATGATTTAGTCTCCTATCTTGTTTTATAGGAGCCAGTAGATGGAACTCTATTTAGACTGATTGTTCTTCACTTGTTATTAACAAGAGGCAAATTAATGGAGATAAACAAAAATTAAAGAGGAGATTCAAATTTAACTTCCTCTGCACCACAGGATTTTGATTTCAGACAGTTTATTGGAGTACAATGAAAGTGAGTTGATAACATTCTGTGTGTGTTACAATTTAGTGTGAAAGCTGATAAAGTATCTCATGACCTTTCTGGTTTAGATTTAATTATTCTTGTCAAGAACTCTTTATTCTATTCTGCTGATGCTCTCCCTTGCCTCTTTCCTCTTCACTTGAAAACTTTACATACACTGGCTAGATTGCAATGAATAGTGCTAGAATTTTTGTTATTTGCATTGTACCTTTTACAATTGTTTTATAACTTGCACTCTAGACAATTTCTCATGTTCCCAGTCGAACAGACTGGACATATTGGTTTAGACAAAATTCTAGAATGTTTAGTTTTCCTTCAGGATGGTAAAAATTTCTTTCAGTAGTTTTCTGGCAGAGGGTAAGGACCAGCCCCTTTTCAATTTTTGGCTTGACAGTCTAAATTGTTCATGAAATGAATATTGCAGTTTTAAACATACAGAGCTGGTGAAGTGCCATACATAAGGTGGCATTGTGCTTCAGATGAGCTAAATTTCAGCCTCGCATTATATATTCATATTTCCTTTCCGATTGCCACAGCCATTTTTAAGCCACAGATTTGAAAGCTCCTTCTATTTCTTAAATAAGGAGGGGAGAGGCAATGAACACCCTGATTTCTATGGAGAAATAATGTATGTGGACACTTTTTCAATACCCACTCTACTTGTAAATCAGCCTCTCATACTAAATTGTCATTCAGGTACTAGCAGGGAAGATTGAATAAGAACACTTTCTCAGATCTAGGAAAGGAGTATAAAAGCGATCATGATAGAAGAAGCTCATTTCTGTCCTAGCTCACTTTAAATATAAGCATTTGATTTACAAGTTTTTATGGGGACTACAATTGTGGCACTGAATCTGTTACAATACCTGTAACTAGTGAAATCTTTTCAGCCTGACAATTTCCTAGGTCTTTCAAACCCAACCCCCATTAAATTGGTGAGGTTCAAGACGATGGCAGAAAACATTACATGAAGAAGAAAAGATATAAATTAGATAGAAAGTAAACATGATTATCTTGCATACAGCAAACAAAGATGAATGCACAGCATGTGAACTGTTGAAGAATACCACAAAATCTGGGAAACCTGCTCTACAATCACTATTGCTGGAGCAAGGCACAGAGATGGAAGCTTCAAGCCAAAAATGTTCTCAGCTTCGAGCTGGAGTGATTGAGCTGAATGCTACCTCCAAAATCACTTTTTCCACCTCTCACATCTGAGAGGTTACAGTGGATCATGTGGGTACTCTTTATCTGGAAGCTAAGAAAATTAAAATGTTTATTTATGAAATGGCATTAATCACAATAGTTGAAACTCAAGCTGAGTGCATGAAATTCATTAGATCTTCTAGATACTGTCTGTGCTATAAAAGGCAGATGCAATTAAGTGCTGATAGATCTAAGATATGTACACATATGTATTATCACTCTAAATTAGCTATTGCCATCAAGGACATCTTTGAGGCACTTATTATAGTTCTCTGATGGTTATCATACAAGGAAAAAGTCACAAATTGTTGGGAAAATACTAGAGAATAAAGAAGGAAACTTCATAATGCCACTGTTTTGAACCCCCACATACGAGGCTGTGCCTGCCTCTACCTCAAAATCAGCAGAGTAAAACCTCAGGAGAACTGAAGGGTGGGGAAAAAAACAAAACACATATTGCAAGAGGTGGAAGTTATTTTGATCTGAGGAGAGACCAAATACCTCATAGTCTCTCAGACTTAGAAAGAGAAACCTGAAAGATTTTATATTTAGCCTTTTTAGCATTGTACATGTATCAGAGACAGTGAATTGATATTGATCATTTATAACTAATAGTAACACAAGTGCTAAGTGACCCCAAGAAAAACCATTAAACTGTTTTATAGAATTAACAAAGTAAACATGAGAGAAACGATCACTCTTCATTTACACTTAAGCTATTCCTATGTGTCTGCTCCTGGCAACTGCCAAAGGAAAGATGAGTGAAGAATCTGGATCTTAGGTTAGAGACTGTAATAGACCATCTGAAGTTGCTTTATCCATGCTCTTCAACTAAGTAAATCTCTCAGTATATGCATGGGGTGTTTAACATACAGTCACAAGGCACCTCAGTTCTTACATTCCTTAAAGATTTTCAGTTACCTCATGAATATAGTAGCAAGTCCTAACTATTCTCCCAACATAATACAAAATTCTTCTAAGGTGGTTTAGCTTGATTTATCAGAAAAACACATAAAACCAAATTAGATTACTGTTAACACATTGCGTGACGCACCTGGCTTTGAATAATGCCAGTTATATTTCTCAGCAGACTTAATGTTAACTTTCAATGAAAGAAAAAAGAATTAAATGTATAAAGAAACTCCAATATGCATCCTACTGCAATAAAAATTAAGATTTTTAATGTGCCATGGAATAATACATATACTGAGTCTTTTTTTCCTATGAGAGATTCTAGAAGCATTACATATATTACATCTGGTATATATAAATATTATATAGTATATGTGTTATATGGCTTTTTGTTCTGAACTCTGAAAATACTGGATTACATGCTTTGGAAATACCACTGTCTAGCTTCATTATTTCTTTTCTCTATTTTTTTTTCTTTCTGCTTTTTTTTGTTTGTTTGTTTCTGCTCTGTAGTTAGTCTTGCTAGTGCCCTTGACAATGACATTTTAAGACCAGGTGTGTGAAATGGATAAATATTCTGTAATTGAGTGTTAACAGAAAAAAAAAAAAAAAAAAAAAAAAAAGTGTTAACAGGGGCTGTAAGGCTGATCTGTCAAGGAAACTGCAAGCTTTCCTGTCTTAGCATCTTGATAATCAAATTCCTAATGCTTGATTTCTTTTCTTAACATGAGACTCAATAGTATATGTAACCAATTCCGTTCCTTCTGCCAACATTAATATGAACGAAATGCACACAGAAGTAGGTAGATCATATGCTCTAACAATGTGCAATGAGCACATTGTGTTGGAAGCAAAAAAACTCTCAGTAGTGTAGATCTGGTAATCCTTAGGTGGGACTGCTTGGAGCAGAGAGAGGCAACCTTTGCACAGGTCAGCTCCTTCTGAGGACAGAGCTGCACTCACTGCCTCAAAGGCTTTTGCAGAAAGATTGTTTCAAAAGCTCTGCGTACTTATGCTTCCATCCAACACAGGTCTTTGACTCTGTCAATGCCTTTCACAAGAGTTCCCCACTAAATAGCACTAGCTTTGCATGAAACTGTGCAAAGGGGTTTACCAAGATCATATTCTCATAGGATGCCCATCTGGGAGGTAAAGCCATCTGAAGGACCTGCTCTGCCCTCCAAACCCGTCTCCTCTGCCCACTTACTCATATCCCAGATTCTTGTCACGGCTAAGATAGCTTAAGCACTTTGAGGGCTGTCCTGGAAGCCAGATAAACACAACAGCTCACTTTAGAATAAATCCTTGAAATGTTTAATTCTTGAAAGCTTTAAACACAACCTTGAAGGAGTTCTCCCAGCACAGCTGAAAGGGCAGCTGGTTGGGGAGCCAGAAGAAGGCATAGACGGCTGGGGGTAGTAAAGGGAAAAGACAGAAAACATGTAAAGCTGGTCTGCAGCTAAAACTAATATCTGGCTGCGCTATACCTGATTCTTACAGGAATAAGCCAGCAGAAAATTATTGTTCTCTGAAATGAGGGAGAGTCACAAAGATAATTATACTTCAAAGAAGTAATTCTTCCATGGGGTCCTTTTGTGACAGAGCAGTTTGGATGACGCTGCCTGCACCAGGCTCTGTGGACTCTGCAACCATCCATCACAGTGCCCTCCAGATGCATGCAGGAACTGAGGTGTGGGGCTGTTTTTCCTGTGGGATCCCCCTGACAATTTTTCTGTGGGGCAAGGGAGAACATCGCAGTGGTGCTGCCTGCACTGCCTGTGCCAGAAAGTCCTCCTCCTCCTCCTCCCTGAAGGTTTGGAGAAGGGCAGGAAGGCTCCAGGGAAACATGAGGTGAGAAAGGGGCCTCTGTCCCATGAGCAGGTGTAGGGGTGGGGAGCAGGGGGCAAAGGGACATATGCAAATCCTCCCTCAGGGCCCTAAGATGCCAGCCTCCTGTAATGGCTTCATCCTCATGTCCCCAGCATTAGAGGAGCAAACAGTTGGTGCTACAGCCTCAGGTAACAGGGCTCGTGAGGGAGGAGGGTTTGGAACAAGAGTCAGTCGGTATCCGCCTCAGTGCCGCACATATTTCATTTAAACCAAGATCAACGTACTGGGAGTCTTCATTCTATTCAGTCACCCTCCTCTACCCTCTCCACATGGGAGTTCAAACTAGGCACTGCTTGACCAGTCTCTGCATGTGAAATTTAATGATGAGGGAGAAATCACTGACAGAATATGCACACAGCTCCCCACACTAAATCACAAAGACTAAATCACACACTCTGCCATCCATGCTCAGGATGAAAAATAATTCACTTCATGAACACTCCCCTTGATTTAAATAGAGGGGTATGTCAGCTATTTTTAATTTACAAGTCTCCCATGCATCTGCCAGTGGTCACTCTTCATAGAATATTGTTGTGATGCACTAAGCATATATTAAAGCATTCCAGCACACCCTATGACATAAATTCTCTGTGTTTGTGCTGTTTGTAACTTTAACAGACATCAGTTGTGTTGGATCTAAAACTTGCCATTCTTCTTTGCATCAGACTTCATTTCAGTAAGTTTACATTTATGACTAAGAGGTTGTAATCTTCACTTATTTTTCTAGGATACACTGATGGTATAAAACAGCTTTTACAACAGTATAACCACGCTAATAATGCAAGAATGTTCTGTATTTAAGAAAGTAAGAAGGTGAGTTCAGAGAGGTATTAATGTTGGTTTTTTTTTTTTTCACTGTTTCAGCTGCTAGTCTATATAATGATATCCTCAGAAATCACTTGCTTTTTAAGGACTGCATCTCAGTTAACTTCAGTGGTTTTCAAACTGAAACAAAAAATAGAAGCCCATGAAAAGGTCACCCATAAGCAATTCTGAACAATCTGCTGGAATCTATTGCCAGCTTGAAACTCTGAGGTGGACTAAAGGTAAATCACTGCATTCTGAAACCAAGATAAAATTATCCATGGTTTTTCCCCCTTGTTGAATTTGAAGATAAAACAACTGGCTACTGTCTCAGTAGCTCTATTCCAATAATCAAGTGTGATAAAAGCATAGAAGAAATTGCTGTCTTTTTTCAGTTTGAAGTTGGGCAGAATAAGAATGCTCTAATGTAACTGTAACTCAACTTTCATTATCATTAAGTTAGGAGAAGTAAGGCTCTTCAAAATCAGAAACTTACAGCTATTATTTCTGTACCAACCAGAACTGCACTAAATAAGTAAGAACATCTCAAAAGAAAATACTTAATCTAAACCACTTCTTTTCTGGAAGACTACAAACCTAAGGTTTTCTACATTAGCTGTGGAGAGATTTCATATTGCCTGATGCTACTTGAATTGAAGGAAGTTTGTTTTCAAAGCATGGTTTTACATCCAAACTTTGAGGATGACTCACAGACTGAGTCCTAAAACCAGAAGAACTGGACCAGAATCAAACATTAAAAAAAAAAATGCATGTACGATATGCAACATACAGCATTCAACTCTGCCTGCCTGCAGTGGAGATTACTGAGATGGAGTCATGCTGGTATTTCCTGACTTTGTTAAAAATTCAATGGTTACCCATGGAACTTTGTTAATAACATTTATGCTTTCAAGAACAAATTGCCACAAAGTGATGATGGGACAGTTGCTCTTGAGCTGTCCCAGTACATTCCTCATGAGGGGAAGAGATGGGACTGACACCAATTGCTTCACTCCTGTGGATGAAGACAGGACTTAGGGAAATGGAAGGAAGTTGAATCAGGGGAAGTTTAGGTTAGATATTAGAAACAGGTTTTTCACCCAGGGGACAGTTGAGCAGTAGAACAAGTTCTTCGGGGCAGTGGTCAGAGCACTAAGCCTGCCTGAGTTAAAGAAGCATTTGGATGATGCTCTCAGGCATATGGTGGCATCTTGGGGATGCCATACACAGGACAGGAGTTGGACTCGATTATCCTGATGGGTCCCTTCCAACTCAGCATATTCTATGATTCTATGATTCTATGGTTTGCTCCACAAGTCTTTCTTGGTCATAGAAGCCAGCTCACTGAAGACTTTCAGACAATCAGTTGGGTAAAATTAAACCCCCATTCTCTGGGATTCTAAGGAATATCGTACTTTTGTCTGACAAGACACTGCTGTTTATTGTGAATTATTCCTGACTCTCTCCTTTGCTTTTCCAAAAGGCTAACAGAACCTGGCTTTGAACAGGAGCTACATTATGTGACTGCTTTAAAAGTGCTCTGCACTGCAGTTTACTCCTTGTTTGCTCCAATTGTTCAGGGTAAAGCAAAGGAGACTTTTAGGCAGCATGAGCAGGAAATGAGACACTTAGTAGAGATAAAATATGACTTGAGGAAATTCCAGAAGTCCTTGAGGAAACAATGGGGAAGATTTTAATTAAGGAATGCCTATTTGTCTGGCTCCTGTTGGGTTAGCAAATAAATCCTATCTTAGATTTCCTATCTAGGCAGGAGAAAGGAGAGAGTACAAGTGGCTGGAAATGAATGCCCGATAATGTGAGAAACATAGTTACCATTGGATGGGTTTTGACTTTCAGAGAACTCAAAGTGAGGGAATTTATATAAGGCAATGAGCTAGCAGCACTAGGCATGTGCATTTCTTGTTGCTTGGAATTTTCCTTCTGTTTTTGTTTGTTTGTTAGTTTTGTTGTTTGTTTGTTTTTAATTTAAGTAATAGATATTTAAGTGAGTAAACTTTGTTTGGAAGTGATTTTTAGCCTCACTCTTAGCCACTGTTCAGTCACTTTTGAGAACAAGCATTTGATAGTGATGGGAACTTAAGAACCAATTGTGCTCCCACAGCTGGAACTTTCCACTGACTGGCTCTGAGGATATTTAAACTTTAAGATTACAATCGAGCATGGACGTAGGAGTGAATGATGCTGGTTTTGACACAAGATGCTGATGACTGTACTCCAGTCATCCTGAATACCCGTCCTCAATGTTGCTGCTAAAACCCCTCCAATCATGCTAAGTAATCCTTGTTTTATAATTATTGTGCCCTACTTCATGTTTGGTTTCTGTTCTCACCATCATTCTGTCTGGCATTAAGTGAAGGAAAGGGAGTGAACTCCATGGGGTTTACTGCATAAACCTAAACTGCACAACAAAGAACCAAAGTTTGGGAATCATAGACAGAACATGGCCCTTCTAGGTGATATGCTATGGGCACACAAGAAACTTGGGCTGTAAAAATGCTTCAGGGAGTGGATTCTTCCCTCTTTCTAACCACTGCAAACTGGGTAGATACTTCACTGATTTTGTTGAAATGAGAGAATAATAAAGCAACACAATAACTATTCAGCACGGATCATCCACTGTCTATTATGAGCTGAAAATGCCATTATAGGAAGCACTGAGATGGCATATCTGCTAGTAATGAGCATCTGTGTATCTCTATTTTATTGGTTCTTAGATAACAAGTTGTAGATAATGCAAAGGGCCTCACCCAGGCTGTAAAAAAAAAAAAAAAAAAAAAATAAAAAAAAAATCCTGCCCTAAGTAGTTCTTTTTCTTCTTGAAGGCTGTTAATGAAAAGGGGAAAAAAATAACACTTGAAATGAAAGACATGGAGGATCTGCTTGTCCTCATGCACATTCACTGTGCTGAAGCCTGTAACAATGAAGGGAAATGATAGCAGAGAGCAGCATTGCTCTCCCTCAGACTGAGAAACTTTCACTGCAAAAGCATTTTAAAAGAACAACCCAGAGTACAGTAATTAAAGATGATTTGGCTTCTCAAAAGAGCATTTCAAGCTTTTGTAATGAACCTTTACAAATTCCACAGGGCTTTATCATTAAGTGTGCTCCCCCCTCCACACTGCTCTCTTTGGGATGTTTCTGCTGTCACAGGTTCAGCATTTCTCACAGGATTTATGTATATAACTGAAACTTGTCAGGAGAGGGAAATGTTTTTCCAAGCATTTTTCCTCTTTGTCCAGCCTCTCTCTTGACATGTTCCCTTGGTAATATTTTGTTTGCTTTCTTTTGAATGTTCTTCTATATTTTCTTTCCAAAAATCTCAGGTGGAAAGGAATTACATGGAAGCAGTATGCCTTTCTTTCACCTGTGATCATATGTCAAAGCCACCTGGGATCATTGCTCCTGAACCTCTGGAGAACTGATCTCTCTCAGGTGCTGGTAGATTCACCCCAAACCAGAAGACCCTGAGTGCAGCTGTGGGTGCAACACACACATCTGGCCTTGGATCCAGATTCCTCCAGACAATAGGAAAGATAGATACGGAATTTAAAGGTTGCTGCTGGACAAGGGAATCTGTGTTAGAAAGCCATCTGGCCTAGACAAGGGATCAATCCTTTGGGCTAGAATTTCCCTTGGTTTTAGCGTGTTCTCTTTTTTAAACTCGGAGAACTGAAAGGTTAATTTTTGTACAAACTGAACTGAAACACAGGCTTTCTAGTCTGGACTAAAAGTAAAAGTAGCACTCTTTAGTGTAGTCAAAGGATGGTAGTGCCACAGTGCCATTTAAAGGATATCCCTAAGTTTCCAAACATACTGTTTCTCCTTTTCGGGATAAAAGGCTAGTGCTAAAATTTTTGGTTTCTATCTATGATCACTTATAATAGCTTAAAACATGGAAAAGATACAGAATCCAATTTGGCTGGGGTATTTGCTTCTTTAACACATAGCATCCATTGCTCAAGGATAGCCAGCATCTCATCTTGCAGGGCTAGCAAATCTGCCACAGCACTTCATGGATTTGAGCAAAACAAACAGGATAGATTAAAAAGAAAGGGTTTTGACTGCGGACTGCAGTTCTTTATCTCTGATGAAGACCTGCTTAAAACATAAGCAACGGAAAATCCATTTGTCATCAAATATATTGATTCATCCATCTAATGCTCCTGACTGGTACATGACTGCTGCAGAAGGTGGCTTCCGTTCATGGGAAAAAAAAAAAAAAAATTAGCTTGGGTTTTCATTACCTGCTTGTCTTTCCTGTGAAAGTAAATGGTTCTTTAGATTCATTTATTCAGTGAAATATACCTATGTTCAGTATAGGCATCCATCTGTGACCTGGTCATCTGTCCTTTCTTTATGGCCCATAAGAGATGACATTTCTACTGCACTTATTCATTTTAATCCAAGTATGAAACACATTTCAGCTATATCATGCCCTATAAGTGCCAGTTTGTTTCCTTCAGTTCCTGAGAGAAGTAGAGGGACCTGTTTAGATCAATAAAAAAATAAATGGAACTCCCTATCTTCAAAAGGGACAAGGTAAGGATCTGAGAAACCATGTGCTGGTTAAGCTGTAAAGGAACCTGTGAAGGAACAAGTCAAGGGAAGGTGAAGGAACAAATAATCTAAGAAACATTTTCAACCTTGTTAATGACAAAAAAAGTTACTTGGAGTAGTCTGCGTGGGTTTATAAAGGGAAAATCAAGCCTGACCAATATTAGAGCCTTCTATGGTAAAGTGACTCCCACAATATCCTCATAAATAAAGTAATAAATTATGGACCAAGTAATGGGGTAGTAAACAAGACAGAATCAGAATAATTCTCAGTTATGCTCATTTAAAGGACAACAGGCAAAAAGTGCATCTTGATGTGCAGGAAATCCTTTTAAACATAATGAAAACCTTTTTCACTGTTATGGTGCTCAAACACTGAAGAGGTTGCTCAGAGACGGTGCTGAGCTTCAGCTGTTGGAGGTACTCAAAACCTGACTGGACACAGTCCTGAGCAATCTGTTCTAGTTGACTCTAATCTGGGAAATGGGATGTCTTTGGTGGATTGACCTTGCCCGGCTGCTAGATGATCATCCAGTTGCTCTCTCACTCTGCCTCCTCAACAGACTTGACTGGGAAAAGCAGACCCAGCTAGTAGAAAAATAATTTCATTTACTGCAAATTGAAATAGATTTGGGTAGTAAGAAACATAGACAAAAAGTAAAACACCTGAATCTAAACCCGCCTTCTGCTGCTTCCTCCTTGGCTTCCTCCTCCTCTGCCACCTTTGGCCCTTTCAGAAACCTCTTTCCCCCCTTCCTTCCCTGGCACCCCCAGCTTGGCTGAGGGGCTCAGCTCTGTCTTTGGGTGGGGATGTTGGAACCACCTGGGACCAGCTGGGACCGGCTGGGACCGGCTGGAACCGGCTGTGTCCAGCACGGGGCAGCCCCGGCCTCTCCTCACACAGACCCGGTCAGTGCCTGGCACAGACACACAATGATCTCTCGAGATCCCTTCCAAACTCAACTATTCCATGATTCAATGTTTTTGTGGTGTGGAAGCTGATGCTGGGTATGGAGGCAACAAGTCTTGTTTGTCTACTCCTGATTTATGATTTACTTGTTGAGCCATGTCTTTGCCCTCCTTTCTGCAGAACCCACAAATTCCAGCAGATACACATATCCAGCTCACAGCAAATAGCACCCTCAGCTACTTTTGAAATGTAAATAATTCTAATGATTAAAAATCATTTTTGAATGGAACCAGAGGCAAATTTCTTTTCTCTCTAGTTTTGAAGCAAATCCTTCAATACAATTTTCATCATGTTTTTCATTTACTGAACTACCAATGACTGACCCAAATTAAACTGGAAATTTTAAGAGTGGTGTGATATGTTTAAAACACTAATATGTGAAACATTAAAATGCTGTGTTTTGTTTGTTGATCAAAACCCAACATTCTGCCAGAGAAAAGCCAGATTCTGGGAACAGACTTCTGAGCCTTTCTCCAGGTTGTTTCGGCTCCATTGTAGTGCAACCAAATCAACATTCTCATTGACTGCAAGCTCTGTACATCAGAGTCTGGAAAAAAGTAACAAAGTAGGTAGCAATGCCTTAGATTCTTCCTGGTTGTGAACATGTGCAAATATAGTTTGGTTTCTTTTTTACAAGTTGCCTTCTGAAGTATATCAAGTTAAGATCATGAGATCTGGAGTGTTTATGAGTCTAACAGGTGTCGGCCAGGAAGAGGCAGAGACACATTATCATCATCTAAATGGGTCTGTGCATAGGATCATTAGTTGAGTATATGTGGGCATAAGCAGAATTTGTTTATGCCTTAAGTTACAGAATTTTCTCACTTGTGTCTAGGAGAGACCACTGAGCAGGAGAGGATAATAGTTTTTACTTTACTGAAGTTTTTTTTGTCTTCTTAATGCACAGGTGAAAGGCATACTCCTATAAAGTGAAAGGAACTTGAAGAATTTCTTCTGTATCATGATGCCATCCCTAGGGAATCTACCCTCATCTCTCCCATAACCTACATCATCCTGAGACCTGGGGCTTCTGGATGCTCAGAAAGACAAGTCAAGAAAAATACAAATTCTTATTCTGCCTGGGTAGAAAATAACATCCTGTGTTCTTAGTAGCAGACCTGGCTACACGAGCCAACCTCTGCAACCTCTAGGCTTCAGCATTGAGTCTCACAACAGCAAGGAAATGCTGCCTGACAGTTTCAGCTGGTACAGACTGCAGGACCTCATCTCATTTTGTCTCATGGGTCAGTTCCTCTACACAAATTTCTGCCCCTCTCTCAGCTCCCTGGTGCCTGTGTGGTCCATTTCAGTGTCTCCAGAGAAGAATATGTGCCTAACATTCCAGCAGGGCTTGTTGCTTCTGAGCAGTCATTTAGGCTAAAACAAAAATTAATTCCAACGTGACAAGATAGCTCTAGACACACCAGTGAACTAGAAATATGTGGAAAGGTCAATAAAATATTCTTCTGCTGAATCAGAATGTCTGTTATTAAAGAATACATGAAAATGGAGCAGTAGCTAATGCTTTTCCATTGCACAATATATTGTACTGAATTCTTTTTCTCATTAACACACTGAATAGGTGTTTGAGGTAGGGATGTACCCAAAGCCCTATTCTCAGCAAAATAAAATCAAATTGAAAAAAGGAAAAGTACAAATAAAATGTCACAAAACCCAAAGACACAAAAGTTTCTTTAAAATCCTTTTATTTTTCATTTTTTTTAAACTTCAGATCATAATCTTCATGAGCAAAATTTTGCAAATTTCCTGTGTCCTAGAAGCACTATTAATGGAACACTGGAACGTTCTTTTGAAAATGCACCAGGTGCCAGACTTTTAAAATCAGACCATTTCAATTACTGCTGCATTTTCCGCTTTTTCTTACTACCGCATGGACATCATTTGAACAGACAATTATTTTATGAACTGACCTACTTAGAGACAATACCATGCAATGTTTGAAGCTGGTATTCTCACCCAGCACACACTTGCAAGTGTTGGTAGCTATTCTATTCTACTGAAGTTATTTTGCAATGGAAATGGGCAAGAAAGTCATGACTGAACATAAAATGCCTCTGTAAGCACAATACATAGCTCAGTATACTACTGTGATCCATCCCCTAACACAAAGGTTAATGCCAGTGACTTCAGACGCTGTCAAAAGAATTGGGAACAAGACTGGAATGGTTTATTAGGAAACTGCCCTAATGAGAGGATGACTAAACTAGGACTTGGGTTTATTCTTTCTTCCTTCATAGATCTTAAGTATTCCTAGAGGCATCCCTTCTTTTTTGTCCCACTTTCCCACCTGGAACATAGTGCAGTTCTACCCTCTGGAGTGATGACTGGAAAGGTTTTAAAAATGATGATAATTATAGGATTGGGAAAAAATATCTAACAATTAAGAAGGAGTCAGGGTGTGGTATGTATATACTGTATTTCTTCATCACGTGCTTTCAGCCTTGCAGGAAACAAGAAATTCTTCTAAGAAATCTTTTGCTGCTCTGCAGGAAGCACAGCTGCTCCCGTGTTTGTCTGAGGGTGATATTCAGGCTAACTGCTGTCAAAAGCTTTGCTGGTTGCTTAGACAGCACTTGAGATATGAAAAATGCCCAAGCACTGAATCATGCTCCAATTATAACAAGCTGCTGAGCTGTTCCAGAAGACATTTCAGTTTCAAACCATCAGTTTTTACATATTTGGAGTAAATTTTACTCTAACGAGCCTGTTCACCTAACAGGCTGGAAAATCTAGTAGGAACTGCCAATTTGTACACATTTGCCACTAAAAGGGTTCTCGGACACTGTGGAGCTTTTGACAGCTGTGGAGCCATTCATGTGCCTTGCAGTCACTCTGTGGAAATGGACATTAGACTGATCACAGACAGCCTAAAAATTATGGTTAGTGTTATGGGTTGTAGTGTCTAGCAAAATTATCAATCCAAAACAGCACTGTGCTCAGGCTATCCAAAAGTAGCAAGAAAGATGTTCCCTCTTCCAGAAAGCAAGAGTTTTCCTGTATGGAATAAAAAATCATCATCTGGTGTGAATCTGGCAGGCATACAGGAGTATGGCTCTGACTAACAGGATGAGAGCCAGATGTTAGTGGATTAGCATAACCATTGAAAGGGCAATATGGACACAAGTTACAAGCTCATTGGAACAAAGGAAAAAGTTATGAGCCTTAGATTACTAATTAAGTTATAATCTCTATTTCAGGATTCCAAGAAAGTGCAGATCACTTCACATTCTGTACATTCTTTGTATATATTTACAAATGGAATCTGTTCAATTGGGCCAGATTTGATCTCTGGTGCTCTCTGTCTCTGATCTCTGGCTAGAAGGTGGCTGCACAGCTATGTGAGTTTCCCAAGATATGTCCTGATGGGATAGGACTAATGTTTCCTCAGACCCAGGGCACAGTACTACAAGTTAGGCAGAACCTTTTTCTTTTTTTTAGCCCATTATGCAATGTGAGCTTGTCACATCTGGCCTAATCCTTCTAATATTACTGTGTATATGACACATCTCAGCACCCCATCAATCTGAGACTTAAAACTTTTCACACTGGGGGAATCCACCACTTCCCCTGGGAGACCATTTGAATGTCTGACTGTCTTCATAGTGCAAAATTTTCCTCTTGTATTCAAATGGAATCTCCCCAGAAGCAACTTGTGTTCATTGCCCCTTGTCTTGCCCATGTGACTCCTAATCTTACCAAGCACCAAATCAGATGAGAATACAAATGCAGTCAGGACTGTGGAGGGTGAGTATTTCTACCAGTGGAGGATTCATGCCTCTGTAACATGAAAATTACAGACAAGAAATATTTGGTGTCCCATGATGCAGAAAAAGAGAATTTCAGAGTTCTGACCATTTGAAAGGAAGTTATCCACATACTCAGAAGTGGCCTTATTCACCTTCCTCAGCATTTTTTGCTTCATTTCTATATGATTGTGACTGTAAATAGTGAAGACCTCTACTTCATGTTGTATCCCTTTGCTTGTAATGTATTTGGGGAGATTTGGAAATTGCCGTTGAGTGAATCCTTGTTGGCATTAGGTCTTAGCTCTAGAGACATGCTGAGAACTAGCTTAAAGTCTTAGTTTTATTAGGATCCTAAGTTTTTTTCATTAGAACTATGCAGTAAAACCTGCCATTTGAATAGAAACTTGGGAGTAAAGTCTTATGTTGCTTCAAAACTGCTGAAATGAAATCCCTTGTCCACAGACTGACAGATCTGCTTCTGAGACTACTTTGAACTTGCCCATTTTCCCTCTTGCTTAGCAGCATCACTCCACTGTCAGCCACTTGGATGCGCACCTCCCATCACTCTGTCACCTCTCTAGCCAGACAGCAAGCAAGCAAACATTAGCATCAGCCTCTTCACTAAAAGACTGATAGTGTGGCATCTGATTTTAACTCTGTATGGAGCACGAGGTAAAGGGGTTGCCTTTCAGTGTCATTTCGGTTGTTCCCTGAGCAATTTCTTTACTGGGAAAATATTTTGATCTCCCTTTAGGATCATCTGAGGTCAGATAGAATCCTGCAGCCCAGTTTAACACCATGGACCTCCACTTGGACTCTGACATGACAAAGAGATTTCAGCCTTCATTCTCCTAGTTTTAAATGCCTTCAGGAAAACAGCATCAGAAGGACTTTCCCACCACTCAAAACAGCTGGTTTGAAACCTGTGTGTCTTGATCGAGGTCTTTATTCGGTATTTTTTTCATGGTGGTTGCATCTCTAGAGATTGATTAGTTATTTGACCATACAGATGGTGAGCTTCACAGTCTGAAAACACAGGGGCATTACCAGGGCAGATATCCCTACTCCTGTCTACCACTGCTCCATCCAATGTGTTTGCCCTTGCATAGTCAGTCACTTGTCCCTGCACTCCAGCCCTTAATTAATGGAACGACTGCAACTGATTATTAACAGAACTGAAGGAGAATGGGAATCTATTAGCTTGTCCTTAAAGAAAATCCTTAGTTTCAGTCTCAGCTCTGAAACTGATGTTTTTTGGGGGCCTACTAAGATCCTAATTTCATTAGATTGAATACCATACCATAAGGATATAAAAATACCAGTAAATATCATGGGACTGGTGTTACAGCTTATTTGTACTTCCAAAACCCCTCAAAGAGCTTTTGCAAATGTTCTTCATGGAAATAAATAAAAAATATGCTACCAGAGAGAGTCAGGAATGCAGGGTGGAGATCAGAAGTGTCAGAAAAGAGAAACATTTTTCTCCTTTGAGTTCCAACTTAAAAACTCTTTCATGCTTTACCAGCAATTCAGTCTCAAGGCTCAGGCAATTTTTGTACAGTGCTACTGCCAGTAACAGTCACCATCACAGTGCCACAGAAACATGGGTTTCCACCTCTGTCTACACCACCTGTGGCCGTTGCCCATGATTTTAATCTATTTAGTGCACTCCCTGTATGCCTTCTCTGGTGTGCTGATCTTGCTAGAGGAATTTTTTTTTTCTGTTAAAATTGACACATTTGGCTATTTAATTAGCTGCCTTTACTACAAGGACATGGGGCAACAGGACAGGAGATGGCGAAATTCCCTGCTGAGAGAGGCTTTTGAGAGGCCCAGGAAAGCTGGGATGATGACAAATGATGCCAGAAAGATAGTCCCAGTTCTTTCACTATTCTTGTCTTGGAGAGAAAGCAGTCTCCAACTCATTAGTCCTGAAAGTAAACATCCAATTTACATTAGAAATTATAATTTTATTCCTATTTTTGATTCCTCATTTCAGCAGTCTGTTATTTAGAAATATTTTTCACTACTATGTTCTGAGAGAGCTTAGTTTGGAAGTTTTTACTTACAATGCATTTTTTGACTGAACCAGTTTCCCATTACAGACAAAGGCAGTGTCCAGTAAGGTCATCCAAAAAACAATTCTTTTGATAAAGCATACTGCAGTGTACTTAAATGTATTTACAAATACAGTTGGTTTGTTTACCTCTTTAATGATTTGGCAGCCACAATATTCTTCCAGAGCACTGAAAAACCACTCCCGTTACCCTTTTCTGTTAAACTACCTTAACAATTCTAGTGAGAAAGGTAAAAGTAGCATGGGATTTTCAGAAAAGTTTTTGAGAGTTAATATATGTTTAAACACGGATTAGAGATTGCTTGGGGGGTCCACTGGGCACAGCAGTCAATGAGGGATAATTCTTCCCAGTTCCCAATGCTGGTAATCAGCTCACTGTAGGTTTGTACCCAGAGAGGAGCCATATCCTGGTTTGGTCTTGTTCTGGTCCCTGAAGAGCAGTGGTGTACCAGGGCTTGAAGTAAACCCAATGAATGGCAATAAACTGCAAGACCTGGAGTCACAGGATTACTCCTGGAGGGAAATACCACCCCTTAAGAACAATTCAGAAAAGAGGCTTGGGATGTAGGTCCAGAACCATCCAGACATCTCTGCTCACAGCAATCAAGTTTAACCAAATTGTGCCTTAAATTTGAAAGAAGATGATTAACAGCCTTAAGTCAAGTAAGAGCACAGGTCGTCCACCAGCTTCAGTGAACTACATATACTTCAGCACGCCCTACAGGTTTTCTTCTAAGGAAAATATGAACTCAGGCATTTTTATCTCCATAATATCATTCTGTTTTCCAGTTCAGTGAAAACACCCTGACTTAATAGAGACTTCCCCTGAAAAAGCAATATGTAAAAGCAACACAAGGCTATGCAGTGGGTGGAAAAACATATTCTTCTATGCTGTACCTTGACTTTCTCTTTTAAACAATGATTGATGCCTTTTGCTTGAAGTTCAGAGGCTTGATATCCAAGACAGCAGCTCATAAGATCAGAGAAAAATTATGACTGTGTGTTAGTTGCTGGTTGTTATTAAAAAAAAAAAAAAAAAAGGCTAGAACATATTGGTTACCCCTTCATCAGGCACATTCTCGTGGGTATTCTTTTATGATTGTTCCATTTTCTGAGTCTCACAAAACAATTTAAATTTAAGCATAGAAGAGCTTATTCTTCTTAAGCTATCAAGGGAATTTAGATAATGACTAATTTAAAAGCACATGCACAAATTAAATAAATTCATACATTAAGGAACATGCTTCAAAAGTTAGCACATTTTTTGCTGGCTGGGATTCAGTGCATAATTAAAAACCCTCAAACCTCTTGCTGATCATCAATCCAGCAAACGTGTAAGTAGGTTTATAGAACAAAAGGTGAAGGTCCTGCTCTTGGCATCCTGTCTAGACAATGAGCTGACCTTATTTAAACTTGGGCACTGAAGGACATCTCCTGGGACTAAAAATCTATGTAAGTGAAGGGGTTAATCACTTGACATCAAATCAGAAATGTCTAAATCATAGTGTGCAACAGAAATGGTGTCCGGAATTTGTATGTGCTTTGGGAATATTTTCACAGAGGCAATGAAACTGAAGAACCTAGGAAGGAAAGCTTATTAAATGGGTTTCTGCAATTGTTGTCTCTCTTGCTATCTCTGGTTGTTCTACTTGTGCCGTGCTAGTGCAATTCTTTGCACAGTTGTGATGAGAGACATATTGAGGAACTAAGCCATTTGAAACCTAAACTGTTTTCCTTGGGTTGCTTTTGAGTCAGTTCATCAGACTGATTCACTGTTGGACCACCAGAGGTCCCACATAAGCACAACTTTAGGAATGATGTAAAGACAAGAAGGAATAGCAAAGAAATCAAAGTGTAATTATTCACTTATATAACTGGAACTGGATGGATGGTGGCACCCAAAGAGTTGAGATAAATAGCTCAGTGTCAAAATGGAGGCATGTGACATGTGGTGTTCCTCAAGTGTCAGTGCTCAGACCAGTGAGAATAACATCTTTGTCAGCAATATGGACAGTGGAATCAAATGCACTCTCAGCAGGTTTGATGATAAAACCAAACTGTGTGATGAAGCCAACATGCTAGAAGAAAAGAATCCCATCCAGAGGGACCCTGACAGGCTTGAGAAGTGGACTCATGTAAACTGCATGAAGTTTAGGTTAGGTATAAATTTCTGCACCTGGGACGAGACAAACCCATGCACCAATACAGGCTGGGAGGAGAAGGGATTGCAGACAGCCCTCAGGAGAAGGACTTGGGGGTGGGGGTGGTGGACCAGAAGCTCAACATGAGCTGTCAGTGTGTGCTTGCAGCTCAGAAATCCAACTGTGTCCTGGGCTGCATCAAAAGAAGCACTGGCAGCCAGTCAAGGGAGGTGATGCTCCCCCTCTGCTCTGCTCTTGTGAGACCCCACCTGGAGTACTGTGTCCAGTTCTGGAGTCTCCAGCATAAGAAGGACACAGAGCTCTTGGAATGTGTCTGGAGGAGAGACACTAAAATGATCAGAGGGCTGGAGCACTTCCCCATGAAGCCAGGCTGAAGAAATAGGGGTTGTTCATCCTGGAGAAAAGGAGGCTCTGAAGTGACCTTATAGCAATCTTCCAATATCTGAAAGGGGCCTAAAAAAATGCTGGGGTTGGTCTTTTTAGATGGGTGTGTAGTGAGAGGACAAGGGGAAATGGTTGAAGAGGGGAGATTCAGGTTGGACATTAGGAAGAAATTCTTCAATTTGAGGGTGTTGAGACACTGGCACAGGTTGCCCAAGGAAGCTGTGACTGCCCCATCCCTGGCAGTGTTCAAGGCCAGGTTGGATGGGGCTTTGAGCAGCCTGGTCTAGTGGGAGGTGTCCCCGCCCATTCAGGGGGGTTGGGTCTGGATGATCTTTAAGGTCTCTTCCAACCCAAACCATTCTGTGATTCTATGATTCTGTCCCTTTCCTGACCATATCATTTGTATAATCACATGCAGAGAACTATGTTTATTTAGAAAATTGAGGATAGAGGGTTTAATTCCTTCCTTGTCCCTGGCCCAAATAAAGGATCATGATGTTCATCATAGTACCACCAGAAAAAAAAAAAAAAAATCACTTAAAATTCTGCCAGCTACATAATTAACCTGTTCAACCGAATGAGACTAAAACTATGAACAAATTGGCTGTCATCTAATTATGCTCTTTCCACGAATACTTTTAAAAACATTTCCTATTTGCATGACATAGCTCGTTTAGTGTAAATTATGGTATTTTAAAAAAATCTACAGTTGTATGATTGTGTAAAATGATCTTTTAATGTGTTTTTTACTCTATCTTTCAAATCTGTATCAAAATCAACTGTAGTTTATGATTGTGAGGAAAAGGGAGTGTTTATTGTAAGGATTTGGGCTTCTTATAAGTATTGTTTGCTGGGCTTTACGGTACAGTTGACACTCTTCGTAAAATCACAAATTTTAGGATTATCTATAGTACCACTGTGAAGTTTAAATATCAATGGAAGTAATAATCCAAATCTTGATTTGAGGAAAGTCTGGATGTTTTGATTCAGCAAAAAGCTGCAGCACACAATTTGAAAATAGGATACATTTTAATATCCTGAAAAGTAATTTATCAAACAAAGTGAGGACTAAAGAAGTATGTGTGTATATATATATATATGTATATGAAAATATTCTGGTTATAATTGAAGTCTTGTAGCTATTTCAGATTAAATCTCGAGAAAATCTGAGTGATTGTTTCAATCAGTATTTCTTGAGATAATATTATTCTCTATGGATTAAGTAGTAACAGTAAAATTCAGAAAATGAGAAGGTTTTGATTTTTGGCTACTAAAACCTGTTTTTGTGGCATAAATTCCATTACTGTGGGATTGTGAATGAATTAAATTTGTAACAAAGTGTTTGTTCTAGACTTTCAAGTTTTAGATTCTTTTGGAGGGATACCAGTTGGTATCTTCAGTAGTATCTTTTCTTTGAAACCACTTCTTTGAAAGGCTGCTCTTTACCTGGTGTTCACCCTGTGCCTCCTTGTTGCTGTTTTACTCTACTTACATGGCTGCAATAAGAAATTTTTTTTACATGTGAGATTCCTTCCTTCATAAGCAAAAGGTGTCAGGATTAATGCCAACTCCCTGAGAAATGAGACAGCCTCTGATTTCAGAGATTTCTGTTCAATTCTGTGCTGTGTCATATAACCACAGAATCATCTGGGTTGGAAAGGATCTCTGAGATTATCAAATCCAATCCTTAATCCACTTCCACTGTGGTTACTAGATCATGGCACTGAGTGTCATGGGCAGTGGGACCATTTGCCTCTGTAAACAGATATTTTTACTGTAAATAGTACTCCCCTAGACACTGAAACGGGAATTAGCATGATTAAAAAATCCACCGAATCCTCCTTTCAGTGTTTTGTTGAGTAATTGGAGACGAGGTAGAGTGCTTTGGGACCAGAAAACAGAACACTCACCTTGCTTACTTCAAGATAAAAACTCAGACCTGTCAGTGACAAAACATTTTTAATTCAAGGACTCTCTCCTGCAGTGGGGCACAGAGAAGCAGTTGCCCATGAGACTGTGCCAGGTCTTTGTACTGCCTGAGATCACTGCCTCTATTCTTCCACTTCCACTACATCCTCTTTTTCTCTGCTCTGGCTGCTGTCTTGACTCTGCATGCCCTGGGGAAGAGCTGCTTCATACATCTTTGTATCATTTACAGTGTAGCTGGACCCTTCCAGTGTCTGAAGTCCTTGGGGGATCAACACTGCATGGCTTGAAGCATCCAGCTTGAGCTGTTTAAATTTGAAAGCTTTTTTGCCTTGACTGTGTGAGCAGTCTGGGGAAGAAGCAGCACTCTTGACTTGCCAGGATTATTTAGGCACGTAAATTGAGCTCTTGGCTGAATTGCCTTCTCTCTTCATTGACCGTATGGGGAGCCTCATGAGACCTATGTCCTGCATTAGGCATCAAAGATCAGATGACTACAAATAGGCTTTGTGTGCGACCATGGTTATAGATATTTTTTTCCTCTCTAGCTTTATTTATAGCTTTAATAATTTCAGTTATTGTTTTGGTAGCTTCTATGACCCCTCTTTTTGATAGCAAGGTACAGTTTTAGGTTTTTTACCTTGGTCATCTATGCTAGTTTTCTTATTCTAATAATAATTCACATCAGAGAGCCTTCATCCGTAGTTTTCACTCCACTCTGCAAGCTGCTCTTAACTACATACTCCAGGGTACCTATGAGGTAGGTAGGGAACTCGTAAGACCAACACTGAGATCCCTCTGAAATTACCTACATCAGAGAGAGAAAGTCTTATCTTTTAAATGAAAGCACTGAAGGTACAATTTCACTCAAGTCCTGCCAACTTAAAAAACATCAGTGGAGTGAGAAGATTGCTGAGAAAGTCAAGCCAGAGTTAAAGATAATCTGGGTGGAATAGAATTAACCCTTCCTTACTTGTAGAAATACAGTGGGAGCTTCACTGATGAGAGCCCAATTTTTGTTTTCTGGCTGGTCAGAAAATTATTTGTGGCCAGGAGTTTATGACATATCTCATAGGCTGATGCTGTTCCCAACTTTTAGCCTGCCTAACATTTCAAACATGTATAAAAACATTTTCCCCAGGTTTCTTAGCACAGTGGAAAACTATCTAGTTTAATACACTGGGAATTTTTCAATGAGTTTTTATCCATATGTTTTAGTTACGATTTTCTCGACATAAGCCTGTTGTTTTTTTTTTTCAAATTAAGTAGCAAATTGTATGCGTCTAGTTCAGAAAATCTCTGCTGAAATCAGAGTTAGAAATATAAATCTATAATTTGAGAGACCTGCCTTGTTTTTTCAGAGTTAAATCTGTTGATTGTAATGAATACAGTAAATTTTATCTTCCCTCAAGCCTGTAGAATTAGTGTTTCAATAGGAATAAGTGATAACTTTTATTTTCTCATCATTAATTTTATTATTTACTGTCACAGACAGAAAGGGGTTGTTTTTAATGGCCACTAATTTCATGATGTGATATGCAAAATAGTGACTGGGAAGCTTTTAACAGCAAGGTCTGTTTGCAGTTTCTTGTTTTATATCCCCAAATCCTGTCATGGGTCAAAAGACAGAGTAATTTTCAAATAGTGTTAGGTCTTAATTATTTTTGAAATGCCTAAGTTTTATTTTGGTATTTCAATATTTTAATATTTTTAATACAAGAACTTTTCTGTTTTTGAGGTCAAAAGGTATAGTTAATCCAATGTTTTGTGCTTTTGTTATTACGAGAGTGAATTGGAAACAAGACGTGCTTGATTGAGGATAGCAGTCAATCTCTTTAAAATCTTTAATCTGCAGAAGTTCCAGGCTCTTAAATTTCACTATCAATATGAAATGGGAGAAAATATCAGGATCTCAACAATTAGTTACAAGATGGTAGAACCAGCTAACTTGTCAGGTTGTAAGTTGAGCTGACAAGATTAGAAGGTAGGAAATGTTGGCTTGATGAGAGCTGTTGATTCATTATAGTTAATCTGTGAAAGGACTATAAATGTGTAATGTTATCATGCCATTTTTATACACTCAGGTTTACAGGAGACCTTTAGTTTAATGAGACCTAGTTTAAACAACAAGAAATTAGTTCCTCCTCTCCTTTTTCCCTTCTTAAATTTACAGGAGCGAAATAAAACTAGAGCCTTTCTTAGAACATTTTAAAGATTTTATTACTCTTGGACTGCCTGGATGCTTGCTTTTATCAATATTTTATTCCTCCTCTTCCCTTGAATTAATTTTTTTCTGGCAATGTTTTAATTAAAGGAAGCTGAGAATAGATGAATTGTTCTTCAAATCTTCAATGAAATAAAAGTGCTTTTTGTGCTGTCAACTGGAAGCTGGATGGTTTACTCTTTAGGTTTAATTTATATCAATTACAATGACCATCCTGATAGTACCACTGATGAATACTAAGCAGAAAATAACTGCTATGATATTTATTCTGCAGGTCTGTATAGTTTGCAGAGTCCTTAATACCGGGTAGCTAAACAGATATTACTATTGTGTGATAACAGCCACTTACTGGACTCAGGTTGCAACATGTCATCCTTACTAACTCCTTTATGTCCTTCTTGCATGAGAATAAAATGAAGGGAACATAAATATATCTGACAAAGTCATCAGGGATTAGAAAACAGAATCCAGCAATAAATATGGTAATTAGGCAATTTGGGACTTAAAGCACAGGGTTCTTTGAAAATGCAATTTCAGGACTGAGACCCAGCACTGAAATGTTCACCATTAAGGAGAATTATGATAGAACTGAAACTTTTAAATGACATTTAAATATTTTTTATTTGGAATTTAGTAAGTTTTCTACTCATGCTAGGGAAATTTTGATGATGAAGCTATGTATAGAGCATTTTCTGTGCACACTAGTCCTCCCTACTCTATCTGATCTCCTGCAGCTGAATTTGGACAACTCCAACACTCTTTTTGCTACTGCAGTATGCCAATGGGGGACTACTAACTTAGTAATGAGAATGTGGAGTTTCTTGATTAAAAGTAATTTTGGACAGATAACACTATAACTAATTTCACGAATTTGATATCTTAAAAAAGTTTTGCCATTTTACAGTATTATGTTCCTTATTAATATCCACATACTATTTTTGTGGATGGTGTTTTCCATTATAACATGTGAAAGCAAGCTAAGAGTCTGAGGTCTTGTAAATAGGAATTTCCTATTAAAGAAGGTACGATGACTTTTTAAAACAGAAGTTGAATAACTGAAGATGCTTATTCTAAAAGTACGATAATAGCAAGAGTTTCTTCTCATGCATGACATACTTCTGCCATGTTGCTGTATTTCTCCCCACTCTCCAGCCTGCCCTCAGCTGCAGCTCCTCAGCCCACAGGGAAATCTCTTGGTCTTTCGAGTAATGCCAAAGTCAAAAAGGAAACCTGTCCACGGCACCTCTGGGGAATGTATGATGGTAATTCAGTCTTTGTGATGAACCATCACACTTCTGGGGACAAAACTAGGTATAGTTGCACACTAATCCCCTTCTAATACCCCAGTGTTTGAAGGGGTAGTGGAGTCTTTTTCAACAGTATCTGCAGCAGTGTTATGCTTCATTAGGACCCATTACAAATGACTAATAAAAATATAACTAAGTAAGCGTCACTGTAACTGGTGGAGTTGTTAAAAATAGTCTTAAAAGCTGAGGTGGAAGACCTGGTGGGTAATGATCTGTGCTATGCCACAACACTACTGTATTTTTGCAAGAAATGTGGGTGTTGTGGTGTAAAATTGGCATAGGTAGAGATGTTATGCAGTGTGCTTTGTTGTTCTTAGAAACTGACCAATTAAAGATGAATGCTCTGAACAGCTTCCTAGACCCTAAATCTGCATACAGAAAATATACACTCAAAAAAAGAGTTCTGGCCCTTTTGAACCTTTTTTGCTGGGAGCAGGGCAATCAATATATCTTCAAACTATATTTTGCTCCAATCTCGTTGCAGTACAGGAGACAGGATGGAGAGAACCATGTGGTGGTAACTGTTAATGAATACTTTGTGTATGCCTCAGAGAGCAGATCCCCTTCATTTTTAAACCTCTTCTGTGTCTCTTCAGTTCCCCAGACTGATTGGTATCTCTCAGACAAGGCTTTGTCATCGGATTGGTGCCAAAGCGTACTTTGGCATGTTCAATACTAACAGTATGCTATTCTGTGGATAAATAAACATTTGCATCATTGTGTGTTTAAAAACTAATCCTGAAAGCATTAGCTTGTATTTGCAAATGTCCTCAGTACCAGTCGGGGTATTTCTGGTGAACTCAAGTCAGTTTTACAATGAGCACCCTACCCTGGCATTTCACAGCAAGTATGATTTCTATCTGAGCACTGTGTGATATTCTCCCTTCTTTTGCTTCCTTTTTTACATTAAAAATCCCAGATGGAACTATGCCTGTGTAATTCAGCAATCCTTGCTGTCACCACTTTTGTACAAAATCAACACCAAGTTAATAATGATCTCAACTGGACAACAAATCTATAGCTCACCTCAGATTTTCCAATTTTTCTTTTCTATGACAGTAAGAACAGAAAGAATTGTGTTGTGAACATATCTGTTGTACCACTACAACTTCCAAAGGATCAAACTGGGTTCAAAAAGAAATCATTGACCTAGACTCCTTGAAACCTTCCAAAGCCCTAAATAAACCTATATCCCTTGAAATTATAGTGCCTTGTTTTGTTGTTTATGGGTAAATGTTTTACAGTAAGAAAACAAACCCAGAAAGGAGGGGAGCAACATTTGTCCCAGAGTACATCCAGCTCCCTGGAATAAATCTTTATAAGCTAGTAGCACTGTGCTCTTGTACTGCTTTTTGTTCCTCAGTTTAGCATCACTGCAGTTTGGATTGCACTATCCTGCTGTCTCTGTGGGACTGCAGGTTCATAAACCAGTGAATGAATTATACTCACCCATTTGTTTAGTTTTATTGTCTGTGGCAGATATCATGAGGAAAATAACTGTGTAATAAGGAATCTATGGCTGATGCTGTGTAAGCTGGAAATCATGTAAGTCATGGCTGGTCCTATGTGTGCAACTGAGCCCAGTTTGGTGTAAAGAATTCATATAAATGAACCTGATTTATAGCACTTCCGCACCCAGGAACTGCTGTTGCATTTTATGTGTCCTTGTTCTAGGTTCTTCCTAACTGATTATTCCATTTTTCTGATGATGCTGGCTCTTACTTGCCCTCTGACCACTTGTCTGCAGCCACTTGCACAGGATCTGCTGCAGGACCCAAGCACACCTCCCCAGGTGAGTGCCTCTTGTCCCAGCTTTGCATGAGGGTTGAAGCCAGGTGCTAATGTCTTTTCTCTGAGCCACTGCATCTCCCATGTGTTTTTCAGAATGAGTTCTGTATTCACTCTGTGGGACAACAGAGTGGTCACACCTGTCCCTGGAGAGACCCCGATGGAGCAGAGACCCAGCCTGCATCCCAAGGAGGGCCCCAGGCAGCCCTAGGGGGATATTTCCTGTAGGAGCTGTGGCCGTGGGGTCCAGGTGGGAGCAGTTGTCCCTGAAGGACTGAAGCCCAGGGAAGGGCTGGCACTGGAGCTCTCTTCTGTGCTGCATGACACTGATGAGTTTTGGGTGTGGTAGGATGACAAGAACAGCTCCAAGCTGTATGAAGAGAGGTTTAGATTGAATACTAGGAAATATTTTTTTACTGAAAGGGTTGTCAAACACTGGAACAAGACACAGGATGAGCAAGACACATAGATGAGGTGCTTAGGAACATAGTTTAGTGGTGGACTTGACAGTGTCCTAACAGTTCTAACAGTTCAACTTGACAACTTGATGATCTTAAGGGTCTTTTCCAACCTATAAATGACTCTATGATGTTGTGCCATAACTTTGATATTGAGGGCTGCCCCAGTGCTGTAAAGTCAAACCTCAAACTCTAATACTCAGGTGCTAAAAATATGAAAAATGTATGTGCTAATACAATGTATTTTACAGTAATTATTGGAATATGGGCAGTTGGAAGCATAGTAGCCTGCCTGGAGGCCAGTATCCCTTTTAGTTCATATAATATAATTAATCCTGCATGTCTTACTTGGTCACTGGGCATTACCCTAGCTGTTCATCATAAGGAGAATAACGCTCTCTCTTCTGACAAAAGCTCAAACCATCCAAGATTTTATAGACTAATACCAACCTTAGTTTCTAACTGGAAAGTAAATGGCAAGCAGCAAGGACTGTGGATTTCTAATCTTACTGTGTCCCTGGTGAACCACTACATTTAATAATCAAGCTGCATTCTGCCTTCACTCCAGTTCCTGAGCAGTCACAGAGCATGGTCCCGAGTGCACAGTATTTCAGCAACCTCACTAATTTATTGAAACTGGTGGAAGAGCTGCTCAGTTAAAATAAATTTTAAAAAAGCCAAACAACTGCCCACAGCACATATTGTGCTCCAGATTTGGATCTTAAGGATGGGATCAGAAATTACAACAGTTAAGACTCTTCAAGACATTTGCATATATTATAGAAATGTCCTTGAAAAGATACTGACATATATTAAACATGTGAACTCTTTAATTTGTGGTACAATCTCTTACCTTTGGGGTAATTTTTAGATGGATGTTAGTTTAATTTGAAAATGGCCATGGTAAACTTTTACATAATTAGCCAAACAAACAAATTGAAAGGCTAATTATTATAATTGATTAATTTCAATAGTTTAGACCAACCTTTTGAATAATTACTTCAGAAATTGAGCTAGTTTTCACTGGAGCAGTGTTAATTTTCTTCAGAGTAGCTTGTATGGGACTATGTTTTGGATTTGTGTTGAGAACAGTGCTGATAACACAGAGATGTTTCAGTTACCTCTGAGCAGTGCTTACACAGCATCAACACTTTTTCTGTTTCTCACCCCACCAGGGAGTGGGCTGGGGTACACAAGGAGTTGGTAGGAGACACAGCAGGGGCAGCAGAACCCAAGTGCCCAAAGGGATATTTCATACAATATGATGATATGGTATGGCTCAGCACATACATCTGGAGAAAGAAGAAAGAACGGGGGGATGTTTGGAGTGATGGTGTTTGTCTTCCCAAGTACCCATTACATGTGATTGAGACTTGCCCTCCTGAAGAGGGCTGGACACCTGCTTGCCCCTGGGAAGAAGTGATTGAATTCCTTGTTTTGCTTTGATTGCACACAAGGTTTACTCTTTACCTATTGAACTCTGTTTATTGAAACCCACAAGTTTTCTCACTTCTACTTTTCTAGTTTTCTCCCCCATCCCCCTGGCAGGACTGAACAAGTGGCTGTGTGGGGCTGAGTTGCCAGCTGGGGTTAAACCATCACACAAATATTAATTGATTGTATTACTTTTTTTAAAGTCATTATTAAAGCTTCCATTCCCTGGAGGGGGTCTTAATTTCCCAGAGAAATATACATTGTCCTAGGCACTGTTACAGGGCATGCTGGCCAGGGATAAAGCACTGGCAGCCAAGGAAGGTTTTCTTACCAACCGGTGTTAAATACATTCAGCCAAATGGTGTGGGAAACAGCTGCTCCTGCAGCAATTCTCAAACATCCGAGTGCTGCTCTGGGCCTGGAAATGGCTGAGCAAAGAGCAGGAGCTGCTGCTGCATGGGTGTGCGCAGAGAATGTGGTAGCAGGGAGGGCAAAAGCTCTATTTTCTGCATAGGAACAGCCTAAGCTGCATAACTTTACTTAAAATACAAGATTGCCGGGAGCTTCACCAAGGAAACAATACTTTTCCCAGCAAAGTCAGCAGAAAAATATTCCAACTATTTCAGTGGTGGCAGCATTTTGCCTGGAATCTTTGGACCATGGCTGCATATCTTCATGAAATAAAGCTGTGTATCTCCTCTGCAAATAGCTGTGTATGTGCATGTATACTAGCTAAATCTTCCAAGGGTAGGATGTTAAAGTTTCTGGTTTGCATATCCTGTGGTTGCATTAGTTCCAGGTTATTTTATGTCTTAAAATGAATTGTTCTAAAACTATAGAGCTCAAAAGCCAGTGCTACCCAGGAAGGTACAGGCTTTGTTCACAGTGGCCTTTTTGTTTATGAGATTGGCTTATGGATTAAAAGTTGTGACCCCGTGAATTTAGTTCACTCCATCAAAACCTCCCTATAAAAATGCAACACTCTTGCCTCATATGCAAAGGCCTTACAAAAAGGATATTAACATTAGGAAATATATTTATTTCCTTTTTGATTCTCAGAAGAAAAAGAATAATTTTCATTGCAAATCAGAGAGAAAAAAATCAATCTGAGACAAGCAGCAAGCATGAAATGCTTTAACACAAGTGGATAATATGAAATATAAGCAACTGAAAACAGAAACTTATAATGGAAAACATTAAGCAACCTTATCTCTCTGCTGCTAGCAGCTCCATCTGTTATACCCATGTAAAAATACTGAAAACAGAAAAGCAAACCCAGCAACAATCAGCTTTATTTATCGAAATAAAAATTCATAAAACAACACTACTATATCAAAATGTCCTTAGAGAAAGAAAACAGATTTCACTAAGTAAAGCTTCCTAGTACTGAAAGAGCTACAAAGTGAGTTGTTGGGGGCAAAGAGCTGCTGTTTGGTGGGAAGCGATACACCCTGAGATACAGACGACAGGAGGATTTCAATCACAATAGCAGCTTTCTATAAAATATTCCAGTTTTTATTTTCTTTGTCAGCATTAGATGATTATTAGATATTGTATTCTATTTTCTTGAAATGAGCTGTTTAGAGAGTATAGCAATCAGTGAGTTGCCCTTTCTGTTTCTCTTCTGTAGGAGATTATAAAGTGGGAATCTATTTTGATGGTTAATCATTAAATGGAGTCCTTTCCATTTTCAGGAACAGAATGTTTCCTAAAAGAAATGGTGACCCAAATGAAATGCTATGTATTTCAAGTAACTTCGGCTTGCAAATATTCTGACAGTAAGGTAAGCAATGGCACATGGGAATCAGGTACTGTCTGAATAAGCAACTTGAACCATTTTGTTTGCAAAAGTGAAAAGGCACCAATAGCACCTTAGGAAAGAAACAACTGCTTTTGTGCAGGGTATTATCAGCTGACATATGTAAAACATGTTTTCTGCTGTACTTTTTACAGACTATATTTATTTATTCTATGCACTCCTGGACAACTTACCTAACTTGGAAGTCCACTTGTGAGGTCAATAATCATATAACAGGATGTTTTTGTTTCCATGGCAAGAAGCAGCAGCCACTTCAGGTGAGTGTTCAGATTCATTTGCCAGCATGGTTGAAATGAGGCTACAGAAACTGCAATAGGCACTGACACTTCCATTTGCAGCAGTTCTTGTGTATTCTCAAATCAATACTTTAGATAAAATAAGATCTTTGCCCAAAGCAAAAGTCAGTCCCACGGAGACAAACAGATCACTGAATTTGACTCAGGCAACTGCCCGTCTTCTGACCAAATACAAAACTCTCTTCCTGCTAAGCAGTTAATTTCACACTAGACATTATCAGTATTTTATAAAATACTGTATCTAGTTATCCTAAAGTTAATAGCCATCTTCTTAGCTGAAGCAAATTTTGTATTTCTTGTAGAATTATATGACTAAAAATAAGCATGTGACTTAATGATTTGCAGGACTAATGTTTGAGTGTTAATGTTTCTATCCTTCTCCAGGAAGTTTTTAAAAAGAGCCCCTGAAATTATCCGAATTCCAGTATAACACACAGAATATGCTGAGTTACTTATCTGCATCACTAACTGTGGCTGGTGTGCGTGGACAAGTATGTGTTTGTCTGTGTAGGGAGCAATTTCCATTAAATTAAAAACAGGAAATAACAAAGGTCAAGGCTCTGCTCCACCAAACAGCTGACTAACCCTGATAACACTGGTGATGACTCTACTACATTTCACTGCAGAACCCAGGAGTAATCTTGCCATAGAGTCTCAGCTCCCCGCCCCTGTGGAACTTGTCTCTGCAGGCTCACTGTGCTTCCTCCAGTCTTCTGGCACTTCCCATTCTCATGCAAATGTCTCAAATGCCACACTGTGAATGAACTCCAATCTGATTTCCCTATGATTTGATCCCACCTTGATAAGGCTCTAAAGCTTGCAAACAAAACAACATCATGACAAGAGGCTGTGCTGCATCCTGCCAGATGTCCACACTTTTAAATGGTTAGCATTCTCCTTAGTAGAGTTTTGGCCCATACCAATTTGTGCCTGCCCACAGACTGCTCTGGGATGGTTACATAGAGTAGCAGTCGTGGGATTGAACATTTTGTGCTGGTGCCACGGGCTTGGAGCTGGGGAATTATCTGTATGGATATAAGCTCCACAATATTGCCTACTTTACTTACTATTTCCATAGAATAGTCCCTTACCTGTTTTGTTTAGATACACAATCAGAAAGATATGAGGCCAGCTTTTTTATATACAGCTTCTGGATCACTAAGACTTGAGACTTTAGGCACCCTTTAAACAAGTTGGTTTTTTTCTCCTATAGTATTACCCCTCCTTGCCAGCATGAATAAATCCAAATTAACTCCTACCTTTCTTCACACCATCACTTGGGATGCATTCACCCCCATCATAATTTGAAGAACTATTCTGTGTTTTGGAAAGATCACAGCTAATGAAATAGCTTTGTTGCCAGGGTTTCATTAATCACTTTCAGTTCTAGGAAGATACTGCGAAATGTGAATTTACTGTGTTGGTCAAAAAGTCTTCAGGCTTATAGAATTTGGTGCCCTATTCTTCTCAAGTACTGTGCTTGGTCTCTGGTAGGTAAGATCTGTCTGAGCCAGCACAGGTCATGGAGGTTGTTGAAACCATCACCTCTTCTCTCCATTTCAAATGGGAAAGATAACTTTTGTCATGTCTGACTGTTATGCCGAAGCTCTGCAAATAACCCTGCTGCCCTGGCTTTAAGTGTTCAGATGATTTGTTCAGTCTTTTTTCTATTTGGTTTTGTTGGGTTTTTTTTCCCCCAGCTATCACTGACACCTGGTCACCTTAAAAAACTAAAAAAGTTTTCCTGTGGGATTGGTGCTCCATGTAAATCCTTCAGGAGTTTGTTCAATTGATTGATTTACATTATTTCCTAGACTCCACTACAGTTTTTTAGGGGATGGTTTAAACTTGCCCTCTGCATCCACATAAGGGGGAAATGTTCCTTCAGGTGTCAATGAACATGTGGTAATATTTTAATATGAGTAACTTCACTGTCATAGGAGTGTGGCAGGCAGAGAACAGATGTTTGTGAGTTTTTCCCCTTTTTGAAACTGTAGTGAGCTTCCTGAGTACAAACATATCTGGTGCTAAGAAGTAGATGCAATCCTGTCTGTGATGAGGATAATCTTAACTCAGGTAAAAATTCAGTGAATCTTCCTTGTTTCATTGGGAAATTTCAGGTTCTTACGGTACACCAGTGGTATGAACTCCACTTAGTATTTGCAGAGGCAGGCTTTCTCAGCCCAGTTTTCATATCCACTATACTAAATTTTCAGAATATTTGACATTTGATTTCTATTTCCTGGAAACCTTCTATCTGGGGACTGCGGCTTTTATCAATCATAACCTGTACCTTTGTAATTATCACAGAGGTGCATTGTCTTCAGTATCTCTGTTCACGAACTCTTCAGACTTGGGGTATGGAAAAAGTTAGTTCCTTTCTTTTCCACTGTGCTTAACTTCAGTTTTTTAAGGACATCACTGACAGATCCAGTATGATTTTGGGTTATCTATTGTGATGGGATGAATATCAACACATTTGTAGGGATAGCTTCCACATGGGTAGAAAAAAGGTGCCTGGTTCATGAGACCATTTTAGTTGGAAAAGACCTTTAAGGTCATCAAGTCCAACCAATAACCCTGCACTGCCAAGACAAAATGTTCAGCTTGGTGCTGCTGATAATGAATGTTTATTCATTAGAGAGAAATTTTAAGAGCCTCCATTAGAACTAATTAGTTCCACCACTGCTTTGTTGGTTGTGGTCGCTTTTATGTGTAATACAGGGTACACTGAACCCTCTGTCTGTCTTTCTTACAAAAAAAAAAAAAAACCAAACAAAAAAAAAAACCAAGAAAATCAAACCAAAAAAACCCCAAAGCAAAACAAAACCACAGAACAACAACCAATCAAACAAAAAAACACGACCCAAGTAACAACAGCAAAAAAACCCACAACTTTTTTTCTTGGCACTGATGTGATACTTGTAGATAATTCACACATAGAAGTTCATATAAATTGACCTCTGACCTCTTGCCCTAGAGACAGAAGAACCTGGGGCAGGACTCATCTTAAGAGCTGGTTTTATGCTTTACCTTTTTTATTGAATCTTTCTCTGTGTCCCTGCATTCTGACATCTTTTAGTCAAATTCTGTTTCCCTCTGTCCTGTAAAGCCTTTCAGGTCTTTCATCACTAATACTCTACAGCTGCATCGATGCATAATCTCCAAGACATTTCTAAATACATGTCCATTTTTCTTTTTAGCTGTGGTATTAAACTCCTGTTTAACTTCCTGTTCTATTATGAAATTTGAAGATGTCTACAATGCTGCCTACATTTGGGTGTGCAGTACTCTGCTGAGTTATTTTACAGGTATTGTAGATATATTGTCTCTGTTTTCTGAGATTGCAACAAGGCACTTCATTGGGCGTTAACTTTTACTGTCACAGATAGTGGGGAAAACTCCTTTCTGTTTATCTTTATCTATAATCTTATTTGTGAGAAAATCGTAGCTCAATCTTTTTAACCTTCTGAACTTTTCTGGGCTTTCAGACAGCTGCTATGTTTCACTGTCTTTCTTTTTTGTCATCAACCTGTTCATCACGTGTTATCTTTTGATCCCCAAAAGAATTTCATTCCTCAGATTACTGGAACTAAATGCAAAATAGATAATATTTATTCTCTGTATGAGTAAGAGAGTATTCATCTTTCACTGGTCAAAGTGAGTGTTGGATATGAAACATAAGGGTTTCTTTTAAACAGCGAATCTAGTTTGAGGGATGTAAAATATCTGTTATTTTCTTTTCATCCTGAACTTCTCCTTGGGTTCATGGCAAGTCAATCAACTTCAGAGATTGAATGATGGAAATACCAGCAAAAATACAAAAAATAAGGCATTGCTGTTCATATACAGAATATATAGTAGGCTATAGTTAGACCATTCTTTTTCAGCATCCAGCTTTTGTTAACTGTTTTTTCATTCTGTGACTTTATATAGTTACACTTAAAATGTTAACAAATGCTGCACCATGCTATTGTGGCTTGTATCATCATAGTATATCACAGTCCAGGTGTTCAACAGATGTAAATCCTATCTATCCTATCCTATCCTAACCTATTCTATGTGTGTGCATTGTGTACGTGAGGGTGCATGCAAGCAGTTGTATCTTAAGACTGATAGTATGTATATACATACATGTGTGCTATGTACTATATACCTACTATCAAGTACAGTATCAGTTCCCCATACAGCAAAACTGGGAATATGAACAGGAGCAGACAAATGTATGAAAACAAATATCTCCAAAGAATCCCTTGCCTCTACTGACTGCAGGTTGCCAGTGTTTCCTAGAGACTGCACAAGCTACAAGGTTGTACATTATTAAAGAAGGCACATAAACCCTCCTGAGGTTTCAGCATGACTGTGTTCTTCAAAGAGGGATGCACGATGCCTGTGCTTGAATGTGTTATAAAACTGCAGATGTGTTGAAATATGGCACTTTTCTGTGCCAGCACAGTACATGCACTGAGCAGTCATTTGATGCCTCAAAAACATCTGTGGTAAGATACCTCTTCAATTTATTCCTTCACCTAGCCAGAATTTTTGCAAGGCACTTCTTGAATACAATGTGCCTTTCAACTTTCTTGCTGAAATCATTGGCCAGCTCTACCAAGTACTCCACTGCCCATATTTACTGGAGGATTTCCACTGGAGTGTAGAATACATGACTAAATGCATCAGAATCCTGACCATCCCCACAAAATAAATAAGGACTTGGACTGTTGGGGCTCTTTAGCATTTGCTATATGCAAAGATACTCATGGTACTTCCCCAGATTATATACAGAGGTGGAGGAGATGAGACTGCGGCACCAAATTTAAAGATGCAAAGCAAGTTCAGCACAGCCTGCTACTGCCATAGCTGTAGTTTAGCAGCCCTCTTTTATGGTGCAGTTTAACACTTTGCTGAGAAAATTGTATAGCGAAATTCAGTCTGCTAGAACCCAAACTAAACCCTCAGGGCCAAGAAGTTTCTTGACCCACAGGAGCTCTTTGTGGCTTGTGTCTTTGCTCATCCTGTGCAGGTGCAATTATAAAGATGCCTGGCAGTTACCAACACAGTGGTTCTACTGACTAATCAGTGAGCTTCTGAAGTTGTTTCTTCTGTACATTTTGTGCTTGGAGATTAAGTGGAGCAGAATGACAGCCCTTGATCTGCTCTCTGTTTAACATGAGGGAGGCAAATTAACACAGACGGGGGTGGAAGATTCAGAACTGAAGTCTAAATCAAGAGGAAAGGCAGGTTTGGAGATGAGTTGATAACAAGAGATACAGCAGGTTATGAACAGTGAAGGAAAGAGAATGAAGTAGCTTAAGAAAGGAAATCTCACACTGGTCAATATACAACCTCATTTTTTTTATTTTGGCTTGTTGGGATCAACCCCTGCTGCTACCTTGCTAGGAAATCTCAGAACAGACATCCAGTTCACTATCTACACTTCTTAACTTGATGTCTTAAAGCCACTGAGCACCACTGCAGATCATATCGCATTTATGTGCTGGACCAAACTTCTCCACCTAGAAACTGTTTTACCTGTAGAGGGTGAAGAAAGTTAATCAGCATTGCAAAGGTGCTAATGAGCTACAGGAATACTTAAATATCAATAGTGTAAAAGTGGATCAAGTCTGGACAAAATTAAAAACTCTAGCAAAGAGTTTGAAACATTAATAGACAGAGGGAAATGCATAAACCAGCTTTATGGAGTGAGGGAGTTAACAGGTAAATAACTCACTAGTGAGACAGAAAGAAGCCACTTATGGTGTCTGCTCATGATGTATTAATCAGGCTGTCTCAGCATAGACATGCTCAGTAAACCCTTACTTCTTAGAGCTTTTACCATCTATGCAATCTGTTTTGGCTGGTTTTTTTTCAGCTTCTCCTAATTTCAGAGAAGTCAGAGAGAAGAATCTACTGCAGTCTATGACCTGTTCATTTGTAGCTAGTGGTCACCTTTATACCTGCACTACATCCTTATCAAGCTAAATGCTTTTTTCCTCAGGCATCAAAGCTTTGGCATGATAAGACAACCTGACTTCAAGGTTCATATTGAGGAGAATGACATAGTGGGAAGCATACAAAGAGGGAAAATATATAGTATCTCTTTTTTTCGCATGACTAGAACCCCAATTTTTTGTGGTCACTGGAACTAGCCAGCACCACTCAGTGGTAATAGTAGTGATGGCTCTTCAAATAGCCAAACACAACTACTAGAATGTAAATCTAGGTACACACACTGAGGTGAGAATTGTTATGCTGTCTATAGGTTTCCATTGCAGATATAGCCCACAGTAGAACAAAGCAAATATATACTTTCTTAATAGCTTTAATATCCTAGAGCTCTGTCTTTCATTTTAAGAGTATTAAAAATATGAGAACTGCAACTACAACTACTGGAAATAGTATCTACCCACACTCTGATAATTACTTCTTCTTTAGATGGCTGAATGGAGGATTGGATGAAATCTCTGAGGGTCAGCAGTCATGTTCATATGAATGGATGTAGGGGTTGATTTTGGCCAGTGCTGCTGTGTGGCTTTCTTATATTCTGGCTCTTTGATACAGTCACCCAGTGACAGCAAATGCAGTTGAAGCTACTTAAAAATCACTGCCTGCCACAGGAAAACTAGGGATTGTGCTCAGGATGTAGATTGGGCATTTTAGGCATATGTGTCACATAAGATTTATTGTTCAGCCAGCCTGCTTTGGATTTTTGATTAGAACATGATGGAAAGACAGAAAACACTCTAATGTAATATTAACCACTCTTATTAGGATAAGATTTTGGGCAGCTACAGAGCTTTTTACTCAAGAATTTCAGCCATTACCAGGAATTCCCTTAAAAACTGTGAGCTGCATTAGGTTACTGCAGAAGTATTTGCAGTAAGATAAGCCTGGCATTACTGATGTACGTGGTATTTGTTATAGAGGAAGAACTGCAGACAGAGAGTTTACCTGTTTATCTCTGGTTATATTTGGTCATGGAACTCAATGATAATGGTCACACTGTGATAACCATAATATTATTACAAGGTGACATGTTTTGTGGTTTTCTGATGGAGAGGAAATAGTTGCAGCCCAAGCTTGTCTGTAACCAGCATTTGGTAGGATATAAATTTACTTTCTGTCATAACCTCCAAGCAAGAGTCAAAATATTGATCGCCTACATGTGGGAGTCCAAGTCTTCTTCTCAGAGCACTGAGCAGAGTGCATGTACCTCAGTAATGTTCATGCATTTTACATTGGGAACAGAACAGTTTTGTTTCCCCACTGTGGTCAGAACAGGGCTGAAATGCACCCACCTCCAGGCTGGAGAGGACTGAAGTGAGGAGGAAGTGATCTCTCTGGTCTAAAGGTGTTCCAGAGGAAATCCCCATGCAAAATGATCTCACGAGTGCATATGGGAGATCCACATGCTGATCAAGAGAGGCCTTGACAGGTCCCTCACCTGGTCTGTGGAGGACCTGGGAGCTGTGCCAGTTTACATGAGCTGCAGATGTGACCACATGGCTCCCAGGTGTATTTACTTTGCTGAACTATCTATTAATTCTATAACTACCAGCTTCTGTTTCAAGCCATATAAATACTATTTTGATATGCTTTATACTCAAAGCTTTACTCTGATATCAGTCAAATCAGTGTAAGTCAGAAGAAACTCCATTATGGAATACATTTGTACAAGCAGCAAATGAGCAGAATCATAATTTGCTCTGTCAGATTCCTACCGTTGAATTTATCTTATGTAAATATGGGAGAGGGTCCTGGGTTCAGAGTGCAGCTAGCACATGCACAACTGCTTGCATACACAGGTAAATGTATGTGCAGCCTACAGAATCACAGAGACATACGTGTCTATATACACTTAAAACTTCCCTTGTGTGCATGATTATGTGTCTATCTGGGTATGAATATATATCTATATATAGAGAGAAAGATACTGAGTACATATGAGAAAATAATTCAGTTCTAAGATCTGAAATGCCCTCTGGATGATCTTGCCTCTTTACAAAGTACAGAAGAAACCTATGGAGACTGAAAAAGTGCTATTTTTAGTAATATATTTCCTAGCTTGTGCTACTAATGCTGTTGTAAGTTATTACACTGAGAAGTATTTGTAATTTAATTAACTTGGCTTTTAATCCTGATTGTTTGCTTTGTTCTTTCTTTCAATGTGAGCAACAAAAGCAAACAGTGTACTTTCACCTTTATTACTAATCAGTGTCCAATCATTTTCACTTTTGCATTTTCAGACACGTACACAGTGCTGCTGATGTCAACAACTCCTTTTATTAGCAGAAAGAACTGAACAAACAAAATTCAGGGAATCCTTCTGCCAGGCAAATTAATAATATATTTTGTACTATCTTTGTTGATCACAATTCAAACTATTCTGCTATTTAATATTATCCCTGAACTTAATCTGGGGGAGATACTAATCTGAGATCCACAGAGAACACTATATAACTTCTCCACTAAAATATTTCTCATAATGGTGGCTCAGTTCTGCAAAGCTGAGTCAAACAATCAAATTCATACCACCTAAAACTCCTTTTTGCTCTAGACAGTCTGGACTAGTTTTTTTCACTCTTTGGCAAACCTCAAGGTGGAAGAAGTTGACCTGTCTTTCCACAACAGGCACTGTGACCCTAGGTACACAACATGGATTATTTTAAATGCTCTCTATACTCCATCAATTGTTAACATTTTCTTCTCTTGATTTAAAGTCTGCCTCCGACTGCTTCTTCAAGGAGGAACATTTTTCCAGTTCTACCAACCACTGTTGTTATTTAATATAGGAAGATTGTTGATAAAACATTGCCTAAACCAATGGAAATATCTACCTGGTATTAAAGCTATTGCTGTTGTAATATCTCCTTAAAAGAACAGGAGAAACATAACTGTATTTAGTAACTAGCCCACACATGGAAATAAAAGGCTACAGTTGCCCCCTTTGCCTGGTCACTGAACCAGGGCAGAATCTCTCAGGGCTATGTATGGCCACAGGAGTTCAGTGCAAGAAGAAAACACTTATTTCTCTTCTCCTTATTCATAGCATTCACCTTGTTATTAAGAACCCAGTATGTTTCTGAACATTGATGAGTGATTTAGTTCTGCGGTGGTTTAGTCAGGTAAAAATTTTTAACTGTTAATGCTCAACTGAGGCAGCATGATTTCTCCTGTATCTGTTGGATCTTCAGATCAATATATAAGTGATTTCTATTTATGAATAGCACGGTGCTGCTCACATAATCTGTGATGACACTTCCATGCAACAACTGGACTGCTGTAGAGGACAGGCCTTACACTTGGTCAAACCAGAATTTTATTTCTGTGCACAGTTCTTCTTCTTGTTTGCTCCCCATTCCATGTTCCAAGTTGCAAATGCTCTTTCTGCAAGGAACTAGAAAGAAAAAAATCTCAATTTCAAGATTGCACTGGGTTTAGTTCAGATCACTATAGAATCTTTGAAACAAAGAGATGAGGTAGTGAGTGCTGTTATAAACAAATAATTGTGTCTCCTTCCTTGGAGCAGTAGCTTCCATTTGGCCCCTATTAGAAGGCTGTACTTTTGCTTCCCCGTCAGAAATGCTCAAGTGTTCTTCAGTGCTTGGACAGAAATCTCACTCAGCATTATTTGAAAAATGCTCTGCTTATCAACTAAACAGTCTGTACTCGTTATCACAAAGTCTAAGAGGATATCAGACTTTTGGGAATTTATCTAAGGCAAAAGCAGCTGCTTGAGATCAATGTCCACATTGCAAACTTCATTCATTTTGCTTTACATACCAGAGCTAATGACTCATATTCTCTGTTTCTTTGCATACACCTCAGCAAACACCCATTTGCAGCCAAAAGAGAATAAAGACAAATGAATAGCAAATTAAATTCTTGCAATTCACTTTAATAATCTTTTCCTCAAATCTGAACAACATTTTTGACAACAGAATGCTTTAAAATCTACAATGTGTATTTCAGCCCATTTGTAGGTGTGCTCCCTTATTAAATCACAAAAAACTCCAACTGCAGCATCCCATTACAGTCCTAAGAGTGGAAGAGAAACTACTGTCATTTCCCTCCTTCAAAAAATGGGCAAACTCATCCATAAATCAAAAATATTTTTCTGTGGAAAAAAACCCCACCTCCTTTTTTTTTTTTTCATTCAAGAGCTCTATTTCCAGTGCTGGCATTACACATCACTTATGGGCTTTAAAGTTCATGTTTTTCAGAAGCTACATAGTATTATAGTTTAGAAATATGAACTACAAGTTTCATATACATTTATGAAATTCTCTCTAGAATTACATTTCATAATACAATGCAATCAATCACCCTATTTTCCTATTTCAAAACCACATTCCAGCATGCCACAGCATTAGCCTGTGGAAAAATATATAGGACATCAGCAGAGCTGCCAGGCTGCTGGGACTGGGCCTCCTCAGTCTGCTTTCTTGAACTTGAAATGTTAACATTATTTTAACGTTCATGCTTCTGCAAAAGTGCATGAAGAATCTGAAACCTCTTCCACCCTCCACAACCACATAATGTCAGTGCACTGAATTCTTTGTTTTTCTGGTTACCAAGCTAATGGAAGAGCAAAGAGGGAGTAGAGAGCGGGTGAATGGCCTCTCTGCTCAGATTTGAACAACAGAAGAGGAAAACTCTCTGCCTCAGGAAGAGTTAATCCTTCCTAGCCTAACCTAGCATGGCTGGCTGCATCACGGAGACTTCTCTTAAAGCACTGAAAAGGTTGACACTGCTGTTTGTTTAGGGTTGTGTCCAAAAGCACAGTTGCACTCTGTCAGGAGCTGCACACATCAGGAGCCTGCCCTCCATGCCAGCTCTCTCTGCAGCTCCCAGGAACCACAAGGGAGCACAACACACCAGTAAGGCAGAACTGGAGCAAGACCAAGCACTGAGATGAAGATTTATCATTTAATCATTTGTTTATAGACTTTTGATTTAGCACTTATTTTTAAAGTTTGTGCTTATAAAGGAGCAGTAGCATCCACAGATTGTCAAAGGGTGTTCTTTGCACTTCCCTCCATAATAGGCTTACAAAATTTCCCAGCAGGTTGGTGATTGCTTAACACTGTATTTTTTTTTTATTTTAATGAAGTGAAAAAATTAAAATAATAGACTCATAGTATCATTAAGGTTGGAAAAGACCTCTAAGATCACCAAGTTCAATCATCAACTCAGCACCACCATGCCAACTAAACCACATCCTAAAGTGCTACATCCACATGTTTTTTAACACCTCCAGGGATTTTGACTCCACCACTTCCATGGGCAGCCTGTTCCAATGCCCGACCACTCTTTCAGTTAAGAAATTTTTCTTAATATCCAATCTGAACCTCCTCTGGTGCAACTTGAGGACATCCCCTCCTACCATATCTACCTTTCAGGTAGTTGTAGAGAGCAATAAGGTCTCCCCAAATATTCCCAGAATTAAGCTTTCCAGGTTTATCCACATTTTTAAGTAAGACCTTGATACTGTAAAGCCATGACTCTGCTACTACTGTTGCCCTTCATCTTTATATGAGCATTTCAGTGTTTGCAGAACACAATTCTGTGCTTATGAGTGTCCTGTTTTTCAAAGGCATGCTGTGGAGACAAAGGTTAAAACCCAAATCACTTCACTGCAGTCTTCAAGTCTGTTTCTCTCTTCAGGAGCTGTAAATGTCTTCATAAAAGCAAAAGCAACAGTTCTCCTACCTGTAAATAATGAGATTGTGTGATATATCTCAAATAACTGAAAAAATCATTGCTTTAAAAAGAGGAGGAAATTCTAGTTCTGGGAACCAGCCTGGAACACTTTGGGGCTGGATTAGTATGCAGGAAGTAAAAAAATGAAAAGGCAAACCATGGCTTAAAAATGTCATTGCACTAACATGCATGCATATTCTCTCAAGCCTTGCCTGATGGTTCAGTAATGCAGAAGGCAGTGATAATGATACAATTTCATAGCTCCACTAATCCCAGGGGATGCACAAAATGCTTGACAAACTGATGTTCTGTATAAGCAATAGGCTGGGCCTTTCCCTCTCATCTATAGAGGAGTGGAAGAGATTACAGTACAAATATAGCAAAATCTGTCTGGTAAGCTCAGAAGCAAGTGGAAGCATAAAATATTCCATTCAGTGAGCACATTAAAATCTGTATTAATAAAGAAATTCAGACAACTTTACACCTAATTAGCAGACAAGCTAAAATCATTCTATTTATTGGGAGAAGCAGAGTGGTGTAATAGGAAACAGAAATCACCTAGGTGACACATAGGCCATTTGTGTGCATAAATTCCTGATTCAGAAGAGAATATGGGTCTCTGATCTCATTATATGGTAGAGGGAGAAAAATCCAGCTCTGGTAAGCTTCATTTGTGAACCTTCTTGTTGAGCTATAATTTACCCTACCACTGTCTTTCCTTTTTGCAGTCTGCTCATGATTTTACAAGTCAATGTGATCCTAGTTTACTAATGACACTGTGTCAGAACCACTAAAATTTTTCTTGAGTAAGGGGTCACCATGTCTGAGTGATGAGTTTTAACTGGGTGAGAAGTTGAGGTTTAGCAGCTAGGTGTTGTTTTTAATTGAAGCCTCTTATGGACAGACTGGCTCTGAGGGAGCCTTCTTTGGGTGGTTGGATTGATCCTGAAAGAAATCTGTCCTGTTCTTGGATGAAGAACCCTGCTAGACCAGGTGTATCATTTACCTGCCTAACATTATGTTCACAAAGTACTCTCCTTCATCAAACATTATCAAAATCTGTTAGTTTTCTTGATTTTTAGTTGAAAAAGCTTAAACTGGAGTGCAATGTTAATGCAGAGTTTAGTGCAAACTTACCTGTTACCAGGCCTAAAGCAGTGTTCACCAGCTTAATCCATTGAGATATGTCAGCTGCTTAGAGACAGGAACAAAAGATTATTTAATAGGCCATCAAAAGCATGAAGACCTTCTCTCAAGTCCTTACCATCTCAGGAACAAAAGGCCAAGAAAGAGCATCTTGTGCTTTGAAGATCTTGACCCACACCACAAAGCTTTGCAATGTTATCATATGTCTGCAAGCATTTTCGAGAGGTGTTTACAAATCTCAATGGCAATTTCTTTTGAAGATTGTTCTTCATGGTCACCTTAAGCAGCTAACAAGCATCTCTATTTCACACAGGAAGGGTGCAGAAGTGGGATGCTGGCACAGATCCCCTTGCCCAAGGAATGGTAGCTGTGCAGAGGAACCTGCAAGACTGTGAGGCTGAAAGGGCCCGGTTCAGCAGCAAGCAAGGAAACTGCTTGTGATTTCTCATCCAGCCCTCTCCCAAAAGTGGTGTTGATTACACATCTAGCCCTCTCCAAAAAAGAGAGCTGAAATCCCAGGCAGAGCATACCTACAACAGCAGCCTCACTCATCACTCATACCTTGAAGAAATAATGCCAAAAATATTCATCATGGGAGCACCTGTGACAGTTGCAATGTGATGGATTATTCAAGGTCTATCAGATGGCAACGGGACAGATGCTGTGGGCATCTGTACCATTCACAGACTGTTCATCAATGTTATGAATTTATATATTTCCTGCAGGTTCTTCTGCCAGCTGTACTCCCAGTCATATGGGTCAGAAAAGGAAGTACATTCACCACAAGAATTACAGTTCCCTGGAGTTCAGAAACTTAAATTCCAGAGGAAATATCCCATATTGATTTCATATGGTTCAAGAAGGTGGCAGCGAAGACTTGAAGCCTTAGAGCCAGACCAGATTGACTGAGAAGAGGTGTTGTGTCCTGCAAATTCAAGACTCTTGTGGATGAAAGAGCTTTAGAGAACAGCAAAGAAATATTCTTGGTCTCCATGTGATAATCTATTATTTGAAGAAACTCTTTTTCATAAAACTTTTATTACAACAACAATGTTACTGTTCCAACAGCTCTGAGCTACTGAGCTGTGAGTTAACCCTGCCCTGAGAGAAGGCAGAAGCTGCTGAGCTAAAGCAAAGCCTGTGGACAGACCCTTTCAAGCAGCAACAGCTCAGGGGAGAGGAAGTGACTGAAAAAGGAGGCTAATAATGATTACCTGAGGATAAATGCTGGTCAGAGCAATTAGCTATTATTCTAGGAAAAGCCATTACTGAAAGGAGAACAGAGGGTATATTTTAATTTCTCAGTGTCTGGGAGCACTTTGGATGAGAGCTAAATGAATACTTTTCTTTTCTAAGCAGATCCATTGAAAGATCAAATCCATGATGTCCCTAGGATGTTGGGGCTGCTTGGTGGCCAGGGCTGCCTCCCAGCCCCAGCTCTTCATTCCACATTATGGAACGTTACAAAAACATTAAATATGTTACAGTCACTGTGTCTATAACTGTGACTATGTGAGATAGTTTTTTAACGCAGGCTGCAAAGGGATGTCCCTTTTTACCATGGTCAGGGAGGAGCTGACAGGCTCAAAGACTTCAAAAAGACAGCCTTTTAGTTAGTAAAAAGCCCAGTGCTCTCACGTGCTTGATTTTTTATGAGAGGAATGACATTCAGTGCTGCTTGGAGTAGTTGCAAGGCATCAGCTGCCATCTGATTTCAAAAGAAGTCACTTATTTCTCTGCTGCAGTTCATCGATGATCAGCTACATGGTAAACATCCCTGTTCAACTATCAATGTACAGACTTCTTTTGTTTTCACTGGGTTTTAGATTTAGCTTGTAAGAGGCCAGACCAGTTAACAGAGTAATGTGCTTTAAAACGAAATATGATTATTAGTGGCTATTTCCTCTGTTGAAATCAAAAGAAAAGTTTACCTAATTATTTGCCCTTTAATCAGTAAAGCATTTCAGCAATCCTTAAATTTTACCAGATAGAGTTACAAAACAAGCAACATTGACAGTAGTGCCATTTTTCTTTGCAATTCCTTTATCTCAGTGAAAGATAGTTATACAGACCTGTCACAAAACACACAGTTGTACAACGATGCATAAACTGTTTGATGTTCCTATTAGGAATTCTTTCCGTAAGTTTTGCAGCAGAGGGGAAGTGCAGAGCAGAATCATGTTGAAAAGCATTGGTATTGGTGGTCAAAAAAATCATTGTTCTTTTTTTTAAGATCCAATCCTGTGTCTTTAGTAGGCTGTACCACGAGACATTTACAAGCTGTGTTATACTAAAATTTTTAATTAGAAGTAAGAGTTATGTCTTGCATGGTAAAAGGAAACCACCATAAAATATCAAATAACATATACTCTGTACTCTGAGAGTCTCAGACTATCAGAGCAGTCATGCATAAGTTCAAATCCCTTTTCAGTGGGACATTGATTAAATTCTTTGATGAATCTAGGCCCAGGCATTCAGCAGCTTCTTCGCTTTCTCAGCATGAGTTTAGTTATGTGAAGCCAAAAATGGCCTTTGTATGTTTAGACTTTGGGAGCACATTCATCTGGAATCTAGCCTTGCACCTAGGGTTAGACCTCTGCAGTAATTCAACTCTGCATGTTCTGGCTCTGAACAAAGACAAGCAGGGCTATGGAATTATGTTACTAACTACAAGTTGAGGAATAGGCTGTCCATGTGGCACTATCCTCCCACCCCCTTTCCCACAGAAATTGTGCAGTGTAAGTTAAGCTTCTGCCTTTTCCATTATTTTGCTCTAGTGGCTTGGTTCCAACACCCAGCCGTGTACCACCTCATTATTTATATCCTGCTAGCATCTTATTTAGTACCTCAGCTTCCATCACAAATGTATTGGGATAACTGCTTTCTCCTGGATAAAAGACTCATTATAATTGCAGCTTCTCTGCAAGGGTCAGCACCTCCTCCCCATGAATATGATAAGGTGGTCTGAGTGTCACCTCACCTGTAAATGGTGTTTTTCCTGCAGAGTCACTTCCCACGGGCTACAGGCTGCTATTGAATTTCTGCAGTAATATTTTAATTTAATAACTTAATTTAAGATTTAATGGCTTTCTTTCCTGTGCTTTGTAGTATAATTAATTCATGTGATGGGAACTCATTAGAGTTGAGGATCAGAGATGCATTTGGTCATGCAAGGGCTATAAACACAAACCCGTGTTTGTGTCTATTGCAGGTGGGTAAATGCAGAGCTGTGCATCGAAAGAATAAGCTATTTGATCCTTAAAGATAATCAGAAAATACTTTGCTAATAGTTGACTATGTCTTTTAATCATATTTATAGTTTGTAATAGTAATGGTAAAACCAACAAAAACCTGGTCCATTGACAGTTAAGGTGGCTAAGCCTTAGGCTTCCTGAGCCTAAAAGATGTGGCCCAACACCTTCAAACATCATCTTGCATGCGTGTGTGCATGCCCAGGAGCTGTGAGCTATTCTGACTCCTGAAAATGCAGCTCAAGCAGAAACTACAGAGACCCTTTGAGCCTGACATTGTGATCCACCACAGGACTTAGCCTCCTTGGCTTACTTAGAGTTGTGGTACTGTGCATGTGACATGGAAGAGATAAGTTCAGCCCCTGTTATTAAGAATCTTGAATTCCTGGAAGAGCTCAAGCCTTGGTGTTCCACTCCTCCAGAGAACACTGTAGCTGCAAGACACTCATCTACTTGAAGACAGAGGTTGCTTGTTCCCTGATGGTAAGGCTCTTCTGCTTTGATATTATGGGTCAAATATTCACTGATCTAGAGAATACAAATGGCTCTGGCCCTCAGCCCCAGTTAGAGCATACCCTGAATTCAAGACCACTGGATTAGGTAGAGCTGATTGATTTAGAGTTGTCTGCAGACTTTCTGAGGGTGCACTCAATCCCCTCATCCAAAGCATTGATAAAAATATTAAACAGAACTGGTCCCAGTACTGAACCATAGGTGATACCACGTGTGATCAGCCCCCAGCTGGATTTAAATCCATTTATCACAACTCTTTGGGTCCAGCTATCCAGACAGTTTTTAACCTATGGAGGAGTCCACCTGTCTATTCCATGGACCACAAGTTTCTCAAAGACGATGTGGGTGGGGGACAGTGTCAAAGGCCTTACTAAAGTCCAGATAGACAACATGCACAGCCTTCTCCTCATCCACTAGTTGGGTCACCTGGTCATAAAAGGAAATCAAGTTGGTCAAGCAGGACCTGCCTTTTATGAATCCACGCTTCTGCACATCCCTTTCATAGGTGTATTGCTTTCTTGAGGAGCGGAGGAACAAAAGCACAGAAAACACCAAGGAAAAAAAAAAAAAGAATCAGAAGTGTTTCCATAGTTTAACTTCTTTGTGTCTCAAGGATGCACTTCTCACTGTGGATGCAGTGCTGAGGTTCCCAGCAGACCTTGTTTTAGCCATTGGATATGACCAACAGCTCTAGTGCAAGCATTCCAGAGAAGAATGCTGACAGTTGCCTTCTATGAGAGCTGGACTGCTCGTTCATGGAATCCTATTCTCCACAGACATGACCTAAGTAAGCACTTCCCACATTTCTCTGTGTGCTGTCAGTGTGCCTTCATCCTTCTCTCAGAAGGGTTGTCTTTCTCTGTATAATTTTTGTGGTTAGCCAGGTACATTTGTGTACCTGTTTTGCTCAATTAAACCTTTTCCAGGGATGTGAGTCATATATTTCATGGTCCAGAACACCCTCATTTCATTTCCTCTGCCCTCTGGTGATTGACTTGATTAATACTATGTAAACAGCTTGAGACCTCATTGAACTAAACACTGTACAAAGAGCAGAGCTTGTCCCAGAATGCTGGTTCTGAACAGGACAAGATGGAAGAAGCTCAGAAGCCAGGGAAAAAAAAAAAAGAGACCCTAGACTTTCAAGTACCTCCAGTTAACTTGGTTCTTAACAGACACAGTTAATTTCTGCTGATGAACTTAATAGGAGCAAAAAATTCTGATTCCAACAGAGGCCGAACACAACCCTTAGTGACACAGAGTGAGACAAATGAATTTCACTGCCTATTTGTCATGAGTTTCTAGAAAGATCCAAACCCTTCTAACAAGGTCTGCCAGCTTTGATTCTTCATTTCCAAGGGTGCTTTGATTCTTCATTTCCATCTGACTCCTGATCAGGAGGGTCAAGCATTCTTTCAGAAAGTGTTAGGGAGAAACCTACCAAGCAGCTGGGCCGGGTATACAGCTAGAAGTGTGTGCCCAACAGAGTCTGCACAGGCCCAGACATCGTGACCTGCACACACTGGAGGAAATGTCCCTACAATATCAGGACATCTCTCTGTCCGACCTCCATAGGGAATATAAAGGCTGTCCCTGCCCAGGAATTAACATGGCTGCCGGGGCCTGTGTGAGGAGAGGCCGTGGCTGGAGGAGGAGGGCCGGAGATGCTGCAGTCCCGGAGCAGGGATCCCCTGCAGCCCTGCAGAGACCCCGCTGGAGCAGAGACCCACCCTGCAGCCCGGGGAGGACCCCAGCCCGCAGCAGGGGGATATTTCCTGCCGGAGCTGCGTCCATGGAGAGCCCAGTTGGAAGCAGGTTGTCCCTGAAGGACTGCAGCCCGGGGAAGGGCCGGTGCTGGAGCAGGGAGAGGTGTGAAGAAGGAGGAGCTGCCGAGAGGGGCTGGGATGGACTGAGCGCAACCCCCAGCCCAGCCCTGCATTGCTAAGATGGGCAGGAGTGAGGGGAAAGTGTTTTACTATTTTTCACTTTCTCACCTTCTTCCCCCCTGTCTTTACCAGTGCAGACAGGTCCCGGGCCATAGGAGCAAAAGGTCAAGTTGAAGCAGACAGCAACCTGCTGTCAGCAAAGGAAGAGTTGGTGTATTAACTATTACAGCAGCTTGATCCGTACAGATCGATGGTCCTGATGCAATCCACCCCAGGGTGTTGAGAGAGCTGGCTGAGGTTGTTGTGAAGCTGCTCTCCATAATCTTTAAGAAGTCGTGGAGATCGTGAGATGCCCCTGATGACTGAAGGAAGGCTAACATCACCCCCATCTTTAAGAAGGGTTCCAAGGAGTACCCAGGCAATAATAGACACATTACTCTCACTTCAGTCCCTGGGAAAATCATGGAGTAAATCCTACTGGGGATGATCATCAGTCCAAGGTGGCAGCTAAGCAGGGATTTTCAGGTCACTCGACTCACTTTTTGGTTCTTCATGTTCTTTTTGAGATCTAATAATCAGCTGAAAATTCAGACACTCTTGCAATGACATGGAGCACAGCTGGGTGCCTCATGCCTCTTGTTCCAGGTCATCTAAGTCCATGCCAGAGCTAGCAATTAAATGTTAGGGTGGAATCCCACCTGTGGCCCTGAACCTTAAAATCTGCGGTCTCTAAGAACTTGCTTCACTCCTGTTAAAGCTGCAAAAAGCCAGCCAAGGACAGCTGCAACCCACAGAAGAGCTAAGATCTCCACAGGTACCTTCAGCAGAAGTCTCATCTTGATATAGCTGCATTTCTTCTGGATGGTTTCACTCAGTGGTCTTGCTTGAATAGACTTGGTGCTTTTGTGTGATACTCAAAGAGCTCTTTCTGCTCAGGACTTCCAGGAGGAGTGTACTTTGTTTGTTGTATTGCTGGTTTTGTCATTGTAGATGTGCACATAGTGGAATGCTTTGACAAATTAAGAACATTACCCTATGGGTATAATATCTTACTACAAATATTGTCCCTCAAAATTCATTAAGTAAGAAATGACCTTGTGCCTGATGCTGGTAGGATATAGATCCCATTCCATCTTTGGTGCTTCCATGAGACAGGACAGCATGCAAACTGAACACCTGTACAGATTTTCCAACCCCCCCGAGTTCTGATGCTCTCTCATTTTTACCTCCTGCAGACACTACATCTGTTCCTTCAGCAGTTGCTGGCAGACAAGACAAGCCCAGGTGCCAACTAATTCTATACAATCTTGTGCTGAATTCATTTTCCCCTTTTAAAATTAAATTATGGGCCAGATCCTCATCAGATTTAATATTCCGATTGCCTATTAAGCATCTCTTGGTCTGGCTGTGTACAGAGACTGCTCTTCCTCTCTGGAGCAAGAAAACCACCAAAGAGTTAGATTTCAATCTCACGTGTGAAGTGAAAATATGGATTGTTTTGTGTCTGATGCACCCATCATAAGAAATCATGTTTTCCAAAAAGCTTGGGTAAACCACACCATTCAGAAAAAAAGAAGAGAAAGGTTGTAAAAGATACTATAAATCTTTTATTTCTTTTCAGTTACTATGCAATGCCCTTCATTTTGAAGGAAATGGTACAATTGATGATCTGTACTTCTTTCTCAGGAAAAGAAGATATTTGCACTAACAATTCAACATTTACTAACAAAACAACTTACAGAAAACGCTCATGGAGGGGAAAAAAAAATCATATTTTTTGATTACAGTTGTAATTGTGGATGATTCCATGAAGTGTTACAATGTCAGAATTTAAGTATGCATTTAAAGATAGCTTTAATTCAATATTAATGCAAAAGAACCATCTAAGCCACCAATATGTGAACTCACTCTGATTTTTTCCTATCCACAGTTTTGAAGAAATTTAATCTGAAAGTCTAAGCCCATTATACAATACACCTGGCTGTATCACTGCACATTGATTTATAAGAGTAGTCAACACATACTCAATTAACAGAAGATTTCTTACAAATAGAAACTGCTGTTGGAAACAATGTATTTCATACCTCTACGCAGTTACTAGTCTATAATCTGTTATATAAAATTAAAATTTTTGTTTTGAAAAAATATTTGTTCCTACATGGCTGTTAGAATTATGGTTTTTAGGATTACAGTTGGTGCTGTTAATTATCAGAAAAGCATAGATGTGAAACCACTCCACAACACACTTCATACACCCAAGGACAGACCTTTGGTAAAACTTAACCAAAGGAGAGGAGAAAATGAAAACCACCATTACATTCAAAATCTGAAACACACGTCACATAATATTACCTATTTTAGTACTGAGAGTGGAACATTGAATTTAAATGAGCAAAACTTCAGACATTTCCATTCATACAAAACAATTGAAAGTTTAATGCCAAAATCTAGAGTCCTTCAGTCTGAAGCATGGTTTTTTTGAATTAAGAAAATACAATTTTTTGAAGTAGTTTTTGGATATTTTCTCTGCCTACCATATTGTCCAGGTAAGCTCTAGAGATTTGCTGTATTCAATATTCTGTATGAAGACAAAGTATGGGATAACCTGAAATAGTCTTGAGTTTAAGTCCTTGTTCACTGCCATGGAAGGCAGATGTCTAAATTTTGTTTTTAAAATTATTCAAGGGATAATTGTAAGTTTTACTATAAAGCCTTTTCCAGGACATTATTTGCATTGAATACACCAATACTCCAGAGAAATAGAACTGCTCATCTACATTTCCTATCTAGAGCTGCATTTACACATTTGGGGCTCAGCCTTGTCAGCCTTAAGAAGTGCATAATGATATACACAGCAGTCATCCTATGAGGAGCAGTATGTATGCATAAATTGGTAAATTCATACAGATGATTAAGTGTTTGCATTATCAAAGGGCTTTTAAAACAAATTACATTAACTTTGACTGTTGAAAACATAAGGGGAAGTTCAAGCATGGCAAGACAGAAAGAGATTCCACAGAACAGTCTGCAGCATAATTGTCTGCTTAGTTTACAACTGCTGTGTAACACCTCTCACCAAATCAGTGCAGCTCCTGGATTTCCAGGGGGAAACCGAGGCCAAAGTTTAGGCTAGATTCCACAAGCCTTGTTTGGACAAGAAGCCCTTTGAGAAACAGCTTTCACAGCACTACTTGTTCTCTCCCAGTGATTATGCAACCTCACATTCTCCACACTCCCACCAGAGACCTCAGATTGAAATTCCAGGCCCTTATTCACAAAGAAATGTAAATATACAGTTTATTTCAAGCACATGAATAGTCTTACTGATTTTCAAGTGTCTCAACGTAGGGTCTACTCACAACTTCAGACCTTGGTGTAGGCTTAGGACCTTTGCTAAATCAGAGATCCTGCAGAAGGATCACACCTAAATTTCTGTATGTTAAAGAAGCTGCAGAGAACACTTATCTGTTCTTTCCCTCTCTTTTGTACTTCACACAAAAAAGTTGATTTTGAAGAAAAAGATCTACCAGGAAAACAAAGCTGTAGAAATCCCAGCCTAGTCTGCAGACAGTAACTGAGTAAGTACAGCAAAGACAAGAAACTAAGCAATTGTGGTGTGCTTCCACAGCAACTCCTGTTCTCACATTCAGCTCACTACAGGTCCATGGCTTTAAAACCAGACTGCTTGGAAATGTTTGCAGTGGTATTTAGTAGCACCTATTAAATAACACTGTCTAATGAACAAGTAGGGAAAAAGGACGCAGCTGTTAAAGATTCAACAGTTGCATCTTGACATGCTGGAATACAGAAGCCCTGTATGGAGGTAACCCTCTTCCAGACTAAATTTAAACAAACAAACAAAAAAATTTCAAGCCTTCTTTCTTCTACTTTTACACAGAATGGAATACCAGGAGACAGAATAAATGCCCATAGCTTCCAGAGAAATTTAAAGATTCCAAGTATCTATATTTTGCATACTGCACACCTGTATCCCAGGTGTCAGAGGAGCATAGGAGCATAGAGGTTTATAGCACAGCAGAATACACACCAGACTCTGCTTTCCTTTCTCTCTCTGTCTGAGCAAGGCAGTGCAAGTCCTGGGATTCTTTTCTAAGGCCCTTTGCCTGTGTGGGAACTTATCCTATAAGGCATGACTGGTACAGAGGAGCACCAAGATCAGCACAAGTACAATTTAAGTTGGTCAAAGGAGCTTTGCTCTCCATTCTCAAGAAGAGTTGGTCCTTTTTTATTAAGCAAAGAGGGAAAAAAAAAAAAAAAGAAAAAAAGAGAAACAAAACAAACCAGTAAAAAAAGCCAGACTATGCAGGGTATCTCAAAAAGGAGAGAAATGGCTAAGCGTCATAGTTCTGATATTTCAGACACAAGGGAAAAATATTTTCTCAACTAGTTTACTGTTTAGTACCCTGTAGATACATAATATTTGACATTTATAGCAATTTCTATACTTTATGACCTAGAATATACTTTAGATCACTAATGAAAAATAAACCCATTCAGACGACTGGAAAATAATGTGCATAACAACTTTCAAATGCAAGGTTATGAAGGGATTATTATTTTTTAACTTTCAAAAATATCTGTAAGAAAATATTATTTTACATACGTATATTACACAGTGAAATAGATTTTGTTATGTACAAGGTTTCAGTATGAAAGAAACCACAGCCAGACAGGTACTCATGGTCTAAATAATCTCAGTTATCTCGTATCAACTGATGCAAGAGACAAAAAGACGTGCAACAAAAAACTCCTCCACTCTTTCTCCAGCTATTTCAGCAGTCATCTCAGTTATTAGTGGTTAATAGGTGTATAAAACCTGTGTGCAGACATCCACATATTAACCCAAGCATGGTTAGATATGGATAGGTATTATGGTCTCAAAGTGAAGTTGCACAGCTGCATGACAAACACAGTAATTTGAGTATAACTCAATTGCATATCAGAGAACAGAACAACTTAGTGCAGACACCTGAGCTATAGCATTCCAAGGGAGCTTGGTGTTAAAATCTCCTTTGGATCTGTGTCTTCCACAGCCCAAAATGAGAGCATGGTAGTAATTAAGGAAAGAATATGGTTTATTGCAGAACTCCAAAAGTTGTTTCTCCTCCTGAAGTGAGTATGAAGTAGTCTTTCACAGTCTTCTAGCTTGTGTATTTTAGGCAGAAACCACACCACCACAATCTATTTGCATCATATTGGCAAAGTTGCTTTATGTAGTCTTAACTATTTAAAAGCTGGTATTATTTAATCTTAAATGACAAACTTTGCTCCCTTCTCAGGAGCAGAAAGGATGCAAAGTACTTTGTTATTTGTGTTATAACTGTAAACAACTGCAGGGAAGACAGTAATAACTATGCTTCAAGTTTACATCACACTGTTAGTTTCAATTATTTAAATAAACTCAAGCTTATCTTCAAATTTACATCATTGTTGTGCTTTGAAGGGAAAGAATTTTGCACTAGCAGCTGTCTCAAAACCAGTGTTAGCTCACACACTTTAGACCCCAGGACAAAGATCTAACAGTGCTGCCTCTATGGGAGCCCAGATCAACAGCTAAAGAACAAGTTCAGGGAATATTCAAGGCAGGCAGCACTGCATTTGCCCCCCCCCCTGTTTAAAGAGGGGCTTCCACAACAACTTTGCACATCCTCTACTTTTTTTCTAATGCTATAGCTCAGCTGCATACCATAAAAAATAGCAAATAAGGAAATATGAAATTCCTAATGAAGAGGAAATTGCTTTGCAATAAGGAAGGATAAAAGGAACAACCAACCCCCTGCCTGTGATGCCTCCCAGCCTGTGCTCTCTCCCATCACTTCCTATAAAAGCTGTGTTTGCTGGGGTGCAAAACCTGTAACACGCTTACGGCCAGGAGCACCGTGCCAAGAAGCCACCCTCTCGAGGAACAGCTTACTTAAGATATACTCTTGCACATGAGCAACCTGCTTCTACAGCCTTGTACCACAGATGTAACTGGGAGCTCTGCCATTTGCTTTAGGGAAAGCCAGGCAGCCTGGAACAAGCACTGGCACAGCTCCGCCTGAAGTCCCAGCGCACACCAACGCGCAGACTCCTTAATCAGGATTGCAAACTTCCTCCTCCCCTGGGACTGGTCAGAAATAAATACGTTTTCTGTCTTCAAAGCCACACACTGATAGCAAAGGAGAAGCTCCCCCAGCCCGCCTGCATGTTCCTATCAATTAAGAAGGCACCAGACACACCAAATCCATTTCATTAAAATTAGTGCAGATTTCTCCCTAACACCTTCTGGAGGGCTGGCTACCAACCCATGTAGCCTTGCACCAGGCAAGCAAGCAGCTTGGTGCAGTACCAACAAGAGCCACAACTGAGAGAAACAGGGCAAGAGAAGGGAAAATATCCTCATGCTTCTCAGCTACCAAACTAATCATGCCCTCAGAGCTTCCTGGCCATGTCCTGCAAATTGTTGGTTCCTTAAGAGTATTTAATACTATTAACTTCTGTTGATAAGTAGATGTCAAAGGCATTTAGTAGTAGCAGGCCTACTGCAGATGGTTGGGGGAAAAGCTTATGCACAAAGAAGGCAGAAAGGAATAGAAAGAGGTGGGAGTGGAGAGGGGTAGAATTGCCCTGAGTTTTATCCTCTAGAAATAAGTCAGTGGTTTTTATCAAGCACTGAAGGAGTTAAGCACTAAAGCACAGACACTTAATCAGCTTTCCCCCTTCCTTTCACATGTGATTGGAATGAAGCTGCACTGAAGCAGCCCAAAGGGCTTATAACAGCTCAATTTCGCAGCCTTCAGTTTTAATCCCCATCACCCAGGTTAAGTGGTGTGGTGGTGCTGAGGCTGCTACTCTACAGCAGTCCGAGCACCTGGGTGATGATGGTCTTCCTCCTCCTCTTCCTCCTCCTCTGCAGCCTGAAGGTGGCTGGAGAGCTCCTGGATCACAGCAGCCCTACCGATCTGGTCATTTCTCCTCTTCTCCATAATCAGATCCTCCAGGCTCTGAAACTCCAGCGTGTGGCTGCGTTTGTCACCCAGCCGGATCTGCAATCGGTAAGGCTGCTTGCCTATGCGCAGCTCCCCGCCGATTTTAAACTCCCGCTTGCCGTACCGGCACCAGGCAGCAAAACACTCAGAGTTTCTCCAGCTCAAGTCCCGGTCCTTGCAACCCACCTGCTCCAGGGCGTTGCGTACCACCACGGCCGGGCTGAGGGGTTTGTAGCGGTAGAGTTGGTTGGCAATGCGGCCCCGTCTACCCTGGCTGGCATCGGTGAGGAAGCTGTTCACCACCTCCAGCCTATGAAGGTGCACAACTTGAAAATCCCCGACGTAGACCACCCAGTGCGGATACTGGGCCTGGCACACAAACTCCACCAGGTCACCCGGTTTGCACCTATTCAGCAGGTTTTCTGGGGTGTAGGTACTCAGATGGCCCCCACCTCCTTCATCACCCTCCTCTGGCAGCGTGTCCTCCTCAGAAAAGCTCTTCTGGTAAATACACTCATCCCGGTAATATACTGAGCACTCCACCTCGTGCAGCTGGGGATCGTAGGGCTGCAGGGCTGGGTGCTCACCCCCCAGGTCATGTACTGAATCCTGCTGCTGCTCCAGCTCATCATCATCATTCGAAAAGATGTAGGAGACCCCGATCCTGGGCCCTTCATCTCTGTCCATACCCGTTGGGTCGGCTGTAGGAACTTCCTTATAGTTCAGATGGGTCAGCTTCTCCACCTGGTTCCCCATGCCCGCTGCAACGAGAGAGACACAGCGGGGCCGTGAAGGCAGGGACGCGGTGAGCGGTTTCCAGAGAAGCAAGGGGGCGGCAGGACACAGTTCTCCCGAGCACACGCACCCCACCTCTCCCCGCAGCAATCCAGCCCCTGTGAGAGCCTCCGGGGGCTGCAAGAGCCCCTCGGGAGGGGCAGCGGTGGCCCCATGGGGGGAGCGGAATCCCCCCCCTTCCTTCACGGAGGAAGGTGAGGCGGTGGCACCACCACTTGTTAGGCGGCAAGGAGGAGGAGAAAGGCGCCGGAGCCGCCGGACAGCGGGCAGGCACCAGACCACCTGTTAGAGGAGAATGCAAACGCTGTGGTAGGGCGGGAAGTCCAGGCTGGGAATGCCCGAGTTGCCACCCGGAGAGCCGCTCAGGCGCTCACCTGCCTGCCGCCAAGCCGAGCCCAGCCGGGCCGCCGGCCAGGTGCGCCTCCGCTTCCTCCTCCTCCTCCCCACTCCCTCTCCCGACACCGGGCGGCTGCAAACTTACCCGGCGAGGAAGGCTGCGCGGCGGCGGGAGCGGCTCAAGGCGAGCGGGCGGCGCGGCGGCGGCGCGGAGGGGTGGGCTGGATCATGGCCCCGGCACGGACCCGCGCAGCTCCAGCGCCCGTGAGCCGCGCTGCCGGCACTGTGCTGTGCAACAAGCGCCGGGGAGGCACGGCCAAGGGGAGGGAGGCTGGATCCGGCTGCGGACGCCCCGGCGAGGGCTCAGCCCCCAGCATTTAAAGAGGCAGCTTTTTTTTTTTTTTTTTTTTTTTTTTTTTTTTCCTTCCCGTTCTTCCCCTTTCTCTTCCCTCCTCCCTGCACCTTGTTCCTCACTTCTTTCTCCTGTAAGCAAAGCGCCTTGCTCCCCGCCGAGGCTGACTTGCAAGCAGAGGTCAGGGCGCCGGGCTCTCCGCTCCGCCTCTGCGCGGTGCTGGGCAGCCGGTGTGCAACGCACTCTCACGCAAGCTCGCCCGCAAACGCGGTCCCTTTAAGGGAAGGGTGCCATGAGGCAACCTAACCCGCCTGTTTGGTCAGGAGGGAGTAACTGGGAGCTGGAGTTTGCCCGGGACAGCACCGAGGGGCGATGAAATGCCTCATAGCGGAGCCGCGAAAGGATCCGCGCCCCGGGCCGCGATGAGACGCGGAGCTGCCCGCGGAGGAAGCGCCTGCCGCGTAGCCAGGAGGTGCCTCCTTGGGGCCGCAAAGAATAACAGGGAAGTTGTCAAGCCAACAAAATCAAAGAGCCCGGCTCTCCAGGGCTTGGTGCCTTCGATTTCTCCATGAGCGCAGCGTGTAATTAGTTTTATTAATTTATTTTCTTTCCAACTCCAAGAGATTACTCTCTTTTTCAATAAAGAAGATTATGATTCTTTCCCCCTGGAGACGCATTATCAGAACTGGTGGGAATATTTTTCTGTGTATCGGAGAAGGCAAAACAATATTCTGCTTTTTCATTAATGCCTAGTTAGTCTAGTAGGTGGGTTCATTATTCGTGCTATTTTAACACTGATAAATCCATGCTGTTCAAGTAGGCTGCAGAGATAATTTATGGGAGCCACAAGTATGTCTTTAATTTTGTCTCATGTATTCCCTCTGTTGTCTTGTAATTTATAAACCCAACTGTACGTCAGTATTTTGAGGATTTACTGAAGAGTGGAAAATGAAGGAACAAATTTAGCATTACTGAGGTGCAGGGCACTGCCCACGGACTCAAAGGATACTGTTTCTATCAGATAATATGCCTCTGTGCTTTAAATATAAACCTGCCCTTTGGGGTGGGGAGAGGAGCTGCCGCGGAGGTTGCGAGACGTGGGCTCTGCTCCCCGTGGGCTCTGCTCCCCGTGGGCTCTGCTCCCCGTGGGGTGGTGGGGCAGCTGCAAGCAATGGCAGGAGGGGACCCGCGGCTGTCTCAGTACCTCTGTGCTTTGACTTCACCTGGTGGTTCTGTCCACGGAAACGTTTCAGAGAAGGGAAAAGCACCTCAGGGGTGTGCTTTTGAAATGAATCTTCCAAACACCCACCCTCTTCCAACACAGACACACTTTGGTTTGCATCCGGGTGTGCTTTCAAGCAGTGCACACACATTCCTGTCATGTTCAGCCAAACTCGATCTCCTTCAGCTGCAGGACTGATCTGAGGCGCGTTGAGCAAACCTCCAAAATGTGCTTAATGTAGATGTCATTTTTTAGCACTGCCTCTTCCACACTACAGTTCCTCTCCTCTCTAGCTGCTGTTGGACAAAAGGGGGCCCTGCTTCAGAGTTGGAGTTTTGTTAAATTGGTTCAGTAGTTAAGGATGTGCTTGTGTTAAGATGAGAGTATGGTAAAAGGAGGAGCTAGACTCTTTCCTACTCCCCCACTTGTACTGGAAGCTGTGTCTCATCACCACACCTTATTATCTTTGGAACAATTTTTTTTCTTGGCTCAAATTATTTGGCAGCCCTGTGTTAAAGGCCAAGTTTTCTTTTGAAGCTACTGCAATGTATGAACAGTTGTGTCTGTGCAGGAGCAGAAACTCAGTATTGCTCAGAGGAGTCACTTGTGTGCACATGCACATCCACACATATTTGGAGCTCTTGCTTTCTTACTTTTTTCTGTCTGCTTCAGCTCGCCCCAGTGCCTAGTCTTCTGCACCTTTTCATCTGCTTTGATCTCTATGATTTCTTTGAGTTTCCTTTCAATGACTGCTCCTCAGAATCCACATTCTCTGATCAATCTGCTGCTTTCTAGGTTCAGAAACCATGCGTGAGTATTTTTGCATCAAAAAAGACATATAATGGTGTAATGCAGCTGCAGATAAGACATTGGGTGGAAAATCCACAAGAGTCCTAAAGTGCCTGAATATCACCTGGGCTGGTGCCTAAATTACAGTGCTTAAAACTTTGGCATGCTTCACCTCTAAACCTGAAAGCAGCTGAACTCCACAGGCACAAATGGTAGGGCTGATGGCAATGACATGCTGTCTTGGTGACTGTTCTTTTAAGGAGAGCATTGACCTCTTACATAGCTTTTGGAAAAAAATACTTCGGTGCTTATTTGCTAAAGATAATCCAGTCTCTGGATCTGGAGTGACGGGAGGAATGGTTGCACAGTGCTGAGTTTGGAAGCTAAATAACAGAATGGAGTTGAAGACACACCTCTGACCTTGCTGCTGAAGTCTCCTTAGTTGGATGTCTTCTTGCTTAGTGTGCTGCCATTTGTTGTGCAAGTTTGCGATACTCAGGTCTGTGCGCATGTCACAGAGGGAGTGCTGTGGATACTTGAGGTACAGCCGTGCTTGATTGTTTGTGAAAGTCAACAGGGATACCCACCCTGTTGAATACAGTACCTCCCTGGGGTCACTCTCGGGTCCAGTCACTTGCTCGGTTGCGTATTTGTTTCCTGTAGATTCTCTTTTGGAGTGAAAACTCCCCCCTACACAAAACATGGGTGTGGTTGTAGGGCTGGTCCACTCCAGGCAACTCACCCATCTGAGTCCCCACAAGGAAGCAGAGGTGAATCTACATGAGGTCTAGCTCTGCACAGCCTTCCAACACTTTCCCAGATGAGTTTGTACATCCACATGCTCTCAATCTATTGTTGAGTGCAGCGACATGTATTTACAGTTTCACATCATAAAAATACCATTCTGGTGGGTTCACTATGGCTTTTGGGAGATCTGAGACACTTGAGACTTCGATTGCCTCTAACACACACCTTAAATAGTGATTTTCCTTTTCAGAACAAAAAAACCTGTCATGATGCAGGGCTCTCTAGAAACCCAAAGCTGAATGGCTGTGTAGCCCACTGATGTGTACAGAAGACACAGACAGGACTTTACCTCTTGACTTACAGACTGTGGGCCATTTACAGAGCAGGTGCCTTTATTAGTCTGACTAATCAGCATGATCCAGCTGATATGATGTAGTGCTAGTTTAGATTGTTTTAAATTTAAGCTCTCTGATTTTGAGAATTAGGTGAGACACTTTTTTGCCCCAATGCTCTGTTATCTTTAAGCTTTCACACACCTCACACCTCAAGTTTAAAAATGTGATGTTGATTTCAAATCACAATTTGTCCTTATGTGGATGTGAAATGCTCTGTTCTCATTGTTATTATTACATAAGAGATACCCAGTATGAGAACAAGTAAGTCTTCTTGTTATGAATTTATATTTTTTCTTAGGGAGCAGTGCTTCTGAGTAAGACATGGTTTAGTGTCACGTTCTGTAAGCATGCTGTTTCACAGGTATTCAGCCAGCTGATGGCTATGACATCCTTGAATTATTTAATAGCTTCAATTTCTTTTTTGCAGTAGAGTTTTATGAGAACTGAGATAAACTATGCTCCATTTGGCGTGTAAGCACTCTGCATCATAGACATAGCAAACTCAAGTGCTTAAACACCATGGTGGAACTAGGAGCACCTGAGTAGTAAACCACTTCCTAAACAACTTCCATGGAAGTTTTTCCATGGAATTCTGTAAAAATCAATCATGCCCTTTGGTGATGGACGTGTGTGAGAGCTCCTAGATGGATGGTGTCATTCCACAACAGGCATAGCAAAGGCCTCCAAGGCAATTGGGATTCAGAATTGTAACATTCCTTTTGTTGCCTTTTTGTCATTCAGTGGAAGCTGGATCCCTGAGTCAGGGACTAAATTATTGTAAAGCCAGGAATGCCACCTCAAATGAGATTTGCCAAAGATGGCATGTCTGAGGTGAGGAATAGGACATAGTTACCTGACAACTGCTGGAAAATAGCATACTTTAGCTGGTGTTACACAGCCTGACACTCTCCCAAGGTTAAGTGCTTTAATGAGGTCTGTTTCTCACAAGAGGAAATGGTGCCATGTCAGTTAATAAAAAGTATTAATATTTCAGATTGCTTCCTTGGGGTGTGAAAGACCAAGGTTGAAGTTTCTCATCTCACTGAAGGAACTTGAATCAATATCTCCCAGGAGAGCACTGAAATCCACCAGACTGTAGACTATTTTTGAGCAAGTCATGCTCTCTCTGTCCCACTGAAGCCGTTCAGCTTTGCCTGGGCTCATTAAATACCCAATCAGTGAGTCAGGGGGGCAGGGGTGTGGAAGGGGGAAGAAAAGAAAGACAATGGCTCTTAGATCAGCTACAGAAAGGGGATGAAAGTGCCTTGAGGTCCTTTCTAATGACTATTCAGATGTCTCACAAACATGCAATATCTTAATCACGGGTCATTCACACAGGCCCACTAGAAAGATCAGGAAGTTTTGCTTTTAGGAGCTGCTCATGAAAGACTTTTGTTCCTGTCTTCTTAGGAAGACATTGGGCCTCTGGTGTCACATGCCCTGCATGACTGGTGTAATCCAGATACTATTAAATATAAGGTCCTCTTGGTTTCTGTTGTGTTAGAGCCATACTGATGTCTCTGTTGTACCAGGCTTCATGAAGTGACCTTCATGGGTGCACAGTTAGTTTATGACTTGTGTTTGGGCTAATGTATGAAATAAGCACAGAGCTGTCACTACTGGTTGGCTCTGCTTGTGTCTCTAGGAGAACTACTAGAAATTCAGATAGCCAGAAATTTTATGCACCTCAAAATGTTGACAGATACCATGAAAGTCTTGGTATTTTAAAATTGAGATTCATTATATTTGACAAAAAGTGAGAGATACTGGGAGCCTCTGGTGTCAGGAAAATTTCATCTGCATTTAGCTTCTAAACTTTTGATGACACCATTAAGAGATGCTTCTGAACATATGATCTTTTGTATTCCATGTAGCATAGGATCACTCACCATATATTCAAGACCTGAAAGTAAGGGGAACTGCAGATCAGAGACCTCCGTTTCAAGAACAGAGAAGAGAAATTATAACTGCCCTGTTTATCACATCAGCAAACTCTTGTTTTTAGCAGAAACATCCTGGAAGCTTATGTCTCTACAAACTACTTTCAACATTTTAATTGTGACTAAATATGATCTGTGGCAAAATAAATTGCTGAGATTGCCAAAGCCACAGAGTTTTTGAAGGCGCATACAAGCTGTATCTTGAAAGAAGCTCCCCCACTCTGAGATTCTCACTGGTGCATTCCAGCAAATGACAAAGGAGTAATTCACATGTCAGTTGAGGCTTGGATTCTTAGGAATTCCTATCAAACTGTCTTGAGCAGTAGACAAAGCTTAATCAAAATGCAGTTGATATTTTTCTTCTGAAAATAGCAACAATTTTTCAAACATAATTTAACAAGGAAGGAGGTACAGCACATGTATCTATCTAGCATGGGAACTACTAGCCCTTCCATCTCTCATCTTTCTCTCACACTGAGCTTCTCCCCCAGATGTTCCTTCTTTGATGTGTCTTTTAGCACAGCACTGGACTGCTGGCTGCCTTGCTAGCACAGCGTGTCCTTTCGTATGCAGCCAGGAAAGGGTAGGACTGCTGCATTCAGTGGAGAAACTTAGGATTGCTACTGGTGTGCAATACTTAAACAGAAGCCATTAGTAAAAGGAAGGAGTATTTCTTTGGCTGTTGCCATGCTGCTAATAAAAAATTTAAGTATTATATTATATGTAGCATGAGGTAAACACATCACTCCTTCCAGCAAATCTATGATGTGACTACATGTTACTCAGAGAAGCTGCAGATGCCCCTTCCCTGGAAGTGTCCAAGGCCAGGGTGGATGGGGCTTTGAGAAACTTAGTCTAGTGGAAGGTGTCCCTCCACCTGGCAAGGGAGTTTGAAATAGATGATCTTTAAGGTCCCTTTGAACCCAAACAGTTCTATGATTCTATGACTTTGTGCTCATGCCTCCATTTTAAATGGGGTGGAACAGGAACCACTGAGCAAAGGGACTCCCTCTGTGACATCAGTGGTGTCTGAGACAGAATATGAGGCTGGCTATGTCAGAGCATGTGGCCATCCACAAAGTGGTAACACTCTTGGAGATTTGTGGGGTCTGCTGTCTTTATGCTGTTGTTTGATGCTTGATCATTTGATCCAGAAGCTGTCCACAGCTGCTCTCCACAACCATTCACCATTGCTGAGGCTGCAGTGACACAGGGAGAGCAGCTGTAGGGGTTGTACACAGTCTCATGCACCAGGGAAGACCTTGAGGTAACCTGGTTTGGGGTGTGGAGGTGGAGGGTGGAAAGGGTGCACAGCTTGCCCTTTGCATGGGGCTCTCATGAGTTTTGTGTTACATTTCTTCTCCCCCACAACCCTCCCACAGGTGGATGCACAGAGTGAACCTGCATCTGCCTGTTAGGAGTATGCCTATGGAGTGGGGATTTGCTGAACAAGATATGGAGGAAACAGGCAGCTGAAGGGGCTGCTGTGGGGCATAAACATGGAGGCAGGGCTTGAGAATCTGGAGGCTGCATCAGTCTGAGGCAGCTTTGCATGCATACCCCTGAGCAGACTGAGGCACCAGCAACGTTGGGTGAGAAGAGTATGACACCCTTGAGAGCACTGGGGGTGCTTTAGCAAAGAATTTGGACTTCTAAATAAATGCAATGGGAGAATCTGCGTTCAGGCCTCTGGTGTCCATTTGTGAATAGAAGCCTGAATGTAACACTTAAATTCTGCAAACATAAATAAACCAATTAGGGTCCTGAGGTGCTCTGTATGCCTGCTAACAAGGCTCATGGAGACTGAGGGGGAAATCCCTGGGTAATTGTGGGGTAGTTCCAGGCAGAAGGAGTGTCCAAATTTGAACCAGCCTGATGATGTCCACAGTGCCCAGGGTGGTTCTTGACTCCTTATGCAGGCTGTGCCTCTGGAAATGACGTACAGCAAACTACCTGCAGCATGTATGCCAGACACCTTCAGAGGAGCTGATTTTCAGTTTGCTGCAAGCATTCCTCTCCCTTAACTCACTAATGATGATGCTGAGACCTCGGAGGCTGCAGGGGACCAGCTGGGCCTGCAAGCTGCAGTCATTCCTGTGGCTTCATTCATTACTGCTTGCAACCAAAACCCATTTTGTACCATGGTTAAGCACACGCCTTGAGACAGCCTGCTCAGCTTTGAAGACAAATAGCAGCTATGGGGGCTCCTCTGTTAGACAATTGCTGCTCCTTTGCAGAGGGCACATGAGCACAAAGAAATGCCACTGTGCTTCTTGTTTAAGAAAGCATTGGTGTTACCCTTGCCTTCCACTAAGCCCTTTCTGTTAGTGCCTGTGGGAGGATGCTAGGAGCAGATGGTTATTCCTTCAATCCTGTCAGCTAGTTAGATGAAAATACTATTTCTAGTAGAATCTACTGTCAAGGAAGTGTCTGGCCTGTTGGATGGCACTGCTGGGTTGGATTTATAAAGTGCTTTCTGGATAATGAAATGTGTGCTCGTAATAATGATGTTAATACCTGTTAGAACAGGTACCTGTATGTGTTTGCCTTTCTGGAGGTGGATGTACTCCTGCCTGGGTATGTGGATTGACTTTAACTGGTGAAAGAGGACAGTGTGAGCAGTGTGCTGTTAATTTCTGTTTAATTCAATTTTTTGTTTTGTTTTGTGTTTTTTTCCCCCGTGGGTTTTTTTTTTTTTTTCCTTTCTCCCCCCCTCCCTTCCTTCTCCTTCCATTTCTCCCTCCTCTCTTTCCATTCCTGGGCTGTCTGCTTGTCAGGAGCCTGACAGGATCATATCAGCTGCTCCAGGGAAGCCCCTTGGCCATTCCAGTTCATCTTCCAGCACCGTCAGGGTGCTCCAGGCAGGGCTCTGAACTCAGCAGCACTCAAAGCAATTGAATAGTTTGATGATGCTTTCCACCCTCGCATGCGATACCAGCTACAGACTGGACTTGATGCTCATGATTACAAGCAGAGCTTAGTTTCAGCCAATCCCTGTGTATGTTAAAGTTGTCAGCTCCACACCAAATCCCTTTTCTTGGCTGTTTCTCTGCAGCGTGGTATTCGCTTGCTCTGATTTAAGTGTTTTATGGTTCCACATGAAGGAGATAACAGCATGAGCAAAGCTGTGAGCAAAGATAAATCATCTGTAAGGGAAAAGATGAAAACTATTTTTTGGAAAGCAGCAAGGCCACCATGCCAAGGGAACAAAACACTTTCTGTAGTGTTACAACTATCAGCTTAAATCTCCACTGCCTCAAATTCAAAGTTATTTCAATGCAACACCATTTTACAATGAAGTGTTTGTATTAGAATGAGCAATGCAAAGACACTCTAAGGAAGATGCATATTCCCATTTTTTCACATGAAATGTCCTTCATTTGTTCTTATAAACTAAAAGCAATTAATAGTAAGTTGAGGGAAAGACTGACTGACTTGGGAAAGGCTAACCAACTTTAAGGGGAGATGAATGAAGTTTTGTGCATCATGCTCTTTTAGGGATACATTGATTCAGTGGTCTAATTCCACTGGTTATTCTCCCTCTTTAGCATCTACACTCAGCTGAATCTGTGAATATCTAATCAGAATCAAGACAGTGTTATTTTGCTGGTATAGAGGAAGATTAGGCAAAACAACTCCTACAAGTTCTGCCATTTCTTTGTTCGAAGATCTTAGAATAAAATACAGATGAAGGTAATGTCTTCAGGACAAGATGTCATGAAGTTTAGATTGGTTAGAACAGGAAAAATGACAGTCTTATTTTTGATCCTGTAAACAAGTGCAACCATGACCGTGTCACACAGAGCAGTTTTGTGTAGTAATGACACTCAGAATGATTCACAATTATAATGAAATGTGACTCCTCTTTCTTTTTTTTTTCTTTTTTTTTCCCTTCTCTTTTTTTCCACCTCATTGTTCATCCATGAGATAACAAAGTATCTTTGGTGTTTTAGATTTTCAGTTGCACCTTCTTTTACAAGTGTAGAAGGGATACATTGCCAATTCTAGGTCTCCAGTGCAGTCTAATTAAAGCCATGTAATAGCCATATTTTAAGCATGTCCTTCCAAGACCAACTGCATCCTGAGCTGTGTTAATGGCAATGAAGCCAGCAGGTCTAGCAAAGTGATCTTTCCCCTGTATTCAGCACTTGTGAGAATGCATCTGGAGAGCTTCTTTATTTTGGGCTTCCCAATATGAGAACGGTGACAGAGCCAAAGGACTTAAGTTGGAATCTGGAAAATTCAGTTTTAAATATTAAGGTTTTTTTCATTTGTGTTTTTTTGTTTGTTTGTTTGTTTTTTGTTTTTGTTTTGTTTTGTTTTGTTTTTAAGCAAGATGGTGGTCAAATACAGGAATAAGTTTCCCAGAGATGCTGTGTAAACTCCACCTTTGAAAGTGTTAAAGACTGGACTGGGTACATCCCAGAGCAACCTGGTCTAAGTAGACCTGCTTTGCAGGGGCGCTTGGATTGGCTGACCTCTGCAGGTCTCTTTCATGCCAAGTTATGATTCTGTGGTTCTCACAGGACATAGTAGATTTGCTTATTAATAGTACCTGCTAGATCCAGTGAATCCAATTCGCAGATTCTTCCAACTCCATGCTGAAGTCTGGATTCAGTAAGATACAATCTTTTGCTCTATTCGAAACTCTACTAAATGATAAAACCCCTTGAGCCTCTCCTTGCCTAAATACTTAGGTTCTGATTTTCCTGGACTTCAAAGGCAGAAACACTTTTCTGTCTGGAAATGTCTCTGTCTATGGGTGCCTGAGAAAATAACTTCTTATCTTTGCAGATATACCAGGTCATCTGAGCAGATGACAAATCTCAAAACTGCTTCTCTCAGTCTCCCCCAGCTGTACATTCTTCACAGGTCTGTGTGTGCACCCATCCATGGTGAATAGCACTCTCTTGGTTGCTTTGCATTGGTACTCAGGTGACCTTGTCACTGCCCCGTGATGGAACTGACAGGCTTGGGCCTGTCAGTAAGACTCTTCATCCAAACAAGAGTTTCATTAATTCCTTCCTCTGTTAGAAATTCTGACATAATAGTACTGATGGACTGAAGTCAGAAACTCGAGCTCAGCACAGTACTAAAATGACTGCAGCATAGGGTCTTGTAAAAGATACGCATTTCAAATCCCAGATAAATGCATACCTTAAGGCCAGAGGTTGCCTCCATTCTTTACTGATTTAAACAGGATTGTGAGAAGGTGCTGTTCTTGTAAGACAGGCTACAAGAACTTGGCTCTCTAGGAGTATGGTCTCTGCTGTATCCAGCACTTGTGAGGGCACCAGATGGCATCTTCCATACTGGAATGAAGTCACTGAGTGCCATGCGTTTCTTGGGTCCTCTATCTTTGTTGAAAATAGCCTTATTCATTCCATAAAAGAGGCTTTGAAAAGTTGATTGCTCAGGTTTTAACCTTTTCAAAAAGGGTTTCTCTGTTAAAAGCTTATGGTTGGAAATACCAAACACTGTTGTTGCTAAGATTAAGGTATTTGTTTCTTAGAAATGGCTTATAAGCAGTGACCAGCACATGGATTATTGTTCCTTCTTAAGCCAAGTGGAGTGAAGTTGCTTCAAGTAAATTTTGCTTCCAGTAGGATCAGTTTTGCATGTGATTTTAATAATAGCTTTGGGAAAGGAGGGGTCATATCTAAATTTTTATATTTGTAACTCACATGGGGGAAAAAACCCACACAGTACTTACCACTAACATATTGGGGTTTTAGGCTGTTCTAAATGGAGATAGCAAAAACAGCTACTGAGTTTCAGTAAAAAAAATAGTATGTATTTTGGTTTTGCATGCTAATGAATAAATGTACCACGATAAGATTTATGGGTTTTACTTTTCTGGAACAGGATTTTTTCCCTCTTTATTTCTGTGTCATTTTTTCCCCCTGAAGGTTAATGTCATAAGCAAAAGAAAATCTGACTAATTAACTCAGGCTTCAGAAGACTGTAAATACCTGTCAGGAAATAGAAGATTTTTTGCTGTTGCTAGACAATGACCTTAACTGTGACCTGGAAAGATGAAGCTTGTAGTTTGTGAATGAAGTCGGTAACTGTGCTGTGGAACGTCTGGCCTTATTATGAAATGCATATCACAGATTGTGTCTAATTGCACATGGTGGTTTTATGGAATCTGTAGCTACTGAGCTAAGACTCAGATGTCAGATATCAGCATTCTTGATATAGTTAAATGCTGATGCCATGTAATAGGTTCTGTTTATCTCTCCTTCAGCTTCCAAATTGCTATGTCTTGGGTCAGTACCCTAAGTTCATTTTTTATAAATTCCTGACCAAAGTTATTAGGTCTCCCTTTAAAAAAACAAGATGAATTAGTGCAGTATTATCCCCCGTTCTGGGAAGCATGGCCCCAGCTTTTATCATCATCACTCGGCTGATTTGTGTTAGGTTTCAGCAGGAGGACTCTGACGGAATTGCTTCAATAGGAGTTATTCAGGTCTTTGCTCAAATGGAGTGAGGAGTCTTCTGCTGGTGTTCACAGTAGTTGTGGGATTGCTCTGTTTCTTTGGAAACCTGGCAGAAGGTAGAACCATTACTGTGGAGAACAGTTACATCCTCATTTCCCCCAGCCTCAAATACATGTGCCTGGCTTGAGGTTGAGATGTACTTACAAACAAAATGTTGAATAAGTAATGGCTATTCATATTCCAAAATGTTCAAGGGTGTTATGCTGATGCCTTGGGCAGAATCACCATTAGCACATCAACCTAAGTCCTTTCCTCCAGTCCTCCCTGTGCCTACCAGATTCCAAACACTGTGATCTGTTCTTGTAGTGCAAAAGGACTCTTGCAGTGGATGGAACCCTACTGTAATGGCCTCTGTCTATACCTCTTCTCTCTGATTTTCTCCCATTATATATGATGCCAACAAATAGCAAGATTTTTCAATGTTTTTCCACCAGTGACACCAGAATAAGATACTACTGAGAGCAGTTGAGTGCTGCTCTCTCCTATGTCTGTTTTTCTGACAGCCACCACTGCCTACAGCCACTTTCTGCCTTTGGCATATATAGTGTCAACTGCCAGGAAAAGAACTAAAGTGCTGGGCTCCTCACTGTATTTCATCTTCATGCAGCTCTGTATTGCTCCCAGTTTCCAGTTTCATAACAGTTTTTGCAGCATTTTTTCCGTCTCATAGTCACTTGGTACTGGCAGTAAAACGGGGGTTGTTCTCAGTGTTTAGCATCAAGTCTTACATATAGAAGTGATTTATCAACAAGATTACAGGCTGGAGGCTGATGGAAATTGGACTCCAAGGTCCCATAATTCTTTGGAAAATGCCAGCCATGGTAGGCTTTGCCTCCCAGCAGCTGTCCATTATTGATAGCCTTATTCAAATATTATGTTCAGATTGTAAACAATGACCAGTTTCTCAACTATGTACTTATACAGGTGCAACTAATTCAACTATATCTTCATACTTACTTCTGTTCTTTCATGTCTGTTCTCTCTTCCTTTGCCCTCACAGTCTTAGTTTATTTAATTTTATGCAAAAAAGGTGACATCTTTTCCCAAAACCTTTTTCTATGCAAAGTACTGACATCACTAGCATATGAAGATGTATGTATTCTTCTGCAAACACAGGAATGTCAATGTCTAGAACATTTTGATGTGACAAATGAGATAGGCACTTGGGACAATTTCCCAGTCATATCAGCTCTTCATGTCTTTTGCAGCTTGGGCTGCTGCTCAATAGATAAGAGAAAAAGATGGTGTAGCTCTCCTGGGGCAATTTTAATTACAGGACCTATGGCAAGGGGAAGGAATAATTATTAAAAATGGCCAGTACAAGGTATCTAGCCATTAGGTATTCCTTTCAAGGACGGACTATGGGCTGCATTAGGAAACATGCTCAGTGGGGTAGTGTGGCTGTTCTGGAGGTTGATGGCAGGGCATGAAGTAGTGTTTCTCTGTCTAACTGCACTGTTTCCTCTTGCTTTCTCTTATCCTCTTAGCTCCACACCAGAACCTGCTGGCCCGTGGACACTGTGGATGTGGTTGCTAGACAGCTGGCCCTGGAGTTGGAGGTCCTTAAAATCCCATGGGCAACATCAGAGGTCTCAGAGACAAAGTCAGCTGGAGGAACAAAGAAACTGAGAAGCTTGAGATGTGTCTCCCATGACCCCATGAAGCTTACAGGAGTGCCTGGCTAAATTGCTGGATGCCTTTATTGTTTTATGTCCTTTTTTATCTGCCTGTCAGGGTATTGTCTCTTTCTCTGAGAAAGTGAAGAACAGCAGGCACTGAACAAAATCAAAGTGGCTGATGATTATCTCAGTGAACTGCTTGGAGACAGCAAGTCACAGTAAAGCTGGCTTGGTGGAGAGAGTCTTATCTAGAAGCTAGAATAAAATACCTGAGAAGTAATTGATCACGGGTAACATTTACTGCTAAGTGTGCAATCCCGGTTTTAGACTAGAATTCTTTTATATCAAAATAGACATCACAGGCTATACATAAATATTTTGGTGACAGCAAATTTAGTATGCTACTGTTATATAAATAAAATAAATGTTGAGGGTCCTGAAGCAAGGGAGATTATCGGAACTCCTACTGACTTCAGCAGGAACAAGTTTGAGCCTGGAGTGATTTGGCTCATAACTGTTCAGCAAGATTGAAAGAAAAAGAGTCTGGGATTGTTTTGATCAAAGATTTTATTAATGTCCAACAAGGATACTGTTTAATCATAAAAAAAAAAAAGTACATCAATTGTTTGGATACTGAGCTCTGTGTTACACTAATTCTTGGACAGGCAAATTGCAATGAGAAAAATCATTGTCAGAATACTAATGTGATGTAAACTAATGTAAAGATATTTATTCAATGGAATGCAATTACCAGCAATACTCTATTTCTGAACAGTGTGACTGTAATCCAATTTAGGCTATTTAACCCCTGGTGATTTGTTTCTGTTTGTATTGTGATAGGCTGAAAAGAGGCAGGATTGCTGGGGGCAGCAAAAGGGAGAGTAAGGGGAAACAGCACCACATGTAATCTGAGATCTTAATGACTTTACTAAATCTACATAACCACAGGGCTATTCATCATGGTTGTACTGCTAATTGAATTTTAAAATAAGGGTAGATCCTACACTCACTTTCTCCAAACATAATTTCATTTTCTGATGAATGCTTAGTCACCAGTTGAAAAAATCATTTATGGCTTTAACCTATAGATACATTAGGACCTTGGATGTTGTATAAGACAGGATTCTCAGGTGCATGGTGGCAAGTGACAAAGAGGATGTTCAAGGTGACTTTCACAACCGGCTTGTCTTGCAGGAGTGTTCTTGAATGAAGGAGTTGCAGTACTATCCCATGGGCAGCTTCTCTGCTTCAGAGAGGGGGAATCATGAGAAGGACAGAGCATGGAGACCTTGCTGCAGGGAATTTCTGAAGCCTAAAAACCTTCAGCTAGATACTGGTACATTCATTAGCACAGAGGAGTCCCCTTGAAACTAGCACAGTTTCTGTGCTTCTGAAACTAGCACAGGATGTGCTCTCAGCACAGATAGAAGTCTTGAGATCTGGTCTTTAAACAAACGAAGGGCCTGGGTAATCTAGTTTTAGGTGTAGGGAGATATTCTGTGAGCTCACAATGGGTGGGGAAGGCCGCTCAGTGTCCATCTGGGGCAGAGTTTGGTGATGAAAATTCTGAGTGCAAGCACATGCAGACTGGATCCTGAAGGGTGCAGCTGGACTGAGTAAGGGGAACTGGGGGTCTGTATTGTTTTGTCTTTCCCCAGACACCATCAAAAAATGTTGAAGAATGAGGCTAACCATCACTGTCAGGAGGATGGGCCTATTTTCCAGAAAGCTACACAAAGCACTGATGTCTGTTCAAGTTGGAAGAGCCTTGGGAATAGCTGTTCAGACCACATCATACCCCACTAACACCTCCAGTGAAATTCAGCCCTTTAGTTACAAATCCCAAAATGACCAGAGGTGAAAAGTTTCATCACAGCAGTAGGTCAATATGAAACATACTGGGACAACCACACTGCCAACCCTGTCTATCTGCACAGGGCAAGGCTCTGGGTGGGTGGGTTTTCAGATCTGCTTCCCTAGTCACTGTAGCTGAACATCTCAATGGAGGACAGCAAATAAATTCAGAGGAATGAAGTAGAATGGAGGTTTTGCTAATGGCTTTGGACATGCAATTCTTGAAGGTCTGATGGTAAGATAGCTCAACATTTGGTTGCCTGGTTTATTCTGTACCAAAGGATGTGTTCACCCTGTGACAGTCTTGGGAAAGCTGGGAGCCAGTGTGTCTTCTAGGTTGCCTGAGATCATGATTTATGCTTTATGTCTCCTGTGCCTGGCCTCTGTCAGAGAGATGGTGCCAGTTCTTGAAGTTTCACTGATACACCCACCCATAGCCTTGGAAGCCCTGGCTTTCTAGCAACTCCCTTTGCAGTTCTATGTTATTAATGATGCGTTTTGCAGCAGGGACCAGAGGCCCCAGCTTTATCCTGGTTAGTGAAGTGTAAATACAGGATAAGAAAACTTCACATGGCCAAAGGAATGCATGAGTAAGTCCATGGCTATCTGAAAGCAATTTTCCCAAGACAAGAAACCTTCAAGCAGAAACTATTGTGTAACAGCTTCCAGACTATGAAGAACAGAAAAAAACCCCAACAGTTCTCTCAAGAGAAATAGGCCCTAGATGTGAACCTGATTAAGATTTCCAGCTTTAGGGCATTTGCACTTTCATTCAGTTTTTGTGTCATGTAAGCACTCATACTGGGAAAAAAGATGCCAGCTGGAGCTTGCCCATGTATGTTGTTGACATGTCTGTAGCCTTGCAAAGGGGGAAGCAAAAATACAGTGAAAAGTGCATGTAAGAATAGCACAGGTAGGACAGAGTGGTCCTAACTCCCACGGATCCCCCATGTGAGAGATTTGCCAAATCAAACCCTTAGTATTTCCGACAACCATTCAGCCATAAGAACTTAAGCTGTGGGTGAAAAGCACAGTGCAGCTATTATTCTTTCAAGTGCCAGTCAAGCTGTATGCTTTTTAACTTTTGCTTTTTAATATAATTTGTCTTGTGAGTTTGCATGAGGTGTCCCTGCCCAGTCATTTTCCACGAGTGCTGCAGGGACTCCTGGCAGAATATGACGAGGGCTCACCACACCAGTGAGCTAAGGAAGAAGGCAGTTTTGTTTCTGACAACAATCCTTACTTAGGCCCAATTGGATTTTGATTACATGCCACACGGAGCTTTGTACAAGACATCTGTAATAACAGAAACACCTGCAGAGTAGAGTTTCGGGATGACAAATTTTCTTTCTCTCTGGACTAGCTCTTGCTCTCATCTGAGCTGGGTCCTCATCACTGATTTGCACAGTTCATGTTATTTTTACACCCGTGTAAATGAAAGGGGAATCAAAGCCTTTCTTTCCAACACTGGGAAAATGTTACCCAGTGTGGGGCTGTGTGCTGCCCAACCACCTCCTCTTCAAGTGCCATTCCCACTGAGCAATCTGCTTGGCTTTGAACAAATTGAAACATAAGGGCTCTGTGAAAAGCCACTTCTCATACCACTGAGCTTTGAAGGGGTGATGTTTTACAGCAAAGCTGAGTGTCGGTTTCTATTCAGTACATACACTAACTTCAGAATGAATCATGGTTTTGTCTGAGCCACTTTCCACTGATGCTAGACCTTCATCATTCCTACCGATCAATGGTATGGATTTCACTTTGTGAAGATTCAATGCACAGATTTTGAGATAATGGGGAGAGCTAGCTGCCAACGTGCAGACTGACCCTCACTGGGAACTGATTTCTTCTTCGCTTGAATTGCTTATATCCTACTCCAGCTAAGAATGTGTTCTTGAGACTTGGTACTTAATACACAAGAACATTGACTTGATTTGATTTATACCTCCTGTTCCAATCATTATGACATGGAGTTTTATCCTGACCTCTGGTTGTAAGACAGAGATGGATGAAACCTATGATATAGCATCTTTCATACATTTGTGTATCAGTTATCTGACTACAAGAGCTTATTCCTTGTGTAGCAACCATCTTTAGCCTGTATAACTTGAGACTACATCCCACAGTGGTTGGCACTGCTTTATACGTTGCTGCAGCTATGCAATTTTTTGTCAGCTGGAGCCCTTGACCATGATTGCCATTGAATGATCAGGAATAGATTACTGTATGCAAGAGAAGAGGCCCTTCAAGATTTGAAGAGGAAGTTTTATTTTTTATCTATTTTTGCACAGGGATGGGGAATTCAGCAAGATTTGTTTCCTGCAATAGTCATTTCCTAGTAATTCCTTGTCTTTATCTAACCTGCATTTACCTTTTTGGGAAGTCTCCAGAGGGATACTGAGGAGACCTGGCATACACAGACTTATGTAATAGCCTCCCAGTAGTGACATCTAAGGTATGGTGCAGTCAATGGTAGGCTGTGGTTGAGCAAGAGATTTGAACACAGGCCTACAGTACCCTTAGGCATCTTCTGTAGCCGTGGGGCTAAGCATTTGATTTTCTGTTTTCATTACCCAAGGCACATAATAACTCTCTTTTTACTTGCCCTTGCTACTCTGTTTGCTATATCCATGTGTCATCAGTAATCACAGCCCATGAGTGGACACTCTTTAAAGTCCTTTCTGGACAGTTCAGAAAGCTGAACTATAGAAGAAAAAACAGCTTCAAATGCTTTCCAGCCTGCAACCTTCTTGTAATTTCCAGTGATTAACTCCTATTCTTAGCAGTAAACATGGAGGCTAAAATCCTTATTTGAAGGGATGGTAGGAGTCAAAGAGCCACAATTGGCACTCAGGCAGACCTCAAAGTTTTGCAGTCCAAGCAAATTTTGCATCTGGGTAAGCCAAGTGCTGTGCAGAGGGCAGAGGCTTAAAAAGGCGTGTGTGAGAGAGAGAGCCTATAGACAAAGAGGTTACTAGACAGCAGATAAAAAATGAAATAAGGTGGGAGGTAGCATTTTTGTATACTGTTCATCACTGCCATAGTCTAAAGGGTTCTGGAGTGTGGTCCAGGCCGTATGAGGGAGCTCCCTCCATCTGCACCTACTGTCTTTGTTCCAAGCACAGTTCCTCCTCATCTTTTTCTTTTTACTGATGGATGCAATGCTGGAGAAACAGTTGCAGGGGAAATGTCTGACACTCATGACAGTGACAGTGTTGAATATGGAAGAACCCCAAACTTTCGTACCAAAAGGACCAATACTCCCCACCTCCTTCTCCTTCAGCAGAAACAGCAGCAGAGGAAGTTGAGGAGGAGCATAAAGATGAAGAACTGCTGGGAATTTGTGCATACCCATGCCTCAATACATGCCTTTTTGCTGGAGATGTGGCCACGAGCTTTGGATCTTTGCTGCTTTAACACTGGAGCACTTTTCATCAACCTTCTCTTAAGGCTTCATTCATAAATCTCTTATGAAGTGTGAAAAAGCCATAGGGATGCTTTAATAAATGGTTCCTCATGTAAAGTTTTATTCCCTAATAATAATTAGCTTATTAGTAAAGCCTTGATGGCATTACTAAGGAGGTCATTACCATTATCCCTGTTTTATATCTGCAGAAACTGAATCAGAAAAAGCAAAAATCATCCACTAATATTCATCCTGAGTCCAGGCAAATACTTTATGCAGTAGGTCACTAATAGGTACTTGAAATAATTGTTTAATCAGCTGGTGTAAACAGGATGGAAGAAGACAGTGATATCTTCTTAAAAAATGTTTGAAATAATCTAGAATACTTACTTGTGCCTACAACTGGCTGCCAACATTTAATAGCACTAACTAGTCATACAGACCATCTTGACATAAACAGCAAATTGCTGTAATGTTCACCTTTAGGATTCTTCATGGTTTTTGTATGACTAGAATTTGTGCCATAGTTAAAAAGAAAATGGTATGGCATTTATTAAGATTTTTGCCAAAAGTTATCCTTGTGTTCAGTCTAATCCTGGTCATTTTTAAAATTGTGCTAGTACACTTGATTGTTTTCTTTAACAGTCCATGACTGGCCACATGAAGATCTGATGTTGTCCAAATATATGCAACAGCAAAATACAAAGTGGAATTAAATAGAAATAGCTGTCACAAGGGCTACTGCAATGATTGCATCACACATGGCAGCAGGCAGCTCAGTGAAAGATTTTATCATGCCTTTTTTTCTGCCAGCAACCAGTGTGTATTTACAATATATAGGGATTCCTTTTGAAATTAAAAGCTATCCCATGCCCAGCTATATATTGGGGACCTAAAAACACATGAAGGTGAAAAAAGAAGTTTTTACAGACAGTGCTTCATGTCAGCACTGCATGATGATGCTGAGACCGCAGCTCTTCACAGTTTGCTCACAGCTCTGGGAATTTACAGTATTTTAAATTCAGTACAGTAAAATTAGTGTAAACTCAGTAAATTGATAAACAGCCTCTCAATCCCCTGTGTAATGAATGGTGGGGAAAATAGATGCTTTACCGTGTTATTTACTAAATCTAATGTGCTGAGCACTGAGTCCTCCAAGACAACCAAGAAGCAAACCAAGAAATCACTGTATGAGTCTGGGCTTATCTGGGCTTAACTGCCCTCCAACTCGAGTCTGAAATTATCTCTTAACCAAGGTTGTATATTTTAAGACTCTTAAAATGCTTTTGCCTCCATCTTGCCTGCTGATCTAGTGGTGGGAACACCCACTCAGGAGGTGGGATTTGAAGGTGTGGAATCCTTCTTCACCTGAGGAGATCTGACTCTGTGGCTTCTGCATTCCATGAAACCCTTGAATACCAAAATATGATAGAGTTGTAGGAGAACAGTGGGGCAAGTAAAGGTGCCCTCTGCTCATCACCAAATCTCAGGGTAGCCAAGGATTCATCACTGCAATGGAAAGACAAGCACAGAGAGCTGCAGCCTCTCTTGCAGCCTGTGCCAAAGTTCCCATCTGATTCTTAGAGCTCTGCTTTCTGCTCCTAGATTTTTTTCCTAGATACTGTTTTAATTTCTATCCAGACAATCTAATGAGGAATGAGTAAAGAGCTCTGGGAGCAGTGTAGATTCCTCAGGCTGTCCCTTGCCATCTGAATATGCAGAAAAGTTCACACACCATCCATGTTGCTCAGGGGAGCTGGTTAAGATAGGATTGTGTGTATGAAATGGGCATAGTTAATGCCTGTGAAATAGTTCAAATCATCTAAGGACAACTCCGATTCTTAGTGTCCTGCTTCACAGTGCTACAGAAACTTGCAGCACTCTCAAAGGGAATTTTTGTCTCTCTTGCCTGTAAATTGACCCTTCCAGTTTAGGTTTTGCATGTGCAGATAGCTGACCACCCCCTGCAACACTGAACATAGAAGGACAAGGCAAATACCAGCACTTGGAGTGTGACATGAAGATTTTGACATGCTGGTAAGGAAGCCATACATTCTCATAATTACTTAAAATTTCCTTCCTGGCAACAAGGAGCAGAGGGTTAATTAGGCTCATACGCTGGGGTATCAGAAAGAACTTTGGAAGAATATTGTATACAAGCAGTAAAGAATGCAACTTCGTTTGAATTTTACTATTGAGTTTTCTGCAGAGATCTCAAAAGCATCCTCTGATGTTTAGGTTTCATGTTTGCAAACACAAGGTGAGTCTGTTAGATTCTGAAGCTGCTGCACATGCTTTAAACCACCAAACTCGTGATTATGTCAAGCAAACAGGTCTCCCTGCCTCCTTTTGTTTGTTAGGACTAATGACTCTCCCAACTCTCCTGGCAAACAATCTCCCATTCTTCCATTAGAACCTTTCGGCCCTGCTGGATGAACCTGGAATGGTTTAGACTGGCACTGCTAGACACTGGCCCACTCTTGTGTGAGGCTTTCTGGTCTCCAAAATGGCTTTAGTGGGAGCCTGACCTGTGTCTCTGCAATCTGTCTCTCCTTTAGTTACAGTGGGCTTTTGCACAAGCCCTTGGTGATTCTCTCCCATTCATAACTTGGTATATTTTCTTCTTCTTCCCCACCAGTTTTCTTCCCAGCTCATAGCTATGGTGACAGCATGGTACATTGCAGTACTGCAGCCTTTTGATCAAGGTGGGGGAGATTTCCCCAGGGTGCTGAGAGTAAAGGCAGCTGGTCTGTTGCTATAAGACAACACAAGGCTTTGCTGGAGAAGGAAAGGGAAAATATAGGAGGGGTCATAACTTGGAAGCCAGTGCCCGTTTATCTCCATCTCTCTCAGTCTTTTTTGCAGCTGATGCAAACCCTCTGTTCCTGCTGGGGATCTTTCCACTCTGTAACAACAGGTGTCACAGCAGCAACAGCGCTGGGGAGCTCAGGAGAGAGGGGAGGGGGGTAAATCAGTGCTGCATCCAGCTACAGCACATCACAAAAGAAATGGAAGGGCAGTCTCATCTAAGTTCCCCAGACCCTTGTGCCTGAGGCGTATGGTCTGCTTCTGCATAGTAAAGAAATCCTTGCTTTCAAAGGGAGTGGATCCCTAGAGTTAAGACAGGAGCAAATGATAACCTTTTTATCCCTCCAGGCATAAATCATGCTTGGAATAGATCATTCTGAGGGCTACAGTGAGTTTCATTGTTACCACGGTGCCTGTTTCTTGAGACAACAACATCAAGAAATTCACCTTCTGCCTTTTGGGCACCACTGTGATCCTGAGTAGCAACCTTCACCCCGGATTGCGAGTAATACCCACGGAGCAGGAACGTCATGGTCACCGTGTGCTCTGTATTTCCATTCTCCATGTGTAAGTGAAATAAAACCTGGGGGATTTCTTCCTTCACTCCAGACATGCAACGGCATCACAGAATACAAATGTGAGAGCTGGGCTGACGCACGCACGAGGAGTTCAGCTTTCAGCCCCAGGGAACAGCAACAGGCGGGCAAACCTTAAAGGGCAGGATAGATCATTAAATCAGTGCTTTAAATAATAGCAGTGGTGGAAGTGCTGGTGATGTGTGTCCCTGTAGTGTGGATTTGTGTGTGTGTGTATGTGGTCTGACAACAGGCGTCAAACAGCACTTTCTTTGCCCCTCAGGCAGCAGCCCTGTGGAAAAACAACAAGGAGGGAAGGAGGGCATAGGAAAGAGGTTCCTTTTTTTTTCCTTTTTTAGACTGATTAAAAACCTATTTTTGCTAGGAAACCAACAATGATTTTAAAAAATCAACTATATATGGCAGGGATAAAAGCATGCTTGATTCTTCCAATAACTACAATAGCTTTTAATATCATTACTGCTTGGCCCAATATTGTATCACAGGCATCACCAGTGTTGTGCTTCCCGGCATGCCCTAGCATTCCTTCGAACAAGCATTCGCTGTAGCAGAAAGTCCAAAAAAAGGCTTACTCCCTTGAGGATCAAGAAGAAAGCAGCAGTGAAGAAAGGTATAGTAGCTATTAATATTAACGTCAAAAGAAGAGTGGGGAGAGATGGCACAGGAGCAGTGAAAAAATGACTACATATGGCTTTGATGTGTTCATTTCCACAGGACCGATAGCAGCATGGAGAATACAGAAAGCAGATAAAGAGGAAAGCAAGGAGGTGGAGGTGAGCAGAAGGCAGCTCAGAAAATTGCAGAAGCTGTGGGGAGGGCTTTTTGTCTAGACACTCGCACACAGCAAAGGGAGAGACTCTGCCATCTGCATCTTCTCTGAAAAAAAGGAAAGGAGAAAAGGGACAGAGCTGAGACAAAAAAAGAAATCCACCTGTGTGCCTCTCATTTTGGCTGTAGTATGGTTGATCCATGCTGAATGCCTGCTGTGGGAGGGGAGAGAAAGCCAATGGAGGTTTTGCTGTGTCTGAGGAGGCACAACATTAGGGAGTGTGTGAATGAATCCTCACACATGGCTCTGTCCTACTGACACAGTAGGAAAAAGAGGGAGAAAACTATTTTAGTCCTGTTGAGGCTGCTAAAGAGTAAAATTGGAAGTAATTAAAGGCCTATTCTAGTATCACTTAAATCTCTGAGTCTTCAGGCCAGAGTAATTTTCATTACATCACTTTAATGGCGTTGCATTGATGTTTTGAGTGGGATGGATTTTTATTTTCTTTTAACCTGAATTTAGGAAATGAGACAGCACTTGCTGTGGCAATGCACTTGCACTGCTGAAGTTTTGCCTGCAAAAGGTTTTTGAAATTTCAGGAGGAATTTTGCTAAATCCCAAGCAGCCCCAGCATAGTCAGTGTTTGGGCAGCTGCCATATTGCCTTATGTTGTGGAAAGGCCAGGCTTGAGTCCCAGGGCTTGCTGGTTCAAAGCTGGACTGGAAATAACAACAGCTCCTACACCTTAGGTGAGGTAATTGTTTGGTAAGTAATGATGTGCAGCCTTATTGTGCCCCTCCCCTCCCCCTTTTTTTTTTTTTTCAATGAAAAAAATCTTCAGCTGTTAAGAGCAATAATAAAATCCAGAGCAAGGCCAGAAAATGTTTCCTGTGACAGGACCCTTGTTTGCTGCCTGTGTTGTCCTTGGTGAAGGCTGCTACAGCTTTAAGCAGTGCCAGGAACTGCATTCTATTGCCATCTTGTTCATTCCCTGTGAAACTCTTCTCACCTCAGCAAAACTTTTAATCTTTCTGCTCTCAGGTCCCCCCATGCAGCTACTGCAGATAGAGATGGTGTCATGGGAGGTCTGATTCCAAGTCTCCTGAGTCTATGAGTGTGTCCACGTGTCCTCAACTGGCTCTTGTTTGATGTGAGACTTTGCTCATATTTGAATCCTCATGTGGCCTCCTGACAGTGTCAGGTGTTGTCAGGAAGAGATTGGGCTCTTCTCCAGCACAGATAACTGTCCTGTGCCACAGATTCTGCAGGAGAGTTGATATAGAGGGGAACTCGATGCGTGGTTTCCCAAGCATGATCAATGTCCTAGACTCCTGCATTAAGAGCAGGACTTTTAAGAGCTATCAGTTTGTGTAAACAGAGGCACAAAGTTCTCTGGTGTAAAAGTCAAGGAGGTCCATTAGCTTTGAGTGACCACAGAAAGCAGAACAAACCAGGATCTTGGCATGGGAGGACCACCATGGGAGATCCCTCACCTTCCTTACAAGTGGGAGTGAGCATCAGATCCCAGCAGAAACCAGCAGCCTGTCCAAAGCCACTCAATCTTTTGCTTTAGAATAATTCCTCTTGCATGCTAGTTACCCCAAGGAGTGAAAGGATCCATTTGAGCAGTCCCAGCGAGAGGTTCCTGCCCTTGCTTCAGGCACTGGAAATGCCTGTAGTAACTGTGCTGCGGTAAGAGCCCCACGTGCTCATTTATTTGGTGGTGGGAAAAAAGCATCTCTCTGACTTCCAGAAGCAAGGAGTATGGATGGGAAAGGGTTGAACCATTGGAGAACTGGCTCAGGTTAACACAAAAGAGACTGTTTCAGCACAGTGAGGCAGAATGAGGGGGAAGATAATTTTCTGTTGTGTAGGAGAGGTAATCAGGTCAGGTACTTTGAACACCAACCTACATATTTTTACCTGTAAGAGATATTTTCCCCTACATTGGACGGTTTTAAGACTCATCTTGACAGGGTGCTGGGCCACCTTATTTTAACTATATTACTACCTAGACAAGTTGGACCAGATGATCCTTGAGGTCCTTTACAGCCTGGAATTCTATGAATCTATAAACTGGTTGTATTCATTTTCAGTTACTAACTGAATGCTACAGGTGTATTTTAGACATTTGATAATTCTTTTTATTCCACCTTGAATTCTTTGCAATCCCTCTTGGAAATCTGTTTTTCCAACATGACACTGGAATACCACTGAACTCCTCTGACACTGAGCAGAGCAAAAGAATGACAATGTGTCTTCTGTGCAATTCACCCCTTGATTCATCTCTGTGGGAGGGTGGATTATGTTACATCTCAGCATCCTTTCTGAGCCCATTTTCTGCAATTTATACAGTTCTTGTAACCCCTCCAGGGATACCAGTCACTATCATGTAAACTCATCAGATTTGGTTTCTTACTATTGCTCCTCTGTATGTCTCACATAGGTGTAGTACGAAATAAGTGACCTCACTCTTTTCCTACAGCCTCAGTCTACCAGCCCCACCTAATTTGTCTTCATAAGCACTTGGCCGGCAAACAATGCCACCAAATTCCCATGGCTGGCCATGTTCAGGGTCCCTTTTATCCCTCTGTGTTGTTTGGGAGGACGGGTGCAGCACGGCGTGGTGAGTGTCCGTGGAGGTGGGATCTTTGCTGGGCTGTGGGTGCCCCCAGGCTCCCAGTGGCAGCAGAAAGGTGAGTGAGGCTGCTCACCATCCCTCAGCACTCACTTGTTCCAGGAGATTAAAGCTGGTAATTCCCTGTTTGGGCTCGTGGTGTTACTCATCTCTATTCCCAAGCATGGATATTTACAACAAGCTAAGCAAGAGTTTGAAGAAGGAGGGCACCAGTGACACTTCTCCCAGGCTGGAGAGCTGCTTGAGTTTGTTTCTTACTGAGGAGCCCTCGGTCAGTTACCCACTGGCCAGGGCATGTGAAGCACCCCGGTGGGGCTGCTGCTTGCAACAGCTTTCCATGGGATCAGACACAGCAAGATGTTTAACCAGAGGCAGGTGAGTAATGAAGTGTGTCTGTTTATAGGCTGGGATGAATGATGGAGGCACATGCTCACATATGCTTATATCAGAGCTGTGGCTGTGTTTGAGACCCTCTTTAAAATTCACTTCTGGCTATGTTCGGCTGCACAGTTGATACAAAGTGGTCTGGTTTTCAGTACTTTACATTAAAAGCAGTGCTTCTGTACTGCCACCAAAAGACACAATACACATTTATCTCTTTTTTGTAAGAAGTCATTTTAGATCCCTGTATATGCAAGTGCCAGCACCTCATTGCCATCAAAACCCAATTAACATAACTGATGAGTGACAGGAATTCAAAGTACAGTCAGAACCAACAGCTCCAGAGTCAGGAATGTAAATTATGCAGTTGCACATTTTTCTGTAAGATGATTTGGTGCGTTCTCTTTCCATTGTAATCAAAACTGAATTATGATCTTGAAAGATTCTGTCTCTCACAGATAACTGAAAAAAGATAATTAAAAACAAAAGCCACAGATGTAATCATTGCTTAGTGCTATAAGCATAACATGACATAATGCTATTATGAATTCTGAACAAATTTCAATTAGAACTCCAGCTGGTAAACAGATAAATGTGATAATGGCATTTTAATATTATATAATCACTTGTTAGTAAAAGTAGCTTTTATTTCATTCATAAATATCAAAAATGGTTTTAGATTTAGATCTGTTTTCAATATCAGGACAAAAACCATTTGAATTAGTAACATTTGAGAAGATTCCCCTCAGGCATGTGTTCTATTTTTTTAAGTTAATATATTAACTTTTTAAATATACAATCACCATGACTTTGTATTTTGCTAATAATTTACACCATTTCCAGATCGGAAAAGTAATTCCAACACATACTTCCTTCTCTGCACTGGGAGGAAACACTTCTAGGCTGCACTGGCTTTGTGTTGCTCAGAGTACTTTGTCATTGCTTCTTGTGTTAAGGCAATAGGGAGGTCATGGCCCATGACGGAGAGTCAATAGGATTTCAGGACATGGGAAAAATCTGGGGGATGCTAAACCATAAGCTCTTAGCAGTAGGGTATGTATTGGTGTAGTTCTGAGAAGAGCATGACCACGACTGTGACTGGATATTTATGATAAGTAGAAGGTGCTCCATGGCCAGAGTGCTAGCATGGCTTTGGGGAGCCAGGACCAGTTCTGACTGTGCCAATCATCTGTGAAATCCAAATAAAATGCTCAACTTACTCACGCCTCAGTTTCCCTTCAAAAAAATGCACCTGGACAGTGATTTTTAACAAGAGGTAAAATACAATCAGAAGAACACAGGGAAACCACAGCCTTTTCCTTGAGAGGCCAGGGTGAAAATCAGCAGCTCTGGGAGGATGCCTTCTCCTGCCAGGCTGGTGTCACACATCTCTGCTGCAAACAGTGTCCAGGTTCAGCATTTGCTTTCAAGACAGGTGTGAAATAGATGCCTGGTAGGATGATGACAGCTTATTCCCCTAATTAGCATACAAGTCCTCTCCTTGTGATTTAAACCACGAATAAAATACGTTCTATAATTGTGGAGCATACTTGCCTGACAGCACTGAGGAAGGAAATCCACTCCAAAATTAAGACAGCAAAGGAAGGTGCAATTCAAGGCTCTCCTCACTGTTTCTTAAACCAGCCTTAACCTTGTCCTCATGGGACCATCTCTAATGGGGTAGGGCAGTGCTCAGCATCCAGCACTTGATCTCTGTGCTGAGGAGCTGGTCTGCCACTCTGATGAAGATGATGTGCATGATAGGGACACCTACGATTAATCTGACTTCATTTACATTCACCAGTCCTCCTGAGTTCAGAGTTGTGTGATGGCAGAGACAACAGAAGCTGTCACTACGCTGAAATAAAATTCTTACTGTCCCTCAGTGACATGATTTTTTTCCTTCCTCCTTCAATTATCCATTTTAAATATTTATTACATAACCTGTAGGGTTACTTTTACTCTGGAAAGAGCAAGGGTTAAGCTTCTGGTTTTTAAGCAAGAGAAAACATGTTGAAATGGGTAACTTTTTTTCAGCAGCAACAATAGTGAAAAACAGAAAAAAAGAAAGACAGAATAGTCTGGCAAATGGGATGTCATTCTGTCCATGTGAGAAGCAAAGATGTAGAGAGACAAAGTGAGTTGGTTACAGAGGACATGGCAGAAGAAGTTTGTGATGAGGTCAGGGCTATACCAGTTGTATAGCTGGGAGTTTGTTCTTCCACCTGGAAGTTTACGTGAACATCCCAAGACCTGGCTTACCACTCTGATGCCCATGTGTCACCGTGCTCCTCCTTATTATGGGACATGTTTCATGGCCCCAGCAGTGGGATACTGGGTTTTGGATCTAGATTTCTAAAATGCAAGAATTTATCTTTGTGGCAGATGTCTGGGCTTCAGACATGTTTGTGGACAACTAGTCAATACTGTCTATAAAACCTAGGGCATGATTTGTCTGACCTAAATGTGGATGGCTACTTTGGACTAAACTGACTGTTGCCTTAGGACTGTATTGACCAGGCCTCCAGCAGCTGTAACAGGAACCCAGCCAACAGGGACAACTTAAAGAGATGAATAGCATCCCATCCAGGTCTGTGCACAGTGATGTCTTTACAAAAGCTGTGCTGTCTGGACAAACACTGATGTGTGTGCAGGGTACATTTTGGGACTTTGTGCTGAAATCCTAACTGAATGCAAGGTTTTGAATAGACTGTAATAAAATTAGTTGATGGGAAACACATTTTGCCAGAGCCAACACATAGGTTGGAAAATTGACAAAACAACTTCTAGGCTGCTGCAGTCTGAATCTAGTGTAGTCTAGGTATATTTTTATTGTCTTCATCTGAAAATGGGTTTGGCTGTCTTTGAAAGTTCTTTAGAGAAGCAGGCTGTCCACACAATGAGAAGCAATTCAACACAGCTAAAGAGTGAATGGCAAATGGAGAATATTCTTCATTTTGATTCTGGGTTGTCTGTGGCAAACTTGCCTGGCTTCAAATAGAATAGAGTTTGTCTCTGCTGAACATCCAGATGACTCCAGTGTTTTGAGGGCTTAAAGAAAATGCTTGCAATGTATTATGATACTGCCCACAGCTGAATCATGGACAAATATTTTTCCTCAGACAGACTAAAACAGCCCAGTGGCCTCAGCCATGAGAGCTAGATCTGGCCTTTGGCACTACCCAGAGCATAGGACTGGGAAGTGTCATTCAGAGCAGGTGTCCCAGCAGTAATTTAAATAGGCTTCCATGACAATTTCTGTCTGGACCTCTGAGATTTATTCTGCTCTTGCTTATCCTCATTTATCCCTGGTGAAGCCCACAGAGGTTCATTCATAGTAATCATATCACACATTCCTGGAAGAAGGACATGTTTAAAGTTCTCTTCTCCACTTCACTGTCCACACAAGATTTCACTGGTAACTCCCCATACCAGATACCATGTATCAGATAAAATATAATCATCAGTTCCTTCCTTCCTTCAGTAACTCTGTCTTTTTTAAGCCCTACAGCTTTGTTTACTTTTACCATCTGAAACTTTTGGCTGGGTTTTTTTTGTTTTTTTTCTCTTATTCTCATTCCTTCCTTTATGCTCCTTCTCTTCTAAGTGACATCTCTTATGTAAAATATAGCCCTGCTTCAGTTTTAATTTATCAAACCCCATTGCTTTTTGCTTTCAACCTAAAAATGTTGAAGACAGTACTTAAAATCAACCTTTGGAGATCCTGGGCCCTTTCTATCCCCTTCCTTCAGTCCCATTGGCACTGCCTTAACAAAAGCAACTAAAAATCTTTTCCCAACCAACACTCTCCTCTCAGCTGTCTTTGATACCATTGAGCATATTTCCTACAACTCAATCCTCTCATACTTTTTCTCCCCATCTGTAACTCTTTCTTCTCTATATTTCACATTTTTCTGTTTTAGACATGAATTATTTTTGTTCCTTCTGCTGCTCTATTCATTTATCATAAAGGTACAGCAAAAAGTATTTTAATATAATAGAATATATACCATACATATAAGAATATAGATTATGCTATTGTGTAGAATATATAATTCAGTTGCTGTGGCTGTATTTGACCTCACAAATCTTACTGTGCCTTGAATGTCTTCTAGAATTTTTATTTTATTTTATGTGCTTCTTAGAACATTTTTGATGCTTTGTAAACCCCCCAAGTAGCTGTGTAACCACTCAGTGGCCATAAATCACAAGAAAAAAACTCTGCATACTCCCTTGTTCATTGAAGCCATCTTACTACTTATTACCTTCCTTTGTTCAATATTTATTAGAGGGTTTTTTGCCTGTTTTCACATTGGTTTCTGCAAACTCTAATTAACTAGACTTCCACTGTTTCTTTGCCAAGGTATTCACACAGCTCTTGAAAACACCATATTAATTGATATTTTTGAAAAGCTGTTTTTTTAATGGTCAGCAATCCTTCCATTGTTTCAATCTTTCAGCAAGGCCATTTATATACCCTGGCAAATGAAATAGCTATATTAGTATTAGTGATAAATTGTTCTTCCATCAACTGGTTCACACATCAAATGTGGATACAGGCAATTATTGCCACCCCTGTTTTTATCAAGGAAGGAAAGGGCAGTATTCACAAAGCACTGAGAATCTCCCTGAGGTTGGTCTCTCCAAGCTCTCTGTACAGAGAGAAGCTCCTCCAAAGGGCAACAGTAGAAGAGCCTGCTGAGATGAGCCTGCTGTGATGAGTCAGATAATTCAGCTGGCTAAATTAGAGTCTTCAAATGAGTCAGTGGTAACACTCATAATGGCTTCAGAGGATGTATATTCCAGCAATTAGCCACAATGTGTAACTGTAGTTCTGTATAATTAGCTATAGAAATCGCAGCAATATACAATAGGTTGCTATGTCTTATATAAGCATGAGTAAGTACACTGTGACTGAAGCTCAAGGTTATTCTTGACTTCATTTTCCTCACTACAAGAAGACTGCAGGGCTTTAGTTTCCAAAGGGAAATAAAGTTTGTCTTCATTAAGCCTATTACAACCAAATGATGGTTCTCTGGGTCTGGCTCAGTATTCAGCTTAGGCACATCTTTTCCATCTGTCTTATATATTCCTTGGTTCTTGAATCTCATTCTGTGCCATGATATTCCTGATTTTCTCCCTATGCCTTCTACTATTTTCAAAAAATCATAACTCCAGAGGCCAGAACAGGGTGATGCCAATGTTAGATTATGTCTCTAATGGCCTTAGTGTTGTCTTGCTTTGAATATGTCCAATGCTGGAGACTGCCCAGGCTCTCTGGGTAATGTTTGACCATCCTCACTGTGAAGAATTTTCCCTTTATATCTAATAGGTATTTCTAGTTTCTATTTCCTGTACTTTATGTCTTTCACCTCTTAGTCTGGCTTCATCTCTTCTTTAAACTCTCTTTATGTAGTTGCAAATATTAACCTAAATACCCTTAACCTTGTTCTCTCACAGCTAAAGAATCTCAACTTCTGGACCCTCATCTTGCACATCAAATGCTTTAGTGTCCCTAACCGTCTCAATGGATATCATATGAGCTTTAGCTTGTTAACAGCTTTATTCTACTGGGAAGCCTAAAAGTGAACACAGTAGTCCAGACATGTATTCTTCACAAGTGCAAGATAGAGGAGGAAATCAGTTCACTCAAACCTTCAACCCTGTTCTTGTCCATGCAGACTGTTGCACAGTTGGCATTTGTGAGTGTAAGGCTGGTTTGCAAATTCATGTTCAACTCCTTTACTATCAGCACCCCAGGCCCTTTTTTACAGAGGTGGTTCCTAGTCAGCCACACCTCAGTCTGTACTGTTGCCTGAAGTTATTCCAGGCCACATGCAGGACTTTGTCTCTGTCTTTGTTTCCAGGAACAATTTCTAGACCTCATTTTCAAGGTTTATGTGAAATGTGCAGGTTCTATGACTGCAGGTCAGATCCACTCTTAATGGCTGTTAGCATGGTTCTGCTGAAGCAAATGGAAGCAACAACATTTATATGGCAAAACATCTTGATCTTTCTTTCTTTTTATTATTGACTATTTTCCCTCAGAATTTTTCCCTTGATGGTATAAACATCCAATCTTTGTTTCTATTCTTACTGTGCTTTTAGCTGCCTCTTTTTTAGTCCAAATGAGAGGCTTGATTCATCTTGCTTCATTCTTTAACAGGATCCTTGTTTCCCTCTACATGCTGTAAATATGCTGACAAAAGTGATAATTGAAATGACTGTAAGATGTACTGAAAATGAGCCATTGCAGGAGCCCTACCTTGCAAGTGTATTCACAATGAAGTCTAAAGCATGAAGCTCTGCAAGTTAGGCTGTTTTCTTCACTATAAAGAAACACCAATGAATAATTTGCAACAAAGCACACATGCATTCAGGCATATGGATGCATGCTCCAGTGCAAACTCAGATGGAAATAGTTCTAGGTAGATTCATTATAATGGTGGACAGAGTGGGTAGTTTTATCAGTCAGCTGAGCAATAATCAATCTGTCTAATGCCTTTCACAATATCATTTCATTAGAGGCTCAAAGTAATCATTCACTCATCTGCTCTTCAGCTGCTGAGTTTGATTTGTATTCTTTTATTGTGGAAACTAATGTGCATCCCATAAGATCTGATCTTTCTGACGTCTCATATTTATTGCTTCTGTGCTGAGAATATGTATTGCCTTTATTTTATAGACACTAGAGGGTGAGTTATTGTGGGGGATTTCTACAGACTACACTATGTAAAATAATTAAGTTCTTGTAGGGTTGAAATAGTAAGAATATTCATTGAGTTATCAACCATCTTCCCTCATGAACCAGGTTAACTGACATTCTGCAGAAGCCATTAGGCATTTTTTATTACAGTTCTTCAGGCTGTAATCCACCTTTATTTAGATCTCAGTTTTCAATGAGCTTAAAGGTAATTTGAATGAAGAAGTGGCTAGCACGAAACCTGCCTTGCACTTTCAATGGTCTGTGACCATCTAGAGAGAACAGAGTAGAATGGGATGGAAGGTGTAAGTGGAGGTGAGAAATGTTCCCACTGATACAGAGGAAATTGTATAAAGACCAGAGCAGTGGAAGCAGCAACCTCCAGTAAGGATCAAGGAGACCCTTGGGCCAGTGTGTCAACTATTCCTTTTATCACATGTTTGTTCCTGTCCTTTAATCAATTACCTTTTTTCCCCTTAACACTTCTGAAATGCCATTCTAGAATTTTGTCTACATTGGTAATGATGATTAGACTTTTCCCTCTATTTACATGCTATATTTATTCACATCCAGTTTTTATTTATTTCTTTTCATGTCATTAATTGGCTTTATTCAGCCAACACACTACACCCTGCCGAGACATCACATAACGTCCATGACTAAGTGATGGAAGCTCCCTCTAAACTTTAGGCCTCTTCAGGATCCTCCACACCCTGGTTCACTGTGTCTCTGACCAGGGCAGATATTTGAAGAGGTTATGTTGTCTGAGGGAACATGCCTGATGGAGAAGAGGAGGAAAGTATTTACAGCTGCATTTTGCCTGTTGTCTGCTGGCTGGAACACATGTGGATATGAAGAAAGTCTGGTACAAGACCTTCATCTGCCTGAGAGACATGCTGCAGTTCTTATTTTCTAGGGATGCTTTTCCATCAGCTGTGATCTATAATCTTGATGCGACTGTACTCCTCTCTGCTGGAGATGGACCACTGTGTAAAAAACAAATGCATAATCTAAGAAGCCAGAAGATCCTGATCTTGTGACCTATTTAATGGGGCTCTGGGAGAAGAGTACTTGGTTTTGGGACCTATTTCCAGTACTTACATCCATATTTCATGTAATGACTTTTTTTTTTTTTTTTTTTGTGAAAAACATACTGTTTCTGAAGCAGGCACTACATGTGATTTCAAGCTGGTTGCTCTTTAGCTGAAGTGAAGAATTCTTTCCCCCTGAGAATTATAGAGAGTAGTTTTATCATACCTGGAAGATATAAGAGCACCATTTACACTATCTTTGGTGGAAAAAATGCCTAGGATTTGTGTTCCCACCTCATCAGTCAGTTGTGTGACCACAGGCTCTATTGCAGCAGATGCATGCTCCCTCCTGTGCTCCCAGCTCTTCGTGTGATTTGAGCTCTCCTAGTGGATTAGTCTTTCAGATGTCTCTGATGGATCTCTGTCTACCTCTGAATTCTCCACAATGTGGGAATGCTAAGTGGCAATGCTACTTAGCTACTGGCAAGGACGGATAACTCAAGTCCCAGTTCTCAGCCTTAGCACTATCTGAGGCACTTAACACTAGTGCCTCAGACAATCTCTTAGGTACTTTTTTTTCCTTGGTGATATTTACTGTCTGGTAGACTTAGTAGGCACAGTGTTACTCTTTCTGGTAGTTTTTTCTCCTCTAGCAAGTCAGGTTCTCTTTGTAACATTAAAAGTTCTTCTCTGTGCCCATCACAGTTTGAATTCATCACTCCTCAGTGTGGTTAGCTAGACTTACATACTGCTTCCCACAGAAATTTCAGCAGTGTCCCACATTAATACCTCGCTATCTCTCCTGATATAACCTGTCATCTACAGTCCCTCCTGTTGCCTAGATCTCAGGAGAAAAATGTACTTTTATGAGGAGGTCACCCAAGTTCGTTTAGATTATACAGTTAGATTAGATTATACAGCCAGCAGACCATAAATGGTTTCACTGCCCTTGGCACTGATGAACACCTCCTGAGTTATTTGTCTGATCTGTTAATCAGAAAAATACTTACAACAAGTTTTAGACTTTTGGTATTTAGAGCACGCAGTTTTTCCTGAATTGTGAAGGAATTCACTCGCTTTCATCCCTTTCCAGCTTCTCTACAGTGGTCATAAAAGTTGTCATTTTGTTTTGTTTTGTTTGTGTTTTATAAGGGCCCTTGGTGATGCTAAGCAACTGATGTCCAAAACATTACCCAGCCACTTGTATCCTTGGTGTGAGCAGATATAATATTAGGTTGTCCTCTATCCCATTTCAAAGTCATGTACTGATTTTAAAATGTGTGGATGTGAAACAGTGGTAGATATAAGATAAATTATTCAAATTCTGTACCAAATTAATTTCTGTTACCCTAAATATAACCTAAGAACCTTATATTAACACTTGTAAATGTCATAAATCTGGGGTATAGCATCCCAGGGCAAGAGGGGAAGCAAGAACCCTGGTTGTGAACTTGTTATCAAACTGATACCAGACTGATAAAGGCTTTTTGAGCTTTGTTCTTTGGTCTTTGACCCTCTTATCTGTCAGTCAATCTGCTATATTGTACGCAACAATGACAAGCCAATGAGTAGAAGATAAATATTTATCAAATGATTTAGAGTTAGCCTGCAGACAAACCAGGTGAAATGATGTAATGTCATTTGGGAAGCAAAGCACGGGTGTAAGACCTGCAAGATAATCCCAGTTGCAGCACACAATGGAGGCTTTTAAAATTCCTGCTGAATTCCTGACACAAAGTCAATATTTGTGTTTTGCCTAAGAGGAAATTTTCATGTCAACACAACTACCTATATGTTAAGCTGGAAACTACCACATTATTTTTTCATTTCCTCAAATGCTGATAGAAAATTTTTAGTCAATACTTCACCTTAGTAGTGTCATTTTGGAGCAGCAAAATGAAATAGAAAAGTTAATAAGGGAAGTTTCCATCTTAGTTATTTTTAGTTAGTTAGTTAGTTAGTTAGTTTTGGACCTTAAAATTTATTCTTTAGTAGGCTTTGTTGGTAAACAAGAAGTGAATTTTTCAGAGCTTAACTCTCACTACTAAGTGCAGAGACTCCATAAAAATCAACAGATGGGTTTTTAAATTCTGCCTGAAAGGATTTTAGTGTGAGCTATTAAAGCATTGGACACCTTTGAATATCTTTGAATATCCCCCTACAGAGGGACTTAAAGACTGTTGAGCTCTTCTGAAAAAATTCATTCACACCTGAAGACAGTTGGAGGTCTGGCTTCTCCACTTTTTGGTGTCTTGTTCTTTATCCAAAGACAGGATCCTGTTTCTGAGGCTTAAACCTGTAAACTCACAAGAATCAATGTGAGAGGCTAAAGCATGTTAAGTGATTGCTTGCCAGAAGGCTAACTGAAGGATTTATTTATAAAATGCAATTCTTGTACAGAATCTGTGATGCTGCTGAATTGCCTTGCTGGAGGAAGAGCAAGGGTTATGTGGAACAGATTGAAATCTATCCGGAAAGGAAGGGATTATGGCATGCAGTGAGTGACAGCAGGGAGACAGCCATGTCAAAATGTCACTCGCTAAATTTTATATCAATAATTTACAAGGCACTTCCATTCCATTTTCTTTACCCAGAAATCTTTCTACAAGCTGGTTGAAGGGTTTGCCAGGTTAACTGGTTTTGCTGCACAGCAAAGGGGTAAAATATCCATTTATACAATATGATTTTATCTCAGGTACATGCATCTTTACCATTTCTCCAATGAAATGCAGCCATATTAGCTGTACTCAGCTTCTCCAGACACCATCCCCTGACATCAGCATATCAGTGGCTGTCATCATTGCTATGATCTCTTAACACAGGGTTTTTTTTTCATCTGCTCATCCTTATGCATCAAGTGATAGGAGTGCAAACCCCGTTGAATCTGTGTGTCTTTGTCAGAGATTGCTGTGAGGGATCCTTAGGAATATGAAAAAGTTGCATTAATTGCCTATGGCACTGGAGAGGCAGCCCAGTTTGGTAAGTATCCTAAAGGTGTTTTTCAGTGAAAGAGCCAGGCGTGCAGGTTTGCACTGCTCAGTTCCCTGTGGCACAGAGGTCTGAGGAAGAATAGGTTGTTTTTCCTGACTTTCTTTCAGAGTACAGAACTTGCATGGTTCATAAGGTGAGGTGTTGATTGTCTAAGGATCTCCCAAGATCACCCCTTTGAAAAACTAAGTAGTGCTCTCCCTGGGTTGAATAACTACTACAGAGCAGAAATTAACATCTGAAATGGGAAGAAAAAAAAAATGGTAAATCACCAGCTTGATCAATTTGACATGTTTAGATACATGCACTTTGAAACAGAAATCAGAATGATTGTCCAGTCCATTCTGATCTGTATAGACTTCCACAGCCTGAGCTATTATAGGTAGTTTTAACTGGGAGGGGAAACTGGGGTTAGGAGCCTGTGTATTTACAAGAATGTACTAATCCTGTTATCCCCAAGCATGGGAACAATCAGAGACATTCGCAGACCCAGATCAGAACCCTTAGCCCAACTTCTATGTTCTGGGGCACTCTCAGCCCTCTTCCCATCCTTGTCAGCTTATTCTTGCTGACTAACTCAGCTTATTCAGTTTTCCTTATTATATTCCTGTGCTGCACTCTCCTACATACACACACACAGAAACATACACCCACACACCTTTCCCTTAATAATACTGAAACCTGGCTGCTCAGAGCCCTGAAACTTCATACTGGGTGGATGTATGTGCTCTACTTTTCTGCCTTCTTATCTGAAAAGAAGGAGTGTCATAGTTTCTGCAAGGCTCTAAAAGGTTCAACCTGGTCTAAAGGGATTTAACCTGCAAAACTTAAAAGGGAGAAAATAGACAGGGAGGAAAATTTGCTCCCCCCTTCCCTTCCCTTCCCTTCCCTTCCCTTCCCTTCCCTTCCCTTCCCTTCCCTTCCCTGTGCAGCTGCTTTGCATGTGAGGAAGCCATCATGTCCTTAATGAATTATTTTCCTGCTGTAATTACAACCTGAGGGGCTGACTCTTGGGTCGTCCCAGAAAAGGGGTCACCTCTACAAAAAGCTGACAAGTAGGATGAATCACACACTTGTTCAGGTATTACAGGACTCGGGATTAGTTCCCAGAGTTTTCCCAAACTCTTCTTGGTACTCTGCATGGGTATGTTTGGTGTGGCTCTTCTAGGGCTCTTCAAAGGTAGAGGTGTTTCCTCTGTATCACTGAGGCTCTGGACCTTTGTCCACTTCTTGGTGGGTTAAAAGGGGGTGCTACTGTTTTTCCGAGAGCTGTTGCAAAATCTGGTGCACTAAAAACAGGGAGACAGGAAAAGACTGTGAGAGAAAATCTCTCTAAATAGGAAGCAGAGTTTGGTGGGAGTGGGCAGAGATGAGCAAGGTTAAACAGCAAACATAAATTTCCCTGGAAAATAATATTCTGTCTTCATGTACAACCATATCATGGCATCTCTGCTCTTTCTTTGTTCTGCCACTCATCATATCATATCATATCATATCATAATCTGATCACTTGTTTCCTATCAAAAGATGACCTTGGAAGAGTAAAAAGAAAGAGGAAACGTAAAGAAAAATCAGAGAAGTCTTCTCGCCAGCAGGATAAAAAAAATAACACATATAATGTTCTTCTCCAGACCTGATGATACAATCTGTGAATAGCTTGGCACTTCTCTGCTTGCTGCCAGGGAGCTACTGTAGCTGAGACCACATGGGGCCTGGCCTTTTGCTCCCAGCATCTGCTGGTGTGACACAGACTGACAGGAAGGACAAAAAGAGCATTCAGGCAAACATTCAACACCTTGCTCTCTTCTCACTGGCAGGAAGGTCCTGGCGAATTCATGAGGATTATTAGGAAAGTCAGGAAGAGTGGGGTCCCTAATGTCCATAGACATGTTAGACATGAAGCCTTGGACTTCTGGTTGAATTGATTTAATAGCAAGTTCAGACTATCTGGGTGTAACTGAGGCTTGGCCTTCTGGATCTCTGTCTCTTCAACCAAGCAGCACCATTTTTGCAGCAGTTTTCTATTTGTAAGGGGTCACCAGAACATAAGGCTGAGCAGAGCAGGTCAGCCCCAGGTTCATGCAGCCCATGCTTCTGTCTTGGAAACTGGTCTAGGGCAGATGCGTAGGGATAAATGTAGGACAAAGCAAACAGCGTTTTTTTATTTCCTCAGGACACCATCCCAACTTCCATGTGACTTAAAGTATAAACAATGATTTGGGTTTCATTATTCCATTTGCTTACCTCCCCAAGAAATTTCCAACCTGAAGAGCATCTTTTTTTGACAGTTAAGAGGTTAGACTTTTGTTTTTCCTTTTTTTGCAGCATTAATTATTTTTTCAGCAAGCAGAAAAGTGTCTCAGGGATCTGTATCTGTGTGGCTGCATTTCACATTGCGAAAACCAACTCTGAAAAGTGCCAGATTAAGGATGAATTCTTCTGCTAGTGACCTGGTTGTATTACCCAGTGCATATTAGAAACCAACCCTGTTGGCTAAACCTTGAACTATTCATAGTCTATGCTGTCTAATGAGATACCTGGCTATTGAAGGCCTCCTGACCTAAGGAGATCATTGATTAACACCTACATTTCTGCATATGGAAATATATATAAAAGCTAGTCATTCTGACACAAAAAATCCCATGTCTTTTAACAGCATGTATTTTAACTTCATGCTAGGTAGAAAGATGTACAGCACAGCCACCTTTTAAACACACAGATACACTGCAGGTTAGGTTTAATCCTTTAGATTGTCAGGGATTGAATTTTTCCCCCCATGTGCTTGATTAATTAATAGTTTTGCTACATATCATTATAGGCACTGCTGATGTGAGTGTTTTGAGTACAGGAAGTTCATGTTGTTTTATGAAAACTAGTTTACTGGAAACAATACTCTTCTTCAGCTTGGACTATTACTAATAATTATATCCTGGCTTCTATGCAAATATCTCCTGTCCTCATTTCCACACTTGTTCATTTAGCACATAAGCTCATCCCAGTTTAGGTGTTTATTTAAAGGTGCTGCAAATATCTGAGAACAAGTTGCTCAAAAGCTTTAGAAATGGGGGGTTTGCTTCATTGGCAAATTCCACTTTCTGACCCAGGCGTGGTTTGCAATCCACAGCTACTTTTTTCCTTAGTCTGTTCATAAAGGACTCCACAGCTGGGCATGAGGCCAGATTTTGATCCCAATTGCTTTATTGGTTTCAACTGAGTAATTTCAAATTTCAACTGGTTCTCTGGCAAATGGAGCCAGTCCTTTCAGTCAAGTGTCAGCCCAGAGCTCAGCTGAAAAATGGAAAAGCATGAGGAAATAACCCTTGTTTGCATTTAACATCTGACTTGTTACCTTCCTTCACCAAGAAAACTAAAATAAAGAAGAATGGCACATGTCCCCTCTTTGTTTCCACTCATTGCTGAGCACAAAGCTGTACTCAAACTTCAGCTCATGGTGTATTGTTTTTAGAGGCTTGTGGAGTGTACTTACAAATGGCCTGCAGGCTCAGCACCCCACAAAGGGTTGTGTAAGGATTGCAATGTCTTGGTACAGCACCCAAGGGTTGACCCCAGTCAGTCACATTGAAGGCAGCAGTGATGTGTTTTGCATATAGTCTCTCGGGCCAAGCTCTGCCTTCATTTATATTCATACAACTCTCACGAGGTTTCACACGTGTGAACACAGCCGAAACTTGAGCTGCAGCAATGGTGCCTACACTAAAGTTTTGAGCAAAGCACGATCAGTTCTTGAAGGAAGCTGATTGTAATGCTCTGTTTCATCTTCCCAGTGCTTGGAGCAGGACCTTGCTCTCCATACAAGGGGATTTGCGAAGCTGTTTGGCATAATATGGTGCACAACTGACAGCTCTTCTAATGAAGGAAAAAAAAAAAAAAAGTAGTTCATATAGTTCATACATTCTTCTGCCTTTTCTCCCTCCTCTCCCCTCCTCCTCCTGGAAATACCTAAACATCAGAGGCACTGAGGACAGCATCCCCTTTGCACTGCAGGACTGTGCACCCAAGTGTATCCAACCATTTGTCTGAGCTGTTGAAACCATAGCAGGGACAGGAATGTGGGGGGAGGAAACCAGACCTTAGAGTCCTCCAAAAACCCTCCTCCAGTCACTACTGATAGGCAAAGCTGCCTTTTTGCTTATCTTGCACTCTCTTTCTGCATCAGTGAATAAATGTCAGCCACAGTCCCCCGAGCAAACTCAGTTGCTGGCTCTTTTCCAGTTCTTCTCTTTCAGGAATGGCAAAAGGTCTTGCACAGAAATTTCTTTGAATCAGTCAAAATGTAGAGCCTGATTTTTGGGAGCCAGCCTGATGAGAAAGCCACAGTAGGTGTTGCTTTAGCTGCCACAGCCAAAATGGAGTCAGTCTGTTATTTCCTACAGGTGCTGTGCTTTCAGACTTTCAAAGCCAAGTTGGAAGATAAATAAGAAGCAACTTTTCAAGAGTTTGTGAACATTGTAAGCCATAAAAATTGTCAGATTATTGTTTTTCTCAGTGCTTTCCTAAACAGTTTGGTAAATTCAGACACAATCGTCCTTTCTTACCAGACTGCAGTGTGTCTGGTAGGGCTAGAACATCAGTCTGGGGGTGCCAATGACAGTGCCCCTCCTGGACACCCCCACACTCCAGAGATGTCAGCTTTAGATATGACACCCTTCAGTCGAGATTCACTCGACACAGAAGGAACTGGAAAGTGCTTTCTCTCATCACTAGGAGCTGGTTTGGGGTTCAGCCCTTTTGTGAGCTGGGCAGAACTGCAGATACCTGAAGCTTAGTCTGCATTTGTGGGCTCTAAATCGAAATTCAGAGCTTATTGCCATTCAGTTTCCACTGCATGAAGCAGAATCACCTCTAGGTGTCTTTGGCAGCTCCAAAGGTGTATCAGCCCCCAAAACTGTCTGACTAAATGTTAAATATGACAGAGCTATGGCAGCCCAGGGAAAGTGATAGCCCATTAACAGCAAAGCCGGAAGATGCTGAAGGGAGCACAGGATGTGGCACCATTTGGTTTACAGCTGCTGTTCTGGAAGCATAATGATCTGTCACAGAGTGGCTGTCTCTTCGTGTGAGAGGATAAGCACAAAGAAAGGTTAAGGAGGTTAAGGCAGTGCTGTTAGGTAATTGACTGGTGTCACAAAATTGAAGCTTAGAAATCTGGGAGAAGCAAAACAAAACCAGACCAGAACACACAGCAACTAAAGAATCCAAGGAATAAATACTTACTCTTCTTGAAACCCAAATAAACTTATCAAGATTAATTACTCTGTCTTTGAAAATTTTCCCTGCCAAATGTCCATTTTTCTCTGACAGATTCCCTCCTGATATACCTATATACCTGAGGCAGTCAGGATTCAAAGCCAAAAGACTTTTTCTAACAAAAAAATCCCCAGCACAACGAAGTAGCTAAAAAGAAAAGGAAACTAAACCCCACTAAACACACTCATGTGAAGGAAAACAAATACCAGTCTCTGTTTAATCCATGGCAGTGAACCAGCTGAACTGGTTCTCACTGCAGTCTCTGAACACCAAACTGGGTCTTTACCAGAAGAAACTCCCAGCACTTCAGAGGTGTCAGTGTGCTCAGCCTAACAGTAGCCAACCTCACAGATCAAAAAAATGGTTGGGGTGTGATTCCTCTCTGGAAAGGCAGACTTCGTATATTGTTAAATCCAGATGGTAAATGGGCCTCAAGAGGAAAAATCTCTTTGCACCCACTAGTTCCTGGCAGTCTGTCCTTGTTTAGTGCTCACACAAAAGGATATGTATGTGCTCATAGAATTAGTACAAACTGAGCAAACAGAGAGGAAAATGAATGCTTAATAGAGAGACTTTTCTGGGAAAATGATATTAGAGGAGCTTTAAGGAACTCAAATTTGCAGTCCTGTGATTCCTCTATCTGAGCAGAAGTGTCTCCAAGACACAGCATTCAAGCTAACAGTAATATTAAAGAAAAAATTGTGGGAAGTGAAGTCCTTTGATTGGTGTAACAAATATATTCAGAAAAAGTGATGCAGAGATACTTTTTTTCTGAGACAATGCACAATTAGCCTGAGGAGCTCATTATCGTAAGATATAAACTTTAAAGAGTATAATGAAATTCAAAACCAGATTGTATGTACAGAAGACATTAATATCCACTATGAATGGCAAGCAGGCAAGAAGTTGCTTTAGAAGGGCTCAAACCTAATCTTCATGCAAGTCCTACATTTTTTCCCCAAACATCATCAGGTAGGAACCTTCCTCTGGGCAAACCTCTTGCTCCTTCCCTATGAAATTGATGGCTGCAGCCTTTGCTAGGATACTCCATTAAGTGGGCTGTAGGGATAGGATTGTTCTCATCTAATTTTATTGATGTAGTAGCTGGTATCTAGTCTAAGCTGGCATTCTGCATGTCCTCTTGAGTCAGTGTACTTTCAGAAGTAGCTCCTGACAGTACCTACCATCCATCTTCTCCTATATAGAATCATCCCTTGGTGGACCCATGTCTCTCCTGATAAGATAGGGAAAGTGAAGGTGGGAGACAACTTCAGATCTACATCTACAGGTGGGTTTCTCAATGTGCATTAGATGTCAGAGCTTGCAATGCAGACACAGGAGGTGTAGTCATTGATTGGCATTCCCAAGAAGGAACTTTGCAGTTAGAGAGAGGATTGCCTTCCTCTTCTCTTCATCTTGGACCACCCACCAGTTTTGTAGGGATGCTAGGTGTAAAGGAGGGGTCATGCCTAGGCAGAGTAAACTTCTTCAGAAAGGCTGTCCTCCTTTCACTGAGGCTGCCAAGCAGCTTTCAGATGTCAGCCAAAACACTGTCTGGCAAGGCTGGGTTTTAGAGGCTGGTTAGAAATTACTGGTTCAGAGCAACTGCACACAGGTCCTCGCTCAGGGAGCATTTTGGCAGCATCACAGCACCAGTGGGCAGAGCACTATCCACCAACAATGGACAGGAGAGTGAAAAAAGACTTGCTCTCAGCTCTGGTTTTAGAGACATTTTCCCCTAATCCAGATACAAAGTCAAACTAGAAACAACTTGAAAGGATAACATCTATCAGAACTAATAAGAGCTAATCTAGCATGGAAGAGATAGCAACCAATTGAGTTGACAGACAGAGAAAGGAACAAAGTCTGTCCACAGCACACTGAGAATCTATACAATTATGATTCATAAATTATGAAACAGCTCACTGTGGAATAGAGATTCAGCCATAGTAACAGTTCTAATAAATGTTTGAAACCATGCCTTGATTTTGTTAGTGTTATGTATCTGACTACAACTCCAGTCCTTATGCCTTCCCAGAAAAAAAGAAAAAAATCCTTACCTGAACCTTCTGTTACTAATCGGAAAGGTTTCCTTCCAGGTAATCAGTTTATTTAAGGAACTAACAGATGGCTGGCTGCATGTATGTGTCACAGTTTTGAAACCGTCAGAGCTGAACTTATTCACTAGTCATACCTGTATTCATACAAGCTATGTTTTAAAATGGTAAGGATTATTAAACTCTTTCCTCTTGTACAGGTTTTTTTGTGGCTTTTCTAAGCTGTTTTCTATGTTCACTTGAATTTATAGCAATCAATATTTTGGAACAAAGGCTTTGGATTAATTCATAGCAACAATCTGTAGCAACTCACAAAGTGATTTGGTTCCCTTAAATTGTTCTGATTAAAAAAAATACTAAAACATTTCAAATGCCTAAAGTTGAAAAAAAAATAAAAGAGAGAAAGAGAGAAAGAGAGAAAGAGAGAAAGAGAGAAAGAGAGAAAGAGAGAAAGAGAGAAAGAGAGAAAGAGAGAAAGAGAGAAAGAGAGAAAGAGAGAAAGAGAGAAAGAGAGAAAGAGAGAAAGAGAGAAAGAGAGAAAGAGAGAAAGAGAGAAAGAAAGAAAGAAAGAAAGAAAGAAAGAAAGAAAGAAAGAAAGAAAGAAAGAAAGAAAGAAAGAAAGAAAGAAAGAAAGAAAGAAAGAAAGAAAGAAAGAAAGAAAGAAAGAAAGAAAGAAAGAAAGAAGGAAGGAAGGAAGGAAAGAAAGAAAGAAAGAAAGAAAGAAAGAAAGAAAGAAAGAAAGAAAGAAAGAAAGAAAGAAAGAAAGAAAGAAAGAAAGAAAGAAAGAAAGAAAGAAAGAAAGAAAGAAAGAAAGAAAGAAAGAAAGAAAGAAAGAAGAAAAAGGAAATACAAAGAAAAAAATACTGTGTGTTACAAAAATCTCAGGAGAGAAATTTATTTCTCCATGATAAGGAGGTAAGTCATGTATGACCCTGTAGTTCTCATGGAGGCCTTCCAAATTTCCTTCAGGGAGGCAAGGTGACAATTTAGCCCCAAAAGTAAACCGTGCCCAATAGCATGGATTTCAGAAATGTAAGGAAGTGAGTACTGACTCTTTGCTGGAGCCTTTCAGAGGCTTTCGACAAAGAGAGTGAGCTCCTGTTGGTGATGTCTTTGACCAGGGAGGCTCTGCACAGCTGGAAGGGAGACACAGCAGGGGACTGCTAGTGGGACACTTGGCACCTGGTATTTCTATATATGGGAGATTAATGCACTAAACCCACTGGCATCTTCCTCATGGATGTGTTAAAGACACATTACTTTAGCTATTGCCTCACCCATTTCGAGACATAAATTAGTTGGTTGATTAGTTTTGTTGAGTAACTTGAGTTGTAAAGAAGCAAAACATTACATCTGTGTTGGCTGGTTAACAATTGCTCTTTGTAGAGGCTCTGATCTTGCCAACATCTCCAGCAGACATTGTGCAACGTGCACCAGCAGGAGAAGGCAGGAATGCTTCCAGGCTCTATGATGTTTTATCAGGGGAAGCAAGTTCTGGACAGCACAGTGGTCTCCCTTACACTGAGTGCAGTGAGGAATCCAGATCAGTCCTGAAGATCTTAGCAGCTGGGGTGAGGGAAAGGCTCTGGTACATCTGCAGTACATCAGACTTTCTTAAATGAGCCCTCAGAGCATGGTCAGACATTGCAAGAGGTCCAAAGAGTCAGACAAGCTAATTTTCCTTTCTCTGTATATGCAGGGAGACCTCCACAGCTACCTGATTCCCTCTCTGCTTGTCCCAGAGAAGAGGAAGAGGAGCTGAGGAGGGAGGATGTGAGTCAGAGATGTGGCATTTGCACACCCTCCCTCACCTTGAACTCCACTGATGTGCAGCAAAAATAATTCTGGACCTCTGGAAGTAGACAGTAAACAGTTTCCTTAAAATATGAAAGCTTTTTTCTTTGGCTGTGTTGCCAAATTTGTGCTTCCAAACAATGTCATTCATTGTTCACATCGTCTACCCAACTTATCTGACACCATAACATTAGTTGGTAGCAGGCAATACAGCTTTGCTTTTGCTTATTTGTAATTTTTTTCATTTATTATGGGGACTGGCACCTCCGTAATGAAGCTCATCTAGGCTCTACTTCAGAGGAAGAAACCTGGAATTTGCTACGGGGATGGTAGCAAGGGGAACTAATGAGCAAAACAAAGGTGGTTTGTACCTGCTGAAGCTAATGAGCTGGGTGAAGAGGAGCTGGGGATTTGCTACATTCAGTGACTGCACTACAGGACAGAGGTAAGGTGCTGGCAGGTCCCAGACTAATGAGTAAAAACAGGCTGGATGTTACTCTTAAGAAACAAATATATATATATATGCATATATATATATTTATATATGAGGATATAAAGGTTTGGAAGGGAGAACAACTAACCATTTTACTGATGGCTGCACTAAGTCACCCATGCCAAGTCTGCAGGTGCTGAACTGTGGAGCTGAGTGTTGGCTTAGCAGGAGAGCAAACTGGCTTCCTTGCCACAGGGAGTGAGAGGGCAAGGACACATAAAGGAGCAAATAAAACCATGATCATCCCAAGGGCCCTGCAGAGAGGATAACAAGACACTGGTGTCCCACCTGTCTGGGACAGAAGGGAATTATTGAACAGTGAGAAGCTCTCCTGGGTACAGCAGTTAAATCAAACTTAGTAGATCAAATATGTTGTTGTTTATGGGCAGTGAGAGCAGCTGCTGTGGAACATGTCACACCTGTGCTGCAAATGTCTTCGTCCCTAAGTCTTTGTGTCATGGTTTAACACTGGCCTGGCAATTAAACCGAATGACAGATGCTCTCTATTAATCCCCCTCTCCTCCCTGATAAAGGAAGGAGAGAGAATAAGGGAGAGAGACTTATGGGCTGGAAACTAAACCACAAAGTTTAATGAAACAGTAATGAGAAATAGGAAAAATTACTAAATATATACAAATATACAGGAAAAGTGATACAACGTTCCTCCCCCCTCTCTCCAGTAACTCTCATGTCACCACCAAGGCTGCAGGGCAGCCCTGGGAAAGTCCAGGCTGGAATCCTGGAGTCGGCAGCAGTCGGGAGCTGGAGGCAGGAACACACAGATTCAGGCTGGCAGGGATCAGGACCACAGGCAGAGGAACGGATGGAATCCTCCCAGGATGCTGAAGCAAAACAGGGAACAGGCGAGGAAGGGAAGCGGGAATGGCAGGAAGGGCAGGAAGAAGAGTTTGACCCTTGTGATCCCGCAAATTTATACTGAGTATTAGGTGTATGGGATGGAATACTCTGTTTGGTCAATTCTGGCATCTATCTTGTCCGGTCCTCCCCAGAAGAGGAGTTCAGGTGGGGCCTCCTTACTCCTTCTGGAAGGTAAAATGTTCCTCAGAGCTGATCAGTGTCCTTGGCTTTGCACACCAGTCTCTAGCAGTAAGTATAAACATTGAGTGTTATCAGGCCTAGAAGCAGACACTGTCTGAGAAACTTGCTGTTAATTTCAGTAAGTGCAACTACTTACGAGAGACTTAGCTGAAAGCAAAAGTACAAACCAGAAAATCACCTTTATCCTGTCCCAAACCAGGACACTTTGAAACCTTACAGGAATGGCCTCTGGCTGGTGTTGACTGATGAGCTGCAGCTGGAATGGTTTGGGAAGATAGTAGTTGCCCCAGATCTGAACCAGCCCAGGAGCTACTGTAGTTATTTGACAGCAAAGACAACTCAGTTCCATTCTGGGAGTATTCCCTGTACTGTTTATTTTTCAAATGAGTAATGATTCCTGAGAGTTTCCTTCACAATGGACCCTAAATCCTTTACAGTCTTGCTCTTACTATCTGTAATTTGTTGCTACTTCTCTTACAACACATTCAGATTCAACAGCTACAAAAAGCTCAGGAGCAAAACATCGCCCTTTGATCACAGTAGTTAAGAAAGCCATGAAAGCTATTTATTTCTATGAACACACATGAGAAATACCATCTCTTTTTGGATTAGTCAGCTGTCCACTAACTGGACCTGATTTCTAGAAAAATTAATCTGTTAGTCACAAGCACCTGACAAATAGTTTGCATACAACAAAGCTTAGCATGAGGGATTTGTCAGCTTGTTTGCACACAGCTTGTTATTCACCTTATTGTGTGACCAGCCACTTCTAATATGTTACACAATTCATTCTCTTTGTTTCCACAGAGCAACTATGAATAGGAGAAAACCAAATGGTTACATATCTACATGCATACATATATGTTAGTAACAATATTAAGAAAATAATTCTACAACAGTTCATTTTTGTGAAAAGTCAGGTATCTTTGAAAAGACATCTGAATAATTAACAGCGATGACTCACAGCACATGGCCATGAGCATGGCCTTCTATTTATAACAATATTTCTAAATTCATCTCCTTCTTAATAACAGCAGTAGCAGCTGAAAAAAAAATTACTTCATTAGGCATTCCTTTGGATAAACTCATACATGTGGTAGTACTTTTCTTCATTCTTATTGGTTTCAGCTTATGAGAAATTCATGGGAAGAAAAATGTAATATCAAGACTCCAAATTTTTCAGTCAACAGAGGCAGTTAGCCACTAACATGCTCATTGAAATTAATGAGTTCTGTGGCTAAATTCCCTAGTAAGCTTTGAGACTAATCAAACAAGATATTTTTAAATCTGTACCTAACTGCATGACTCATTCTGATAGACTGGCTGTGATTCTTCATGGATTTTTGTTCCACATTCCCTCCTGCTCCTTCCACTTGTCTAACCTTTCCATCCTCTGCCTTGGCATTCTGCTCATGTGCTAAGTAATGTGTTTTTTCATATCAGATATTGAGGCCTTGTATCACTTTATCTCAATTTTAGGGGCAATCAATTGAAGTTATGGAGAGATATAAGGCCTCTACATCACCCTGCTATCAGATACACTTTGCTGTTTATCAATTAAAGGTCAGACGGGTTAGTGAGAAAAAGGTCTCTGAAATGCTGATCTGATAGCATTATTACAGCTTTTGCTTTGGCATGGTGTTAGCAGTATGCCAACTGTATAAACTACTAAACTGTATATGTACTACTAAACTGTATATGTACAACTATGTAGCATAGTGTATAGAAATGGAAGACAAAATGTAGGGTTCCTTGCTAAGTAAATTCTGGAGCTAAAATAAGTATAGATAAGTATGCATTTATAATGCTTTGGGAACAGATCTTTCGTTAAAGAAAGGAAATTCTGATACCCCTGCTTTCACTGAACTTCCTAAAAAGGTCAGATGAAGACTTGTGTGGGAGTATCTGTGGGAGTAAAGATATCTGGCTTTGCTGGTATTGTCAGGGCTCTGCTACGTGAAAGCATCTGGAACAACCCTCCTCACTGAAAAATTTGATGTGAGGCCCATTTGAAAATTTCACTTGTTCTACAGCAAGGCCAGGGCCATCTGTACAAAGCACAGATGCCTCTGCTGCAGACTGCTAACAGCTCCACCCTCATCCCTGGAAGGGTTGCTGTCACAATGCTTTCCTGGACAAAAAAATTCCCTCAGTAAGGTACCCAGCCCATAAACAAGAAATGAAAGGATGGGTCACTTTTTCCTCTTCAGCTCAGTCACACTGGTCAAGTTGGTGAATACTGGACTCAAGACAGTGCTGTTGTTCTAAGCCTGAAGTGCAGCCTTTTGGGGCCAGTCGTGATGGTGGTCCTTCATGTGGAGCTGCAACTGCCAACAATGCCCAGGACCAGCTTCATGACAAGACTTTAAAACATCCATGCCAGGTCAGATCATGACAAGCCCCTGCCCTCCTTCTTCACACACTCCTTCCTCAGACTTCTCAATGCATCCTAAGAGGCGAGGGAGGCACGATTTACCCTTACAAGCACTGTGTCAGTATGTCCCTGTCACATTAAACACATCTCAGTGCTTTACAGCTCTGCCTTCAGAGATGTTAACAGCCATTTTTCCTGTTACTGTTATAGCTGTAACAACAAATCTGGCACAGAGTTGGACACTGCAGTGTCAAGGTGTAGTAGCAGCTGATAATGATTCACTGTGTACCAGAGTGTTGCAGCACTGGGACTCTCCATTTTCATTCATCCCTGATCCTCAGATAAATAAACCATCCTGTTCTTGTGATGTATTGCAGATTCTCCATTAGTTACTGCTCAATCTTGTAATGCATGTGATTGCAGTTCAGTGTGAGAGATGGCTCCTGTTAGTGCTTGGTGGTGACAGAGCCCTGCTAGAATCTGGGGACCAGCCCTGAGACTGCAGGCAACAGAAGAGCAAATTCCTCCACATTGTGCTTCAGCCCATCCTGTGACCAAGTCAGATGCAAGGAATGCTGCCCCAGGACTCACTCCCTGTTAATTGCACTCCTAGGCACAAGCAGAGAGACAGTGAATTTCTTCACCTGGGGGCTCAAGTGGAGACCTTAGGAACAACAGACATCAGAAGCAGATCATGGGTCATGCTGGGGAACACCAACATCAAGAAATGCTTCCTCTGTCCCTCCTGTGTGCCTGACTGGGGGGCTGTGCTCTAACTTCCTTATTAAACTGACTGGTGCAAGAAAAACATTTTTCCCCAAAATTGTGCTATCTGGGAACTCATTAAAATATCATCACTGATGAATCCTCCTCATTGTCATGAAATTGATGTCTCGGGTTACTGAGTCTTTTTGCCAGACTTTTTGAGGACCAAGCAACTGCACACTGTGGAGATATTTCCAGCAAGGATAGCAGAGGTGGGATTCACAGGCACTTTACTGTCTGCCATGGGAGCTGGGGCTGTGGAATTTGATGATGGACCTGTCTGGTTCCATGCACATTGTCACTAACCCTGAGCATCGCGAATGCCTATGCATGATGTGGTAGATTCAGGTGTGCAGACATGTTGCCATGCAGACACCATGATTATCTTTTTGGAAGTAAGGAAGAGGATCTGAAATACTTTTGTCAACAGTGGACAAAGACTTTTCTTGCCTGCAGATTCAAAACATCACAGCCTTTGCCAAAACAGACTTATGGAAGGGTCCAGGAGGGTTACAGAGCCAGTAAGAAGATCTTTGAGAACCCAATTAAATGTTCTGAATTATTGGGAAGTTATTGGAAGGCAATAAAATTACTCTAAAGAAATTCCTCTTCCCTTGATGCAGCTGAGGAGGGACACTTGGATTTGTGTCACTTAGTATCAAGTAAGTAGTGATAAAGGGGAGGGAAGAGAAAAAGAAGGATGCTCAGGGAAGAAGCATCTGATAGGTAGGATGGGGAGTGTTAGTGTGGGTAGCTTTCTGTGTTACATTACTGTGCCAGTAGTGTAAACTGGGATTTAGCTTGGCCGATCCAAGAAAAGATGATGCCTCACTGTTAGCTCATTTTACATTTTTTATAGAAGCAAATCATTAAACACAAGTGTATACAAGAGAAAATCTTTTCTTTCAGATGAAAAATAGTCATAATATTCAGTACTATACCTCAGCCTTAGTGGGTTTTGATGTCTTTTTTGTTAAGGGCTAACATCATATTAAAAATAGCCACCTAGATTCCTAGAGTAATTGGAAATAATAGAATAATATAATGGTAATATACCAAAATTACTTGTAAAAGTTTAAAGTACTACATGGAAAACATCTTTTCTTCAGGACTTTTGATCCACCCCTACAGTTCTGCAGCAAAGAAATAATTTTCTATTATATATTACAGATGAGGCTGTTAAATTTCTTAACACACTAACTGCAACAGTGTCTTGAGTGAATTTTTCTGAACTGTTCTCAGAATAATTCTTAAGGCCAAGGTTCATGACAAGAGAAAGACCTAGCATTTTATTTCTTCTCTTCTGAAACCAATTTTTCTGCCTGCTGCCTTTAGCAGTTAATCACCTGAAAGCCTTTGCCACAAACCTGTCTTGTTCTGTTCTGCATCTATTGATAGCACACGGGACAATTTACAAAGCTGGCTGATGGTATGACTGTCATGGCAAAGGTCCTGCCTTGCCTTTCATATAGGTACAAATGAAGATTGAATCTGTTGCACTGAATTATTTTGATCCACCAGTTTAAAACCAAGAGATGTCTGGAATGCTGGGAAGCCATCACTATACTGATTCTCTAGAAGACACTACCATCGACAAGTGTTTTTTCATCCATTATTCCCCTTACTGTACTGATAAGGATAGACAGACAGGTATTGTATGGAGCTAAATCTTGTCATTTATCAGAAAAATTGCTTTTCTTCTGGTGAGGGGCTAAAAGAACATGTTGATTATTTTGAAGACAATTTAAAATATTTACAACAAAGACTATGCGTATCAGTAAAGGATACTAAGAAACAAAAAAATCTCCCCTGCAAAGGAGTTATGAAAGCACCCTTTCAGAATTGCCCAGAACAAAATTGGTACTCCCAGAAAGCCAAGTTTGGCAGACCTACCCCTGGGGAAAAAAGATCAGAGATGGGAAAGATTTATAAGATCATCCAGCCCATCTTCCCAGAGAATAGAGCATTGTTTTCCTGAAGTGCATTGTTTCTAGTTCTTTGACTAGTTTTTAGAAGATCTAAGTGATGAATGGGATTTTTATCATTAACCTTGAGAAACGATTTCAGAGCTTAACAAATCTCAGTGTCAGGCTTCTCCACATTAGCGCTGCTTCTTTGTCAGTAATTTCAGGTTTATAACAGTTGCTTTTTCCCCAAAGTCTAGGCTCCTTCAGAGTTTACGAACAGGATTAGATACTGCAGATAGATCTTGACTATCCATCCTCATACAGGTGCTTTTCTTCCCCTGCAAGCAGTCTCTTGGAAAAATGAGAGTATTTCTTCACCAAAGTGAGCAGGGAAATTTCTATCTGGCCCTGAACTGAAAATTATTGGCATGCCATCTGACTTGCAGAAAAAAAACTTGTCCGTGACCCCTGTGCTTTGTAATTGGAAACAAAACTCAGGATAAAGCTTAACTTCTGGAGCCACAGAGATGGGCCAGCTTGGCATTTCACAGGATGGGGAACGCACATGCTGCAGGAGATGAGCTGTCAGCTGCCAGGATGGAAACATTTTACAACAAAGCAATTGTAATATCTGATCTTCCTTTGTTTGGTTGTTTTTTTGTTTGGTTTTGGGGGGTTTTTTTGTGTTTTTTTTTTCCCATTGATTTAAGTGTTTGCTTAACTCTTAAGTGCTCTCTTCATTCCAAGGGATTTGGACAGTATAATAGAAGAACCAGACATATGTTCAAAAAAGATGAGTACAGACTGGAAATGAGCAGGAAGGGACTGTGGAGACAAGAAGCTCAGTGTGCTTCTTGGGCACTGTAAAGATTGACAGACTGGTTTCTGTCCATGCACACAGCATGCAGGTTACCATCAGGAAGAAGATAGGTGCTGCTTGGCCTTCTGGACAACACTGTCATGCAAATAGTGTGCAAACCTTGTTGTGAATGAATTAATGTTGGAATATAGAGACATTCTCTTCATATGTGGGGAGAACAGATGAATGGTTTTAAGAAGCAATTCAGCCACTGACAGGGATGACCTGATCAGTGAGAAATGAGAAGCAATGGCCTGACTGGTCAATTATGTTAGTTAAAGGACAAAAATTTCTAAGTTATTTTCTGTCAGCATCACCAAAGTGGCACAAAGATTTACAATCCTCTCTTGCACTGTTTCATAGATAACACATCACAATAGATAACATAGATAATCACAAATTTCCATTTAATTAAATCCATTTAATTACAAAATAGCAAAATCGTTTCTTTGTTGTTCAGAGGCCAGTACAACTCTTCACAGTACACAGGCTTCATTCAACATATCATTTGTAGTAAGGTTTGATTTTTGTGAAGTAGAATAGAGCTTCAGATGGATTGCCACAATTTAGAAAAAAAAAAGAAAATCCAACAAAAAAAAGGCAACACCCCTGTTGTGCTTACAATGTGTGCAGAAGATGTCAATGAAAATTAACTCCTGAAGAAAATAAAAAGAACTGTTTTGGACCCACCAGGTCATTTTAAATTAAGTTTGTTTTGGGGCCCTTGAGTTTCCATCTTGCCTTACCATTTATGGTTTATAAGTAAGGCAACTTACGAGCAAGAGGAGGAATTCCTCATGCTTTTTCTTATGATAGGTATTTGTGTCCAAGTCTTGGTCTTGAGGTGGATGTTGAGAAAGATGCCTCTGCACAGGGGAAGGACAGGCAGGATCTTAGATCTCCTCAAGCCACAGACTGGACTACCACTGACCTGGGAACCATGCTTCTGCTTACCCCTGTCACTTCAAGCATTGCTTTATGGCAGAAGAGAAAGAAGCAGTTTTTCTTTAGCTTGCATCTACTGATAACAGTGGGGTTGTGAAGAGATAAGTGTGATTGGATTGTCTTCCCTCCACTTTGGATGAAGAACCAAATCCAAATGGATTTTTCCTAAGGTGAATTTAACAAATGGAAAGGGGAGGAGATGGGAAATCCTGATCTCAGTAAAGATGGCTTAGCTGAATAAACATAAATGTCTGTGATATTTGCGATGCCCTTTGGTGTTTAAGACATCCTTCTGGGGCTGCCCAATATAATACAGGATAGACACCTGTGTTTAATCAGAAGCTTGAGTTGGAGGCTGAGAGGAATGCCCTAGGGCATCTCAGATGGCAGATTTATATATTTAGATAAACAAATTTTCCCAACACTGCCCAAGTATGCATCACACAAAGCACCAGTACAGCAGCAAATGTGATGGGGTAGAGGTACATAACCACAGGAAACCAAAGAGGGATGTACCTGTGCTTGTGTTAGAGAAACCCCAAACGTATATGCTTCAGTTGATCTGACTCCAGTTCTCTCTTCATATATAATGTGGTCCAAGGTGTACTGGTGTGACAGGGGTACTGTCAGTCCTTAAAAATATGTGAAACTTGGCTGGACAAGGTCCTGAAAAACCTCCTCATATATCAAAGATAGCCCTGCTTTAAGCAGGGCCCATGGCCTCCTGAGGCCCCTTCCATCCTCAGGTATTCTGTGATTCTGTGATTCTTCCAATGATAGGAAGGTGGAGGGGAGAACGGTGCTGAAATGAGGATGATCTTTGTCTTGGGGTAATGCTTGCTTGCTATCTGACAGTCAGATAGTAACTTTTGGGAGCTAATGCTGAATCTGCTTTTTTATTTAATATCAACATTAGGTGGAAATTAGTGATACAAAACAAGTGTCTGGCTGATATAATCTGTAAAAATCTTCATATAGACATGAAAATTTCAGCCTAAGATCTCTGAAGAAGATTAGATAAAAGATAGGAAACAGAAGACAGGAATACAAATCATTTATCAAAGTAAAGGAATATGACCAGTGGGGATCTACAGGGAGATGTGCTTATGGCCCATTCTGCTCAACATATTTATCAATGATCTGGGAAAGAATGGCAAACAAAGGTAAAATAACAGAGACAAAGTCCAGCTCAGAAGAGTTACCCTCGCAATAAAATGGCAGATGAAATTCAGTGTGAACAAATAATACTCATGAGTGAAAAATGGACCTGAGCTTTCTGTGTGAAATGATGAGCTGATATAGAAACAGAACAAGGCCCTGACAGGGTTAACTTCTATAATGAAACAGACCAAGGCCCTGACAAGGCTAACTTCTGTCTCGAAGATAATTCAGAGTGTAGATTCTGTTCTTAAAACAAGACATTGCCAAGGCTAACCAGGCACCAAAAGAATGTAAACACCTATAAAAAAGAACATAAAGATGTCACAACTAGCAGATAAGAGACAAAGTTACGGCTAGAGTCTGATATCGTCTTGCAACAACATAGTGGAGTCGGCAAAATCAAGAAAGGTAAAAAAGTTCAAGCCTGAAGAAGACTTTCTTACTTCATCCAATGACCCCCTGAAGACCTCAGAATATCTCCCCAAAAGATGACTCCACACAGACTCTGTCTTTTATGAATATCAAAATGACATGTTCCAATCTCATGAATACGTATGTAAAGGTATGGCAACCTTCCCTAAAACTGTATAAATTACCTAACATTTTACTAACACCCCGGAACTCGTTGTTCCTGGGGGTTCCCCAACGTTGCAATAAATACCTTTTGCTGTTTAAAGGCTCAAAACTCTCTCTCTAAACAGTTTTGTTAGGCCTTTTGGGCTTCTGTATGCCTTTAGCACTCAGGAACAGGGCTGTAACAGACATTAGTTTTGTAAAAATTTTCTCAGTGCTCAATGTGCTTGGAAAAACAGATCTAATATTAAGAGTTTCTAAGAAACAGATAATGAACAGAGGAGATGATTATGTCTCTTTATAAATACCACATCTGGATGTACAGTTCTGTTCCCTGTCTCTCAAAGGGAATATAGTAAGACTCAGAAAGGCTCAGAGAAAGGCAACAGGGATGATAAAGGTATGGAACAACTTCCCCCAAAGGAATAATTAACCAGATAGCAGACCTCAAGGACTATCAAGGGGATACATGATAGAGGTCTGTAAAACCATGAGTGGTCAGATGTGGGTACATAGGTAATTATTATTCCCTGTCTCTTCCAAGAAAAAGATTAGTGGCTGTTAAATGAAGCTAGAAAGTAACAAGTTCAGTGTACAGAAACAGATGTCTCTTCAGGTGTCGTGTGGCTGAGCCACAGAGCATCACGCCACTGGTTGTTCTGAGTGTCTCATGTGGATTCAAGAGCTGACTGGCAGATTATGTGGACTCAGGGGGAAAGAGGATGAGTTTATGGAAGAGAAATCTTTTGACAGCTACAGAACATAAAGATGCGAGTATTGATAATAAAATCTTAAGGGAGGAAGCATTATATGTTTGCCTCCTGTATTTAAACTTCTCCCTAAAAACCATCTTGGCCATTTGCAAAGGTAGGAAACTGCTGGAGGCTGTCTGTCCCAGTACAGTGACTCTGACTTTCTCATATTCTGTTATTCCTGGAGTCCTACAATGAAACTGTCTAGCAAAATGCTTTGCTAGACATCCCCAGTAAAGATGTTCAGAGTAAAGTAGTAAAGATAATAAAGCTAGTACCTTCCTACCCACCATATTTGCATAAAGAGCAAAAAATGCATATTTGGGAAACGACTAGCAGAACTTCCATATTAAACTCAATTATATTCAGTTACTAAGCAGGATAGAGTAAAACTTGTAGTCCAGCCCACTACAGGACAGAGCACAGCTGCACTGCCCTAGGGTCAGGACAAGAAACAAACTCTCAACTAAACCCAACAGTAGAGCACAGTACATTCAGTAGATAGAGTCCTTATCCCTTAGTACTTGAAATAAAAAGGAGGGAACTTTGCATAATAAAGCAGTAGTTAATTGTTTTCCGACATGCGTAGTAATTACTAATTTGTCAAATTAGAAAACATGGACTATCCTAAAGTTATCTCAACCTAACCAGCAGCCTGGTCTCATGGGAGGTGGCCACAGCCATGCAAGGGGGTTGGAACTAGGTGATCTTTAAGGTCCATTCCAACCAAGACCATTCTATGAGTCTACATTTCTCTTCCAGGTCTATTTTGTGCAGTTCAGGGATTTTCTAGGTCAATTAATTCAATGTATTTTTAAAATGGAATTTGACACAAATCTGCTTCTATGTTTCTTCAACAGTGACCATAAACTCATGGATTCTTTCTTTCAAATAATTTCAGTTTTATATGCTTTCAATTAGAGTATTATAAAACATTTATATCTTCTAGCTGCAAAGCATTGAGGACATTTACTTTATAAAAGACACTCTACATAGTGAGTTTGTGCTGCTCATCACTGCTGTATTGCTTGCAGTCTTGCCTGAAGTTCTGTCTGTTTGCCAGCTGTTTGTAACAAAGTCCCTGGATTTCATTGAATGTTCCCATATGGATGCCTTTTTGGAGCTAAACCCTCTGAGTCTGTGCTGTCTGTTAACAAGGTGATGCAGATGATGTATACAGTATGATATAAACAAAAGCATGGGGGGCAGTCCTGTGATTATTTTGCCACAGCATTCCCATATGGCCACATGGGATTGCACCATTGCTCCCAAAGGGGCAGCTCATGTTCTCCAGCCTCAGAGAGGTTTCATGGGTATGGGCATGTGAGGACAAGGGCGCTGGAATGGGTGAAACAGGGATCAAATGGGGACTGTGGATGGCTGTTCTACCTGAACAGTGCAAGAATAAAAAGCAATGCAAAAAACTGGACACCACGATATATGCTGTAATCCCTGTCTTTCTATACTTCTTGCTTATGTCCTTTTTCTAATCAGTTTGGGCCAGGTCCTCAGAAATATTTACGCAATGAATTGAGAGGAACTTTGATAAGCTAGACTTTAGGTCCCAGTTTTGAAACTTTGACACCTAAACACCTTCTGGTCTGACCATTCACTATAAATAAATAACATCAGGGATCCTTTCCCACAGGAAATCAAATCTGGGACCTTTCTGTGATCCCTTCTGTGATGACCTTTCTGTGCCAGGTTTTGCTCAGATTGTTTTCTTCACAGTAGATACTAGGATGCTATGTTTTGGATTTGTGCTGAAAACAGTGTTGATAACACAGGGATGTTTAATTATTACAGAGTCCACTGTTTTCTGCTTCTCAGACCACCCCACCAGAGAGTAGGCTGGGGGTGCACAAGGTGTTGGGAGGAAACACAGCTGGGACAGCTGGCCCCAAAGGGACATTTCATACAGTATGATGTCATGCTCAACTTATACAGCTGTGTGGAAAATAAGAAAGGGGGGTGACATTCAGAGTGATAGATTTGTCTTCCCAAGTACCCATTACCTGTGATGGAGCCCTGCTCTCCTGGAGCTGGCTGAACACCCGCCTGCCCATGGGACGTGGTGAATGAATTCTTTTTTTGCTTTGCTTGTATGTGTGTTTTTTCCTTTACCTATTAAACTGTCTTTATCTCAACCCACAAGTTTTCTGACTTTTACACTTCTGATTCTCTTCCCCATCCCTCTGGCAGGACTCAGTGAATAGCTGTGTGGGGCTGAGTTTCTGGCTGGGGTTAAACTATGATACACACACTCACCATGAGATTCAGTAAGAGGCCTCTGTAAAGCTCCATTTGCACATAACAAGGTTTTGTGGAACTGCAGCTACAAACACTGCTTCTCCTGAAAGTGCTTTTGTACTTGTAGCTGTCATTTTCCTGCCAAACCCACACCTTGAACTATCCCATTTAATATACTCACTGGACATCCTTCCCCCGTTTATTGGCAATATTTTTCTTATTAATTGTGCATACTTGGTTTTAAAGAATGGTGTCTGCCTTTCCCTACGTGTGTCTGCAAGGAATATTTCTGCATCCTGCGTATTTTCCCTGACATGTTTATGACTTGATGGCTACTGTAAAAAAATGGAAGACATATTATGGACTTCTGAAAACCAGGCGGGCACTTTGCAGTTTTAAGATTGTACCTGATTGTATAGTTAAAATAAATGTACCTGATATCAGCTTTATTACTCCTATTAGACGGTCTAATGGCTTGATGTGCAGGAGTTCTTCCAGCAGATTGTTAAAGGGAAAACACTGACTGCTCAGTTCAACCCCGCACTCAGTAGCACCCAGGGAGCAATGAGGGGCTCTGCAGAGCTCTCAATGCTCAGCTGGGGCTGTATCAGGGCTCAGAAGTCAATCTCTTGCCTCCAGATACTACATTTGACACGTGATAGAGTGTCAAAAAGAAGTTAGCACAACAGAAAGGAGAAGGTCTACAAATGTTGTTTGTGGTCACTGTCAATTTCTGCTTTTAATTTAAAATATCACATCTTGGATGCTGGAAAGGCTCCCCTCTGAGTGATGCTGTAACAGACACACAGGACAGGTTTATTCAATGGTGCTGAAACTCTTTTCAATAAACATACCTGTGTGATTTGAAACATGCTACAATCATTCCTGACTGACAGCTGTATAAAGGAATGACTGTGGCAATAGTTACAGTTCCAGTTACACTGATAAGACCCTCATTTGGTCAGAGAAGCCCTGCTCTGTCTGTCTCTTTGTTGGAAAGTGGTATGGAGACCTGTTGTTATCAGTGCTGAGGGAGGGGGAGAGAGGGTGTTGTTAACAGTTCAGCCCAAAGGAGTTGCTATCAGAACAGGCTGATATGGATGCACCTCAAAAGAATGAGTGGCTTACCACTACTTAACAAAGATGATGAAGTTTTGAGGAAAATATAGAGGGACACATGAGAACATGAAGCATAGTGGGAGTCAACTAGTAATTTTTAGTGGATGTAATTTTTCCTGCTCATGATGGGTCTGAAAGTGACAGGAAAAATGTTGGCAGCATGGAAAGCCCTATGAATACTCAACCATAGGTGCACATCTGTACTCCCAGATCTGACACTTCCTATGGCCAAAGGAAAGAGGGAGATGCCATGCTGTTAGACCAGAGAAAAAACTGACAGAAAACCAGTACTTTATTTCAGCTAAGATCTCTGGAATTTCCCATCAAACAGGCCACAAAACTGAAAAGAAAACTTGAGCTTTTGAGTCAGTGCTTTTGAGCCAAGGTTCTGCTGAGCATTCTTATAAAGAAATAAGTTTGTTAATTTTTTCACCTTGACTAGGTTTTAATCAGATCCTGTGCTCAGATGAGCTATTTTAGCCACTGTAACTCAGTGGCCCAGGAGAGCTCAGCTCAGATGCTGCATTTGATCTGCAGTGAAATTGTTCTTCTTGCTCAATTTCCCAGCTGGGCTGCCTCCAGCACAAAGGGTGAACTGATTTGAGAGAATTGTCCTTGGCTCATTCAGGATCAAAACATAGGTTTTGCCTGGTTCCATTTCTTTCCTTTACCCACACTGTTGAAGTATCCCTGAACCTCCAGTATCAGGTCCCCAACAAGTGATAATTGAAAGTAGCAAAATGCACCCCAGGAGATTTCATTTGGGCAGATACCAGAGGATCTGTTGAGATAAAAGAAAAGATGAAAGACAGAGAAGGGAGTGCTTCAGCTTACCCAAGGTGAAGTAGGAAGAAAAAGCAGTAAATGCAATGTGTGTTTCCTGGGTGGACACATTACTGGAGAAGAGGATATTTGTTCAGCCTGGAGAAGAGAAGACTCCAGGGTGACCTGGTTGTGGTGGTTCAGTACTCAAAGGGGGCTCAAAAGAAAAATGGGAACAAACATTTTATGAGGGCCTCTTGTGATAGCACAAGGGCTGATGGTTTTAAACTAAAAAAAAAAGGGACAATTTAGACTATTTATAAAGAAGATATTTTTTACAGAGAGAATGGTAAAATACTGTCACAGTTTGCCCAGAGAGGTGATAGATGCCCCATCCATGGAAGCATTCAGGGTCAGGCTGCATGGGGCTCTGAGCAACCTGATCTAGCTGAAGACATCCTGGATCACGACAAGAGGTTTGGACTAGATGACCTTTAAAAAGCCCTTCCAATCCAAATTATTCTATGATTCTAAGATTTTGATTCAAGATTTGATCCAAAGCAAACAGCGAAGAAAAAACCTTATTAAATTCCAGCTGCGGGGAAAGTCCTGCATGTCAGCCTTCCAGAGAGACCTGATTTAGTGTTTTCTGAAAACAGTGTGGAGCTGGCACTGAAGTTAGGACAGTCAAAGGAAGTAGACATCCATCTCCTTTTATTGTGAGGGATTGGGTGGATCCACAAATGTTCAGCAGCAAAAAAGAGCGGGTATCTGGGGATTTGCAGTTCTTTTTGGGTAAGCAGCAACTCCATGGGGACATCAAATACCTAATACATATTAGGTGGATATGGATTAATGTGTTCTCAAATTCAAAAGATTTTAAGAAGGCATGCTGAGACTTGCCTATACCTAAGGAGGATTGTGATATCAAACAGGCTACACTTCCAAAGCACAGATGGATTATCTAGTCTGAAGGTAAGATATTAGAGTGGCCTGTCTGAACTGTCAGACCCTGAGTGCATTTGGTCTAGAGAAAATCAATGAACAAAAATTTTTATCACATTTCTTATATTTTCAATACACGGTTACTCCTTTTGCAAAAAGAGCCCTCTTTCTGTGATGATGTATATTTCTCTGTTCCTTGATAAAACATAAAAGAAGAAAGGCTCATGACAATGCTAGGAAAAAGATCATTAAAATAGTTCTGGCTCTAAAAGTTCAGAGTGAGTTTGCAGTGAAAGTTTGTGAGTGGGAAATGATGCATTTCTCATTAAGTCCAAACCAGTTCTCCTGTCCCTGTTGATGATCTGCCCTTGTTTCAAACCAATTAAACTGGAAATAATCTCTCTGTTGATTTGAGACATTCTGTCTTTGTTACATATAGCTCCTTTTGTGCACAAAGTCCTAATGGATTTTTTTGTAACCTACATCCATATTGGAGAATAATAATCTTTGTACAAAACTCAGAAGATCTGGTTCTTGGACCAGACAACTCTGAACTTGATTCAGGGCCAAATGAGGGAAAACTGAAAGGCTCCCATTGACTTCACTGTGTATTAGATCAGACTGTCACTGTCTACATTCAGCCAAGGACATATAGTAGCTAAATTAAGGCCTACAATGGGAATGAGCTGAAAAGCTCAATGACAATGCAGTACATGTTCCTTTTAGCACCTGTCTTTGGTGAAGGGCAGCTGAAAAGCTTTACAGAGGAAAAATTTTTCAGGAGAAATTCAGCAGAATGAGTATTCAACATTACCTAATTCTAAAGATACTCTTAAAAGGGTTGTGGGGTTTTTGTTTTCATTTTGGCTTTTGTTTGTTTTGTTTTTTTCCTGTATAGAGGATAGATTATTGAAAGACTAAAAAAAAAAAAACAACAAAAAAACAACAAACCACCAACAATGAACAAACAACAAAACAACAAATCCACAACAAAATGAACAAACAAACAAAAACAGGTTAGGAAATTAATCAGATGGATATATAAGTTAATTTATCTGTGTGTGACTCCAAATACTGCTGCATTTGGCTGTATGTGCTGAGAGATACATCTGTTGTCAGGGAGACTCTAGGATATTTTTGACTGGAAAGCCACAAAGCCCCATAAGTAAAGCAGTTAAGCAGTGAGTATAAATTCTGTGGTAAAGTGAGCTTAGAGTGCTTACTCTACAGCTTGCTTGTAAAAGTGCTGTGCTGTAAATTCCCAAATCCTTTAACAAAGTATTCAGTTCCTGAGAGTCAGGGTCGAATATTGAGCTCATGGTGATACAGCACCACCACCATGTGGGCATTGCAGGAAAATTAAGTGCCATGTTATAATAGGGAACAGTTAGAGATGATGTTTCAAAACTTGGTCTAGATGTAGTTATTGTGGTAGCAGGAGATTTTACAGCACTTGACCACCGACACTACTGTAATATGGGATTGTAAGAGACTGTTCTGTGAACATGGATGGAGACAACCTAAACTTTGTGCAAGGACTCCTTCTAGGGCTGAGGCAAAGCCAAGCACAGAAGGAGGCACTCCAGCACCATCAAATCAAGCTGTGTTTCACCAGTTAAACCTGTCTGCATGTTCCTGGTTTAGGTGCTGATATGGTTGAGATACGACACATGCTAAGAGTGGCATTAAGGGATTGTCCCTGTTTCTGGGAGTGGCATGGGGTATTTTTCTCAAGTCAGAAGTTTTCTTCTTTGGAGAGAATTCTTTAGTTCATGATGTAGAGAATACTGCATAGTATAGCAAAGTATGACACATATTTGTTCTGGCTTTCCTGTGGAGTTTCTAATTGATTTTAAGGATGTTTTTTGTTTGATATTTTTAGGTTAGTTTGTTGGCTGGTTGTTTTTTTGTTTTGTTTTGTTTTTTTGTTTGCTTTTTTGGGGTATTTTGGGGGGTGAAGGAGAACAGAAGGTTCCTGTGGGGTATCTAGGAGAGTTCAGGGGTCTCGCCCCTTTCATTAGGATTGAGTGTGAAGCAGTACCTAAAAACATCCTTTTCTGAAACAGCATTGGGGTCATAGTGCAGGATGCTGAAACTGTTTCTTTCTGTTTCCATAGTGGCAGGGAAGTAATTCCTTATTCTGCTTTTCCCAAGCTATGGATTTCATCCCTTCTCAGATCTGTAGGACTTTGTGGGAGGGAAGTAGTTGTTATAGTAACTTTCTGTAACATTTGCTTCTGCCAGTTCTCTCTCATGATCAGTGACTGTAGAGAGATAAGGGACTGAACCCCTCTGGTCTTTGAGGGACTGCTCTGATTGGGCCTGAATTGTATGTGCACAAAGAAGGTTGTTGGCTTCATGTCTTATTCTTTCCCTTCTTATTCACACAAACAGAACATCTTCTTTATTTGGAGTCATAATGAACCCCTAAATGTAAGCTTTGGTAAAATGCTTTGATAAGGTGCTTGTATGCCATGGATCCAATTGTTGCTGGAAAGCAGACTATGTTGGGCTAGTTAGCTGAAACCAGGACACAGACCAGGATATCTGTTTCTGTATTTCAAATTATGTCTTGAATAAAAGTCTCAAAGCATGGCCTCTGAAGGAGAAGCACTCTGTCAGGCTGTTACTGCAGTGGAGCCATGCAGGAGTTTTTGTCTCCTGACATACAACACTTCTGCAGCTGCATAGCAGCAAAGAGCAGATAAGTAACCATGGTCCAAGAATAAATTCAACCGCACCAAGAAATGCCTCTAACTTACTTATCTGGTCATTTAATAGCTCATAGCTCCAGCATCTATTTAACTCTCATCTTTACCAGCCTAATCCTGGAAGGCATTGAAGCACTTGGTTTTCACATGCCTGAGGGTGTGGAGCTGTAATGAAGCTTTTCTCTGATCTAATAGCTTAACATTTTCTCCCACAGCAGTGGTACAATATAATAAAAGCACTTAGCCATGGACAGAAGGGTCTTTGAAGGGCATTATCACCTCAGTTGTGTCTTCATCTAAGTGACCCTCTTAGGAAGCTGCTCCTTTATGACATCGTGAACTTCACTGTGTCTTCTTTCTCTGATTCTCTGAATTGCAATTTGTGGTGCCTGCAGACACCAGATATTCGTTTGGGATGTAAATGACATGGAACAGGAACTAGAGCACTGCTTTTGTGTATGGTCCTTCCACAGCCTTTATTTAGGTTAAGTGTGAATTCTATGGAAGTACATCAAGACTCAGCATATCCAAAATTAATCTAATTGCTGGGATACTTTCCAGCCCATGTATTGAATTTTTGGAATATTATGGATCTGTTGAACCTACTATGCAGTAAGTGGCTTTTAAAATAGTTGTGACATTTAGAAGCAGGGTGTTTGCATCAGTAGATAAACAGGGACCATGTCCTCCACAACAGGCACTTTGGAAAAAATCTGTAACAAAGAAGGGGCATTGGGCAAGAAATCTGACATGAAGTCTTGGTGTAATGGTCTAGTATAAAAATACTTTAATATATTTCATAAATAATATACTATGTAATATTTTAATACTATAAAAAGAGTAAAGAGACATTTTGCCTCTGGAACCTTTTGTGATGTTACAGGAATCCTGAACCCTACATTCATTTCAATTATCAGGGTTTTATAAAGAGTGTTAAGTGAGTAAAGAACTATAAAAGCTATTCAAGGCTGTGAAAATAGACTTTTCTTGAGAGGCTTAAAGACCTCTGATTACTTAGTTTATACAAAAGGAGATTGAGAGTTCTGGAGGAGTTTCCTGCTGAAGTGCTCAGTAGGCAAACACATAAACTGATGCAGAGGCAAGAGGGAGAGATGTTGGACATTCCTGGAGATTTTTGTCCATCACTCTGCCCATGTACTAGAGAGCACCACAGCAAGGTTAGGGTAATCAACTGTCGAGGAGGAAAACACCATCTTTAGAAGTCTCTTTGTAGAAAAAGATGTAGCAAGAACTCATGGTTGGGAGCAAAACCCAAGATGCATGAAGACTGTAATCAGAAAAGTGTTTTTAATAATGAAGGAAATTTGCTGCCTGAATGAAGAGAACAGTAGATCTCCCAGATACTGATGCCCTCAAATCCAAACTTTTTCTTCTGGGACACAGACAGAGGCTGAACTACTCAAGAACAGCTGAGAAGAAAAAGCTTTTGCATGCCAGATGAGAAGAATTGGCGTCTTCTAGTTTTAAAGAAGTAGTCATTTCAAGTATTAATGCTTGAACATTCTAGGAAGGTGCTTCAACATAAAGCATTTTGATCAGTGCCAATCTTTTCTATTTTTGGTAACTGCTGAAATAAACACCATATATGCTTTTGCCTTTCCACTGTCTCAGGATTTTAGGGTAAAAGTTAAATAAATTGCTAACCCACAGGGGAGATATACTTTTATTAATGCCTCAGCCTCTGGTCACTCTCCTACATCCTCTTTTTGTCATATTAAGCTGGAAGATCTGCAGAGCTGTAGTCTTTAAATGAAACGGACTACCTTTGCTTCCATGAGCTCCCAGCTTCCAGTCATGGGTGACTAGAAATCCCTGAACTCAAAGTCTATCATGCTTTTATTGATCTTGAAGGATCCATCCTCCAGGTACACCTCATAGCATCACAGAATCATAGAATGTCAGGTTCGAAGGGACCTCAAGGATCATCTGGTCCAACCCTCTATTATTTTTTATATGATATGTCTCAGCACCCTCTCAAGCTGAGACTTAAAGCTTTTCAGAGTGGGGAAATCCACCAGTTCCCTTGGGACATCATGCCAATGTCTGACTGTCCTCACAGTGAAAAAGTTTCCTCTTGTGTTCAATCAGAATCTCCCCAGGAGCAACTTATGCACATTGCCCCTTGTCTTGTCTTTGTGGCTCCTTGTAAATAAGGAGTCTCTATCTTCTTTGCAGACCCCCTCTAAGTACTGAAACATTGTAGTAAGGTCTCCCCTAAGCCTTCTCTTCTCAAGGCTGAACAAACCCAATTTTCTCAGCCTCTCCTCATGTGGCATCTTTAACCCAAAAAATACTGGAGCTATTAATTTCATAATTTAATGGGGAGTGGGAAATGTGAGAAAAAGGATCACTTTCTGGTTTTAAACCTGTAGCTTAAAAGCATACATTATCCCTAGATCTTGTGCTGTGAAAACCAACAGATATTCTCTCAAATATCCTCTCCACATCTTCCTTGATTCTGTGCACCTTTGACTTATTTAACTGTTTCCTGCATGGAAACTATTCTGTGATGCTGATCATCTCTTTCATGCTTCTCTGCATGCTTTCTGGATCTGCTGGGTGGTACTGAGATGTGATTACTAGGGACACAAACAGCTGGAAACACACAAAAGATTTTGAACATAATGTGATAATGCTGCTTTTTTTGATCTGCTCTTTCTTCAGTGATTCAATTTGCCTTTTCCAGAGTCACTGGCTATCACAGATTCATAGTTACTGCATCAACAGTCACCACAGGGTCATTTTTCTGAGTGGTAAAATCTGATTTAGAAGCTATCACTGTACCCAGATAGAGTTGTGTTTGGTTTTGTTCATATTCATTGCTTTGGATTTATTGAAGTTGAATTACATCTGTTATGATATCACCCAGGCGTTTAGCATCTTATATTTCTTCCACAACTCTTCCATGGTTTATTAATTTCAACACAACACCATGTGAACAGAAGGCATCCTGTTTGTGGTAAGCTTCTGTTCAACCAGGAACAGAATAGGATGCACAGAGACTTGCAGCTATCTGCCTTGTTCTGTGTGCATGTATAATTTATAAAAGGCCTCAGTATACCCTGATGGTTAGAGAACTGTTGTAGATGCCACCCCCAGCTTGAGGGAGTGGAGAGCAGCAGAAGAAGGAAAAGCCTAAATTTATGTATGTAACTATGCAAACTATGTAAATAGTTAAATTTCTTGCTAATATGCTAATTTCCCCAGGGGATTTGTCCTGGTCAGTGGGCAGTAGATGTTCCTCTTTGAGGCTGTCATTGATTCTGTCCTGACTCCAGAAGCTGAGCAGTTGAGGAATTACAGGGAACTTTGAACTGCCTACTGTGCTCCACTAAATTCTGAATCTTCAAGAAATATACCCTGGAGTTCATCAGATTCATCTGCACAAGAGATTCTGCGCTGCCCAGTACCTGTGTTGATCACTTCAGGTGAAACAGGGGTGTTCCCACCATGGCACCATCAGACTCCTCTGGCTGCACAGGCTGCACAAACATCTGCCATACGTGGTGTGACAGAGCTGTCAGGGTAGCTCTGTTCTCACTGTGTACATAAAGCTTAGTAGGATCTCAAATATTTGAAGTCACAAGATCCTTCAGCATCTACAAAGCCCAGAGAATAAATGGAAATATAAATTAGCCAGTGGGAGAGAGGGCAAATCAGTCAAGTGAGACAAGTAAACTAATGCTTAAAAACAGGACTATGACAATTGAACGGAGCTTGTTAGCAGTGGTGGTGACCTCTTGGAGGTTATAGTGTGTTCCTCAGAGCCTTTTGGTAAGAAGTATCCTTGCCATTAGAGGGCACCAAATCATTTTAAAATCAGCTTTCCCTCCCATGAGTCAGGGTTTTGTGCCCAACCTCAGCAGGGTCTGAGCCGTGAATTGTCCCGCCACAACTCAAAGGATTTTGCAGTCATACCCCTTGTGTCTCAGTGCCTCGAACTCTTTTGCAACCGTTTGGGCCCCAGATCCCATCAGCTGTAATGAGCAAGTTTTTGTGTGTCTCAGATTTCTGCATGGAAGACATTCAGCCTCCTGCCTGCTGAAGGAATGTACAGAAAACCTTATTTACATACATGACTTCCCCTGTAAGGCATATAGCCTTTGGGAAGGGAAGCTACGCTGTGAAAACAGCAATAAACTTATGAGTTTTGAAGGACCTTACAGGGAATTTCATCTATTAAAGGATAAATAGACTGAAAACCAGAGGAGCTGATGGAGTACAGCTGTAAGGAGGACACTGCCTCACTGCTGTTATCCTCAGACTTACGCTTCTCAGCTACCATTCATTTTTCCTGCTATTTGTCTGTGTTTTACTTTGGTCACCTTACTCTTGGGTGCATTTTTCTGTTTCTATATTTTTGCTCACTTCAAACCGTTTAGTTTCTTCCTGAATAAAAATAACTACAGTTGGAGAGGGTCTTCTAAGTGGCTGCCACAGAAGGAGTAAGCTGTACAGAAAAGTTGGCCATGAAAACCAGGGACCTTGGGCTAAGATTCAGTCAAAGTCTTGACTTAGAATTAGTGCTAGGACAGACACAAAGCCTGGAGCTGCATCTGGGGATGAACCATAGAGGAGTTGCTGAAGAATGCTGAGTTTGTTAATCTGACAAGTGATACATAGGCTGCTGTTAATATTTGATAGAAAAAATTTGAATGCTTCAGTCTTTAGAGAAAGTGGAACAAGGCCAAGTAATTAGTTAGACTGCTGGGAACCTGCAGTAGCTCTGCTAAAATTAAATGTGTTGCTATGGCTGTGCTTTACTCTATTTCACAGCCTTTTAATTCTGTTGAATTTGGCAGGGTTATCCCAGATCTATACCAAGGTGAAAGTTCTCCTCAGAGAGCAAAATCTGGTGCAACTAAACATAAGGTGAGCAGTGTGTTTTGTTATGGAAGTGAGCTGTATAACCTGTAAATTATGTCACCTAGTATGGTTCTTCTCTGTAAGTTCTTAAATATTTGAATAAAGAAATATTTCTGAAAGATATATCTGGATCACCATAAGGATCAAAGTGTGATGTTGACATTACTGTTCTTTGAAGGGAGAATCTCATCACAGTGTTTGGGGTCTTCTTCCCTGGCTTCCCTTCTCATGGGTGAGTGAGATAAAGAAGTGCCAACTTCTTTAAAAAGAAAAAAGAAGAAAGGAAACTAGCAGCTGCATGAGTATCACTGAGAACCTCCTCCAAAGAACTTGGGATAATCCCAGATGAATTTACAGTTTTCAAAAAGATATCTCTTTGGGGAAGCACTAGCTTTTCTCTTAAAGCTGCAACCAACCATTTATAGAGGAGGAGAGAGAAAAGTAGAGGATGCAGTGGTGCTGAGAGTGTTGAGTGCTGAGTTGAGTGTACCCGAGTACAAGAAATGTTAGAAATTTACATTTTTAGCTTTATATAACACAAATCCAAACAACAAGCTTTACCCTTGAGTATGGAAAAAGATTTATCTAGAAATTGTCCATTCTTCGGTGTTTTAACAGAAGTGATATCATGGATTCATAGAATGGTTTGGGTTGGAAGGGACCTTTAAAGGTCATCTAAACCACCTTCCCTGTGTGAGGATTGATATCTGCTAATTTTAGGTTTCTACAATGCACACTGTGTGGGGGTGAGGTGTCTAAGCTCCTCTGAAAACTGGTTGCGATTTAAGCAATGAAGACCTTGGTATTTAGAATGTAATTCAGTGGAAAAGATGTGAGAGTGTATTTTACAATGAAAGCATACCCTAACTTATGTGGAGTACCTCGACACTGACTAAAATCTGCTTAGGCAATGAATATAAATGTTGCTGCTTACACTGTAAACACTTCCATTTAGTGTGATGAAGCCTGATTTTAGCATCTCTGGACCTGTTTGTTTGGAAGAAATGCCAAAATTTTCTTACACATCAGTTTTACAACACCGTGTAAATATTATTGTTGAACACCTTACTGAGGAAGATCATTGATAAAGGTCTGTGACTGGAAGTTATTTGGTCTAAATTCACATGCTTGGACAATATTCAAATCAAAGTCAGCTTGTCAAAGGACAGGGTCCCACTTGCATTCAGTCGTAACAGGCCCATGGGAATGAATCCAGTAAGGTCTGAGATCTGAATAGTATTAATATCTACAGTGCTCTTTACAAGTGAAGAAAAATAAAATTAAAAATAAAACCCACAGTACAAGAACAAAAAACACAAACAAAAAAACCCACCTCTCGTACAGATTTTAAATTAGTGAATCTTGGTCTTGAGTCTGACATCTTCAGTCTTGCTTTGAACACTATCAAAAAATTATATATTCTCAGCAGATCCATAGATTGAGAGCCAGGACAATTCAATCACCTAAACATCTTTCAGGGCCCAGAATAGCCACGTAACCATTTCAGTCTATTATACTTTATACTTTTCAAGACTAAGAAGTGGGAATTAAATGCTGGTATACTGAAAGTTACACAAGAAGTAAAGACTCCAGCATGGTGACTTCAGAGTCGTAGTCTACTAAATTACAATGTTGTCACTAGAAAAAAAAAAAAACAAAACATAAAAAAAGGGCAAGGTGGAAAGGCAACCTGCCTGCCTGATCCTTGTGCTCACAAAAAGGGTTCATTCTTAAGTAGAGCTTTTCTTTTCTCAAGAGTAGACAAAGCTCTACAAGTGGTCTCTTGTCCAGGCTAAGTTCTTTGCTGAGTTTTTAACCTTCTGACTTTTCCAGTAATTTTCTCTACCCACACAGATTCTGGTAATGGACACGACAGTTGGTTTCAGACAGGAAGATGATATCAGTATCTTGAAACATTCTTTCTGATGAAAGTAAGACCGACTCTTTTTCTCGTACTTCAGACTTATTTATACCTAGGAGGACAATGGTTGCACTTCTTTGGATAATGTGTATTCCACTTTAAGAAAAATACTCTGAATACAAGAAAGAAAAACTGGGCAGTCTCATACTGTCCCATCCACACCTTATAAATCTTGTATGCTATGGAAAAGGTATTTGTTGTCTTGTTCATGTGCAGATGCAGACAAAATTTCCTTTGACCAAGTGACCTCAATGGGTTGGTTCACTCTAGGGCTTGAAATCTCAGAACATGGCCTCTGGAGTTTATTTCTACATAAACAATTTTGTTGATAAGATAGAGCAAGTCTTAAGATGTCGATGGTAGAAAATGGAGGCCAGTTAAAGGAGATGTTCTAAAGATTTAGGATCAAAACCAGCTCCTAAAATTCATGAAAACATGGTGGGATGTATTGGGAGCTATTTTCTAGAAGTGCTGAGTACCCACAATTTTAATTTGCATTGTAGAAATTCATGCCTTGAACTGTGCAAGCAAAATCAGGTGCTGTGTAAAACAGCTGTTGAAAATCTCCCCTTCTTAACAATTCACTACCCTAAAACTTAAAAACTTCTTTGTAGTTCAGGGTGATACATTGAGGCTTCACAAATCAAAGGTTTTGAGATAGGATGATAATATGATAGAAAGACAAACCCTATAATCTGGTGAATCTCAATCCAAGCCCTCTTAAATTGAGAAAGACATAACTCCTGTGGACCCAATTTTGGGGCGTGCTTCCTAAGATGGTGCATACTAGATAGCTACCAGAGTGAATATCATATTTGAAAGGCACTTCTTCTTCTGCCCCCCATGGTATATCTGTTTTTTCTTTAGTTTCACAATGCTCTTGCTTATTCTTTTGATTGTCTGGAAAAGATCTACAGCAGTGAGCTGTAGATTTACTATTTACTACTAATTTTTCCTTTTGCTTATAGAGTCAATCCAGTCCTGGAAGTGGACTGCCTTCCTGTTCTCCACCAGCTCTGAAATCATGCTGAAGGAAAGGAAAGGTGAAGCACAAATAAATATATTTCTTCCATATAGCCCATGTAGATAACCTAATTTCAGAGGTGATAAAGAAAAGACAAATTTTCCTAGAAATAGCCTTTACTGTTGGGTTCCAGATATTAAAACACAAAAAAGCTTTCTGCATTTTGTATCTTTTTATCCAGCTGTCTCATTGTCATTTTCCTGACAGAGGGCAAGGAGAAAATTAAAACAGTGTTAAAATTTATTCTCTAGGGCAACTCACCCCTTCATTGTGTTTGGATATATTTGTTTAGATCACCTCCAACACACCATTAGTTTTTGCCAACCCGATGGGCACTGGGAATGGGCATCCCCTGCAGGACATCCCACGGGCAGCACCCCTGGGAAAGGCATTCCCTGCTCCTGGCTTGCCCAGTGCCTGCATATGCATGCATATTCATGACTGTCTATTCTTCCAGGCAAAAGAGAAAATTTCTTTAGAAAATTACATCAGCAGAACAGGGCTGTGCTTTCAAGTGTTTCATCTTTCCCAAAAGAAAATAGCTGATACCATGAAAAGTTTTTTGCAACTGTAAATGTGCTCAACTGTGCTATAATATTTCATGGACGGGGAATTTTCCTTCCCAGCCCAGCTGCTGAATAGTTTGTGCCTCCAGGCTCCATGAGGAATTGAGAAGTAGGACCAGACATCATACTAATTTTTGTCATTTTTCACCCTACTTGCAATAATCTGGGACATGGAAATTCCCCTGTGTGACAGTGCATTCCCCTCTTCCTCCAGTCTGAAATCATGTGTGCAGACACACGTTCACACAAACACACACTTCTGTAACCCAGCTCCCCTTCAAGGCATTTTTGTGAAGAAGTATTCTGGAGGAAAACCTCCAAATTCAACTTCACACAACAATCTGATCAATTGTTTTTAAAGGGCATTGCTGTCAACTGGGGACTAGAGCTGACTAAAATAAGGTAACACTGTATAAATGAATATGCACCTCTTTAAGTTTCTGCTTATACATACATTTTATGTGGCTCTTTGTTTTCAGCAGCAACATGCTTCACTCAGTAAAAAAAATTTATGATCGTATGTAAGTTGGAAGATTTGGGATTTTCCCCTTATGTTCAAGACATCCCAGCAGACAAGGGGAACATTTCAGAATTATTTGCCCTTAAATGTCCAGGTTGTCTAATCTGAAGTCCAGATATTGACAACTGAAAGCAAAACCTCCTGGTGTTAGAAACAAGTTTAGAGATTTCGTAATGCACAATTAATTAGGCATTTACATGCAAACAAGAAATAATATTTTTCCTAGATTCATCTGAATTGTATTAATTTGCCTTGAGGATAAAACTAACCAAGAGTCCAAGATTCTCTCTGAAAATGCTTCCTATGAATCATTGATTACTTAAATCTTTTTTCTGTGGGGATGATGTTCTCCAACTACTCTTCCCCAGTTCCTTTAATACAAAGACTAATCCACCCACCCTCCTATCCATTCCTCTGCTTTTTGTAAATAATTGTACCTGATAGCTCTGAGTCTGTGGTTGCAGAGGAACAGGCAGATTGATGAAAGACATTTTTAGTGTTATTCTTTAAGGTCTAGTGTTCCTCTCATTCATGAGTGACCAGTCAGGGTGAATAAAATATTTATTTTTATCCTTTCTGTAGTTTTCCTTATTTGTCATATTTATTTTGCTGTCCCTTAGAGACCACAGGAAGGTGTTGCACCACAGAGCCTGGGATCTGCATCTGCTCCCACAGGTTCCAATGCAGCCTCACCACTGGAAAGGGCAGCAAAAGCTTCACCTTTCTTTTTGGCCTGTTTGTGGCAAATACTGCTTTGCACTGATACTGATTTTGAAACAGCAGCTGATGGGGGTGATTTCTTATCTGCCATGCTGTGCTTGGCCCCAGGAGCTGACCTCTCCACACACTGCAGGAGCACAGCTCAGAGCTTCACAAGGTCTCCATACAGGATGCTGCTCATTCCCCATGGGGCATGTGGGGTCTTAGAAAGTAGCTCCACAAGCTGTTGCTTTAGACCTTCAAGATCTCCTTTTTCCATCATTAGAGTGACCTTGGAGCTCAAAAACACATTCCAGGGAAGGCTCCCGATGCTGAGGAACTTGTCTCTAATGAGAGGAAGGAATTTGTCATTGCTTAACTAGAATCTCCTTTGCAAGCTGAGACTTAGTGCTCTGAGATGGTATGTTCTAAGCCTTTCACATTCCCCTACTGATTTTCACACCTAAGAACATGACAGAAGCAACTGTCTCTTGCCCCCAAGTTTTCCATCTGCAACAGGAGAGTGATTGTATATGGGAAGGCTTTAAAGTTATGAGGGAGCTGCCAGATTATATCTTGATCCTGACCTTCTGCATGACACTTTTCCACATTCTCTATCACCAATTGAAGCTGTTGTATTATAGAACAGAGCTTCATGAAGTAAGTCCAAGGAAAGAAACAGAAAAAGCTGAGAATTATGTTCTTTCTGATTTGTAACATCTTGAAGTCACACATTTATAATGGTGTCAGCTATTACTATAACTTACCAGAACACAGACACACTAAAACATTTCACAATACAAATGGGTCCCTTGCCAGGTCTACATCTGCTGCTCAGTCCCTGGGACTGTGCTCACTGACCTGAGCTGCAAGTGTCATTACCACAGCAAGAAGAGGTCAGTGGCTCTGCTGCCTGCAGCTCCTATGCTGACTTCCTTCTCTTTAAACTGAGCTGATGTGGGAAAGATCCCAGTCCACTTCTCTGCCCTATGTCAAAAAAGTGATGCTGCTTGCAAAGACTAACGTGATGTGGGAATGAAGGATTTGGCCAGGATGGCCACAGCTGTACCCAGGTTGTGCCCAGGGGGCACTGGCAGAGCTGGCTCCAGGCTGAAGGTGTGTGAGAGCTGCCTCCTCTGGCTACTCTGCTCGAGCATGCTTGTTTTGAAACATCATGGATGTGAAGTGAATATGAACTCAGGCTGTGTATGGAACAAGTTTAGAGTTCAGCTTCTTCATACCTTCAGTGCCAGTGCTGGTACTTCATTATTTGTCAACACAAAAGCTTTCCTGAAGCAGCATTTTTCTGTGAATATTTAGCTTTGCAGAGCGTTTCTAGGATGCATTGTTGGCAGGTAGAATGTAAATGTCTCCCTCAAGAACTAGAAATTACAAATTTGGGGTTAAAAAAAAAAAAAAAAGAAAAACTTTTTTTCACATGAAGTGTAGAAGTTAATTTGTCGGGTGGGGCTAAAAAGACACAAGAACTTTATTGCTGTGGCAAGATGACAGGGGAACCAGCTGCATCATGGCTTCTTCAGGTGCCTGGAAGAGAAGATGCTGAAACATAGGTCTAAATATACAGAAAAAAATTCTGAAGATCTACAAGGATGGATTTTCATTTCTATAAACATTAGAGCTGGAACAGAACAATTCCTTTATCTTTCAGTTGTTGAAGAGTAACCCCATGAAAAAGCTGTGATCTACAGCTAGTGAGATTAGCACAAACTTGGTCAGGTCCTTGCAAGCCTCAATTTGTGCTTAATGCTACTGCAAAAGAAGTGTACAGACATTTGTATCAGAGGTCCTCTGAGGGCAAAGGTTATCCGTGGACCAGAAATGGTTGCACTACAATGGAAGTTTTGCTAAGTACAAACATACGTTGTTTGAGTTCCACTGGGTAAAAATCATGCAAGTGTAAAATATTTCCATTATTCTTTTTTCAATGGAGTACTGTTAGCATCTAGTCTCAAGCTCAAAATCTTCAGTGTTTTGTTTTGTTTCTCTTTTTTAAGGTTGTAATTAGAAAGCCAAACAGTCTTGGTAAAACTATTCTTGTTTGGGAACGTGGTTATCCTACAGGACTTGCCTATTCCATCACTAGTGTAAAATGCCTGTCAGCTTGGTAGCAGGTGGATAAAAAGGAATTGGATATCTGTCTAGTCAGACTACTCTGAAACTATCAAATGTTCTGAAGACTACTGTATCAAAACAGCCTGATCCAACATTTGGTGCAATTAGCAGAAGAACTGTTAGTGGATTTTGTTGGACACAGCCCATAATTCATTTTTCTTCGTTTCTGTGTTGTTCTTTTTTCAAATTTCTACTTTGTTCAAGAGGGAGAACTGCTGAAAAGCCACAAGACAAATTACTTTTCTGTTCTTTTAAGTACTGTGGGACAGGAATTTTCAGTAATTTGACAATTTCTTCCCTTTAGTCCCAAACCACTCCTCAAAAATGGTCCTTTAGTAGTTTTCTCAGAGCTAAAAGCTTTGAATAATTTGGATAAACTTCAACTATGCATCAAGTTTGCATGATTAAGTAGTAATCCCAAGACCCTGTGATGAGCAGTTCCTACAGTCTTGTGCTAGAGTGGTGAAGTTACATGCACTGTATGGTTAAGTGCTGTCACAGGAGCAAATCACATGGAGAAACTCTTTGAGAGCACACTGCCAACTCCTAGAGTAGATACATCCTGACTGATGCACTGTGAGGATTTGTAATGGATGAAGGAGGTACCAGGCCTTATACAGCTGATGTCTAGGATGGAGAACTGTCTCAAACATGGCTGAAGAGAATAGACATAAGCTGGATGCCCTGTGATACACTATGAGAGCCACAAGGAATCCTACATATTTACAGCATATGAATTCACAGTCTCTGGTGAATAAAAGTTGTTCATCTATTTCCTTCCCCATTGAAAATATGGTCTATATTCATCTTCTCCCAAATGTTCTGTCAAACTGTGGAAAATGCATGGTTACAAAAAGATCTGCTGAGAGATAGATGTGTTGCATTTTCAACTGGGCAGGCAAATGTTTTATAGTGTAGGAGTGCAATGTATGGTTGGGCAAGGTGATTTAATAAGAATCCAGAGTTTCAGAGAGGAAGACCATTCTGAAATAGTAACTGACACATACAGCAGCTGCACTATGTTTTTCAGGCATTTTTTCTACTATTTTAATTAATGTTTTTGTTATCTTTTCTTGCTGCCCAATTGTCTCTGCTCCTGTTACTGAACACAAGGGCCGCCTTTCACAACCTGTATCGCTCCAGACTGACATAATATACTCATAATTCTGGAAATTCCAAGGCACATATATTCTTCACGGTAACTCCCAGGCAACTAAGCCTTCTTGGAGTTAGTAATTTTCCTGTATTTCATTCCACAAAGGAAACCCTACTCCCAAAGGAAGCAGTAAGCTTTGGCCACCCCTATAGCTGATAACAATCCAAGACTTTCATCACATTTTTTTTTTTTGACCCATTCTTGGCTTTCAGGAATAACAACAGCTGCTGAAAGCAATACAGTTTTTAGTTGTGCTTCTTTACCTTCCCCCTATCAAGCATCCTTATGAGAGGCTGAGAGATTAAATAGCCTTGGGGTAAATCAATCTCCAACAGCTGTTGCCTCCAGCATTCTTAACTGTCAGTGACTTCATTGAAAACATATGACTGATCTTTCAACATGTTCACAAGTGGAGAAACGTGTCAACTGGGAAATCTCTCTCCTCCCAACCCCGTCTTCATGAATGTACATGGATGGTTGAACAGTTTCTTTAAAATCCCAGTGGTTTCATGACATTTCTTTCTTTATCTCCTTGGTTTTGTTTGTTAATTTTTCTTTAATGCAAAGATAGCTCTAAAAAGAATGAGCATGATCTATGTTTTGTCAGCCTGCATTTCCCTTTTGAGGACCATTTGTTTGGATATGTAAATGTGTTTTCATAATGCAAGAGGCTGGAGCAGAACTGACTTGATGAGGACTGAAGTCAGGAATGTGTCCTGAAATCCAAATACAAGACTGCAGACCCCCACAGGCAGTCTCCATTCCTCATTAGTGCAGACAGCTTCTACGTCGATAGTTGCTCTGTAACACCACTGTTCCTGAGAACTTATGACCCAGATGGCACCTGCCCTCTCCTTCCCTAAACATGACTTGCCAAGATCAAGGCCCACACCTGTGGGAATACCTCCAGCCCCTGGTCCAACCCTGGTATCCTCATGCTGAGGCAGCATCAGCACACCTCCCACCCTGGCAGTGAGATGGGTCACAGAGCAATGAACCAAGGCAACAGAATGAGGCTGTTTAGTAGCAAGAAAGGAAAGTTTGCCTGTTTGACTCCCTAATCCACTCTGAAACAATGATTCTGGACAATCTACTTTTTTGTTTTCTTCTCTAGCTACCCCTGATCCCATTTAAATCTTGATCAAACTCCATCTTGATTTTATTCTTATTTTTTATACTTAGCAGGCTGTTGAAAAAATTTACTCCTTTGACAGCAGAAACTTGCTTCTGCTTTCTAACTGAATATATCTACAAACAACTTGCATGCATTTGCATGCATTTTCTATTATAAAATTATCTTTTAGCCTAAGTGGTTTTTGTCCATCCTTGATTTTTGGTGCTGAATTTTGCGCATCCTTGATTTTTGGTGCATTGAAGATCACTCTTTCTTTATCTTGTTATCTTGTCACAGATCATTTTCAACAGGGCTGCTATAGCAAGTTAAGTCTGCAGGCTAGAACTGAGTAGCACTTCTTAGGGGGATGACTCTCTGGCCCAAAGAAGTGTTTCTTTGGGCGTGAACTGCAACCCCAAACTTCAATTTGAATTCATAATCTGAGAATTTGTTCCTATTCTTTTCTAGTTTCTTCTGTGTGGAAAATAATGAAAACACTCTTAGAGCAGCATGTTTCATTTCATGAAGATTTTTGAACTCACAGAAAGGTTCTTACTTGATCATGGTATTGCTCCTTCCCTTTTTCTGTTAAGGGAAAGTAACCTTGTCTGAAATGCTCACTTAGGCTCTTGTTATTGCTAAAACACAATATCGGATACATATTACGGGATGCAACAGAAAGGAGAGGCTCTGTGCCTATGTCTCACTTATTCAACCACAAAACTTGCCACTGATCCTGGTCTCACATCCACCTGCAGTCAAACACGGATTAGCTGCATCAGAGTGAATATTTAATACTGGTGGTTAAAAGATATAAACATTGCAAGGTAATTAAATCTGCCATAGAAATGACCAGTCCCTTCTGCTAAAATCATGACCCAGTTAAGGACTGGAAGGATGATTATCTCTTCTAATGCACGTTTTATAATTTCTGTCTTTAAGTATCTTGAAAAGTACACTGAAGCATCATTTCCTCCATCCTGGAGTCAAGGAACTGCTGTGGCCAGTTTTGGGGAGACTGAGTCAAACATAATGCTTGGCCAAACCAAATTTCCTGTTGTGCAAATGTTTTGTCATCCTGGCAATGTTTGGTGTGATTCTGCTGGAATTACTGGGTTATCATACCACACAGAAACCTGGCAGAGTCTGTGACAGCTCTATGAACCAGAGTGGATCTGTGCTCCTGTGGCTTAAGATCTGCCAGGCTATCATGCTTATCATGCTGCTGCACAGGAGTGAGATTTGCACGTTGGACAGGAGACAGATTTGTGATTTGGGAATTTTTTCTTGAAAAGATCTTTATATCCTACTTTACTGTGATACAGAGGTGAAGAAATGACAAGCTGATCAATGGGAGACCTTGCACTGTCCTTTGTCAGGAGATCTGAGGTCTTTTGAAGCATTAATAAGGCAGGGTCATCTGTGCTAATTTACACTTCCAGTTCACAAAACTGCCCAAGCATCTCCTATATAGTGCTTCAAAAGTGCCCTGAAGGCTGAATATGAATTGACTGGGGACTATTTTGACCTCTTGAGTGGAAAAAAAAAAAAAAAAAAAAAAAAAAAAAAAAGGGGGGGTAAACTTTCATGAGCAAGTATCTTATGCCATGGGACAAAAGAATTATGATGACTAAATGATGGAGAAGGAAAGGGCAATTTTGTGCATTTGGTATAATATGACTGCAGTGAAATTTTGCAGCAAACAGTATTTCTTCTGCATAGGACTCTACATGATTCCCCTGCTGTCAGGGCACTGTCATTCTTGACCGTAAGATACCCATTGCATGGTATCACAATTACTGGGTAAACTGAAGTAGAGAGCTGAATTGCCTGGCCTGAGGTCACGTTGCTGATCAGTGAATGCTGGGGTTATTTATAAGAAGCACAAAGAGCTGCTCATTATGTTCCCACTAGCACAAAGAGCTCCAAAGGGACTTACTGCTTGCAAGTTTATCCCTCTTCATTTTATTAAGCCAAGGGCTTGAAAATTTTGTCCTTGGGATATACATTTACATTTCATTATTACAGTGGGAACAGGAAGAGACATTTACAAACTTTAGAAAATATGTGCAAGGGCTTCTCACACTGGACATTTTAATTTTTGTATTTGACACCAATTAAAAAGCAAAGGTGAAGTCTTTGTGGAAAAGAGATATCTTATGGCCATGGTTTAAATGAACTGTCCGCAGTATATCAACAAACAGTGCTCTTTCCAAGTACTTCCATGAATGTCAAGGTGACAATATCTTTCACCCAATTAATCCCACAACTCCCATTTGACTGTGCTCCCGTACAAAAGACCCTAGGCCAGCAGGCCAGATTTCTTCTAGTAATTAGCCTTTAACCCTCCCAGTCTTTGCTTTTTCAGTTGCCACTGACTTGGTGTCAGACAGGAGTTTTATGCTTTTCTTAAAGCCTATTTCGCAATGGCTCCGGCTTGACCTTTGGAGTGTGTGCATTTATAAGGAATTTGTTTGAGAAAGACATTTTAACTGCTATTTAAGTAAGTGCTGAGGCTTCCCTAGGAAGGTAGCATAATGCTTGCCTGTATCTCCAGATGTAATTTTGTCCTCTTGAACACTTTTCTTCATGAAGTACAGAAAACTATAAATCTGCTACCAATTGTTATAATCAGTGTGTATATATTAGAAGAAAATAGCAGTTGCTTTGCAAGTTAGGAGGTAGCATAATACTGTTCTCTAGGTTCAGCATAGTGCCTGCACTTTAAATTAACTTGTGTATATGGAGAACATTCTTCTGTATTGGACAGAATGGGAACAATTCAGCTTTCTATCCTGAACACTTCATCAACAATAATTTCCTGCAGTTATCAGTGGACAGCAGCAGAAGTGGACCTGTTGAGATTCATTGCCTTTTCAAAGGCTGTGGTCAGCAGCATAATGAAGTCACAGATGACCATCAGTTTCAATGGTGGATAAAAATCTTTACTCAGAAACCCAGTGGCATCTAGGTCTCCTGGATCCAGAATAAGCCTTTCAGGAAGAGAATAGTCTGGTACTGCACTCCCAAAGAAACCCACCTCGAAGTAATTCCAGAATAATAACCTATCTTTTAGATTTTTATTTAACCTGGCAGGGTCTTCTCCAGCTCTAGAAGCAATTTTGAAGGTTGATGACAGAAGCTGCTCAGTCTAGAAGTGGATCCAGATTTCCAGAAAGATGGTGCAGATCCCTGAGTACTCAGTAGAACTGAACTTGGGGATTTGGTGATGAAGTTTCTGTGATGGCCTTCCATAGTTCCCTGACACATTTATTCACAGCACTAAGATGGTTCCTGGGACTCTCACACTTTTCTGTATTTTTTCTCTATTTCTCTGAGCAAGACAGGTAAGAGTCAAAATAAAAACAAGTGTGTAGGAAGAACAGAGGACTCCATGGAGTTTATGTGGAATGCTCAAATAGGGATTTTTAAATCACTGCAAATTTCATCATGCCTGAATTCAGACCAAACAGAAATCCTCACAAGTAGTACAGGGGTCATGTAGGAAGGACTCTGGACCTCCTGGTCTGTGGTCAGATGCCCTCTCCACAAGGATTGGGAGGATGCCTTCTTGCAACTGTGCCAAGTACAGAGGAGAAGGAGTCAGGCACACGTTGGGTATATACTTGTGTATGTCCAAATGTCTTGATGTAAACTCCTATAAGTTGCTTGTGAGCTGGTCCTGAAAACATTAGAGCAAGAACTCAGTGTGGTTCAAGGCCACTGGTCAACTACAGGGGAGCTGGAGCTTCTGCTTAAGAGAAGCTATAGAAGCTTCACTTGTGGAAGCTTCTCTGCAAATGGACAGACTGTCCAGTCCTAAAGTTCACAGCCAGGTACATTTCTGTTCTTGAAGTACTTTCCTAGAGCAGGGAGGATAGTTTCTGAGGAAGAAGTGAGAAAGACCAACGACTGTGATGCTAAATTGAGCTACAGGTTGAGCCTTCTCTGAGAGAAGGTACCCAGGAACCCTCACTCATAGGGTTATAGGATCGTAGGAAAATTCAGGTTGGGTGAGCCCTCTTCAGATCCCTTAGACCGCTTAAAGTAGGGTCAGCTACAGGGTCTGTTTGAGTTGCTTAGGGCTTTATCCAGACTGTTCTTGAAAACCTCCAGCAGGAGACTGCACAACCTCGCTGGGTAACCTGCTTCTCTGCTCAACTGCTCTTATGGAGAGTTTTTTGTAATATCTTGCCTGAACTTTTTTTGTTTCAACCTATTCCTGTTGTCTCTTGGGCTTTCACCATGAATCACTGTGAAGAGCCTAGCTCTGTCTTAGCAGTTACTTTCCTGCAAGCACTGGAAAGCTGCTAATGGGACCCTCCCAGTGCCTCCTTTTCCACAGGCTGAACAAGCTTCTTCTCATGCCAAGCATTCCAGCTTGTGACCACCTTGATTCATAAAAAAATTCTTAGGTTCTGCCTGTGGTGGTGTCCTGAATGTGGATGTGCTCCATGCAAGTCATCTATTTTCCCCAACCCAGCAGAATTGTATTAGTATCTGCAGATAACTTCATGGAGGGTTATTTCCCCCAGACAATCCATAAGCACAAGTGGGTATCAATTGCATTCAGACATAAGAGAGATTTTGATCCTAAAAAATCAGAGGATCTCTAAAGGGGAGACCCAACTAAAGAAAAAGTCATGCATAGTGCACCTGTTACAGCTGTGCATTTCTCTGTGAAGTCTTTAGGTTACAGCCAACCATTAGCCATTAGTCAGTAAGCAAATTGGTTGACACTTATTTTGTTCTGAATGGTAGGTGTACATACGTTCCCAATATCGTTCAATATTAATATGTTAATAATAACAGTTCTTGCTAGCTAATATTATCACTCACAAATTCAGAATGATCTGTACAGTCTTGGAAATTATTTCACTCAAGCAGTTGCAGTGAAGGTGGACAAAATCTATACTGTGTTTGTGAAGAAACTGCTGAAATTGAACTACTGAAAAATGGTAGTAAGCAAGAAGTAAATTAAGTCCTATAACTGCAGAAAAGTCTTTATCTTTAGCATAGGTCTTTTTGATAATGTCAAAGATTGTTCATTTTCTTAGCTAGTGTGCTTGCTTTTAATGACTCTTGATTCAAAGTAACAATAAAATCATATATCCCAGTGTATTTAATAATGTATTCTTTTTCTTCTAAGGTCAGTGAAAAATATGTTTAAGTAGACTTTCATTTGATTAGCAGTACATTTGTTGTCCTTGAGTTTCATTTGTTTTTATTAATATGACTTGGGACTGTTGCAGAGTACTGTTAGAATATTTTTTTTCACTAGTAGGCAAGTTCTTCTGGATTTGGTGTTGTATATCTGATTAAATGCATGAAATGCAGTTGTGCTGGAGAAACCTGTTTTTTTCACAACTTAATTTTTAAAAATATTTCAGTTTCCAAATGAATATTCCTGAACTTTTAGAGTGAAAATTAAATGATCCTATTTTCAGAAAGCTGACTTTTTTTTAGTTTTTTTTTCCCTCTGAGTGCTGTATTTCTCCTCCTAATGTGAGGCGAGTGAGGGAAGGAGAATAAATGAGGCAGTGTCTCAAATTGAAAATCTTTCCATTAAATAAGTTTCTCTCTATTCTTTGTTTCACCAGTAATGGAATTTAGTGGAATTATTTACGAGGTGCTTAGTTCACCTCAATAAAACCACAGACATTATTTAGACAGTGGCATAATTGTGAATAGCATTTTCAGAGAAGTAAAGGTCACTGTCTCTAGCAAAGAGCTTCTCACCTAAATTAAGAGGTGAAAAGAGAAGTTATCAGCTGTCAGGCATTCCATAAGTGACTAGAAAAGTGAAGCCATATGTACAGACATTCTCACGACGCCTGCCTCTGGTTTTAAAAGAAAAATTGGGAGAAGGAAATACCTTTTTGGAGAGGTAACAATGCCCAGCAAATTGAAGCAACTGGGGACCAGAGATGCTAAGGCACAGGTATGGCATGGTGAGGCAAAGGCAACTTAGCATTTTGACAGCCAGTAAACTGTGTGTGTCTGCAGCACAGATGAGCCTGAACTGGTGAGCTCTGCTGCTAACTCAGGGAACACCAGCTTTCCTTGTTCCTGAGCTGGGTGCTAGAAGCCCAGACTAAACCCCAGTTTGCCACAGCTCCACTGCTGAAGGTAAGCAAGCTGGCCTGTTTGCCCAGAGCCTCTTAAGAGAAGCAGTTTGGAAAAGTGGTGTGCACTGATGCATTCCTCTTTAACTTGCATGTCTTTCCACAGGCTATGAAGATCAACATCATCACTTCCAGGAAGTTTATTTCTTTTCCTGAGTAATTGTTAAAGCCTACAATGGCATAATGGTCCTCTTTAGATATTAGTTTCTGAATCGGTACAATCATGATTTTGATGCCAAAATCTTTCCTAATTCACAAACAACACAACCTTATTAAAGCCCATGACATTCTATAGGGAATCTATCAGAAGTAGATTTGGCCTTATATTAAGTTGAAAGCGGTACCCAGAGCAATGCCTCTTTGCAGGGTCCAGCACTCCATCAAAAAGACAGACAATTAGCAAATGATTAGTATTCATGAATGAGGAGAAGAAGCCAAAAATTATTCTCTAACAGGATATTATTTCTGCTTCTTTACCTTATCCAAGAGTCTTAAATTCTCTTGCATACAGTTTCAACAAGAAGCACAAATAATATTCCAGGTCCAAAATAGCCTCTAGCCTGAATGCTACAGAGATATGTTTTCCTCATGAAAATAATGTCATAAAATCTAGGATGAGGAGCACTTCTTCCCCAATGGGACTTGGTCTTGAAGGAAAAGTCAATATGCACAGCTCCATCACAACAGAATCCCTTCTGGCTCCAGGGCTATGTTGACACAGGTCTGTGAAAGAAATCCAAGTCATATATCCAGGCACTCAAATCTCCACACTGGCTCCAGATACAGCTGAGATGCAACAACTCTGTTCTGCAGTTTGTGAGAATAGGTACATGTCCTCTTATATGCCATCTGGTCTCAACTACATAGAAACCATGGAATATTTAATTATATGCACATCTAATTTTGGTGCTGAAGAGACACAGGAAGACTAAACCACTGAAAGATTTCTGTTTGGCTGAAAAAAGAACCCGATGGGTCAGCTGAGACCTGAGAGCTAAGTTTCAATTGGGTAGTCAGATAAGATAACCTCCTACGAGTTATCATGGAGTCTTTATGGGTATCATGAGATGATTTGTGGGCAGCAGCCACAGTATTGTCAGGCTGGTATTCAATCACAGAGTAAAACTCTGGCAAGAACTGATTGCCTGCCATGGAGCACTTCAGTTTTCCCTAATGGAGTTCCCCAGCATCAGCCTGTGGCACAGTGTTCTCTAGCAGAAGCACTTGGCCACTTGGGTGAGAGACAGCAGTGCAATAACCTTTAGCAATGAACAAATCTCAACCAACTATCACAGAGCAGTTGGAGCCGGGTGGCCAGGAGGAAGATGTGCAGGAAAGAAAAAGCTACTGGAGAAACCTCGATAACATTACGGAAACTTATGGGGCACTTGGAGGGAAAGGCAGATGGGGCTCACATAAAGACAGAAGTGAAAGTCAGAGCATTTATACATTGCTCCTCTCTGAAGTCACTTGAGCTTCCCTGAGAATTTCAAAGCAAAGAAGCTATTCTGTTTGGTAGCTTTCAAAAGGCACCATGGCTGAATTGTCTTTAATGTTGCACAGATGAACTAGAAGACAGAGGCACTTTGAGGATGTTGCAAGCAAATAACTGGAGACTATTAACCTGAAGAAAGCAGTCGTGGCTTTCTGGCATAATGCTTTCCCTTTCAGAACTGGTAATGCAAGGCAGCAGAAAGCAACAACATGGAACAGAACAGAAAATATTACAGAAAATACTACTTTCTCACCTGGAAGTCTAGTTCAAGCAATAGCAAGACAAAGCAAAAGATGAAGATGAGGAGTGACAGAAGTAGGTGTCAGAAATTATCAAAGACATAGAAAATAGTCTCCACAGGGGGCTGGAGGGACAGATTAATAAATGATGTCATCCGGCATCTTTCTATAGACTGTGAAGGAGCACACAGTTGCCCATGGAATACAATGAAATTGGGTGCTCCTTCTTACCCTGTTCTTGGTCAAAAATAAACAGTTTCAGTGGCGTGGAAAGATTGAGCTTGAAGCTGACGAAAACATTTTTGTAATTTATATTGAATGCGACAGGGAGAGTGTCAGCACCACATGACATCACTGACCCTGCCAAATAAAATAAAGTGAATAAATAAACTTTATAAAAAATCCAATGTGCTTGAAACTATGCACCTGAACTGAACCTCAGGCATTTCTATTAAGTAGGGTTTTAAATATCCACATTAGGAAATATTGACCTAAAAATAATTTGATAGGAGAAGATTGACAGTTCTGCTGGGGAGAATAAGAGCTGCCATCAAGATACTGAACTGATATGTTCTGAATTAGAGGGGAATGTATTTAGGAATAGAATTTGGTATGTGTGTGGCTGTGTTCCCTGACACCAATAGCACTGCCTGTCATCACTCTCCTCTGCTACTAGCTTGCTACTAGCTTGCTACTAGCTCATTACCTCATACTCACTGCTCTGTTAGAAGCATGGCCTTGATGCCTTTCTAGCTGTCTGGAGCATGGCTAACAGCAGACACCATCTGTCTGAGCCTGAGGGTATTCAAGTATTAAGCAGAGAATGGGAAGTGCTTGAAGGTTACTGATAAGAAGCACTAAATAAATGCGAGGTAGTAGCAAAAAGCTGGAGGCTGTCAAAACATGGGTTCTAGGTCTAGATCAGCTGCTATTGGGCTGTACAGATGTCTCTCTGAGTGTTACCAGAAGCAAGGAGAAGGTAACAGACCTGAGCATAAGCTTCCTTTTGCTACTCAGTGACCTTACCCCACAATTCAAAGGGATCCTGAAACAGCTATTCTATTCTTTATACAAAGTGTTCATATCCTTCCTAATCACTGATCTATTCCCACAAGCATCTTAACTTCCTTTTCTTGATAACCTTCTTGATCGTTTCTTATTACAGCAACTAGACACTGGAACAACGGCTGCTGTCACTTTGTGCTAGGTGCAGTATAAATATAGAACAGGAGGCAAACCTTTCTTGGAAGACATTAAAGATCTAAACAGATTAAAATAAATCATGGAAGGGGAAACACTGGGGAGGAGGATGAAGTGACTTGCTTAATTACAAAATCAGTCAGTGGCAGAGAAAGGAAAAGGATGTGCAGATTCTCACCCCTGGGGATTAAGTATAGTTTATCATTTAGCTTTTGTTTCTGTTAATCATTCTGATGAACACATTTTCCCTGCTTTCACCAGAACAAGTGCACCTACCCAACATGCTGACAATTCCACAACATTTTCTGCCTGAGAGGAAAAAAATTACTCTTCCTTCTTCCCCCTTGGGTTGTGCTGTGCAGCTGTGATACCAGATCTTTAATCACAGTGACAAGCAGAGAGGCTCTATGCAAATGTAAGCAAATAGCATTTGACATTTGTATGAAGATAATAAAGACAAACATTGGGGGCTGTTTTGAGGGCGGTGAATGTTTACACTACTAGTGTGAGAGAACATGAAGATTTAACCAAGCAATACTCCCAAGTCAGAGCTGACATGAGTTCAAAGATGGAGTGACCTTGCTGGATGAGGGGATGCTCCTCAGGCTGCTAAATACATTAAAACTGAAGAGCGGCATCTGGCTTCATATCACTTTTTTTTCAGGGTTCACTTGTCTTTTTTCTCCTTTTTCCATCATCTTTTCTAATATCTTTTGCACCATCTCAAACCTCATACTGCTATTTTTGGTTTTCAGCTCCTTCCATGTGAATTTAAAGAGAGAGACAAATAACGCTCTGAATAGCTACAGCTTAGAACTTTCAGGATATCTGTGGCTTGATCTAAGATGCATTCTATCAATGCATCTTTCTGTTGATTTAAGCAGGGACTACCTTACCCTATTTATACAGCTTCTAACAGCTGTAGACAAATATCAAAAGAAATATGTGGTCCCTCCAGTGACACAAAAACAACAATGAAATAGTATTAGCGTTTCTGAATTAAATACATTTAACAGTATTGGCTACAGAGGTATGGGATGTCCAGCTGCTCTTTTCTGTGGATGCTGCTGCTTGCTGTTTTTTGCGTTGCTGTCAGTTACTGGATCTTTAGATCCTAGTTGTGTTGCAGGGTCCTTGATCAGAAAGTATTTGCTTTTCTCAGGGGATTGTTAGAACAAACAAGTGGCTGGAAAAGTTTTGCCCCTTTTTGGCAAAGCCAGTGAAACAAGTTATGACTGGATAATCATCTGAGGATATTATCATTCTCCACATTTTATGTAAACAAAGGAGGATTTATCATCAGAGTCACAATGTGTGAACTATGCTAGCTGATCTGTAGAAAACATTTGTGCTGCTTCTAACCATTTATCATGCAAGTTTCCCTTCCTGACAGTCTTTTATATCTTCTTTCTGAATGCCCTGCACAATTCAGGATGAAAAATAACTTCTGTGGAAAAGATCATAGTGTAACATACACAATGAATTTTTTTATTTTTTTTTTTAAGTATATCTATTGACATACAGTGGACTTTTAAACAGCTTTTTTACTCATTGCCTGGGAGATGTGTCAGTACAACCAATGGTGAGCAATCCTCTTGCATTTAACTCTCATTGCCTCCTCACTGCTCTTGTGACTACTGATTAATAAATGCAGGTATGTTCTTAAGCACACACCATGTTATAGCTTTAATGAGTCCATGTGTTATGCGTGTATGGGAGTGTGCCACCATCTACCCCCAAGAGACAGGCCTGGTGTTTATTGGAGAAACCAGAGGGGAAGAAAGACAAATCTAACCCTAGACTTCCTTGCACAGCCTTTTTCTCATTCTCCTGTGAAAATGTGACAAAATATAAGTTCTTCACTTTAACACCTGTGTGTTATCGTGTGCACTTCAGGCAGTTTTGTTTTATCATCCCAGGAACTGTTATTCAGTCACTAACAAAGTCCTGGTCACCACGGTGGGTAAACTAGCTTGTAAAATCCATTCTGACCATGCTGATGCTTGATATGTGCACAAAGGTGCTAGCTAAGAAAATGGATCTACAGTATAATATAATGAATATACTATGTTACTCAGCAAATGTTATAGAATCTGATTTTCTGAGGTATGTTGAAAGTATTGTGTTGGCTGCATTGATTGCATAGGAGAAAGAGAGATACTACACTAAGCTAGAAGGCAACTCAATGGTTTAGATAAACAACAGCCTATTATTCTCTTGAGGGCAATAATAGTGTTGTGGCCCAAAGTGACTCATGGCCCAAAGTGAGGCTGTGAGTTAATAGATTGAAGGACTATAAGGAGATAAAAGCAACTGAAGAAATAAAGGTAAGCATTCACTCCAAGGCAGCACTTCTCTTTTCTTGTAGCAATCCACTTCAAGAAAACAATTCAGCACATCCTGAATAAGGCAGGTGAAATCAATCACCCTACTGATATTTCTCACTTTCTCTTTAAAATAGCAGGAGCCTTGACAATTAGCTTTGATTAGACAACCAGCCTTAAGGTCTTAGAGAGAAGGATAATCAAAAATACTGAATGGTTTTTGAAGAATATTCAATATAAAGAAAGGACAGTGACCTATTCAAACAGAACATATGTAAATTCAACAAGGTAACAATTATGACTATGGGTAGTTCACTAAATACACCTTTTTTTCTGTGGCTGTGTGACTGAAGGACATTCTTTCAAATTTACAGCTTACAGATGCTTTTTTAGATCACTGTCCCAGAAGAGCTTTGTTATGTCTCTGAAGTAGCTGTTAGAACTTATTATAGTAGATAACTTTAGGAAAACTTCAGTTCACAAATCAATGTCCCAATAAAATCAAACAACTCCTTCCCTAGCTGTCATATCTTTTTTTATCAAAGTCCTACTTAATGTAGTTTTAGCTGGTGTGTCATTGATCCAATTGATTGGAATGACTTCACTTGAGCTTTTAATATAAGCTAGATCCTTGTGGAGCAGAGGCATTCAGGCTGAGCACTGTAATACACAATAAAGCGTAATTCTAGTTAGTGAGGAAAGTTATTTATTTGGTGGTTTTTTAAGTCTGATTTCAATGCCTGTAAGGTCACATGTACGGATTAAAGCCAGTTGCACTTTCTCTGAAGGCAGAAGCACTATTGGTTGGTGGATTGATATTAATAAGGTCAGAAGTATTGAGTCTTATGTGCAAAGAAAGATTCTATTAACCGTGACTTTTGCTACACAGGGATCCATACACCAGTTACAGACCCTGATTGTTCTGCCCTGCTCTGATGGACCAGAGCAGCTGCAAAAGGGACGTATCCAGTTTCCTGCTGCAGAGAATGAACTTGCAGTGATGTTGGCTTTAACTTGCATTGTCATCTAACTTCTGTCAGAAACAAGAATGGGGCTAGGAGGTGGAAAAGTGACCTATGGCTCTTTTGCCCCTGTATCTCTCAGGTTCATCTTGGATGTGGGTTGTGGCTGGTGTGGCAGGAGGATGTAGTAAGCTGTTTAAAACAAACCTGTTCTTCCATGTATTATTTTAGACATTCTAGCCATGGATTAGCTAGTGACACCAAAATCCTCATGGCCTTGGAGATGCTCAGGTTTTCACTCACTTACTGGTGTTGTATACACCTGCAGAACTTCAGAAGCAGATGAAAGCTCTAGACAAGATCTCACAAGTGATTTTATTTCCATCAGTCCTCAGCTGAAGAAAAATTCTAGATGCATATAGGTGCAGATAGTTTCTTTTGAAGGTGAACAGGACCAAGAATTAGAACTTGTACTTGAGCAGTTAAAAAGCTGGATGTGTGAAAGTTGGGCATAGCCTAGCTTGGATTTAGGAATGAGCCAGAGAGTCTAGGAAACTTTTACAGTATGAGTCACCTCACCTGATTTAAGCCATCTGCAAGTTAAGCATCTATTTTGCTAGTCATTTATACTCCCTGCAGAGCCTCTGAGATGGGCTGCTATGTCTGGAGACAAGAACATCTCCCATGAGGTTTTCTCTGTACTGATGGCAGAGAGAGATCAGGCATCTGTCTTTTAGCTTTCATTCAAAAGTGAATGATAGATTTTAGTAACTCAAACTAAAGTATGCTCCCACAACCAGAACAGAAGCATATTACATTCAAAATAATTTTCTTCTGGTTCTCGGGTGGAAGAGGAGAGGAGGAAGCACAAGAAAAGTGTTTAAGAACAAGGCTATAAAAATCTTCAGGCAAATTCTGGGCAACTTTCAAGAAAATGCAAGCCAGAATATTGGAAATTCTTACATTTCTTTTAGATTTGTTGTTCTTGATAGTGAACATTTTTTTTAAGCTTACTTCCTTGTAGTCTTTAAGTTTATTAATTCAATTGGCCAAATTCATCACAGTGATTTGAGGGGCCAGACCTATGTTAGGCAGAATGCTTCCAAGATTGTTTGGGCTACCTGATCTTTTGGTCTGTAAAACTTTATTAATAACATAGAAATTCTTTCTTCTCAATAGTAGCAGAAGGTTAAAAAAGCAAAAGCTGTAGCAAAAGCTATATCCTCTGGGGATGGCCCACTGCTGACAAGGGTGAATTTGTTTCGTCAGCAAACAAACAAGAAATTAAGCCAACTGCATGTGCCAATTACTTAGAAAGGTCCATCTATATCCTGAGAAAAGTGAGAGAGAGAGTGGGAAACAGGTAAGAGGTTCTTCTTTCATGTTATTAATAAGTTGTGGGGGGAAATGAGAAAAACATACAAAGAACATTTTCTTTATAGAAACTCATTTATGAAGTCTTCCCAACCTTTACAAAAATAATAAGGGGGTGACACAGGACAGTCATCATCCATTCATGGCCCCCACCCCTCATAGTAACACAAGCAGAAGTTAAAAGAATCATGGAAGAGCTTGTCCCTGAAATATATCAGCCATTACTGGCTGGCAACCAGAATCTCATACACAGTCAAATACTGAGTACTCTTGTACTCTAGAATGTTCTCTGGTTTGATTCTCACACCTTTGTGGTACCAGGTTATTAGGAACAATAGAGCTGCAAAAATATGATTCTGAATCCTGCTAGATATAGGACTTCATGACATACTTTTCCAGGAAGGGAGAAAGAAATAGAGAAAACCGTGAGAGGTCAATTTGGCTACCTTTCTGAAGTCAACTCAGCTTCCAAACTTTTGTTGTTGCTTAACTGATGTTTCATCAAGGATTGTATTTATTATAAATATATGAAGTGCATGAAGGCAGTCACTATTGGATGAGACCAGAAAAAAAAAGGTCTTTTCATTCAGATATCTCTGAAACAGTTCATACAAGACAGTTGTTAGCAGTGTTTTTTGATTATGCAATCTAATTTTTTTTTTCTTAGTAGATCCAGGAAAGGCATAGTGGACACATGCATGGAAGGATGTCATGAGAAAGGAAAACTACCATTCTAGAAGGGCAATTGTTGGACATTTTACTTTACAGGCTTAGGAGGGCAAGCAAAGAAAAAGATTAACAATTTATACTAGTGAAGGTTCAAGTTTCATTAGTTCTTTACTTCTGAACTTGATTTTCATGTTTATTCATTGTTTTATCTGAACAGTAATCTCATAGAAGATAGAATCTAAGCTTTTCAGGACAGAGGCTGACTTTGCATCATACACAACCTACCAAATCAGCCATGTTTGGGTACTTTTACATACTACTGTAGCAGCAGTAGTAGTATTGACATGACATGTACCAACTTGCTTTCACAAAATTGTACAATTTTTAGAAATTCTAGACAAGCTTAAAATAAATTCTAGCATATCTTTTAAAATGTATTTTGACCCTTTAGGGGTTTTTTTGTTCTTATTTTCTGGCTTGTGATATAATAGCAATAAATAGAGTTTCTTTCACTTTATGTTATGAATGACAACTATGATTCTTACTGTGTTCACAAGCCTCCAGGACCTATGATATTAAGCAAAATGCCAATGTATCATCATGAAATGGCAAACACTGGTAATTATGTGTTGGGAAAGCAGAAGATGAGGACTCCTCACCTTCAAATTACTACATATAAATGTACATTGCAAAGAGGAACTGTTAACTGCTTTTAAATACCAACATGAGTTGAATGCTGTGATTCTATGTCAGCCTTAAAGGCAAGATCCACTCTACTACTATATATAACATTTAATCAAGTACAAATGGGTTCATGTTATTCCTTCTTCCTAGTTCTCTGTCTCTCTGCTTTATGCCTTGAGGATACTCCCCCTCCTCTGGTCCAATATTAAAGTAAATATATATTCTCAGATTTCAGAGAGAAGTAATTACAGAATAGAGAGATCAAATTTCCACAGCTTGTAATTTTCATTACTTCATCCCTTGCTCAGTGATGTGAACAGACAATCTCTGAAAAACAGCTGAAGCCTAGTGTGGAGGGTTGATTTTACCATGACAAGAAGAGGGGGGATTAAGTGGGGTGGAAAGGGCTTGTGAATGGATTCAGATGCACAGAAAAGGTGGGGCCAGGCAGAGGGAGGGATACAACAGAAGAAGGTGATTTTTTACATAAACTCAGACAATTAAGTTCTCTTTTGATCACCAGGCCCATCAGCATCCCAGTTAAACAGGTAGAAGAAGAAAAAATTGATGGTGTAAGAGTGTCCCCCCTTTTCCCTTTGGAGGTGGTATAGGGTATCCTGTTCTCCCGTTTCCAAACTGGCAGTGGTATATCTGAGAGAGAAAGCTAATACAATTGGGATCAGCACTTGAAAATGATCAGAAATTATCTAAGATAATTGTCTAGAGATATAAGACAATTATCACTCATCAGCAAGATACTGAGATCCCACATCCCTCACTCTTCCTTTTGAATTTAGAAGCATTAGAGGTCTCCATACGTTTCTGTGTAATCATCCTCAAGGATCAGACAGGCTTAGATGGTGAGGAGACATTTAAGCCTTTGGTTCCTTCATTCCCATCAACATCTGTCTGTGAACAAATGATTCCACCAGATTTATTTTTGCTGTGAGTGGTTCTCCACCTTCTCCCTTAAAGTTCTGAGTGGGAGGACAATGCACACAGGATACTTGCTGTAGGACAATGAGTCTAATTTAGCTCCTGTGAACATGGTTTTTCTCAATCTTTTCCACTCAATTCCAAGTCCTAAAGGGCAATGGGCCACACTGCATGTAAACTTCCAGAGGCATTGTGGAGTGGAGTAGTAGTTTTGAGGGGGTCTCATCAAAAAAGGATGAATCATAATTCAACTCAATGAAAACTCACTGTACAAATTTTTATTGCATTTTGAAGTGCCTCTACAGTGAAGACTGTGCTTACTCTTAGGCATCAAAGCTTCTCATCACTAGGCACTGATAAACAAAGGAAAATATAGAAAAAAAAGGCTTTCACATTGCTGCTCCTTTAGTGCAGAGAAACCCAGTGTTCAGAAAATGGAGTCCTTCAGAGTTCTTCCTGATGAAAGGTTTGAAAAATACAGTACAATTTCCTACACTGGGGAGCATTCCTCCCATGTGGGCTACATTATACTCATCTGGAATTTGGAATAAGCTCAGCTACCTCTGGCAAATTCCACTCCATGAAACACTAGTGGGCCTCAAATCCCCAAATGCCCTTGTTCCATCTCCCCTCTTAATTCCCACAGTGGTGGCTTCCTTCCCTTCATGTTGCATTGGGTGGGTTGGCTGGTCTGTGTAAGGCACAGTTTTTCTCCCTGGGTGAGGCACAATGTTTTATTCCTTGGGTGAAGATAGTCCCTGATCTACATACACAAATTTGCAGGATGGGATCTTCCAACACATCAGCTGGACTTTGAAGTTATGGTTTGTCATGGTCTTCAGATTTAGACTTGCTGTGAAAACTATACAGAGTTCACAGATGGGGGAAAAAACCAAAACCCGTTGCTTTATTCATTAGTTATAGAAAATCCCAGGCCTCAGTTACCCACACTTTGAATTTCGTTTGAGGTCTTGGCCCACCAAGAAGGAATGCTTTCATGTGTACGTGCAGTTACAGGTAGAGTTGATATCTGTCATTCCATGTGGGACTGTGATGCCTCTTGTGATGCCCATGCAAGATTAATTTGATTATTGCCTGACCCTTGCAGGGAAGGCAACATCTCACAACTTCCCAGCAAGACAATATGACATCTCCTCCTATGCCATGTTCTGTTGGGCAGGAAGTTGAATCATCAAGTTGAAGATAGATCAAAATACTTCATTGTTGCTGGATATCTACCACTTTGATGGCCCTTGTACTGAAGAATCCTATTGTGGGACACCATCCTATATCTCCATGTGAGCTTCCAAGTAAGCCAGTGCAGCACACACATCCCTGACACAGTGTGTCTCAGGATATGGTTTTGCTTCTCTCCTCATACCTTTTATTGTCTCTTCAGTCAAGCTGGCATCACTTCCAGTGCAGCTGCACCTGGTGATCAGGATTCAGGAAAAAAATAAAACAAATTGATACAACTAAGGGTCAGACTGCAGACAGGGAAGCAGAAAGAGTGAGATTCAGTGGTGGAGAACAGGATGGGGCAGGACTACCTAAGCTGGTATCACCAGCTCCAAATGCTGGAATGGATGTGAAACTGTGGTGTAAGGTATTGGCAAACTTGTCCTGTGTCATGACCTCCATTCTGTATGAGCCACATAAAGGGTTGGAAGGGTTGTGGATGAATGCTCAAGGTTGTGATTTCCCAGATTTTTAACTTAAATGCAGCTTTTTGCCTTGGGCATAAGCTGCACAGCTTCTCTCTCACACTGATTTGGGGGAAAAAGGAGAGATGAATTTAGATACAATGATTGAGATTGCTTAAAAAGTCTTTAAAAGTCAAGTCTTTGTCCATCCTTGCCAGACAGAGGAGAAAAAACAAACAGAAAAGAATCATGGAATTATTGGATCATTTATGTTGGAAAATACCCTTAAGATCATCAAGTCCAATCATTGATCTAGCATTGCCAAGTCCATCTCTAGAACGTGTCCCTCAGCACCACATTTACTGGTCTTTTAAATATCTCCAGGGATGGTGACTCCACCACCTACCTGGATCACCTATTCCAGCACCTGACAACCCTTTTGGTGAAGAAATTTTTCCTAATGTCCAATCAGAATCTCCCCTTCTGCAACCTGAGGCCATTTCATCTTGTCCCATCGCTTGTTACCTGGGAGAAGAGACCAACCCCCACCTCCCTCCAAGTTTCATCCAGGTAGTTGCGGAGGGCAAGAGAGTCTCTGCCCTCAGCTTCCTTTCCTCCAGACTGAACAATTCCCAGGAGAACTCTGGGAAATCCTTAGCTCCAGGCGGAGGGCTGGGTGGGCACCAAGCGCTCTGCTCAGCCATAAAGGCTTCCCAGGGGGGGCAATGGGGCCCCATAACCTTGGGGTCACGGCACCCCACGGCCACCAGATGGGGTTGCTGAGGCGGGGGGACATTTCCTGCAGCCCTCGCAGGCAGATCTGTCCCTCTCCCTGCCCCCGAACATCCTCCGTACCCCGAGGGCGGGAGGCTGGGAGGTTCGGAGCTGGCGGAACCTCCCGGTTCGTCACTGTCCCCTGGGCAGCCACCGCTGGATGGCAGCATGTCCCCACCCAGGCACAGCCGGGGTCACCCCTCCTCCTCCTCCTCCTCCTCCTCCTCCTTACCAGCAGCCTGGGAAGAGGGAAGGAGGGGGAACACACGAAAAAAAAAGACAAAAGTTAGCGTTTTCCCTTGCCAAAATCCTCTTTAAAAGGAGAATGAAAAGATAAATTTTCTCTATATATTTATATGTTTGGTTGGTTGGGTTTTTTTTTAATATTCAGTGTTAAATGTCAGGAAACAAAAGGCCCAGCACCTGTAGGAGATTTTTGGACATTGCATCCCCAAAGCATCAGCCTGGGTCTCCTGTGGCTGCTTTCCACACTGACCTTGCATTGGATGGGGGTAACCTGACACACAGACCCCTGTGCCCTGGCAAAAGAGTGAGGAAGGATGCTTTATCTCCTAAACTGGGCTATGGAGAGAAGAGACAGGGTTTCTCCTAAAGAAATGTGCCCCACTTGTGGAAACCCAGCAGACATCATTCTGCTTCTTATGCTTGGGGCAAGAAAGAAGGAAGAGGACACACAGGCCTTTCTGTAACCTTTCCTCCTCCCTTGCTCTTAGGCAGCCTAGGGCTGTCTAGATCTTAGAGCAGCTTTGAGAAGAGATTACCCAGAGCACCCGGGGCTGCAGCAGCAGCTTCCTCCCCCCCCAGCCTTAGCCTGCCTCCAGGCTTTCCCAGCCACAGTAGGGCCAGCAGCAAAACTGCCCAACATCAGCTCTGCCCTGGGTCACTCTGCACCCCACAGGAGCACTGTGCTAGGCAGGAGCACACCACCCCACACTGGGGCACATTAGCTGCTCCTCGTGCCCTTGTCCAAGCTGTCACTGGCACTTCTTGCTCACCAGTGAACACAAGTCAACCCGTCATCCCAGACCACACAGCAAACCTGTTTTCTGGAAGGAGATAGCAGCAGCCAGTAGGACTTGGATGCATTTGACCCTGCCCTTTAGACCGGCATTGAGGGGATCAGCATATCCTTCCTTGCCTGTGCCCTTGTCACAGACATCTTACAAGGTGTTTCTGTCCCCTCGGTTAGGTCACCTTGAGTTGCCAAAGCTGTGGAAAGGGGCTCTAGTGCAGTTTGAAAGCCAATCCAAATGATCCTGTAATTACCCTTTGTGCTTATAAAAACATGAAGGAATGCACTCATTTGCCCCTGGGCAGTTGTCCAGCCTGCCCCTTGCTTCCTCATCTTTTGCCACCCTCTACTCTATCAGAAGTGGCAGCCAAAACCAGGATCACACAGGAGCCATCCTGAATTCCCCTCTGAACTCTGAGGACCGAGGGGATGCATCTTACAGCAGCTGCTTAGATTCAATGGCACTGAACTTAATTAACTGCAGTCTCAAAGGGCAGAAGCTGTAGGGGTGGTAGCAGTGGATCACCCTGTTCTCTGCTATGTTGATAATTCTCCAGGGTCAAATCTTCTGATCTATATGAGGACATTGTTAATTCTTGAACAGACAGATGACTCGTGACGGTGTTGAATGAGGAAATGACCACATGAATTTCAATGTCTTGCATCACTCAAGTTAGACCTGATGACCAGAGCCACCCTTCTGGCTTTAAATCTGCACAGTGATTTCGGATGGGGCTCAGTCAAAGGAGCTAAGGTACTTCACATCTTAGCTTCACCTGTAAGGTTTGTGTCTTGTGCTAGGAGAGGTGAAGTTGAAAAAAATTGCCAAATACTGACCTGAATGAGATGGGATTAGTAAGGTATGGGATCACACTTGGGATCACACTTGGAAAAAGCTATCAGCTAGTCGTCATGTAGATCTAACCTTTGGCTCACAAGGCAGTGCTATCTGTTGCCAAATCTGAGGGAAAGGCTTGCTGATGAGTCAGTAACTGCTCAAAGTGGGGAAAAAACCAAATAAATCAATACAGCACAATCACGCGAGGAGTCGGGACCCATTGACGAGATGGAGCTAACTCCACAAACTGGACTTACCAGGTCCCAAAAAAGGAGACAGGCAGTGGAACATAGAGGGGCCTGTGCTGCAAGTGCAAGAGGCACAGAGGTGGCATGAGGAAGCGGGATCTGAAGGAGGAGGATTTGGCTGTGTGAATCTCACACTTGGCACATGAACCTTAGCAGGTCTTTAAGAGGAGCTGAGTGGTGCCAGTATATGACATATCTGAGGACAGTGTTTGGGTCTAGTGAAAATCTTTTGGGGTGTGGTTCAAACACTCTTGTCCTGTAAAAATGCAAAAGCACTCAAAAATTCTTACTTTGTGTTTTCTGCGGTTTCTTTTGCCCCCCCAAATGCCAGAAGTAGCCTCAAGGGATAGTGAAAAATGAAAGGAAAATGTTGTAGATTTTTAAAAAATACCAGCTGCAGTTTGGAGTGGCAGCTAAAATCTTATTACCACACCCACCCGGCAGTGTAAGGTGCCTGCGTGCTTGTTATAAAAAGCAGCCATAAAATCATGGAAGAGTGAGCAGATGAACAGAGGGAGCACGTTAGACTCCAGGACTGCAAGATCCAACACGTTCCCAGCAGAGTGAGGCAACTTGCTGAACAAGAGATATTAAAAGTTTCAGTCTTCTCAGCACCCTCCTTGCAGTTGTTTCAGATGAAAAACTTTCACAGTTTTAAGCCGTGAGACCTTTGCTATTTGTGGAGGCTCCCTCTTCCTCTTTCCTGGCCTGGCTTTATAAAGTGACAGGTTCAGGTTCAAGGGTACCCTTTCTGTTCTGTGGCTCTGCCCCACTCAGGCCAACTGAGTTGACTGCATTAAAAATAGCTCCTCAAGAAAAGCATAACAGATAACATTTGACATCTATGCCCCCAAATTTCCTTGCCATCAAAATTTCTAAATCTTTTCCTAAAAGAGGCTGCTAACTCTCCCATCTTTGGCATTGTGCCCTGTTGGTGGGAGTAACTGGAAAACAGAGGTGAGAGTTGCCTCAAGCCTGTACTGTAACAGCAGGTAAGTTAAGTAACATTAAAAGAAAGAGTTTAGGTGTTTCTGTATGACTGCTGATGCCAACTATCACTGACTGACTTAATCTATTATGTTGTACTGTTTCAACCTGAGCATTTTAGACAAGGAACATTTTATTACAAGGAGTAATGTCTTTAAACTGGAAGACAGTGGATTTAGATTAGACATTAGGGAGAAATTCTTGACTGTGCAGGTGATGAGACACTGGAGCAGGTTTCCCAGGGAAGCTGTGGATGTCCTATCCCTGCAAGTGTTCAAGGCCAGGTTGGATGGGGCTTTGAACAGCCTGGTCTAGTAGGAGGTGTCTCTCACCATGCAGGGGTGTTGGAACCAGATGATCATCAGGGTCCTTTCCAACCCAAACTGCTCAATGATTCTAGGATTCTATGGTTATGACTTCTCACTGATTATCCCTTGAAAGAAAACTATATTTCCATACGTATGGATGCAGATTTTAGGTGACTTCCTTGGTCAAGATTGAGGCATGTATGGTGTTTTAGATGTTTCTAGGAAGATAGAGGATGTGAACTGTAATCTTCAAGTTGGATCCCAAGGTGTATCCAGGCATGTGCATCCTTTGGCCATTGTGAGTCAGGGCAATTTACCATTCCCAAGGGCAGATGTTGGATCACTGCCGAATGCAGCGACAAGTAGGAGAGCAAGAGCCAAGTGGTGATTCCTGTGTCCTCTTCAGATATTTCTATTTTCTATGTATCTGCATTGTTTATGTCAGTTTGCAAGAGGAAGATTTTCTGAAGTTTCCACTGCTGTCATCTGAACAAGGAAATAAATGGGGATTTAGAATGGAAACCAGGCAAAAATCCAGTTCTGGCTTTTTTTTTTTTTTCCTTTTTTCTTTCTGTCCTATTTGGAAAAGAAATAAAAACCCAAATTACTGGCATCAAAAATAACTACATCCTCCTGGAACCTCAGCACAGTGTACTGAGTTAAATTCCCCCAGGTATAATACATTAAAGTACGTACAGATTTGCTTATCAAAACAAAGAATGAGTATGCACATGCCAGGGGTGGGGTGCTGGGTGGTGAAGGTGTCTTGCTGTGGAATGGAAACTCTGAGGTTGACTCTCACAGCAGATTGGTGCCAAAGGCCACTCTCTTCTTCTCTCCATCTGGTCTTGCAGTTTAGGTAAGTTCAAACAAGCCAAATGTTGTGCTAGTCACATACTTCCCCTGACTCCTAGGGATTAATGTTTCTATCCTACACTGTACATAGTCTTGAGACCTTTGTCACAGAGGCTGAGTTAACATAAGTAAAATGCCCTTGGATTGCCCAGAGCTGTAGTTTCCCTCCTACCTGTAGTGTGCCTGGCACACAGTGATCTCAAGCTCTTGCTCTTGCTCGACTCCGAATCATTCTTGAGTCATCCCTTCTTTTCTTTCATTTCCTATACCTGGCCCTGGCAAAGCACAAAGCAGGCACAGAACTATGAACAGCCATCTGGGGAGAAACCACTAAAAGTTTAAAGGAGGGAAACATGGTGCTCCCACCTCTCTGTGTGGATTTCTGTAAGTGGGGCACTCACAATATAGGCCATTCGATTCACTATAGTGTGTGGGATGAGACTGTTCCAACTTACCCTTTCCATGTAATGGAATTTTATGGGATGAAATACTGGTCCTCCCCATAGTGATTCCTTGTGCACAGGCCTGACCCATGGCTACTTGACATATTCTACAGACTTCTTTGATATTCTGTTCTGATCACAAACAAGCCAAGGACCTGGCATTATAACAGTCCCTACTTTCTACTTCACCACTGACCCAGTTTGGGAATTACAACACTACTGACTCTCTCTTGGGTTTGGCAATGGCTGCCATGTGCTTGAGTGATGAGTAGGCCCAGCTGCTGCGTTTCACTTTAGTTATTTAATGTGAATTCATGTGAATTCAATAACATCTAATCTACCAAGTGGTGAATGAATCATGCAGAACAGTTTGTAAAAATCCTAGATATAGCTTCAGAGTATGAAAGCTATTTTCCTGGAAGAAGTTGCACAGAATTTCATTAGCTGCATGAATCTGGTAGGAATCTCTTCATGTATGATGCATTGTTTCTATGGGGATTTTTAATGTGCTGTGAAAGTCTGCTGATGCAACACTCATCCTTTAATTTGACATTATCAAAAAAAAAAAAAAAATCCTGACATTTGTTTTTATCCTATTTTTACTCTGAATAGTTTTATTTGGAGATTATAATCACCAACTTATTATTCTTGTATAGCATCCTCAGATGAATTTATATTGCTAAACACTTCTGTGAATATACTCTGACATCAGAGCTGATATATTTAGCCTTTGCAGGATGACTTACAGATGCCCTGAGAGGATCTGTTAGAGGAGAGAGATGGCTTATGGAAAAATACCTTATCCTCCAGAACATGAGTTTGCCTTAATAGAGACCATAGAGAACTCGGAAAGAGAGAACTAACCAGGATAATTCAAAAAATTTTATGGCTTGGGACATGACATGATGTATTGGACAGCAGTTCCTATGCTCTGCTGTAGATGTTCAGCCATGACCACACACAGTAAAAGCAATTTTCTGTGTTTATTTTCTTTGAAAATTCAAGGTTCAGTGCTGTTCTCTCTTTTAATTTTTCTATAGCTCTGTTTGGGGGTTTTTTCTTTGTTTTATTTTAGTAAAATTGTCCCTCACAGAGATACCCCTTTTTCTTTAAAAGATTGGAAGAGGACTGAAGGTCTTAAATGTTTGCCTGTCAAGACTGTGCTTGGAAATCCTGACTTGATTCTAAGATTTCCTAATGGTTAGAGCCCAAGTAGTCAAGACGTTTTCTTCATCTTCATCAAAGTTGCACCAAATCTGCAGAGAGCCATAATCTGCCTTCCAAATGGGAGAGCTGCCATATCTATCCTTTCCCCTTTGCTCCCTCCTTGGGACCTGCAACAAGTCCAAGATGCGGGTTAGCAAAGAGGGATTTGAAGAACCACTGTAGGGTGTCGATGTTTGTGTTGGGTCGTAGAATGGGTCATGTTTTCTAGATAGTTTCAGATATTTAAACTACAGAAACTCAGGCTGCAAATGTAGCCAGGAGTGTGGTGTTATTTTTGTGAAGCACTGTGCTGGAAAACAGTTCTCCCACTGACCCAGCAGCATCAAATACAGCCATCCTTAATGTTTTAAAAGCCATCCTTAATACTTTAACCAAGAAGCTCAATAGTGCTCAAGTGCCAAGAAGCTCAAATGCCTGACTGCACATATTTTTACTAATATTGTCCCAGAGAATCAGCTGAAAGAAGGCTGCAGATTTCACAAGCCAGGTACTCTGCATGGGTGCACTGGAAGGCTGGAACAGGGGGAACAAAGTCCCTCTCAATGTAAGAAAAGATCAGGTTTGTGGTCACCTGGGAAACCTGGATGTTCATGAGTCTATGGGATTTGATAGGATGCAACCCAGAGTCTTGAGAGAATTGGCTGGTGTAGTTGCCAAGCCATTTTCCCTGATATTTGAAAAGTCATGGCAGTTGGATGAAGTCTGGTGACTGAAAAAAAGGGAAATATTGCACCGATTTTTAAAAAGGATGCAAGGAAGGCCCTGGGAACTACAACCTGTCAGATTCACCTCTGTGCCTGGGAAGATCATGGAACACATCCCCTATGAGCTGTAACAAGGAGGACAGGGGTGAGCTGTGGAAGTCATCTATCTGATCTTCTGTAAAGTCTTTGACGGTGCTTCAAAACATCCTTCTCTCTGAATTGGAGAGATATGGACTTTATGGGTGTACTGTTTGGTGGCTGTGGAATTGTCTGGATGGGTAGTGAAATTTTTTACAATGTGGGTGGTGAAACACTGCACAGGTTGCCCAGGGAGGTGATAGAAGCCACATCCCAGGAAATATTTAGGGTCAGGTTGGATGGGGCTCTGATGTCCCTGCTCATTGCAAGGGGGTTTGACTGGATGGCCTTTAAAGGGCATTTGCAACCCAAACTATTCTCTGGCACTCATTTTTTAAGAGGACTTTGAGGCACCAGTCATCCTGTAATCAGAACTGACATTAAAGGACAGTTTCTCCTTTGGCTACAGAACACTGGGTAAATGCTTCAGCATTTGGCTAGGCAGATTTTGCCATTCAAGAAAAGAAGTGTCATTTCTAGAAGTGGCAAGAAAAGAATCACTTCCTATCAAAGTAAAAGAGGTGTTTTCTCAATAACAAGAAATAGCCAAGAAACACAGGCAGAAGAGCAAGGACAAAGCTTTTCTGTAAGGTACCAGACTGCAAAGCTGGCACATTAGTACTAGTCCCTATCTCAGCTTTCAAACAGTTTCTGTCATAAATGTTTAATTTAGTTTTTTCTTCAATTACATTCTTGCGTGGATAGACAGGGAAAAATGTCAGACTTGCAACATATTTTGACATGCTAATTTCCATGGGCTAAAAATCTTGCAGGTGGCTTCTCTGAAGCAAGTGACTTCAGTAACTAACTAAACTGGTGGGCTTTTAAAGAATTAATGATTTCATGAACCTAGTCTTCTGAGGGTGATTTTTGATGTTTTGTTGGGATGTGGTTATTTTTCTTCCAAATACCCTAGGTTTAAAAATAGAGAAAGGTAGATTTTTTAAATGATATTTCAGAATACATTGCAGATATTATTTGCTTACCTTTTAGAGATGCTTTGTCCTTGCTGATGAGGAAATGAAAAGCACAGACAAAGTCACTACTCAGGTATGGGAAGTCAATGACACATGATGCAGAACACCAGCTGTGCTTTAAGTTGGACATCATTGTGTACATCAGAGTCCTCTAGCAAATGCAGAGGTTCTAATGAAATTTGAATATCTAAAACCTCTTCCAAAAGACCTCTCCAAACACTTTCATATAAGGAATATTTGGAACTGTAATGATTTATATTTTCCACATGCAAGTCTGTGACTTCTGTTGCTTATCCAGATTTCAGTCTACCATGCAGTAAAATGATACTGGTGTGACACCCAAGCCACCTTTTCCGTGGCAGCAAATGGCTGCTACGTTGTGGCTTTTGGTGGTTTTTTGGTCAAGTCAGCCTCAGCTCAGTTGAGGGTTTTTTCTTGGTCAATGTTGAGGTGCATAGTAAAGTAAATAATCTCACAGTTTCAATGATCCTTGAACAATTCTGCACTTAAATATCTTATGCAAATAACTTTTCCTAGCGATGCATTGTACAACATGCAACAGATCAGCTTTTGGATCTAGCCTAAATGATGGCACTCCGGTTACTCAAGTAAGAAAATTTTAGTTTTTTACCTTGGTTTATATCCATATTTCCACTGATGGGAAGCAGCACATTATGGCCAAATTAGGGAGAAAAAGAAGTTCTTCTAATAGCTCAAACAACTCAATCAGAAGACATGGGCTTGTTGCAGTCATTCCTGTGTGATATTTTATGGTGTCTGTGATCCAGGAGGTCAGAATCTGTAATCATTCTTTCTGGCCTTAAAAGTCTCCTCTACTCAGTCACTCAGTCTTAATCTCTTACTGTATATAAGCGTCTTTCAATCCCAAAATGTAAATTTGTATATAATCATGTATGAGTTATGCACAAAAATCACACTCTGGATAAAATAAAGCAAAGTGTAGACATCGATCATCTTTTTCAAGCATTTGCTTATAAATTTAGTAAGCTTTCTTCCTTTTTATACTTTTCAGTCTGTTCTCATTACAGACATGGCATAAGGTTTTGTAGTAAATTTGGAATTCGCTGAGTGCAAAAATGAAGATTTATACAAAGCTAAATTGAACAAATGGTAAATAATTGATTTAACTGACCTGACAGCTCACACTGTGCTTGTAAATAATACATAACTTTGTACTCTGCTGATAATTTAGTATTCTGTGCTTCTAGGTTCCTTTTGGTAAGTTACTGCAAGAAGCAAATGATCTTTGACCACCCTAAAAAGGCAAAAATAAGCTTACCAAGCATATTCTGGTACCCCAGTTGTAGATTGCAACAGTCTGATATTGTGCTTCTAAAGCAGCTTCTGAAAGTTTCTCCACCCTTTCATTTTTGCTGCTAAAATATTGTTGGAGAGACAGCATCAATATAACAATTTCATATTATTCTGTTAGCCACCAGCTCCTGCAGTCAAATGGTCTCTGAAAATTTACCTGGTGCCTCTGCAGTGAACAGAATCCCAGTGACTTGTAACAGCAAATGCTTGTGCCCATTCTACGCTTCCTTTTCTTTCAGCTTATGCATTTGAACTCTTAATCAAATGCATAAACACAAACTACTGTAGAACTTGTCTTGGAATTGTACATACAGCCTGAAGCTGATCTATATTCCTGATAGCTCCATTGCCTTGTAACTGCTGTAATAACTTATATATTAAGGACAACCACTAGGATCTGGAAGCCTTCCATACCCATTTTGCAGGAATGCAATTGGTTGGAGAAAAGCAGAGAGCAGTGGAGAGTTTTGTCTGCTTTGTGTTAGGATCTGCCCTCTCACCATGGAAATGCATCCAGTCAGAGAAGGCAAACAGCATCTCTTTAAGCTAGCAGTCAGCATAAGGACTTAAGACAGTGATTCTGCATCACATGAAAATACAAACCACTGTTAGTGACCACTTCCAAGGCCTGAGAGCTGCATGTTGTCTGTGAATCCAAAAGAAAAGTTCTTCCTAAAGCCATTGGGAAGCATCCTTTTCCAAGGCTGGACTGCAGATCTCACTTTTGGGGAGAAGGCTCATACACATTGCCATTTTGCTGACTCCTTTCTAACAACTTTATCTTTGGAAAGTCACTGTTAATGCATTGTGGCTGTGAGCTGAAGCACTCACATATCTACAAAAGGTGAAACTGTGATTCCCAGTGCAATTTTAACCCAAACTGCTATACTTCTTTCATTTTAATACTGTACAGTTTTTACCTGTTAAGGTTTCTGTGCAGTGTGGCTGAGTTATGATAGCTGCAGAAAATTTCTGGGCTTGATTCCAGTTGCTTTCTCATAAAGCAGAAAATACCATTCCCCTCTCTGCCAGATAATGTTTATGTTAGGTTCTACCTACTTTCCCTAATGCTCATTCTGCCCTCTCACTTCTGAAATTGACCCACTCCAAACATGTGAACATCCTGAAGTAGACTGCACATTTGTCATATAACTAGGTAAGGATACAGGCACTGGCTGCAGCAAAGGAATGTTTTGAAGGCTGGGCCTGACAGGGAGATGTTGCCCACCTGCAGCCCAGTTCTACAGCCCAGTTTTATCTTTCCTTCTTTTCCCCAGGCAAATCAGCATCTGACAGATGAGCCATGGACCAGAAGAGAGCCTGAAGCCTGGCCTCATATAGTCATATGAACTCTAGTCTGAGTAGCAGGTGAAGGGAGTTCATCACTCAAGTCTCATATTCAGCTCTTAAGACACATCTCTTGGTCCCTCTTTGGGTTTTTTGTTCCTGGATTTTCAGATTTTTCCTTCCTTATGCAAGCCTTGATGAGGTTTTCCTTTGAACACCCTGAGAGACAAAAAAGAAAATTAGAGCTTGCAGAGCTAGTGAATATCTAGACCTAGTGACATCAATGTGATGCTAGTAGCAGATGAAGCAGCCAAAATTTACAGTGATCGTATTTATGATGAGTAAGATCACTGCAAGATCTTTCATTAAATGGGGCTAAAGCCCAATAGACTAATGATACAAAGCAATACATGAGGGAGAGAAGAAAGGCAGAGAGAACGTTGCAGAAGGGAGAACTGTAAATGTCTGTGTGAGAAGTGTAAATGTGTATGGATCCCACAGATACCCCTTCAGAGCCCTGCAAGCCCTCTGCTGAGCCAGACCTTCCCCCTCTGGCAACAGGTCCTCAAGGGAAAGTCCAGCAGAAACTAGTATCTCTTTTGCCTTTCCTTTTATCGTGGGATGGGTCAAGTAGATTGGGCAACAGACAAGACAGGGACAGCTGACTTTGCAATGATGAATTTTTCATGCTGATTTCTCAGCAAAGATTAGCAAAATATTCTGGGTTTGTTGCAACAACCTTTCATTTTATATACATACCTGACGTTCTTCAGCACACCCCCTCATATAAAGATTCCGGTTCTCACTGTAAATTAACATTGTCTTGCTATTCCATGTCCTTCTTTGTGTTTGATTTCATGCCAGATTTTTAAGCTCTGTCCTGCAAAGAAAGTTCTTAACATGGGAATCCCTTTCTCCACAGTATGATGAACAACAGTAGCTGCTGTTAGACTCCAGGGTGAGTTGCATGGGTCTGATCCAGAGTCAGATCAGTACTTGTTTCTTTAGGGTTTGTTTTTTCTTTTATCTTGTAGATGTTTGTTTCCTGATTCTCTGTTTGGAAGTGGGAGAGAATGAACAAAGTCCAGATTCCACGGACTCTGACCCCAGAGGAGTGACTGCTTCCCCTTTATATCTTAATATATAGCTTTATAACCCCCTAAAGATATATACCCTTAGGGCCACAAAGGTGATCAGAAGGCTGGAGCACTTCTCCTGTCAGGATAGGCTGAGGGAGTTGGGGTTGTTCAGACTGGAGAAGAGAGAGATCTGAGATGACCCTATAGCTTCTTTCCAATACCTGAAGGGTACACTCTAAGAGTGGTGTGTGCTACTACAACAAAACAGATGTTTTATCTAAAGGATTTGAACCTTACAAATTAATTCCAAATACATTATTTACCTCATCCACCAAAAGGAGGTAAAATGCAAACATGGTCCTGAATGAACAAAGCAGGGAATGCACCACCTTGAATCTGCTGAGAGAAAAGGGAAAAGGGCCCAGCATTATTTAAAGATCACAGAGGAAAGCAGAGAACCTGCAGAGATTTTCTGGTCAGCTTGGAAGAAGGAAACTATGATTTAAAGGGAGTACAAAATTCTTTTTGCATTAAGAAAAAAAATCCTTTCAGGCAAAACACCAACACACCCACCCCTTTTTTTCTCTGCATACTGAAAAAGTGTCACAAAGCACAGGAAGCAGACAAACCTTTGGTGTAGACAATGCTATAAGTCTGTTTCCAGGGTCAAAAAATATATTCCTTCCCCTTGCTCTAGATAGGGAGATGCCTGACATGCACGCTTAGCTAAAATCCCCTTTCATGTGCTTCTGTCCTTCATATTTCCCAGGGACATTTTTCTCTTTCTTTCAGCCTAGTTATGATGAAATAACTTACCTGGTTCAGACTGGCCCCCAGCCATGCCTCTGCTTTCCACCATGCAGGATGTTTGGGGCAAGCTGATGATCTGGATGAGTCTGCCTACAGATGCTTTTGTTTACCCTTCCTCATTGAATCACATCACTCCCTTGGACATTATTGGTCTTCTCTCTCAAACCGCTGAGAGAAGTCAGTCTCTTACTCTGGTGCTAGCTGTCTTCAACCTATTTACTAATTCACAGGCAAGGACATGTTTCTCTCCCTTCCTTCTTGGAGGGGAAACATCCCTGTCCCATTCTTGCTCTGGGGTCACCTCTGCTTTGAGAGCTTGTCTTTGTGTTGGAAAGGACAGCAGTGAAGTACTTCCCTACTTATGGTGGAAGTCCCCTTAATTTGGGGACTGTTCTGTTCCACTGCACCTAAAATGCTTTTCTTTACCACAAGATATCCCTGGGTTTCCAGACATTTCTTCTTAAGTACAGGCCTCTTCATGAATGGGATTTTTTTTCTGTTTTGACCGGGTGAAATTACTTCTCAGAACTCCATTTTTCACTTGTAAAGAGTTTGTTCCTAATTAGTACTATTTAATATTTATAAAGCTTTCTAGAGGTGTCTGGTGATTTGTAAACAAAAAAAGCAGTCCCTGATCTTAAATGTTTACATTATGTTTTTAGATGACACTGTAAGAGATAAACAAGGCACAATCTGAATTTTGAAAATACAAGAACATGGATTTCTTGGATGTCCAAGGTATATATCTTCTTTGTTTTATTCTTCTTTGTAATACAGAGTTATGGCTTATAAAAAGGTATTTTAATGTGCAGAGATCACTTAGGAGAATAATTGAACATAAGAAATGTATCATTAAAGCTAAACAAAATACAGCTATCATCAAATTTGCAGAGGTACTAGCAAAATAGAGAAAGTAATTCCTTTAGAAAGAAAAATGCAGATGACCTAAAGAGTAGACATGTTTCCACAGATCATTAAGTCCTTTTTAAACTGGTAAACTTCCAAAAACTACTTTTGAGTGCTCTTTATTTGCACCAGATTTTCTGAAGCAGTGCTTCATTTCGTACCTTTACTGAAAAAGCCTGAAAAGCAATACCCTTTTTTGCTCTGTAAATAGGAGTGATGATTCCAGGGTTTACATGTTATTCCAACCCTCAGGCTGTAAGAAAAACATAAAGTTTATGGGACTATCAAGTAGCATTCTTGTAATACTAAATACAACATTGTGGGGAAAGAAGAAGTGTGTGTTACACACAAGTGAGTCAGTGGTGAATGAAAAAGTAAAAATATGTCAAGTGGGAGTCTGAGTCAATTGGGGGTAAGTAATCGAGCAAAACAAGGCAAGTAAAGCTAATGGCAGCTGTGGAAGAGTTAGAAAAAGATGTAGTTTTGCTGCAAACAAGCAGCAAAGAATGGGACAAATTTAGATGAGCTGTAGAATTCCTAGGGCTCATCTGGATATTGCATCAGAAGGTATTTAGAGTGCACAGCCAGAAAGGCGCACTGAAGAGTTCAACCTCTTTAAAAAATTAAAATAAATAAGGTATTCAAAGACTTATGGGCTAGCATCGAAAATATAATACAAATTGTGCAGAAAATATTTCCTGAAGGAGAAATCAGGGGTCATTAAAAGGTTACTTTTAACTAATGTTGCTTGATTGGTTGTTAGTGTTCAGCTTCCTCTGAAGTGACAACGCGTTAGGGTGACCGTTGCCCTCTTCCAGCAATTATTGGTGCTCTGGCAATTGCTCTCAGTTTTAATCAATTAGAGTTCTGAATGGTGCTTTTCTTAGTTTCAAACAAAAGAGCCAACTGTTGGACCAGAGATGTCCACTTCTTTTTGGCAGCCTCCTGTTTTCTTTTGGAAACTTTTTGAAGACCCTGGTGGGTTCAGGAATGGCCACGATGAATCCCTTCTCCATTAGTATGGGACTCATTATGTGATGTGCATTCCAGTAGAAATGCATATGCTCAACAGAAAGCAGGAAGACAACAGCAGCCATCCTGGTGCAGAGCAAAGGTCCACTTAAGCATCTGTTTCCAAATCTCTAGCAAGGTGTGTGGATGGCTGGCTTAGAGAAGAAATTTAGACTCTTGTAGCTGGGAGGTAAGGGATAATTTTTCTCCATTTCTCCCTCTCCTGCTCTGTAGGTCTGTTTTATATGTGTAATGCTTACACTTTGGTTTACACTTTGAAGATGAGGTTGAATAACCAGGATCTATTGGTATTTATAGCTCTGGATATTCTTGTTATCTATATGAATATAAATCTTATCATAACCTCACTTAGTCATCTCTTGCAGGAATTCCTAGGTTCAGGTGTTTGTGTCATTAATGATGCATAAACTATCTCAAAGATAGAGCAAATGAAGGCTCAATAACTGAACAGCCCCTTTAAAAACATCCCTGAGAAGCCTTAGATAGACATGGTAGTGCTGAACCACTACCTGTGTCTTGTAGTGAGCCAGGAGACTCCTTATCAGAGGCAAATACTCTGCAACACTAGCTTCAGGATACAGTTTCCAACAAAAGGATCATCTTGCACTGTTTTTATTTTCCTACCATGTGTTCCTGCCCCATATTTTAGCACGACATCTTCTCAGCAGTTTGTGTAGTTGTGTTGTGAACTGCCTCTGGGAATTGTTGCAGCTTGGAAAAGCTGGATTACTTCCCCACAGCACAGCCAAGCAAACAGTTTTGCCCAGACAATTAACTGGGACTAAATTACTGACTTCTCCACTGCCGTTGTTTCATGATATGAATCTCCTGTTGTTCCTCGTCACTCATCCATTTGTATCCATCTATTGTTGTATCTTTGTGTCCACAGGAATACAAGGACCATAAGATTTGATCCCTGCTTGAAACTCCTGCAAGTTTTGCATTAATACCAATTACTGAGAGACATAGCCCAAATCTTCTTGGAAGGCTATGCGTTAGGAGACCAAATTCTTCCATAAAAGTCTTTTTTCTTGCATATATGAGGTTAAATACTGCTTTCTGTGTAAGTCTCTAAATGAAAATACATGCTGGTTTATTTGGGTTTTTTTGTATGAAAACCCACTACTTTTATTTAGACCTGGATACACAGTACATCATCATAGATTAAACATACAGGCAATAGGACTCAAAAATAAAATTGACAACCCAAGGTAAAAACACCATTGTCGTAGATGGTGTTTTCATTGGCTGAGCATTTTCTGCCAATGCTTTCGTTTGGTTACCAATATGAAGAGGATGTTTTGCTGTTAAAAAAAAAAAAAAAAAAAAAAAAAGATCTGTTTGGGGATTGAGGAATATTTAAAAAATCTTTGAAAACTAAGGAAAGCTTTTTCTTCTTATTTTTCCTTACATTCAAAGATTTTTATTGAATCTCTCCCATTAAGATGAAGTAAGTTTTTAAAACAGGTTAAAAAAGGAAAGTTTTGAAAAACCAAAAAGAGAGCTATTTACAGCAGAGGTGGGTTTTGTTTTTACCAGTTTGAGGATACACTGAGATGAGAAGTATGTGTCAGCTTCATGGGGACACAGCTTCACAGCCATCCTCCTATATCCCCAGCCACCTACCAAATTCAGGTTGTCTTCTCTCCTCTGTTAGCATATGTGTTTGTGGAGTTGCAGAGACAGATGAAGTAACCTGAGTGTATACTCTAGCAAAGGAATGTGTGGTAGGAATTGAAGGTAAAATGAAATGCCATGAGAAAGAGATTTTAAAGAGGACCCTATCCCTCAAGGACCAGCTTGTGTTTCAGTTGGTTTGATGTGGCTCTGGGATTTCCATGACAACTCCAAGTGAGAGTTTTCTTCTTGTTGCACAACAGCTTAAACTCTTCTGCTGAGAAGTGGCTCTTCATTAAACCACAGTGACTCAAACATTCTATAGATGGATTCAAGACCAAATGCATAATTTCTGGGATTCTTGCAAGACACAACACATCCAAATTTTTTGGTGCTGTGGAATCTATATAAACACATGAGCTTGGACTTAAAATTTAGTAGAAAACAGTTGCTGTAGATTACATTTGATGGATGAGTAGCCCATGAGGCAGTATATATTTGGGGTAAAAATCAGAGAACAGGGAATGCACTTTAATCCATCCACATAAATCAAAAAGCCTGTTCTTGTGCTCCCGTTTACCTTTTCCCTTCAGATTCTCCCTTGCCACTGGGGAACCAAAATCCCAGGATGCAGATTTTTTTGGTTTTTTTTCTTCCTTTTTTTTTTTTATTAATTTTTGTTTCCCTGAAGTATTCATTGATAGTGATTTAGCAGTGTGAAATCCAGTGGCACCCAGCTCGCAGGTCCATATAATTTCTGTATTTAGAAAGATGGTGGTTTTAAAAAAGCCCAAAAACTCAGACAGTTTGGCAAAAACTATCTCCAGCATCTAGGTGTGAAACTTTCAGGTAGTTAGGTGCCAGAACATTTATATTTGCGTGCAGTTTTTTGTGTTAATATGCACTAAGCTGTGTTTCAAGGGGAGGGAAGCCATTAATAAGCAAATGAGTCATTAGAGAACTTTCTAGTGAGCAGAAGAACACATCTATATTCACCTGGCCATTACAAGTCTTCAGGATGAACTGTGAAGTCGTGAAGAGTTCTATTTTTTTTTATTTTTTTTTTTCTGTAAAACACAAGAACGTCTTGGTACCTGCAAAGTCATAGCTTGTTCTTCAAAAAACCAAAAAAAGTCTTCTAGGGAAAGCAGGACAAAGGAATGTCTAATTGAAAAATAACAGCTAAAAAAACCCAAAACAAACCAGTGTTCAAAAACCTAGTTAATTTTTGCAAGTGGAATGGGGTCCGGAAGGTAGAGATGATCAAAATACATCAGTATTGTGACAGCAAAACAGTTCTTGTGTTATCAGTGAAATATGGGAACCTCCTCCCAGAAAAGCCTACAGTCAAAATTCAGAGTAGTTTGTCTACAATACTAACCTGTGCTGCATTGTAGGAGCAGATTTGTACAACATGAGAGGTTGTACCAAGGGTTTGATGTCCACAGCATCTGCATTTTGGGGCCTTAGTTACTTAAATTCTGTGAACTGAATCACAGTAGGTAGGCTGTGGCTACATTTTTCTTAGCTTTTGGTTCCAGGACGGTTTCATCTGACATGCATAAGGCTAGAAGCAACATTCAAACAGAGAAAAGTCACTCAATTAAGGGTTTCCTGCCCATCTTCATTTTCCAATCACAGTATCTGTGTCTAAAGAGTCACTAAAAAAAAAAAAAAAAAAAAAGTTATTTTGATAAATTATGTACCCTTTAATTGGATAGAAGAGGAAAGCCTTTTAAGGATTGACTAAGAGGTTTCTCTCTGCTGCATAACAGGAATTTTCTCTAGGGGATAGGAAATCATCTAATCTTCATACAACATCTCAGCATGATTAACTTTTCTCTGCAGATGTTTTGTTTTTATCCCACAGAAAAATCACTAGGCCAGCTCCTGAAACAGTCACTGGAAATTAGCATTTATCTAAGATTCATTCTACTGAACGTATTCATGAAGGTGGTTTTACCTTCCAGTTCATGATGTCATGTAAATTCTTTTGATGATAAAACAAGCAAATCTTTTTAGTTATTATTTTATTTGACTCATCTAGGAACCAGTTATCTTTTCAGATTTGGTGGCAAAAATTAAAGAGAATTACTCTGCATTTATGGAATTATTGAGGCTGGAAAAGACCTCTGAGATTATCAAGTCCAACAGACAACCTCCTGGGTCCTCAATTTTTCTCCCTTTGTTTGTGTCAATAACATTTGCCACCTACTTCTTCAAATCTCTTTTTCCTCCATGGATAGCATACACAGAAACTGTGAGAATTTCAGTTGAGCTTTCCTGATTTCTACCCTTAAACTGAGAGGAAGCCCCTCTGTCTACAAGCATGGGCATTACACCAGGGGTAAACCCTGCACATCTTTGATGAATAATTGTTGGACTTGATGAACTTAAAGGTCTTTCCCAATGAAAATGATTTTATGATCCTATGAATACTGTCTATTTTGAGACCCTACCTCACACATGATAAAGGCTCAGGTCAACAGTTGAATATTTAATCATAAGTCTTAATAAACATTTTTTTTCCCCTGTGCCAATCTAGATTATTGTAAATTGAATCAGGAGCTATGAGGAAAACATCAAACCGTAAATCTGGGTGGGAGAGGCTGAGTCCAAGTTCAATTTCCAAAGCTGTACTGGTGTTACCATGCTGCGTAGCTCAGTTTTCAGGGTCAGAGTAGAAAAGGTTTCCTTTGCCATGCACCCATGCTGAGAAACTCTTAGAGGGGATTTTCCTTTACATTTTCTTTGCTTCTGAGGGCTTTGGGTCAAGCTTGTGTGCCATAGCTTACCATGTCCTGGAGGCAAAAATAGAGAAAGACAGTGTTAGCTTGACTGCATTGGTTGACAGTCACCTTTGCAAGACCCCGTCTCTTGAAAATCAGTGAGAAGCTGCTGGCGTGACCCGCTGGTGAACTGCAGTCAGGGGGGAAGTAGCAAATATTCCAAGGACATGAAGCAAGACATGCACTTGCATCTGATCTGAAATAACTGCTGCACAAAGAAAAAGTGAATGAAGACAGCACAGCCAAGTTGGTATTTCATGACCTTCAGATTGTAGAGTTTGAGATATCTTAATTTCTTTTTTGCTGGAGGCTTCTCAGTTGTGGAAGGAGGCTTTAACCGTGCTGAAGTGAGAGAGAGTAAATTTCCTTTCTAAAAAATATGCTTCTTCCGGTGGAAGCAGTGTATTGTTTCTTGAAATGGAAAAAACTATTTTCTAACTTCCCTGTATCCTGTCACCTGGCCCTTCCTTCCTCCTCCTGATACCACAGTAAAATACACAAACATAGGGTCTATGCATTATTTGCATCATGGCAGGATTTATATTCTGATCAAGGATGGTGATTTATATGTGTCAGATTTTCTACAGACTACATTCCAGATGTGGAATGAATTTTACTGGCATTTATTAGTCATTAGGGGTGGCTGAAAGTGGCTTCCTTTCTATATGCTCTGGTGTAGCTTCCCTTTTCCTTTCAGTGATGTTTTTCCTTTAAAAAGAGTAAAGACAAAAGGAAAACAAAAAGAAGAACATTCTGTAGCAATGGAGACCTAATGGGACAGATTATGTTTATGGAGAAGGACATTTGGAACAGAAATCCCATTCTTCTAAAAAGAAAAAAAAAAAAAAAAAAAAAAAAAAAAAGAACTGATTAGCTTTCTTAACAAGCTGTTGTTGATGCTTCCAAGATTTTAATCACCTTTACGAATGTTGTGGTGTCAGCACTGACTTTTTGAGCTTGTCTGTCTTAACAACTGAGCTTTAAATCAATGGAATAACAGTCAACCCCTAACTATTCTCTTACAAATGAAGAGGTAGATGAAAAAATTAGCTTAAAAGAAAGATATGAGGTAAGCACAAGAAGCTACAGCTTGTTGGGCTGTTTTTTATACATAGAGTATCAAAAGATTGATTTTGTGTCCAGAACAAAAGAAACTTGGGCTTGAAGCAATCCACAAGGTGCATAAAGCAAAGGACCATGGACTGCCAGTTATGGGAAATGCAAGTTCAAGAGAACAATAATGTGAAGTCCAATTTTCAGTGAGCTTTTGAAGCTCATGGGAAGCAGAAGGGAGCTGCTCTTCTCTCCATCAGCGTGGCCACCATCAGCCTCTGGTCTGAAAGGATGCAAAAAATGATGGGTGTCACATATGACCCAGAACTTACAGAGCAACAGAGGTTTGGTTGAGGAGAAAGTAAGTGGGAGAAGGGGGAAGAACAGAGAGAGAAAATTCTTACGGTAAAATCATATAGTTTTGTTAGATAAAGATGTGTTTCACAGGGGTTAATCCACCCACTCCTATTCCTCCCAGGTTTGAATTTGATTCTCACATTGCAGTGAGTCTTGAAGTCCTGCCTGAGAAGTTCTATTTGCTCAAACCTGTCATGCCAAAGTTAAGAGGGGTCTGTCACTGGGTTGAACACTGTGTCTCAGGTTGGTAGGGAAGGTATAATGCAAGTTTTACTTTCAAACTACAGCTGTATAATTCTGATGTAAACTGGGTGCTTGCTGACAGCCACCAGATGCTGGGCTTTCTGCTTGATTCTGCTGCACCTCTACTGACTTTCTTACACTGCCTTCCATTTGGGACATGAATTGGCACAAGTGTAACTCCCAGTGAAATGCATAAGAGGGTTTCTATGAACATTGATGGAGGCTGGGTTCTGGCTCTTGTGCCACTGGGAGAGCCCAGAAATAGTAATGACAGGAGAGAGGTACACTTATGTTATGGTTTCTTTAAGACAGTACTATCAGATTAGGTGAGGTAAACCTTGTGGAAGAAAAAAAAAATGGGTCACTGAAGTTTTTCAGGAATGAACCCAGTTTGAGAGCATAGGATAAGTATAAACAAATAAGTAAGTGAAGTGGCTGGAGCAGATAAGAACAGCTCAGGGAATTATTTATAAGACATGAGAAAGCAGACAGAGTACGTGATGGGCTTAACTCTGATGGACCCATTAGCTACAGGCAGTACTGAGTTTAAAGAGTCCAAAATCCCTATGACAGCTGAGATCAATGGGAATCTGTTTTCTTTGGTATTTATTAGATGAAGGTTAGGTTAATGGATTAACTTGTCAGATGAATTTGATAGTTGGTTCATATAGTAAATACTAGCTCTTACAGGAAAATATTAGTTGCCTCTTTTGACCATGACCTAGTACATTAAAATAGGGCAGTTCTTTGCCCTGTGTTTCTTTTGATAAAAATAAACATTGTGTAAGTGGTTTTGGAAGTCTGATGAATGTGTTTGTGATGTAGATGAGATTATTTCTCATGGTCAATAACCAAAACAATAACAATAAGCAAAAAAAATCCAAAGCATCTTACAGTGTGATCTATCCTTACAGGGATGGACTCAAAACAAGTATGCTGCCACATTGGGATCGATTCACTGTTCTGCCAAGACCTGTGTGAATCCTCATCATCATTTCAACAGGCACTAGATCAAACCTCAGCTTCTCAATACTGCGATTTGGCTCAGATAATGAAGTTGGTTTTCCCGTTCCAGTCTGTGGGTCAGAATCAGAGTCAGTGTCAGGTTCTCAGCAAAGCAGATGTCTGACTTCTAGTGCTCATGGTGCTCATGCTTAGTTTGTGTACATCAAGACATGGGACAAGCAGGCTGGGATCATGGGACGAGCTGCAATACATGTGGAAGGGGAAGGAAAAGCAACACTGCTGCCCCAGCTGCATTCCCCTGGCACAGTCCTGAATCCCTGTTCACCCTCTTCTCCATCCCATCTGCCACTCCAAGGGGGCACCACATTTCTGTTCTGTTCTGAAAAACTTTAGTAGCTTTGGGATTGAAGTTGCTGTGCTAAAATCAAGACAGCAAGGTAATGTTTATCTGCTGGTGCTTCTCATCCCTTTTATTTAAAATAAAAGGCCAGAGGTGTGCAGTCAGTGATGAATTATTTCTTTGTTTCTGGACTAACAACCCGTGACACAAGAGCCGAGAATCCCTGTTCCATTAACAGCCAGGTCAAGGTGCAGGGCGCTTTAATCCTGTATGTTTTATGTATCAGTTCTATCACAGTCTGCAATGATACAGTTGAGTTTATAGCCATCTATATGCCTGGTGTGTTTTCCATATTTTCCCCCCACCTTGTGCCATGGTAGTCAAGATAATGCTGCCTTTGAAAAATACAGTTTTCAGATGCTCAGGTCTCTGAGTCCCAAAATGAGCAGAATCACTAGTAGGGATTGACCAGGGTTTATGCTTTTGATGTGAAAATTGCAGCAAGGAAAATATTCTTAATCATTCTCAGAGGACACTGCCAAGTCAGGAAGAGCAGCAACTGGCCAGGCTCATTAGGAAAACACTGGGAGTAGTCAGCCAAAGACTCTGGGGAGAATTTAAGGTCCAAAAGCGAGCACACATGAGGCAGTGCCTGCCTAGGGCTTGCCACAGCAGTGATGGCCTGTCTGCTGCCATGAAGCATGTTGTGACTCCTGAGCTGGGAATACCATCAGGAGGTTATCAGGGGCTTGTGCTGAATCCCAAAACACAGGAGGAATTAAACAAATAAAGTCTTCTGGGGCTTGCAGCTTTCTACAGCACACGAGCATGGTGCCTCCCACTTGGAAGGTGTGATCACCTATGAGATATTCCCAGAGCTCCTGTTCTCCGCAAGTCTCAAAGCTCTCATGTCTGTAACTGAACCATGTGCTATTAGGAGAATTTGGTGTGTAGATCACAGGGTTGTGAAAGATGTTTACCCTTGAGCTACATCAAGATTATTTTTGAAGGAAAACTACTTGGAGAGGACAGTAGTGATTCTATTGTAATAAAAAAGAAAATAGCAACACCTGACACTGTGAATTATAAAGAAATGCTCACAGTAGCACAGAAAAGGACACAAGAGGCTGAGCTTTCCCAGCTACAAGCTCGGGGCACAGGCAGTCCTTTCTGTATCTCCTGCAGAACATGACAATGGATGTAGCTTTGACATCCTCATTTGGATGGTTTATCACCCCCATTTCCAAGGACAGGATGGAAGGACCCCAGTCTGCAAGGGACTCTGAAAGCATGTAGACATCCCTGTAGCAAGAGATTGACATGGTAGTGGTGTGCCTAAGTAGCCAAGCAAGGCAGCTCTTTACTTGCTCAGATTGGCCTCAAAGTTAGCCAGCTTGTGGCATACCTTAAGTCAAGTTGGTAATGCTGGCTGCATTCCTTATTCTTATCAGAGGTTGCAGAAGTATAAACCAGTCCTGCCTGCTTTTGCTGAACCTTCCCAGGCTTCCTCCAGCAAGATAAGTGGGGCCCTTGAGGTATTAGCAGAAGTAACATATACAGCCAGAAGATGGCCAGCATCTGTCCTGGAGGTGAGTTAGGAAAGGATTGTGACAGAGGAAGATGCAGAGGCATGACCCAGAAGAGATGACTAATAAAAAATGACTTAAGAGCTCTTCTCCAGGGATCAAAGGTTAAGTCTAGGTCAGTTGTAATAACTGCATTGCTTCACCAGTCAGGACATGTGCAGTCTCCTAGAAGAACATCTAAAGCATGTTCTCAAATGTCACTGAAGTCATCTGCAAAAGATTTTACTCCCCCCCAAATCTGACAGGTGTAATTTTACACCAGCCTGAAGCTTCTCAGCATCAAGGTCACAAGATTCTTTCTTTTCTCAAAGCTTTCCCAGTGAGCAAGGAATTTTCAATGGGAAAAGCCAAGATCACAGATTTTCTTACAAGCACCCTCCCCCTTCAGCAGCATGTCTTCCAAAACATGGCAAGAGAAATGGGAAAATGTTCCCAGTCTCATGACTTAGACTATTATTGCTGCTCAATAGGAGTTAAGCAGTGTTTATTTACTTACCCTAAAAGTGGATAAAAGAGTGTAGGAATAGCAAAATGGAGACAGAGTAGATGAATAAAGAAAGTAGGAGTCTGTCTGTCTGCACTACATAGAGGAGTGCTATGGAGATACCCAAACCAATGCAACATAAGCTACCCAGAGAATCAGAAATAGGGCAGCATCCTAGACAGCAACGTTTTAAACACTAGGATCCAATTCAACTCCCAGGCATCCTTTGTTCTCTGCTACAAAACTTGGCAACACTGCTGCATGTTTCAGTCTCACACACTGGTTTGGGAAGTGCTGATTCAATGAGATGTTTTTCCTGCCAGTGCCTGAGCTTGCTGCTTCGTTGTAAATGGGAGTTTAGTCATAGCATTTTGCCTGACACATCACTGCCCACCCCGTTCTCATTATCAGTTTAAGTATTTCCGTTTCACGTAAGGGCACACAGTAAAAACATATTACAAAGGCTAAAAAAAATTAGTCATTATCATCAGTTCAGTTAAGCCTACATAGTTGACTGCTTAGAAGAAATAAGATTTTTAATTGGATAATTTTCTATTTGAAAAAAGCCCTATGGCTTAATGTGAAGCTTCTCCTGATGAAACAACTGTCCAGAAATACCAGTGGACAGCACAGGGGGTAGCAAACTAGTCACTGCAAAACCCTTCTGTCTGTTAGCTACTAACATTATCTTTTTAAGGACACACTTTTTTTTTTTTTTCCTTTGCAATACTGACTAGCACTGTTAGGCACCAATCATTTGCACATTAATAGGAGAATGTGTCTCCTTATGGTCTGGCCAGATGAGAAACTTGTGAATTTTCAAGATGAGCTATCTGGAAAGCTACTTGTAGAGTTTGTCAAAGAAGGTTTAATGGCTAGAGGGAGCTATAGTATGGACAATCCTTCTGGTTGTGCTTTGCACACTTATTTTTTACACCCCTTTGCCTTTGAGTAGTGTTTTATTTAGAAATTGTTCCAGCTGTTTTTCTGTAGCATGTGCTAAATGCTAAGTGTGGGCTGAAAGAGAAACATAGGTTATCCTTACCATAAGCAGAACATAAGCTATGAGGGAAAAGGTCCTGTTCTGTTGTGAAGCTGTGATAACTAAAATGTCACCTAAGCTTAATTCTCTTCTCAGAACTATTAGTCAAGACTTTTCAGACTTTTATATGGAGTATTTTTACTTTCATTTGCTCTAGTAGAACAGTATTTGGCCAGTGCTGAGTGCTTCTGATAATTCCACTATAAATACCTGTGAGAGGAAGTCAAGAGTTTTTGGCAATTTCTTCAGTAAATGCAGCATTCATGGATTATCCCAGATTTTAAAGCAAATTAAAATTTCACTATAGACCTTATGATGAAAGGTATAGAAAACTGAGACCATTTCCTTTTTTTCCTTTTTACTTTGGGAGTAAACATGTATATAGATCTTTATTTGCTCTTTTGTTTAATTAAAATATATATTTTAATGTACAAGCCCAGACCTAAAACACATACTTACTACAAAAACCAATAATCAGAAGTCGATGTGTATATTATTTTTCCTGGCTATTCAAACAACATATAATTTATTTAATTTTTATTTTAAAATCTTATAAAATGTTATAAATTCACAGACATCTTGAGCAACTTGAGGCAAGAAATCATCTGCTCGTGGAGGACAAAGAGAAGCATGTACATGTAGGAAATAACCAAGACTAAAATATTTGAAGATATGTAAGCGCTGTTCTTTATTCTTCAACAAAGTGAATCAGAATGTAGAGATAAACTCTGTGTCTGGTTAAGCTGTATCACTCCCAGAAGACTTTTGTGCCTGGCAGAGGGATGCCAGGAGAAAAGCTAAAGCACTTGAAGTATCTTATTTACCGGTGACCGGCTTTTTTGTATGTATATTTTCTATAACAGCCTTTTCCCAGAACTGCCTCTACATGTCTATGTGCAGGATTGTTTATGATGCCTTCTGTCTTATATAACTCTCATCCCATTTGTGGCTGAAAATACTGAAATTTCATTTTTGAGAATTTCTTCTTCCCATAGAGTATCAGGCTTGGGATCTCCCAAGCTAGTATGTGATAGCTCATGAGAGTTTACTGCGCCCCCTCCGTATTGGCTGAAATATTCCTGACATGTTCTTGGCTTTTTCTACATGTGATTGAGTTTAGACTTGCAATTTGCATCTATTTAATGCTCAGTAAAAGTTTTCTACTCCTACCCTTGTGGACCTAGTCACCTTCTTGCTTGATCAATGAGATATTGTCTTGCTCACTGATTTTTGTGTCTGATATCCACATGCTGATATTTTCCCAGTCTTTTTCCCTTACACACTGATCAGTTATGTCTTAGGAGGCAAACATCAGATGACAAAGTGGCCTGAGGGTCATGTCCACTACCTCAGACCCCATTCACAGAAACTGCTTGTGGTCTTGGTTCTCATCTGAGTGAAGCAAGGGAATCTGATTATCATTTTCTGCTGGCTGGTGGGACTTGATGTTGGCTTCAAGATCCTGAGATATTTCTGCAAACTTCCCTGCATCCTGATAAGTTTCCTGATAAGAATACTATCCAAAAAGCCTAATTAGTTTATTTCTCTTTTCATTTCCACACTCATTAAAAAATGGGAAATAACATGAGTGGTGGCAGCACAGAGCTGAAAGAACATTACCTGGTAAGTAGAGATACCCAAGGTAGGATTCAGTACCCAAGTCACTCCTGATAGATGTGCATTTGATCTGTTTTTAAAGACCTCTAGTACAGAGGCATCACAGCATCCTCAGGCAATTTCTGTGCTTTGCTGCTCTTATAATTCGAAAGTATTTCCTAATGTCTGATGTAAATGTTCCTTGCTCCAAGCTGAACTCAACACTCTTGTCTTAGCCATTGTAACTAGAAGCTGCTTCAACAGTTACCTACCCACTTCCATTCCCAGTAAATGAAAGTTTGGCCTACACTTCTGATGGAAAGGTGGACAGTGACTGTGTTTATTAGAGAGGAACATATGCATCTAGAAGTGCTCCTCAAAGCATTTCTACTGATTGGCATTAGGTACTGAGGCCATCATCTGTAATGCTGTTGTGTTCCAAGTGCAGTTGTCCTCACATGTACAGGGATCAGAAGTAACTTTTAAGGCTAATGCAGGCATAGACAATACAGGTGGATTAACAAACATATGGTTGGGCAATGCCAAAAAAGTAGAAGATAATTTTATTTTGACTGCTTCTGTACATTTGGTACATGATCAAAAGCCTGCTGAAGGTAATGTGGGCACATGTACTTTGTTGTTTAAGAATGAGCAAACAAATCTCTCAGGACTTACCCATACCTTCAAGGCTTCATGAAACCAAAACTCCCCCTAGTAGTATCAAATCCTGAGTGTGATGAATCCCTTAACATGACTTAACAATCCCTTAACATGAAAGTTCTGTTTCATGCTGTCTGGACTTGAACCATTATAGACCCATCCACTGGCAGGTACTTTAGTCTTGACACTTCCTAGCCTAGCACAAGAGTTGTGGAAGGGTGACAGCAGTGTAGTTTCTATATTTTAGCTACTTATCATACAGTCATAGAATGTTTGGTGTTGGAAGGGAACTTCAAAGTTCATCTAGTCTGCTGCTCCCTATCCAGAGATAGAGACACTTTTCATTAGATAAGGTTGCTCAAAGCTCCATCCAACCTGACTTGAATACTTCCAGAGATGAGGCATTAAAAATTTCTCTGGGAAACCTGCTCCACTGTCTCAGCACACTCACTGTACAAGAATTCTTTATGTCCAACCTAAATCTACCCTCTTATAGTCTGAAACTGTTACCCTTTTTCTTGTCACTACAGGCCGTGGTAAAATGTTTCTCTCCATCTTCCTTTTCTATACTGAAAAACCACAAAAATCTTTTCCCAAAGCCGTCTCTTCTCTGGTCTGAATAGTGCCAACTCTCTCAGCCCTTCTTCATACAACAGGTTTTCCCTCTCTCTGATCATTTTGTTGGCTCTCCTCTGGGCAGTTTCTAAGAGATCCATGTCTTGTACTGGAGACCAAAGCTGGATGCAGTATTCCATGGTGCTTTGCTGTGCTTTCACCTGCTTTTGACTCATTTGTTAGCACAAGCACAGAGGGAGAAACTTTCCCTCCAATTTAGAAGGCTAGGGCTCTGTTTCACAAAATTCAGTTTACAGAAAGTCTGTTTGTCTTTGGGAGAAAAAAAGAAAGAGCTTTGTGGAATAACACAAGTACATTGTGAAGAACAAAGCTGCTTCAGAGTCCCAGCTAAAATGTGAGAATGGAAGCGGAGATCTGAAGGCTTTGTTTTTCAGAAAGGCAAACTTCATTAACAGCTTGACTCTGAAGTTCATTTGAATGGTTTCTACAGTGTAAATTTATCCAGGATTATTTTACTAAGGTTTAACTTCAAAACAAGAAGTCTCATGATTGTTTACATGTACATTGCAAACTGTGATTGAGAGTAAAATGGAAATATTTCATGTGGTAGGTCCTCTTTGTCATCTTACTCTATTTTGACAATGATATGAGACCGAAGGCCTGAAGTTTCTGCTCAGGTATTTTTGCAGCTGTGCTTAAATCAAACGTTGACTTTCTTTCAGCAACACAATGACTATATTTTTGTCACCGTTCAGTAAGTCATAGATGTTTCCTGGAAGAGTGAGCTGGTTAGTATACGGTGCTTGTTTGAATAAAAATGTTGGTGTTGCTGTATCTCTCTTTTCCACCACGTGAGGGTTTCTCTACTTGTCTGTAACTGGCAGCTTGGGTCCGCTTCATTGGGAGTCACTGATTTTCTTCACCCTGTTTCATTTTCCACAGGACCCTATAACTCCTGTGGAAACATCTACACTGTGAGGCAGAGTTTACCACCCACCTATAGGCCGAAATCATGAGGTACAGATAAAAATATTTCATTACAGAGTTAAAAAGAGACAATCAGAAATCTCTGTGTTTTCTTTTTTATTGCATGCAGAGGCTGAACATGCTATCATTTTGTTAATTACACTATTTAGACAGATCTTGCTGGATGTACTTGAAGCACTAAGTATCTTGATTCACAGGTATTTTCTAAGCAAGGCTATTTCTGTGACAAGGGAATGACTTGAAATTGGAAGTGTCAAATTAAGTATTTTGCTGTTTTCTATCTAGCTGTATGCAACTTATCTATCTGAAATCCGATCTGATCATCTAAGGGCTCTAACTGGAGCAAATGAAATATTTTATCACCAGAAATCACTTGAGATGACTTTCCAGAAGGTGTAAAAGGCTGCTATGGTAGGCTGTCCTCCTTGTACTTGTGGATGAGATATTATTGCAGTAGTGAATCTGTACTATTAGGATAGATGTCTGTCTTCTCTTTGTCTGTCTAGCCCTGTGAGTTTCCACTAGGATATGAAAGATTTCAATTTTGGACCCATCTAGCAGCTTCCAACCACTTCAGACTCTGAAACAGAGTAGGATATGATCCCTCGATCAGCTCAGAGGGTACTGCTGCCCTTTTTGGCTTTGTCAAAAAAGAGTGCAGAGCTGGCTCCAATGCTCTATACTCTTTCCTGCCTCAGTACTGAGACATCCCACAAGGTGCTGCAAGTTGTCCATCATCTCATGATTTTCTTACTCTTGCTTGGCTCACACTTTGGTCTGACATTCAAAAATGATTTTATCAAATCTTCTTTGACATTCTCAGCTCAAAACTTGCTCTCCAGCTCCCTTTTCCCCCTGTATCCTCCTAACCAGCTTGCCCACGAGAAGCTTGGCCATGGTTTCCAGATTGTTGTTATCAGATTCCAGATTGTTATCTCACTGTGTATCCACTGTCAGCAAGCAGGTACAAGGCAGGTCACAGTCTCTCATCCTTAGCCTGGGACCCAGCCTTTATTGTCTGCCCCCACATTGCCTCCCAAGTATGACATCAACAATCCAGCATAAGCTAAAATCCTGTAGGAAGCAGGAAGGGATGTTGATTGGTATCTGAAAGTCTGCTCATTCTCTATTTTTCTCAGGAAAAACAATTTCAAAGTTCTGAGGAGAGTCAGTCCTCGTGGCCACGCCTCTTTGCTGTTGCTTCATGTCTGCTCTCTGCCAAGTAGCGAACAGATTAAAATGATAGTTCCCATCATGTGCTCACCTTGGAGTTAGGTTGATTACTTCAGTCCCATCCCTAGCACTGCAAAAGGGCCTCAGTCATGACTTCAGGTGAGAAGAAAACAGCTTTGAACCTGCCTTCATGATGTTAAACTCAATGAAAACAGCATTAAACCACAAGACAGAGTAAGGTTCAAGTTGTTTCTCATCTGGAAACTCTGGAGAGACAGTAAACACAAAGCCTGCTGCTGCCAGGGAGCTGTTTGTTTGTGTTTTTCCTTAGTAAAGCTGTTCTTCAGAAAGGAGCCCTGCACTCCCCATCACACAAGGGCAGCCTAACCACAGCCCCTGTTGTGATAAAAACAGTGCTCGGAGAGGGGCAGGATGTGGCAGCCACCTATGCCTTTAACTGTGTATATTTAAACATCAATAAATAGATCCTTTGCAGAGGAAAAGGACACTCCTTTAGAGGAAAGCACCATTAGGAATGCCTTCCCTTGAGGGCAGGCAGCTGCTCCAGGCTTTGGCTGCCGCTGCAGGCGCAGAGCCGGGGAATGGTGGCATCCCACTTTGGCAGGAGTGGGCAGATGCTTCTGGTTCCCAAGTCCCATGTTTTTCCCACAAAGTGTCTTGCTTATTTAAAAGGCCAGGGCTGTCAAGTTCATGCTATGTGCCTGCCTCCTGTCAAAGTTCCCAGCTCTGCGCAAGGTGAAAATTTTACCTCTCTAAAACGCATCTACTGGGATTCAGGACACGTTTCATGGCAGCAGTTCAAATTTCCCATTAGATATGAGAGACAGGGTCTTCTTCTGAGGTTAGCAAGGTCCCTTAAAATAGTTTTCTCTACCTCAAAAATCAGGAAAGAGAGAGATTATAACTCTCTTATATAGAAAGAGAAGAGAGAAATATAGAAGAGAGAAATAACTTTTTTTTTTAACCCTTACCCCAGATCTCCCTATGCCAGAAAATAAAGAAGTTAATATTCTTCCTGACATTCCTGTGTGTCACGCCCTCATTACGACATCTTCCTCTAGGAGCATTCCTGTGCGTGAGAAAGAGAAAAGTGAATCTGAAGTGACTTTACTTGGTTTAACTCTGGTCAAAATTTCTGCCAGCTGTTACTCCCACGCCTAGCCATTGCTCACAGGTAGACATGAAACTGGAGTTAAGGTTTTTATCTTCTCCTGTCAAAAGAGCTCAAAATATCAGAATCAAAAGGCTATGGGAAAGAGAGGAACACAGTGTGTGTTAGTGAGTTTGCTTAATTCAAAAATCAACAGCAAAAATAATTTCTTTGCCAGGCACACATAAACACCTTTAGTAAATGATTCCAGTGATTAATACAGTGAAGAACGTGGCAGTCACAGCTGGAGCCATTACAGTGTTATATTCACTGGGAGAGCTGTCATCTCGGCTGATGATCTTAGGGTTTATTTCTCAACTCCTCTTCCCAGAGGGGTGGGTTTACACCAGACTTCTGCCTCATGCACTCCTACCAGAGCACCCAGCTGCCTGCTAATAAGGGATGCTCACTGTCTCTTTGAGAAGCAAGCCTCTAGCACAGGCTGCAAGGCCATCCCCTTAGCATGTTGAGTACATGGTGGCTGTATTTTCACAAATTTCCTGTCATTTTGTCAGTCTGAGACTTTGAACAATAGCTGTGATTATTTCTTGCTACAGTGGTGTCTACATGATTTCAGAGTCCCTTGCAGACTGGGGTCTTTCCAGCCTGTCCTTGGAGATGAGGGTGATAAACGATTCAAACAACAGTGTCAAAGCTGCATCCATTGCCGTGTTCTGCAAGAGATACAGAAAGGACTGCCCATGCCTTGAGCTTGTAACTGGGAAAGCTCAGCCTCTTGTGTCCTTTTCTGAATATTAAAATGGAGTTGTGCTTTCATTCTAAATATCTTATCTTTGGAAGTGTGAAAAATATTTACTCCTGGTGGTAAAAGTCAACACTCATCATTAGGTGGGGATACTGCATGCCTTCCCTGAAGTAAGTACTGGGAGAAGAAATCCATGTGGAACTTGATCTTTACCAGTACTTGGAAGATGGGTATGTTGTACCCATGGAAAGAGGACTGTTAGATACTCTAGGGGCTAGCATCCATATGTCACCCATGACACAAAACGGTCAAGACCAACCAATCTCCTTCAGAGATGGTATTTTTCCAGGATGTTCTTTTCAGTCTACACAAGGAACAAGAATCTCACATGTAGTGTTGAGAAAGCTGTCCCTTTAAAAATCAGCCTCATTACGATGCTTGTCATGTGAAAGTTTCAGCTGAATGCTAATGAGGAAAATCTGTTTTCAGTTAAGCCAATGTAAACTCAGGGAAATTTAACCAGGATTGTTGAAGTCACTTCAGATCTGCACCATAGCATAAGTTTGATTGGAACATTTACTTTCATGTAACTTTTGTGGCTTTATTCCATTCATTATATATGACCATAATTTATGGAGGTTCCGCATGCACATGCAAGTTAAGGCAATTTGGTTTCTTTTATTAAGCTATGAGTCTGTTTTATAATCAAAGTAAATCAGGCTCATTTGCACACCAAAAAATCTTGGTGTGGATTTCTGTCTGTGGGAGTGGAGACAAAGTATCTTGCTTGCTGACTCCAGCCAAACTGTGCTTTTAGCTTACCCAGTCAATTTTCATGGTGACTCAGTGAAATTCATTTGCTCTAGTGAGATATGCAAATACTAGTTTTTGAGAGCTGTATTTGAATTTAATTCTTACCAACGCACGTACAAATTAATATGAACTCCAGTAATGTTACATTGTTCTTTCTCCATGATAATTAAGAAGTGAACAGGGCATGACACAAGGGAGAGGAGAAGCCACAAAATAGATCACGCCGCAAAGCTGTACATTTCCACCTTAGTTATGCCTTGGCTGTTACTCAGCAAATTCTGAATAACTGACTGTCCCGGAGCAAACGGGCCAGGTAAGGGCATCTCCATCTTTACCACCTGACCTTCTTCCCTCAAGGTCTGAGTACTGACATGCATGACAGGAAGCATGAGGTCCTATCTCAACTCTAACCCTTTAAATGCTGCACTGAACAAAGGTATAAACCCCAGCTCTTTTGAATCTGCTGTGTGAGCTAAAACACAATAGCTCTGAGCTAATTGCAGACTCATTGCTGTTCTGGTAAAATGATGGTGTGCTTTGATACACTAAGGGCTGTTATTCCTTAAAGGATGAATACTGTGCAAGGAATAGTAGGAATTAAATTACTGAGGAGAGGAGTCCATCTGACTTTTAGCTGAAGCGAGACAGCCTGCATCCTTCTTGCTCCTCTGCACATGGGGAAGCTGTGCCCTTCTGGCTGCATTTTGTGTACCTGGTCCTGCTTACTGCACCCAGACCTGCCCCTCCTGTCTCTCAGATGGGGAGGAATGGAGCAGTCCTCTTTCCCTCTCAGTCCTAAGCAGTAGGGTTAAGGGCTCCTTACTTTAAAAAGACTGGTTGGATTTAGCTGATCCAAGTCAGACGAACCACAAATACATTTGTGAGTATACGGTAGAAGAAAATACCTCAGAGGTGTCTAAAATATCTTTCTAGTGGCATGTTATCCTTAATAAAGTTTTAAGAATTGGCATGCTCTCTATAGACCTGATGTCAGATTGCTATCATGTCAAGGATTTTCATACAGAGGTGGTGTACTTCTTTCCAGGCTTGGAGGTCTGCCTTAGATACCTTTCCTTAGATATAAGAAACTTTTTTCCCTGCTGGTCTCTTGGTCCGCCAGATCTTGGCCTCACTGGAACTGTCTATCCCTCTTCTGTGTGGCAAAATGGGTTTTCAGTCCTTTCCCATTTGTGATTAGTTCTGTGAAACTTCCATTGTAGAAAATCTCTGTCCTCTTTCTCAGACAAGGAGAGTGTAAAAGATAACCAGATTCAAACGCTAGAGACAGCAGAGAGTTTTCAGTGGTGAGGCCTTTTCAGTTCTTGGGTACTCTCTTTAGCAGGGTCAGCATCTGACCATTGCTTCAGATTGCATCTCAAAAAGTAATTTACTAATGGAATGGTATCTTTCCACAAAAATCATTCAAAGATAACACTGTCTATCAAAACAATGAATATGTGAACAGATAAAAATGAAACACCATAAATAAAACATACTCCATCTTACTTCAGCTTGCCACAGGACAGCCTAAAAGAGTTGACAGCTCTTGGAAAGGATTTGCAAAACATTTCATCATTTAAAAACTGTAGCTACGACTCTTAAATACCTTTGTTTATATGGGCCAACATTCATAACTCATACAAAATAATTATCTACCAACACACAGACCGTTCTCACACAACCCCTAGACATACACATACCCGTATCAGATCCCTATTACTCCTCTTAGAATTGCCCTGTGGAGATGACTGTTGCCTTTGAACAAGGTTAATTAATGCTTGATCCTGAAGCTAGTGGAAACTCCATTCTTGAGCTAGGATTTTTCAGATAAGACACTCTATTTTACTACTAAGAAAAAGGTCAGAAGGTGTTTATAAATTCTGAAAAGTTGGCATTGCCCCACTGACTCTTACCTTTAGAGTAAATATTTTTAAGTGGGTGATGAAGTGGTGGAACAGAGAGTGTGTTGCATTATTTGCTACTTCCAGATTCCCCTGCTCCATTGGTTCTAATGTGTCTGTATAATAACAGCAGTCCATACTGAGTAAGTCCTGGGAACCCTGCATTTTCCCCTTGCTTTTTCACCTACTATTTTGAAAAAAAGAGGAATTTTCAGTACCAGCTGAGTAAGATGTTCTTCATTCCTAACACTCTACCCTGCATGTTGCTTTTGAGCTTTTTTTCTGCAGCCATGCTGCATTTCAGGGATGACATATGAGGTGTTTACAGCAGAGATGCAGGTGTATAAACAGACCATAGGGCTCTGGAAACCATCTTGAAGGGTGCAGAAAGACAGTGCAGCACAGTGTATGTACCACTGGAGCAGGATCTATGAGACCTGGTTTTTGTTCTTGGCTCTGCCACAAATGTCTCATGTGACTTTAGGCAGAGAAATCACTTCACTTATCAGCCTCTGTCTATTCTAGTTAGGCTGTGGATTGGTTTAATAACTCTGTTACTTAGCACAGTACTTAAAATAATGTGTCAACTTTTCAGAAGGGTCCTCTACATATGGCATCGCTAATAAAAACCTCTTAGGGGGTTATGCTGACTGCTCATTCCTTGAATATAATATGCCACTATGATCACAATCATTATTACTGTTAAATTTGAGAATGAGACGGTCTTTAGAGATATTGTTCCATTTTCATTGCTTTTTACTCAGGAAAAAGTTCTCTTTTGGAAACTGCCAATATTATCAAGTAAGACACCAAGTGACCTGGGTGAAGAAGAGATACAGTCTGAAACTATCATCACTACTGAATTCCCTGCTAAATAAAATCAACAGATACATTGTTGATGTAGAAGATCTAATGTAAATGTGAAGTGAGAAGTAAAACCAGCTGCAGCATACTGTGTAGTAAAAACAAGCGTCATTATAACTTTAGAATATATTTGCTGTAAAGGGAAAGATCATGGCTAAGTCCTGCCATTTCATTTCACACACATACAAACAGCATGCTGAGCAGAAGAAAGACATACGTGAATCATGTGAGAAAAATTTTAGAAGTCCAGATAATTGGCAAGACAATTAAAAGAGGGGGGGGGAAACAGGTCAGAACTAGTCTGAGCTACTATTTGTTCAAACTATCTGAAAGCAGGTTTAAGAAGAGAATAAGCTACCTCCAGGGCAAGGGCAGGATGGATTTAGGTGTGCTCAGAATGTGTTTCACTCTCTGTGAAAGAAATCACTAATAAGGCTATAGCTAATAATGAGTCAAATCCTTGGCCTGCATTTCAAGGCACACATGAATACGCTGGGATGGGAAGAGCCTTTGAATTTCATTTCTCACTTTCTCTTCTGTGAGAGCTGTGAAGGTTTCCACAGATGTTTCATTCAGCTGTATAAACATTAATACCATAGGGACGCTGTGTCTCAGGCATAAGACTTTCAAGAGTCAAGACTGTAGCCTCAATGTGCAAATGAGGCAGAGTTATAGACTGCCATTAGGATGGGATTTGTGACCATCTCATATGGGTCCAACCAGGCAATTTAGCCCCTTTCCTGACATGATTTTCATTGAATCAAGTAACAGGGCAACATAATGTGATGCCTATTGAAAACATATTTGAGAAGGACTTGCAGGACTTGGTCCAGGAAAAACGTTACACATCCCACCAAATGGACATCGTACAAAGCTCACACTGATATCAACATTTTTATTCTGTTACAAAATCCTTCCATCTTGAAAGCTTCAAAATTTGAAGTGATTTTGTAACATTTGTGGTATTTTCTATTTGAACAGAAACCTCTTGGAATGTAATTTTGAGTAAATTTGCATTATTCACAGCATATTAAAAATTTAAATTAAGAAGCAAATGTCTGAAGATCCAGCTCACAGGTTACTTATTTAGGTCTATGCAGAAGTAGAACCTCAGTGCTGTAAATGCAATCACACTGCACTTGCACCAAGGAGGTAAAGACATAGGAATGAAACCTGGAGGTACTCTTGAGATCTCATCATTATCTGTCTCAGCTAAATGTATACCAAAGACTCATCAAATGGTATTTTGTAATGCACTCCAAAACCTCCCTTGTCTAAAAGAGAAACTCACTGATTTGTTGTGCTGAGAATGTTTCTTTTAACAGTAATATTTACTAACCTTTGCAAACAGGAAAAAGAACGTGTCTTTCCAAATCCGGTAATTTTCTTATTTAGGTGTGGTTAAAATCAACCAAGAGACCTGAGCTTGCTGTGCCACTTGAGTACTTGGGAAAAGCATTTACTGCACACCGCACACAAAGACCCCATAAAAGTAATTAATTTTACAGCATAAAAATTTAAATTAAAATTGTAAAAATTATCTTAAAGTGTGTGGATTGGTAAAATCAGTCAAACATACTCCAAGTTTATTTAAGCCAGCTGATTATGCTATGGCAGGAGGGTGAAGAAAGAGACAGACAAATCAAGGATATGTTTTTGCACTGGATTACAAAGTTAGTCTTCAACAATGACAAGGTACAGCACATTATTCCCTTAAGTTTCCACACATTTTCAAGATTTCTTACTCCTAAATTATCTAATGCTAAAGACAGACAGCTCAGGCAGCTCAGTCCATCAAACCAAGCCGTGGCCCACGGACGGAGTAGACTGTTTACCTGAAGTCTTGTAGGAAGAAATCTTGATGATACCTTGTGAAGATTATTTTTCCTAGAAAAATTAACACTACGATGGGAGATGGGTGGCTGTATATATGTGTTGGGGATCACCATGAGGACTATGAAGAGCTATTTATGCCAAAGGAAATATTGGTATCAGAATAAATTAATGCTACTCTTAAACGCATTAGGCCTGGAAATATGAAAACTTCAGTGTAGTAAGATTCTGGAACTTTTAACGGGAGTGGTGAATTCCATACAACGTGAAAAGAACTGTATCACTTTGTTGAAGCCTACTCAAGTATGACTGCACCCGAAGAACAAAAGGGTGTCCTTACAGTCCTTCTCTAGAAGGATCAATACCTCCATAATACTAGTGAGAAACAAGACTTTGAAAAGGTGGCTAGCAGTGTACGTATCTATAGGAAGATGATGGGTGTTAATTTTGAATATTGGGGTTTTTTTCACTGAAGCTGATTTAAAGGGCTGAGTGAGAAGAATAGAGTTGCAAGTAAATAGCTCTATTGTAGACTTTAGATTCTGTTTTATAAAAGCTTATATAATGATCTTTCTCATAACTTTTTTTGCTAATTTAATTGTGAATTCTTCATTAGAAAGCACTGAATATTAAGAGGGAACAGATTCACATGAAGAGCAGATTTGAAAACAAAAGTCATTCACTTGACTGGAGCTGAGCAAAGTTATGAAGTTTCACACCTGTATTTGTTTGCTGGGCAAGCTTTGGGACCACTGATGATCAAAGGTCATATTGGACTCAAAAATTTAATCTTATTAGATGACACATTTAAGTTCAGTGAAATGTCCTGGGATGATATCAAAAGGGCTTGCATATGAAAATGTAGGCTGTAGCTCAGAAAGTGTGAATGGTTGACTAAATATTGCAACAATATTTATGTCCCCTGTGTGCGTGGGAGAGAAAAAGAAAAGGACTAGTAATAAGGAGGCAGGTATTCCCTGTACAGGAAAAACTTGCTTAAAGGAGAGGAAATTCCCATGAGTTTCCATTCACAAGGATTTCTTCAAAGTTATCTCACTGTGGGCAACACTTTTGCTGCCCTGGTGAAATTCCTATGGGTTCAACCTGCTAAAGCAAGGGATGTGTGCTCAGCTCCAAATTTCCTTCCAATACCCTTTCCTACTCCACTATCTTTCACAAATAGCATCACAGATCTTGTAAAGGCTGTTTCTATTGGCGGGTTTTTTGACTTCCCAGCATTTTCAGATGCTTTCTGACATTTAAAGGTAGATCCAGGCACAACACCTGTATTCTGAGAACTTCTGTTTCTAGGTACAATGAAATGGGGATTTTTCAGCTGGGGAATCAGAAGTCTGGGTCTCTAACCAAACAGTGCTAGATAAGGAATAGGAATTCAGTTAAGAGAATGCAGCTTAATCTGGATTGTATGTATTTTGTTCTGACCATATCAATAACAGTTAAATCCAAGGAATGAAGAAGGAAACAAGTTTAGTAGGTATGCTTTTAACCCTGGTTTCCTCAAAAAGCAAGGCTTGTGGGTACAAATCTAGCCTTTTTTATTAAAGGCCCCAAAGTTTCCGCCAGGTATGTCAGCAAATTAAAAGCCAGAGATATGTTATGTTTATGCAGGTCAAATAGACAGCAGAGGATGTGAGACCATATAGAAGAAAGCCTGTTGATGAGACAGCTAGGCAGATGGTGCAGCATTAACTTCTTTTCCAGAAGTTTCCATCTGAGCTCACACTGTCAAGAACCCCTGAGGATCCATCCGACCATGACACAAGTTCATAGTAAGCCCAGTCTTATTTGTCTGAATGCTCACAGATTTACTTGCACGTTTCCAAGAAACTCGCATGCAATCTCCAGATGATTGCATTTTCCAAAGCCCTTGGTGTAGGTCTCAGCCTTTTTCCAACAGGGCCAAAGGAAATTTTACCACTAAGTTCAACAGAAGCCTTGTGAGACAGGTGGAGATTACAGTAACATACATTTGTGTTAAAAACATCTTTAGCATGCAAAACATTAAATCAAACACATTTTTAATAACTTGAGGTGATTTGGGCTTGTGCTACAGAAGGTGTTTCAGCCTAAGAATGATGTGGCAGATGCACACATGCTGTTTGTTTGGGCAAGGAATGGTTTATATTCTCTGAAACCTTGTTTATCTTCACATTCCACTTCTTAACTGGCTTTCTCTGTGTTTGGTTGTTAACCTGCAGGAGCAGCTATTAGCAAACAGTAAATTAAAGACAACACCAACAAAAGGTCAGGAGTGTATTTTCCCAGAGCTATTTCATATCCAATCCAGAGACTTCCTTTTGCTCCATTTACTTGTAGGAATTAAGAGCAGGTGAAGGTAGGGTTGTGTGCAACAGATAACATCAGAACACACCTGAAAATTAAGTTGTGAATGAGTAGTTTTGGCCTGATTGCCCACAGTCTGCTGGGCATTGACCTGTTTTATTTGAAGAAAACCTGAAAAGAAGGAAGAACAACATTATGGAAATGTTAGGTTACTTATTGCTGTTATTATTGTGTGGCAATACAGAATGAGGAAAAAAATATGGAGTAGAAGTTTCCAACAATAGTTTCAGGTTGTCCTCTGTTGTCGTTAATCAGCTGCAGTGTTTTGCTTCCATCTGGTGAGTTCACTGTATTGTTTGTGTACTGTAGAGAGATTGCAAATCACACTTCGTTGTGCTGTGTATAAGGCCAGAAGGGTCTCAATAAGTCTAAGAAATAATCCTGCTAATTCTAAGCAACTGCTTAAAGAAAGCCATCAAATTTGTTTCTTCTTAAGATGGCTTCCATTCCATTAAATCAGTGACATTTTATGTAAATGCATGAACATAAGGTTGTTAGTGTGTCTAGTATGCAAATTTCATCATCTTTCTCTGTTTTTTAGAAGCTTGAAAACTATTGAAGAAAACAACATTTTAAATGTTCTAAATGGCCATTCTGAAACATCACATCTTGTTCAAAGCTAAGCTTTGGTGGTTCTCATAGGGAAGGAACTATCTCACATTCACAGTGCTATATACACAATGAACTCACAGGATAAAGTATTGTGAATAAATCCCCCATGTAAGCCAGACTGTTCACAAATAGGTTGTCATTGACCTATATTATTGTCATCCCTCAGTTCAGAGTCACATACAAAGAAGGGCAAATAAAGTTTGACATTGTATTCAAACTGCAAATCCTTTTTCACTTGGCCTTAGTCATTTATTCTTTTCTAGTATGTGCATCAGACTCTGCTTTAGTTGACTTTTAGACTATCTCTATGTGCTGAAAAGGTCCCCTTGCTTTCTAGTAAATATTTTGACCGTGAGATTTTCTAAAATGAAAACATGCACACAGCACGGGTGATTACATTTTATCTGGTGATCACCTAATGTTACAGTCCAGGCTGAAGGCAGTTGGTACCAGCCTGTAATATGCTGCTCACACTTATCAGTCTGATGAGGAAAACATGCTTTATTTCACATACAAACAAGTAAATACTATGAGAACAACAAACACAAAATATTAATGAATGCAGAAATGTCAAATATTGATCAGGAAATGTCTCAGTGTACTTTAAGTACAAGGAGTTCCCCATCTAGTCTTTTTTTCTTGTCTGATGGAGGGAGGGGAAGCAAAGCAAGTGTACATTAGAAAGAGAAGAGCAAACACAACTTTTATAGGTTAAGTGATGTAAGCAACAAAGGCAGATAGTAAAACTTTCCTAACTTTCAGATGCTTAGGAAGATTACTACCAGCATAAATATTATTGGTGGATGAAACAATCCTACCCCTGTTAGAGACTCTGCTTCTTCATGTTTCAAATGTATCCATGTCAAACAGATTTTTTTGTCTGTTTTGCACAGTTCCATTTTCATCCACGTCTTTTATAGTTTTGAAATGCTTTTACAAAATTATTCATTAAAACTTCTTGGAGCAGGGCATGCTACTTCTTTATTTAGATTTTAATTTACCAAAGATTCTTCTACTGACACCTCAGATCCTCTCCTCAAAGGTTCTCTTCATTAAGTGTATATACTGTCTATACACTGAAACAGTGTATAGAATCTAGAAGGGTAAAAATTATTTTCATTTCATCAACCTCAAGGATGGTGGTAAAGATGGTTTTATCCACTGGGTACCTGTACCCTACAGGGCAAACTTTGAAAAATATCATACTCTCCAGTGAGCAAGAGAAAGTGTGTCAAAAAAAGAGGGTTTATGAAAATAGTGAAGATTTTTTCACTGGAAAATCCAACCAGGACTGTTACACAGGGAGACCATCATTGCTTCAGCAAGCCTCTGAGCTGCAGATTACTGAATGCTGGAATATGTACAGGGAAGTATTTTTGTAGGATTTATGATTTTTGTATTCTTTTTGGTGGTATCTGCCACTACCCACTGGCAGAGCCAGGACAAGGGGCTGACCAGACTCTTGGGCTGACTTGGGTAGTATGTTCTTATGGTTTTAAAAATGAAGAGAAGGAGTTGCCCAGAAAGTCTGTGTTGTTGCACGTGAAGACTTCCTTTGTGATTGACACATTTTCATACAGAGAGTATGTTTTGTGCACCATCATATTCTAAACAGTGGCAAAAAAACCCCCAACCCTTAGAAATGAGAAGCTGTTGAAGCCAAACAAGAGCTCACTAAACTTTTCTACTGGAGAAGTTCAGGGATATGAAGATGCAGTGACTTTTATTTCCACCTAAAAAAAAAAAGACGAATATTGAGATCTGCTACCACTGAGTTTCCCATTTAGCTGAAAGTGCCCCCCTGATAGTCTGATATCTCCTCTGGCTTCCTACTGCTTAGCTGAGGTTATTTCTTGCTCTCCAACTTTCTCGACATAAGACTAAGTGTGCCTTTTTCCTTGCAAATGCTGCACTTTCAGGAAGCAAACTTACTTGTTTCCCATTTTTTTAAAAGAACAGAGAAAAAGGCTGAACCTTTCTCCTTCTTCAGGATCCACAAAGCCTGGATGTTATCAGCCTGGAGACTGAAACAGCACATTGGCTCCACATATCAGGATTTCCAGAGATTTTTAGCCCAGCCAACTGTACACCGAAAAAAAGGATGATCACCTGGCTGAGATTGTGATGTCAACTGTAAATCTAACAACCCTGCCACCTGAGTGGGGTCAGAGTAAAATTAAGCCAGAAAGTATGACCAAGTAAAATACATTGCAGTGAAGAAACAATCAAAGTGTTTCATTATCCCATTTTTTCAAGGCATTTATCTCTTGCCATAGTAACTTCAATCACTTTCATATTGGCATTTCTTGTTTGTCATGAATGCTGTTTTCTTTCCCCCAGCATGGACACAGTTTGTTATAGCTCCACTCAGGGAGTCTGAGACCCTGTGGGTTAAATGTTGTAATTAATAATTAGTATTTAAATAATCATATATAATATTATTAGATGTCTCAATCCAGTTTCTGATCTGCAAGAGAGATTCTCACTTATTCTATGTATATGAATTATATATGAGAATTTGTTACAGTATCTTCCATAGAGATTTAATCCTTCACCTTTCCCCAGAAAAATGAGAATACAAGAAACCCCCAATAGAGCACCTCTACATAATACATCAATCACTAGTGAGAACCAAAGTTTTTTCAGAAATATTAAGAGGAACCATTTGAGTCTGGCATGAACCCTGGCTGTGGGTATGCCAGCAGCACTGGCTGGAGACTCTCCCATGCCCTGAACATACAGCAGGGGAGCAGTGTTAACTTCTGCATCTCTTTGCACTAATTACCAGGTATGGGGAATGCATCTGCTGGTGTGCCCATTTCTTAATGCAATTTCTTTTTTACTTTTGCCTTTGCAAGTTTCCCTTTTCTTATAGACCATGTTAGCCAAGAAGGGTACTGGGACTAGTATATATTTGGAATACAAGATATTAGTAAAATATCCTATGCCATTATTTATAGAGACTGAAGGTCAATACCTAAAGAAATTTACTGGGTTCCTTATAAAGTTTTGGTACTGAAAAGCCTAGGAAAATCCCTTCTTAGCACCCCTAGTGGTCTCAAGGTCCCACAATACCCTTTACTTGCAAAATAACTTTCATCTGTTAATCACACCATAGGCTACACAAAGCCTATGATGCTGGTTTTGTGTTTTTTTCTTTAAGAAGAAATTATGGTTAAAAAAAATATCCTCTAAACTCTACTGCCACATGAAAATTACTTATTTTTTTTTCTGTTTTCTGGGTCAACATGGTTGAAATGCTCAGTTTTCTGAAAAGGAAAAAAACACCTTTTTTTTTTTTTTTTTTACAAAACTGGAGTTTATTTCCCAATTTTGTTTACACACATATCTTCAGTGTGAACTATCATGACTTATACTCAAACAAGATATTTTTATAAGGTGTAAGTGGAATGATGTCATCAAAACAAGCCACCTGGGCAAGGGCTGAACTTAAACAAATTTCTTGTGAAATAAAAGTACTATTGGCCTTATAATCTATACCCTACTACTAATACAACTTTATGTACGTCTGGTTAATCCTCAGGGCTTACTGTTGGTGTGGAAGAGGTGAATGAACAGGTCGCTTCTTTCAAAGTTTTCTTGAGCCATTTTCAATACAATTTAAAAGAATGTAGATACTAGGCTGATTTTTCCAGCACAGAGAAACCATGCTCTGAGCAGGTCTGTAAGGGCTCTTTCAGAAATTTCAACTATTATTTAGGAAAAAACAGCAACTTTTAATTTTTTATTAATTACACAATGCTATTTGTACCCTTTTAAGTATACTGGCAACTTGCAGTTAAAACACCTTATCCTGAGAATCTTAATGCTACAAGCTTCAAAATTACTGAGATGATTTAGAAACAATTATATAAATCTATAGAAACTTCTTTTCCCTTGGGAAAAATACAATCTCTTTGCAGTAGCCAAATTGTCTATATCTATAAAGTGAGGTCTAATTATGTGTGTGGGTGAAGTTAAAATAACACATTTTTTAAAATATGTGATTGTTTTTGTCATACAATTCTTCATACTATAAAATGGTCAGATAATGGAGTGAGAAATACCATGACAGGAAATTTCCTATCCATAGTTAGCATTTGGCTTTGGACACAAACTCTCCAAGGCTAAATTCTGTCGGATGGCTTGGCACTTTTTTTATAGTTCCACACATGTAGATTAACTCTGCAAAAATGAAACCTCTTGAATGAAACATATATAACATTTTTTTCGTATTGTTAAGAAAGGCTTTATTTTTCAGAGTGTAATCTTGCTAAGAACTCTCTGACCTTTGCATCTCCTGTAACACTTAACAGCAATAGCTGATAATCATGACAACAAATAATAATTGCTTTCCAGGTGAGTCTTCCATTCTGATCCCATGTTTCAGAGTATTCTCCTGAAAGATGTACTCTCAGTTATAATTTTTTCATATCAGGTAGCATTACATTATAACTTTTTCATGAAGATCTCACTGATTATCAATCCATTGTGTCTGAGAATTCCCCTGACATGGGCAGGACCATCTATGATCTGAATCATATATGTGAGTATATGCAGAATGAGAGACATAGCTGTTTCATCTTGGTTTGAATTTCTAGTTGATGCTGACAGGACACTTTCAGCCTGTCATTAGTATCTGCTATTGGAAGTTTAAAAGAAACAAAAAATTACCCAGTTTACAAATAGTATTACCTGTGTTAAATGCATAAAATAATACTTTCAGTTGTACAAAAAATGTAGCATTTTCCCCATTTACATTTGCTATCTGTACTCCCTGCCAAGCAAAGAAGACAGACTGAGTTGCCATTTTTCAAGGCTACATAGAACTGGGCTACATCTATTTAGTATGCCTCCCAGTGTGCCTGATTTGCTTTTCTAGGCAGATCTAATGTTTAACATCTCATTGTTAATTTATAATAAAAGGATATTTTTACTTCTTTATCTTTTGATAGATTTAACATTGTATCCTTCATAATTTAGAACTCTATAACCGTGCTGCTGAACCATTTGCAGATCCTGCAGTTTAATCACAATATACTATCAAGAAGACCATAATGAAGCCAACTGATGTACTGAAAAGAGTAAGTCTTATGACAATGAGTTTTTGTAAAGAAAACACACTTCAGCTGTTGCTGCTTCTTTTGTTGAAGTTAGCATATTCTCCTCCAAGGTTACTTGATTTTTAGAAGATAACACGCAGTCCAGTTAATTGTCCGTATAAAGCACACTAATTTTTTGGATAGAGAGAGTGAGCTTTCATCATAATGCATTCATACAGTAAGTGAGACAGAAAATGAACTCATCAGCAATTATCTTCTCCCTTCTGCAGTTGTCCTAGGTTGTTCCTCTAACATTTCTGTACCTGTCTATACCAATCCTGTCAGCCTGTGGTTTTTACAGGCCTTGACCTGGAATAAGGATCAAGACATTTCAGATTTGTTCAGGATTTGTAAGAATGTGTATTACTTTGACCCACATTTTGACTTGGGCAAACAAAGCAGACATTCACGTGCTAGGTATAGCTGAGCCTGAATGTCATCATTCAGCAATGACCTTAAGATATTTGCAATTATATTCAATATTCTGGTCCTGTTACAAGATGACTTTCTAGTTCTACAAAACAAGATGGTATCTTGTTGAATGTCTTTCAAATGTAATGCTATGTTCTTTCTACTCACAACGCTTTTTGGTGCAGTGGTTATCTTCCCTCACACAAAGAGCACCCCGAGTATTAGACGCTGAGTGTTCTCATATAACAATTAGCAAGTAAAAACATATAAAATGGGTAGTTGGAGGTGTCTTAAGTTCACCACCTTAACCTCATCCAGAATTTCCTTCGTGGCAGATGGAACACCATAACTAACACAAACATTGCTTTTCCTCTGCTCCTCTTGGCTTTGCCTACACCATAATTACAAATCAAATTACAGTGAACTCACTTCAGACATTCTTTTTTCCTGTAACAAGCCAGGTCATATTGACATCATGACCAAAGGAACAATTCTACAACTGAATTTTTTTTTAAGCTGTCATATGGTTCCCTAATGAGTAGTGAAATTATTTTGATCTGGTCTATACAGGCAAAACCCCTCTTGTGTCTGTTAGTATAACTGCACCCTGAACAAGCTAAAAATCTGTGGCAGATGGTAGGGTTTAGCAAAGCAGGTGATCTTCTCTCCAGTAAGGCAAATGGTAATTGCCATTCAAGAGCAAGTGGAAGACTTTAAATGGGCAAGTGGTTTTACTCCTGACAAAACCATCTAGAAAGATTTGGGACTGTAAGTTTTAGAATATAAGTTTAAGATAACATATATCTTTTTAATCCAAATATTTTAAAACAATTTATTATTTAATTACTAGTAGACATATTGAAGCAAGACTATAAGCTCACTGTAAATAAATAAATAAATAAAGTTTTAATTCATCTTATTCTAGACACAATTTTTTGAGATTCTTCATGTATTCCCAATGATCTTTCTGTGACCGAGCCAGCATTTAAGTCAGCAAATGGAACAAGAAGAAAAAGTGAGCACTGAATCAGTCCTGCAAGACACAAGCATCTGTTTTGTTTTTGTCTCAAATCAGAGTATAACTCTGAAATCTTCACATTTTTATTTGTTATATTTTTTTAGAATCTATATTGGCAAAATCATCTCTTTTGTTGTGATATTCTGAGTGAGACAAAATGTTTCATGTTTATAAAATGTAAATGTTTTCTTTTTAGTTACTGAACATTAAGTGCCTTTTCCCCAAATATTATGTTCTACATTATCTTCTCCCATAGTGGTAAGATTCCTTGAAGAAGTTATTACTGGGGAATGTTAATCCTTCATTATTCTTCGAAATCTGAGTAACCACCCATGAGTCACAGGAAATTCTCAGTGTGTTGTGGGAAACACAGTCAGTGCTCCTGGGAGCCCAGGCAATAGGACTGAAGGGAGACCTTGTTTGCACCTCACAAAAAATTAGTGTGCTGATAGGGAAATGAAGGATAATGATTTATTGCTCTCATACAAAATAAAACATTTGGTTTATTATAAAAGAAACATTCTGATTTAGGTTCAAGAATTCATTAAAAACATTTTAATCCATGGAAAACTTACTTGAAATATTTTGATTTTTCTAAAGAGGGGTCAAATTACTGGGGTTTCAAGAGGAAATTTTGTTTTATAGAAACTGGTAGATCATTCCCACTGTGAATTTCCCTTTCTTTTCAACACGAAAGAATCTGGACTCTGTGTCCTCTGGCTCCAGGTTTTGAACCACATTTCGTCTTCTTCAGATTTTAACTACACCTTTGGGATAGTTTGCACCCAGATGAGCAAATGCTCTGCACACTAGGGGTATGGTTCTGTTCTGTGCAGAGAAGCATCTGGAGCAAGAGATAAACCTGTGTTGCAACACTAGGTTGTCCTGAGGGAACAGAGTCCACTGCTTGACAAACATCTTTTTTCATTCTTGTTAAAGCACCACTTTCCCATCCTTAGCTTTCATCGCTTTTGGTGTACAAAGGATTTGGGGGTTTTTGTATGTGATATGGGGAGGAGACCTTTTAGAAAGGAACAATAGCATCAAGAACCATCAGGCATAATCACGCCTATGTAATTCTTGCACAGGGGTGAGCTTAGTGATTCACTGTGTCTCCTGCCAACTGCTTTGAATCAATGTGAAGCAAGCAGGAACTGCAGCCTGTCCTAGTTTTGTCCTAGAACACTCCTCCTGCTGTTAGTGCCACCCAGCAATGTCTTTTGAAAACTCAGGTTGTCAGAGCCAGCACAAACCAAAGCAGCTCATGGATGTTTCAGGCTGAAGGGGCATTTGAACAGTCATGATCACTGATCTGGGTACCTTTTGCACAACTCTTCCACGTGTCTCTGCCCGTGCAGGGGGTTGGAACTAGGTGATCTTTAAGGTCCCTTCCAACCCTAGTCACTCTATGATTCTATGATTCTATGAAGTTCATTTTTCATGTCTACACATCATGTACACATTAACAGGCAGTTATGAGGCTGAAGGAAAAATGAAGATGCTTCCAGCGCTGCTGCAGACAACAGAAAAGGACTGGGTGAATCATACCTCTGTGCTATTGATCCTGGCTGAGAGTCTTTCACACAAGAATTCTGACCAAAGGGCTGCTGCAGGCAGAATCCCTTAATGTAACTCTGGTATCAGCCTTGGAGTGAAGGACCACCCTGACATCCTCTTGAAACTACAAGGATAGGTCTCTCTTGTCTGCTGTTTTGATCACCCACTGTGCTCACCATGGGTGTAGTTCCCTCACCTGTCAGTCATCATCTTTTTCCTTGGTTAGGATAGAGGTTCTGCCACCCCTCAGAGGTGGCATCTTTCTCCCTCAGAGATCCCCCACTCTCCTGTCAGTCCCATCTCTGATTCACAGCTCAGGGAGAAAGTGGAAAGCAGCTGTATGAACAGACCAGGCAGGCACATGAGACAAGCAACTTATCACCTGCAGAGATGGACCTTTTTTAAAACTCAAGTTTAAACACTCATTATCACGTCCTGCACCTTCAGCATGAGGAAAATTTGTAGTTTAATTATTGCATTAGCGTAATTCATAACTAATTTATCTTTAGGGAAAATTATATCTCTCCAGCCTCACTCTAGAGAATAGGGGAAGAAAGTGCCTGTTGCATGATTGCCACGAAGCTTTTATGTTTAATTAAGATAAAACAAAGGATTATAAGAGCAAGCAAAGTTCCCTCATACTGGGACACTCTTTTCATTTCACTCAGCCCTGTGAAGCACTGTAGGAAATATAAAGATCTTAAAAGAGGAGTGAGGAGGCAGGACAGAGCAAGGCAGGGCACATTAGCATGCAGATTTACCAGCACCTGCAAGGTCACTGTAGTAGGGATGCAAAGCATGACATTGCCAGGGCCTGCGATAGGAAAAGGTGAGAAAAGACAGGAGGAAACCAGCCCTTGATATTCAGGAATAAGATATGCACGTCTTCTTTTCAATCATGATATGCAACCACAAAATCAATAGTTCAGCTTAGCAGAGACTTCCAGAGGTCATCTAGTCCAGGCTCTCCTTCTCAAGCATGGTAACTTTGATCTGGTTATTCAGGACCATGTCCAGTTTAGTTTTGAGTATTTCCAAGGACAACATCTCCGATCAACCTCCACCAGTGTTTTAGCACCTCACAGTAGAAAGGATTTTTCTAATATTCTTATATTTTTCTTACATTTAAACATAATTTCCTATTTTTCAGTTTGTGTCCATTGTTTTCTGTACTGTCACTTGTCTGTCTTTCTAGTCTTCATTCCCTCCCATCAGTTATGTATCCACAAGTAGGACCAGCTCAGCCACTCCAAGACTGTTATGGTCTTTAACTGTAACCCTGGACTTGGGCACCACATCTACTGCTGAGTCCAGTTTGGGACCTTTCTCACTAAAAATTACCAGCTGAGGAGTGTGAGTTTCATATTTAGATAGCTGTGCATATTTAATTCACCATCATACTTATTCCTACTTCATTAAACATTCTAGGGTTTTTTCCAACCTTCAATTATCTCTCTCTTATTCTGTTATTCTGGGTAGCATGGGAATAACAGAGAGCATCGGTCACACAGCTATTGGCTAAAACCATGACAACTTGAGAAACAACATAATCATTGGGTTCATGAAGGAAAAGTCATGTTTAGCCAACGTGATTTCTTTTAATGACAGGGTCACTCACCTAGCTGACCAAGAGAAACCAGTAGATATAATAGTTTTGGATTCTAGCAAAGCTTTTGATACTATCTCTCAGTACTCTTTTGGACAAAATGTCCAACACACAACTAGACAAGTCTATAACAATTTTGGTAAGCAATTGGCTGAAAGTTTGGGCTCAGAGGGTTATAGTAAATGGGGTTACATCATGGCCAGTCAATAGAAGGGTGCCCCAGGGCTCAATCTGATGGCTAAGGCTTTTTAGTGTTTTCATAAATTATCTAGATGCAAGAATTGAATATGCATGAAGTAAGTTTGATGGTGATACTAAACTAGGAGGAGCAGTGGACTCCCTTGAGGGTAGAGAAGCCTTACAGAGAGATCTGGATAGACTAGAGTGGTGGAACATCCCCAAGAATATTAAATGTACAAGAGCAAAGGCTGGATTCTCCATCTGGGACAGGGTATTCTTAGTTATGTGTATAAGTTGCTGGATGAGAGGCTTAAGAACATTCCCGTGGAAAGAGATTTTGATCTTTGGACTGATGGCAAGTTGAATGTGAGTTGATTTTGTGTGCTGGCAGCAAAAGGGCCAACTGTGTTCTGGGTGCATTGATCACAGCATCACTAAGACAGGCACGGGAGGTGACTGACCACTGTACACTGCCCTGGTGTAGCCCCACTCTGAGTACTGTGTGCAGTTTTGAGCACCTCAAATATAAGATGAGCATCAAACTTCTAGAGTGTGTCCAGAGGAGGGAGACCTAAATGGTGAAAGGTCTCCAACACATGACTTACAAGGAGCAGCTGAGGTCACTTAGTTCATCTTTGAGAAGAGGAGGCTGAAGGGTTTCCTCACTGCAGTAAGAGGGCAGTGGAAGGGGAGCTTTGATCTCATCTCTCCAGTGAAGGAGAGAACATAAGGAAGTGGAATAAAGCTGCACCAGGAGAAGTTCAAATTGGACATTAGGAAAAGGTACCTCACTGAGAGGGTGGTTGATCATTGGAACAGGGTCCCCAGGTGAGTGCTCATGGCACTAAGCCTGTCAGAGTTCAAGGAGCATCTGGGCAATGCTCTTATTCATATGGCCTAGCTTTAGGTAGTCCTGCATGAAGCAAAGAGCTGGACTCAGTGATTCTTATGAGTCCTTTACAACATGAGGTACTGTATTATTCTATGATTTTATTCATCATCTTTGTGATCTCCATTCATGTCTTGCTGATGCTGGGGAGCCCAGCTCTAGACATAGCACCCAGATGTGCCTCACCAGGGCAAAGCAGAGGGGAAGGATCACCTCCTGTGCTCTGCTGGCAGCAACCTGCCTAATGCAGCCCAGCAGTACAGGCACTTAGCAGTGTTTTTGAGCTGTTTTCCTTCATATTCAGAGAGAAAAAAATGAAAATTAATGAATGAATGAATAAAAATTAAAAGATCAATGCATTTTTTGTGGTTTGTGTCTTCTGATTATTATTTTATTATTGTTGTTGTTGTTGTTGCCATGAACTGTAGCAGAGTGGCAAGGTTTGCATCATTTGCTCTCAAGACTTCATAGAAATACATCGCTGCAGAACTGTCTTCTTAAAGAACTTTTTCAGAGTTGGTGCACCATTTGAGGGTTGGGATCTGCTACACACCAGCTACAGTGCACTTATGGCCGGTCTGGAGACTGCAAAGAAAGTATGAGGTAACTTACTCCTTTTCCAAACTGGTTTTCCAAACTGTCAGCCTATTAACTTATCCAGGAGATCAGCCTGGGTGTGAAAATGCACCACACTACACTCAGCTGACCAGTGTGAAAACTCAGGAGGTAGCAGGTACTTGTGAGGTAAAACCTGCCTCCAATGAGACATCTTGCTAAAAAGCAACATGTTTTGCCCAGAAAGTCTGGCAGTCTGATGTATACAAGGTGTCTGACACTTAATATTCACATCATATCCCACAAAGAGATCAATGCAGAGCTTTTCAGGGTTGATAATGAACAACCCCTCTAGTAATTAAGCTCTGTGCACCTTTTGAAAACAGTTTCAAGTCTTCTGGGATTCTTCAATTCTCACATGCGTCACCAAAGTGCAGGTTCAGTATTCCCACAGAAAGCAGAAATCCCTCTGATTTACAGACTTCCCCACCCTTGGAACCTAGACACTGACATGTTCAGCTCCAGGCACTGAAAAGCTCAGCTATGCTCTGCTTTCTCTCTCTCTCTCTCTCTCTTTTTTTTTCTTTCTTTTCTTTTTCTCCTAAAGAAAGTGTTTCCTGTCAAATTAACGTTACCAATTACAAGTGGATCTAATCCCTGGTGATTACCTACCTATCTTAATTGACTGTCTTGTTCCAAACCAAGGCAGGGTGTTTGAACAGACAAACAAAAAAAAAGGCTCTGATTTGCTGAGACAGAGAGAAAAGACTTACCATCAGAAAATATGAGCTACCTTTCTCTCTCCCAGTTACTACCCTTCCTCTTCCAGCAATTAAAGCTGTTTTGAAAAATTTATGGGCTCCAGAAAATTTAGACAAAAACACAGTTGGCTGGTCCAGCTGGTCCCAGTTGTCACTGGGATCCAACTAAGTTTTCTAAAGTGCATTGGAAATTAAGCATCTGAAAAAATTGCTACTTAATTCCAGGAAACTGTGCTTCCCTAACTGCCTAATTCTTAATTCCAAGGGTTTGGGTGCTTATTTTTTGACTGATAGAGATATAGATTTTACATTCCCAAAATGATGCTTTCTCTTCCAGTATCATTCCATATTAGTTTCAGAGATGTTTTGCCAGGAAGAAACTAGATACCTGTTACTGGCAATGGGATTTCAGGTAACTGATACATGAATTATTTTTATCCATTTTATGTATGAATCAGAGAAAATATGACAAAATATGACAAATCAGGGAGTATAAGAGATGTAAAATAACAGGGAATTTCAATCTGATTGGGGGACTGCTTGTTCATATAAAATTATACAAATAAACACAGGAATATTTTTCTGATATTAAACAATATCCTTGAAAGTATCAGAGACAACTAGGAATAGCTGTGTCTGCTAAGGAGTGGAAGAGTGTGTAAAATCTTTCCTGTTCCATTCTAGCAACAAACCAACCAGGAACGCCATCACCACCAAACACCATCTTTCCTCCTTCCAGAAAACTTACAAGATCATGGTTCACATCCAAATCTGTGGGGGAATTGATAGTTCTCTACTGACTTGAAGTAAAATGGCCTGATGTACACTATGTGGGAGGTTTTCCTATAGTGCTAAAGATGAGAATATCAAAAGCTTGTGAAAAGATTTCTGAGCAGTCCCAGCATCCTGAGGAGAGCCCTTCACCAGCTCCACACTTGCCAGCAGTCAATCCAAGGAGACAGTTGGCTGATGTGATTATACTACAGCATCCAAGCAGAGTGACAGAGACCTTGACATGAGAGCCTGATGGCAGAAGATGCCCTTACTGACTACTGGTTGCAGAGTGATTCATCAGCCTTGTTTAAGTGGAAATATAAACTGAAGGGAAAAGGATTGAAGTATGTGAATTATTCCTATCCTTGTGGTCTTACATGGGAAAGAAGAGTGGGAAACACATGGCTAAGAAATTACAGAGTAGCATTAAAGTTCCTAAATTATCAAAATACCTCTCAGAACATGCTTTTCCATATTTAATTCAAGTAGTGCATGCTAAAGGAAGAGGAAGTGGTGTAGGAAGAATAGCAAGGAGCCAGCAAGCACACTGCACGTGCTTCTAACACAATTCTGGGTTTCAGTAGCCTGTGCCCTCACCCACCATCATTTATGCACATACCTACATTTACCAGCAGCAAACAAAAGGGGCACTTTTTAGTCTAGCAGATATAAATAAATGTGCAGATGCAGACATATTTGCAGCAAGCACACACCAATCTGGTATGTCAGTTTTCCACTGGATGCAGTTTCTTAAAAGAAAATATCCTTGATTCTAAAATCACCTAATTTCTGTCAAAACCAGAAGCAAGCCCTGCCCATGTAAAATGTAACTGTACCCTCTCTACTTTTCTACTTTAATGTAATATTTACCTTAAATATTCTATGAGGTTGTTTTGCAAATACATTTTTCAAAGTCTTCTACGGTCATTGTCTAGTGGAACAACAATGTACCTAGAGATCATGTCTCTCAATGACCTCAATTTCTTATATTGCCCCCTGAATATTTTACTGAAAATAATTTTTAATCCTGAGTGATTACTGATCATGAGAAGTGTTCATTATTCACTCTGATAACTTTTATAAAGTACATTTGTTAGAGCATAAAATCGGTCAGGATTACAAATAACTTGCCCTGACAGCTGGAGGGCAGCATTTCTCTCACAATGAAAACCAATTTTTCTACGGTGAAGGCAGATGCTGGGACAGTAATTAGTATGTTTCAGTTATAAAGGACCAGTAGTTCTTTAAAAATATTCCTGATGAGACAGAAGTCTGAATCAATTCTCCAAAGAGTTTGGAGAAAGAGGAATTCATATAGTCCTTGATCTGAATGCAAATTCAAGGCCAGTGGTGCCTCCTTGACATCCTATTGCTAGAGAAGGTAAGGAGGCGGGATGGAGTAGTACCTCAGACAATATCTAGGAAAGCCATCAGTATCACAGGACTGCTACCCCAGGATGCTTCCCAGCCCCTCTGGGGTCTGACAGTGTGGGTTATCCTCTAGCAAGAGGCTTTCCATGGAACTGGCAATTGCCAATGACTCCCTGGGATGATGCAGTCTGCTGGGGAGAGCTCCTGGACCTTCAGAATCATGCAGTAGTTTGCAATAGATGGTAAATCCTGCACTAACCATCAGTGGTATACAAAGAGATTGGTGCTGTCAGACACTGCAGGCTCTCATTTATTTTAGTCCTTTTCTATCCAAGCCATTGCTACATCTGTATTCAAAGTGAACACCAGAGGCCAGTCCTTTTTGAAATTAAATCAATTTAATCCCCTTCTAAGAGGAACATTAAGGTACAGATGATGCCCACTCACAACCATCAGGCTGGGCAAGTGGCTAAAAGACTCACAGCCTCAGTATTCACTATTGTATCTAGGTATGAACTATGGGCTAAATTAGGCAGTCCTGAAATGTCCCTCATTCACAGGACACAGCAACATTATCTGTGCAACAGAGGCCTGGGCAGAGTTCAAACTACTAAATTAATTAGGCTGATGTCTGTATTGGCCTCTCTGCAGTCACTGACGGGGACATGTTATTAAGCACATGTTATTAAGCTCTCATCATCTCAGGATACAACTAGGGTTCATTTTCAAGCACCTATGGGTTACAGCTAAAATTATCATCTTCTGTGGGAGACATGAGTTACACACAAAATAAGCACACACAGTATGTTCTTCGGGATTTTTAATTAAGTTCCAACTGGCAAAAATTAAAGTTTTAATTAACATGTTATACAATGGCAAGTTTAGGTTACAACAGCAAAGGCTGAGAAGCTCTCAGTTTGCTCAAATTAAATGTTGTCAGGTTTTAACCCCCTTGAAGTAAGTAACATCTTAACCTCTACCTAAGGCTGACTATTTATCCCAAGATTTTATTTATTTATTTATAATTGCATGATTCTTGTCCAAAAATTATTATCCTGCCTCTAGTCCAAGCATTAGGGAAAAGGATGCATTGATTGATCACATCACCAATCTGTTACACAAGAAACATCTGGATGTATGTTACACTAGTGGTATTTTTGTAGGACATACTAAAAAATAGCAGCATACACCCCACAGGACAGCATAATATTTATTGCATTACCTTTTTTTTAAAAAACCCTAAATGCTTTATAACTTTTTTTTCTTTCCCTATTTTCAAACACATGGACTATTGACATTAAGTTCTAGACACCTCGAGAAGCAATTTCAAAGAAGCCCCTGAAATGATTTGTGTTCCTGTGGTCAATTGTTCTATTTTCTCACAGAAGGTCATTGCTAAGATAAATGCCTGACAGAAAACTTCTGTCTTTCACCATTAGATTTTTCTGAGTTGATGAATTCCTATTCAGGAAAGCTTTACACAATTTGCACCAAGAGGCAGAAAGGCTCTGCTGTGAATTTTCACCATTTGTTCTTTGACTCAGTGCTTTCCAAACTGCATCTTGGGTGGACAGCCAGGTCTCCAGTGTCCTGGGTTATCTGTCACTTCTTTTTCAAAGGCCTTACATTTTCAAATGGATTTTTACCTCCTTCTGGCTGAAAAGTTAATGCCAAACTGGGTAAAAATTGAGGTTAAGCCTGTTTATCAAGTGATCTTTGGGGCAAAAAAGAATATTTCCTTATTTGTGAAAGTATGGCAGGAGCTGGTGGAAATCCTCATAGCCCCACTACTGACAGCACAGCAACACTGATTTACACATTTTAAGGACTTTGCTGCTTCTTACTTGGAAATGCTGAGCAGCATTTTTTTTAAAGGGATGTGAGATTTTAATTATTGTATTAACATTGTCAACTGTCAAATGCTTTGAAATAATTTAATATTCCCACTCTCCTTACAACCTGTTTATTGATATTCATGAAGTGAATCCCCTCTTGAGATGTCTAGACTGAATGTCAATATGGTTTATAGATGAAGACATGGTTTATAGATGGAAGGTATTAATAATTGAATCCTGAAATTGTTTAATTTTACTTCAATAAAAGGCCAGGCAGGACAGGAACTAATACGCCTGCTTGCTAAATTGATGCACAAGTGAGTACAGGCACATGGGATCACTTCAACCATCAATGAAGGAAAAAAAAAATTACTTGGGTGGAATACTTTAATCTAAAAATCCTTTTCTTGAAATTCTTTTCTGAGGTGAAATTCCTTCTTCCCACACACAGCATGAGTAGAGATACCTCTTTATATAGTTAGTCTACATGCACTAGACATAACTTATAGAAGGTATATATTAGCTTTAGAAGGTATATATTAGCTTTCAACTCGTCCTTGGAAGTCATACCAGAAAGGACTAAGGAGAGACGTCCCCAGAAATGATCCTGAGAGTAATGTTTAAGCTCTATGTAGGAATTGCAGGATAAATATTTTTTCTCCTGTATTATTCATAAAATCACAATAGCTGGTCATAACACTCTCTTCAGATAAATATGTTTATCCACTAATCTAATCAGAATGAGTTAAATTCTGTGAATATCTTGGGCAAGAAGATGATGAGCTTTTCAAATATGAGAAAAAACTTATTTCACAGACAAACACACAACAAATCCAGGAAGGAAGGTAGAAATATTATCCAAACTGTAAATCACAGTGGTTCTACTGGAAATGTTGGTGTCCAAAGGTATCAAGCAAGCTTCCATGGAGACCACTTGGTGCTTCACTTACCTCTATAAAATTATTATAAAATTATACTTACCTCTATAAAATTATTTACTTACCTCTATAAAATTTTCTGCCATTGATGACAGATTGTTTAAATATACATAGTCTGATCCCATGCCCAGTGAAGTCAGAACAACTTTATTTCTTACTAACTTCAATGGTTATTGTATCTCAGTCTTGAAGAGAAGACTTGTTTATATCTTTCTCAATCACACTGGAATAAAAACTGATAAAACCCACTATTTACTGTTTATAAGCACCTTAGTTTTCTACAACTTTTCTTATTTTCATGATACATAGAATCAGAATGTTTGATTGCCTTCATAAAAGGAATTGAGTGTGCATCTGGGTATCTGTGTGCCCATTGCTGTAGGTTTCCTGGTCTACACAGGATCTGTTATCATTACAGTTTCTTTGGAAAGGGCATATATTAAATCCCAACAGATATTCTACATCACTTCTGTGCCAGTGTAAAACATCTGAGAAGTTAACTTCCGCATAATATCTGAGTAGTCTCAGTATGAACAAAGCAGAAAGATAAATCTAACTGAAACTGAAAACCACAGGTAGAATTTAGCCAAAAGGTAGGTACTTAGTACAAAGATCTGACTATGAGTGACCTGCTAAGATTCAAGCTCCACAAAAAGACTCTCATTAGAAGATTTATTAACATCCTTTCATAGGAAATGTCCTGTCACATTTAGTCTAATGCAGCGCTAGAATTATACTCACCCTTGGATAACTATGTTTTAACAAGACAAATATCCCTGTTGTATCAGAGTAACAAATAGAAAATACTTAAGCTCATGTAGAAATTTAATTCAGGTCTGTGCAAAGGTAGCCAAATGTTTCAAAACTGCTAGCTTCTAAATAATTATAAATTCATATGAAAAAAGTTAAGTAAAACACAGCTTTCATCACAAAACCAGAATAATTTAAAATACTGAGTCCTTCTGTCACATTTAGGTCTGCAGGAGTTATCACCTATACAGGCACACCTCAGATATCTTAGTCTCTGCCTTGGACCCTATTTCCAAACATCAGTCAAAGGTGTTTCCTTGTTCTCTAAAAGAATGTGTAGGTGTCCTGGCCTTGAAGAATCTTGAGTTCAACATTTCCTTTCAGTTCAGGCATCTTTTCAACTCTTCTCACATCCACTAGTCCTTAATCTTCTCCATCAGTGGTACTGAAACCCTTTTCTACATCCTCTTGTCTATAGCCACTGGGCACAATAAACATTAGTTAGACAAGTACACTCCCTCAGACACCTGCTTCCCACCAGCTCTGACCTCTTTGAGTTGGGCTCTCGTGTCTCTGACCCAGAGCAGATCCCACAGATATCCAGACCCCATCTTGGCTGGGACTGTGGTGGTCTGTCCCACTGTGTAAAGTGTTATTCCACCAACCTAACTGCTTTGCCTGAGATGAAGTGAGTGCCTATTTTACTCCCATGAGTGCCAGAAAGCTTTTCAATACTCTTTCTCAAACATGAATCCCCACTACTACCAATATAAATCAATAGCAAACAACATGGAGCGTTGTATCATTTACCTACATGTTTATATTTTAGTGAGGGAAAAGGTCTGCTTGTATCTTTCTGATGTGCTCAGTTGTGTGGCTTGGGGGAAATGTGTAAGAAAATAAACAATTGAATTCTTATATCCACGGGTAACAGAGGACTGTGGCACTGACAATTCTTTAATTTGATTTTTGAGTCTAATCTTCTCATGTCAGCAGACAAATATATGATATGCCCTCACATTCCTGCTCTGCTGATCCGGAAATGTCACTGTTTATAGAGTGTAATGAATCCTGAGACTTGCTCCACTGGAGGGCTTTTCCTCCACTCACTTGATCCACTCTCTCTTTTTGTTCCAGTCCAAAAAATATGAGCATATTTTACCACAATGTCAAAAGTCATGCCAATTAGACAGCAGGAAAGAAGCAGGAAGAGTTCAGCCTGGACAGTTCATGATAGCCTGTGTTCATCTGCATTGTAAGCAGGAATTTTCTTCTAGAGTAAAAGAGTTATATCTTCTAAACTCTACAGACAATCATACAATAGATAGCCCAGATTTCAGATGCTATAGTGTAGATAATTACTCATGGCATAAAATAAAGCATGTTATTTGTATGTCGTTAAGAGATAACAACCATATGTCAGCAGCTAGAATCATCTCTCTGAGTAAAGTTTGTATTTCTAAATAAATCTGTTCCATTCAGAAAGTGAGAAGCACACTAAAAGATTATATTGCAGTAATTTTTGCTTCCAGTTAATTTCTATTACCAGATCTCTCTGTTTCTATTACCCATTTCTGTCCAAAACTAGACAGTATTCTTGAAATTGATCTACTTCTAAGAAGGAAAAAAAAACAAACAAAAAACCCCTGCCTTCACTTTGCATTTAAGTTAGATCACCTGAACAATGTATACATCGTAGGACCACAAAGAAGCAGTAGTATGGTGCCTAGACACCAGTTGATATTTCAACAAAAATTCCATTCTCATGAAACCCACAGGCTAAAAAGGATCAATATTATAGAATCACAGAATCATAGAATAGGTTGGGTTGGAAGAGGCCTTTTAAGGTTGTCCAGTCCAACCCCCTGCAAGGAGCAGGATCTTCAACTAGACTGGTATTAAAACTGGATTTATCCACAGATCATGATCCTAGACAAGTAAAAGCCCTTGAGAATCTGTGTGCTCTCATCTGTATAACAAAGCATACATTGCCTATTTTATACAATACTTAAGTTTCTTCATGCACAAAACATTCAAGGCCAGCACAGTGACATGGAGCATCATGAGACCCTGAACTGAATTAAGGTTATTTTGCCTATGGGTCTGCTTAAATTGTAACCATCTGTTGGTCTGATGAAGCAGGTGCTGAGTATTTTCAACTCCACTGAAGCCCAGGGAGCTTGGTGGAGTTCTGCAATATCTGAATATTCTCTCACTCTTTTCCACCCACAATTATCTACAGATCAGTGTGCTCTGCCATTAGATGAACCAGACCAACACAATCTTATAAAAAGAACCAGTTTCTTTATGGGTTTGAAAACATTCATATTTTTGGAACTGGTTATCATCTAATCCTTTATTTTGGGATTTATCTACCCACTATTTCTATGAGCTACAGGCACGCTAATTAGCAGCAAGAAGTGTTGGAAAGAATTACTATAATGTCAGCCTAACTCTACAGATGAAATATATTCAGGCAATTAATTTTAATATGTTCCAAATTTTATTCACTGTGGCATACAAAATGGAAATGAAATAGCACTTAGCTGAAAACAAGGAATAGTTCCTCAGCTAGAGTTCAGTGACATCACTTTAATTTCAGTTCAGTTGTTCTTTGCCTATTCATGCAAGTTAAAGATCTATCACACAATGCAGATTTGACTCAGATATCTAGAAAAACAGGATTCAATCTATTAGGATACTTTAAGCAAACAGATGCAAGCTGCAGGCAAAAGCCACCTTTTCCTGACATAGCTATATTTCCATGAGATACAAATTCCCCTCGTGTGTACTAGCTAAAAATGTTGCCACAAGCAAACCATAGTTTTAACAGAATTGTTTCATGAGACAGACAATCTGCTGAAATGGTTGCAAGGTTTAGGAAGCTTATTCCAAACCACTAGAAAATTGCTACAACAATTTATGCAGAATTTATAGTTCCATTGTAGCCAGCTTTTCTTTATACTATCCACATTATTGATTCAGCTGTGCTAGTAATTGTAAGGCATGATGTTATAATAATGTCATTTTGGCAAGATGCAGTACTATTTAACTAACGCATTGTTTTCTAAAAGGATTCCTTTTAGAAACCATATGTTCTTATTATATCATTTGCTGCTTACTTCCTGGTTTTTAAATACAAACAGAAACAGAAATGGCAGGAGGTAAAGAAGCTTGACATACATCTCTTTCCCCTTTACCTTTATTCAGGGTGATTCCTTCAACTCATGAAAAATCTACTTTGTAGCAAAGCAAAATGTTTGTTAGGAAACCCAAATCAAAGTAAAAACCAGCTGTTCACAGCTTTTCCTACAGATGTGGTATCCAGCCCATGTTTTGTCAAAAGATTTGAGTCTTTTGATTAAACCTGAGGCTAGTTATGGGTGAATTGGAGCCAATGTCTTTTTTTGTATAAAAAGAAAATTATAAACCCCAGGATTTCACATGCTTCCAGCTATAGATTGACCAAAATATGAACTCTGAAGTTCACGTTCTTGATTCAAAGACAGAAAATGCCAGAACTGAACCGTGGTGACAGAGGGATCATGATGTGCAGAAGAGCTACAGGTAAAGTGTCACAGCTATTCTTTCACACTTTCCACAGCTCTCTCTGAGAGAAACTGCCTCTACTTTGCATTCAAGCCACAAATGAAAAAAATTAACCAAAGAGACAAGAAGGTTGGAGTAACCTTCAAATTTGCTCAGTTTTTAAATTTTCCTCTTCTCCTCCCACCCCCCCTGCCCCCCCCCTAAAGACTGCAAAAAGAGTCAATTAGAATATTTCTCTGTGATACTGACACTTCATCACTTGTCCCGGAAAAAGCCCATGAACTCATTTAAGATATATAATGAACAGCTGTCATAGCTTTGTGTTTATGACTAAAATGGGAGAGTTACAAGGTAAACTAAGCCAAGGAAGACCTCCCAACATGCTGCCATTTCAGACCTAGAACTGGATTACAGCAAACTACATTTACCCTTAAGAGACAAATATAAGGTACAGGAAGGTTATTTTAAAGGATCTCCCCAGAAGCCAGCAGATGATGAGAATAGCAGCAGCAGAGATAGGAAGCATGCAGTAAAAAGCCATCTTGGTTTAAGAAGCAAGGAGCCACCACATATTATTTTAAAGCATCTGCATTTGGCAGGTGATCAGTTGCATGCCCAGCAAAAAAAGACTAAGGACCAGAAGATGAGCAAAATAGTAACTAGAAATTAGAGAAGGTAAAAATCCAGATCAATGAGAATAAAAAGCCTCCAGGCAAAAGAATATTGCAAAAGCTTTAGAGCACTGGAAAGAAAAATCCAGTCTGTATGGAAGACTGCCTACAGAGATTAAAATTAAAAATAGAATAAGAAAAAAAATTTTAAAAAAAAGTAAAACTTTCATTTCACTACCTCATAAGAAGAAAAGAATAAGAAGTGAATGTAACTTTGAAGCTAGACATAATATCAGCTAGTCCAGCAGTTATAAAAGATTAAGGGGAAAGACAGATCATCCCAAATGATCAAGTGAGAGCAGTTGAAGAAATTACCATCTCCTCTGCTGAATTTTACCAACCATTCAACTGAAAAGTGATCATTTACTGTGAGAAGATCCTTTCACACAACTTGAACTACAATAGGAGAACTCAAAGCACCCTTCACAGCACTTTTCAACACTTCATCTCAATGTTTTACAAAGGACTTGAAAGGGTGTCATTCAGTTCTGTTATTCTGACAGTGTTCACATTAAAAGTGTTCACAAGTTGCCTGCACTTCCTTCCATAGGCTGTAGGCTTTCCTTTTTTTCCTGAGTTCTGCCCAAAGCTCCTTGTTTAGCCAGGCTGGTCTTGTACCATGCTGGCTTGTTTTAAGATGCACAGGTACAGTTTGTTGCTGTGTCTTAAGGATTTCCCTCTTGAGGATTGTCCAGCTTTCCTGGACTCCCTTATCCCTGAGGATTACATACCAGGGGATACCACCAAGCAATCTTATAAACTTATCAAAGTCTGTCCTCCAGAAGTCCAGGGAGGAAGTTCTATTGACCTCCCTCATTACTTCCCCAAGAACTTAAAACTCAACCATCTCATGGTCAGTTTGTCCAAGCTGACCACCAACTTCTACATCTCCCACTAGTCCTTCCCTGTTCACAAACAGATCTAGCAGTGAGATCTAGCAGTGTTATCCAGTCAAGAGGCTAGCATTCTCTAGAGACTCGTTGGTCTAAAACTTAAAAGTATAAGCCTGGTTACAAGGGTGTTTATATGTAAAGTGTGCCTCACCCTAGAGAGAGTGCCAGGCATCTGGCAGTCTCAGGTGGGCAGGCTAATGGTAGTTTATATCCCAGTCATATTCAAAATGAAAGCCAAGTCTCCCATAGGAGGTAACTTTCTATATGAGATGGCACATAGGTTCAAGATAGTTATGTTTAAAGCAACCCAGCAAACAACAGCAAAGGCAAGAACAGGTGTCATTAAAAAAAGCCCAGGACAGTAAAAAAACTAGCTTGAGATGAGCCAAAGCATAAGATCTGCTGTCCTAGAATAACTCCCCTTAGTGAGGACATAAATGAAATAGAACAGCTATCTGAAAGGTTCCTGTGCTTAACCATCAAAAGACTCTACCTGAAAACTCAGGCAACTCTGGAGAATTTCGCTTCTGAAAAGAATGGCATGAAGGTGGAAAATAATCCCTGTTTCTGGAGGTGCAGTAGCCAGTGGATGCTTGTGCACAGACATTAATCAGAAGCATACAGGTAGACTATCATAAAAATACTTAACAAAAGAACCCAAAATTGAGGCATCTACTTAAACAATAAGAGACCTGAATCTTTTTTGCCATGCAGGCACACAGTATTTGCAGGCAAAAGGCAAACCTAGATCAGAGCATGTGTCAAAGATAACAACATTCAAGAAAGCCGTGGAAATTAAACTACAGGCAATTGCATAGAGCTGTCAAACACCCTGTAGTCATGGACAGGCAGGCCCCAACCTTGACTGAGAAACACATGAGAGCTGCTCCTTCTCAGTTGCTTTCTGCTGGAGAGCCAGCTGAAGCCAGACCCATAAGCAGAACACAAAAGCAATGAGATGTCACTCAGCTGAACCAGGACAGAAGTAAATTCCCACCTGCAGCCACAATGCAAGATATTTCAAAGATGAGTACATTTACTGCCTGAGGGCAATAGCTATCACAGGAATACATGTCCCTGGGTGAAATACTTAGCAGTGACCTCTGGCTTCTGACCAGGTGACAGCAGGAGGAGCACAGGTTGGGTGAGGTAAAGGCTTTGCAGACCTTTATTCCAGGTAACTTTAAAAGTTGAATAGAGACACTGAAGCAGCAGTTTCTCTGCACAGATACCTTTGAAGGGCAGTTTTTTAGTGCCTAGGGTTAGCTGAGATGTATCTATCTGAAGGAGGTTTGTGTATTGCATACAGCTGAAAAATCCAGCACCTCCTACCTAGTCTTCCTAATGAAGAGAGATTCATTTTAAAAACATGCACCCTCTCATGTTAATGAATGTGATACATGAAACAAAGACCATTACTCTTGCCAGTAACTTCAAAGGCCTTAGATCAAGAGCCTAGTGAAACTGTGCTTATGGAAAAAAATGATTGAAATTCAGCACTGAGGCCTCTCAAAGCAATTCCCTGTGCCCCTCCTCCTGAATTTTACCATTTTGGTTGAACTGTATCAAAGCCCTTTGGGTATCCATGGGACAGTCTATATCTTGTCTGACTATGTCCTGACATTACATTAAAATGAACAGTGCTATATGAAGCTCCTAGCACTGCACATATGCACTGCAGGCTTGTTTAGGCAAAATATTTGTGCTTTATGAAAGTGCTGAATTGTACTGTTAGTTCTGGGTTTCCTTGATATAGAAAGGTTAGGAAAGCCAGGATTTTAATCCTGTGTATTTTCATTAGATTTTTTTTTAAATAAAAAATAATTATTAAGCTGAAGATTTTTTATTTTCAAAGAGATAACATCCTAGAGTGCTGACAGGCTTTTTTCTCTAATGATATATGAATTGGAGCTAACAGGGAGAGACAATAACTGCAGGCCTTTTGATTAATCTCTTTTCTTTGGTCCTCTCTTTAAAATGATAGATTGGTCCAGGAAGACAGTTTGCCATAGATATTTGCAACAGAAGTATGAGCTCCAAACAAAATAAGGAACCAAGGGTTGTTTAATATATTGCTGACATATGGGCCATTTTTACTAAGAAATTAGCATAGGGTTATCATCCGGTTATTTTCTTATGTAAAAGGCTTAAAAATCAGTCCAGGTGTATCTGGTGGCACAGGAAAAGAAAAAAAAGATTCCTGTAGTATAATTCAAGAGAACAACACAGAGATTTAACTTTAATGATTGAAATCTACTCAGACGCACAACAGAAAATGAGCAGAGGAAAGAATATCCCTTCCAAGTGGTGACATGCTCATGATAAATCTTTCATAACATCTCAGTTACATTACTTTTGGCTGTTTAGAGTCAATGAGTTGCCTCACTTTGTAAAAGTAAAGGCAAGCACTAGGACAAACTGTACTGGATAGACAACAGCTGTACAACCTCTGCCTGTCGTGGTGTCATACTTTATTGTGATAAAGTTGAAACAGACTCTCCTCAGAATAAAATATAACAGTCTCCAAATCTAAACTGTGATCTGCCAAATGGCATTCTTCAAAAAGCTTTGGTTCATAAAGCCTCTTTGCTAAAAAACCTTATTTTAAAAATTGCCAGATGACTTTAGAAAATGTTAGTTTGATCCATGCCTATACTTGGTGAATGTAGTTCATTCGAATGGATTCAGTAACGTGTTGCAATGTTGTGTGTCTCTAAGGTTAGACATTAGGAAGAAACTCTTTCCTGTGAGGGTGGTGAGACACTGGCACAGGTTTCCCAAGGAAGTTGTGGCTGCGCCCTCCCTGGAAGTGTTCAAGACCAGGCTGGATGGGACCTTGTGCAACCAGGTCAAGTGGATGGTGTCCCTGCCTATGCATCTGGGCTGGAACTGGATGATCTTTAAGGTCACTTCCAACCCAAACCATTCTGTGATTCTATGATTATAACACTTCTCCAATGGCACAGCTTCCAGTACATAACACTATGTATAGTGCATACCAGTACTTCTGTGTACTGATGTGTTAGCAAACAAACACATTCACCAAGAGAGGGGATAGAGGGAACAAGACATTGATCTTAAATATCATTAAATAAATACACAGTCTGTTTTTTAAGTCGTGCTGCACATATAAACCCAACAGAAAGACAGGGTAGACTGCACACAAGAGAGGATTTCTGATTTTTTATTGCAAAACAGATGGATGCAAGCCTTCTGTGATGACAGAAGTGGATTAGAGCTAAACCAGTAGCTTTAATTCACCAAGCCAGAGATGTTGAGGTAGAGTTAACAAAGGGCCAAACATTTTAAGACTGAAGTTATCTAATGTTATTGAATTAAAAGCTAGCCACAGAGGAGATCCATGACTCCTTATGTTAAGCACCTGGCATTAGAAAGCTCTCTGTTCTGTTAAAGGAGAAACAGACAACTCCTGAGAGAAGTTCAGATGGTCAGTGTCTTTTTCTCATCTTTGTCCAGGAAATACCTGAATGGAAACCCTTAACATATATAAGCTGAATCTGGACTAGTTTGGACTAGGGTTTGACTTTCCTTTTCTTCTGGCCCATTTGACACTCAAAAAAGGTGCAGAATTATAAGGAAATTACTCCTTTTTTTATGTATGGTATAAATATGGTGTATATCAATAGAACCAAACCTCACTGTTTCACTTGCTGTAGTAGCTCCAGAGACAGTGATGAAATAAAATGTCTCATCACATTACTTTTTTTTAAAACCATGCACAAATTGTTTTGGTCAATCTGAACCTGCATTTTTACACAGATAAACTAATTGGTTATAAAAAATAATAGATACAAATGACCATGCTATTGCAACATTTATTTTCCTGGGAAAATGTATATTTACACTGAATCTTTAGTTTAAGGAGCCCCTTTTATGGCCCATTTTGGGCCATGACACATAGGGGCTGATAAAAGTAAATCTCCTTTTTACTACTTTAGAAATACTGACCTGAGTAGAGAAAGGGATAAAACTGCAGAGGACAGATGTATCTAAGGGAGATTTTGCTTATAATAAAACAAATTATTGCTCGTGTGTTTCTTTTAATTTCTTATGCCTGTATCTTTCTGCTCTATTCTCTTCCAATTTTATTTACAGGTTTGTCAGGACACTGAGATGACAGAAAACCACACCACCTTGCAAAGGAGACATTTCAGTGGTGACATCCACAGCATTTCACTGTTGCCCTCTGGAAGTTAATGTGGCTACTCTGGACCACAAGAGCTTTCTTTGTACTGCAGAGAAGTAGTCTCTACAGTACTGGGGACAAGCAGTGGCACTGTACAGAACCTGCCAAGAGAAATGTCACCCCACCTGTCTTAGGTGCCTCTCCTGAGAGCTTTGCCAAGTCTGGTCCCTAAAGAGAAGGCAACCAAAGAAACTGAGTTGCTTGCTCTTACTTTTTTAATGGAATCTTGCAGTTGTGAGAGAAAATGAAAAAAACCCACCAAGTTTTTAGAAGTGATAGAAGAAGGAAAAGATATGGCAGCAGTATAATTCTGCCTGAAGGTAAGGTATGTGCTCTAATGGGCACTGAATTTTTCACTGAATTAATTTGCATGAATATTGGACAGGGAAATGTGTATGTGTTATGCCTTTAAATGCAGATGTTTCCCAGAATGTTATTTGCATATTCAAAAATTATGTATTCGTATTACATCATTTACTGAAAAATAAAAATAGATGTAGTTGCTACAATGGAGGAGGGTCTTTTTAATCTTTAATTAAAAATTAAATAGAAGCATTCTTTGATGATGTCAATCTCTGCTTCATTAAGGACAAGATCATACCCTAATCCAGTAGCTATGGCAGACTAGGATTTACTGACTAATTAAATAAAAACAGCCAGTATTGATATATGAGAAGAGTCATGCAACTCTAATTAAAGTTGTAACAAATTGGTTTTTAGTCATTTCACGTATTCAGCAGCAACCCAGATTGCACTTATTTTGCAAAATTCCAATTTGAGCCTGCTTTATTGAAAGAAGACAAAATCTGGGGTCTCTTACCCACATATGCACAGACACACTCTGTGAAATCTGTTTTGACAGCTTCCTATAATATTTAACCAATGACAACAGGAAAGCTAAAGAATCAATAACTAAACCTTTGGTGCATGTTGCAATCACAGGCAGTTATTTACATGTCATGTTGAGTCATAAGGATGGTGAAGTATTGTTCAGATCCATCATCTAAACAGACAACTGTATATATGTGCTTTCAATTGGCTCCTTGGTCCCTTGAGACTTTAGTTGAATTATTCTAATGTGAATATTCATGAGGTTTGATGGTAGTGTTTACCACTTCATTATGGCTAAGATTTAAGAGCTGTGCTGCAGTTCTTGGAAGAGATTAGACATGACATTTGGGAAACAAATAGTTAAGGCTATACTGTCTGCATTTAAGTATGCTGGCCTGAAAATCTGAATTTCCCAGACTTGAGGATTTTAGTCTCAACAGTCATTATTTTGGAAAATCTTGGCTATGTTCTCTAACTGTGATACCAATACCATCATTACCCAAGGGGCTGTTCAATGGGTACACAAGATCTTGAGCTGGTATTTAGCCCTGCTGCTACAGATGTCTTTAGTGACACATAAAACAGTCCTTATCAGTTCAAACCCTTCAAAGACTGTCTCCCTTCCTTTTCTAAACAGGATCTTCTGAACACTTTGAAAAAAGCCAAACAAACAGACTAGCAAGTGACTAGGCTCACAAAGGCAGATAAAGATGTCTCTAAACATCATAGTTTTTCAAGAAGCAATGGCTCTTTCATGCTGGTTGAATCAGAAAAAGACTGCAAAAACCTCTATTAGCAGTCAATACAATACAGGATTCCCTTGCCTGCAAACCAGAAGGTCAGGTAACTCAGGTGAAGAGCCTCTAAAGCCTCACCCATCAAAATCCTATTAATAATAGAGGAGAATATTCACTGTCATCAAATATAATTACAGGCATCAAACAGCCTGGAGATGAAAGACCATTTATTTAACATGCAGAATAAGCAGATACAGCTATGTAACATGCTGCTCTGCTCATTTAAACATAAGTCTTCTGGTTGTAAAATAAACCACATTGCTAGAGCTGTAGCATGGATTTTATGTGGCATAAAATAAGAAAAAAAAAAAGGACCATCTTAATATTTGTGTAATTTTAATGAATTTCAATGAGTATCCTATCTATCCATCCATCCATTTTATGTCTGCACCTTCAGGTGTGAAAGCCATTTTTAAGGATTCCTTGTGTGCTCAGTGAGTGAATCACACAGGCACCTGGACTGGGATCTGTGTTCTTAATCTGCAAGTTAAAGCTATAACTACAGCACAGTGCCTGGGACCAAACATACTGATAACTGGGTTTGATTGCAAGATTATTATTGACAGGTTTGAAACTGATCTTTTCTAGAAATTGGAAGAGTATATCCCTAGTCATACTAAGCACCAATCCAGATGTGAAACACTTGGCTCACAGGGTGTGCTACTTCTGTCAAGGGTTACATCTGACTGGTTCAATCCTAGGTCTTGTCATCTTCACCAGCTACACTAAACATATATAAGCTCATTCTTGAGTAAACTAACTGGTTCCCTCCAGTATCAGTCTCTGGTGTGCAGTGAAAAGTTCAGTCCCAGCACTGCTCTTCAGAGGTGGGGCAGAAAAGAATGGGTAGTGTTTGGCCCCTTCCAATCTACAAAGTCTTCAATACCCCCCCTTACAAGGCTTAGTAAATAAGTAGATGTATTTCTTTTCCCACTTGTGCTATCTTTTATGCCCATTCTTCCCTTGACAAGGTGCTCACAACAGAAGCGTGCTCACATCATGCCCCTGGCCTTGGGGGCAGGCAGGGGAAGGACAAACTCAGATGAAAATGCATGAGATCTCTTTGGTGAGGCATATGTTATCCAGGCCTCATTAAACTGCCAGGACTTTTTCCTGTGTTTCCTTTCTCATTGTCGCTGGTCTCCAAGATATAGATACACAAAGAGCTTGACAAGCAACAAAGAAAGGCAGAAAACACATATGACAGGTTAATGGGTTTGAGGGGAAAAAAATAACACAAAAAAAACAGTATGAAAAAAATCCCAATAACCAAACACGTCAGTGTTATATTTGCAGCAGCAATTCAGCACATCTTTAAATGAAATACTGGGACTTCATTCTTTAGTGCCTTTGATTAGAGGTCTCCCACAATTTATAAACGAGGAAAAAATGTAATAATAATAGTAGTAGTAGTACCATTACTCTTTTGTTGTTATTTATTATTGTTATTATATTATTATGGTGTATTTATACTGCAGTCATTCCTAAGAGTCCCAGACAAAGAGTAACAGCTATACAAGAAACAAACAAACAAAACCCAACAAAATAAAACAACTTTCATAACAGAAGTCTGAGTCACAAATAGCTTAAAAATTAGGTAATTCACTACATTTCTTCTGCTGGATGTCACCATTATATACTTGTATAAATATGAAAGTTGCTCCATCAGACAGCAAAAGCAGTACTTTTTTTCTAAATATCAGGATTAAAAATATGTCACCATTGTCTTGTTTGCTTGAAATACATCTGCATTGTTACTGTAATGTACTACTTCCAGAGCTAGAAATTCTAGATTAGCTAAGAGATACATGTGAGACACACAGAATTATATAGTATCTAGCTTTTAATTTTGTATGATTTTTATGTAGTGTTGCAGAAAAACATTATCAGTTCCTTTAAAAGTTTTTGGTATTAACAATCATTACAGATAAATCTGATCTTTTTATAGGAAAGACTTAATGCAAAAATCATCTGAATTTTATGTTTTTCATTTTTACTTATATACTTATTGTTGACAAACATATCTTCGTAGGATCTCACAGATGGCATTTTGAAGTATTTTTATTCCACCAGATTTATTCATTCTCCTTCTTGTGGGTTTTTAGGAATTGTAACATGCAGAGATGATGCAATGACTATGACAACTACACCAACAGACTCAAAGAATTGTATAGATAGCTGAAAAAGAAAATAGATTTTTAGAGAATCCAAGAAGACTTAAACCAGTGCTAAGCATTCAGGATAAAGGCATTTCCTAAATTTAGTAACTGAGTAGATGAAAGTTTGTCCTTCATCAGCAGAGATGATAGTAGCCCAAAGCAAGTTGGATGAAATGGAAAATAAATACGGAAATCAGGATTTTTGGGTTGTGCATTTTAAAGAAAGTGAACAGATTAAGATATTCCATTTCCTTAGGATCTTAGACACCCTTTTTTTCCAGAGTTAAAGGTTAGTAATTGTGAGTAAAATGAGAGACAGATGTATCCTTCGAGGGGAATAAAATATAAAATAATCAGGTCCTTTGTTGACAACAGCAACAGAGCTACTGACTTCAGCAGAGTCACTCTGACTTACACAGACTGAGACTTGACCCAAACTTAGGGTGACTGTTGAATTGAAAGATGCTAAGCCTATGATCAAAATGTCCAAAGAGTCAAGTAAATAGAGATGGAGATGTGAGGTTTGACATAAGGAGAGAAAAGTGAAGATGTTCTTGCAGAAGACAAAGGAGAGGAGAATACAGCAGCATAGACAGGTGATTAAGTCAGATGATTACCAAATTTTTAGACAACTAGAAAGAGAACCAGGCTTTTTAACCCCACTTGCTGTGAGGTACTACATCCCTGGCCATGTCTTCCTTCTTTATATCCACTTTGAATCATTCTGCAGAAAAGACAGATAAAGTCCCAAGTCAGGATCATCTCAAATGCACACAAACTTAGCTTAACACTAGCCAGAATTATTCAATACAGAGTGTGTGTTTCCTACCCCAAAACTGTACAGTCACACTAATGCAGGACTCAACCTGGGCAAGGGGGTCCAAAATGCATCTATTTCACGAAGGTAGAAGAAGTCTAAAAGCATGTAAAGTTGGCATTTGTTTAAAGAAACAGTTAGGAGGTGAACTGATTGAATAAAAATCTGGAGGTGGAATCATAACCCCTGATTTAGACCACATCAAGATCTCTGAAAGAGAAATTAAAACAGTGAAGAAATACCTGAGACAAGCCAGGGCTGTGACAGAGTGGGAAGAACAGAAGGGACTGCTATAGGAATTCACCATACAGAGGCTGTAGTGTGTGTAACAGCAGTCTGTGGGAGTTGATGGATTGCCACTTCACAGTTGCTGAGAAGGAGCAAATCTGGAGTCTGGCATCAGAGAAGATATTGAACTGAATATCAATGGCTGTGATACCTATGTATCCGGAACAATGAGACCAAGAGAGTGGGCAAATCCAGTACTATTTGTATTGGGTTGCACAGAAAGAACAGGGCTGTGGATTGCAAGGTATTGACATTGAAAACAATAATATAATACAAAATACTTGAAAACCCATGAGAGTTACCTCTTTTACATAATGTGTAAAATCATGTAAATAATTTTCTGGTGAAAATTTTCTTTTTCTGGTGAATTATTTTGAGATATTTTCTTCATTACCAGAAAAAAATATATATTCAAGAAGAGGTGGAAAGTGTTCTTAATGAATTAAGATTGATTAATTAATTTACAATTAATGATGTATTACATTTACAATCTGTTTCTGTTAATGCATGCTTTCTGAAAATAGTGTATTTTTACAAAAACACAGGATTGCACCATGTGTTGAGTGTGGATAGAAGAGTTTATAGAAAAAAAGTCCCTGTAAGAGGTATGTTCGTGCAAATATTTTGGTTGTATATGAACGCACATATTTTTTGTTTTCAGTTCATTAAAGTTGTTGGGTTTACTCTGTGAATGAGAGTCCCTGAAATTATCTTTTATTTCTGAGACTCAGAAAAAATTACATTCTGAGACTCAGAAAAAAATGTTTGTTGTCACTAGAGACAGACCAAGTTTCAGGAAACATAGTAATGAAGTATGCAAGAATAAGGCAATACAATTTATTTGAGATGTTTATATAGAGAACAGTTCAGCTACTGAAGAATGGTAAAAAGGTCTTTTAAACTTCATTGAATTAGATTTTTTCTTTCAAGCAATATTTGCTGGTGCTGCTGAACACTGAAACTATTCTATCAACGGGAGGAAATATTTTTTCTGAAGTGTTGCTGACTTTGTGCCTGCCCCAGTGCCCCTACCCAGGCACAGGAAGAGCCACCCCCTCTCCCACTGCTCCAGCTGGGCATAGGGCTCAGGGCTCCAGGGGTCTGAGAACAGGTAAAATCCCAAGTTCTTCTGCTTGGTGGATACTCCTGGGAAATCTGCCAGGTTTATGTTTAGCTGTCACAGGCTTTTCCATAGAGACAGTGGGGGAAAAAACAGCCTTCTGTGGGTGAAACAAAGGCCAACCCACAAGGGAATCCTCAGAGGGAAAAATCAAATAATTTGCATCCATTTTACTTAATTCAGAGGTGGTTCAAGGCTCATTCTGTATTGCAGTGGGGAAAAAAAAATAATTATTTAGTATTATTTTGTTTGCTTTTTAAAAAATAATCTTTTTAATTTCTATGAATGTTCACTTCTAATGAAAAGTGTAAAGTAACAATTTTTACTTTAGGCACTCCCTGGAAATTGTTCTGTTCTATTACTGCTATGAATATTTATGTGAGGAAGATAGAGCCTGGGTTAGCTGGGCAGATGTTAGGAGCTAACAGATGTATTGTGTGCCCCTTCCAGCCTGCACAATTCCTTTCCCATGGGAAACAACCTTTGGAAAACGAATGACAAGTCTGTAAGCACCCACATCTCGTCCTAATGCAGAGTCTTGAAAAAACATTTTTTTATCCAAGATCTGTAAGGTTTTCCCAGCTCCCACTGTGTAGACAAACCCTCCAGCAGCAAGTGGCTTAGGCTTATAAGCACTGCAATGTTGCATGCATTCCCTGGGTGGATTTCTTCTTATCTACCCTACACCTTCAAGGTGGCCATGTGAAAACTTTAAAGGCAAATAATCTAGGCACACACACATACACACCCCCACACACCTGCAAATATCTTTCATGCCTCCTTTCCATTAATACTTCTGTGAATGAAACCTCACTGCAGCAAATATTCACAAAAAGAAAACACAAGTGGTCGGAGTCACTGCTTGAGTTAATTCTTCCTTGATAGCAAAGCAAACCTGAACTTGCAGTGTTTGTCTCTTTATCCCAAGGTCCTTTGAATCTGTAGCAGTTTTGTCCATACAGAGACTACTGAATTGGGCACATAACTCTCCCTCCAGGAACTCCAGATTAATCCAAAACTCTAAAACAAATTATTTTAGCTGTAACATATGCTCATTTCATTAAATTTTCCAAAGAGGTCACTTTGTAGAAAAAGAAAAAAGGCTTTGAAAAGGTACTGCCTGAAAGGTTAAAATTTACATAAGTCTAGCATTATTATCATTATTAATACCTACACATACCCCTCACAAGCCTCAAGGTGCTTCACAGAATTAAATTATACCCATTTTCAAGGAAAAGTCCTGGTGCTTGCATGATCTGAAATGAGATTTTTCAAATCCCTTTGAAACACTCATCTAGAAACATGTTTGCTCTACTGCAGGCACAGAGAAGAGGAGCTCATCACTTTATCGACCTTCAGCTTCAGTGCCTGTGCTCTGGAGACACCCTAGCTAATGGTACTCATCCTTGTTTGATTTTTCTGATGCTCCCCTCAGAGATGAGGTTTCAGCTAAGCTGATTTGGGTGAGGACAGGGGCCGGTATCCTAAGTTCTGGGATCAGATGAGCTTTCTAAAGGTGGTCTGCAGCACTAAGTGTCTGTTGGCATCTGATAGTCAACCCTTGACCTCTTAGTTTTCCCCATTCCTCAATTCTAGAAGTGTTGCTGGGCACAGATTTCATTTTCTTCATTTGAATGTCTGGATGTTTGCAAACACATGAATTCCCAATGTTTAAACTCTGAACTTGGCTGGATTCCTAATCTAGCGTAATGCTGTTAAAGGAGATCAGGCTAAAAGAGATCACCAGCAGGAGCATTCTCTGAATGGAGGTGGAATGAAAACTGGATGGAAAGATAACAGTCTGGATTGTCTGTATAAATAAATGCCTTAAATGCAATGTTGAAAGCCAGCCATCCTATCACTTAGAGCTATCAGTTCATGGAGTTGAACTCTCTGTGAAACAGCAAACATGTTTAACTGAATTGTAGCCCATGCAAATCTCTTTACATACCTTTGAACTTAGCTCCCCTTTATTGCTTACTCTGGTTTCCAAGGAATTTTCTTTTGCTCCTTTATTATTTGCTTTTGTTTAGCTTTATTCTGTATCATGGCATGATCTCTGCTGTAGGACGGGCAAGTTCCACATCAGACAGCTGTTCCACCAGAAAAAAAAAAAAAAAAAAAAAAAGCAAACCCAGATAAACAAGCCTCTAATCTGGAGGCATATGAAAGTTCTCCAGACAATGTCTGCTCCCTCCTTGGGGTTCATTTTGCTTGCTGGTTCTCATATACAGAGGCCTGCTTGGGAAAATCAGACAGACTGTGTCTGCTTTGAATTTATCAGGCGAACACACACAGAAAACAAGAGTGTTTAGACTTCAGCCTGCTGCCGAATACTCAGAATTCCCCACTGTCCCAGTGACTGTAGAGCTAGTTGGCACATCTCCAATAAGAAATTACATCAGTGATGCTCTGGAAACTGAATCAAGCTATAGGAATGACAAGAAAATAAGCAAATCCTCAGTGAAAGATTTGGCAAAAATTCTCTACTTCATTTCAAATGTAATAGCAATCTTTGTTTCTAATTTCTATTTTATTTTTAGTGACAAATTAATTACCAGTACAGCTCCTCATAATCTATTTCATTCAATTTCTCAGACTCTTTTTGGGAGTGATATAATTTTAGACTATAAAAATATAAGCCATCTGTTTTATATATAATTGAGCCACTCATACATGCATTTTTTAGATGTAAAGCCATGCCTTAGAACTTGTGAAAGCTGTGAGAAGTTATGTATCGTTGAGAACCATTCTGACTGCACTGCATTGTCTCCCAGCTGACCATGGTATAGACTCACTGGATAATGTCACCTTGGGTGAGAAGTGACACAAAGGCAGAGGGGACATCCACGCTGTGCATGGAAATTCCTATAGTGTCAAGACAGGCAGTTAAAGAAGCCCCTTTTGGGCTACCAGCCAAAGCATGATTTTAGGAATTTGAGCAGAACTGCTGATTTCATTGTGCCATATGTGCTCAAAAGAAGAAGAGAAGGTAATACTGTCCTGATTCTTTTCTGCCCCATTAAGTCATGGTCAATATGAAACAGGGTACTTGGAAGAGCCAACTGTCCATTTCCTCTCCTGCCATGACTGATTTGCAAAGGATCCTTCCTACCTGTGGGTGAAAATGAAGTTGTATTTTGCATAATTTATCAGATTATCTTTAAGGCCCCTTCTAACCCAAGACATCTATGATTCTATATACCAGTTTTGATTTATGTCTAGCTCAGCATCCCCATAAACTGCAGCATAAGCTACTCAGTGAGTAAATTTTCCATTTCCTACATTTGTTCCCCTGTACACCTGGAAGTAAGTGACCCCAAGGGTATTTACTCTTCCTCAGACCATAACCTAGTGATGTTATCTGCTGTGCTAATGTCAGCAGTGAACTTTGGATGTAGAGCTCAGTTTGATCCCAAAGATCATACCAAGCAAGTAATATAGTCAGGAGCAGACAGCACAGTCAAAACAGTGAGCAGCTGTGCTAAGTGTTAGTAGTTAATGAAATGCATTTGCTATCACTGCTGTTGGGCAAATGTAGATTGGAGGCTCTCAGCACAGCAACACCATATTTGCTCTAAATGGCTTTACAGCAATAATTGGCACACAATATGCAATTAAAGCATATTTACTGCATCCACTTGAAACTTGTAAAACAGATGAGGAACATAATCCAGTAAACATATCTGACTTTGTTAGCACTGGTAGTTGGACTGGGACACAGACAGGCAAAATGTTCTGAAGAAAAAACAGGTCTGCCATTGAAAAATGCATATTTCACCATCCTAAAATTCCTAGTAATGCAATCACAGGGCAGAATCCAATGCAACATCAAACTGATACTGTCTTCACATGGGTTTTTATATCTGCTACTTATCTGTTGTCCATTTATGCCCTGATTATGGCCCAAGGTGGTAATTTCTGTGAACAGTCTTTACTTGCTGAACTACTGCTTTGGAGAATGGCACTCTGAGGGAGTAGCACAGCGTTTTTTATCTTATATTCTGCTCAAAAACAATGTAATTCACAGAAAAGGTTGCCAGACACTGGAATAGGCTGTCCAGGGAAGTGGTTGAGTCACCATCCTTGGAGCTACTTAAATGACGTGTAGATGTGACACATGGTTTAGTGGTTGAATTCATAGTGTTAGGTTTACGTTGGACTTGATGATCTTAAAGGTCTTTCCCAATCTAAATAATTTTGTAAGTCTAATTCTAGACCCTGGAAATATAGCTACTGACATAAATATGCACCAACTCAAATCCTAAACAACCTACCTTCTCCCTATATGATGGCAAATAACTGGGAGAACACCTGTTTTAAGAATTTTTAATCTGTTAATTTCCTATTTTCTTCTCCATTTATATGTCCACATTCAGTCACTGATCATGCATTTCATCTTAACAGTCGGAAAGTATCTGGAAATCTGACTTGGAGCTGTAGTGCTCACACTTGCTGAGAATATGCACAAAATGGTTTCTGAAGTTGACAGATCTCAGACAATTACAAGCATGCATTCCTCACCTAATTAGGAACAGGAGCACTTGCCATCCTGCCAAGTAGCAATAATCAATAAGGGAGACCCCTGAGAAAATTGCTCCAGAGATATACAAAGGCCAAAACAGAAAAGCTTCTTTGTTTGTAGAGAGCTCTCTTCTGCCTCTCTTTAGCACTGTTTCTCAGGATCCTGGTATTATAGTTCAATGAAACTTAAAATTTTGGATATGCAAGAACAAAGTGCAACCACCAAGGGTTAGGCATAAGCATTAAAGTTTTATTTGACAAATAACACAAGCAAAGTGATATAACCCTGTGAAAATACAGAAAATATGTTGTGAGACAAAGGAGAGATGTGAGGGAGAACGAAATAGAAGTGAGAGAAAACAATGAGACATACAAAGAGTGAGACAAAAAGAGAGGGATTTCACCACTCACAGATCCATTGGTGTCTGACAATCTTCCTTCTTTGGGATGGGGATCCAATTACAGATGGGACAAAGGTCTGGTGCAGGGTGTCGGGTTGGTGGTAGGCAATGAAGAATGAGCACATGGGTGTTCCTTATACACACTGGGTTTCCCACTGCTCTCAAGGCTGATTCAGGCCCCTGGAATCTTGCCTCTCAGGAGGGTCCCCTCGCCCCATCAGAGGCTGTTGTTGGCTGGCCCCTGGCCATTAATGGTCACCAACAGTCATTACCCATCCTGCCAGCTCCACCTGGCAAGAACTTCCACCTGACATTTTCAGTCAGTGTGGGTCTATGCCCCAGTATTTCATTTGCCACATTGCCATTTGAGGCCAAGAGAATTCCACACAATGGAAACTCACACTTGGCAAGAGATCTTAGTGGAATAACAGAGCCAGAAAACTTCTTGCCTAAACATCCTTCTGTATTTCCCAGTCACTAAAAAGGATAGGAGCTGAGGTGAGAAGGCATCACAGAACACTAAATTGATGTGACCACTTGCCTGAAGGGCAGAGCTGCTTAAAAGTCCTCTCTGATGGAAGATTCCTGAATGCTAGATGCTTGGATGATAGAATTATTTATTGCATCTTTTCCCATTGTTGTCCACACTCAATTACAGACCAAGTAATAACTTAATCAACAACAGAGCAAGCCAGTATGGGAAGCATTATCAAGTTATATTGCAGCACAAAAGAACAGGGCAAGGTCACCTCCACACTCCTGGCCAACTGAAAGGGATACAGACATAGACATCTGCCCCATGATCTTAGGGATAGTTCTCACTATGCACAACCCCAGCAGTTACTAAGTAAAATCAACAACATAGAAGAATGTTACATAAACCTATTTCTCCTTCATCTCTTGCACAAAATTCCTCCCACCGTAATACTAGACTAAGCATTAACAATGAATATCATTAATTAAATTTTCTTTTAACAACCCAGGAGGTGAACTCGGTAAAGAGGAGGAAAGGGACTGAAACTTAGATTTAGCCAATAAAAGAAGGATTAATTTTACCTAATTTTAACTGTCTAAAAGAGCATCATTTTGTTTCTATCAGTCCTTTTCAAACAAAAGAGGGAAGCAGATGCTTACAGAAGACAAAGTTAGATTACTGAAATGAGAACTGACTTTGGAACACAAATGTGACAGGACAAGGACAGACTATAAGAAGACCTATATGTAGAGTGAGGAAATGTAATTTTTCCCTTTATGGAAACCTAAGTGAGAACAGAATACATTGTCAGTGCTCCTGTTTTACTCAGGTTCTTGCTTGCCATAATTTGAAGATGACTCTGACAGTTGCAGATATTACATGCAGTTCATTGAAAGCTGAAAATAAGATGAACTTCTTTATTCTAATGTGAAGAAACATCTCACCTGGACACTTGCTACTGGAGGCTGAGTGGAACTGAAGTTCTGCTTAGTAAGCAAAAATAAAAATGGGTATAACATTGCAGAGCAGAAACCACAACATGTTACCACAATTCAGGAAAGGAGAGATCTTTCCAAATCTGGACCTCATACAGCTGGTATACAATTGCTTTTTATTATTTGACTGAACTTCCCATTTTTTCACCCAAAAGATCACTTCTTCTGACTCTCTCTCGTAAAGTCTATGTTATGCTTTTTAAAGCCTTTGAATTTCTGCCAGGACTTGAGTGTAGTCTTTAAGTCACCTCTGAAAGACTTTTGGAAACAAGAATTTCACTGGCATTATAGTTTGTAGTTAATTTTTTTAATGGTAGGCTGAGAAACATTACAGAATGTGAAATCAACAATTTAGCTAATAAGAAAGATTTTAGACTATATGATATGAATTGACAGATCATCAAACATGCATAGCTATGTGATAATTTCAGTACTAATGGGATTTTTATTGGAAAACTAAGATTCTCTGGCTGTCTGAGAAAAGAAATTATAAGAAGTCTTTACAGCAAGTCCATCTTCCTGGCCACACACCAGATGCTTCTGTGACATCTGATACAGGTAGGGAGGTAGGGGGAACATACTCTTCAAACCCATCCATGAGCACATCTCACTCTGTAGTTACTTATTCACAAACACAACAACCTGATGGGACCTGTGAAACCATTAAAAGGAGAGCTGTCTGGCAAAACTGTCAAAAGCAGTTTTGAATAAGAGCAGATAATCTAAACAATAACTAAAAAAGCAGTCGGGGAATGACCAGGAGTGTGTACGGATGTTGTTGTGAGTCTTCAGTAGAGCATTTTTGTTACATGTAGGAAATACTCTATTATTTGTTTGGGCCCCTTCTGCCTTTGCATAATAACTTTTGAAGCAGTAAATAAAAAGCATTCCTGCTAACATTAAGAGGTCTGCTAGCTGGAAGGCAGAAACAAAGTCAAAACCTTTTATGTGGTCCAGTCCATAGAAATGGAAATATGGTTCTATCCTTGGTAAATATTAGTGTTAAGAAAAAAATGTCTCTCTTAGACTTTTGTTTGGTTTATGGGTTTGGTTTTTTGTTTTTGTTTTTGTTTTTGTTTTTTTACATTTTTATCCTTTCTTTTGTGATGTGGAATGAGACTTTTGTAATTATTATGCAAAGGAAAGAGTTCCAAGAGAAAGAATTCATGGAAGGAAAAACCCAAGCAACAGAATCTTTGGGATAGGCAGGCTCCTCATTCCAAGAAACCAGGAAACCTCATTTCAAAGTCCTGAAACAAATTTACATCTGCCTAACTATCAGGGATAGAAGCCTGTTCTCTCCCTTTGTCTCACCTGTATGTGAAACTTCACAGTACTCCTGAAAACTTCTATGAATGACATTTATGCCAAGTCTAATAATCCTATGTAAATCATTATGCCATTTGCAAATCAATGCTTTTCAATAAAAAGGTCAGTTTGGAGAAAAAAAATAGGAGGGATTATTTTACAGTTCTTTGGAAGGGTCTTTCCAGGGCTTCTCACAGTTCATTTTCCTAGATGAACTGAATTGTTCCTCTGATCTCATCAGAGATGTGGTGAATAACAAAACTCTCCTCAGGTTACTCAATTGAAAGGGGAATGCCTAGAGGTAGAAATGGAGAGTTAGGACTTGCAGTTCCTTTCCCAGCTGATGATGAGCTTCTAGCTGCATGTCTATCTTCACCACACCTGGACTCACCTTCCCATGACTTCCTTAACTGATCTGCTTGTCATGAGACCCTGTTCTTAGTTTGGGTTGGAATTAGATGATCTTTAAGGTCAACCCAAACCATTCAATGATTCTTCAAGGTTTGTAGTACAGACTCCTTTGCCCTGTGGAAAAGTGAAGTATCATATATTGTGACTTTGTTTTTCAGTGGAAGTAGTTTGGCAGACATCTCTTCAAGGACAGCAAAGATGTCTGTGTTAAGTTAACATTCTTTATCTCTAGCGTGTCCTGTCAGTTTTCTGGCAGACCACAGTAAATCTAAAACATTTGGAGTTGCACAAATTATTTTCCAGACTGTCCTGTCATGGTTCAGGGCTGGAGCATAGTAAATAAACAGATGTGATTTGGAACTAGAGTTGTACTGTCAGACCAACAACCTGAGATTTAACAGCCATAAATATGTTAATTGCACTTGCTTTGTAATTTTGTCCTTAAGAGACAAGGTGATAGTGTGTGCTGGTCTGTGAAGATACTGCTCAAGTGAATAAAAGGACCCTTATTTACAACATCTCACCAATGTACCTTATGCAATTACTTTCCTATCCAAATAAACAAAGATGTTTAATCAAATGTTCTACAGGTTTGCTTATGAAGATTTTTTGGCGTCTTCAGACGAGCAAGATTATGATTAAAAAAGCCAGGAATCTGAAGCAGGGAGAAAAAATAATTTATTTTCCCAGTGGAAGGAAAATATAAAGAAGGAGTTAGGACTATTTTACTATTTATATATTGTAAAAAAATGGAATACTGTCTCTATGGAGGACCTGAGAATTTTAGGTATAAGCAGGCATTGAGTAGGTTGCTTGTTATGTCTTTTCTTATCTCTTTGAGAAATAAATTATTAGGGAGCAGTAAATTATTCCTAGTGAGTATAAAATGACAATGTATTGAAGAATGGTGATTTTCTGATTTAAGGAACTGACTATCCTCCCATGTTGTATCATTTAAAAAAAATGGGAGGTAGCATATAGTTGAGCGTTTTTGCTTTAGAAACAAAATTTTGGGAGAAAAAACTCACTTTTCTAGGCGGGGTTGTATACACTGATAAATTTATGAGAAATTTAACAAAAAGATACAGTTCAGTTCAGCTTTAAAAAAAAATAAACAAAAAACAGTGGTCTAGGTGAGCAACCATCAAAGAGTTCTCATTTCAAATCAATCAGAAGGGAAAATTTGAAGTTAAGAGCATGTAGCTGAAGAGATGAGCTGCCTTTGAACCAGGACACGAGTTACTCTATGTAAATAAAGAGCAAACAGGTCTGCTTGGCAACTCTTTTCTGCTATCATCCCCTGCCCCCTTCTTCAGAAGAAAATTATGAAAGAAACTGTTGGAGGTTATGAAAACATGACTCTGAGAAAAAGATTATTCAGGATGCTCAGTGAATTTCTGGGGAATTTTGTTTTTTCTGGATAGATGTGCAGCTGGATGACCCTCACTCAAAGTTAAGTTCTGTGTGAAGTAATCAGTACAACAAAGATATTAGATGGTCATGTAGGTGGGACGTAAGTAGTTATGTATAAGTAGCACTTTAGTAGGTTGCACTCCACAGAAGTATGGAGCACCATTCTTGACCACAAAGCACTCCTGGTATTGTGCAGTCTGTGTCCATATTATTAAATTCCCTGCTGTATCAATATATGATGGCTTTATACCAATAGTCTGTGGGGAACAGTCCTGGGCCTGTGCTTACACACACATTGTGTGTAAGACCTGTTTGGGAGTTGGCAGTTTTAGGGCAAATCATGCCAGAGGCCATTCTAACAATTTAACAGTACCAACAATAAAGTTCCAATGGCCAGAAATCACCCTTGGATAATGAATTTAAGGGTAGGGCTAAACAGCATGAAAATCAGATTATTCTGTGCTTTTCAAAACCATAAATCCATGCCTCAGTCCTCACCCTTCCTAACCCCATGATTTCTGTGGGAGATTTTTCTGCATTCACTCACCTGTAGCCTTTTAAAACTGCTCTGAGCATGCTTCAGTATTCTTGAACTGGTCAGTAGCTACAACGAGATAAGAAATAAAAACACTGGGAAGAAAATAGAAAGGAGGGCATGATGCCAGTGTAGCACAGAAAGAATCATGGGATTTTTCTTCAGTAGGGCTTCAGTCTTTGTTCCACAAGTTAAAAACAGTGAACACCTCAGGATTTACCCTAATGAAAACACTGAGGAGTAGAATCTAATGAAGAATCAGACTCTTTCTCCTAATTTTGAGTGTTGCAGGTGGCTATGAGCCCGAGTGCTGCACCTGAACACTGTATAATGCTTCCATTCCAATCCACCTCCAGCATAGTCTACAATAATAATCCACAATAAACATCAGATATTATAGCAGAAGTATCCATCAAAACGTTAAAATACAGAGATGGAAACAGAATACTGTTGACATCTTTGTTCTAGCATTCAAAATAATTTGGAGCATTTCATGCATGTAAGGAAAGTTAGGGAAGTGTTGTTCAATGTCCTTTATGCTTTACTAGTCTTTTTATTGTTATTATTTTATTTTAGTTGAAGGAGTTCATCTATGTTTTTATAAAGTCATTGATGCTTTAGGAATGAGGTTTCACACATACAGTAATGAGTTTTCTATATATGTCTGAAGTTTTCTCTTTACAAAGAAAAAAATGCATATAACTGATGAACAAAAAGAGTACAATATAGAAAAATGCTTATTTCAGGAAGAGCTATTTCTAGGATTAGTCCTTTTCCTAACAGCTTGAGGTCAAGGTAGGAAAAAAATACATTTTTAAAAACAAACTACTTAGCTGGTACACACTGGCATAACTTAGCTAATGTTGGCAGAGCTACATCAGAGTCAACCGAAGTGGAAAAGCTAACTATAGTCCCAACTTTGACTGATGAGTGGGCTTGTTTCTTAATAAAACCTGAAAATATTTATAGTCATTGCATAGTGTTTAACTATTTATCTGCATATATTAGGGTTTGTTTCTCTTAATTTCTGAAGGAATACAAGAACTGTGTGTCTCACTGCATATTGACATTTCTAATGTACCTAGAAAAAAAATCCCTACAAATTTGTGCATTTGAATATATATATCATATGTAAAATGCAAAATTATTGATATAGATAGATTCAACAACAAATCAGTAACATAAAATAATTCTGTTGCTTCTTTGCCCCACACTGTGCTGTCGGTCTGAAAGACATTTCAGCAGAAGACAACTATGCTGAGGTTGATAGGATCCAGAGAGTTTTCTCTGAGTGAAGACAGACACTGCAGAACACACTTAGTCCAGAAATGAGCTTGAGGTGAAGTTTTACCTCATGTTGGGCAGATTAGGAGACTTGATGGTTATGTTTCCCAGAAACAGTCATTCTGGACAAAGTTCTTTTGAATGTGAGATACAAGGACTTGATTACAAGAAAGCAGCAGTGTCTTTGTGCATCTTTCTAGATAAGAGTGTGCGTGCATATTCAAATATGTATAAAACTCTTAACATACTGAATTACTCTTCTAATTGCTACTACTTATACAGCAAATATTTACATTGACCTGCCTAATCATATTTTATGAACAACAGAACTGGACAGATCACTTAGGTCCTCCCCAAAATTTGAATTGTAATCAATTAATCTTCTAGAGTTATTTCACATGTATGATATTCAATATCTGCAAAGGCAGAGACTCTGTAGTCATTCTCAAAATCATTTCTAGAGTCTAAAGTCATAAAAATCTCATTCCTGAACATTTGAGAACTTCACAGCACAAGGTTCAAAGTATTCCTTCCAGAGAGCATTAACTTTGCATTTGCTAAAGCACAGAAAGTCTTTGGCCATCATAATGACCACTCATTTTATTGTATCCCTTCAAAGCACTTTGGTGCTAAATAGTAACACAGTTTATGTAAATACTTGCATAACCTTCCAGATTTGCTGCTTCACTGATCCCTGATGGCTTCTTCTTTCATATTTCCAGTGCATCTAAAAATATTGTAAGTCTAAGGTAGTCTTTGAGGCTGTTTAGTGGTTAATTTTGTGCTGTACTGGAAAACGAAGTCTTTATTCTTTGTTTCCAACTTTTTTGACAGTTCCAAAATCATGAAAGAGCCTGACAGCTCATGCATGACTATTTCAATTCTTTAAAAAGTCCCCTGCAAAGATTCTTTTGAGACCTTTAGACGGTCTGATAAATTGTTACCATGGCTCCTTTATTCACTCTTTAACTGATCTGTTCAAAAGATGTACTTAGCACTACTTTTTGCACAAACTGCTTGTATTAATCAATATCATACAAGATTTCTGCAGGTTCTTGAAATCTAGTTTTTCATTTTTGTCTAAACCAGTTCTTTTTTCAACGAATTTATATCAACTTTAAAAACAGTGACTTTTAAAGGAACAAAGTTTTAACTTTTATTTGTCTCTCTTACAAAAATCCATATATGCACACAAGTGAAAATATTGTTCTTCTCTTGGAGCACATCTGCTTCATATTACATTACATAGCTTGTCTGGATAACAAATATTATAAACTTGTCTACACAACATTTCATAAAAGATTCAGGAACAGAAGAACGAACAATAAAGACCTGTTCTAGAGTTTAATAATTCACACAAAGGTATTATGTTAAATTCAGATCCTGAACAGGCACTAGGAAAAGGAAATTCTATGTAACAATCACATCCCTGCTTAGTAACTAAAAGCTCAGAAATCACCGTCCATTGCTTAAATAAGACTTGGTATTGTAGACAAATCAAAGAGAAGAAAAATATCCCCTAAACAGATTTTTTAAAGGGAAAAAAATGGAGAATGGTGACTTTTAGGTGTCCTGGTAATGAACTGAAAATGAGCAAACATCTGCATTTGCATCTTTCAAGGTCATGTCCAGCATTCTTCTTGTGTGGGCAGGGTACAGGATGCTTCACCCAGAGTTTGAAACTGCAGTTTGGCACTGCAAGAGATATGCAAATCATCTCAGGGGCTGCAGACCTTCGGAAGTTCACTCAGAGCTGCTCACATGGTAAATCACTGCTTTCTGTATGTCAGAGGAATTGCCTGGCAGCTGGCATCTCTCCCTCCAGGCTGCTGCTGGAATTCTTCTGCTTCCTTACGAGAACATATGCTTAAAGAAAAAAAAAAAGCACCCTTCTCTGCTATTTGGCACCTAAAGCCTTATTTTAATTTCTGGGTGCAGCTTTTTCTCTGAACATATTGCGAAATACCAGCACATTATCCATCTGTTCCAACTTGGTGTCTTCAGGGCTGAATCCTGTAGTGGAAAGGTTATCATTAGCTTGCCTTAAAAAATTTTACTTGCTTACAAAAACATTAAATGGGGAAAATAATTGTACTGTATTCACAGTACAGGTTATTACTCTACATTTTAACAAAAAGGGCTCAGGAACAAAATTCTCACTACAGCCTGATGAATTTGACCAATCCAAACCAAATCCAAGAAAGCTGACCTTCTATTTTCATCCAGGTTTGTCCTCGATGCAGGCTCTGAGAAACTCCATAAGCAACAGAAAGACCTGGGATTTACAGAGAGATTATACACACACCAGCTGACTGAGGAGTCTGCCTCAAGTGAGCTTGACATAGCTAAGTGCAAGCTTGTAAAACCTGTGGCCTCCAAACCAAATCAGGATGGAACAGGATTCTCAGAGCAATTTGTCTTACAGTCAATACAGAAACAGATCTAGTCATGGTAAATGGGACAACTGGGTTTCAGATGGTTTAGCTCACTCAACTCATTGGAAACATTCCGGGGGAATTAAGTTTCTGCTTTTTCTACAGACAGTGTTGGTTTGGGGTCTGCAAATATTATCTGGTTATTTTTGTGGCCTCTATGAACTTGCATAGCCTAAATGAGACATATGACATTGCCTGAGCTCCTCCTGGATGTTGGAGAATCATCTGACAGTGTAGAGACCTCTCTCTAAGTATATAGATGGCTAGACAAGGCTCCCTGTACCATGCAGACTTGGCTCTCAGATGCCCCAGAGCCCTGACACAGGTCCTTAGCCCTATAACATTCACAGCAATGGCTCCCCCAGCTCCAAACAGCACAAAACAAGACTTCAGCATTCTACAGTCAGACTTTACTGTATATTTCCAATTTTTTTAAAATACAAGTCTGTGTTTAAGTATGTGCATGGATAGTTGTATATACACATATACATGACATATATATAAATGTGTATAGGTGTGTGCATTTGCTGGTGGTTAGATGCTTAGGAATGTGGGTGGACGTCTTTCTACCAGTCAGTTCAATCCAATATAATGAAAACAGGGTCATTTCAAAGACATTGTATTCCCACAAGTCTTATGAAAATCAGAAACTGGGTGGAGCAAAAATAGACTATGGCTACATCTATGGTAGTGAATTAAACATGCCTTGTACTGTTCTCTGCTCCTGGGCCAATTGGCACAGAACAAATATTTTTCATATTATTAAACTCTCTTACACTCCCAAAAAGGTCACCATGTCCAAGTGCCTATTTTGGTGGACCATGGCCTTTACTAACTTATAAGCAGTTCCTGGGAATTGTTTAAGAGTGCTAGTTTTCTCTGGTCAAAACTATGCCAGCTAATATTCTCACAATTTAGCCACATAGTTGGCCAAGTTCCAATGCTTGGGAACATTCCCTAGTATTGTTTAATTTATTAGTATAGATGCAGCTTATATGGACACCCAACTGAGAAGCAGGCTGTTCTGTTAACTCAGGCTTTGTTAGACACCAGATTATACCCAGCAGAGCAATGTATGGGAGCCCCAGCAACTGGGAACAGTGGGAATCCAAGATCAAACTTTACTAGGTGTCAGGAGACAACTAGAAAGCATGAATAAGAGACTATTATGAATAAGGGTAAGAGACTATTCTGTTCCACTTCTCACAGACCTGCTTTTTCGTTCATGTAACCAGGCACTGTATTTGTTGCAGAGAAGGCCTTCAAGCAAGGCAGAGAGAGGTTGTCAGATGGGTTCTGAGAAGCACTCGAGCTGAAGTGGCTTGTAATTTTCCAGGAATAACAGAATCCCTTCCTCTCTGTGCCGGCTGCTTGGAAGTTGGCAGCTCATTTGGGTGTTGTGGCTTTTTTTTTTTTTTTTTTTTTTTTTTTTGAATGATGGGAAATGCTACAAAGCACATGAAAGTGCCTGTTTCTGGAGCACTATGAACAGAGTGGGAGCAAAACAGTCAAACATGCATCTACAGAAAAAGCTGAATGAGGGCCCTTGTTTGAAGCTGGGAAAATATTGTGTTCACAAGAATGCCAACAGGAAGGGACTACAACTTAGGACTTCTCAGGGAATGAGGATACCTGTGTTGTCCCATCAGTCCTGAAAGCACTCCCTTTCCTTCTTGTTCTCCATCACTTGCTGCATGTAGGAGCTGCTGTTTGCAGGGGATACCTGTGCAGGAAGCCTGTACTGCACAGACACCAATACAGATTCACCAGATGAATGCATTCACAAGTCAAAATGAGAAAATAATGCAAGAAAATCTTGTGTTATCATCTAAATATCAAGATAAACCTAAAGCTGAGGGAGACTAGAGACAAGTTCTGCCAGGAGCAGAACACTGGGAAGCAAAAATACACAGTTATTTGTAGGACCATGGTGGTGAGAGACCAAAGCAAGTCTGTAGTCCCCATCCTATCAACCAGGAACCTTTTGGACAAAAAAAGGAAAAGCCCTGTGCATAAGAACTTGACATTTTAATGCACTGGTCTTACAATGTTTCCAAGGGAAATGTGTGACAGCCAAAATTATACAGCAAAACCAGAACTTGGGTTTCCTGGCTACCTAATTAATGACTAACCTACTAGTTTAGGATGCCAATCAAATGGACAGAGCTGGACATAGAGGCAGAGAGATGAAGGAAAATATGAGTGTATTTACAAAGGAAATATTGCTGTATGTGAGCTGGACACTGAACTTACAGCCACTGGGACTAATGGAAAACTTTATGAAAGATAAGATTTTAATAGGAAAATGATCCACAAGATCATAAGTTTCTGGAAAAAGATCATTTTATTTTGTATGTGATAGGTAATCATAAAAATGAAGTTTTAACTTTTTAGTCTTCTTTTCTACCACAGATTTTAGTTTTTAGGATAGTTTTAGTTTTTAGGATAAATCTGAATAGTAAGAACATTGCAGTGAAATAGTTTCAAAACATTTAATTTTCTGAGAAGTCCGTAAAACACTCTCCGCTTAAGTCAGGACAACAGTGAACTGAGAGTCCTGGGATGTCTTGGGATTTTTTCCATCAGTCCACTCTAGTACAACAAGGCAGAAATGTACAGCGAGGGTGCGGCAGTACAGCAAATGAGCTGCACTGCGATGTGTGACCATACCCTTTGCAAACAAGGCCATGTATGTACATGCCAACACAATTACTTTGCTTGGATTTGCCAGGAGAAAACGGAATATAAAATAGGTTGTAAATAGCCAATAAATCTTGCTCCCAGTGCTTTATGTGTTTCTGCCTTAGTCAGGAAGGAACTTGGCTCTTTTTTTAAACCTGAAGTTAATGTAATTAGCTCAAATGTGGTGTTCCAGTGAAAGAGGGAATAGAAAAGGGTTTAATTGTTCTGTCATTCCCTAGGGAGAGTCTTATCTCCAAATAAACCTTTTTAAGAGAATCAACCTTCCTTCTAAAGAAAAACAGGGAGAAACTTATGCACACTCTTTCCTGTTTAGTACAGCAACAATCCCAAAAAGTGACATCAACAGAAAAAAACGACTGCCACAGGTGATTGAAACAGTTGGTCCTACACCTACTGTAAGTCCAAACACTGAGCAAGCTAGAGAAAAACCCTCTGGACACCTACAGTGAACCACTTGACATAAAGACTGGTCTCTATTTTTAACAGAAAAAGGGACTGCAATTGCTAGATTATCTTCAAGGTCCCTTCCAACCTAAACCATTCTATGATCCTGTGAATTAGACTGTGTATTCTTCAAGGTTTGGGTCAAATTTGTGGATAAAACTTCCACTTCTTCATTCTTATTTTCTTTGAAAGAACTCCTGAATTTTCACTGGGATTTATAGCACTGAGTCCAGATAGGCTATAAACCTGGAGACTATGATGTTTGCTTAGAACAATTTGCTCAGCTCTGGGACTAATTCTGTGTTGCAGTGTTCAGAACAGTAAAAAATTGCCACAGTGGTTTATAGGGAAGCTCACCTGATATTGAAGGCCTTTTTTCTTTTTCCCTTTTCTTGTGAGCAGTAAATACGACTGCTAAAAAGAATAATTTCATAGTGCAGCTATAAAGGCTGAAATGACTGTAATGTACATTTTACTTCAGAAGTCTAAACAGTTGGTACTTCATCTTTCTTCAAGGACATTCTTCTTCTCCAAAAATGCGATCAGCTTCTGTTTGACTGTATGCACAGCTGTAGTGCTTGTACCTTGTATTGAATAATTGTCGTTGTTTTTCACTGGACTGTAACCTGAATTTAGTAACTTCTGACTGACGGCTACTACTAACAGGATATCCCAATATGTGAGAGGAAGATCCTGTGTCAGTTCATTTGCTTGAGTTACACCAGCTGGGTTTCTCTTTGGTTTAGTGTGCTTAGAAGTCTGTGAGGAAATCAACTGCAAAGGGGAGAGTGTCAGAGCTTATCAGAGAGATAAGAAAGCTGCTTAAGTTTCCTGGACCTCTCTGTGTTGGGAACTCTTGCTGAATGATTATGGCATAAACAGACATAGCTGGGACAGTAAAAGCAACTGGGTTTTCAAATCTGTTTTGTTGGACAACGTGCAGTCCACATGCTTCCTATTTCTCTGGCACAAATGACCCTTCAGTCAGGATCATGACATAGTGTGAAGTGAAATTCCTGTTTTATTTTTATCTCAGCTCCTTGTCTCCAAGGGGACTTGGCTTTCTAGACTTGTCTTCTAATACTATCAGGCAGTCTTATCCAAGATTCATTCTAATTTTGTGATGAGCTGAGAAGACCTGAAATGTAATAGCTATTAGTTTTTTGCTTCAAAGTGATAATGGTTAACTCCAATGGCCATTTCTCTACCACATTGACCTCAGAGAAAATATTATATGTCAGGGAGTACGAAGAATTTGCTCTTTATCTCAACCTGTTGACTCCAGAAAATACTATGGGAAAGACATATGGTGTGGCTGTTTGCAATCTCAAGAGATTAGACTCATAAAGGGCACTGGCCAGTTTTTTTTTTTCTAAGAAAGCAAGAGCAGATTTGCCCCAGTTGGAAACCTTCTTTGCTAGCAACACTGATGTCTTCCTATAAGGCCCCGAGCCATGTGAGGGCAAAACAATTGCAACAGGACTGTGTGAAAGTGAAGGACCTTTTAATGAACTCTTCTTTTTGGATTGTGCACAGGGCTTGATTCACATCCATGTATTAAAAAAGGTCACCACATTTGTTAGGAAAGAAATGGAATGTATATCTATGCTCTACTTAATTGTAAAGCCAAGAGCTATTGAAAATGACAAAATTGCATCAATTTACTGTTTTATCAGACTGGTGAATTAACAGTACAAACTAAAAGATAATGATAAAAAGAAAGTAATACTCCAAAATATAAATATTTCATTGGCATGATTGCTTCAGTTCTATGTAGAAAACTTTGACAGGCTAAAGAACCCCTGAAAAAAAGTTTACAACCTGAAATATTTTGTTCTATCTTAATTCCTTTTCCTACTGTTTTCAGAGCAGACATCATACAAAAAAATGATGGAAGACACCACACTTTTCTTGACATTGACTTCCTTCATGTGTTTGAAGTATTCTTACAGCATTGCTCTTCCTTATTCCAGCTGATGAGCCTTTAGTGAGCAAAGAAAAGAAATACCTTGCCCAAAGTGTTCTCAGATGAGGGATCAACATAGTCAATCATAGATGATAGGTCCAGAAATGAGCACCAGCAACAAGACAAGGAGATATGGTGTCTGTAGCACAAGATACTTTTTGTTCTTAGAGACCTCAGCATTTTATTTTACAGCAGCAATGCACTTTCAAAATGAATTTTCCAACAGTTTCCAGTTGCTGCATTTTGCATTGCATTGCAGGGTGGCCTAAGAAAATGTAAGCGGCATTTCTTTTGACCAGAACCAGATTCTGGTTTTGACCAGAAGATTCAGTCTGCAAGTATTTCATGTTCTCCAGTTGAAAATGGCTGCTCAACCAACAGGGCAAGAAAAGTATTATTTTGATGACCTCTCAGGCTCACTTTACAGATCTGCTAAATCTAATCTGAATTTTCACTGGGAACACTAAGGTCTCTTGGAAATCAAAGGAAGGATAAAGGAACTTCCAGGACATGAGTCATCTGACCTGATTTTTATGTCATCTCAAATTTGCTTATTAAATGAACTACACTATAAAAGTACTCATTGCCCTCCACTGATGCTAGACAACAGCCTCAAAGGTAGCTATTCTTGATTACATTTGCTAAATGTAAATGTAAGCTCCTTTTGCTGTCTTTTAAACTTCTCATGCTAGGCCTTCTCCATGACAGCAGATCAATTCAGACTTATGTCAAAGCTTGGAATTACATACTTTGAAGGTTTCAGAAATCCTAAAAGCAAAACTAGTTTTTAGTTTTGGAGACACAGAATCTCAGAATCACAGAATTTTAGGTGTTGAAAAGGACCTCTGGAGATTATCCAGTCCAACCCCCCAAGACTAGAGATGTGCTACTCCTCTTGGAAGACTCAGTGGGAAAATGATGAGGGGAATATACTAGCCTTCCCTAGCACAATTGAAATATTTAGAAGCTGTATTGGCACACTTATACTTTTAGCTGTTATGATCCTTGCCTTGTCCAGAAAAATGTGTCCTCCTTTTCATCAATGTCATTTCCATCTCATTGTCCCACCATCCATATATTCGGTTACTGCTGCCCTTCCCCAGTCAGCTGGTGTCACTCTCGAGCAATGCAACACTGCTCTTCTTTTAGGAGAGAGAAGCACACTAATAGCCAGAGAGATTTGCTCACAGCAGAGGAAGTAAAAGACTAAAACCTGTAGTGTCACCTCTGTGTTGGTAGTGCCTGAGCACTCATCCCACTGACAGGGCCTGCTTCTTTTTCAGCTGTGACTGATACTGAGAAATTAGATCTGGCTCAAACAAGTACTGCAGAACACCTGATGACAACCCAGGATCTGACTTGATCAGATCAGTAGGTCAGAGCTACAGGAGAGCACTTTTTCAGTCCCTTTTAAATGAGTCAAATGCATTCCATTCTCTGTCCAAAGAGACAAATGGCTTGTGACCGTAACTGCCATTAACGAATCACTGAGATAGGTGCTTGGAAATTGGTTTTAGATGAATTAGGAGATTTTAGAGTCAGAGGTCCAGTTTTATGCACAGCAGAATAGACAGAAGGAACCTGTCCAGGCTGACCATGTCAAACCTCTACTATGGGTTCTGCTTTTTGTAGATGCAGGTTAGTGCACAGGTGAGCTCAGGAGAGAACACTGTTCACTGAGATAATAGTGACCAATTAATGAAATAGACTACTAAGGACAAACAAGGTTATTAGATACTCCAAACTGGCACCTCAGGCTCTCATGTCCCCAGCTCTAGATTGTTCTCTTCTAGGCAAAATATCTGGCCAGGATCATTTTCTCCAGCACTGAACATGAAGTGCCTTAATGGACTCTGACCACCTGTATGGTATTAAACTTCATATGTGTATTACATTTGTGTCTCATTTCCATCACATATCAGCTAGTCTTGCTACAACTCCACCGTGTTGTAAGTTTTTCTATGATGTGTCTGCCAGTGGCTGGCATTTTCCTCAGATGCCTCCTGTTCCTCGAACTCCCTTTCCTTTTTCAATATGTTTCCATTGTAGGCCTCCCTTTTGAACACTTTTTCAACTGAAAGTGAAATACAGTAGAAGCGTTAAAATCTGGCTCTCAGAACTCCTTATTTCCAGTGCAGAACTTAATTATGCTTAATTTGGTCAGGCGTTTTAAAGTAAGAAATGCACATTTTATGTCCATATCCAAGAGAACACCTTTGGAGTCAGGGGGCTGAGATACTGCATATCTGATAAGAACATACATGAACTTCCTCATGACAAGCTCTAATTAGAGTAAAATGTTTCATTCTTTTTGATTAGCCGAAGAAGTTTTTACATGCCCATGCAATCTACAGTGACAGTAGGGCTACAGCAAGAAGGATTCACAGTCATCACCATTTGACACATGGACTGGCCAGGACCCATTGAAGAGTATACACCTCTGCACCAAAGACACAGTCTTTCTTCACCCTGAAGCAGTACAGATAGACTTGATGTCAACAGTTCCTAGTGTAAAAGTGAACCTGTTTCACAGGTTAAGTTCAGGTGGAGGAGGAAAGGCAAGAAAAGAAGAGAGAGAGTGATGTTAAATGACAGTTCAGTGCTTAGGGCACTCACCTTACCTGGAGAGCACTGGAGTTCACATCTTTCCTCTAAATCAAGCTAAGCTGACATCTGAATATCTGACACCGTGGTCATAGCTGAATATGTTTATTGCTAGTCTTGGTTCTCAGCCTCATGAACATATTTTAAAAAAAAAAAAAAAAAAAAAAAGCAGTGGTGGTGGTTTTCTTACCTTCAGTGCTGAATGAAAAGAGTATTTGAAGCCTTTTCCTTCACTTCTTTTTTTTTTCTTTTTTTTTTTCTTTTTTTTCTTTTTTTCCCACTCTATTTTGTGAAAGAGAATTCTTATTTTTGTGCCAACCCCACCTCCAGCTAACTTTAACACCACAGGCCATTTGACTTGCAACAGAGTGGAACTGATTGCACCCCATAGAAAGCAGCATTGCATAGACACATTAATCTGCTCCTGCTTAATGGATCCAGGGGGCTGAGCCTCTGTATAGTAAAGGCCATTTCTTTCTCAAACTTCCCTTTCCTCTCTGCTGAGTGAAATAGCACTGTCTTGGAAGGAAGTGGAGCCTCAGATTACCACTTAGTATCATCTGATCTCTGCCTAAACAAACACTGTTATGTATTTTCTTGTGGCATTGCTATTGCCCAGGCCTCTAATTAGCTGCATCCCTGGACTGTTTTGTTGGTTATCCCAACTGCACAAATGGACATTAGCTAAGGCCACAGGTCTACTGAAGCATGCACCATACAAACAGATCACAAATCACATGTTGTCTGTCCCAATCAGGATTTGCCAAAGGTCACACAAGAAATTACAGGCAAAGGACAGGACCCACATCTCCTCTATCCTCAGTCCATCCCATTAACCAAAAGATCTCCATCTTGCAGTAATTCCTATGGATTAGTGATAGTTTTTCCAAAATATTAGATGCAATAAATTTCATGTGAGATGGGAAGTGTGCATTAGTGAGGAGCAGAGCTGGAAGTACAATTCCTGTGTTTGTAGGAAGGCTAATTGGTGGGTTTTTTCTGACACAGATGAAAGGCAAAATAGGAGAAATCTGGCTGATGTCACCTGATACAGAGAGGAACCAATCAATAAAAAACTTTATGTTGTACCTTGCGTGCCAAGACAGTAGCTATGAAAAGACAATGAGGTATCATGAGAAAGATAAACACATAGTTAAATAGGTGACTGGACAAAAGAACTTCATGAAGATTATTAGACAATGAGGAGGATTTTACTGAGAGATGGAAAAGAAATACTCATATTCAAAAAAAAAAAAAAAAAAAAAAAAGTAATTTGGAAACATTTTTACTGAAGAAAAAAAGAAAGCCTTCAAATAAATCCCCTTCTTTCTGCCCAGAGAAAGAATCAGCTGCACATTCTCAGGCAGAAACAGACAAGAATAAAGTGTTTAGACCAATAAAATCTTCATCAGCCAAAAGATTAATAAAGGTGATATCCTTTTATATTAATCTCTGGGCCTTGCACGGGTGAGAGATAGTAAATTCTAGAACAGCTCAATGGAATTTGCATACACACTTTTTCAAACTGAATGGGGTTTCCCCCTCCTCTGGGAAAAGTAGTTGCGGATCACACATGAGATTCTGAAATGTCAGTCCCATGAACAGGCATGGGTGAGTTTAACAGAGCTATCACAGAGAGGGTACTTGTTGATAAAAATGGATTGAAAACCATGGGGAAGATAGAGAATGTTTCCCCTTTCAAGCATCTATACACATGAGAGGAGAGGAGTTTGAGCCAGTATTTGCAAAAGAAAAATTGACCATCATCCTACTACAAGTTCCTCTAGGATGATAAATGCAGTATTTTGTTCCAGCCTCCACTCAGAGCACATTTTGTCTCCCAATGCTACTCAGAGATAGAGAAGTGATCATATTCCTGTCCAGCAGATGAGGAAACTGAGATAGAAAGACATTAAATGAGCTGTGCAAAGTCATACAGGAAGTTTAAGGCCATGCCAAGAATAGTAGTCAGAGTACTGGACTCCTGAGCCTCCATACAGAGGTTAAAACCAGGAGTGTTATTTAACCAGGGTTATTTTTTAGGTTAACAGGAGCAGATCACTCAATTGTGCACCAGTGTCAAAGTACAAGGCTTCCAGTACGGACTCATGTACTGAGGTACACTCGTGGCATGTAGGGTCATGTGTAGAGGGTCGTGTGTAGAAGGAGGAGCAAGAAGCTGCTATTCCAAAATCTGTCTGATATCATGGTCCTCAGCTGGTGCAGAGAACACCGCCACAATCCTGTGAGATGAAGATGGATGGATGTGCTGTTAGCTGTGTCTGGCAGGTGGATCTCACACAAAAAGTGTCTCCAGGTCTCACTGATGAGTACATAGCTGCTGTAGTGAAGGTGTTGGGGAAAGGAGAAGATCACTTAATGGAATACTGTAAGACTTGTCCTTGGCAATAGCAGAACTGTAAGCCACATTGTTACAGTTTAGCATTTGGCCAGCAACTAACAAAATCCCCCTGTTTTTTGAGAGACAATTAGGGAGAGAGCCTTTTGGGTTTGAAACTAAACTACACAGCTTTAATGAAACAGTAATGATAAAAAGGAAAAAAATATTAAATATACAAATATGCAAAATATACAAAATAATACAAATATTAAAAAAAAAATATAACATGTTCCTTCCCTCTCCCCTCAATAACACTGAAGTCACCACTGCAGCTGCAGGGCAGCCCTGGAAAAGTCCCAGGCTGGATTGATGGAGTCATCAGCAGCCAGGAGCTGGAGACAGGAACACACAGATTCAGGATGGCACAGATCGGGAACACGGGCCAGTGAATGGACAGAATCCTCCCAGGATGCTGGCCATGGACAAAGGAGAGGAAGTAAGGAAGAAGAGACTTGATCCTCATGATCCCTCAAGTTTATACTGAGTATGAGACATACGGGACGGAATACTCCATTTGGTCAATTTTGGTCACTTATCTTGTTCACTCCTCCCTAAAGAAGAGTTTCAGGTGTGACCCCTTCACTCCCTTCGTCTTTCCAGATCATAAGATGTTCCTCAGAACTGAGCAGGGGCCTTGGTTCTGCATACCATTCTCTAGCTGTAATTATAAACATTGAGCATTATCAGTCCTAGAAGCAAACACCAGCTGAAAAACTTGCTGTTCATTTCAGCAAGTGCAGCTACTTAGAAGAGACTCAGCTGCAAGCAAAATTACAAGATTGAAAATTAGTTCTATCCTGTCCCAAACCAGGACATACATAAATGCTCAGGAGTACAGATCTAGATAGAAAGAATAAAAGCTTTCCAAGAACCTGTCACATTTACCCATCACATCTTAATTTCTGAAAGGAGTGAACAAAGCATCTTCTTCATTCTTCCATATGAAGGAACCTAATTCCTCCAGAAATAAAGTGTGTCTTAATACTACAGGAATAACAAGGTTGCAGCAGACCTAACAGAGAGGTGTGTGACATCTTGAATTACTCTTGAAAATTATATGGTTATATATATATTATATGGATATGGTTATGTTTGTCATTTTAGAGCTGGGTTGGTGTGTTCCCAGTAGCATCACTTGGTCCCTTTCTGTTCCTTAGGGAAGTGAGGGCCATGAGGAAATGCATGAAGTAATGCTAACGAGGTGTGAGCATAAACCAGCAAGGAATAATCGGAATGGGAAAGATGAAGCTGAATGCTGCTCCAGAATTTCACACTGCCAACCATCTCTTTCAAAAGCCTGACCTGGGGAAATTGCTTTATTGCTCTTCTTGAGACTGAATTATAACTTTGCATCCATTCCTTAGCATAAGAGGAAGCGTCTCCAATATCTGCCTGAACTACATATATACTGGTTCCCAGAACCAATGGTAGCAATTTAGTGGGTGCTGCACAAACTTTTTAGCATTTTTCTGTACTCCAAAACAAGTGAGGGAGGAGAGGAAGGAGTGACAGTCAGACCCTTGGCTCCAAGGGTTTCCTGTGCCTTGTTAAGGTCAGAAGTGCAATGGTCCCACCCAAGTGGAGGGGAAAAGATAGAGCACTCCACACAACTGCTCTTGGAAATGGCATTTCATACTCAAGGGCATGAATAAACCTGCTGAACAACACCCTTCCCTTCTGCAATGTGGCCGTGGGCTTCCGTCAGTTCCTACCAGAAGCCCCTTTATCTTTCTTCCCTTTCCTTGAGCACAAGTGACAGAACAGTATTTCCTCCTCCGCAGCATCAGGACTGCCACTGGCGATGCTCAGAACTATTGATTTCAACTACATTTCAGAGCTCTTCAGCCACCAAGGAGCTTTACTTATTTCACAGGGTGGAAAGACCACAAAAGAACAAAGAGGAAAATGGCTTTCCATGTAATTGTGGAAGGAATGGGGAATGCAGAGTTTGAAAAGCAAAATTACAGCCCAAGGCCGTTGTAAGCATTGTTATGCAAATCGGCATGAAGACAGCTAGGATTTCTCCTCCGAGTTCCTAGCAATGCCTACAGGCACCAGTTTTTAATTAGAAATTATACAAAGTGTTTGACGTGCCCATACATGCACTGAAACACCTGTGAGAGTCCCCATTCCTCCACTGGTTGTGACAATACACAGAGCAGTGCCCAGTTCCAGCATGGAGATAGCACAAAGTCCTACTGTGGTGAGCAAGAAAGGGTTTGGAGGAGCTGAAGTCACTTGCTGAGGGAGTGGTGGATGATACATGAAGATAAGATTTGTTTCCTCCAGAATACACTCCTTGCAGATGCTGGGCCTGAAACAATTTTTTTGTTCAAGAAAGTAACAGTTACATCAATGCCTTAAAAAAGCTCCAAGAAATTCAGGAAAATGGTTAAAGCAAGCTCATCTTCAACTATTTTGTGTATATATTGGCCAGGCTGAAGACAGGATTATAAAGCAATGAAAGTCAGATCCTGTGATTCCTCTCACAGACAAATAATACTTCAAAATCTTATATCTAGCATCATTTTCATCCATATCATGTGCTGGAGTATTTAAGGCATGCTAAAGCCATGTGGTGCAGAAAAATTTAGCAAAGGTATAAGCATCTATATGCTTTCAACACATCTTTTTATACTAGAAGAGTATTTGATAAAATGGTTTCAGCTGGAATGAATCTTAAAGATCACCTAGTCCCAACCCCCCTGCATGGTCAGGGATACCTTCCACTAAACCAGATTGCTCAAAGGCCCATCCAACCTGGCCCTGGAAAACAGTATTTTAGCTAAAAACTCTACCAGGTGATCGGATTCAACCTAACATTAAATCTGGTGCTTCTAACATAGTCCTTTCTTGCATTAACCCACCCCACAACCATAACAGAATAGTTGCACCCACAGGCAAAGCAGTGATGCTTAAGCTGTTGCTTAAGCTGATGCTTAAGTGATGCTTAAGTGGTGCTTAAGCTCTTTTTTTCTCTACACAGTGCTTTTTTGAATGCAAATGGAACTGAGCATTCACTCAAACCACTGGTCCTACTGTACCTTGTAGGAAGGTTCCCACCTGAATACTCCATGTGTTTCTGTAGTAGAGGAAAATTATGTCTGTCATGCACAGATACTTCAGACAGCCTTGGATGTGGTCATCCTCAAATACAAGAGAACAATCAGGTGTCAGGTACAGGATACATGTTAGCCCATGAGCAGAAAACCAAAAATTGTTTAAGGTTGAAATCATTCTGTATTCATCGTGAATTGTACTGGATGTGCACTTCCAGGAATGCATGGATTAAAATAGGTGACTAGAGAAAACAGAAAGGATGGAAACTGGCTCCAAATTTGGATCATGGTAAAGGTTTCTGTATGACATTCCCAAAGCTGTCCCAAATACCTAAGCAATTACTTGGACCTCATTATTATGAATTCTATCTCCATTACATCCCTCTAGGGCAAGCAGTAGTCAGTTTCCTCTCCCAAATGGCAAATAACTGTATTAAAAATGTAGTAAAGGACCCAAGTACAGGAAGATAAAATACCTGTGGGTCTAGGCTTCCATCAGGTCCTTGTGCTCTTCCTCTACTCCTTGCTTCTTCCACAAACAGAGGCAGAGCTGGAGCCTGAGCCATCCCTATCAAACCATCACAGACATGTTTGCAGACTCAGCTGTGCAGTAATACATCTTGGGAGTCATGGAAGGGCAGCTTGCTGTCTGCCACTTGGAGAAGCAGCAGCTTCTAGTGCAGTATGATGGTTCTATGCAGCATGAAGACCTGGATGCAAATGGAGAGGCAACACTGACTGTCAGCACCTTCTGATAAATTCAGTCAATTACACTAATGGAAAAATTGCATCAAAGCTCTGCCAATGCTTTTGCTTTCCTGTGCTTTGCACCCCTTCACTTCAAAACTAATTGTTTGGAGGTCACCCTAGCCTGATTAAATCACAGGAAAATACAGTGTCTGTTTTCAAAATTCTGTGACTACTAATTAATTTATGTCATCAAAAAATTATTTTCTACCTCATTAGCCCATGAAATGAGAAGATCATTTCAGCACTCTTACTGGCAGTTTTGTACTCATTAGTTTGTAACCTTGGCCAAAAAGAGAGACAGAAAGAGGGAGAAAGTGATATTCAACAATTTGCAATGTGTGTTTGAAGTAACCTGCTGCAAACTGGAGTTATTTTCACATTTTCCTTGGTGCTAGGAAATACCACAACATGGAAATGTGTCTCACTCATGATCTGATGACTAATATAGCATGAAAGGGAAAGGTGGGGAAGTGGAGCAAAGCAAAGTGAGGAGGGCTGTCCTGGTGCACACATACCACATCAGAGCATCATCCTGTGCTCCTCCTCACCTTTTTTCTCAGCCTGCACAGCAAAACTCACACAAGGTATATTAGATCAGGTGATGGAATTTCACTTCTCAGATTGTATGACAGGGATCTGAAACAACACCAAGGTCAAGGGGAACAAGTAGAAGTAAAAAGGAAGGTACACTTGAGCTAGCTGGTCCAGCACGGCCTTGCCAACAAACATGAACTTTCAAGGAAGTTTTCCAAGTTAATTGTATATACAAATAGCAAATTATTTCTTCATGATCAGTTAAACCTTTGTGAGTAGGAGTCAAAAATCCTTTATCCTTAACTGTTTGCTGACTTTCAGCATGTTTGTTGCTCACTTGATTTATTTATTTTTTCATTTCCCTGCCCAACATTTTTTTTCTTTTTAGTTAATTTGTGTTACATTTAATGTCTCTTTGCATTTAAGTTTGAAGAAATATCGCTCAGCAGTAATAGTGTCCTTTTGGTCAGTGCAGTCCAGAATTTTCCATGGAAAAGTAATGAGTTTTCTTCAAAAACCATAGGTGAGGGATATCTGTTTGTCAAGGAAATTGGAACAGTTGGGCCAGAACAAGACTTTTCTTCTTCCTACTGCACATGGGATGAATTGTTTGAGCCTGAATTCCTGTTGTCCTGTTTAAGATGATGCTTATTGCTGGACTGAATCTTTCCATGGCTGAGGAGCCCTCAGCCATGGAATATAAAGCCTACTCAAGAAAGAGAAACTGAAGCGTGATGTACACAAACTACAGGTCTTACTGACCATCTCAGACCTAATTCAGGACTGATACTTTTGACAGTCTCAAGCCACAGCTGACCTGCTCTGGTGCTTGTGACTGTCCTGCTTCAAGCAGAAGGTTGGACAGATGACTTCCAGAGACTTCTACAACAGAGCTTTTATAGTTACATATAAGTGGTACTGAAGTGATGCCTCACCATACTTCATTCCGTTTCTTGTTTTGGTTTACTCTAGTTTGGAACAAAAATAAGTGTTGAAAAATTAGAATTCCCAGAAAGAATTTCTGAGCTTTTACCACGACTACTCAGGTTATAAACAGGAATTTTATTTGTTTGTAACTACAACTTAATGATCATGCCCAGTGGCAAAGAATTCCAGGGAAAATAACAATTTAAGAGGAAAGAAGGTCAGGAGTTCAAGGTAACAGATGAGGTCCCAGGAGAAGTGCCTTTGCCACAACTTGGGCAATCCTGACAGATTTACTCACTTTACTTATATTGTGCTCCTCAAAAATAAAAAAGCAGAGTAGCCAAATAACATAATAAAATGCCTGAAGTCAGCGATATGAAAACTTTTCATCATGACTTTAAAAGACTCTGGAACATTTTCAATCAAATGATTTTTTCCCAACTACTCATTCAAGACAAAATGCTGCACAAAGGTTTTCCATGCATAAGGTCATTATTAAAGGTCAGAATGTTCTATCCATGTCTGATCTGAGGGAGAAAAAGATCATTTTCCAGTGTTTTTTGGGACATTGTCATTCTGTAATAGTTCTCCTGGCTTTTTTCCTAAAATCAGCAAATAAATATGAGCTTCAAGACTTGGTAACTGGCACAGAATAGAATGTGTCAAAAAAATTCTGAAGTTAAAATATCAGGTTTCCTTAATTACGTACACAGGAAGATTCCCCCATTTAGTGGCTTAAAATCTAGAGAGATGTGAAACTCAGCAGTTTCTGTTCACAGACCACGATGAAAACATTCTTAGATTTTGATTTGCATGGGGTCACATTTACAAAGCTTCTCTAGAGTTTCATATTCAATGAAATTAGACATTCAGGTATCAAAACTAGGGTAAAGTATTAGCTCCACTTAACCCAATGGTATCTCTAAAACTCATTGTTTGATTGGATGAAATTTGCTGTAACTGGTGAATTCATGCTGTTGAATTTCCCTCCAAGTCTTTTGATGCTACTGCTGAAATGTCAAGTGATCCACCTCATAGGAAAGTCTAACAGACTTTAAGTATAGTTAAATTAATAGTTAAAATAAGAAATAAAACTGTCCCTGGTAAAAATGTCATAAAATCTAAGGGACTGTAATAGAGAATTATAACACGTCTCCACATTTTATGAGTTTGCTCATTAAGGTCCACAGCAGAGATAAACTTCTCTATTAAATTCTAGTATAGGACTTTAAAGAAAATCTATATTATTTTATCACACTGGCAGTTGGATGTTCATAGCAAGATCAGAACACATTGTGCTAAGTAGTGTGCAAGCATATATTATACAGCATGATATCTGAGTTAGACTTAACAAAAAAAAATCCCTCCCTTTTAAAAACATTTGAACTGAAATTGTTACTCAGCTATACAACACTTGTATTTGTCTTTAGCATAGAAATTATAAAATATTGTTTTTATAAGAAAAGAAAAAGCTTTTTTTCAAAAATATCTGTTCACATTTTTTGGTTTTTTTTTTTTAAGCAGTTTTATCTTCTTGCAATTCCTTGCCCTCTCAGATTTATATAAACATGTCACAAAATCTTTTACAGGAATAAAATTCACTTTGGGGCTGACAGCATGTCTAAGAAATATCACTCCAATGAACATCTTTGGTGGCATGATAAAACCACCTGAAAATGGGTTAATAAGTTACTATCTTTGATCACAATACAATGTCACTTCTCTTTTACAGTAGGTGTTTTCCTCTTGTGGAAAAACAGTCCATTTTCTTAAGTAGTGATACGCTTTTAGAGTCTGTGGGATGCTATATTACAAGCCTATGGGTTGGCTTTTCTGTTTCTTCCATAAATATTTATTTCCAGTAAATAGACAGAATTTCCCAGAGTCCCCAAATAGTAATAGCAAACTGATGAGTCTTGGCAGAGACTGACATCTTTTGCACTGGAAAATCAGCCAGTGTGAGAAGGAGATCTCTTTGGTTTAAATTCTGAAAAATAAAGAGAGTTAACAAGGCTGGTGTCCCCTCCCCCACCATGTTCAATACTCCCCCCACAGCTCATTTACTTTAAAAAGTGGTTAAGAATAGAAGACAGAGTTCTGTTTTCTACGAACAAACTTTGAACTCACTTCAGTCCTCCTTCCTGTGTATATTTTCTGATGCTTCTTCTGAGCTTTTTACTTCCTGAACCACAGGAGTACCTGCACATTGCTTCCTGTCATAAAGACATGAACATAAGCTTTTACATAATTTAAGTGATCAGACCTCTAATGTCAGAATTCTTCTCTTTCTTGCACCAGACCATGCTATTATTGCTCAGATACAAATGAGTTTTACCAGAGTAACCAGCATGAGAGTCAGACCTAAAGGGCTCTGGTGAAGGAGCCTGCATGAATTATGCTGTTTGTAGCTATTCTTACTTCCGACACACATCTGAATGCATGTGATGTGGCTTGGGGTGAGGAAATAAGTAGGCAGCACGACATCTCTGTTGGAGGATTATTATTTTTAGTTTATTGCTATGACCAAATCTCTCCTTCAGTTGTGAATTTACCAAAAGTTGCTCCAGTCCACGAGAATTGTTTCACACAAAAAGAAAGCTGAATGACACAACTGTCCTAAATGAACTGGGCCTGGAACTGAAAAATATTTCTCTCTGTGTCTTTGTACTGCACATGTAATGAGATTTACTGTGTCAGGTAGGCCTGTGGGAGATTTCATGACAACAGGGGTGACTAGTGCTTGTTCTTACTCTGAGGCCTCCTCCTGCCTGATGCACTGAGATAAACAAGATCTCACCAGCTGCAGACGTTTACTTTGGAGACAGGACCTTGATGGATGTACAGAAGCATATCTCTCCTTCAGTAGAGCTATGGTTCTTTACTATGATGGTTAGTTTGAGACTAGAGTTGCATGGTTCAGGGAGAAGGAGTTCAGACCACAACCTCCTCTTTCCACTCTCATCCATCCACTACTTCCTCTTGGGAGAGGTTTGCTCAGGGTTATGTGGGATGGTACAGACCAGAACCCCATTCCTTAAGTCGTGCAATGACCCAGTTACACCCCATGCTGTGTTCACTGCTGGGGGGGTGGCATTTTCACCTGAGTTTCTACAAATATGGCAGTGTGCAGGATGTGTCAGCACTGAGATATGGCCTTTTTATGGGGGAAGAAATGACCCTTTTTTTTTAGCCTAAACGTTATTTTAACAGATCTAACCCAGCACTTAGTTTGGAGACATGGGAATTACGGTGGCCTTCTGCACATGTTGTGTCTCAGCTTTGGTGAGGACAAAAGTAGGGCTCTTTGGTCACCACTGTCTAGCTCTAGAGGGCAGATTGTAATTACAGTAGGATGTGCCCAGAAGGGTTCTTCTTGAGATGAAATTGAAGATGGGGAAATTATCAAACAAAACTAAAGCAAGATGGCTCAGCCAAACACTGAAAAGCCCCCCCAAAATTCCAACATATTTCTTCTTGTAGTCCCCTGTAATAAACAAAATACAAAGATAGTGGAATCTAAAAGTTCAGTGAAGCTGAAACACAACCAAAAGCCAGTACTGACAAAGACAGAGAGGACCAGAACCATTTCATGTACCAAGCTGTGGACAAATGGATTCTATACGAGAAAAATCAGCTGGCAAGTACTAGATAGTATTCCAGAATATCTGTATCTATCATGGCTCTTTCAAGGATCCATAAACTCAACAAAATGCAAAATAGTAAAATTATATTTTCCAGCACATTCTCTTGAGCAACAGGAAAAATTAAGCACTGATGCCTACCTACATTTTATCTGCCCACTCACCTGCAGTAAGAGAGCCTTGCAAAAGAGCAGGTCAAATATCATTACTTTTTTTACTTTTTATTTAATGGTGGTTGAAGGACAAGTGACCAGATGTTGCTTGTGAAAAAGTTCAGTTCCTGTTGTTCCAGGCATTTGGAGAGGCTACATAAATAGGTCTGATCATGCACAGAAACATTCTATACTACACATGCAAAGGACAGTGATGTGGTAGCAGGTATGAGCTTTGGGAATGCTGAGCAGGAATGTCACTCTGCTGTGGCATTTGCATTTCAATAGTTGCCTGAGTGCTTGGATGCAGGATATTGTTGGAACTGCTTAGTTGTATATATTACATAGATACACCTCTAAATGCAGTTGATGCCAAAGAGATTCAACAGATTCTCTTGTCTTTTGAACATCATGCTCATATTGGCACTCACTGCAGACAGACCTCCACTAGAAAATTTTGGGACCTTTGTTCCACTGGCAATGAAGAGGAAGTTAATCCTTAAATAGTATTTAGTGGTTTGTCCTCAGTGTAATTGTAGAAGGGAACTTCATTAGCAGAATGGATGCAGTATTGCACCAGACAGGAACCAGAACTAGAGAGAAAAGAGTTTCTCCAACCCATGAAAATGAGTGTGATCTTAACAGTTTACTTAGTCTGCAGTGAGATACAGGAGATTTAAAAATCTCTTTCACATAAAGGTAAAATAATAAATCACCCCACAGCATTTCAGTGGTAAGAACATATGCCTGTGATGTATAAATTCTGGGTTCAGGGTCTTATTCTACATAATTTGGTGGAACTTAAATTTCACTCTTCTCCACTACAGGTGAGGGTTCCAACCACTGCATCATTTCTTAAATGCAACAAATGTTTGTTTGTTTAAATAAAGTTGATAATGTCCTGAAAAGAGACCTAAGCAAGACACATTGCAGTAAAGCCTCATGGATTGTGTACAGAAAAAGCAAGTTTTACATTTTGCTTTGAAGTGGGTAGAGTAGGAAGTTGAACTGGGATGTAGGTTTAATGGGTACATGCTGATATCCAGTGAAAGTCACAGAAAAGTTTCAGCCACGAATCATCCATGATTCAGCCATGAATCATCACATTCTACAAAGAAAGAAAAAAAAATTTTAAAAACCCCATCACTTCCTTGGAAGGTTTCCAGTCAATTCTAATATGTGCCTGATCCACATGGGCTGCTGAACACTTTGGGCAATTTCCATTGACCTCTACAAGTTTTTTCATCAGGCTCAGGTTAATCAAATATGTTTATTGCAAGAGAATTGCACAGGGGAAGAGAAATAGAAGTAAAATTGGTGATCCTGAAAATGAGGGGGAACAAGAAATGTGGTCCATCATATCTGAGTCAGGAAATATGCATTAGGTGTAAAGAAAATAAAGATACTGAGCTCCAGAGCCTGCTAGTCTAAAATTTCCAACAATACAGGAGGCAACATTCTGAAAATGGTTTAGCTTTGATTCACTGTGTTCCCAGTCTTGGAAAAGAGTAAAAAGTAGATGATGAGGAGTAAAAAGAATGGTTTCTTTGCCTTGAAACTATCCTGTCTTTCTCTCACAGTGAAGGCATGCATGACTAACAACATAAAAGAGATCAGGGTTTAATATGTAACAAGGAAGAGAGCAGGATCATTTAAAAAGCTAACCTTTTACATAGATTGGGCATGACAGTGGAAAGCTCAATGCACTTCATTCATCAAAGTTGATTGCAAGATAAATACTCAGGACTTACTCTTCCAACACAAGTATTTCCTTTTTATTCACAGTGGGCAGGGGCATTACAGAGGAATCTCCCAAGCCTTATCCTTCATATTTGTGGTCAAATTTGACATCTCTCTCAGTGGACTGAGGACAAGGTCTACTGATTCATCCTAATGGCTATCGAGTCCACAAGAATGTACAAGGCCTAACCACTGGGCTGATCAAAATCAGGTATTAAAAGCTGGCTAATTCATGGAGAAAAATCAAGCAAAAAGTCAAATATGAGTAACAGGTCAAGCATGAAAGGTCTGATGCTGGTTTTAAAGAAAGCCTGAGAATGGAGGCATACCAAGACCTTGGGAACACTTAATAGTTCCCTTGGAAGGCTAAGACTCGATGATGCCAAAAGCACTGATTTGTTGAAGGTAAAATGCTTTGAGAAATCATTTCCAGAAATATCTGCATTGCTTTTCTATCAGTTCATGCCTGTTTCATGACAATTCTCAGACTTCAACAGTTCCAGATTTTCAAAACAGAGAATCTCTAAGCTATAGTCATTACAAAAATGCCACCCAGAGGAGGAGCTGAAAGGCTCAAGAGCCATTCTGACTTTTGCAGGTAACTAAGAAAGAGTAACATATTTTAAAGTACTGTCAAGTGAAGTACTTATAAATACTTCACAAATACAAGACAAAACTTGTTTTTTAAAAATTAATTGGGTGCACCCAACTTAAGAACTGCAGAACTGACTTTTCTTTCAATCATTGCATGGTTCGATAAAACTTATTTCACATGTGCTTACATCACAAACATCAACCATTACAAGTGCAAAATACACTTTTGTTTGATAACAAAGAGAAATCCCTATGAAAAGTCCATTTAGAATTCTAATTTTTATTTCAGCCTTCTACTTCTGCCTTGGAAATTCAAAGTCTTAGAAAACTAATGCATCAAAGAATTTCGAGAGAGAAATAATGGAACAGCAACTAGGAGTGCACCAATCCCACGTTACCAGTGTAGAGATACAGAAATAGCAGCATTTAAGGGACTAGCATCATTTCATACTACAAGCTTGTGACAGAACGGAAAACTCTACCCATTTCCTGAGTCAGAGACTCGTGCCTCACCCACAAAACCATCATTCTTCCCTGTAGATGCTTTCCCCTTATATCCTGAGGCTTGGGTGTGTTTAAGTGGACGGAATTACAATTTTACTGTTCTGCTTTCTCAGATGTTCTCCATGAAGCAAGATGAACCTGTGTTAGAGGAAGGGTCATGAAGCTTGATGAAGTCAGTAGCAGAACTACTGGTGATTTTGGCGATGCTCTGCGATACTCTTAACAGAACCAGACAACTCCTTTTGCACAATGTGTGGGGAAATGATTTCTCCTCTTTGCCTCAATTTCCCACCCTATACTCTGATAGGAAGCAGTGTTTCCTTATGGGGCACATTCAGATGGTAAGACAAAAATATTAGAAATAGGTAATGCATTTGAATTTGTGATTATTATTCCCATGAGTTTGCCACCATTAGACACAGGGAGAGAATGTTTTGAATGGACTAGGTTTTTTGTTGCCATCAGACCTGGGGAGGGAACAGTTTGAATGACACTAAAATATGGGAGACTTTTACTGAAAATAGCTGAAATCAACCACCTCCACTTGGGGCTGCCCATCTTCTCCACTGGCGATAAAAAGTTTGTTCATCAACCTGTAAAAGGAAACAACCCTATTAATTAAAGTTTAGTTTTATGAACAACCTCATCGTAGTACAAAACTGATTTGCAAAAGGGAGAGATGATTCAGTTTTTTGTGATGGAATAATAGCCACAACATCATGGCTTGTATAAGTAATGCCTTAGTGCCTTCAATCTTGAGGTAGTATAAAAGTGATTTTAAATGCTGAAAAAACTTCAACAAAAAACCCGTAATATGGAGTCACAAATAGGAGGGCTTGCACAGGGCCCATTCCCTTTGCATAAATTCTGGAAAGGCAGGTTAATGTAGAGTAAATTTGCCACTTTGCAAGCAGCTACCATTAGGAATGCAAAGTAGGCTGAAAGCAGCTGTGCTTGCCCAGTTGTCAGTAGCTGAATGGCCCTAACCAGCGGATCAACAGAAACCAATATCTTAGCGTCTGCATAGAAAAATCACCCCACAAAACCCTCCATGCTTTGAATTTGGTTTGTTCAGCCTTACTGAGAACACCATTTCCCTGTGTTCCATGTGCTCACGGAAATACCCACACCTGTAAGCTAAGCATTGACTGCCAAAACTCCCTTAATGGACATGTTCCAACAAAAGAATTAAACCTTTAGAAATAAAAAAAAAAAAAATGGTTTTACTCTTTCCCACACTCTACTCCTGATCTGGGGGGAAAGCAGGAACTAGATAACTGACCTATAATTGTGTTGCTGCCAGTTTCTTCGACAGATTAGTTCGTGTTTGCTCTGTCTTTGTTTCAGTGATGTGTTGTGTAACATGAGCAAGCAGAAAGCCAACTATGCACCAGCAGGAAGGCTTGGAGTACTCAGACTTTTGGCAGGATGTGATATATTGTGAGCTGTGTTTTAAGCATCTGACAGTTACTCCTTGGAATTGGCAGGCATACCCTAGAGACCAGTACCCTGAATCACCTCATTCCCAGAGTACAGCTGGGACCAACCCCTGATTTCATTCATCCCCTGTGCACAGGGGGTGCCCTGAGTGTTCAGGACTCACTTGAGTGCTTGTCCTGTGCCTAAGGGCAGCTCCACACTCTGCCTTTTGCATATGCTGCAGAGCCAAGACAGGTAGCTCCACACAGAAAGGTGTTGTGCCACATGGACATTAGAAATGAATGACAAGGACTTAACCATATCTTCACCCTCCTCCACAAACACAGTCCCACCCCCCCCAGGCACTGAAAGCTGAACACTACAGCGTTTCATGTGAATTTAAGCTAAAAAATTCAAAAGAACAAAACCACAGAAAAAAATCTGAGACTTCTTAAATCTGCTGGCCAATCATATGGCTCAGTGTACCTGAAATTTGCTGTTTTATGACCAGGCATCCGAAGCTTTGGTCCTGTATGGTCACTTCACCTCTGCTGTGACCCCGCTGCCTTGGGCTTAGCCCTGTTCTCAGTTATAGAACAAAAGGCTGTGAGGAAGAAAGAGCTCTCTACATAGTTCCTACATAGGGGAGGAATATATTTAAGGGTGTTTAACAGCCTAAACAAACCAGCCTAACAGACACATATGAAAATCATGCTATGTGTTTCTCAGCATCACAATGGTTCTATGATTCTAGAAGTCAAGATGTCAGTTCCTTTTTGATAACAGTCACCAGTAGGATTTCTTTACTTTCCACAAAGCTCTTGAGGAGCTCAGAGGCTGTGATAACAGGGTTTCTCTGATGACTGAATTATTATTGTCTCTGGTGGGAAGAGCACAAAGCATCTCTGAGACATAGGGTTTATGTCTCATCTGATTTACATCCTTTCTGTTAATGGGGTCCATGCCATGACCCAACCAACCAGCTGTAAAACAGAGCTTTGTTCCATAGGATTTCACCAGCCACCTTTCCACTGAGTCAGGGATAAAGGGTACTGCATTCTGTGAGATGCTCAGGGCATGCTTTCTGCATCTTGTGTCAGGGAAATAGCCCTGCACAGAAAAGCCCCAGGTATGTTTTCTTTTTCTTTTTATATGGTATGCAGAGAGAAGGACTGTACAGCTTATCACATCAGACACTTGGTCCTGCCTGGACTATTGTATCCTCTGTGTAACTGAAAGGCCTTGTGAAGCTGTAGTTTTTTCCCAGTTGAGTGCCCAAAAGCATGTGTGCTTTCAGGACATGGTGGAATCAGGCCCAGCAGTTTGCCCACCTCTGGATGACTGCATACACTTTTCCCTTCCTAACTGAAGAACCAAACTGTTTATACAACAGTAGCCTCACTGCACCTAAAGAGCTAGCTCAGTGCAACCAACAGCAAAATTTGGTCTTCTAAGTCTATTTTATCCTTCTGGATACATGTTGCAACACAATCATCATTAGTAGAGCTTTAGTCATCAGATCACAACTGAGAATGGAGCTGAAGTATAACTAGAGATTCACTATTTAGCATTTTGGATGTTCCACAGCCAGTAACCTGCCTAATGTGCTCAGCAAAGATACTGGTTTTTTGGAGGGAAAGTTTTTCAACTTTATTTAACATGGAGAAGCTCTGTCAGTCCTTGCAGGGACTCCTGATGATCTCTGCTTGTCACTGCAAGAGCTCTGTGTAACTGCATTAGTCTGGTTTGCTTTTCAATTAGCTGTCAGTCTGCAACCAGCAGAAGCCTTGAAAGAATTGATTGAAAGCCTCACAGTCAAACGGTATCAATCTGAAACCAAGGAGATATTTTAATTCAAAACTCACAGAAATAGAGATCAAAATGGAAGAAAAAAAAAGTCCAACACCACAAGTTAAAGGTAATTGAAAAGGATGTTAAACTTTGATAGATGGATTCAAGCACCAGGATCTGTGGTCACAGTTTTCTATATCTCTTATTCCAGCCAGAAGGCAGAAGGGTGAAGCCATCTATAAGAAATACAATTGGGATTGTGCATACAGTAACTAATTTTGCATTTATTCAGAGAAAAGAAACTCTCCAAGATAAGTATTATTTTTTTTTAAATTGCAAAATACTAAAGGATATAGTACAGCCTTTATTAATGTTTAACAAGGGACAGACACAAAGCAAAATCTTGCATCTATTTTCCTGTTGCTGCTGTAGTCTGGCAGTCTTTATATTGTTGCACAACCACCCTATAAGGAAGAAAAGGACTATTCCTTATTTTGTTAATTCACAGAAGAAGTGGCTCCCTTTCAAACAGAGACGGTGAAGCTGTATGCTGTAGATCTTGATCTTCTCTCTCCCCAAACTGTCTCCTTTTCCTTTGCTAGAGCTGATGATATCAGACTCTTTCTGGAACCAATTCAGCTAACAAAATCAGCAGAGAAATAACCTGGAAAAAATAAGTGTGAATACTTTTTTGTTGCTTTTATGAGTTGAAATGGCTCAGCCAAATTTGGGCTGAGCACCAAAGCATATCAAGAAAGGAGGAATGTCCCATGTGCAGAAGTGGAGTTAAGAAAAGAGGGAATGGGTCTTCCACTTTTTGGCAGCAGTGAACTGCTGTATCAGCCTAGCTGTGTTGAGTCAATAACATCACTCAGAGCAGAGAACTCAATCTGGCTCATGCCCTTAACATGCAGCCATCCTACATTTCATATTAGTTATGGCCAGGGCATAACCTCCCATGGTCTGAAAAGGATGTTTTATGGTCTGAGCTTGCAGGCTGGTGGCTGGGAGACTCATAGGCACTATTTCTTTTTGTGTGTGTAGAGGGGATGTGTGCATGAGAGGAGATTTTACACAGTCCTGAGCAAAGGGAAGTATGCATTCCTGAGAAGAACAGGGAAATTTAGTCAAACACTAAATATTATTCAGCATCTACTTACTGTCAATGGCTATTTTACACAGTAGAGAGAAAGGAGGCCTTTTTTAAAGACCTTAGCTCCTTCGTTAAGATATTACAGTAGTAATACTCTGAGGATACAATTACCTTAAACATGGGAGATGCTTGTTTATTTGTTCTGTGAGCATTATTCCAGTGATCCATATTATTGTGTGACCCCCCCAAAAATCACTTTTGTTGGCACAAGTGACATTGTGGCACACAAGCAGGCAGCAGCCAGCCTCTTCATCTGAATTTTCCAAAGTACCCAACATATTATGTAATGACAAAGGAAGAAAATCACACAGAAAAACTACACACATCCTGAACCAAGTCAAGCAAAGCTGAGAGGAAACTGAACTTCACAATCTCACTGTTTAACTTAATAAATTTGAGGAAACTTTATCAAATTTTTCAAATATTCTTAAAATGTTACAGAGCACAAAAAAAAAAAACAAAAACAAAACCAAAACAAAACAAAAAACAAAACAAAACAAAACAAAACCAGATAACCCACAACCCAGTGTTATCCATCCAAATCACCTTTACAAAAAGCAAATCAATGGAATGTCGTTTTCCTTCCCTAAACTTCAAAGTGAGGGGGTTGTTTCAGTTTTTCTTGCTGGTTTCCTTGGAGTTGGTTTTCTAGCCTTTTTTGTCATGCCTGTAGCATAACAGCACTGGGAAACAACCTCGCATGCACCATGTTACTACAATCATTAGCCCTTTTAATTAAGTCATAATGGCTTTAAAACAGAAACTGCTTGCTTTCTTCACTGCTTTATAATCTGTTTCCTCCTAGTTTCTGTATCAAAATAGCCGTACATTGCAGCTTCAAAATTGCTGATCTTCTGCCCTTTCAGACTTCCCTTTCCTGTTCTGCAATGTTGTGCACAGTTCCCTCAGAGCCCCTGCCTGGCTGCAGGATTCGAGGGCATGGTCCTGCTTGGTGGTTTAGCAGCACTCAGAGAAAGGAGGGAAGAAGCTGCAGTAGCAGGAACATACAAGGTTCAAAACTCTCATGCATTACCAGGGTCCTCAAGTTGGTGTAAAGCACTCCCCACTTTATATCTGCACTAAACCAAGCTGGACATTGCTCCAGATTTCTTCAGACATTGCTAGAATGAACACCAGGATGTTATGGGGGAGCATTTGCCAGCTGTATGCAGACTAGGGTATGTTACACCCTGTCAGGATCTCATCTAGTTTATTGAAACAAAACTTCACCTCCCCACTGTCTGCAAATCATCTCAAAGGAGGTGTAGTCAATGTATGGCTCTGAAATATTTTGTATCCAGTCCACATTCATAGTCTTACTAGACTCCACTTTACTACTACATAACAGCACCTTGCCTAGATGAAAAGCAGGAGATGCCTTTTCTCTTTTGCCTACAGGGAGAAGCCTAGGAAATTTGTTCCATTAAGGTCTATTCATTTCCACCTTGACCTGAATTGTGGGGACTGAGCCTTATCTCACTTGGAGCAGCTTCAGTCGGGCCAGTGGCATATATTTTCATGGCCAAGTGCTTTTCCTCCTAATACAGTAGAGCAAGATAAGTCCTTTAAGAGAATAGGGAATCCTCAGACAAGAAGAAAATATTCAACCAGATGTACATGGATTTTCACACCTTTTCTTTTGCACTTATGGATTAATGCAAAACAGCCACAATGTTTTGCCCTACATTTCTCAAGCTATTCATTTGTTAAATAATATATCCTCAAGGAACATTCTGTCACTGTGTGTCCAAGAAGCATATAATGGCATAGCTGTACTTTACACTATTTTACCCTCTCTAGCCCTAAAATGTACATGTCACTTTGCATGTTTGGTTTTTTTTTCCAACTCATAGCACATGAATTAATGTAACATGTTCATAACATGAAACTAAGACCACGTGTTTTACCTTCAATCAGTGCAACATGAGACTTTGCAGGTGCAAAGTCAGTTGTGTGTAGGGGTGTACAGGGGCTCACAGGCAGGGGAGTCTTCTCTGTGCTGCCTATTGGAAAACGTGGAGCACGTGCTACCCCCCTGGGCATTGCCTGATATAATGCTATTTGGCACATTCCCAGATCATGCCACACCATGCCAGCATTTAAACATTACTGATCAACTACCCCATACTGTCCCTTCCCTAGCTATTTTTTTATTCACTACTAGCACAGATCCCTTCAATTTTATAGAGGCATTGAATTAGTAATGGAGCACAACTTGACCATCTGCACTTCACTTACTGACTGGAGGACAATTGATGAAGAGCTTTGAGAGTCATAGAGGAAAGATGTTCTGTACAGAGAAAATGGCATGAGGGTACCTTGTTCACCAGTCTTTGACAAGCTATGACTCAAATACATACGTCAAATGGTAAACTGAGTGAAAAGATCACTTCTCAGGGTTTCTTTTTCCTTCTGATAAATGATAGCTACAGTTCACTATCTAAAGTGCTTAGAGCACTGCTCAAAACTTAAACCACAATAGCAACTGAAGGACCTCATGTACTAATATAAATGTACCTATTTTTTGCATTCTATGTTCCTCGCCTGTGCAGAAGATAACCTAGAAGAAGGTGAATATTTTAGGCCTTATTATGATGGAAGGTATGTGCAGCAACACTGTTCCCTGCTTACAAGTGACAGCAGCCAAATAGGGAAGAGAAACAGAACTAAAGGCAAAATTAAATTATGAAAGTAACCTAAAGAATTCTAAGACAGGGAATTAAAAAATGTGTTAAGGTATTTGAGTCACTTGAGAGATGCTGATGTGTTCCACACTATCTATTAAAATATTCATATTCCTCCCCTTTTACACCATATTGATGGTCCCACAGCCACTCAGTCCCACAACAACACAGTTTAGACAGAAGTAACATCTATGATCCCCACAGCTGCAGCTTCCTCACGTGGGAACTTCACAGGCACATGAATGAATCATCTTCCATGGAAGAGAGACAAGAAATCAGTTCAGATGGATGGGCCAAGTAGGAACAAAGTGATACCAGCCTGACAGGCAAAAGTAGCAGTATATGAGATACCAAATTGCTTTTGAAAGTTTTTGCAGATATTACAGAGCAGATTTTATGCTCTCTTTTCACAGTGGATGCTGTGTGACATTTTAAAGAGAGGGACTCACATCCTTTTTTCAGAGCAACACAACAGGTTTTAGCAGAAAGATCTGTCATCTACATCCACCAGCCTCCTGGGCTAGATTCAGCCATCAGTTCAATTCAAGGTCTTATTCCCCCATCCTAGAATATCTTTAGAAACTAACCCTCTCTTCTTAGCAAATATCTCTGTCCCAAGAACCTATTTTACCACAGAGCCTTATCAGCCTTACAGGACAGCAGTGAGGGAGGTCACTTTCTGAGCCCTTTCCATATTTATATGGAAAATATATTTTATTATCCCTTTTTTTTATTTAGATAAAATATATTTTTATTTATGGAAAAAAAATCTTGTACATACTTGGAGAAAGACTGCTGATTCCATCACCTGATTTGGGAAGTAAACATCCATTTGGCCTTTCTGTTACATATTGACTCATCCTTTTAGCAGCAAACTGCTTGGAACATGACCCTGGGGAGTTTGCTGGGTCCTAATATTTCCCGAGAAAGGTCTTGGGAAGGTGCCATCTCTTCAGTCATTGCTCATGACTCTTAACAACATCCATTAGCATGGCTGGATGAAAAATATTCCTATGTCCTTTTTATTCCCCTTAGGACATAGGTATGAGAGAAGGTAAAAGCCAAAGATCTTCACATGCTGTGCTTTTTATGCTAATTGCACAAGGAAAGACTCAAAGGTCTTTCATAACCCAAAGTAGACCCTTGCTAAGACACCATGGCTTTGATTCCCTACTTTCCAGTTTAATTTCAGAGTACTCATTAATGATCCCAAGGGGGTCCCTACCTTTGAACATCCCCTTTTTGTCCCTACTTAGGTCTTTTTATGTCATGTGTATTTCACAAAATCCTACGTTTTACTTGGGCAGCAAGGGTTTCTTCCCCAGCAGGTACCTAATGTGACACATTTTTTTACGTCATCACTGAATTTATCCCACCATATCTGACCACTTAGTAACTACTTGGTTTTCTCTCTGATCTTCAGATTAATTCATTTCACTCATTGTGAAAGGGTCATTTCCCCAATTATACTGTTTTACCCTTATTGCCCACACCACGCCTCCAGAGTTTAGCAATTAGTATAAAATGGAGAGTACAGATGAATCACCAAAATGTTCAATAGCTGCCTGACATTCTTCATTTGACTTGCAAGGAGCGGCTTTTTTTGCTCATGCCACACTACCAGACCTGAAAACTGCTCTTCAGCACAAGCACTTCTCCACGTAATGCTCAGTTGCTCTGTCAGATGGCGAGCAGTGGAGTCCCATTGATGTATCCTGTCCCTGTTTTCACCTTGGTTTGCTGGCTGCACCAGAATAGAAAACATGAGTCAGAAAGGGTAAGGGTTAAACTGTTAAAAAAAAAAAAAAAAAAAAAAAAAAAAAAAAAAGGAGAAAATTCATTCAGAAAACTGTGGTTTGTAATGGGTGAGGGGAAGTACTGTACGATTTCTTGTAAAGTCACAATGGCCAGCTCATTAAAGGAAACCCCTCCTCTCAAAGGCTTGCACAATGCCTCCTGAAGTCTGAATGCCTGCCAAGCCATGACCATGCAGTTAGGGGAGTGCAACAAAGAACATCAAATCAAGAGCATATTTCCATCTTCCTGTCCATCTAAATCCTAATCTTCTGTTGTTTTTTCCCTTCCCTTGCATTAACTATTTGATAATATAAACTCCCCCAGTGATTTTCCTCTTTTTTGTATTATTTCTTTGGTTTTCTTACAAACTGAAAGTAGAGCTTTACTACATGGAAGCAAAGCCATGGTTTTCCTGAGACATGCTGAGCCAACTTAATCACTCACTGATTTGGAAAGAGGCATTCTGCAGCAGCTGCCCCATTCTCCCAGTCGGGCTGCAAGCTTTCACTGCTTACTTTGAGGCTGGCACTCAGCAGACTGTCCCTCTGAGACCTCCCTAATCTGCCAAAAAAAATCCCAGCATAAACCCCATCAGCTTTCTGCTGGGTGGGCCCACAGAGATGGCAATGAACATTGGAACCCAACACAGGGCTGGGGTGGGACCATGCGGCTGGAGGCCAAAGACTGATGGCCACAAAATCTTTCCTTTTTGGTTGGGAGAAACCAATAATTCAGCTCTCTTTAGGAAACCGCAGCTTTGGCATATCTGTGATAGATGCTCATCCTAGATTGCAGTCTGCTAAGGTCAGCACACTGTTTGCATACATGCATTTAGTGAGTCTGTAGGCACAGAGAGGGGGACTTCCCTGAGATTTCTATCTTGGTAGAATTCTTTGAATAATTGCTTTAAATTTGTTTTTCAGTCCTCTCATTTTTTCCCTTTCAACTTCCCCTTAAAACTATTTTCTACCACAGAGCTGCCAAAAAAGCCAGTGTGTTTCTTTCTTGACTGTAATTTGCCCTAAGTGACCGAAGAGATGTGCAGTCTTGCCTGATTTAGTCCATGTTGGCTCCTCATTGGTTATTTTAGCACTGTAAACTCTTTGGAGTAAGAATGGTCACTTCCAAATGATATGCTTAGTATCCCAATGATTTACTACTTTAACAGGAAAAATCAAGCCCCAGAAAGGAAGCTACATGGCAAAGTGTCATCTCCATACTCTTTCTCCAAAGTCTGTGTTTTCCTCAGCTGGTTGTTTAAATACATTCAGAGGTGATGTTGCCATAGCTTCTCCTACTCAGACTACTCATCCTTTCCAAGACTTCAGTAGTCTGACCATGAGACTGTCCCAAAGTCAAGAGTGCCAAATATTCAGCTTTATTTTCTGCTTCTGAATTTGTGCCAGTCAGCTCTTGTCCTGTCTTCCACAGACATGCAAAAAATTTCCTTCCTCCTTGTAGCAGCTTCTACATAACTGAAGACCATTATATTACATCTCAGTTTTCTCTTCTTTAGGGTTAAAATCCCAGTTGTCTCAAACTTCTCTTGCAAGTTCATGTTTTCTAGGTCTTTTACTGTATCAATGAATATCTTCCACTGCTCTTCTATGGAGGCTTGTTATTAGCCTACCATTTTCTGAATGTGCTGTCAAGATGGACATAGCACTTCTGCAATTATCTGAAGGCTTAGTAGATTCTAATGAGAAATTACAGATTCTAATGAATTCAGATTCTAATGAGAAATTTGAAGCTTATCTTTCTTTTTTCCCTCAACAACAGGATACTGTCATCTCATGTGGCTGAGGATGCAGTCTAGCTCCAATATTTTTTTTTTTTTTTCACAACTGGTGCTTGTTTAGTTGTTGCCCTCAATGCCTGTACATACGTACACAGCAGACTGCTCCTGAGGGTTGACTCCAGAGAGCAAAACTCAGCACTCCTCCATTTTAAATAAGCTTTAAGTAAAGCTTTGGAAAGATCCTTTTGAACTTCATTCTTGTTTTCCACCATACTGTAGCTTCTTTTAGTTAGTGATTAGAGATTTCATAAGTATATTTATTGCTGAAGATACACATGTCATCAGTACAAGATTGAGAATAGCCCCTTGTGGAACCACACTTAGGAAGGCCTTCTATTTAGAAATGAATCACAAACCACTGTTTTCTGAAAAGTTTTCCAGATAGTTTTGCTTACACCTTACTGTACTTGTATCTTGAACTATCTGTACAGTATATCTCTTGTATTTTCTTGTCCTCTTTAATTTGTAGAAAAAACATGTGTTAGAATCAAAAACTTTACTAGAAAATTAGAATATTTACTGCTTCACCCTTATTCCCAAAGTGTCTTACTCTGAGATGGAAGAAATTCAAAATGTTTTGATACATTTTGTCCAGTTTTACTTCCCTTTCAGTTCCTGAAAGATATAGCACAGTTAATTCCCAAAATGAAGTATAAATGCCCTCAAATTGCTTGAAAGATGTACACCAATATTGATACACTCAATGAGACTGTTTCACACCTGCACAAGCCTATCCAAATGAAGTAGAAAGCCACATAACTTGTATGTTAACAATACTTCCAAGCTTTTCCATGGCTCATCCTAAAGCTAACTTACTGGACAGCTCTCTGCTTAGTTATTTTTGGCTTTTACCAACCCGTGCAATTTCTTCCTGCAAGCTGAGCAGATTTCCACAAAGTCTCCTCAGAGCAGAGGCTGTACATTTAAAGAAAAAAAAAAAAAAAAAAGAAAGAAAAAAAGAAAAAAAGAGGAAGTGTCAAAGATTGCATAGCAGATACTCTTTAGCAACAGTGAGTGGTGTGAGGATGTCAAGAGATGCCATGTGTTATATCAGACACCTAATGGTTTGTTGTTTTTTTTCTCAGCATCTTTTGCAATAATATTATTTTCACTGTCTTCACTGATTCGAACTATGGTGATTGACATTGATTGAAGTATTCTTTCAAGCTATCAAGGAGAAGTTGCTCAGGATGTATGGTAGAACAATGAAATAAAGCAAGCTATTTTCTAGGCCTTTCATAGATTTCCTTCATGGTAGTGGATAAGCATAGAATCATAGGATGGTTTGGGTTGGAATGCACATTAAAGATCATCTAGGGACACCTCCCACTAGATCAGGTTGTTCAAGGACCCATCTAACCTGGCCTTTAACACCTCTAGGGAGGGAGCAGACACAACTTGCCTGGGCAACCTATTCCAGCATCTTACCATCCTCACAGGAAAGAATTTTTTCCTCATGTCTAACTTAAATCTCCCCTCTTCAAGGCTTAAACCTTTGCCCCTTGTCCTTTCTCTAAATACCTTTGTCTCTTAGGCTTCCAAACTCTGATGCCAAGAATCCTTTTTTTTTTTTCAGATTTAGGCTGTTTCACTTCTAAGATCTTTTGACATGGGGATTATATCTCTTTGTCAGAATAGAATATTTCACCTGGAAGGGACCTACAATGATCATGTCGTCCAGCTGCCTGAAAATTTCAGAGCTGACCAAGTTAAAGCTTGTTGTTAAGGGCACTGTTCAAATGACTCTTAAACACTGACAGGCTTGGGGCATCCACCACCTCTCTAGGAATCCTGTGCCAGTGTTTGACCACTGTCTGAGTACAGAAATGTTTCCTAATGTGCAGTCTAGACTAGATTGAACTTTGAACTATTCTCATATATACTATCTCCAGACACCACAGTGTGCTGGACTTGTAGTTTAGACCCTTCAACAGCTTGCTTGCTCTTCTCTGAACTCACTCCAACTCAATGTCTTTCTTGTAGTGAGGGTCCCAGAACTGAACACAGCACTTGAGATGTGGTCTCACCAGTGCCGAGTATAGGGGCACGGTCACTTCTGGGCTCCTGATGGCCACACTATTCTTAATGCAAGCCAGGATGCTGTTGGCCACCTGGGAACACTGCTACCTCATGTTCAGCTGGGTGTTGACCAATGCACCCAGCTCCTTTTCTGCCTGGCAGATTTCCAGCAACTCTTCCCTAAGGCTGTAGCGTTGCCTGGGGTTGTTTTAACTAAAATGCAGGACCCATCCTTTGGCTTTTTTAAATCTCATACAGCTGGCCTCATCCCATCAATTCAGCCTGTCCAGATCCCCCTATCAAGCCGTCTTTGCCTCTGCGGAGCCTTCCTTCCCTCTAGCAGATCAAAATTCCCACCCAACTTGGTGTCATCTGCAAAACTGCTGAGGAGGGACTCAGTCCCCTCATCTAGATAATTGATAAAGATACGGAATAGGATCATCCTCAAAAATGAGCCCTGGGGACACCACAGATGGCTGCTGGGGGTGCAGGGGAGCAGGATGCACCCACAGGATGTCAAGACAGGAACAGTATCTGCCTTGTTTACCAACCTCCTAGTGACTGCAGGTGATGTTGCAAGGTCAGCTCTAAGTATCTCAAGTGCAAAGAATGCCTTCTGCTTAAGCTGTACAATTGTGGATCTATGCTCTGAGGCAGGATCTTTGCAATTTGCCTATGAGTGATGTGGATAGTAAATACCAGCCCAAGTAAAAAGCACACTACAGCAAAAAACTTGATCCCACGCTCATCTTCTCAGAGTTTAGTTGTGGCAGGGAAGGAGGAAGTGGTGCTGATGCTATTGATATGAAGGTGTGAGCCAATATTTCCTTACTTGCCAGAGGTCCTCACTGAAAGGTTCTCAGTAATCCTACAGTTTCAGACTTTTAGCTTCAGCATTCAGGCGCTTTACCCCCAAACACAAACTGCGTTCATCACGACCCTTCATCACCCAACACCTCTCTGAGCATCTCATCTTGTCAAGACAGATCATTCCTAGATTCAGACCAGGACTGCTTTACTCTCTTGTCCTCAGCTGATATGTCAGGTTGCTCTTTTATGAGCTAATAATAGAGAATTTATGAACCACTTCCCTATATATAGTAACCCTAGGATCTAAGGAAAATGTAGGTGGTCTCTTCAGTGTTTGCTCCATACAGGTAGACTACATTCAAGCCATATCACATCAGATTGCCTTGGAGCATGGCTCACTCCCTGGAGCAGTACACAAAGAAGATCTGAAGGCATTGTCATGGTTTAATGCTGGGCCAATGATTTACTGAATGACAGATGCCCTCTATGAATCCCCCTCCCCTCCCTGATAATGAAACGAGAGAGAATAAGGGAGAGAGACTTATGGGTTGGAAACTAAACTACACAGATTTAATGAAACAGTAATGATTAGAAAATACTATTAAATATATACAAATAAATACTATTAAATATATACAAATATACAGAGAAATGAAACCACCTTCCTCCCCCTTTACCCCAGTAATGCTCACATCAATGAGGCTGCAGGGCAGCCCCAGGAAAGTCCAGGCTGGACTCCAGGAGTCAGCAGCAGTGGGGAGCTGGAGTCAGGAACACCCAGATTAAGTCTGGAATGGATCAGGACCACAGGCAGAGGAGCAGATGGAATCCTCCCAGGATGCCAAAGCAAAAAGGGACAGGGGAAGAAGAGTGAAGGGCGAAGAGGAAGGTGAAGAGGAAGGGGCTTGGCCCTCGTGATCCCTCAAATTTATACCAAGTATGACATGTATGGGACAGAATACTCTGGTCAATTTTGGTCATTTGTCTCATCTGCTCCTCCCTAAAGGAGGGTTGCAGGTGTGACCTCTTTATTCAGTTTCTCTTTCCAGAGCACAAGATGTTCCTCAGAACCAAGCAGTGGCCTTGGTTCTGCATACCATCTCCAGCTGTAACTATAAAAATCGAGTGTTATCAGTCCTAGAAGCAGACACTGACTGAGAAACTCGCTGTTAATTTCACCAAGTGCAGCTACTTACAAGAGACTTAGCTGCAAGCAAAATTACAGGACAGAAAATTTGCTCTATTCTGTCCCAAACTAGGACAGGTATCTTCTCTTTTTGCTTCTGGTTCTCCCACCAACAGGCTTTCTTTGCAGCCCCAGCAGACAGTACCTGGGGAAAGTTACTGAGCTGGGCATATGAAAAGATTAGTACCCAAGGTTACTGACATACATAATAATTGGAAATCTGATTTTTCTGTAGCTGGCTTCTGAGCAGTGAAATATGAGGGTCTTCACACAGATGGTTGAGTCTCTTGAAAAGTGCATTTCACTAATTCATTTTGACTAAACTTGGTCTGACACTGGGACACAGGAACTGAAAGAAAAGTAAGCATTTGGATCAATATTTGCTTACACAGTGTAACCAACTAGTGTGTATTTGAGAGGTCCATTTTTTCTGTCTTATAAGTTAATTAACATGGAGAATTAAAAATAGCTAGATTCACTCGAGAAGTCATGCTCCTACTGACATTAATACATGTTTTATACTGGAAAGGAAAAACATTTGGGTCTAAAATCTTTCTCTGTAGAGTCAGAAACCATCTTTTACATGTTCTTGGGCAATGGAGTTCACCGTGACTAATATCTTCACTTGTAATTCAAGAGAGCCATAAAGATGATCATATAAACTCTGTTGTTACTAGTGTGTGTTTTAAGCATGATTTTGAGAAGTGCTGAACATTGTTTTGTTTTCTGTACTAGAAGCTAAAGGAGCTTCTCTTGGACCATGTAAATGTATGCTAGTGTTTAACATAATTCGGAGGGAGGAGGTGTTTTGGTTATTTTATTGGTTGTTTTTTTTAATTAAGATACTCACTGCTGCTTCTTCCATTAACCTTAATGGAAGAAGACCCATAAACCTTTTGTTCCACAGACAGTTATGGTATAGGTGCATGGTTATGAACAGATGAAGGAGATCATTGCTCAAGTAAGCAGTTATTCATGTGGAAGCAACAAACTATTTGAGTGCTTAGTGCTTCACATCTGCTTAGGTGAAACAAGTTCCAAAGCACCTGCATGATCAGCTAATGGATCACTCCACTCACTGAGGTGATACCATTTAATTTATTGATAAAAGATATTCTAGAACCTCTCCCTTTCATTGATCTGATTCTTCACTGTTTTGATGCTATTGTAGCTATGAAGAAAGATGTGAAGATGCCTATTAACTGTTTACGTTTTCTCTGTATTTTACAAAAGACAAAGTGCTAGGCTAAGCTGGCAGGTTGGGTGTTCAGAGACACCTGACCAGCCTAGTCTGGGCATGGGATTTAAGGTGGGTGGCAGCATGCTCCTGACCACGCCTGCATTATCAATTTACCCCAAACCAATCAGGGTGTTCCAATAGCAGGCTAACCTTAACTAAAGTGGCATTGATCCAGGATGGGCTGTTAGATGTGGGATATATCCAAGCCTGACTGTCAAACAGTAAAGATGTCCAACCATAATGTAGTTGGTTATGACTTCGAAAGCCTGCTCTAGGTGTCTCAAAGAAGACACAGTCACAAGCATTGGGATCAGAGACAACTTGGAGAAGAAACCCAAGGACAAGTGGAGGTCAAGGGAACATTTCTCTGAGAAATAAAGAATCGGCTCTTGTACCTGATGACTTACATTCATGTATATGACTAAAAGACATCAGTAGTGTTAAAAAATGTGTTCAGTGTGATATATGGCTGAATAGTGTCCTTAATCAGTAGAAGCTAGACTTAAATAAATTTTAGTTCATGGATTATTGCTGGACCATGTAAGTTGAAAAGATAGGTTTTTTTGCTGCCAAGATTTATGATTCATCCAAAGCCAGAAGAATAGATAAATTGATGTATGTCTTATCTACAATAAAGAAAGTGATTGGGATGAATTCCCAATCAGGTGGCTATGTGAATGATGCAAAAGCCAAGATGTATGAACGCACTGAGGAAAGTGCAGGTTGGTTTTGGAACAGATTCAGCAAAGCCCCTCCCACAAGTGAAAAGTAGTTACTATGAAGCAGATGCAGTGACAGGAAAATAAGGCAATTACCTGGAATGCAGCCCAATTTGTTTCTGCATGTTTGATATTCTACATGTACCAGGAACGTAATGGAAGTGACATACATGTGATAAGACTTTATCTCAGCTTCAGTCAGCTGGGGCCCGTGAGCACAAATAAGGAGCGGAAAAGGGTGAAGCAACAGCATATTGATTCTTTTTTTTTTTTTTTTTTTTTTTTTTTAGAACAACCGCAAAAGTCTGTAGGTGTTTTTCAAACAACCTGATGTTCTCATTAATTTTTTTTCCGTTTGAGAATAGAAACACTCTGTTAGTTTCAAAAGGTAAATGTACTCATTGGCACTGTTTAAGCAGCATGCACTACTACGTATTTTCAGTACAGTTTCATAGAAAACCGAAACTTACAATGAAGAAAAAAAAATCCTTTTCTTTCATAGGCTATTTTTTAAATATTCTGATTAAACAGTATCAATCAAGAGAATCCCTGATGGCCAGATTCTGAAATAGCATATATCACATTCAGTTTAAGCAATTTGTACTAAAGGTTTTTGCATGTAATTACATGCAGCTATTACTTAACTTCAGTCCTGATACAAGAGGGTAAGGGTGAGGCTACAAACCCTAATGTTTCTCAAAACCAGGGAGAAGTTCATGAAGATGAATTTATAAAAATAACCAAACAAATTAAATCCTAAATGGAGCTGGGTACGGTTGGATCAAAGGGAACTAATGGAGAATGCATCAAAAATGAAGGGCTCTGATCTGGGTCATTTCTTGTAACTGCCAATTCCTACTGAAAGCTCTTTGCTTACTAACATCACCTTGTCATTTGTACCACACAACCTGAGTTTTCACAGGATGACAAACAGCAGACTTCCCCTCAGATCTTGGCAATACTTCAAGGTCACTGTGCTGCCAAAATGTAGTTTTCCTCTCCAAATAAAAGCTTGTTGGTAACAACTCATTGTCCATCAAAGAGATATTACCCAATTAGTCCTGTCAACATGACACTTTGCTTCTACATGAAGCAGCAGGTCCCAGACTTGGCCAGGGATGCAGGAATACACATCAGGGAGAACCTGAAATTTATTGTTTGTTTTTTGATTTTTTTTTTCTTTTTTTGCAATGTCTCTGCTGCAAGCTCCTACCCTGTCACGGAAAAGCTTCCTTCACATCCTCCATGATGAGCACAGCCCTGGAGAATACTTAGGGTACATCAGGAAGCTGCACAGAAGGACACAGAAAAAAAACCCAGTACTAGTCAGCTCTTCTTAAGGACTAGCCAAGAAAGGCAGCATATTATTACTACATCTGCATTTGCTGCATACATGTCATGACTCTCCCTGACACCCTGCCCTCACTCCTACGGGGGGAGGTATCTACAGTGTCAACACATCTTTCTGGATCTTCCTAGTTTTCCACTGCAGCAACACCAAGCCATCCGAGTTAAGCTACAGAATGCACCCCACAATATGTGTTGCTGAAATGGGTGCAGTTTGAGGCCTCTTGCTGATACTTGCATGCAATATCTTTCTTGTAATTCACCTTGATGGAGAATTCTGGCTATTAAATTAACATGTGTGAATGGCACAGCAAGACCAAGAGAAGAAAAGGCAGAGCTGTTGTGAAATTTAAATGCAAATTATTATAATTTAAATGCATTTTCTTTGCAGGACATTACCTTGCTTCTTGATGTGTTTTATAGGAAACATTTTAAAGTAAAACTGAAAATCAAGATTCTAGCAATTGCAAAAAAAAAGGTAACCAGGGAAGTCAGTTATAAATGTAAAGTATGAATGTACTTGATCTTTCGTAACTTAATAACAACAGGGTTGTACTATTTGTTTTTCATTGCAGGTGTGATTTTTAGGATTAGGCCTATCAATATTTATTCACATTTAACAGAATGCAAACATCCGGTCAGTCCTGGCAAATGCTACTCACCAAACGGCAATTTCATTACACTTTAGTCACAGAACAAACAAAGGTTTGGTTTCTAATAGGAAGGTGAAAGTACAACAGGAGAAGAGTTAGTAACAGTTGTGGCTAATGCCATCCTAATTCATCTATTGTAAAAGACACAAAATTCTTATGAGATCCCAGTTATCTCCTGACAATGTCAGGGGGAAAATTTCTGCCTGGACTCAGCCTGCAGTCTCGCTAGAAATGAGGGCTGGCTGCAGGACTGTTGTTTCATGGATCAGGACAAAACCTATAGAGAAACTAAGGGAGATCATACTGCAAACTACCATTTCTAGGTGAGGTTCCTCTCTTTCAGATAACTTGCTTTGCTGTTGCTCAATGGGGCTGAACTGCTGAGAAGTAACTTTGGTCTTTTCAGCTGCATTTATCTGGGAGACTGTGCAGGAAAGTCTCTTGCAACTTTCTGTCTACTGCCAGAGCTGCTCAGGACTGCTTGTATCTGTTGGATCCAATATCCAGTGCTATCCAGTGCCTCTGACCCAATCAGAAGCTCTACCTATGACTACATTTTTTAAAATAGCAATATTAAACAATGTACCTACCAGGTGGAGCCTGCTGAACATGAGATAGATTTGCCAGAGTAAACTCAAGGAAGATGTGAAGCGTGCTCTGTAGCCTTAGCAGCATGTGTTAAGTCTCTGTTGTTGTGTTTCTTCAGAGTATTTGAGGGGTGGCCACTGAGCTGACCCTCAGAGCATCCTGGGGTGTGGCAAAGCACTACCAACCCACATGGGGGCTGGGAAAAAGGAGGAGGTTTAAGCAGCCTGGCCAGAGGATCTTCAGGGTTACAGAGCCCAGCAGCACAGGCTGCTCGCGCATTTCTGCCTTCTTGGTAGCACCCCACCCCACCACCCAGATTCACAGTCCTTTCATAACTTAACCTCATCACAGATAAATGCAACGTAAGTTCTCTTTGTCTGAAATATTTACAGCTAGGGGTTTTCATGTAAGCGATTGTAAAAATAATAAAGGTATTTCAAGGAAAACCTTTCCTGCCAGGACACGCAAGAATACGTTGGACTGGGGCTAGTCAGGGATTTAGAGAGTCTTCATATGACAGATTTTCATAAACAGTAGCCTACAAAAAGAAAGCACTAATAATTAAAAAAAAAAACAAAACCAAATCATTAATGCATTTTGGGAAAAATACATTACATTTTATATATTTATTTTAATTTTTGATTATTTTTGACCACAGGAAAGTACTTGCCTATGATAGATGAACTGCATTGCTACTCATGTTAATATATTGCCATTTAATGATTTATTTATTTTTTCCTAGTATCCATTTTTACACTGTTAATATTTACTTAGCAGGACATTAATAACAGTACGATATTTATCATATAGGAAATGGCTAATGAAATCTGCTTCATCTGTCCATGGATGTTTATGTTTCAAGGCTGCATTTGATTGTTTATGCAGGATTTACAGGCAAATGGTAGTGGTTTGTTAGTGACTAATAATGAGGGAAGTTAAATGGCAATTAGTATGGATTTTTATCACTTATTATTTATATTACATTAGGACTCCCTTGAGCTTCAGATCAATGTTTGAGACAGCTAAACTCTTGCTGAAGGACTTCAGAATAAGACAAAATGTGTTTGATAGGAATGAAGTTCCATAGAACTCTCCAGCTCTGCAAATCAGATGATTCACTGACTACTGCTCCTTTGGTGAACCCTACTGCAAGTAGCACTTTGGCTCTGACACATCTCTTTTAAGTGGATGGAGTTTATACAATTTCTGTGTATTCATATATTCAATGGTTAATCCGAGGTCATACTGAGTCTCCTAGTTTGATGTGTTTAAAAATACTCTGCTTACTCTTAGTAAGTGTTATACCAATGGCTGCTTCAAATTGGATGCAAATGTCACAAATTTTAAGTATAACATATAAAGAGCTTCTGCAGATCTCTGCCACTTAAAAACTGGACCCCCCTGATTTGAGCACCAGGGGATTTGAGGAATTTCATTTTCAAAAGTACAAATGCCTTTGCAACTTACAAAACAAGTAAGGCATTTGAAAATTGTATTTTCCTTCTTCCTTTGCAAGTCTGAATTCATTATTTGAAGTCTTCCTTCCTTTCTTGCAGAAAGCTCAAAATGGCACATCCTTGTTGCAAGGACATGTGAGAGCTGCCAGATTGCATCACAACAGGGACACACATGAGTGCGGAAGCAAGATCCCAGAAGAGTTGGGGAGCTGCACTGGCCTTTGGCCATCCTTCACCAACCCTAGGATTGTTCTTCATGAGCAAGGACAAGCATTAATGCCTTCAACTGAAAAAGTGCATAGTTTCTGGTCAGTATATGCATATGTATGTGTGGAATTTGGTTCAGGATGCCACTGACTAATGTCCTTTTTCTCGTTTTGTATGGAAAAAAAAAATAAATTACAGATTGAAAGAACTGGAAAATTGAGTCACTCTGGATATGTGAATTTCATGAAAAGGAAAGTGTATAGCCACACTAAAATATTTCCCTTCTTAAGTTATTGCTAATGAATGAAATGCAATTACAAAAGCAGCTCCCTTACTCCTTTTTCCTGTCCCCATAAATCCTTGAGAGTACAAAACATACTTCAGAAATGCCAAATCCAACCTCCACTGCACCGTTGCAACTACCTCCAAAGTCAATAGGAGTCATGGGTGTACAAGGAACTGAGTGCCCCATCAACATACTGCAATTTTTAATCATTATGAAATTCAAATCTCTCTAGCATCAATATTTATTCCTGCTAAATATGAAGAATGTTTAGGCTTATGAGTCACCAGTTCTTTTCCAGTTAGCGCTTGCTCTACCACTTCCACCCTTGAATGGAACTAGAGATTTATACACGATATCAACACACAAAGTCAACTGTTAGGAAGAGGCAACCACAGAATAACAACAGAGGTGATAACAATGTCCATCTGGCAAAGCCAGCACGCTCCACTGTTGTCATTTCTCTGCTGTTAGTCTTGCAGCAGGCTTGAGTGGCAAATCACAAAGAGCATGAATAAGTACAGCAGGATCTGCTTGCAGTTTGTTCCATACAAGCTCGAGGTTGCCATGGGAGATAGGAATCATTTTTCGGGCACTCCCAGAGTAACAAACTGTTGCCACTTTCTTAACAAGAAGCAGCACGCTGGCTTTTGTTCAGCAGCAGGTCTGCCAGCTGACCAGCAACAATGCTGGAGGTGGACAGAAAGCTCTTTCCCCCACTTTCATTTCTTACTTTAGATGCAACTCAAGGTCCTGCTGAGGAGGGCAATCTGCTGTTTGCTGTAAGGCAAGTAGGTTCAGCCTGATTTCCAGTGGATGCAAGGTATGCATAATAAAAACCCACATTGCAGTGTGCCACAGTAACCATAAGGCTGTATAAGTGTTAAGAACACACTTGAGGGGGAGCAGAAATCCCAAAGCAAGTTCCTGCTCTTCACATATGTTATTTGAGGAGAGATTACACACAGAAAACAGAATGCTCTCAGTCTTGTCATGTCTCAGATGAGCATCTGCCAGCCCAAAGCAATAGTCTGCTGTGCTAAAAGGTCTTCTTCAGTTTGGCAAAGGGGAACAGGTGGTCCCAGGAGAAGATGCGCTAGCGTTCCTCTTTCCCAGGATGAACAGCCCACCACAGTGTTGCTGCAACTCTGGGTGGTGAGGGCACCAAGGTACTGAGAACCTCTCCTTTATGGGTGAAGGTTCCTTTATGGGTGAAATCCTTTATGGGTGCCTTGTTTCAGAAGGCACCATTGTAATCCTGTTCTTCTGGGATAACAGGGAAAAGAGTGACTAATCACTGGCTAAAAAACTAAAACAGAATCAGGTAGTAGAAATTGTTTCATGTCTTTACTGAAGGGCTAGGAAACAGAGCTAAGAACTGCACAGAGGAAACAAAAGGGCACACTTAAGAAACCTGGCTTCTTATCTCAAAGATCATGCCTTGTGAATGCACTGTGACTCTGACTCCAAGTGGAGAAGTACAGTTCCCCAAGCCAGAGGGACAGAAATAGAAGTCCTGCATCTACCATGACTCTGACTTCCTAAAGTGGTCCCCAAAGGTAGGAATAAATGCTCACAAGCAGGAAATCTCAGTGCTATTGTCTTTACACAAACAAAGGCATCACTTTCCCAGGTCAAGATAATGTTCCTTGAAGAAATAAAGAATATTCTCCTACATTATCTTTTTATAGTCCTCTTCCTTTTCTATACTACTCCCTGACTTGCCAGACACTTTGCTTGCCTGATGGTTTGGCTTGAGGGTCAATGTATTCTCACTGGCAAACCTCTGCTGATAAAGCAGGGTATATGTACCCCAAAGGAATGGTCTTACCTGGGTGTACCAATACATGGAAAATGTTATTGCAGACAACTGATTAACAACACTTATTGCTCAGCCCTCACTATGTTACTCTACAATGAGTGAATGCAGAAACCTACTTTTAAGAATATGTCTGGCTTGGGTGGTCTTTCCACAAAACCAAGAGGACATCATATGCTAACCATACCCTTCATTGGCAAAACAGAATTGGAGAGCCATAAATGATAGGAAAAGAATAACAAATATTTATTTCTTAAGATTTACCAATCCTGTACCCAGATTATGATTTGATTTACACCTGGACACTTCAAATCAATTAAGTTTCTCCTGGTGAAAAGACTTGATGAATGAAAATACCCTTAGATCCAATTAACATGACAAAAGCAACAACAGAACAGTCCCCTAGAGATAATACATTTACTTAGAGAACACAGTTACAAAATTAAATGAAAAGTTTTGTCCTTTCTATCCTATTCCTTATTCACACTTACATGCCAACAAGCACTGCATTGCCTTCTCCCAGCTGGCATATTCCCACAAGGTAGCAGCACCAAAATCCCAAGTTCTGCTTCTTATAGTTGCAGTCACAGCATCTCTGGATTTCAGAGAGATCCCTGATGATGAAGCACAACTGAGGTACTCCCTGGCAAGTCCTTCATTACAAGCTAAATCAAGATTTCATACTCTCATAGTTTTTCTAACCCTCTTGTGTTAGAATCTTTCCAAATATTTTCCCAGAGAAACATCGACCTCTAGGTAGAGACTTTTTCCTCTTAGAAAAGGTTTGTTCTTCAGAGTTATCTTTGATTCAGCCTTTGGACAAAGCCTAAAAGCCACTAGCCCACTCTAAAGACAGAAGACTCACTCTGAAGTTGCTCAAGTGTGCCAGAGGTTTGATAAAAAGCCCTGATGCTGAGTCTCTTGTGCTAACTATCCCACCACATTCAGCAACCACTGTATTTTCCTTGCTCTGTCAGTGCACCTGCCTCCCACTGAGACGTTAATTTAAGATGCATGTAGAAAAAAAAATAGCCCTTCTTCTCACTCAGACAGATTAGAGGCTTTTTTTTTCTCATCAGCAAGGAGAGGTTGTTCCTTACACTTTACTAGCACTAAAGCTGGTGGGCTATAGACTGCAGTTTACTGCTCTGACTGCTGCAGTTGTGTGAGAGCACAGAGCAGCACGATGCCCTCCCCCATATGGTGACTTTAAATCAGTGAAGTCAAAAATAAATGTTTAGATGGTGTTGACTTAGAATGTTTTTTGGAGTTTCCTTTCTGTTTCAAGGAAGAAAATAAGCTGGCACAGAAGGCCATAACATGTTTAGTTTAGGTGCCTGTCAAAAGGCACCAGGAGGAGCATTTACTTTTCCAGAATTAGTTGGATATCTAATGAAAATGAGGCCACAAGAAAAAGAGTCTTCAAAAAATACCTGTCTCAATAATCAATGTGGTAAAACTGAACTGAATGGAAGGACAAAGCAAAGCCAGTGGATTCAGGTGCACAACTGCCCGTGAGGATGCAAGAGGACAACCCATAACCTCTGGGCTCAGTGGAGAGAAACTCATCCCATGTTCAAACAGGCAGTGAAGAGAGGAGGGGCAAACTGTCCTCTCAAGGTGCCTGTCTCTCTGGTACTGGAAAGGCAGTCTGCAGGACCAGCTTATTTTCACTTTTGTTTATCTTAAGTTTACATTTTAGAGTTTATTTGGCCTAAACTTTTATTTGTTGTTTTACAACATAATAAAGGTCCACTGGATATGCTCCTTTTTTATTTCTCCTTTGTACCAGGGACAAAAGTTGTTTTCCTACGCTGACAGGATACACAGACATTTCAGGGAATCCGTTACTGAACTTTTTTTTTTTTTTTTTTTTTTTTTAAATCAAGAAATCCATTGCCTGACAGTGTCTAGTCCTGTTTCACAGTTTTCCACCAATTCCATAAACTGCATCAAACTTTCATCATTTCCTAATTCAAGTTTTCTCAGAAACATTACTCATCGTTGAATAATGTTCTGGTCATTAAGAGAGTTAAGAGATAATATTTTATTACATTTTTGTGTCTGTTTTCTCTTTTGGGGAGAATATATCATGGGGGAGGAAGCTTCCCTGCTAACTGCAGTTACTCAATTTTCCTGTCATTTTCCACTTTTTCTTCCACAATTTTTCCAAATCAAAATGTAAAGCAAGTTGTTTTAAAAAATAAAAAAAAATCACCTCCCCCCCAAAAAAACAAACAAACCACAAAACACACACACACACCACACACACAAAAAAATCAAATCAAAACTAACAAACAAAAATGCTGCAAAAATATTTTACTAAGAAAAACTTTTGGAAAGCCTAAAGGGAGACACACACCCCCCTTAGTCCTTTCTATACTCCAAGTCAAACAAAGAGACAGGAGGAGGATGGAGAGTTGTGAGTAATGCTCTGAGGTCCTTCCACAAGTTTGTAAAGAACATGCCATCATCTGAACCCCTGATGACCCCAGAAAGAGGGAGAAGCTACAGGAGAAATGCTCCACATTTCCTTGCAGCAGCTGGACATCAGAGAGGATTGCTGCTATGCAGCTTATTTATCTGAGCAAGCTGGGGATCTTGCCTGTTGTTAAGAGTTTTCTTTCTCTTCCAACTTACACTGCTAGTCTTTTCCTCAATAATTCTCTCCTTTTTTTTTTTTTTTTTAAAAAAAAAAAAAAAAAAAAAAAAAAGTGGAATCTGATTTATTATCAGAGGATCCATAAGAGCAGAAGAATCTCCCCTCAAGCTTTTCCTCCTTGCCGTCAAGCCAAGTTCTTAGCCTTGTTCCTTTTTTTCTTGCTTCTCTCTCTGGCTCTTCTCCCATGCCTTGAAGCCAGCAACTTTGAAGAAGAATTCATACTCCTCCACATCCCTGGCTCCCTTGGCTGTTCCTCCTGCTGTATAATGGTGCCCTCATCCTGAGAACAGCTTTCCTTCAGTGAACTTTGGTTGTCCTCATGTACCCTCATCACCCTGGGCCTCCATTCAGTCATCTCCTTCAGGTTGCAATGTTTCTTCCGTGTGAGGAACAAGGGCTCTCTTAAAATAAGCAGATGTCACTAGAACCTGAATGCAAAGCAGGGTGTGATAGACATTGGCTGTGCAGCTTTCTCCTTATGAACCTCAAGGTGCTTTCCCACTTGGAGAGCTGCTGTAACTTTCCCATCAGAATTATTGTTGATGTGTGACACTAAGATTCAATAATGCTGTTGACTGAGCTGACCACACTGACTCCTGGGTGTCCTTCAAGTCCTTTGTTGCTCTATTGGAAATGCTTTTCGCAGCCTTCCACTCCACGTCTCCACAGGGGCCTCTTCATTGCCATCCAGGTTGCCCAGATGTGTCCTTACCTCTGCCACTGTCTCCTGCTGTCTCTCTTCTGCCCTTATGAGAGGATTTTTTCATGCTACACCTGCCCCAGCTAGGCATGGCAGGGCTCCTGTGCCCTCTCCCACTTGTGCCCGACTCCTACTTCCATATGTTCTCTCAGTTTCTAACCCATATTCCTCTTAGAGACCCTGAGTATGACTTCAGATCACTTCCAGACAGACTTTGCCTCACACGGCGCACTACTGCCAACTCTACTTCTTCTTCTGTTCTCTGTCACACCCTGTGTGACCCTGGATATCCTTCTCCTTTTTTCTCTAGGACTTTTTAACTCCATCTCAACCTGTCATTCCTCTCCCATACACTGCCACAATTTCCCCACTTCCCACTTGTAAAACATCTTTTATTTTCTTAGGAGTCGTGGATACAAGCACTGTTCCTGGGCAATTTGTAACACAGCACTAGTACAGTAAAGAAGCTTTATAAAGGGTGAGAATAAAGTCTATTAAACTCACAGCATAAGGAAATTGGAAACCTTGGTTTTTCTCTGAATCAGGCTTTTCCAAAGTTCTGATTTGTAACCATTTTGACAAGGCTGTTCCTACTGATGCTAAAGAATCTCCTGACATTTTGGAATGGAAAATTACTGTGCTAAATCAGACAAAACTTTGTGAATTATCTTTTTTTTATGCAGTGTCCTAGGCATCTGAGTGGGAGGCAAAAGAGCAGTTGGCACCCCAGTGGCTGTTTAGGTGGAAAATATATGAGTCTCCTCTTAAATCTCAGAAGAAAAAGACCCACTTTAGTCCTTAAGTGCATTCAAGCATCACCTTTGGCACTGTGCACTGTTCCACCTTAGTCCTTGTGGATAATACTAAAACATTGTGGCATCAGAAATCTCAGCAGCAGAGAGCTCAGTAGTTGACTTTACCTTAAATCAGAAATTAAGGAAGAGTGGGTACCAGTCCTGTGTTTCACGATGGCTCCTCTTTTCTCTTCCAGAGGCAGCCATTTGCATGCATCCCTCAGGTTCTCCATGGTGCTCCCATATCCATTCTTTCCTAGTTTCTCAGGTGGCACAGCTGTATGCCAAGTTTGTTTCCAGTCCTTAAGATTAGGGAATTCAGCACTACTGTATGGTAAATGGTGCTAAATGGCAAAAAAAAAAAAAAAAAAAAAAAAGATTAAGGGCTCATCCAACAGTGTAACTGTGAAAAACTCAAGCACTTCTGAGATCTCCAGGTGTGCTGGTTTCACATTTTCAACAGATTTTTTTCAAAAGCACTTTGTTGCTGGAGCTGAGACTAAAAACATGCTTCAAACTTTATTTATAGTAGGAGTTATTTACCTGTGAAGGATAAAATGAAAGAAAATTTAAATAATTTTTTAAAAAGGATGAAAAAATAAAATCTGGAAATGACACCAAGTGCCAGAACTGTCCTCCTGATCTTGGGGTAAGACCACCTTTACTCAGGATGTAAGGATGAAATTTTTCACTGAAACTGAGGTATGTTCAACAAAGATGTCTAAAAATAAGCTGGTCCTTCATTAGGCTTGGGAACTCTTATTTGTCTGGCATATTTGTCAGGCTTAAAGTAGAGAACATCCGGCCCACCTAAAGCCCCACGGCTGTGGAATGCAACAGATCACCATCAGGACCCATGAACTGTACCTTAATAAATTTAGATTCCATCTGTTTATATGTATGTAAACACCTACATGGTTCCAGCACAGCTGCTGGAACCTTGACTGGTAATGTTTAGGATGCAGTTGGGCCAGATGGATGTAGGCACCTACATTGTGATGACATGGGTGACACCCAAACTTCCACTGACCAACCAGTTCTCCACTGCCCTAAAGAGCAGAATGCTCTGATGTCTAAGCAAACACTGTTTCCAAAATCTTTATTTGTCCCTCACATTCACCCTATGCAATTCATGTCATCACTTTATTCCTTTTACCTATTTCTTTTAATTTTCACTCCAACTCCCCCAGATTCCTCTCCCAGTGGAAGCCTATTAGACCATTCCCAATCCATTACAGACATGGGAAACCAAGTATATCTTCCCTTCCTAAAGAAGTATTTTTCATATTTGAAAATTGTAAAATCACTATTATTAATTAGTAGAATTTATGCCATTTTAAAAATTGGTCACTTAAATGCATGTGGCTTCACCTAATATGAAACTTCTAGATCTGTCCTGAAAGTAAGCACTTATTCTTATTCTTCCTACTATAATTAATACTAATCATGTTGCTGCTTTTGTTGTTGCTGTTGCTGTTGCTGTTATGGTTACATCAAAGATTATTGTGTGCATATTTCAATTCTAATGTGAAAAAAAAAGTAGCCAATAGAAAAAAAATAGTTTACAACATTGGGAAGTTATTTCCAACCTCAAGATACACAGCATGTGAGAAATCACATGTGACTGGAAAAAAAATATTTCCAAGACTCCTATATAACTGTACTGAAGGCTGTAAGAAAATTACACACATTCTAAAAATCTGTCCAATGACATTTCTAGCAGTATCAGCTTCTGTTCTTTCTAACTTCTTCCTAAGTGAGCTGTTCTTAAGCCCTGTACCTTAGACTAAGTTATAACTCCTTCCTTATCTTCTGTCACAGAAATTATGAAGTATTACTGTGTATGTGCTATGTATGTATTTTACCAGCTTCTTCAAACAGATGCTTCTTAGTCCAGAAAAATGTAAACTACTTGAAGCAATGCTTTTAGACCCATGTATGTATTGCTTTTATAACCTTTATTTCTTTAGGATTTTGTATAGATATCTATAGATATTTTTATATATACACAAATAATGCATTGTCTCCTACATTACCATTCAGTATGAATATAAATATGCCTGTAAAAATTTATAGCACTCTTTTTCTGTTATTGACTATAATTTGATTTAATTAGTATGAAATTTTTTGTATCTAATTTATTGGTAATCCATTGAATTCTCCAAGTCTGTGCTTTTATTTTTTTTTTTGCATTTAACTATGAATTTACCCATAAGTCAGCTTTATCCTGATCCTATTTAATTTCCAATAACTTTCCCTTAAACTTGCTATTTACCAGGTCAACATGGCAGTGGCTGAATTTATAGTATCTCAGGAGATATTTATCTGGATTTTTTGCCTGAAAACCACCCCTTTTGAAACACTACTATTGGAGAACTGCTGTATTTCTCTGCATTTGGGGCTATTTACCATGAGATATCAGTCCTTTAAATTCAGCCCAGTTTGTTTTGGTCTTCTCATTTTTTACTTTTTCAATACTAAAATGAATGAGAACCAGCAAATAGTATCAAAATAAGACTTTCATGAATTGCCTACCCTGCGTGCTTTCTCCATGAACACTGCCAAAGGAAAGTCAAGTATAAAAATAAATTATCTGTTTCCTACTGTTAATATGTATTTGCTTCCATTTTGTGACGAGGCAGCATACACATTGTTGCCTGTGAAATCCAAATAAAGTTCTGCAAACAGAAGGCTTCCAGAATCAGGCACTTGTGCTCCAGACTGATAGTTGGAGCATCATATAGAAACACTTGATTGTCTGCATCTCTTTTATCTGAGCAGTCGAGTTGGGTTATGCAGGAAAATTGCAACAAGATCACCTGCAAAGGAGAATTTATCAGAATACTGCTTTGCTTTTTTGCGGTACTATGGTACTATAACAATTCTGATTTCATTTTTCTAGCCTTCTATTGTGAGGCCTGCTGGGCATTGTTTTTATGGAACTACTGAATTAGGTCTATGTTTAGGAAAGCACTTAAGCATATGTCTAATCTAAAAAAAATGCAAGTCTTCTCCTTGAAATCAATAGGCCTGCTTCTATAATTAAAGTTAAACATCTGCTTAGATATTTCTTGCCCTGGATCTGTAGTCCATAACACAGATGGACTAACAGTGGTAGTGATTTTCAAGATGTCATAATGACAAAAAAGCCTTCATTATATCGTTAATCTATCTATCTATTTATATGGTACCCATCTCTATAAAAACTGCAGTACCTATCCTAAAGTAGCCAAGAGTGATGTTGTACTATTCCCCTAAATCTGGCCTAATTACTGGCTCTTCATTACTGGTCTTCCAGGGAAGTTATGTGAGCCACCCTGCATGAACACACTGCATCCACTGCAAAGACAGCTGAGCCCACAGCTGCTGGCTGCTTAAAAAAACACCACTGGCTTTACACTGAAGAAAGAGAAGATTTTGACAATGGAACATTTGCTGCTCAGCCAAGGACAGGTTCCAGCCAAGGGACAACAAAGAGTATGGGTCAAGATCTTCTTAAACCATTCCAGCCAGCATTTGTTCCTACATGCCACATCCCTCCAAAAAAAAAGGAACGCATTTCCTGAAAAGTTTCCCCTGTTCCCCTCTCCAGAGTCTGTTGACTATAAATCATTCCATAGATTGCTAGTTAGCTGGCTTCACATCCATAACACAACAAATATTCCCCCTCCAGCAGCAAGTCGTTGAGGCTCCACAGGGGATAATTCCTGAAGTAAAGCAGTGATCTTCAAGACAGAAGTTGCTTTCCATTCCACAAAGGAAAAGAGTTTGTTAATCATGCAATTATTTAAGTCGCTCCCAAGATGTGCACCTGAGCTCAGAGCCTATAATTTATAATCTACCCACCCACACATGTACACAGCAATCAGATCACTGTTCCCACAGAAAATAAACGTGCTGAAACACAAGACCCAGAAGTGTTCCAAGCAGTGATAAAACATTTAAAGAAAAGATAGAGTTTCATAATGTCTATGGGTATAATAGGGCAGGGGCAAATGTATTCTTCAGCTGCTGTGGAGGGTTAAATTGCAAATGTACAGATGTAAAAGAGAAAGACTTTCCTTTGATGTCATCTCACCTTCTTTACAAATCAGGCCTTGACATCTTGGAAGTATAGTTCCCAATGCCAAAAAAACCAACCAGTGGTTTAAAAGACCTCTTAATGAAAGGGTTGAGGGCTACTCAAAAAACCCCGTAAAAATAACTCCTCAAGATGTCAGTTTCTCATTAGTTACTACCTCTAAAATCAAGCAGATCTGCAGGGGAGGAAACCAACCATAAACAAGCCAATAAACAAAGATTTTGGGGGAACTGTTAAAGAAGAAATTAAAAATATCACCTTTGGAATTAATTGTAATGCCCACCTCCACTGGGAAGAAATTGATGGAAGCCATAGATCTTGCTCATTTACAGTCACATTCTTCCACATAAACTTGTCTGGCACACACCTAGGAGGCACTAGTGCCTTCCCTGGGGAAAGCATAATAATAAGCATTTAGCCAGAAATATAAATTGCAGCTAATTCAACTTTTTACCTTGTTTTTGGATAAAGGCAGGTTCTGATACACTAACATTTTTCAAATGGCAGTTATTCCATTTTTCCAACTAGTTTCAACCAAGACACTGCCAACTTCCTGCCAGCATTCTGGTGTGTGTCCTGACCAAAATAACCATGAACTCGAGTGTCCTCTAGTAAGGTAGGTAGCTATAAAGGTTCCTGGCATTGGAGTACCCAAGCACATCATAAATATTGATGGAGCTATCCTTCCAACATTGCTATAAGGCTTTATTACCACCATTTTGCAAACAGAGAATTGAATTTCAAAGTCACTTGCCCAAGGCAACACAGGAATTTTGTACTGGTGCCAGGACTGAGCCCACATTTCTTGAGTCCTCATCCAAAGCATCTTTTCTCTTTAGCCCTCTTGTGCAAGACACAAAAAAGCAAATTTTATGCCTCATTATTTTCTCTGGGCCTGTTTCTAAGCTATTTTCTCACCTGTGGTAATAAAAGATGCCAAGGTGAGCTCTTATTCTGGGGCATGAGATAGTGCTTCCGCACAAGGGGACTGGGATTTAATTTGCAATCTTGCTCTCTCTTTGGCTGTCAGTAAGCACAACCCCTGCAGAAAAAAGGAGTGCTTTGTGTTGCACAACCTACAGTGATTGCTCTGGATGATTAAGAAATGGTATTAATACATTCCATGGATGAACTATCCAATCTTCCTTAGCCTGAGGGATAGAAACTAAAATCCTAGGCCTGGATGGAAAATTCAAGAGTTGAGGAGGATCTCCAGAGAAAAAAAGAAACAGTAGCACTGGCTTGCATTTGTTTGGCCTTCCTTTGAGTGCACTGACCAAATAATGTAAAAACATACCAAAAAGCCTTGTAATCTAGAAAAATAAGCAAATCTCACCTAAAAAGCCTTGTGTATATGACATTTTCACTTTGCTTAGGTTCATATCTCCCAGGTTTTTATATTAATTTATTGGACTCAGAGATGAATGTCAAAACGTACCCCAGAACTGTCGTATTCAACTTCTTTCAAGACCCATTATTCTTATTTTCCTATCAGACCATAGCGCTGGCTAGATTTGTTCAAAATTTAGTCCAAAATTCAGACAAGACTTTTAAGAGACCCAGAATAAGGATGAGATGTGCCATTCTAGGCACAATGAGAAATATGAGCTAGAAGAACTTATGGATATCCAAGGTGACATTGCAGTCCCCACACTGCTGAGGGGTGGCTAAGCATCTAATGCACAAAATAGTAAAATATTTATGTCAATATTTTAAAACACAATGATGAATTATGAATTTAAGACCCCTTAAGCTGAATATGCGCATCTTAATCATAAGCGGGTGTTCTAACAAATATTGCAGTAACTTGATGCTGAGATTTAAAAGCAAGATTACATGATTCTCACTTTTGGTGGGGGGCATGATGCAAATCAGATGTGTTTCCAGGAAAAACAGCCTAGAAATGTTTTCAGAGATGTCTAGCTATCAGCTTCTAAATACTCATCAGTGTCATCCCCACTTTCTTCATCACTGGACAACTTAAAAAACAATCAAGGTCTTTTGACTTCCAAATCTATGACACTTCCTTTTTCAACTACATGTTAAGTGCACACAAAAGACAAGTATTTCCAAAACTCCAACTTCACTAACAGCTTCTAGCCTAATGAGCTAGAACTTTGTTTCGTTAATATGAAGTTATGAAAAGGTAAATAATTCTTTAGTATTTCCAAAGCCAGGACATCCAGATATCCTGACACAAACATCTTGATACTTCTTGGCTGATGTTCAGATCAGATTTTCTGTGCTGGGTTTCAGTGTGGCCCATTACAGTGATGGAAAACATCTGTTAAGCTACAGTGTAGAATGAATCATCTTCAGTATTTGAGGATACTTTTGTCTTCAAAAACTATTTGGTTTCAGGTCATCTCCCCAGTAGCTTAAATCACCCTTACAGGAAAGTAACCACAGTTAAAATTAAACTTTGTGAACTTCTATAGAAACTGGGAAGTGTTCCTTTACAACAAACTTAGACAAGAGTCTGTAGGGCACAACCTACTCCAGAACGCTTAGGTCATGTGGGGATATTTCTTTGTATGTCTATTAATTAAGGTGTCATGAATTAATTAGGCACAATGCCACTGAAAAGCTATGATAAGTACTGCATCTTATATGCTAATAGTATGGGCGTCTCTTACATAAGTGAGTCATCCCTATTTCCCAAATCAGCAATTACTATGTGCCCAGTGGGTAAATGCCTTTCATAGAAATTATTCCCAGAACTTCTTCAGAGAACATCTGAGACAGGACTGAAACATCACAAATTTATCTTTCCGCACCTGTGTCAGAGCCCTTTTGGACAATAATTCTTTCACTCACATCCCCACCCCAGGTACGAGGTCCTACTCCTACCTTTGAATTGTCTTTGGGATCATGGTCCCGCTACCGCTCCCTCCCTGCAGTCTGAAATCACTCCTCTTGATGATGGCTTTGTACCTACTCCCAAAGCACAGTTTTCTGCTTTCAGAGCAACCACCCTGCTCCCAGAAACACTGCCTGTGAAGGGGCACTACTTAAGATGAACTTGAGTACTCATAGCTTTCAAAGCTGAGTTTTCTGAGGAGATGAAATGGCAAGCTCTGGTGATAAAACCCTCCAACTTCGAAGAAAGATACACAGTAAAGAAAGCCACATCCAAGTGAGACAAAAATGCCTAAAATGTAAAAAGGCTGAATACAAAGTCTTCTCACAAAGTTACAGGGGTTAAACTGTCAAGTCTTTTCAGGTGTTTTAAGGAGTAAGAATGCGACCTATAATTACATGAGCCAGAGAAGACAAAATATCCTTTTGTCTCAGGATGTGGGTACCAGCTGGATGGGAAGCACTCAGCACCTCTGGAAATGAAGGTAGTCATGGAGGCAGAGTGAGAAATCTGCTTTAGCCCTGCAAGTTTTGCCCTGGTGTGCTGTTTGTTTTTTTCCATGAGGGACTAATGAAATGACAGTAGAGTAAAAGGTTGCCATGTTTCAGCTACTGTACTGATATTCTATGCTGTCCCCAACTCCAGGCCAAGTGACTTAGTCCTCTCGCAGAGAGACATGGGTTCCTTTGTGTTACCTGATGCAGCATCTCCAGGAGCTTGGAATAAACTCAATTCTCTTTTCATTGCAAGGCACCTGTAGACATCTACAGCATGAGCATGTGGGACCTGAGGCACTTTGGCAAACCCATGCAGAAAAAACTAAGCATCTGTACTTTGTGGTATCACAACAGTTTAAATAAAAATTAAAAAAAAAAAAAAAAGTCTGTGTATCACATTGGGGGATTTGGGCATCTAAAATCTGCCTCAAGTGGAACTTGAGCAAGTAACTTTTTAGCTCCCATCCCAAATCATTTGCATAAGGTTGCACAGGAGAGCTGTAAAAATGAACTTTAAGCCCCTCAAACCACATTTAAAGCCCCTACACTAACCCATCCTTTCCTCATTTACAGCTAACTTAAGCTCACTAGATAGATTCTGCTCAGCCCAGATCAAAAGTGATGTAAATTACTGCAATAAGGCCACTCAAGATGCTTGCACCCACAATATTTTCACTCTCATTGTTAATACATCAAAGCAGAGAGACAGAAGGTACTAAGGACATTGTTAGCATTGACCTAATAGCTTTACCTAACATGCATCTGCAGCAAAGCAATGTGGGCTAAAGTGTCAAGGGGTTGCAAACATTGCAGTCCTCTAAAGACAAATTCAGTGTGGTATGCAGGCATCTCTATTGATTTAAATGAGATTTGCATCAGATCTCCATACTGACTGGTTAAGAGATGCTGGGCAGAGTGAGCTGTCAAGGAAAGGATGTACATACAATTGCACTTCGACAAAAAAGGGAAAAGCAAAGCACAAAATGTTTTTGCTGTTACTGTGTTTTTGCTGTTACTGTGTTTTTGCTGTGTTTAAGCCCTCCTGTTCCGAACCTCTGTGCTTTAATTCCTTTGTTTCAAACCCACAAACACCTTCCAGGCCAGGAAATCTAATATCTCTGCAAGTAATTATCTTTACACACAATAGACACAGAAAACTTTGTCATCACTGGAGAGGCACATATGGCTAAAAGGTTTATATGGAGATATTCCTGGGCCAACAGTGCAAGCAAAGCAGGCTAATGAGAGCAGTGAGAAGGAATGAGGTAGGTGCTTCTATAAACAAGATAATTTCCTGTCTGTTTTTTACTTTTGTTATTTAATTTAGAATTTTAGTAACCTAACCAAATTAAGAGTTCAGCTGGATCCACCCAGATCCACACATGGTAGTGAACAGAAATCAGTAGTCCTGCCTGCTCTGCCCCTGGTCAGTCAGACCCTCAGTTCTGCAACACTTTTCCACACCCTACCTCTCAAAACACAGTTTAAGAAAAAAATATGAATCACAGTTATAGGAGAAGAATCTAAGTCATGCCAAAAATGAATGTCAGAGTAAAATATAATCTTAAATAAATGGTTCACAGAATCAAATGCTCAAATTTAGAGTCCTTTTTAGAAAGTGAAGCCCCCTGAATGGTGAAGATTTGGCTGAGGCAAATTATTGATGGTAGAAAGAGATCATAACCAAAATGTTAATCAAAAATCTACTGTTTAAATGATAGATCTGAATTTGGAGGCTCTGCTCTCCAGCAGAGCTGGAATTTCCAAGGTAGGTATGTAAGGAGAGAGTTTTTGAGGATGCTGTCCCCAGCTTTGGGACTTTAGAGATTTCAGACTGTTGCCAGCCTGGCACCCTTGGGAGACCAAAATCTTATGGTACATCTAAGGCTTTCGGTGCAAGCACTACTAAAATAAAACAGAGGTCCTGACAAGGTGAACTTTGTGCAGAGACATTCAGACAGAGAAGACCAGCTCCAGGACTAATAGGAAACTAGGAGCTCAGAAGCCCTGAAAGGCATGATTAAATCAAGAAGTTCAGTTTAGATGTGTTTATCTGTGTGGGAATTTTCTGCTAAAACATTTCAATGCTTTAAAACAGAGAATGAAAAATGTAATTTTGTTTTTTAGCTTCTAGTCCATCAAAAATGCAAAACTTATACTTTTGTTTTAAATAGCAATGATTTTCCTCATTTTCAACCCATGACCAGGGCTATGTTATGTTAAGAGGCTATTAATTTAGTGGATAGCTATAGCCACATAATTCTGGTTTTTTTTTTTTCTTTTTTTCCCCCCTGATAAACTAAGCAAACATGAGGTCACTGCAAGGGCTTGAAAACTGCAGCATAGCAATGGAGTGGCAAATGCTGGAGCACTGGAAATGTTTAAAAAACAAGCCCCAGAGAGCTGACTTCAGTGCTAGCAGCAGTTTTTGTTTCTGAGTAATACTCCTCTCCCAGGTGTAAACACTGACACTTATTCTAAATCAGGCAACCCCTGAGCCACAAATTCTTGAAAGGAGATAGAACTGGGGGATCACTGCCTATTTACCTTGTTCTTACTCCCTTCTGTAGCCTAATGTCTTCACCCCTAAACAACCTCTGAGACAAGATGCTGGACTGGAAAGCCCTTTGGGCTGACTCTGTACAGCTGCTTTGATGCCCTTCTATTTATGCTGCAGTTCAGAGGAAGTGATTTTCTCTTATTCCAAATCATTGCAAACAAACAGAAAACCCCTCCAAAGCCATTTTTGACAGAGTCAACCTAAGCACTTGCATTCAAGGATTAGTCACACACTGCTGGAGTGAAAACAAAGAAAATGTAAACAGCTCATGCTTTTGCCAGAAGTATGCAAGAGTCTGTGTGGGAAAGGATATGATATAAGAGCTTGTGTGATCATACATTCTTTTATTAAAATAAAACCCTTCACAACAATTCCTAACATGATTTTTCTCCAAGTATCACTATTCATTAAACAAAGCTTGCCTGTGCAATTATCAAATATGTAAGGCTTGAGATATCAGGTAGTTCCCGCTATGGGTGTATTTCAAATTGTTGTTGTTTAATTATTAACTGACTCCATCATGTTTTCTTTCAATATGCATTCTTTAGTTCAGGAATACATCCTGCAATATTAACCAGAAGATAAGCTCAGTCAAGACTCTGAGCAACAAGAAAAATATCAGCTTGTGTATGTTTTCTCATCTTCCTCTTCTTGCCTATCCCTAATTATCACCTCAGCTAAGACAGAAAAAGGAAAGAAAATTCTCCAGTAAGAGTTACACTGGGCTTTGGGTCATAAGTCATCCCTCAACCCACATCCTTCATATCCCTGACTTAGTGTTCACACATGCATGAAACAAAAAACTGTGCTACAAAGTTTTAAAGAAAACACCATCTCAGAACTGACCGCTATCATAGATACAGAGAAAGTTTATTCTAATTTATAGGGTTTTTTTCAGGTAGTAGTCTAAACACATAATTCAGGTGATCCCTGCATAAAATGCAGAAGTCCAATAAAGAGAAAAGTCAAGGAACAGTTTTACAAATGTCAAAAGGGTTTGTTCAGTCAGACTGTCTCAAATCAAATATAGCTCAACACAGAGACATGGGTGCTGTTTTCAAAGCTACCCACACAGTGGAGGGATCTTGTTCTAGCATCTCCACAGAAGGTAGCCTATTGCAATGGAGATGACACAGGATCCCTCTGATCAAGGTTTACCTGAATCAAAGGATTCTTCTTTCTCAGAAGAGCTGCTGACTTAGAAATTTGTCAGTCTTTCTAAAGTGGGACTCTTAAGTTTAAAAAGTCACTAGGAGAGCCAAACACTGGAGCCCACCAGTACTCTATTCCAGGTGAGTGCCCTTACAGCACAGTCTTGAATGTAAGTGTAAATGTACATGAGTGTAAATTAATAATTAGTGGTTGATATAAAAGGAAAGCCCTTCAATAAGAAGGGATAATAAAACACTAATCAATAAAATGATATATCAGATTTTAAATCCCTGCCTTATTTGAGGTAAAATAGATATTTTAAACTCTACAAAATATCCTGAGTGAGGGTTTTAAAGACAAAGAATGTAGAGCTACTTTGTGTGCATTTTTATTCACTTCCTTCTCAGAAAACTTTTTCCAGAAAAAGCAAAATATTTCTTTAGTCGTAACTTTGTTTTACCAAAGGTTAAAAAAAATTGGTTTCAGACAGAGTACCTACAATTTTCAGGTGTTCTTGGTGTTATGTTTCCTGGGAGATGACTAGGCCAAGAAAACCCATGAAGAGTATATTTTCTCTTTTTCTATACCTCCTGTCCCAGCAATCCAACATGCTCAGGGGCTCCCACATGATCCAAACTGCCTCCAAAGCAGATAACTTGCAGATCAAGCATGTGTGCTCTGGACACATGAGAGACATTTGAGGTCTCTTGAGAGACCTCAAGATGAATGAAGGATGACTTCATCCCATCATGAGGTAACTTTCTAGGCAAGGGAGATTTGCTGCCCAGAGAAGCAAATTTGTGCTTGGTAATAGATACAATCTGCACTTACCAACCTAGCAACTGTTTTCTAGACGTGGAAAAAAGGCAACTGAGCAGTTTCAGTTCCCCAGACCAGTGCCTCCTCATCAATGACATAAAATGCTTTTTTCTTTTGTCTTGTAAACAATTTTTCCAGACCATCATTCTCTTTCCTCAAAAAATTCAAAGCATTCCTCACATACTCAAAACATCTATGCACTGAATGTTCCCCTCTGTCCCTTCTGCCTTATCTAGTTACAAATTCCTTTTTAAATATATAAATTCTGAAAGTACATTTTAACTACTGGCAATTTATTCCCTTCAGAACAAAAAAGCCTCCCTCTAGAGCAAGTTACATGAAATCACTTGACTCAACAAGCTAAACTAACTTCCTGTTGCCTAACCCAACCTTTTAATAGTTGGCAATGCTCCAGCACCTCTTATTAAGGAAAAAGATGCTGAAAGGTCAGATTTTTGAAGGTGCCGAGAACCCACAGTTCATGCTGATTTAAGCTGATGCTGCAGATGCTGGGTCTCATCCTGCCCCATGACATCGACAAATCACTTTTTCTTTGTGATGGCATATCACTTTCAATTGTTTTTCTTTGCTTTGCTTGGGCTATCAAAGTTAAATTCCACCAAACTGCGATGTTTATCTCTTTCTGAGCTGAGCTGCAGAACAGTATTTGCATTTGAAACATCAGTACTTCTACACCCCCTTCTCCAAACAGAACCACTACAGGTTTGAGTTTGCACCTACCTTCTATTGCTGGTTTGATTAGTTTTTCCACCTAAAAGCAAATAAGAAAACTGGAGTTTTTTGTTTCAAGTGCTAGACCCTTCCTCTGAACAGTTGGGTTCAGACTTTTGTTCTGACATTCATTCCTCATGCAGCTTGTACACATAAGCAATGCATCTGTGAAGTGGAGATGATGTGGTTTCCTTTCTCCTGTCCTCACTCTTTCTCTTGAGTAGTTGGGGAACAAGGTCTTCAGAAGGTCCTTGTCAGAGGTCTTCAGGATCTAATGCTTTGATCAAAATGACTTTTAAGCCATTTAGTGTTCCAAATGATGTATGCATGGGAACTTGCTACAGAAATACCAACCCAAAGGCCCCAGAAATGCAAAGCTATCACTGGGCACTGGCACTCAGGCATGTTGCTGTCACATGTCTCAGACAGACCACCTCTACTAGGAGAACAAATAGCATGTGGAGAAGAAGGGTTAAATGAAAGGCATCTTCTCACCAAGAGCCAGAGGGACAAAGTGTCCCTGAACAATTTACTGCTCCATACTGACTGAATTACCTCTCAGGGTTAAGAACAAAAACCTCTCAGGGTTAAGACAGTGAAAGACTTTGTCATAACCTACTGTTCTCCTACATGTTTTATAGAAAGTCCATTACAGGATTTAGTTTTCAAATTACAAAAGGGATGTAAAAAAACCAAAAAAAAAACCCACAATAATGAAGCTGAAAAAACAAGTGAAAATTCATTAGAAATCACTGAGAGTGCCTCACTGAAACCTCCCCCAGAGTCAGAAGGAAACCCTGAACATCCATGTCTTCCTGTACTTCAAAGTAATTTTCTTTCCCTTTGGCTTTAATAAACATCATTTTTGCTGAGTCCATGGCTCTTTCATCAGGACAAGTGGTGTGCCTTTCACAATGCCTCTGAGCAGATACTCAGAATCATAGAATTGCTCAGACTAGTAAAGACCTTCAAGATCATCAAATTCAACCTCATCCTAACCCTATATACCCTGTTTCCGATGACCCACCACTAAACCATGTCCCCAGGCACCACATCCAGACAATTTTTAAACACATTCAGGGATGGAGACTCAACCACCTCCCTGCAGAACCTGTTCCAGTGTTTAACAAACCTTTCTGTAAAGAAGTGTCTCCTGATATCCGACATAAATCTCCCCTAATGCAACGTGAAGGCATTTCCCCTTGTCCTGTCATCTGTCACCAGTGAGAAGAGACCAACCCCACTCACACTACAATCTTCTTTCAGGTATTTGTAAAGAGGGATAAGGTCTCCCCTCAGCCTCCTTTTCCCCAGACTAAACAGCCCCAACACTCTCAGTCGCTCCTCATAAGGGACGTTTTACAAACCCTTCAGTAGCTTTGTTGCTCTTCTTTGGACTTGATCCAACACCTCAATGTCCCTTTTGTATTGAGGTGCCCAAAACTGAGCCTCACCAGTTCTCAATCACACAATTTCCGACACCAGCCAGAACACCACTGGCCTTCTTGGCTCATACTCAGACAAAAGTCAATAAATACAAAGGTCCTTTTCTGCCAGGCAGCTTTCCAGCCACTCTTCTCCAAGCCTGTGGCAATTCCTGGGGTTATTGTGACCAAAATGCAGGACCCAACACTTGGCCTTATTGAATTTCATACAGTTGGTGTCAGCCCAATGATCCAGTCTGTCCAGGCCCCTCTGTAAAACCTTCCTACCATTCAGCAGACTGACACTCCCTCCCAACTTGGTGTCATCTGCCAGATTAGTGAGGGTGCAGTCAAGCCCCTCATCAAGATCATTAATAAAGATGTTAAACAGGAGGAGCCCCAGCTCTGAGCCCTGGGGGACACCACTCATAACTGTCTGCCCACTGGATTTAAGTCCATTATAAATATACCCGAAAGCTAGAGGGAGGCAAACAGGGAGTGGAAATGAAGCTTTAAATGAGAAGAAAATCAAAGAAGTATTTTTTTAGTGTGTTAATTTTATTCCTTTTCTTATTAATGACGGGGAGGGTGGCAAGGAGGAGGAAGGTTGTTGGAGTGATTGATTTGCAGACAAAACAACATACGAACTCAGCAGTGTTATCCACAGGAACTATCCTGGAAGAAAAAGTATTCAGTGTTGCCTACTCCTCTTATGACATAATCTCTTTCCGTGGCATAATTACAAGTCATAGATAATAACTTTCAGGTAAATCAACAACTAGCAACAATGTCAATATTGCTGCAACATTTGACAACACTCTAAGTACTATAAAATCTGAGTTACAACAGGATTCGGTGTAAGAAGTACTACTGTGCTTGCTTAGAAGTGCCAAGTTTTTAAGGCCAGTCATTTCAGATCTTAATATAAGTGAATGTCATCAGGATAGGATGATAAGGGGCTGGAGATGACTGCTCAATTTTTGCATTCATAAGCCCATTGGAGCCAACAGAGTCAGTCATCAAGAGTGGCTTGATCAGCTTAATTATAGATTCTCTTTTCCTGGGTAAATATGTGTTTTTCACATGGAAGTAGCTTGGAAGGGGTTTTTGATGTGACCCAAAACCTTCTCTATAGCTTTTACTGAAGTTCTTGACCTTCTACTTTCCCCCTGAATAGAGATTTCCGCTTTCCCACCTATCCTGTAAAAGGATAATTCAGACTAAGTGCAATAGAGGTTATATGCAATGTTAGCATAGGTCAGGAGATGGAGATGTTGTAGATGGTCGTGTAATGGGTGGATTTGGGTGGTGGTGGTGTGGGCAATACACCTCTCTAAACTCTGGTGCAGGTCTGACAGACGCCAACACTTAGGCCACCTCATGTCCCTCCTGGTCCAGTATTTGCAGCTGAAATTGCTGCATTTAGGTTGTGTTGCTGCAATGAAAGAAAACCTACTTTGCTACCAACTATCAAGTATGGGAAGATGGATGCAATTCTTCATCTACCAGGACTCTACTCCAGGGGTGATTTATTTAGGGACAAAGATAAAACATGTCAAGCTACTACCTGAGAGAACTGAGGAATCTTTGAGATTATTAGGCTGTCAGAGAGGAAGAAGTTCAAAATTGACTATTTTGAGGTGCTCTAATATTATTATTTAGGAGTTCATTGAGGTTGGTCTGTTCTGCATCTAGCCTTGCACTGAAATTAGGGAAAGGCAGAAATGGGGACACAGCCACTCTCTTCCTGCTTGCTGATCAGGCTACAGAGGTCTCAAACAGCTTATGTCACTTCTCAGCCATTTCCAAGACACCAGGAAGAATACAGTTAACCAAAAGCCTAATTTTGCACCAACACAGAGTTCTGGATGGGGACTTGTCATTCATCTCCCTCCTGAAAGGCCCTCCTGGACACACACTGAGGCTTCAGCTGGGAGCTCAGGAACTTTCAGATTAAACTGGAAGATCCCTCTAAGACTAGGCAGTCACATTGCTGTTGGTAGCTTGCTGGGTTTCATGTAGCCAGTTTGGGCTGGGGTAAAACAGAGTCAGCCCTGTCCATGGTCATCAGGGTTTTGAGGGATAAAGAAGAAAATATAATACTCCTCACTGCACACAGTATTTGGGACAGTAATGGCTAACACTTGCACAGACTCTCAGATGCTAATGAATGTCACTGCAATAAAAAATATGAGTTAAGTCCCACCAGATTATACACAACTTACACTTTGGTTTGCATATGACTGAGGTTTGTGCTCAGATTTTGGGACTGTTTGAACTTCAGACTCAAAATGAAACCTATGGGTGAACCAGCCTGGTCCAAAACCAACTGAAAAGAAAGTTCATGCAACATCCTGGGAAGAACTGCCAGGTTTCACACTTCCCTGTCTCTAGCACAAAAAAAGAAACACAGTGAAAACCCTTATAAAAGGGGAATTATCAGATTACAGGACAGAAAGTGTTCTGCAAACCATGGTTCATGAACCTTTTGACAAACAAGCTTAGAGGTGTAAGTCTGAAGTGCAAGCACATCTCAGTACATTTTTTTACTCTATTCCTGTCATCGTCTTGCCAAATTTCTTGACAATTTGGAAGAGCCCTCTGTTTCTGTCTGGCCCAAGAATCCTCACCCTGGGGATTACAAGCAGTTGGCAGATGACTCTCATCACCCTGCCTCCTCTCAGGATTCACCTCCACAGGATAAATCCTGAAGTTGCAGGTGGGAAATTTTTTTATTAGCTCATCCACCAGAGAAATCATGTGCTTAGACCCTGAAGGTCTGTCTTATAAACAGAGGGCTCAGTTCTGCCAGAAACATGATAGAAGGTAGGAGGGTGTACCAAACTGGCTAAAGCCAGTAGTGGGATGAAGGCACCTTTACCCATTCCTTTCCACACTCATACCCTCTAAGAATGTGGCTCTTCTCTGACCCTGTTCTCTGCCAGATCTACTCTGCTTGGTTACTTCTCTCCAAGGGTGTCTATCTCTGGAGCAGAAGCATATTATCAGCATCTGAAATACATTCCATATAGCTGTTCATCCTGGGGACAACCACCTCAGTGGTGGGAATGAGCATGTCCAGCAGAGGACCAAAGGTAGCCAGATACTAAAACTCTTTTCATGTCCTATGTGAAAATTCTGCTCTTCTAAGTCACAGCCTTTAACCAGCTAAACCTAATTTTCAAGAGCATCAGGGTGCCTTCAAGGTTGTCTGCATCTTATAGTATTTTAACATTTTTATGAGCCTCTGTTCTGCATCCCTAATAGGGGATAATAACATTCTTCTCATTTACTGGGATGCTGGGGGAATAAATATTGATGATGTTGTGATGATATTGTGAGATTTTGTGACATTCTACAGGATGCAGGGTCCACATTAGTACTGTAAACAGACTGCAAATACATTGTGCAAAACAAAGGAAGCTTCAGCTTCTGTTGCCTCTAGCCTAGCATGAGCAATTAAAGCTTGTTCATCTCTTAGAGCTCTACAGCATCTTGTGACATCAGGCAATTTTTTATTTATTTTTTTCTATTTATTTATTGTGCATGTGAGGTTTCTGGAAATATCAAATCTTGTCATGATCTTTCATTCATCTCTGCTTACAGTCCCAGTGAAAAGGAGGAAGTTTAGAGGAGCAGAAAATACAAACCAAATGCAACTGAGCATTTGTGTCTATTAAAAGACATTTTTGGGCACCAGCACAGAGGATATGGTTGGGGTAAGGTTTTGTTTTCATCCTTGTTGGCTCCCACGACCCTAATTAGAACTGAGCTCTTTGTAGGTAAATAACATTTAAGTGGAACTATTTCTGACCACTGGGGTCCTGCACTCTGCTGTGCAGTGCCCTTTCATTAGGAATTAGACGACCTGATGCTGAATAAACACATTGTGTGTTTTGCAAGAGCTCTGATGTGGTCCCTGTTAATTGCTCTCTTTAACCTACTGCAGTCATGTGCTGCTTAGCCGCACACACCACAGGACTGCTTGGGAAAGGAAAGATTATGGGGAATGCACAAATTCTTAAAGAGAGAGACAGCATAGAGACACATTACAAAGTCTGTTTGAACTGGTGTCATATACAATAATGAGTGGGTAATAATAATAAATACATAGGACTTCAGGAACTCTTCACACAAAGTGCCATGCCAACATCAAGCAATTAATTATATGGCCAGGACCTCTCTCTCACCAACACCCTCTTGACTCCAGTGAAGAGACCAGCCTGTCTTGCTCATTCCCTGTCTTTTCTGCACTGCCCTTGGCAGTGGTTTGTACTTGGAACCTCTCTTCTTCACCCTCCAATTACACTAGCATTCAAGTCAACCTATTCAAAGAGTGAACAGATGCATCCTTAATGCTTTATGGCTGAGCTTCCCTCAGAACTGCCTAAGGGCTTTCATTATTGGAACAATAAACTTAAGTGTCCACCATCCTCCTCCTCCTCATTTCCCCGTTCTGGACCTACATCTTCTGTCAGTTTTGCAGGGAGGCAGTCATCAGTCACCAGTGCAGTGGATCCCCACTGACACAAGGACAGCTGTGCAGTAGTAATCCCTACCCTATTACCAGCCACTTTATACACTTCTCACTTAGCTCCAAGTATGTACTGTTTATGATTCTGAAATTCTGAAATTTGTTCTGGTTTAATAGCTTTACTTGAACATGTGAATGATCTGAACCTCTGAAAGCTGGACTGCTCCAATGGGAAAAGCAGTCAGAAACCCATGGGGTTTTGACATTAGTGATAGTAGTCCAGTAAAACAACACCCTTGTTTAACACTGGAACAGGTTTGTCTTCACCGGATGCCTTCAGCAATGCAATTTTGATGTAATTACAGCAACAACAACTATTGTCATCTAAACAGGCCCCAACTTCAGATACCTCCATTTAAACACATAGTAGCCTTTCTGTATGTAAATTCCCTCGTTGATAGAGGAGGAGGCATTATTATTAACTCTATTAATTATTAATATAACTATTAATATGTGAAAAGCCCTAAAGATTCCAGATGAAAGGTCCTGGATAATTGTAAGGTATTCTCCACATAGCCAAAGGCTCTTAGCAACTATCTGAAATCAAGAAAGATTATGAAATACACATATTTAAAGAGTTTGGGATGGTCAAGTAAAAACATTACCATGAGATAATGGTCTCCCACTGCTACAAAAATTCTGAAGCATTAACCTGCAATAAATATTACAAAGGATTTGAGGCTTTTCTCTTCAAGCAGGGAGGCATTCCCCTTGTCACAAACCACATTTGAGGGATATGACACTGTTGTGCCAAATCATGTTCTGAAATGGAATAATTTCATGCAATCGATGTCCACAAAGCAGAGCAGCAGTGAGTTTCTGGCTATTATAGAATTCCTTTCCATCAGACTGCCTGAAATTCTGTGGAAATGTTGACAGTTTCACATTATGTTTTTCTTGAATATTTCCATCTTGATACAATCCTATGTCTGCTGAGCGTGTATTGCTATGAATTGATTAGACTATAAATAAATGTATGTAGTAAATCCCTTTGTGGGAACACTCTTGAGGTACAGAGATAAGTTATGACTCAAGTGGCCTTTCAGCTCTGTTTTCAGTGATACCAAAAGGTGTCACAGAGTCAATCACACAAAAATTAGATTGAAGGTCCTCTATAGGCAGTGAAGAGACAGGTGTTTCCAAAGGGCCTGGGCTGTCTTCACACACTTTATGCCAGAATCCTGAAGCACCTCATCCAGAACCATGTAGGTCTAGATGCTTAAAGAAAGCTTATCCATTACATGTTCACAACAGGTTGAGATAAATCTAGCACTCAGTCTCCGTGCTGTAATGTATACAGCTGGGCTGTGGCAAAGGAAACTTCGAGGAGATACAAACAGGGTTCCCTTGCAGTCAAGAACACCACCAGGATCTGCTATGACACTTAATTTCCAGATGGCAAAAGCCAGTTGTGAATGAGTACAATCTGTATTAGGTATAAGCCTAGTCTCAAGATTTTCCCACCACTTTCCTACTATAGTGGGCTCAACTTGGCCAATGACTCCTCTCCCACCCAGCTACGTGCTCACTCCCTCACCTCAGCAGGACAGAAGGAGAAATAAGATGGAAAAATTCATGAGTTAAGATACTGACAGCTACTGCCACAGGCAAAATTTATGCAATTTGGGGGAAAATAATTTTTAACTTATTGACACTTAAAATAGGTTTGGGTAGTGAGAAAGAAGGACAAAGTAATAATAATTCTTCCCCCCTTGTCTGTCCTGATTCCCACCCTTGCCCCTTCCCTCCCGGCTCCTCTCCCCCAGGGATGCAGGTCTGGGCTGGGAGCTGAAGTCCAATCAGGGGATTGGATATTCCTCTGTCTCCTGAAAGCTTCATTATCATGCTCAGAAATGTTTCTCATGTTCTGTAACTCAGGAGCGACAAATTCCTACTTGGATCCAAGGTCCCTCAAAGCACAACATGGTCCTTGCGCAGGCAGACTTGGCCAGATAATGTGACACAGAGGATGGAAAGCCCATCGAAATCATTGTCCATCTTGTACTTCAGCTACACCTTAAAAGTGAGGTGGGACAATCCCATACATGGCAACCTCATCTGAGTTGCTGAGGACCTGCTCTGTGTCCTTTCCACAGCACATTTAGGCCATTTTACCTTGCCATCAGCCCACTTCCTGCTTTTACTGCAGGTTATGGAAAAACAGTTTTTAGACTCTGGGAAGGAAATGGTGGCTTTACATAGAGATCAGAACACTCTGGTCAGGGTTTGCACTAATCTTAAAAGTAGGACTTGGAGGCTGCATTCATTCATTTCTGCTTCTCCTACTGGTGGAGCTAATTGATTGCCCACAGCTCTAGCCTAGAAAGCCAGACAGCTGGAACCATCAAGGACTCTTCTACCTAAATGAATTAAGTAAATTAATTAAGCAATCAGACACAAAGGGGTGGATGTGCAGCAATTGCCTATCGTTTGAAATGCAAGGCACAAGTAATTGATTGTGCAGTTATCATACCACACGACATACATGCACATCCCCTGCTCTTGTTTATATCTTTGTAATGTGGGAAAAAATGATTGCAAGACATAGATAATAATTTTTCTTTCCCTGTGTGGTAGCAACATCAATAGCCATTATTCTAAACTTTTCCTTGAAAATATGCTGGGCACTTCAACAGTAAAGTAATTCCTTGCCTAAAGGGCTCACAATCTGTGCTGGATTCTGCCCCAGTGGAATAACACCTAGCTTCATCATTGGGGTTTAACATAGGCAAAGCAGTCAGATAAAAAGCAGAAGTGAAAACAAGATAAGCAGAAAGAGTACTTGATTATTCCCTGCATGCTACTTGCTTTTGGTTTTGGTTTTGTTTTTATTTTTGCAGGCTATGTCTTAAATATATTGATGCTGGCAGGTGAGGAAGCACAGCAAAGCAAAAAGGAGGTGACAATTACGGTTGTGGCAATTTGGCCATTGGGATTTGATGACTGGCATTATTGACAAAGGAGATTACAAGGGTCCCCATGGAAAGAGACAATGGAATTCGCTGAATAAATAAGACATGCCAAGGAAAAGTTATGAGGCTATATATCTTGGTTTACACACAAGAGCATGCAACCCTGTTCTTCTTAGAAGCTTTCCACTAGCTTTATGGAAGCCAGATGGAGACAAGGATATTTGTGCAGAGGTCAAGTTCTTTCTCATATATCATTTTTGTTTAAAAGTGTTTTCTTTCTGAAAAATAGTAGCTTATATTTGGCATACACTGAAATACTGCTTCAATATCTAACTTTATAGAGAAACAGAGACATAAGTAGGGACTGAAATTAGGTAAATTTGTACAGAAAGTCATAATTTCTGAAGGGCAGCAGGCCCTTAGTCATATGCCATATAACTTCATTCTCTTACTTTTATGTTACCTCAGATAAAAATCATTAAGAAAGATTGACCAAACAGCTCTGGCAGAGCACTTTTCTGTGAATGAAATCTTTGGGGTTTAGTTTCTCTTATCCAGATACTATTTCATCTACATCATCATAAGTTTAGCCCTAACGTCTAAAGCCCAGGGTAAAACTAGGGGTAATTTCTGAGACACAAGAGTGTCTTCAACCCCTAAAACTTACAACATAAACAGAAAAGCTAGATAAAAAGTAAGAAAAAAAAGAGTATTGGCATTTTGTATGTATTGGACTCCAAGGCCCAGGCAAAGATATGGATCATGACAAATGGGTCAATCTATGGTAATTGGTTAGGATTGAACACTACTCAGGAGAACTCGTCCACTGATGGTTTGATTCTGTGATCTTAGAGATATTTTCCAACTGTGGCAATTCTATGATTTTAGTCCTACATTTTTCTTTCATCTACCCACTTGCACTCAATGTTTTGACACACAACCATTGTAAATAACAAGGGGAAATGACCTGACCTTTTTGACAGACAGCCTAGATGCAAGTTGGTGTGTGTATAGGAAGGAACAGGACAGTAAGTGTGGGTAGGACAGAATGCATTTGTGCTCTGCAGGCCTTGTCTAGACAGGTGGGATGGGAGAGATTCAATGTGAGCAATTTGATTTTAGATAGGAAACATCCAAGTCCTTATGTGAAGTTTGAGAACTTCAGCTCAAAGACCTCAGAAGCCTGGGGCTTAGATTTGGATATGGATTTCCTTCATTTGCATTTTTTTAAACTCTTTGATATTTGGCCAAACTTAAACAAGAACTCAAGCATCCTTTGCCTTGCTGAGATTTCTTATGTATGTACTTGTGTTCACATATAGGTGTGTGACTTGTTATCTTAGAGATGCAAATGCCTATGGGCATAGGGAGGTCTTTGCCACAGCTGATGGAGTAGCAAGGTTTATCATCCCCCACTGAGAGACAGACTGGAATGAGAATGGAGCTGTGCTTGCTTTCTGTAGTGCAAGAAGGAACTGCTCTGACCTCAGATTAAAACAAAAAGGAAAAACATGTATTTCTTAAGATGAGGAGAGAAACTGAGTTCAGTCCCATTTTGAGGGGTAAAATTATTTCCACTTTGCCAGAAATATCAGAGGTAAATCATTGCAGTGTCCTGTCTCTCATAAATACACACATGCTGATAACACAGGGTGGCCTTCAGCAATTTCAGTCTGCACAGGTGGAACCTTTGTTTTTAGGGTTCAGTTAAAAGTGGAGTAAATATTTGCAAGAGAATATTTTCCAAAGAGGGACACTCTTAAAAGTACATTTACTGGAAAAGAGCTCTGCCATCACCCTCTTTTACACTACAGCCCTGCAAGCCCAGGGCAGGCAGGGACAGAGAAATAAATCAAGTGCTCTGCGCCTGCATGTTCAGCCTTTACAGCAAACCCATGTAAGAGTGGCTCAAACAGGAGAGTGCTGATAAGGTGACCTGACTTCACAGAATTTTGAAGAGCTGTCCTTTGAACTTTGAAAGCCTCATTTGTAAAAGATAAGATTTACGGCCCTAAAAAAAGGCAGGAAAGAGCTTACAAACTGTTGTCACTTGGGGAAGCTTTCCTGATAATTTTCCTTTCCAGTTCCAAGAACAGTATTTTAGAAACACATATGGACAATAACCTTTTTGCTGAGTATATTTGACTTTGATTCCAACCAAATTGACATTTCAGGCTTTACTTAAGTAACTTTGATGTACTTCTAAAGATTAGGTCCTGATAGCAAAAGTACCTCTGCACTTCAGAAGACTTGTCTTTGTTCAGATAGTAAAAAAAAATAATTATTAAAAAAATTATAATAATAATTTAAAAAAATATATATAAACTATCTGCACACTTTTGAAACCAGCTTTGTCATTTGCTAGATACAAGCATTATTACTATTTTGTCAGTATTCATATTTCACTTGCAGGCTCTGTGGAGATCAGTACCTCCTGGGCTAAGTAGTGTTTATTAATGAAACATACTGCAGCATGGAATCACCTGACCTAACCTGAGACATTGATTTGAGAAGTCTAATGTAGGACCAAAGTAATTTGAAGCTTCTCCTATAATCAGTGGGGCACTACCTAGGGTGCATCAAACATCTGTCAGCCATTTGCTCTCTGCCAGTGGTTCCCTGCCTTGCCTATACATAAATAGTTTAGACACCTGAAGAGCTGAAAGACAGGTAAGACACATCCACAGATGATACAAAGAGTATGAAGTACAGAGCTTAAGTGATCTGGCCAAGGCCAGAAAGCAGGAGACTGGTGGAGCTATTGATCATGATATTTGAAAACAGCATCTTAATTATAAAAAATTTACACTTCTGGCAGTCGCCTCAAGATTTTCCCTAATATAAATAAAGACACTAGAACTGTAATATGCTTAAAAAAGAATAAATACTCATTCAAATCTTCTATTTCCTCTGTCGTAAAAATGTTGTAAATTATAGTTTAATACTTGTCACTTTTCCTCTGAAAATTTGCAGGATTATTTTTTATTTCTATAGGTTATCACATATATTTATCACACAAAAGCTAATGTAGCTTGAAGTCTGTTTCTCATCTGCTGTATATAATAGTGTCAGATATACACACAAAGGTGCAAGATTCCAGAAACCAGTCATGCCTCTGAAGTGAAACAGAGACCATGTGGCATAATGCTACCCTAAAACTTGGCAAAAAAAAAAGGCAAAATCTTCAAAATTTCATATTTTTTGTCTTCATTTAGAATTATTTCATTATCATTTACTGAAATTTTGAACTGAAAAATTGTCATGTTGCAAAGAACAGTAAAGTTCCCTTTACTACAATTTGCAGTATATTAACTTCTTTCCTCTGTTGCAGATATGTTGGAACAACTCAGTATTATGAAGTTTTACTCTTGACTTTTTTCTTTTTTCCAAGAAATAAATACACACAAATAAAAGAATGGTTACAGCAGATCTGAGCAAAGGTCTGTCTGATTCAGTATGCAGTCCCTGACAATGTCTATTTTTCATTTAAAAATGCCAGCTAGATTGAACAAGGGAACTGAACATCCAGAGACACAGTTGGCACAAAGAGCCTGTGCACAGCAAATAGACTGAAATATTCATGCACAAAATATGCAACAGTTCCAAAGTTGTAAATGACTACACAGCAAACAGAGTTACAATGATATTAATGAAATAAATTATTTGCTATAAATACTTTGGCTGGTTCCTATGGATGTAATTTCTGCTTCAAGGAAGAGAAAGGAAGTTTATGAATGATATATATACAACAGAATCCAATTCATCATTTGTCAGTAAAAATTTAAAATTGTATTATAATCGTAAGGAGAAGTTCACAAATTAGCAAAAAAAAATTAAAAATTGTTGCATGAATGGTGGAGTACGGAAAGGATTTTGCTAGAACACCCTATCTAGCTTTGGTGTCCACACTTAAGAAAACCATATATGGAGAAAGCATATGGAGGGTAAAGAAAAGAGACAGTAAAGTTACCTGAGAATTACACAAAATAAATTTCTGTGTGGGATTGAAAGAGCTGCGCTTGATTAGCTGCTTCCACAAACAGAAAATAAGCCATGAAAGACCTGAGAGTGGAAAGTTTAACTACTGGAAGACACTCCTAAGGGAAAAATCAGATTATCTCTTTCTTGATTTCTTCTAGTAAATGTCTGCATTAGGGAAAAACAAATTATTTAACTCAGTGCAGAGTTGTGAAATATGGGAAGCCAACCCATATGTTGCAGATATTTGTGATGAAGATAGTATTTGTTTTCTCAGTAAAAATAGTCTAAAGAGGTTTTTCCTCATTGGATAAGAAATTTGGATATCCATCAGTCAGGATGCCTAGAACCCTGACAGAGAGAGGATTTTATGTTGGATGAGACTGTTGCTTTTCTACAGGAGAAGAATTTTTGCAGAATTATGCTCTAGAGGGTTCACTGTCCTGCTGTACTGGAGTTTCTTCTAAACAGGCTTCAGCCATAGGTGAACTTACAGTAAACAGGCAGGTGATCACAGGGAACTTTGTTCTGTGTTGACAGAACACTCCTTGTGCCAGTGACCTAGAGAGCAAAGAACCCCAAAAGCGGCAAAACTGCCAGGTCACTCCGCCTCAGTCCCATTAGAAAAGGCCATGAGCACAAAGACCATTCACATGTCCAGTGATCTGTTTGTCCATGGAAGGCCAAACATAGATTGCCCCAAAAAAACATCATCCTTTAAGAACAAAACCAAAGTCAAATCAGGCTACACCATCCTCCACGTAGCTACTCAGGGATAGCATCCAGCTCCTTAGAAGCTTTGGTGCTTCCACTTTTCAGGGAGCATTTCTACCTGAGAGGACTTGCCTTTCCCATCTCAGGGTGCTTTCAGGACCAGGCTGATAGGGATCTTAGACAGCACTGTTATTCCAAACACACCTGTGGAAACAATGAGAGGGAAGAGGAGAGGAAAGGAGAGGACAGGAGTTTAGGTAACTAACCGAATTAGGAAAAAAGACATGAATTCACCTTCCTGCTCCTATTTACATTCAGATATTTTGTACAAAGAAGAGCATGAGGAACTAAAGCCACTGAAGCTTAATCATGTGCTGAGAATGACCACTAGATAGTGATCTTTAAGAGAGATCTGCAAGGAACTTCATCAGTTTTTCTGGGGATCAGGTGAAAAAATCTCTAGCTTATGAGGTTCTGAGAGTGCTATTCATCAGATCTTTATTCAGATAACTCCTTGCATTTTCACAGCAAAAACTTGGATTAAGTACCTAGAGACTGTAAACACTTCTAGATTCAGAATTCTATTTCCTATTCTATGAGAAACCTCGAAGTACAGATCCCAGTGTCTATTCAAAATAAAGATTTAAAACTTCAAAGTTGTCAATATATGTTGCAGAAAAATAGTATTAGCATGGAAATGTCATGATGCTTTTTTTTAGATTTGTCCTACCATCTGCTTCTGCAATTGCAGCATAGAATAACTTTTTCTGCCTCTGTGATCCCAGCAGATTTCACCTTCATTTGCTTGCCACAGCCATAGGATCAGAAAAAATTCAAGCAGACAGAAGACAGGATCCCACCATATTATGAAATTTCTCACAGAGTTAAATAAGCTAAGGAAATAATTTCACTGGACAAAATTCCTACAACTTTTCTTTCCTAGAGGTAAGTAGTGAGGGCTCCTGAAGCAGCTCCTCAAATGCCAGGACATCCATGGACCATGCACAGTGGATCCTTCTCAGTACTCTGAGAGCTGTTAATGAGATGATCTTCTTGAAATATCTCCAGTTAGGGACCTTTCTCCTCAGTTCAAAAAAGAAGAAAGTACAGAGGATAACTATTAACCTGGTCATTCTTACAGCAAGGACATTGGTTAACTTCAGTAATTTGCTTCCAAAGTGTTGATGATATAGTCAGTGAGGGTACTTTTCATCTTAACGTAACCCTGAACTCCCATATTTCCAGAGTAAGGCATGCAGGTATCTCTTGAAGAATAAACCAAATGAGAGTCAAGTTTAGCTGAGAAGGTTTGGCCTTGATTCTGCAAACTTGAATCCTCCAAAATGAAGAAGTGTTTAGAACTCAATGGGTAATGGTCATTAACACTATTTCCAAAGGAAATAATCCAGTTCCTTACCAGTAACACATCTATATAACAGGCTTCAAGCTTTACGGTTAACAGGTGTAATTAAAGACAACACTGCCTATCTGTGAGGCAGTGCAGTCTACTAGAGACCTGAATTTTATCTGTCCCACCAATCTGCAGTCCTGAATAGGTCATTTCATCCCTCTCGCCATCTTCCTACTCCTTGTTTGTTCAGACTGTGAATGCTATGGCAGGACAGAAGTAAGGCACTTGTTAGAGGTATTCACCCAGAGGTTGCTTTACTGATGGCCATGCACTTTTCTTGGGAATGAGCAAGAAACAGCCTATAAGATGAACAAATTTTTCTGGTAGCAACAGTGTGGCCATTTCGGGATGCTGCAGACACTGCTGTGGGAATGGGAGGGGTACAGGCTTTGAGGCATGGCCTGGAAAGCCACTGGAAGACAAGTGGCCCACCTGGCTTGTGTTCTGTCTTATTCCATGCCTCTTATGTAGACTTCTGTAGTACAAATAGGTGGTAGTTTATGAACAAAAGATCTGACAAATGCTGAACCCTGTAGGAAAAGCCTGTAGCAAATGTTTTTCTCCAGCCTCAGAAGGCTTAAGCTGATTCCTGTGATATTGCATTGCCCAGAAGCACTTGTACCTCCAGTTACATGTGTGTGTTATTCCTAAACTGAATTTGGTATTTAATCAGTCATGTAAATAATATTAACATTGTATCAATACATACACATGAATAAATTTGTGATGAAGGATTATGTTGGAAAGAAGGATTTCCTTGAAGACTGATGCAAATTTCAGAACTGGCCTTTCTAAAAGTAAGTGTTAGAAAGTGCAAAGGGTTAATTTTGCTCCAAGAAACCAGTAGTCCAACATATGTTCAGTGAAACTGATAAGGAAAATGGAATTTCCATTCACAGGAAATCACAGCGTATCAAAAGTAAAAGCATGTTCTTAGTATAGAGGAGATTCAGTTACAAACTCAACAAAAGAAATTAATTAAATAAAAAACTTTCAGTCTGAAACAATATCTTGAAAACACCACCAAAACATATGGAAGAAATAAAAACTTGTCATTTGTAGCAACTGCAGTGTTAATAAATATTTATGTTAAATATAATATCTGGCTACATATAGTTATATGCTTGTTTTAAAAGAAGTAGGTAAACATAATTAAATAAATGTTATAAACTGTGAGTTTAACATAACCACATTGAAGTAAACTGTTTTGGAAATACTGAAGGAAAATATAAAAGTAGAAATTACTCTTTTCACTTGTTTCTCATTTTGCTTTTATCAAAATCAAGAGAGTACCATGATTTTTCTTTTTTTTTTTTTTCTTTTTTTTTTCTTTTTTTTTTTTTCTTTTTTTGAATAGTCAAGTGTTATATTGAAAATATTTTGTTCATCTCTGAACTTGAAAATTTCTTTTTGTGGCTGGCAATTTTTTTCCAAGAAGCATCAGATCCCTTTTCCCTGGCTTCTCTTTAAAGATAAACATTAGCTAATTCTTTTTTGCTATCACTACTGTTGAAAAGGCAAAGGATACTTTTTCCTTCACCAAAATGGATCTTGCAAGACATTATTAACCTGGACAGGAGAATCAAGTCAATACGTATCACTGCAAAGCAAAATCACAAACACATTCTGCTAAGCTGACAGTATTAGCCTGTTTAATCTTTTTCAGTGGTTGTTTGAAAATATCAACAGAAAAGGAGAGGTTAGTCTGGATGTACAGGGAGAAAAACACCTCAAAATCAACCTGTGGCTGTTGAAAGAGATTGTTCTTTGGTTACTTGAAACAGATATTTAACCTCTGTATTTCAAGATTTACACTGTGATAAAAACATACAAAAGCTGTATTTTTCTTTCCTCTCATTAAATTCTCTATGAAAATGTTATATATTCTCACATGAGTATGTGCACATGCTTTATGTCATGCATTTTGAAAACACATGAGTCTATAGCCACACAGAGGATTCAGAGGAGTAGATTCCTCCTACCTCTCTCTTTTTATTTCTCCTCCTGACCATTTTATTACGTTCATAGAAGGAGTAGATGGGGAAAAATTGTTAATAAAAGAACATAAACAGAGCAAGTTCACATTCTTTATAAGCTCAGATGACTTAGTCCGAATTACCAATTATTATTTTAGAAAGAGTGCCACAGAAAAGTTAGGCAGGAGAGGTTTAAATAGTGTTGAGTCTGTCCAGTTGATGTCCTGTGGGATGCTTGGTCTCCTGCCCATGTCTGGGGTGGTGCCTTAGTGCTGTCCAGTCCTGGCCCACAGCACGGGGCCATTGGCTGCCTCTAGTGCAAAGACAGAGTGGCTGCAAAGTGCAAAAGCTGCATAGCCCTGAATGAAGAGATGTAGGCTTGGAAGACATGTAAAATTGCACAAAAAACCCTCATAAGGAAGAAAGGTACAACATTGGCTTTTATGTGAACACCATCAAGCCTCAAATAGCCTTAGAGGAGATCCAATGAATAAACCATAAACTACTGTTAAGTATGATGGAAGAATTGACAGCTCCTTTATTATGAAGGTTGAGTCAGGTCTGGTAATGGAACTGTTCTTTCGACATTACAGAGGCTCAGAATGTTCTAACACTGTTCCTAAACGTGGCAAACATCAATTGTAATGCCCTTCACATGGTCTTATTTCATTATTTTTATTATTAATTAATTTTATTATTAATTTCATTAATAATATTTAACACATGATAAAAAATCTTGGCGCATATAATGGCAGATAGATTAACTAAATAACTCCCATGCCCAGCAGCTTTTAGACCAAGTGGGATTTGTTTGTGGGAGTTGAGCACAGGAGACTATTTTGCCTTCTGCATTATGTGAAGCAATAGAGAAAGACAGATTTAACAGCACAAATGGAGAGAAAAAAAATTTAGCCATGTGCAATGGCTTTCTTCATCACAGCATTTAAAAAATAACTTTGTAAGACAATTTATTGCCTAAATTAAAACTCTTTATACTTCCCATCTAGGTAATCCTTAAAGGGTGTAATTCCTCATCAATTCAGACTGGGAACATGAGGTAAAATTCTCATTTACTCACTGTAGTTCAATTGGATGATCGTTTTTTTTAACAGTGCCCATGTATGGAGTGTGGCATCAAAGAAAAAACAGTGACATGAAGAGTCACAAATGGTTTTGATACCTTTTGGATTTGAATTCCTTGAGAAAACAATGCTTGGATTTTATGAATAAGTAGTTGCAGGAGCAGTCTGGCTGTAAGATGTAAAGTATTAGGGAGTCTGTTTAGCCACATGTGTTAACATCCTTCTGTGCTCCTAGAGTTCTTGGAAAAGCAAAAGGAAAAAATTCAGGGCACAGTGATATTCATTATTACATGTAACCCTGGAATATATGGAATCAAGACTCATGTCTGAGTCTAATAATCCTGTATGATATTGTCACGGTTTAACACTGGCCCGGCAATTAAACTGAGTAACAGATTTATATATTAATCTCTCTCTCCTCACTGATAAAGAAAAGAGAGACAGATATACACAGGGAGACAGCCTTTGTTTCAATGAGTTCAGTTTCTAACTAGAGAACACAGTTGTTCCAAAAGGTGCAGACAATAGAGGGACTCAGTGACCCAAAATTCTAAACTCACCAACATCAAAGCTGAAAGTAAAACCCAGCTCATAAGTCCCAAGACATATCTGCAGTAACACCTAGGTGCACACAGCTTCATGTCCATGTTCTGGACATGTCTGGAGCATCACTACATCATTTCCTAGCTGTCTTCCAAATATGTAGATCTGTCACAATGAGTTTTTACAGGTCTGCATGGTCACTACAAATTGCAATCAAGGATATTGAAATGAGTGGCTGAGACACCTTAGGGTTGTGGTGCCATTCAGAGGGATCTCAACAGGCTGGAGCAATGGGCCAACAGGAACCTCAGGAAGTTTAACAAGGGGAGGTTCATAGTCCCTGCACCAAGAAGGTTTTGCTAAGTTTCATGAAGCAAAAACTTTATTGTAGTGTAAGAGCAAGAAACAAAGGCTCAATCTGAACATAATTAACTCTGGATACAAAGGATGTTTGTCACAGTTTAATTAGGACAATGGTGTTGACAGGTACAGCAACAACTAGCATTTTAGTTACTCCAGCATCTCTCTAAATATACCATGAGCAGGGCAAAGCTGCTGATACAGAGTGATTTGTGGAAAGCATTACATTCCACTCCTGCATCAGCACCCAGCACTGCAAAGACCTTGTGCTCTAGAGGTGTGAGCTGATGTAGTGCCAGGGAAGTGGACAAGGCTTGGTTACACTTGCTGAATACTTAACCCATCCTCTTCCCAGATGCTGAAATATTGTTACAGCCACACACTAGAGTAAGGCCTGTAAAGCAGACACAAAACACAGATCTAGTACAACATGGTAGCCTCAGTCCTGTCATCCTCAAGGTGACACAACTGTCCTAGCTTGCAAAAGCAGTAAGCTTGATAATGACATTCCTTGCTGCAGGTGACACACTTTCTGCACAAGCATGACACTCTACTATCCAAAGCAGAGGAAAACTCCCAGTCTCTATATGAGTTTCTATCCCCTTATCCACAATCTGCACTTAGGCACAACCTTGCCCAGAGTAATGCAGCCAAGAATTCAGTTCACTCAGCCCCCACGGATCAATAGCAGCTGAGGGGGCTCAGTGGTTTTTAGGAATGGAGGATGAACTCCAATAAAGAAACAAACTCAACATAGCAAACATTGGCAGAAGTTGGTGTTTGGTCCATGGCTTAAACAGGGCATGGGAGAAGCAGTTATAGAATCCAGAATTATATAGCTCATCTATTACCCTTTTACAGTCTCCTCAGTCACCCTTAAGATTATCTTATCCAGTTCAGGAGGAAATCAGTTCAAGAGAAACTTTCACTCATCGATTATAAATATTGTTTGTCTGAGACTGTAAACTGTCTGTGATAACAGTAGCTATATTGGTCATTAATCTAGGTATCTGGGAAATACTTCTGAAAAGGAAAAGCTCTTGAGACAGGTAAAGCACAAAATGTTCACTTCAATTACCTGTAAAAGATGGTTTAAATTTTCAAGACTAAGTACTGTTACACAAAGAGTTGAAGACCTGAATTCACATTTATTAATAAGAATGGGAAGAGTAAGATGGAAAATGTATATAATATTTTTGTTTTCAAAGCCCAAAACATCTTACTAAGAAGAGAGCTCATATCAAAGAGAAGGGAAGAAACATCCAGGGAAATATGCTATTATAGAGTTGTTTACCTGAAATGTCAATTAATTCAATTAGATATGTCAGAAAAATGTTTCTTGACTTAGTAAGTGAAAAAGTATGAGGAAGAGGAAGAGCCAAGAGGAAAAGCCCAGTGGAGCTAAGGAGTTTGGACAGAAGTACAACAGGAGGCACCTTCTCCTCAGCTCTTCTTAAGTGACACAGTGGAAGCCTCTGAGATTGAGCTGAAGGGCCAGAAGCAATAGCTGGGAAGAGTAGTCAAGAGGGAATTTCACCTTTATAGTGGGAGTACTGTTTTCTCTTATACTGCAAACTAAGTTTGGTCTTGTCTGTACGAGTCACAAGTACAAGGACAAGAGGGTAATTACAAACCTTTAGTGTGGATTTGCTAAGGGCAGATCATGCCTGTCAGATCTGATTGTCTCCAGTGATGAAGTGTCTTCTTATGTTGATGAGAAGACGGTGGTGGATAAACTATATTTGATGTCACTAAGACTTCTGACACCTCTTCACAGTTATTTGATCTTGAATCTGTTGATTTATGGTCCACTAGGTGTCATGAAAGCTGCCTGGACTCTTGATGTCAATGTCTTGACAACCACCTGTTGGCTGGTAACAGATAGTATCAATTATCTGGATAATAAAACAGGATAAATCCTCAGCAATCTTAAAGGTGCTAGGAAATTAGGAGTGGTTTACACACTGAAAAGTAGAGCTCCACCCAAGTTGAACCTTGATAAACCTGAAGATAGGGCTACCAAAAAAAAAGTATGAACATCAACAAATAAGTGTCATGTTCTTCATTTAGATGGGACAAACTCAAACATCAATACATTGACTGCCTTGGAGAAGCCTGGTGAAAAGGATGAGTAAACACCAGACTGGATATGAGCCAACAGGGATCTCTCCCTGAAAAAAAGGCAGGCCACATACTGGGCAACAATATATCCAGCAGATTAAATTAAAATCCTCCTGTGCACATCTGGAATACTGAGTCTCGATTTGGACACCTTCCACTCCCAAGTTCAAGATACATGTGCAGAAACTGGAACTGACCCAGCACAGAACTACCAGAATGGTCCAGGGGACAGAGGACGTAACATAAAAGAAGTTGAGAGAACTCTCCTTCTGATAAAGAGGAGGCCATGGACTCAATACTCATACCATGCAGCAGTTTGAAAGGTAACAAAGAGGTAACAAAGACAATAGAGCCAAACTCGCTGCAGTATCAGTAGATGGTGTAATGATGGGCAAAGGTCACAAGATGTGGCCGAGGAGTTTCAGATTGGACATCAGGAAAAGCTTTACTAGGAGGGTAGCACTGGAGCAGGTACTCAGAGATCCTGCAAAATCACCCTTGCTTGGGGATTTTCATGACTTGACTAGACAAAGCCACAACTGAGAGCAGATGTTGGCAATAGTCCTGAACAAGAGGAACACTGGTCCAAATTAGCTCCAATCAGTTTCTCTGTGATTCTGTGAAACCCATCATAAACTCAGATTCATTTCATTCTGTAATAATCATAATAAAGAAATCACATTGATTGATGACTTTACATTGCTATTTATAGAAAATAAAATTACCATCTTTGTTTAGCTTTTTTTGTCTGATGATCATTCAAGCTATTTATTTTGCTGCTCCACATACTTCCAGTTCAGTTGATAAGTGTATATGACTATATTTAGCAAAGTCTCTGACTCTATTAACAGCCTCATCCAGCTGACAGGGTTATCATTCACATGAGGCAGCACATCGTGCTCCTGGTGACTCACTGTCAGTGAAGAGGTTTCTTACCAAAATACTTCTGCCATTTCATATGGTTACTAGATGAGCCTTCATCTCTTCTCATAAACTGTCACACTTGGCTATTGTTTTCATATGTACTACAAGTTTGAACAGAAATCTCATTAGCAGGAAGCAAAATAGTCTATGAAAATGTAAAGTGGGAGCAGATGTAGGAAGGCAAAAAAGCAAAACCACGCATATGGATATCTGCTGGTATTTCCTGATGTTTGCTGATTCCCAACAAAGAGTTCCCTCTCCACAAGGCCACATAACCACTGACGATGCTGATGTGAAGTAACTGCTGTACTCTCCTGAGATGGCTTTCCCTCAGCAGAGGATGCATTTTTATGCAAAGTTTGTAACAAACATAAAACATTTTGGGATTCTCTGAGAGGAAAAAATGAAATGTATTATAAAGTTGGAGGAACTGACTTAAGTGCTAAGGCACTTATTATGACCTGATTCAGATTTAAAGAATCTCTCCAACAAAGGAGGCTCTTCTGCCAGTGAAGCACAATTTGAGACTCACAGCTTGTATACAGAGGGAAAATTACCAGCCTAATTATGCCAGTATAATTATACCAGCTTAGCTATGCCAGTAGAATTCTCTCTCTACGGACACTGCTCTCACAATACAAAAATACTTCTTTTCTATGGAGATCATCTCAACATTATTTAAATCAGGACATTTATCTTAAGATAAGGAGGGCATGAGAAGTTTAATTGTCAGGATGTACTGGGACAACCATACCAGTACAGTTAGCTATTTTGACATAAGCAGCTTTCAGTTGTTCTTTCACAGGAGTATGAGATTGTGTCTTTTTGATGAAAGGTCTGGATTTAAGTGTTTTCATATTGCTTCATTTACTGAAGTCAGAATAAATAATTATACAAGAACATCAGCTCAGTAATAGGATCTGATAAGCGTATATCTCTGCTCAGCAAATTGCTGTGCTTGCCTCATTAGGATTAACCACCCTGCAGACAAAGAAACCAAGACATAGCTTCTAAGGATGCAGTGCCAGATGGAAGTTCCTGCTCAGAAAGTGTCTCAGGAGATGTCTTGGCATCTGTTATTGAAGAATATTGTGGGTAAAACCTTAAGAACCAGCCCTAAAAAGGGGCAAACAGATGCCTGACTTGAGCTGGTGAAGCTTTTGTGAGACTCTCACAAAGAAATTCTAAAGTCCAGATTTTTTTAGCTGAGCTGTTGCATTTCAAATGTATGCATTATACAGCTCTATAGCCTGATGAAAATCTTATTTTCCTGGATCTTCATGAGAATCTTTCTGTGAAAGCTTTGTTGGCTCAACTCTGCCGGGTGGTTAGTCACAGCGGCTCACAGCTCTTGAAGATCAGTCATGTTAAGAATTTTATTTGGAACTGAGAATCACTCCTGCAACCTGTGAAAGAAATACACAGGAAGGACAGTGTACCACCAGGCCTCCCACCATCACTTCTACAGAAAACACTCCAATACAATCCTGAAGGTCTCATAACACCCACCATTCCCCGATTTCTGCCCTAATCTATCATAGAATTTTGTGCAGGAATTTCTGAGAAATGCCAATTCCATTTGCCGTCTCTGGGTACCTCTGTAGTTCTGGCTGCTCTGATTAGTGCACACACAGTTCTGGACTTAAGCCAAGGTCTAGAGTGCACCAGAGCAAAGGGTTAGGGTTACACCTTCTCCTCAGCTCTTCTCAAGTGCCAGTGAGGGCTCCAAGCCTGGGCTACAGCAGGACTACCATCCAGCAAAGCATCAGGGAAAGGAGCAGCCCATGGGGCTGAGCATATTTAAATTCACTTGTAGGTTAACCCTTTGTGTCAGACTCAACCACTGAGAAATGGAAGAATGAAAAACAAGGCACTGAATGTGCTATGAAACCCAATTCCAACCCTTGTTAAATAGTATTGTTGGTCTCCAAAGAGTTCAAATGATGTACCTGGATGGTTAAGGAGGAAATGCTTATTTTTACTCCTCTAAGAAAACAGTATCACACTTTCTACAGTATTATCACTGTAGGGACTGACCCAAAGAAGTGAACCATTGGCTTACCAGAAGATGACCCAGAAGGGCATCCCAACTCTCAAGACATGCTAAATTCCTCATCAGATGAGGCATCCCTACTGCCTTTTGGAATTTGTGATCCAAAATCCTCAACTCAGGATTGCTTGGCCACTAGATGTCCCTGCCTACTACAGGGCAAAGCAGAGAAGATGAACTTGGGGCCAAATCCAAGGAAAGATGAGAGTAAGCAGCATGGAAGCCTCCCTGTTTGTTTGTCAGATCCCTCTGCCTAGGTGATGTAGCAATGAAATAATTTCTACTTGCTGACAGAGTGTGTATTTGTGAACATACCTTAAGGAACATTCTCCTTGCATGCCCTGGCTTGAATTATTGAGTTGGGACTGGGGAACATCCACAGAAAAATTTGGAAGAAAAATCCTGTCCTCTTAAATCTCTGAAGAAGCAAATCTGCACTCCAGTTTCTTTGAAAGAAGCTTTTCTAAACTAACCATCTTCATCAAACAGAGTGGAAGGAAAGTCTACAGCAAAGGTCTATATCTATTCTTTCCACTGGATAGGCCATAAAAGGACAGCAAGTGTTCCCTTAGATCCTGTCCATGTGTTCGTTTTCTCATGCTTACTCGTATACACTGTTATGTTCTAACAACATTGTTGTGTTCAGGACTTGCATTTAGCTCATCAGCACTTTGGGGCATGTGAGGTCAAGAGCTATAAAAATAGGTTGTGCAAATCTGATGGGGTCTGCAACAAATGCCAGCCTGTGACCTGAGTGAAGAGGTAGAAATCAATAGATGAGGAATGTGTTTGAGTGGCTGCAAGAATCTTTTATCTTTTGCCAGATAAACAACCTCTTTGACTTGTGAGAGCAAGGCTTTTACCACCACACAAGTGCTGGGGACCCTGCACACAAACCTAGGGGGAAAATACAAGCCTTTTTTTTTTTTTTCTTTTAATTTCTTTTCTTTTTTTCTTGTTTTTTTTTCCCCTCACCTGGAACACAACAATTGTACTCTGAACCCAGTTCCACAAGTTGTTGACACCAGAGCTAGGCTGGAAACTGCTAATCCAGGGACTGAACAGCTACACTACCCAGACACAACTGTATATGTCAGTTTGGAAATGCCCTTTTAAAGGACTTAATTTTTAGAAGACAAGAGCAAGATAGATGTGTCAAACTGGGCACCCATGGAAGAAAAGTTACATCAATCACAGTTTTGACAAATTCAGCCAGAGATCTCATTCCCATTTTATGTTTCTAATCCCAGCTTGCTTGTAGCCACACAAAGCACATTATAGGCCTGATCTGAAAAAAAATGTTGCATTTTATTTGCAAACAGAAGATCTTTGATGGTATTAGGACCACCACACTACTTCATAGAAAGCTTTATATGTGTCAGTGAGGGGCTTAATATGTCAAATAGAAATCTGGTACTTTAAAGGAGATTTCTAATAGCATATCTGATTACTCAACACTGACTCAGCTTGATAATGTGAAGTCAATGAGAGAAGTTGCCAGCATTCCTTTGTGTTATAATCACTAATGAGCAACTGCCAGTGTTCCCACACTTTCAACTTTTGCAAAATTGTTGCTCTTTGCCCTTTACCACATCTGTGTTTGCATAACCAAGTGGTGTACAGCTTGTCAGCACCTCTTTATGCCTTAACCTTCCTCCCTCCAGGGTTTTGTTTCTGTGTCATCAGAACAAATCCACTTCTGAGGATTAGAACCTCCTTTTCCACAGTATACAAAAAGGATCAATAATTGCCAAATTAATTCTCAAGCATGATCTTTGAAGGAATGAAAAAGGCCTGTACAATCAAAGCCAATTTTAGGAGAAACAACTCAGTGAATTGCCTCACACCATGGACTGTGGGGCTTCCTTTCTGGTTATGCTGAGTGTCAAGTAAAGCCATTCAGTATATAGGCAAGCAGGAAGATGACACCAGTGTTTTAACCTCTAGCTAGGGTCACTGCAAGTCCAACACCTGCTCCATCACCCCCACTAACACATGTGTTACAGTGCCCGAGGGCTCAAGTCACAGGGTGTAGAAACATGCCACCACTGCTAGCAGGAGAATTTTGGCCATATATTTTGCTGGTGGAATTTGGGTGCCTAGGGCCTTGTTCAGTTCTTTGTGCCTGAGTCCCTGTACTCTCCCTATGGCATCTGTCAGCAGCTCCCTGTTCTGTGCCTTGTTTATATCCACTGAGTCACATCTCACCAAGTAGGTGCAAATCATAGAATCATAGAATCATAGAATCATAGAATAGGCTGGGTTGGAAGGGACCTCAGAGATCATCGAGTCCAACCCTTGATCAATTACCATCACAGTCACTAGACCACGGCACTGAGTGCCATATCGAGTCTCTTTTTAAATATCCCCAGGGACGAAGAGTCCACCACCTCCCCAGGCAGTCCGTTCCAATGTCTGATCACCCTTTCTGTGAAAAAATTCTTTCTAATATCCAGTCTGAACTTACCCCGGCACAATTTAAGACCATGCCCTCTTGTCTTACTGAGAGTTGCCTGGGAAAAGAGACCAACCCCCGCCTGGCTCCATCCTCCTTTCAGGTAGTTGTAGAGGGCAATGAGGTCTCCCCTGAGCCTCCTCTTCTCCAGGCTGAACAGCCCCAGCTCCCTCAGCCTCTCCTCGTAGGATCTGTGTTCGAGTCCCTTCACCAGCTTGGTTGCCCTCCTCTGGACCTGTTCGAGGACCTCAATATCCTTCTTGAACTGAGGGGCCCAGAACTGAACACAGTACTCGAGGTGTGGCCTCACCAGGGCTGAGTACAGGGGCAGAATCACCTCCTTGGACCTGCTGGTGACACTGTTTCTGATACAGGCCAGGATGCCATTGGCCTTCTTGGCCACCTGGGCACACTGCTGGCTCATGTTCAGCTTCCTGTCAATCCAGACTCCCAGGTCCCTTTCTGCCTGGCTGCTCTCCAACCACTCTGTCCCCAGTCTGTAGCGCTGCATGGGGTTGCTGTGGCCAAAGTGCAGGACCCGGCACTTGGCCTTGTTGAAGCTCATCCCATTGGAGTCAGCCCATCTCTCCAGTCTGTCTAGGTCTCTCTGCAGAATCCTCCTGCCTTCCAGCTGATCAACACTTCTCCCCAGCTTGGTGTCATCAGCAAACTTGCTGATGATGGACTCAATCCCCTCATCCAAGTCATCGATGAAGATATTGAACAGGACTGGGCCCAGCACTGATCCCTGGGGGACTCCGCTCGTGACCGGCCGCCAACCGGACGCAGCCCCATTCAGCACCACTCTCTGGGCCCGACCCTCCAGCCAATTCTTAACCCAGTGCAGAGTAGGCTTGTCCAAGCTGTGGGCAGCCAGCTAAATGAATTTAGGCTGTCTGTGAAAACAATCTCTATGTCCAAAGTGATGAACTGGTCTGGTATTCAGGACTGTACGATATTGGAGGTAGACAAAAAAATTGTTCACCTTCTTGTGCCTAGAATTCCTGAGGTGCTTCAACCTTTTCTTCTATGAGTGCTCAGGAACAGCCAGGTCTGCTCTAATAGGTGTCTAAATTGTTGCAGCTCAGAGGCAGACAATGAGGCTCTGACATACTACCTCAGAGAGGCCAGATTCATTAGATGTGCTTATTATTATGCCTAATACTGACATCATCAAAACAACACTCACTTTTCTGTCTCCTGCATACATCAGGACATTTAAAGACCAAACTCCACTGCCTGTCCAGACATATACCTTTGCCTACTGTTTCCCAGAAGTCAGCCAGATGTCCACTCAGTTCCTTTCAGAAATTAATCACATCTGTAAATGTTCAGTAAATTCACTGTATTTGCAACAAAGAGCAATTAATAAGTTCCTCTGTTGAGCACTTAAATTGTCCCCTGCCTGTGAGGGGATCCTAGGTGTCCAGTTTAGTTGACATGAATCACCCCGGTGAATCAGGTACTTGCTAACTTTATCATATTTAAATTTGATTCCTAGGATAAAGCACTTTGGTCATGGATTTTATTTCTTATTCAACTTGCAGCAGCTTGTTCAAGCACTGGAAGTTCTGCATTCAGACCTTGGTAGGTAAATATGTGAAAGTTGGGATGATTTCCTTCAACCTCAGTCTCTGCTGTCTTTTTAGGAAAACTTTTCTTGACAGATCAACTACAGCTACTACTCAGCAGTACTACCTGCTTCAACAGCAACCTGACATTTTCTGGACTTGATTTCTAAATGCAATCCTACCTCCTCTCTAAATTTCCTTTTTTGATGTTACACAGAATATTTGCATAAATTGAGGAATTAAGCTAAATAATTCTCTTACCACTTCAAAGTTACTGACCTCCATGAAGCTGGATTGTTGTAAATGAGGAGAAATCTAACACAATAGGGTAGTTCAATGTAAATACAATCACTGTCCAACACCACTAGAAGCCAACTAGATGCAGTTGTATCTGACCAAGTTCAAGGTAGCTTGGATTCAACACCATGCCAACACTGTCAAGCAACTTCTTGATCACAGCTGATTCATGCCCTGCTATCTAGAAGCATATCCAGAACTTGCTTTTATCTGTCTATGACAGACACTACTAGATACTTCCTAAAGGTGGAGTTTAGACAAGATTTTAATACAAGGGAATCCACAGTACATTTCTTACACTTGTGCATCCAAGATTCTGGGAAAACTACTTACTATTTGAGCTGTGCTATTGCAGAAGTCAGGAACAAGTAGCCAAATTAAATGCTGGAAATAGTGACAAATCTAAAATGTGAGTTTTGTTCTGTATATCAGGCGAACTGCTCTGTGCAGTCATCAAGAGAATAGGCAGGTGTCTGAAGCACTTTTGTTTCTCCACATTCCTGAAAACAAGTCATCCTGGTTGATGTCTCAAGGTTGTCACATAAGCAATGTCTTGGGTTTTGAAACAGAGGAAGACAGTTGCACTTTCTGTCATTTTGGTAAAAGCCCAGGTCACTGTTCTGTATGTAAGAAGTAGGATATGGGCTGAGTGCTGAATACTTCAGGTGTATTTCCTAGAAGAAGGTAAATTAAATATTAAATCCCTTCAGCCATCCAACAATGACATCATGTCACATGACTGTACTATTTTGGTATAGAGCATTCATTTGTGCCCCCAGTGATTGACCATTAATTCTGATCTGTGAGCATATTTCAGATTGATCTTAATTAGACTGATTCATACTATATTAATGTTCAACTCATCAGTGCATTTTAGTATGCATAATAATAGTAATAATTGATCTGGAGTTAGACTTGAAATAGATCTGAGTTTATGATACAGACTGCATGGTAGGAGACCAAATGTGAACACTTTGACCAAATAAACAAGCCCCAATCAACATGAAAATCTATATTTTGAAAACACATGTTCATCCATAGTAACTCTGGGGGTAGAAGCGTTACTGATTCACATCCCGATGCTTCTGCATTTATTTTCAATTAAATTGAGATTACAACTTCTGTAAATGAGCAAATAGATCAAGCCTACAAAGTTGTTTGGTTTTGTTTTTGTTTTTTTTAATCACAGTAGACATTGTGGACTCCAAAATCTTCTCCTGAACTGTATGTTTGGAAACCCAGTACTGTGGTCAGTTTAGCTGCACTGCTTACTTGCATCTGAGATCTCTTGGATTGATCTCTGTCAGAGGCATTTTTGGTCAGTAATTATTCACTGCAGTTATGGATCATATAAGAGTCTGGCTCTTAACAACACTGGATATTTGTGTTTGACTATGTTCAAAATTTAAAAAAAAACAACCAACCAAACAAAACTTATTTCATGACAGTTAATAGATGTCACACGCAGATGTTACCTGTTGTTTTGATGTTAGTTTAATGTCTGTTTCCAACAAATAGTTTAACAAAAAATAAATTATTTTACTTTTCTATAGCTTCTTTGTATTCTACCAGGTTTCTTATATCCTGTTAGCTTAGGATGTGGTCTTGATGTGCCATAGTATGATATAATTCACTGTGACACTATCAAATGTGATACAGTAAGTATGAATCTGAGGAAAGGAGAGCTCACACTATGACGACATGTAATTATTTCAGATAGCAAGCTGCTGGAGGCAAAGTCTTACATACTTTCATTAGCCATGAGCATGCATATCCTACGTGTCATCCACTGCTCAGTCAATGAGGCTTTCTTGAGAGAAGACATGCAGTCTAGTGTCTGGAAGAGTGGACTAGGCTTGGTTTTGACTTCTTTAGTGAGTGACCTCATGCAACCCTTTTGTTTTCACTGTGGTAGCTGAAATAGTGACAGAGAATTACTAAGCCATCCTTTCAGAGAGCATTAGAGGGATTGACTCATTGATATCTGTATTGCCTGTAAGGTTTTAGAAGATAAGTTATTTAAGGAACACACAAACATAATAACAGCAGGGATGTCAGGGAGAAGCAATAGTAGGACTGCTCTACAAGGAAGGATGAGGTAGAAGCTGAGGGTGACCTTGGCACAAGTTGTGCTCTCACTCAGAACATCTACACATAACAGGCAGAGCCACGTGCTGCTAACCTGGTGTATTAATAGTCCTACACAAGGCAAAGAACAAACCAGGTTCAGAGTCTAACCAGCAGTGAAGTCAAGAGGAAAAAGGCAATACAGCTGCAAGGTATGTCCAGTGTCTATCTAGGTACACCTATCATGCAGTTCTGATAACTATTGGAGGCCCACACCATAACTTAAATAGAGCTCTGGGCTCAGTAGGCAGGGGTGAAGGGTGGAAGTCCAAGGTGAAGCTGAGTCTTTTAGTCTAATTAGGACCCTAGCAGAGACCTGCTGGGTCATCAAAAAAGAACCCTGCTATCACAATGTGCCACACTCAGAAATTTTTCTCTGTAAACTCCAGCTTGAAATGACAAAGGTTTTTCCCTTGTTGTTTGTAGTGAGAAAGTTATATCCTAAAGTCTTGAAATTAGGGACCTCCTTTGTCAAGATGAATTTCTACCTGTTGTCAGCTGATGGTCATTCATTCTCATGACAAAATTTACCTTTAGTTGAAATGTCCTCTCTGAACTTTTTGTTGTTTCCACTACTAGTTTGTTTTGTGTTTTGTTAAATTGAGAACAATGGTATCAGTACTTTTTTATCACTAGTCAAAATATCTTATCTGTTATATGGTATTTGCTCCTTTACAGCCACATTGCAGCAGTGATACCTAATTAGCCTGTGACTGACTAGTGCACACTCCTCTGTTTTCTGTCATTTCCAGTACATGAGACCACAGTTTATAGTGGAAATTCTTGTGATTATTCTCTAAGCATATGACCTTGCACCTCATATAGTTAAACACATCCATTTCTATTAGCTCACTCATCAAAATTCTTCATTGACTCCCATATTCTGATCCTCTGCTATATTGATGATGTCTCTCAGCTTTGTGTCAACAGCTAATTTCCCTTGCACACTCTTCCTGTTTATGTAAAAGCCACTAATGAAAAAGTTGGCAGCGCGTTTCAAGAGCAATCCCTGATGCTTTGTATTAGCACTGTCTTCTCATAAAGTCACTTGATAAATTCACAGAAGAATTCAGGTTGGAAGAAACTTCTGGAGGTCCATTAGTCTCTTGTTCAAAGCAGCACTAATATCAAAGTCGGACCAGGTTGCTCGGCCCATTAAATCCCTTTTCAGCATGTCGACCATTGTTTTTATCTTAGCATAATTTCTTGTGTATCCTGAGACTTAAAATTCTTTTTTGTAATCTTTTCTATATTAAAAATAGTTCTTATTTGGCACAATATTTAGATGTTTTCTGAAGTCCAACAATCATTATTCTGTGCCACTTCATTCCTCTGGAAGAGAAATATTTTTATTTACTTTTATTTCTGCTGTTCATGCTGAATACCTAAAATGAGACCTTGGAATGTTAAATGGTACGGAGGTTTCTTTTGTATTCCTATTTTCTCTAGGGAGTACTAGAATTCTTGAAATGAAAAGGATTGGCCTTTGTGATCTCAGACTACTACAGCATCTTCTGTCAATCAAATCATATGACCTTTAATTCATATTCCTATCTTAATTATTATTCCCCCTCCTTCCTGCAAATGCTGCAGTCATGCCATCTGTTTTTCCTTAAATGAAACTTCCTATTGCTGGAGACCAGCTTTTCCATTTTTGAGATTCTTTGTAGGTCATCTGGAACCTACTAGGAACTTAACACCCACATGCGACAGTCTTATCCAAATACACCATTTCTCAGTCTTCCCTGAAGTTTTTTGATATTTTGTCAGGATATCATACACCTATTTCAGCAGTATGGGGTCATTTGGGAGAAAATATCCATGCTCAAAAAATAAAAGGAAAAAAGAGCCTTTCTAACCACCATTATCAGACAAAATCAGTGGATAATGAGGTTTCTACTTTGGACTCTGCTTCCTGCTGACCAATGAAACGTTTGCTATTGCATCAGGCCAGTTCTTCCACTAGTGAAAACCACAACAGCTAGATTAAGTTTATGCTTATAAGAAGCCAGCAAAAGGTGCCACTAAATGTGGGCCAAACTGTAACTGCTGTGCACAGCAAGTGAGTGTTCAGACAGCCTGAAAGAAACACGGTGAACCAGAAGACTTTCATCTCTTATTTTACTGATGGAACTGAATGTAGAATAGATCAGTGATGATCAAAGTCATATGCAAGTGCCTAATAGCAAAGTGGGGAAAACTGAACTGCTCTCTGCAACTTGAAGTTGCAAGGGCAAAGTGACAGAATCTGGTCAGATTCAATCGGTCTTGGTGACATCAGGAGTAGGAGTTTTTAAGGGAAGGATCATAAATAATGTGTTAAGTAGGAATAATAAAGTATATTAAATCGTATGGAAACATGGCTTTCTCCTCTTAGATCTATATCCCAAATTTTTAAAAGATGTGGATTTGAACTTGACAACAAATGCAGATTTTATAGATCATTCCTGAAACTCATATTTGCCAGTGTTATTCCTATTGGTACTGGTGTTTTGCTTTTGGGGGTCTTATGCCAAATCTTTAGATTTCCATTTTTCGAACAGCTGCACAGTGGATCACAATCTTTTGGAGTCTCCAGAGTCAGCAGAGATTGTTAATGCCCAGATCCCACTGCAGTATAAATTTAGAAAGAGCTGAGAACCAAGAGAAACAGGAATTTTGACTCTGTCATAGGGCTGGGGCAGAACAGAAATATCTCCCAGCATAAAGGTAGGAAGTAAGCTCGTCCCTACTTGCTAAATTGTCTGCTTGCTTAATGCCAAAAACAGGGAGGCAGGCAAGCTCTATAACAATGGTAGTAAGCAATATGGAAAAACTACTACAAATACTATAAGAACTAATGCAAATTGGATACAATCACAGATGTGGAAGTAATGGGCTGTTTGGTCAGAAAATATTTTTGCCTAAATAGTGAGCACACTGGAAAAATAACTTAATGTTTTCAACAGATAGAGCTAGTACACAGCTAGAGACACACGTGCACAAGCAGGCACAAACCAGGATCTATAAATCCATTTATCCATCAGACAGGAGTGAAAGATTATTTGAACACTAGGGCTTAGGGTAAGCAAACAGGTGCAACATCAAACTATGTCAGATATTTCTTCAATTGATATTTTGTTCTAAATCAAAGCACACTGCCAACTAATAAGGCAAATACAATATAGTTCAGTGAGGAAGAAGTAAGTTGAATCAACTGTTCATTTCCTTTCCCAGTGTCAGAAGCAGGAACTCTGTGAGTTCCTTGAACTCGGCATTCTCTTTTCTTTCAGCTTTATATACTTGCCTTCACAACCTCCTGCTATGTTTCATTTTTTTCCCCCGCATACTGCAGGCAATAACTGTGAAACTCTTTAATTTAACAATATGTTCTTTGTCCTGCAACTGTTCCTGTTTTGCAACCACATAGATTATATGTATGGGCCTGTAGGAATAGTCAAACGGTTAATAAGGGTAGGGTTTGGCATGCTTTCACCATGTACAAATTCTACAATCAAGTCCTGACAAGAAAGCTCTGTATCTCCTGTGGTTCCCGGTCCTGACTAAAATATGCAAAATATCACTACTGGGAATGATACTTATTTCCCAGAAAGCCGTAATACCAGTTTTTTCTTATCAATGCATCATTGAAAGGTGTTTTGTTTACAGTTTATACCATTTATTTTCCCAGGCATATTAGGTTTTCAAAAGAGAACTGTGGTTCATTCTGCCTGTCAAATGTACAGAGGTACTACTTTAAATTGCACCCTGAGTGCAGTATGAATGAAATAACTAAAGAGGGACCTGTACTGAATAACTGTATTAATATTTGAGGTTATATGTCCATATGCATGATTTCTTGGATCTTCTCTTTCCACCATAGGCCCCTCTTCTTGTGCGTCATCTGCGTCCTTCCAGAAGGCAGAAATGCACTGTGCAAAAGGAACTACAGCACAGAGGTGCTACAGCCAGGATGAGAAGAGCAAGGGTTTACTCTGCAAAGCAACTGTACAGACTCAGATTGATCTACCAGTGAGACAGGGACGAGAGTGAAATTCAGCATGTTCCTCTAGAGGTAAATCAAGAGCAGCAAGAATGCAAGTAGGAGAACACAGTAAACAAAAACCACTTTATTTGTATTTGATAAAGTAAACAGTCATGAGTGTAAACATGTTCAGATCCCAGATTTGGAAGGTAAGGAAATAATATCTTTGCATAATCCTTTTTTAGACTAAAAAAACGTATTTCGAACCCTTCATGTTGTCTTGGGCCACATGAACCTGAAGACTTAGTGAAGCAGAATCTGAAGACAGAATTCAAATGTGAATTTTCTTCTCTTTAAAAATTGCCTTTTAGACATGGAACCTCAAAAAGCTTGGAATTCTTGCTCTGACCTCAAAAGACTTTTAAAAAAATGGTTACCTACTTAAACCACTGGAATGCACAGGAGCAAGTCATCTCATGAGGCTCACAGTCAGCTCAAAACCAGAAGGTAAGAAAAACCAGTCCAACAATTTAGACCTCTACAAGACAGATTTAACTTGTAAAGAAATGTAAGAAATCTATTGTTTGCTTATATTCTTTTACTCCTATCTTGACTGTCAACCCAGTTCTAATTTGAGAACCACTCACATCTTCTCTCAAGGTCCATCCAATCTGCTAACCAAGGTGAGATGTGGTCTTTTAAAGGGCGAAAGTGCCCTCCTATGATAAAGCAGCCTCTAATCCTTGGAAGAACACTTCAACTGATTTTCTCCATTAGCTTTCGTTTAACTTTACCTTCATTGCAGCTCATTAAATTTCCTGACCAATTTTTCATGTACACGCAACCATCCACCCTGAAAATCATAAGCCCCAAAGAAACACAGAATAATTCACTCTTTGTTCTGCTTTTAAAATATTTATCTAAAACAAACACTCCAGGGAGAAGCAGTGAGAAATGAGTCTAGAGAAAACAGAAAAAAACTAACACAAGGGTTAAAATAGGTGGGAACAAAAAAGAGACACCTCACCACACAACTCATAAACCACCAGAAATGATTGTGCAATGCTGGTCTGCCCTCCAGCCAAGGAGAAGCAGCAAAGCTCTCTTCTTTATAGCATCAATGGGAGAGCCAAGCTCTCCCCCTTTCCTTTTGCTCTAGGGACAAGTCCTGCTCACCATAAAAGTTTTCTCCAGAAGCTCACCAAGTCAGCACGGCATTGGCAATTTTGCTGTAGGAGGGAGGAAGAGGACCATTCAGGGTATGTTGTATGTTGTATGCTGTATTCAATAGGTTCTCTGCCCTCAGAAAAACAAAAGGGTGGACAGGAATAGCCAGCTCACCTCTCTCTGATTTGAGTGTCTGGTATGGGACTTGCGCAGATGCCATGTAGCTCCTGAATTCTTGCCATCTGTGGGGAGAGCAAGTCTCCACCCCTGTGCTAAGCCCTTTTCCCTTTGGGCTTGGCAAAAGACATGTATTTCTCTCAAAATGAGTCTCAGAACTTGGAAAAGCATCATCTCTGTTCAGCGCTGTATCTCCCAATTTCCCTACCTCTGCTGCCTAATTAAACCTGTTTTACTCCTATGCCCAAAGTAGTCTAGGGTCATTAAGCCAGAGCTAGCTGCTGTTCTTGCCAAAAATGCATGCATACATCTTCTTCCTTCTCTTTCTTTAGATTCCTTCATGCCAGGGGACACAGACGGTAGCAGAAAGTTACACCTCCTGACTAATACAGTGTTTTAATCAGTATGGACTATTGTTCTGGCTCAGTGGTGTTTAAAGAGTTAGCTATCCTCTTACCAGGCCTTATTTTCCTCTGGATAGATCTGTTAAACAGATGAGTATATTTGCCCAGAGCACCACAAAAGACAGGTAGATATTTTTACTCTTCTGTTCTTTAAAAACTCCCAGCCATCTCTGGAGATGAGTGGTCCCTGCAGAACTGCTCCTTACCCTGTTGTGCAGGAAGATTGTAAGCTAGGGCACAATCATCCATGGTTCATTTAAAAGAAACATATCAAGAGTATTTGTACACATTTACTTCAGTCACTCCGAGGTCCCAGTCACAGGAGTCATGCAGACACTGCCCTTAGTGACTTCCTCTAGAAAGAAAATCAAAAGGACCAAACTAAATTACAAGCATAAACAGTAGCTGCTTAAGTGCTTATATCATTTGTCTGTCTTCCAAGTTCTTAGACTTAATATTCCTGACAGTTAGGAATATTGTTACCTGCAAAGTGCCATGGACATTTATGGTGCTATATAAGTGCATATTATTAGTTAATAAATACAATACTAACTGCCTGTATTTTTAACACTTTCATGAGCAGCCACATGAACAGCAGCACAAAACACGTTTTTTTTAAGCTCACAATACAATCAGCAACAACAGCAGACAACAACAAAAGCCCTCTTTTGGGACTATGACAGTCTGGGGGATAGCATTCCTACTCCCCACATCTCTCCCTATTCTTCACCCCTTCAACCAGTAGGCTTTGAGCCACTGCTGCTTTTGGTGGTCAAAAGCTGAGCCCGACTTGAAGGTCACATTAGCCTGGATGTCAGGTGTACTCAGCCCCAGAATCTGACTCAGGACTAGCACTGGTAGTTTATCCCTGAAGCAAGTTATGATCAATGGCATATGCGGTGATCAGAAACCCTTTCAAGCAAACTATTGATTATTTAGTACCAGAAACAAAGCATTTAGATACAAAAACTAGTTTGGTTGGACTCACTGATTTCAAAAGTCTTTTCCAACCCAAATGATTCAATGATTCTATGACAAAGAGCTTCAGAGCAACTAGCAGGCTACATGTGTCTATCTTATTTACAAATCTTTCTGTCCCTAGGTGTACTAAAACGTAGACATCGCATCTCTAGAGACCTGGTCTTCATCCAACTAATATTCCTCACTGGAGCCCATCTTCCAAGAGAGTGTTTAGTTTGAGTCATATAGTTACACTCCTGTCCTTAGTATTCACAGCCAAGCACTTCAGTCTGCAGGCATATCAGTGATAGTCAGCAATCCATTGCATTGATGGGTTAAAGCATTAATGGAATTTGATCCTGCCTGGTGGAGTCAATGGTGAAATGCCACATTCATGTGAATGTGTTATTGACCGGCTACAGATATGCAGTCTGAAAAATATTGCACACATCTACAGAGCACAAATTCATCTGCTAGATTTCAGACTCCCTACTTTTCCTACCACTCACCTTCACTTGAGCTGAACTGAGCAACTTAGTTCTCCCACTGCCTCTGTATCTTGATCTGTTTTATAAACTGACTAGCAACAAAACATCTACCAAATTCTCACCGCATACAAGGCCTAGATAAGAGATCCTACACTAGGCAGGACAATGAGAAAGGTCATGGTGTGAAGTCTTCTTTGCATACAGAGGTTCCAAATTATATATCTTATCTAAGTGACCCCTCTTTGCCTGGAGGCACATAAATACAGGTCCCTTCTGAGTACTGACTTCCCATTTTTCCAGACTACTCATCCTTCTCCCACCATGTCTTTCCTTACCAACATACAGACAATCCAGTCCCTCACTGCATGCAGCCGTTTCAAATTCTGCAACAACCCTCCAAGGAAGACCTCATGGTACAGCAGGTCGTTTAAACAAAGCCTCACAGAAGACTTTTATGTGCTATCAAGGACTTTGGCCACAGGATCAATAAAAGGTGGAGTAGGAAGAGGGAAATTTGGACAGAAGTTCATAGACATGTAATGAAGATGGAAAAGGAGACTGTTGAGAGGAGCAGAGATCTCTGACCTAGGGCTAGACTGCAACATTTTGGCATAGCCTTTGCTTGCTGATTGTACCAGCCCTGCAACCTCTTGAAGCATTGGGAGACTGTGCAGACTCTTTCCTTCATTTCCTTCCAAGTTCTTTAGCCTTTTTAATGCCCTTGGTTCCTCTACAATATCTCCTCTTTGACACTACTCCTCTTGGATGGCTTCTCCCCCTGGCCTGTTCTGGAGGCCCCAAATTCTCAACATGTTAGTAATGATTTCATACCCTTTATACTAGGTCCTCATCAGGCACTACCTGTTTAAGCAGAAAACAAATGGGAGGCAAAATAAGAGACATGTATGTAATTAATCACAATGAACTCACAGGATTTTAATTGTGTAAATAAGAGGAGTGTTCCGTCAACAGAGTGTGTAAAGTTACGATACCATGGCAAATTGAAGAGAATGGATGTATTTTTTCTTAATCCTGGCGTAACCTAGATTTTTTCCAGAACAAAATATATCCCTAGCATTGTCAGCTTAAGGTAATATTTGTAAAGTTATGAGGTGTCTTGCAGATTACATGATGGAATTGCATAAGGTAACTTTCATGGAGTCAGCTTTTTTCTGAGGTGCTATACATATATGTCATATTAACTTGAGCTAGATGAAAGGTCGGTTTTTAAGAGCCTCCTGTAATGGTAAATGTTAGAATGCAGCAGACTTATCATTAATAAGATATAATTATGTATAATAATGGAGTTATAGAAATACTGCAAATAAAATGCTGGGGAAACCCAGAGCAATGGCAAGCAAGAGTCTCAGACGTAAGACTGATGTAGACAAGCAGATACTGATAAGCATAGTGATGTGCATAGAAAAGATCTTGGGGTAGAAGGACATCCATTTTCTGGAAAGCATGAAATATGCTTTAAAAGACTCCTTGCAGACATTACAGTTTTTATTCTTCTACCTAAATATGTGCTTTGCTCCATGTAACAGCATTTGTAGGAAAACAGTAGAGAGAGTTGTCAAGATTTTTACAGTAAATCTTTGCAAGAAGAACCATAATAGAAGCCACTTCTTCCAGAAGGAAGCAAATAAAAATAGGAAACTCAAATGGTCACAAAATGTACGAAGTTCTGGACATACCTTGCAACCCATGTCAGAATTTGACCTGCACCATGTAACCACAAGACACAGTGGCTTAAGGAGTGGTTTTGCCAGGATCTCTTAGGGTGTGTTCAGATGGCATAATGTGATACCATCACATTTCTCAGATGCCTGAGCATATTTATCCTGGCCAGTGTATGCTAATCACCTACAAGATTTACATATTGCCCTCAGTCCAAACTGTAGGTATGGCAACTCTAGCCTACACTCCTGTTGAAAGCAGAGAAGTTTCTTTTAATGTTCATGGTGCCTACCTCTGGCTGTAGTCAGCAAAATGTTCTAGAGACTAGTCAGCAAATATTCTGGAGACTGCATTCAGAAAAGAAGAAAATTCCCTTTGGGTTAGTATTCAAAACTCAGCCCATGCCTTGGAAAGAAAGCAAAGAAAACAACGGAAACAAAAGTAAGAGAGAGCAAGTAAGCAAACAGGAGAAAAGAAAAGAAAAAAGGAAAGGAAAGAAAAGCAGAAAGAAGTGAAAAAAGAAAAAATACAGATAGAACTAGAGAGTAAGAGCTAGAGATGAGGAAGTGTTTTGTCCCTTTCTAGCTCCAGTATTTATAATTTCATAATCATTCTCATATGCATAGAAGTTTTTGAAGCCTATTGATGTTTCTGGCAGCCAGTAGCCTCCATTTTTGACCATACCACTCTGAAAAGAGAGAAGAATTATCTTTTTGGAGGTTTCAAAAAATGCCTTGCTTTCAGTAACTCAGTAACTCACAGTAACTCAGGTATGTGTCCATTTTAATCCTCAGGATCTTGTGCCATTTACCCATACACTTCAGAGGTACTGTACCTCAAAACTTAATTCTGGAGGATTTGTACCCAGAGGTATCCTTGGCAAAATTAGTTGTGGAGCAACACCAGGGTGACAAAGAGAGAAGCAAGAACAGACTGAGTGGGAGAAGGGGGTCAGAGGCAGGACAACAACCCATCAACCCATCATCCACCCACCAACGGGGTGGACGTTGGGTACAGAGCCATTTCTGGGTAAACTTCCTTTATTACTTCCTCACCTATTATACATGCTGCTGATGACCTAAAGGACTTTTGGGGTCGATTGGTTTTATTTAGCTACTACAGAAACTCCAAAGTTCTACATATGGAAATACAGTCTTCAGTTTCTTCTGTGGTAAACGCTATTTTAAGTGCTCCTGACTGATGGTCTGAGGACATTAGATGCATCTGATGTGTAAAAGCTCAATACAGCTTTTCTATCCCTTCTTTACTGCGACAGTGATGTTGGTACTGGACTGACTGGCTATAATCTACTTCTTGACTTCTCCAAATATATTATCCCTACTACAGAGTCTGCAAATTTTTGTTAGCTTATTCTAGCCTAGAATTTCTTTCTTGCCTGGAGCCTTTGTCTGAACTTCCGCTCTTCTATTCCTAATCAAACTGTCATCTCAATGAATGTTTACACTCCATATACAGAGAAAATTGTGTCGTGGTTTCTGGTACATTTCCATATGCAAACAGTGTCCCAAAGACACGCTGTCTTCCAAAGACGTAAGTATGTGCTCATTTCTTCACAGTCTGTCTAGAAAAATACCTCTCTTTGTTTGCAGTAGAAAATGTTCCCATCTTATGTGCTTACACAGTGAGGATTTTAGCTTTCATTTCTACCAAGCTTTTTAACAGATCTATCAGTCTATCTACCTGTAGCTCTCCTTTTCTAGCTTTAGGGTAAAAGAAAGCAGCTTTATGGTAAACTCTCAGATTATACCCTATGGAGAGAATTCCATGCTCTGAAATATGTCCTTAGGTGTGTCTTGAAGGATTTTAGCCCTCCACTGTTTCACGAAATACTTTCTTCAGGAGAGTACAAGCTCAACATACTTCTACCCCAGTACTTGTTTTCACAACACAAAATAAAGTGTTGCAATTTCCAGGTTATTCTTTTTCCTACACACAAAATGCAAATATATCCTGCAATAAAGATAAACACTTACTTTTCACCACAATGCCTCTTGTTTTAATGCCAGTCTTTTCAGCAACATCACAGCTCATGTCCTAGCATCTATTGTGAAGTTAATAAATGGACTTGGCTTGCGTAGACAGCCCTGGTGTCTTCTGCTACAGTGGGGTCTGTCAACTCTGAAATGTTCATTCAATCTGGAGTTGCTGTCACTGTCATCTTCACCTAAAAACTTGTCAGGTAATATCTTCTGAGTGTCTTTTCCTAGGTACTGACAGTGCTGGTGAACTGATTGTCGCAGCATGAGGAATGCCTGGAGCTGGTCTCTGAGCCAAAGTTCACATGTTTTCATGCCCCTGAACTCTTTAAAGGTATTTTGCTTTTTCTATCAGGTCAGGACTACCAAATCACTATATACCACCTGGTCACTATAAAAGTCACAGTGGCCTTAGATTTGCTTTGGCTGAAAAATTCAAAACAAGTTAATTTGGGTGTCTGTCAAAGTTTAGTTTCATTGTAACCTGTTCTCTGCTGAAGAGATCCACTGAAGATTCCCTTTAAACAGTTCTTCAGCATTAGATCAAAGTCACAATCTCTTCTATGATTAAACTTCCTTTTGTGAGCCTAATACTAAAACATCTTCTTTACTGTATTCCAGGTTGTTGGGGTTTTTTTAAATTCTAAACACTTTTAATTTTTGTAGTGCAATTTCATTCATACCTTCCTCCACTTGAAGTAACTGAAAATTCTTAAATATAACAATACTCAAGCCTGATCATCTAAAAAAACCCTTCCTCTTTGCTTGAACCCCTTTCTCTGTCCCTTTACTTACAGATGGAGACTTAAGTATCATCTAAACCTCTTTAATTGTCTTCTGTAGTTCCAATGAGATTCCATTTCAACAAGTTACTCAATTTTACCGTGAGGTTTATTTCTTCCAAAATACCTTTCCCCTCTCATAGCATTTAATGTCTACCCACCATTGCTTCTTCCTGCAACTCAATTCAAATTGCTTCCTCTTAAGAGGTGATATTTACAACAGAGCTTCTTGCTCCAGCTCCCTGTACATGGGACCACAAAGCACTTCAAAGGTCCAAATCCCAACCCAGTTGCTTTCATTTAAACCTGACATCCATGGATTCGAAGCTTGCTCATTAAAAAAATGTTTACTGATCCCACATTAGCTCATGTCAAGAGAGCATACAGAGAATAAGGGTTGGTATCTGCATTACCACGTTGTGATTATTGTGTTTTGGAATTAAATTAGGTTTTTTAACACCTGAATTGTTACAGAGTAAAAGAGGCAGTCTTCTTGTGGCAGCCTTAGGAAGTAATTATAAGTAAATGTGACTGGCTGTCAGCAAGATAAAAATAGTCTCAAATTTTGTATATCCACCCAGAAGTCAATTTAAGTGAACAAACAGATTAAACATCATAGTCTTGCATGGGCCACAGGAAGGAGAACTGCTGCTTTATCATGACAAAAACAGGGAAGATGTCTTTTAGGAGTCAACTGATCCAAAACAGCTTTGGGCAATTCATTTGGAGCCGAAGTTACATGGGGTCCCAGTCCTGAATGGTGGTATTTTTCTGTGTTTGTTTAAGTAATTAATTGCCAAATTTGAGCCCTGCCAGAGAACAGCACCCAAAAGAACCCTCCCAAACCCAGCTCCAAAGGTTAGGCTAGATTTCAATCTATTACCATATCCCAAATAGACAGTGATGTTCATGTAACACACTCCCTTCCTTCTAGATCTTTTCCGGGGTGCTCTTGGATCATTTTTGTAACTACGGGGTGTTTATTGTACCAACTGCGGGAATATTTCTTATTGAATTTCCCTGCTCATTTATAGAAAAGGTGGATACTGTCTGTTCTTGTAGCTTTAACAGTCTTCTTTAATAAATTTTTAAAAATGTTGAAAACAAAGCATTATCCTTCAATGACTCAATAAGGTTTTGGATCATCATCACCATTATTATTATTATTATTATTATTATTATTATTATTATTATTATTAAAGTATCCCAGCAACCAAATAATAAAATTACACTGATGTGAGCAATTCACACACCTCTGAGTAAGGATGTGTCAGCACTTTCCCGCATGAATCCTTCTTTTTCATGGAATAAGGAGTGGGAAAGAGATAAAAATCACCTACTATAATTCTTTGTGGGCTGCTCCCTGGCAGATTATGTTTTAACATAGGAGCCTCTTCTTTATTAATCCATCTTTACAGAATAAAGTAGCCTGAAACATTCATGATCCTGATTTTTAGGACTGTCTTTATACTTAATTTGCAGGCCACAGTGACTGCCTGATGGATCAGTTAGTTTGCTAGCTGCTTATCTAAGGGTACATTTACTGATGTTGTATATGAAATCCTGGAAACCAGCACGCTATACAGGTTTGGTCAGGTTTCACACACAGTCTTGTCTGCTTGTGTGCATCCAAATCCAGGACAGAATAAATCCTTCAGAGCAGAGTCTGCCAGTTTAGATCACTGGTGCTCTAATGCAAATATAAAAATAAAGCTGTGTTGGTAGAAGTTAAAGCCTGGAGTGGGACCTGAGTTACATGATTCATCTTCAGGTGCCTGACCTATCTCCTCTGATGTCTAAGAAGTAGGTCATTGGACCTAATAGAATAGCTGAAACACTCAGACTTCCTAATACAAGCAAAAACGAGATCAGGCACCTCCCAAGGGCAATTCAGGGCTCTTAGGTGCTAATCCAGGAGTTTTCTTGAGCTTTTGGGTAGGAAATTGTTCCAGTGAGAACGGGAGGCAGCCAAAAGATCCATCCAACCATGGCATCAGCCCAGGCCACACAATGAAGGCACTTGAGCATCAAGGCCTCTTTTGAGACCAGTGTCCTTGAAAATCAAAACTGTAACAAAACTGCTAGAAAAGGGACTCCATCCATATTTTGGATGTCAGCTTAATGGTTAAATTACATTCCTGGGAATGGAAGGCCACAGGTCCTTCTCAGCCTGAGAGGTTTCTCACCTCTCCAAGGCACAATTTAAACACCAGCAGAACACCTGGTGACTTCTTCCACTTCTCCTGTCCACATTGGCCCAGCTGGCATAACCAAAGTGGTGACATGAAGACAGAAAATGTGGGCCTTCAGCTCTGTGGGTGAAACATGCAACTGGGAGAAGAAAAACCTGATCTGGGGTTGCGATGTTCTGACTCTACTATACATTTTCTACTAGATAGTCTGTCAATAAAACCCATGAGTAGTCTGGGCTGTGAGTCAGAGCTAGTCCTGTTGATTGACAAGCCCAGTCTACCGCTCATGGATTAAGACATATTGCAAGGTAAGGAGGGGTACCAGAAGCTTGTTTTTTAGCATTTAGCATTTCTGTAAACTTCTAGTGGTAACAGGTAAAAAAACCTGTGTCTGTGCCAGTCAATTAAACAGTCCCACAGAGCATTGCAGGACACCAGAAGTCCATCATTTACTGTTTAATTGTGGAACGGCTCCTTGCACATTTCTGGCCAATGTAACACATTCCTAAAGGACTTCCCTGAAGCTTGCACAGCCCACTGTCCACTCCCAACATGTCTGGATGCATCCACCCCCTCTTTTAGAGAGCAAAAGAGTTTAATAACAGGGGATCTGTGCCAGAGAGGGTCTGTAGGCGTGTTTTTAGTGCTAGAGGTGTTTCCAGTAGGAGTTTCAATGTACAAGACACTGTATGAACAATTAAGAGATTGTCTCTGAAGGGAAAGAGACTCTGACTTAAGTATCCAGTCTCCACTCTTCAGAGCTGTGTTCTGTTTTTTCCTAACTTACAGATGGCTCTTCAAAAGGAATTCTATGTGCTGAATTTCAATAATTCTTCATGCCTGTGAAACTGTCGAGCAGTGGTGAGAGCTGATGGAAAAGAGACCAATGCTATGCATCAGTTCCAAAGGAAAAGGGTGAAACTTTCAGATAAACAGAGGTTGCCTCAGAACACAATTCCAGAGGCTGCCCCACATGCAACACTGCCAGTAAGGGTGGACAGTTTAAAAACCACAATCTGAATTACTCTTCTGTTCTGAGCAGTGTGATTATTACATATGCAACAGAGCTTGTGGGCAGCGCAGAGGAATCCTGGAAGTATTCTAAGCAGCGGTTTTCACAATTTATGGCTGTGACAGATACAGAGCTAATGAACAACACTAGGAGAGTGACCTTGTTAACTCTTTCATAGATGTTTATCCAAGATCTCTTTGGTAGAGAGAGAGGAGTCTCTTTCCTAAGCCTTTATTTAGATTTGAGTTGAACACAGTTCATAGGGCTAACAAAACCAGTAAAAATATTTTCAACTTGCATATGGGAAGGAAAGAAATATTCAGAGTTCAGGACTAGATTCTCAGTAAGAAGCACCAGCCAGTAGTTTCAAATACCTATACTCCTTACTTTGGCAGGTATATACATGTTCTGGTTTTCTAGAGGGCTCCCACTGGCCTGCAGGGGAAAACTGATTTATGGAGCTGACTCGATCCATCAGCTTCCTAGAGGACTCTGGGGACCTCAAGCAATCCCAGAGCTCAGAGACTGCTAGTAGACACACTCAATAAAGCACAATGCACCTCCTTCTAAGGAGGTTGTTGAGGCATTAGACCTAAACAATTGGATACATGAGTGGAAGCAGGGAGAAGGAGCACAGAGCATGGGAGCTGGCAAGTAGAGCTACATGAGCCTGTGGAGAGCTTGCAAAACTGTTGGATTACTTGCCCCAGATGTCAGAGATGTTTCAAATCCAGCTTCTTGTATGAAGCTTCCTATGTGTCGTGTTCCAAAAGAGAGCATACAACAATGCAGGCATTTTTCCTATTGGCCTGTGATCTTAGTCTCAGTATAGTGACTGATAAGTCAACCTCTCACTTCCAATATCCATTATTGGCTTCACCATAGTATTTTTTACCTGAAAAGTAGGGGTTTCCAGCAACAGACTTTGGTCTGCTTTATTTAATACCAGTAGCAAGCATAGAAAGGGTTCATGCATTTGAAAATGCCTTTCTGAATGTAGCAGACTGCACCTGAGAAACCTCCCTAAAAAAAAAAGATGAATGTCCTGAAGCATGTGATAGACTCACTTCCCATGCTGGGAAGATGTAATCTTCACTCAAAGAGGAAAAGGATTTTGTTTTCTTTGTTATTGTTCCAAGTGACATAGTAACATCTACCTGAATTCAGACAGTAATTGCGACTGATACCTATCAGGATAAGTAACATTATACAACAGGATTTGATACAGCACATAGGGAACAGTCATTTTGTTCAGAGCTGGGTGGTTACCAAAAATGCATAAAATAAGTTAGGGTCAGGATTCTTGTCTGGCTGTTTGTCCTTCCAGATAACTGTTACGGAACAGTTAATTGCACCCAGAATTGTTCATACTGTGAACCTTTTATTTCAAAAGCTAAATTTAACATTTGGCACAAGTCATATTTGCACAGTTCATATTATAAACATATTTGCCTGTGTAATTGCTTAATAAAATCAAATAACTAAGTATCACTGGAAGGAGGGGTGTTGTAAAACAAAGATGTCTTGTTCTGCCTCAAACATTTTTTATCTTTCATTTTACTAATATTTTACTTATATTTTATTACATGTTCTTAGTTTCCCATTTTTTCCAATTTTTCTAATTTCTGTTTTCTTTTAAACTGAAAAAAATCAAAGGTTTTAATTTCGTATAGCTTTAATCTTACTTATCTAAAGCTAACCCACAGATTTAATTTTAATTTCAAAATAATTTCTGCAACTCTTCAATAAAACGTTTTTCTGAGACAGACCCACAAGGCATCCTACACAGCCTTATCCATGGCCCTGAGAGCTCTGGAGACAGCAGAATGTCACAGGACATGAGGTCCTGTGGGTTCCCATGAGGACATGGGAAAGTGGGAAGGACTTAGAGGGGCTGGTAGCTCCTCATTGCTGCCTAGACCATGAAGAAACAGCTCAAGGCATCATCATGGTGTGTGCAGCCATCAGGGTTGCTGTCCCCACAAGGAGGGCAAATGGCCAGACTTATTCCTGTTGTAGTGTTTGGGCAAATTCCCCTTTCTGAGGAAAGAGCATGGTTATACATGTTTCTCTCCTGGCACTCTCTGCTCTAATAGCCTATATTTCACAATGAGTTCTGCATTATCTTCTAAAATTATACATGGCATCTCCCATCTGGTACTGATGTCAGCCTGGCATATGTGTACCACAGGAACCTGAGGAACACCCTGAACTTCTACGAGGAGAAAATCAGCTTATTTCATTTTTAATGTCAAACCTGCAGCAGCACAAGTTCTGCAGGTGGCATCCAGACAAAAAAGCTGCTGATCCATCTCACTCAGGCTTGGATGAAGCTCCCAAAGCTTCACCATGGCCCAATCACCTGGGGTAATCCAGGGAGTATTCAAAGCTTCCAAGGCTTCTTTACAGTCCTTCACTGAGCCCACTTACCGCCTGAAACTCCCTGGGGAGTGAGGAGGCAACCCTGAACGTTCCTCTGCCTCTTCTTCCTGTCACTCTTTCTGAACCAGTAGGAAAATCTGCTAAAAATCCCAAGTATGTATCAATACTCAGCTATATTTTTACTCCAGTTGTCACAAGCCTGAAGCAGGCTACAAAATCTCCACATAGAAACAGCATCCTTTGAAATAAAAACATTAAAAAATCCTGGGTACTAATTATGGTATTTTAGAAACATTTCAGTCACCTGTTCTGCATTATTTTTTTACGTCACCTAGCTGGAAGTAGATAGTCCTGACAGACAGTGATGGCTCCTGAGACAAACTGGTCCCTCAAGTATTTCATGCATTGCTCTGTGATTCTCTCTGACTTCTGGTACATTCAAAATACTTAAATGAACAAGGGAGAAGCTGGTTTTACATTCGCTTTTAACCTATTTCTTTGAAATAATAAATTTTTTCAAGGGCAGGGATAGGTCCCTTTGTTCTGTGTTTATACAGCACCTGCTTCAGTGGAGATACATGAATGAAATTATTCCACTTACTAATGGCTTCATTTACTATTTGAGCTTGTTAAAGTCATCTTTCAGTGAATTTAACATATCTTGATAAAGACTACACTGTTCTATTATCATTTACTACTCCACCCTTGCAATAATAATATAGCATCTCATTTAAATAGAACAGTCTTAACCAAAGTGTGCTAACATTTTAATACAGAAATAGAGGATTAACCACATGAGGGGGAAAACAAGGTTTAAAGTACAAAAAGATCATTATAAGTAATTTTAGGACTGAGAGAAGCTAAGAACATCATAATATTAGTAGACACTCTCACTTTCATGTTATGCAGTCACTAATGTAGAAATAAAAATATCTACTTACATATAGTAAATAATCCTTCAGAAGGTTCCCAGTCCTGCAAACTGACAAACATCTCCAGAGCTTTTACTTTCACAAGTTACATGTGTTTCTGTTCCTCACCAGAACTAAGATCATAGAATCATAGAAAGACTGAACATTCAAAAAGAAAAATGGAAGATCATAGAAAGATGGAACATTCAAAATTATGAAGAAAAAGGAAGAAAATAATACAACAGAGTTTTATACTTCATGCTTTGAAAAATTGTTACATTTTAGATTTTAAGGACCCAAGATTCTACCTGCAGTCACATGAACATATTCCATGCATACCACAGGTCTCCTCTGGACTGATTCCCGCTTAGGGTCCAGTCATGGAAGCAGAGCTACTCACAGTTGCTTTAAATCTCCTTAAATTTGCAAAACACTTAAAAGATTCCATGAGTCTTCTCCTAGGTATAAGAAATTTTGACCTACTGCTGGATCAGCTTTTCTACAATGTTTTTAAAGCAGCTCATGTATCTGCATCAGTCTTCCAAACACAGGTGGAAAATCAATAAACTGGATTATATCTCCTATTTTATTCGAATGCTTCCTAATGATGGACAATGCAAAACAATCTTAGGAAGTTGTTCTCTTGTTGAATTACCACCACTGTTAAAAATGTGTCTGTTCTTTTCAGTCCAGATTTGGACAGCTTCAGCATTTAGGCTTCAAATCCCGTTAAACATTTGCATGCTGGATTGAAAAGCCCTGTGTTTTCACATAATTACTCCCCGTGCTGGCCACCATAGTATATATGTGATCAAATACTCTGGCCTTCCATGAATAAACAGATGAAGTACTCAAGACATAAAATGTCCTCAGTATCCACTGATCACCCATTGTTAAAAGAGGTTTTTAAAAAAAACCCTAAACACAAATCAGTCAAAATCTTCACTGAGTCCTGTGCTTGGCAATATGCCAAGAATGTGTTAACATACCTGCTCCCATATGAGCAATAACTCCTGTGATGGGAGTGTTTGAAATGTCCTGACAGGAAAGCTTGAACTACGGCCAAAGAAGCTTTCACTTCCAAAAGGCTGGGATTTGTGAGCTCCTGTGCTGGATTTAGTCACACACTAAGCAGCGAGCTGTTCAGACTTGTCACCCATCAGATAATGAAAGCAAATGAGGAGTTCCAATCAGTGCTGGGTCCAACCACCAACGTTTGGAGAAGCATCTGATCTTTGCCCCAGATTTCTGATAGGATTGGAGGTGGGCAGAAGGTCCACAGCAAGGGTGTCAATTAGAAGCCAATTTCTGAGTTGGACCTCATTCTTTAGAGCTACCAGATACGCAAATGGGCACCAAGCAAAGCAACCTGATCTGTGTTAGGGTCAACATTTGCATAACACAGTTACGCACGTCTGTGTGTATGGGTGTATAGCAAGCACATCTAATAGTCTGTAATTATGCCTTGGAAAATACACACACAAAGGAATTTCCAAAGAGTCTGACCTGGCAGAAAATACAATCCTAGGAAATCTGCAACAGTTTGCCGAGACAATCCCGACATACACTGGAACTGCACGGCTAAGAACTTGGCTGGTCAGATAAAACAGATGGGACTCTGTATTTTTTTCCTGATACAACATGTGTGCAATAGGTTCTTGGAACAAGTATAAATTTAAAATTTGATTTCCCTATATATGCTGACACATTGATGGTGGCTTTCAAAAACCTTTCTGCCAGTAGAAATCAGTTTTTAAAGTATTCCTGGAAAGTAAATATAAAGTGGTACAATTCTTGAACAAAATGGAATTGATTATTGGTGATGCTCTTCGTTACACAAAATGCTGTGCTGCTCTTACACGTATATCAAAATTTTATTAGGTCTATTGAAGTTTTCTCAGCTTTCAATGTGAAAAGAAAAGCTGATTTTGTGTTTTTATGTGCCTATACTATTTCTTAAAAACATGCTAATTCTTTTTTGATAAAGTTGTAATAAAATTTTCTGCTTCTGAGGTGGCTTCTCTGCAAATCCCTATCATTACTGACTTGAGGTCAAATATATGCAAGTTGTTGGGTCATAAAAGAATTTAAAAATGCAGAGAATGAGTAATTTTCTGCTGATATTGATGAAGGACCTCAATTAGAAGAAGGAAAAGAGTACTATCCTTGAATCAGCTTTTTTTTTTTTTATTTCTCATTCCATTGTAGAGCTCTGATCTAGAATGATTCCCAGTCCCGTTCTGTGCCCTAGGTTACCTCCACACTGATGTCTTCCCTTCATGCTTCCTAGACAGCCAGGTTTTACTTCCATCCAGACATTCTGTGATTTCTCAAACTTTCTTCAATTTGACTTGGGTTGGTTTTTTTTTTGTGATTGCTTCATTTATGATATTTCATCCCAGATACAAATGAATGTGATGTAATGCAATAGATAGACATTTTATGGATTCCTCTACTTCTGAGAAAAAAAGTGGATACTTTGAATGATATTTTTCACACTGTAAATTGTTGGTATTAAGGTATCTCTAGAGTAGGTAAACCTAGTGACCATATAGAGGAAGAAAAGAGCTCATTCTGCTCTTGGACATGAAGCAATGTTGCAGCAAATGCTTATCCATATGGGAATATGGAGAGAGAGGACATGGACACACACAAACAAACCATCCCACGGTTAGTGACATGCATGATGTAGGAAGGAGAGGTCAAGTCACTGAAGGATGGGGTGTTAGGCAGCAGTAGAGACCAGTGGTTTGATCTAGGGCAGCAGCTGTTTTCATTATCTGTGGGCTCTTCCTTTACTGCATCTGGTTCTGAGGCAGCCATGACTTCTGCATGACAAAATGATTGTTGAGAAAAGATCCCATCTCCCTTTCCCCAAACGAATGGGTTTAAGCAATTTGCAGCATGCCACCAGCTAATGAGGAGTGAATAACTTCTTTGATCCATTAAGTGAAAATACGTCTGAGAAAAAAGCCAAACATAATCATCACTAGTGTTCTGTCCTGGTCTTGGAAACATCATATTTATGTTCACTGACATTGTGTCTCCTTTCCTTCTTTTCCAGGACAGATAGACCACAAAGCATTTTTAAAATGTTCTACACATTAAGGACAGAGAGGTTTTTCCAGATTGTCCTCACAAGGACTACCAAGACTCTTTTCTTTGTAGTTTCATTGTGTCACCTGTACCATTACCCTGCTTGTTTGTTCTTCCCCAACTTTTCAGTGCAAACTGAGTCTGTTAAATTTTCCTATCTGATGAAGACTGATATACTTACAGTATTTTGTTAAAACTTGTTCAATTTTCACAGCAAGTGATTGTGGAAATAAGCATTCTTTTGTTTAATGAGTCAACATTAGGCCTTTATACATTTAGGTGCTATGATAATGAAGTTAATGAAAGAGTACTTTGATAGACTTCTTTAAGGACAGAGGGCTTTGAAAGATTAATTTGATACAATTTGATATAATTTAATTTGATTCATTACAGCATGAACTGCACCTTTTCAGACTTTGACTTGGCAAAGTTGAAACAATTTATTTATTTTCACTTACAATCTTTATTATATGTCTAAGATGTAGTACTGAATGTCAGTTCCTTCCCATGATATCCACACAGGAATAATTAAACATACCAGAAAATACAGAGAAATATATACAAAAATACACAGAAGATAAATGGAGGAACTGTTGTTTACATTGCTAATTTGGTCTCTTACTTCATCACGTGATAAGGTGACACACTGCTTGGCTCACTTTGTTTCTCTTAATGTGGAGTTAATTGTTTTTACTATGGGTCTGGTGTATCGACAATACCGTTAGCTAATTGGCATGTAAACCAAAACCAAAAAGCATTTGTTATTATTACAAAGTCTATTTTTTTAATTTTATTTTTTTTTATACTCTACACCTTTTCTTCAAGCTCCGGTAAGCTTCAGCCTGAGGATGAATTCCCAGAGTGGAGTACACAGCACCAGATGAAAATACGTAAAAAAACTTTGCCTTGTCTGGTACACTCGGCACAGTGCCAGGAATAGAAGAAACCATCTGCAAAGAAGGTATCCCATTGCCTGGAAATGTTTGTTAGCACATTTCAAGTCGGGATGAAGCTCTGATTCACCTTCATTAGCTTGTGCCCAGAGGGGAACTCAGCATTGTGAAGCTGCAGTGGTGTTATCCATGTAGGGATATGTGTCTACATTGCGTAAAGGTGTGACTTGCTAGACTAGAAACCACAAGCTATGACAGGCTAAACTCTCAGGTTATATCTCATTCTAAACAAAAGTATGATGGAAGTGCATATAGACATGCCCAGCTGAGCTTTCAACACTTCTACCTGCCTTCAGAATAAGATCCAGCCCAAGTTCTGTGAGATTTGGATAGAGTCTCCATCCAAAGTCTCAAGAACAAGAATTTCAGTAGCACTTACAGTGGGAGGTGCAATGACTCTTCCTGGAAAGTCTCCAGCCAAAATCTGCAGACTCAAAAGATTAAAGATCATGGATGCAAATATGAACCTCTCAAAAATGTGATGCTGCTTCTAATAAGTTCAAACTCACCTCTAGTTGAGATGAAAGCTTCACCTCGGGGTGCTTATCCAAATTAAGTTCCAATGACAGTTACTCAATGTCATAAGAGTTTTGCATTTACCTTTTATATTAAAAAATGAGCAAACATCTTTTTTGCATATACCTTTTATGTTAGAAAGTATCTTCAAGATAACACTGCTAACTATTGCAGCATCAGTTCAGGGCCAAGCTGAGAGCCTGCATACATACACAGGAGATCTGCAGCCTTTGAAAATAAATGACAGTGTAAACAGACAAGGCAAACATAATTGTGGGAGGAGAGCTTTACAAAGATGTGACCTGCAGGGCCATGTTGGACTCATCAGGAACAAAAACAGTTAGACTCTAAGAACAAAATCTACTGAAGTCAGAGTTTTACTTTGGAGTTCAATAAAGACAGGATTTCAGACCAGACAGAGATAAAAAAAAGATGCAGTGTCCAGTATTTACTCCATTCTTTCAAAGTGGTGGAGTGTTGTTAGAATTTATTTGTTCTTCATGCCTGAGTAGTCAAAGGCAAAACAGAAAATATGTCAATGTCTGACACTGAAAGAGACAGCAAGCCAGTTGGTGTACAGCAGAGGATGTGAGTCAATGCATTTCTGTTGATTCCTACTTTGTAACCCATAGTTGTCCCTTCCAAAAATTTCAGCCAGCAAGTCCATGACACCAGAAATTCAGTGTTCAGCATTACCAGCTGAAAATAATAACTCTCTTAGCTCCAAGGGCATTGCGGGGCAACTTGTCTTGCCATTTGTGTTTTAAATTTTAAGATAAATTTGAGCTACATTTTCAAGTTTTGGCTCCGTCCTTGAGAGTAGAAACCATAAAAAAACAAAGAAAGAAAAAAATAAGAAAACAAAAAACCCACCAAACCAGTATTTAGAAACATGGAATTCTTACCTACTGCAGAATTTCAGCATCCTGGCCTCAAGAAGAAAGCTGAAATGTCACAAAGTGGAGGAAGAGCAGCTGCACTGGTGAGGCAAAGGGGTACAGGAAAGGAGTGGTGGAGACTTCTGCGTAGAAATGGTGCAGGAAGATCACAGGTTTGGTTTTGGCACCAAGATCTATTCAGAAGTTCTCACCATGAAAAATCATGTCCTAAGGCTAAATCAGCTGACCATGTGAGCAACCAATTCCTTCTGCAGAAATGCCTTCCCTGATCTTCTTTCTTCGTTGATATGTTTGAATTGCTTCAAGTTTTCCAAGAAAACTGGAAGCAACTTCACTTACCATTTATGGATTTTGTCTTTTTCTTCTTTCTCAAGAAACAAAGGTTATGTCAACTTTTTCAAAGCATTTTTTCCAGCTTCCCCCAGATATAATAGCAAGGTAGAGCTCTTCATGGAAACATTTTTTTATAAGAGGCCTGTATAAAACATATATCGAGGTTGCATGCCTCCTGAAAAGCCACTTTTTCATCCCACCAACATCAGAGGGTTGTGGCATTTATTTCAGTTTGTTTTTAAAGAGTTGTTGACTTTTCAATTAAACGTGTGGGTCTGGACCATCTCCAATGTCTGTCATTTCTTCCAGGTCAGACAAAAAGAAGAAACAAGTACCATGGTTCAGTCAAAAGGCTGCTTCATCAATCTGCTGATCATAGAACTATTCACTTAAATAACTATTTCCAAACATCTCTGGTGTAAAGCTCCATGTTTTATTTTAATAGCAGACCATGTTCTTTCCCAACAATACATCATATTTCATCCTTGTAACTTCCGTCTTTGATCTACCATTTTCTGTGTGTTACAGTCAGCAGAATGTCCAGCTGTGGGACACACAGCTTTTCCCAACTATCTAAGTTCACTTGCAGAGTGAAAGAGAAAAATTATCATCTCCATGAGCTTTCTGAGAACTAGGATACATACAAACCTAAAAAGATTATCACATGGTAACAGAAATGGAGTTATTTGTCTATTCAGACATCACTATTCTACTGTGCAGCAATTTCACTCAGGATCAGGTGCCTCAGGCTACATGGATGCTGTGTAAAAAGCAGCTCCACACCTTATGAAAGCATGTAACCCTGTATGACAAATGGGAAATTCTTACACAATAATTATATGCCCTTGCAAGACCTGATTGCTGGTACCTATCATTCCAAAATATATCTTTTAAGATTACTATCAGGTGGCTCATACAGTAACAATCTCTCAACTTGTGCCGTCCCTTTAAAATATATAACATGATAATTTTTAGTGGTCCTCATCCATAGACTATCTGTGAAGGATCTCAAAGCACCTGCTGATGAAGAGCCTAGTGCCTGCAAGCTGGCTATGAACAGGATGCAGAGATGGCCACAGATGAGGCTCCTGAGATCTATCTCCATACCTTCACTCTCTTCTCTGGAACTGAAATAATACTTCTCTTTGAGTTCTGTCTTTCAGGACAACAAAATGCCTTTTTAAAATCACATTTCTAGTCCCTAGTGCATTTGTATCTTAAACAACAGATAGTTTTTATTGCGTTATGGGCAAGAACTAGTAACAACCCCACCGCCACTTGGATATGCACCTATTTATGTCAAAGGGCCTCATCATCACTACGCGATTAAAATGGGCTGCTAATAATCAGAGGCAATGAAGTTTGTGAGAGGGAAGTGCTGACACGGGGAAAGAAAGTGATTAAATATCATTAGCTATCTTTTATGATATGAGAACAGGTTCCCTGTCTGAGCCAGGTCAACTCCCACTTTCACACTGGAGGGTATTTTCTGAAGGATTCAGCCATCCAGCTTTCATTCATTACACCTCTTCCTCCTTGTGTGAACACTTCTCTTATGAATCTGTTATATCTAGCCAAGACACACAGAAGCAACTGGAACGATTTCCCCATGGACAAACTCTTTCAAAATACTTTAAAGTATTTTGAGTTCTTATGAATATCATGGGGAATTTTTTGGATTTTTTTAAGTGAGGTGGGCTTAGTCTGATCATCCAAAGCTCTTGGAAGGAGTGACATTTGAGTCATATGCAATTATTGCATCCTAGCATTTATTAGGGAGATCTTTTAAGAAAAATGCACTGCAGCTAAAAGGATCCAGCCAAGGTCAGGGTCCCAGTGTGCTAGACACCATATACACAGAGTAAAACAGAGCCCCATCCTTGGAAAATGGCAATAGGGGACCAAAAAGAAAGTTGTGAGAGAAAAGAGGGTCAGCACAGTAAAGAATATTTTATACTCAAAGTCTCAAAGGCCTAATCCAGACCAAATCCAGGTTTTGAACAAAACAGAGATGTCTCAGTTCTCCCCATCTCCCACACTGGGATGGCTTTGCTCATGACAAAACCAAGAGACCAGGGATGAGCTGGGTTCCTAGAGAGTGTCCAGGCTGGTGGTGCTGGGGATATTATGTTTGCAGCTAAGCTTGTGGACAGATCACTCTCTTTTTCAGGTTGTTATGTTTACAAAGAGCATTGCTTAGCCATTGCATCTGTGCTTCTTGTTCTTGGTAGCTAACACAGAACCCAGTTATTTAGACCATAAGGATCTGAGACTGCACATAAACCATATATTTAATGGAACAGGCATTACATTTAACAGATTTCTATGTAATGCTTAAGTTCCTGTTTGCTTGATCCCTGCATTATTCATTTCTTTTCAATCTGTATCAGATCTTATGTTAAAAGAGCGTGATAGTTGGAAGCAATAAAATCTTGCTAAGGAGATCAAGTGAGCAGTAAATAAGAAGCCAAGACAGTGCTGAAGATAGTGATTAATTTTGGCAATGTAATAAAATGGCACTGAATTAAACAAGCCTGTAAACACAATCTGAGATTTTTCAACCTCATTGCCTTGTGATTTCTTTTCTCATTTGGGAGAATATTTTCTAAATGTTGAGTTGTATCCTGCCAGAGACAGTGTCCTCCCAGTTATTGCTATCAGAGGTCTGATAGGGTTTTTTAATTGTTATTCATCAGATATTTGCATCTAATGAATACTGTGCACACAAATGGACAAAGCCTTACTGAAATCAGGCAAGCTTTAACAAAAGCAGAGAAACTCTGCTGATTTACATCGGCTGATAATCAAAGACAATGAGTTCACATGAACTTCAGACATTTAAGGAACTGTGGCAGCTCCTTCCAAATGGTTACCTGGTCCATCTACCTTCACATTACAATGTGGTGCGATGATGTTTTTGTCATGCTCAACAAGTGGCTTTATAGAATACAAATGAACCTTCCAGGTCCCCCTGCAAGCACTAGATTGCATGATAGATCAAAGCATGTTAAACTTTAAAAAAAAGCTGCATTTCTCTTGTGCAGGGTGAGAGTTCACTCTTACAGGAGGTTAAGATGTGTAAGGACACCTAAATTAAATCCAGAACAGAATAATTAATCTCTCTCTGAATCCAGTGCTCTACCAGGCAGCACCATTTTACTTTTACCATTTTCAGACAAACCAGAACTCTAATAATAGATGCTACAAGAAGTGCTGGCACATGAACTCCCTGTACAACTCTGTCTTCATGTCCTGTATTCAAGCATCCTCCCAGCTCAGCCATGATGTTTTTAAAACCCTGTCCCACTAGGCAGAGAGATTGACTTATTACTCCTACAAACTGTACACATGGGTTAGCATATATAAAAAACATGCCCTTGCCACTATTAATTTATCTGCCCTCCACGTTCCACTCCTGTTTCACCCACTCGCCTTTCAGACTAAAAATACTTGGGGGGAAGGGAAAAGATTATCTCTCAGGGGCAGATTGATGGAGGAAGGAGCCCAAGGATTCTGCAGCCCCACCCCAGACTGCCTGGGGGAGGGACTCCATTGATTCTAGTCTTGAGGCTGAAAACTACTCCCACTTTCCCTACCTAACTCTCCTCTCATAAGTATCTGTATGGCCTATTCTAACGATGAAGATCTGGCATCACAAAGTTGACACTTAAAATTACTATTTTTCTTTTTAATTTTATGAAGAGTATTTAGTAGCCAGAAATAATAACAGTGGTGATTCTGAAAATATTTGTAGTTCTCGCTGCAGCCTACGCTGCCAAAGTGAATTTTTTATGGCACTTCCTTACCTAATCCAAATACGCGTGAGACTGTTATGGCCCTTGACCAAACAGACATCATCCTAGATTTGTTTTTGTTTGTTCTATACTGTTGATAATTACCTCTTATGATAGCAGGGAGGTACAAAGACTACAGTAGTAGGTGTTTTCGTAAAACACTGTTCATTTCACAGGCATCACTGCTGGAAGAATGACACATTTTAAATCTCTTAAAGTTCTCTCATTTACTTTCAGTAACTGGGGTTCTTCAAGATGCAGCATGGACATTTGGATCTGAATCTTCCATCAGCAGAGCTGTGCCATGGGACTTGGGACCCTTCTCACAAACAGTCATCAGGTGGACCATGCGTTACCATCCATCCAAGAAAAATGAGAACTTTACAGAAGTCAGACCAGATATATCCTGTCAGCAGTGACCAGAACCAAAGATGCTCCATAAATTCTTCCACACCCTGAAAATTCTTGTTTTGTAAACTTTTTATTTGTTGTTTTGTTTTATAAGCCTTGGTCTGTCCACAATTTTTCTGGGAAATAGCTCAAACTGTCTTCGATTGAGCCAGGATCTCACAGGGCTGCTATGAAACATTCTCTATGTAACACAAAACTCCAGTAATACTTCTTATCTCCTAAATCTATACAAGCTTGAAATTCAGATATGGATTTCCACCAGGTACAATGAAATCTGCTTAGATTTTGAAAGCATTTCTACTACCTAGCCCCCTCAATCCCATTTGTACGTCAGTATTCATAGAGTTGGAATTTTCTTCATTTGAGTGAAATTTGGATCTTTTGATTCAGTTTGACACCAGAAAAATCAGTCTTTGAGTTAAATAAACCCCCCAAGGTGCAAATTCAAAATCAAGTTAACACGGTATAATAAGTTTCCAAGTGTCAGCTGAACCGCAGTAACTGCCCACAGATTCAATCACAGCCTTGGGCAAAGGTGCAGCAACTTATTAAAACAGAGGAACTTGAGCTGCATCATCTAAACCCACAGTAAACCTGAGGAAAACAGCAATGTGAGACAAAAGTATCAGCACAAACTCCTGAGTCAGTGGAGGTACACATGATTTTAACAGAAATTGCACAACCTCCAGCCTTTAAATTTTTATTATTCTTCTCAGGAGATTATTCTATTATATTGGATTAAAAAAATGGGACATGGAACCACAAACATTTTATTTTTACCATGAGCACTGATATTACCTTGTAGTTTTCTACATCTATAGATACAACTGTATATGCTGTACCTACACAGGTGAAAAAAAACAAACAAACAAATAAACCAAAAAAACCCACAGTTCTTTCTCTGGAACACTAAAGTGATGTGAGGAACAGCAATCAACCCCCATCTGCATCTTTTCTGGCAAGTGCTTCAGAAAGCTGTAACAGAAAAAGGAAGGGGAAAACAGAAAGCATTAACAAAGCTGCCAAAATCCAACACCAGCCTCCTCTCCATTTGAGGTACTCCTGATCAAGCCAGACCAGCTGCAAACAAGCACAGTACAGAGGTGGTTTTCTGGAAGGTTTGCACTGGGACATTTAGCTGCAGGCTAATGAAGAGGTGAAAGTAGGGATTCTATATTGCCACATCTTTGTTACTCAAAGCAACTGCTTTGACACCAATGGGTGCACCACATCCTGAGGGGTGCAGAGCAGAGGGGAGGGTGAAGCATCCTGGGACTGCTGTCGTCAGAGTTTGGGAGAGAATTCAGAAATAAAAGGCTTTAATTAATCATGTTTACTTCATCATTTTTCAGCCTGACTCCTCTCTCCTCTTCTCTTCTGACTTTTAATGAATTAGACCAGCAATGAGAAGCAACTGCCAAGCCCAAATCCAGGAAGCACAAGTCCCTCAGAAAATGACACTCCATCCCATAGAATCTGCAACACAAAGAGAAGTTTTACTGATATTCACTTTCAACCAGACAAATATTGACATATGCAGGTCATTTGATGACTTATCTCATGGAAATTCATTGATAGATCTAAGGTCTGGACTTATGAGTCTCCTGCAGTGTTCTCCATAGATCCAGGCCCAGTGTTCAGGGCAATGCAGTCTCCACACGGCTTCTTGCCTCAGCAGTTCCTCAGCTTCTCATGTATATTTTTCTTACTCTCTGAAATAATGGATAAAACCATCTAATCTGTCTATTATATTTTTAACACACCCATTACAGAAGGATTTATTCTAGGCAATATGGCTTGTCTATGTGGTATTAGCAGATCTAACATCCAAAGGAAAAAGTTTTATGAGTCCAAATATAGCCAAGACTTAGCATATTGTGGTTTCACTCAACTTGCTATTTTCCTCTGGAATGAAATTGTAGTGGCATTTTCCTTCTAATTATCATCATATTATTTAAACAATCTCTAAAAAAATTGGAGTATAATTATTGAAGGTCACCCCAGGACTATATGCAGGGGACAAAAAGCCTCGTGAACCAAACCTCTTATGCTGACCATGGGAATGCAGTCCTTGCATCCTTGGACAAAGAGGAAGGGAAGATAACTTACCTGAACAGGTCAGAGCCTTCTTCTAATTTGGATGCATTGTTGAGTCTTTAAAAGGATGTAGAGGAAAAGTCTTTTGTCTACCTAGATGGTACTGGGATATAACAAAACTTCCATAGCTACAAATATTTGTTCATAAAATGTTCCAGTGTTGGTCTTGTACTCGTTCATGTTGTTAGACTTTATTTTCTAAAATCTGTAAATCCAGGGAGCCTCTTTTCTCCTTTTCAAACACATAAACCACCTCTGCAGCTTCTGTTGAGACCTACAGCAAAAATGGATGGAATTCATCAAGAGAGAGTGGAGGGGATGGGATATGAAGTGTTCATCCATCAGAGGGCTAAAGCGTGGAAATGGGGACTGAAGTTTGTTCTATATACTTAGACAGCTTGTTGGGGATTTCCAGTATGTTGTCCTCTCGAGGACAGATGTATTGAGCTCTCCAACACCTAGGTGGCCACTTGGATATGTTTACACAAAATTAGGGTGTTAGCCACCCTCTGCCTCCTCCTCTTCCTCATGTAACAAGGGAAGCCTGAAATGGTGTCAATTTCTCCTTGAATTCATAACAAAGCAGTTCTGAGTCTGAATTTCTAGTAGTTGTGTGGCTCTTTTGGTGGCAAATCATTACATGACAGGACATCAGACATCGTGCTTAGCCTACCAGGCATTTCTTCTTACATATTCATATCCTTTTGCAGGACTTGAAATGCTTCTATCAGTCTGACTCCTGTATTGAAACATTCTTAAAAATTACACACCAATCTTAGATTTTTCTTTGGGTGGCTGTCTATTTGTCCAAGATGGAGATCCAATACACTTGTACCTTAAACCCCTTATCACAGCATCCTTCAAAACAAGGGTGTCCTCTCCCCCTACCTCTGAGAACTTTCTACTTAGCACTTTTAACACTGAGTCTCAGGTTCATCTGCTTTTTTGTCATATCCAAAATTATGTGAGGAAGGTTTCAATGTGATTGTCTTCCAAGGAGTTCAAAAATTCTGCAGAGTCCATGTAAAAGTCCCTGGCAGAGAGTAGATGGTACAGACAGAGTAAATGATATAAATACTCCCTCTGGCTTTAAAATCTGTATTTGTCAAAAGCTGCCAACTGTAAGTTAAATACCATGACCGAATTGTTCAGGTGAATACTAGAAGTGAGATTGTAGGTCATCATGGTAGACAAGTCAGGGCTTTATATAAATTAACATCCTTTTCTAATCCAGCCCGGGAGGTGGACAACTGCATAACCTGAGAGAGAGCACCTCAGGTCATGTGCTGGCTTATTGCTTTCTGTCTAAGACTGCATTTAACCCAAAAAATAGTCAGCTAGTGTGAATAAACTGTAAAATAAGCAAATTGTAGAGAGGTGTTTATTATAAATAAAAATACACAAACACATAAAAAGTAGGTCCAGGCTAAAGAATGAAAGGAAACACATATATAAAGTTTCTGCCCTGTTACTTTGAGTTGAGCTAAATTTAAAGCAACTGGTGACACTATTTATCATCAGGAAGAATCAGGAGATGGGCTAATGGAGGAAATGAATGTCCATAAGGCAAAGGCCAGCAGTTTCCTTTTGCTTAAGCACAGCTGAGAAAATATCATGATTATGTTATCTTTCATGCAAGCAAACAGCTCAGAAAGTGGCCACTTCTTTCTTCAGAAACCAGCTGCCCACGGAAGCTGTCTGCCTGTCTGCAGGTTTTCTATGGACTCTTTCACCACAGCATTTAAGCACTTCCCTGTGTAAATTAAGGATGACAGAGTCAATAATGACAACATTGTCAAAACCAATGACAAAACTATGCTTTTCAATAAAATAAGTTAAATTACACTTGTATGGAAAGAGCTATCCTGGTTTTATTTGCAGGAATTAGAAAGGATTGGAGCTCTGCATGGTGCTTTTACCAGGTCTCTTGATAGGCAGGTTTACTGTGAAAAGGACAGGTTTCCTGTGAGCTCACATTCACAGGATAAAGATGCCAGAATAAGTCATGCCAGAATCAGCCACAACAGCCACAGGAGTAGAGGAGACACACAGCAGTTGCTACCAGTGCTCTGTTTTGCCTGAGGATTTCAGGCACAGGAAGATAATCTTTGTAGAAAGCATCTCTCCTGGAAAAAAACACTCAAAACCAAGATAGCCATGAAAAAACATATTGCTTTTGACTGTGATAATTTGCAAAAGCTGGTAAAGATAAATCCTTTTTCAGGAAAGGGAGGTGACAAAAGAAGGGCATGGAAAACCTTTCATGTGAAAAGAGACTGAAATGAACACGTGCGTGAGAAAGAAAAAGAACAAAGGGCACTCAGGTAAATTAAAAGGTAGGATATGCAAAACCACTCAGGGAACTACCTCTTTTCATTCCATGTGGAACCAAACCATGGGATCCCAGCTTGCAGGTTTTCCTTGAGACCTGAGACTCAAAGGCCCAACTTGATTGGACATTTATATGTCCAATATATGAGTAACATTTATATGAATAACAATAATAATTGGATTTACACAATATTTAAGAGTAACAACTTTTGAAAAGACTATTAAATGCCCTGTTTTGGTAATGAAGCTAATATATTTTTAAGAGCAGAGAAGTTCTTTCTATCTTCATGTGGCATGGACTAAGAGTGAAGATTATTTCACATAAGACTACTGCGAGGATTTTCCATAGCTTCCTTGAGGATAAAGCATTTTAGGGCTGACCACTGCATTTGTGCAAATACTTTTTGGTTCACTAGCACTTCTGGAGCCATAACAAAAGTTGTATTTTTTTCAAAACATTCAAATTTACTCGGTAACTGAGCAGTCTTTTCCTAATAAAATTTAAGAACATTTCACAACGAGAAATCCCTGCAATTCAAGAGAAATAGAAGCAGTTTATAAATATCATCCAAAAAAATTATGAAAAAGTCACATTTTCTTAGTTCATTTTCTTCAAGACAGAGGCATATAGGGAAACTGGGCAACAGTGTGGCACTTCTTAACTCATGGGTTTTTTTCTTAGCTTATTTCTAGATGGAGAAAAGATCTAGCAAAACCTTGCATCTGGTCACAGATATGAACACTTCCATCTTAGAATAATAAAATCATAGTATCATAGCATCTAGAATCATAGAATCATAAATTTGGGTGGGAAGGGACATCTAAAGGTCATCTAGTCCAACCCCCCCGCAATAAGCAGGGACATCCTCTACTAGATCAGGCTGCTCAGAGCCTTTTCAAGACTCACCATCTCCAGGGATGAGGCCTCAACTACCTCCCCAGGCAATCTGTTCCATTTTTCCACTATCCTCATAGTAAAGAACCTTCTTCTAACATCCAATCTAAATCTGCTCTTCCCTAATTTAAAACCATTGCCCCTTGTCCTATCATTACAAGCCACTATCATCTCAGTCCATCTGTAATTAATTTTAGAGGAGCTACAAGAGGTTTAAAAAAAAGAAAAAGAAAAAAAAAATGGAGTAATTGGGAACCACACAGGTCTCTGCCCTGTGCCTGTGCTGGATAACTCTTCACCCAGTCTCCTACCAGCACTTATCCACTGAAGAACTAACTTTCCTGGGCTATGTACAACAGCCTCTCCAGACTGGCTTGGAGGTGACATCTGGGATGTCAAAGTTTATATTATTGGGATCCTGTAATTTCAGAAGGAGATGGCTGGTTTCTTTCTTGCTTGCTTGATTGATTGATTGTTTTTTTTACCTGAGATCATTTCAAGGCTCGAGAAAAAGCACTGTGCAAAACAGGGTTTGAACTGTGTGAACTTAGGCCACATTTTTAGAATTAGTATCCTTTGTGACAGTGATATTCACCATACTTTATTAAGCTTAGTCCATTGCAATTGTAAGAAAGAAAACAAAATGCCTCTACTACTACAACTTTCTTTCATTGTTTCAAATGTTGTTAGTGGAGAAGAAAGAATAATCTCTCTTCATCTAAAATGTTAAGCAGCATCCGCTCACCCTGAGCCTTTGCACCAAAGCTGCTTTCCCAGTTCTTCATTTGCTTTAAGGTCCAGTGCTCATTGACAAGAACCTTTTTAAACAGTTCGTTTAGTATCAAAGACATACAACAAAACTAACATGCCTGTTCATGCTGGTTGAATTGTATCAGTTTTTCTGATCCTTATTGCCTAAACTGAATATAAATCAGCAGAATTCCACTGTGGATTTTTCTACTTCATTTCTTACCCTGAGTTGTTATCGAGTTTTGGCACCCAGTAGAACACCATCTAACAATATCCACAAAAAAAATAACAGCTATGAATTACACTATACAAAATTTTTTTAAGTGCTTATTTCCTTTTATGAGATGTTACTATACATATATATGTATTTGTAGATATATATAAACACAATCTCACACACATTTGTGTAACAATCTTCCTTCACCCCAAAAATTAACCATTTCCTTTCAGAGGCTAAACAAAAATTAAGTGGAACTGGTAAGCCACTACATGTCAGACACACAGTGGTTCCCATTGATCTTCCTCAGTTAAAACTGTGCTCATTATCAGTTCCCAGCTTATAAAAGGACCTTTTTGCATTTCTGTGGGCTAGCTCTCCTTGCTACCCCAGCAGAGAATATACAGAAGATAAACATGTTGCCACCAGCAGATGAAAGGATATTTTTTCCTCTGTGTTACCTAGACAGCAAATTCTCTATGTCCTTCCTTCAGTAGCTAAGCACATCCCAGCCTGGTGGAGGCCTCTCAGCAGTGCTGCATTGCCAACAGGGGGGACCCAAGATCTGAGCAGAAGGGGACTGAGCAGACAAGGTATGTGCTGGGTTAGCCAAGACTGATGCCATTTAACTACCCATTTTGGTCATATGTCCTTTAAGGAAGGGAGAGATGGTTTTGCACATGAGATCAGGAACATTTGAGGCATCTAGTAAATAGCAATAACAGCCCTGTAACTTCAGAAATATTGCGACTTCAAGTTATTTTTTCCCTCAGATTAGCAAATTCTTGTTTAAAATGTAGTTATGTAAGATTAGTCCTAGGTCTAGTCTTTCTATATTATTCAAGAGTGCATACCTCTGGTGATTGCTCCTAGGTAATAATTATAACTCTCTGAACATTAAATACATTGGCTCAACCCAGTAATAAAATTAAATTCGATGTGTCACCAGAATATACCTTTAAAATAAACAACAGGGTTGAAGATTTCATGTACTCTTTACAGTAATGACCACTAATGACATTAGAGATTTAACTATTAGTTTTGGACACCTTAAAAACATAGAAGCAACATCCTTTGAGAGGGAAAATAAAAAGCAGCTATCCTTACCATTTTGGATTCATACCTGAAAATCTATGAGGTTTTGTCTTTCAAGTGCTAAAGAGGCTTTTGTAAATGGCTGGTCTCACGGCAAAGACCACAGCTTTGGAAACAGATGGAGTTCTTCAGGGTCTGAAGGTCCCAGCTGTTCATGACCCCATGTAGCCAGAGCTCTCAGCCTACAGCAGAGCCACCATAAGGTGTGGGGTGAATACCACCATCAGCTGAGTGGCCTGGCAGCAGTTCCAGCTGAGCCACCCAAGTGCTGGCTAAAGAGAAGAGTGCTCGTGAACCTGGTATGGATGTAGAAAGCAGCAGCCACCTACAAGAGTGGCTGCAAGCCCACGGGGACATTGTAGTGTGCCCTACCTCACTCATACATTGCTGAAAGGGCTGTCCTAATGGCTCCTAGAAAATGGATTAAGGTGCTTCCTGATAGCATCGCTTCCCCCATTTTAAAACAGGCCCTGAGGCATGCATTACAGTTAATTACGGATGTGTGATGTTTTTGCTCTTTTACAAAAAGCAGTTGTGCAACCAAACTTCTGCCTTGTTATTTGGAAGCACCATTTGGCCGCTGTCATCAAATTACAGCTCATTTGTGCATGGTGAGGGCATAAAAGTGTGATATAGAAGATGTTTATGATGGAATTAATGTGGTGGAAAGGCACGATATGCAATAGAAGCTGTTTCTTTTGCTGCCTTGTGTAGATGCCAGTGTATAAATTCAGCTGCTAATATAATCTGAATTTAAATATGGCAGACATACTTTATTCCTTTCTACTTGTTTATTTACATTGGTTGCATTAAATACATGTCATTAAGGCCACAATTGCTGTTGGTGATGTCTATTAAAGCACTGGTGTATAATTTCTTCCAAAACTGTCTTTTTTTAACTAGGCATCAGACATACTGGATCAATTTGAGGGCCAGTGCCTAAAGCCCCACCTGTCCTCATCATGGAGATGGGTATGTACTGCTGGATGGACCAGACATCATACCTAGTATCAAAACTGAATGCAGTTCAGAAAAATGTACAAGAGGAAGACTGAGCCAAGCAGGTGCTTTAGATAATACATCTATTGGCAGACCTCTCTGCACCACTTAAGATGAAAAATAGTAGAACAAGGTTTATAGGTACAAGAGAGGAAGAGAAAAATCAAGATAAACTAATATTAGAGATGGTGTTTTCAAGCATGTAAAGACTCTTTGTGACATCTGGTTGCTTCAAAACAGAGAGATCTGTGTCTACTTCATGGGATTTGTAGCTGTGACTGTTAAACCTGATTCTTAGTTGCACAGATTGATTGCACAGCATAGTCAATGGAGGCTTGTACCCCTTCTCATGGATCTGGTGCAGGAGCTGGGATAAATAAAATACCTCTTTTTCTTTAAAAATGGATATGAGAAACTGAGGCAATATTAGCCTTCAGGCACATTTCTTTTATATAACTTGTTGGAAGAGTGAGTTTATGTAGTTTAAATCATAGACTAATTTTAACATATTTTCTGTAAGAACCTGTGTTATGTTTTCACATTTTCTTCATCAATTAGACTTGAGGTGAGAAAAAATTACAAACTCTGTGAAGAAATTTTCTCTGTTACAGAGCTAAGTTCAGTGCTCAGCTCAGCTATGTCTGAACTGTGTGATCAACAAAGGCAGCATTCAGATCCATGGAAGAGTCTTTCATCTGCCAGTGAAGGAAGAAAGGCAAAAGGAAAGCATATCTGAATTTTTAACAAGCTAACAAGCTGTACCCTCCTCACTCGACCTGATTCATCACCTTGGTGTACTGTGTTTAATATTGAGACTATTTCCTTTAGGAAACAGCTTTTTTTTTTTTTTTCCTAAAACCTAGTGATTTTTTTTTTAATTACACAAACTTCAGCTTCCCATTTTAAACATTTCTGTAGAGAGCAAGTATGTTATAATTCACCATAATGCCAGGTAATTCCTATTCAGCATCTGTGATTTATAGCTAAGAGATCTGAGAGCCTGCTGGACTAGGAAGAAGCCAAACTAAACCCAGAAGCAGTTCAGCAAATTTTTAACTTATGGGACCATATGTCTCCCCGGAACAATTTTTTCCCCTGCTTTGCCCTTTCTAGTTATTGCTTTTTTGTTGTGACTTGCCCTCCTTGTTGTATGCTCCTTAAGGCAGGGATCAAGTCTTCCTGGTAAGTCAGCACAGGGCCTGACCCATCAACACCCAGACTCCCCTTGGGTCAATTCTGTGCTATCAAAATTGTGGAGCTGCAACACCACCCCCCTACCATGCGAGTAGTGTATGTTATTAAAAGCTTTCAAAATGCTTTCAAAAGGTGAGAAACAGGCCACAGAAAAATGCCAGAGACTATCCCGTAAGCTACTGATAGAGCTGGGTTTGCAACACACTGCTTCTGTAATGTGCAAGAGCCATGAAGACCTGTTGCCTCCTGTAAGAAGATAAAGGCAGCAATTCATGCTGAAGACACTGAGGATGCAAGAATAATTCCCAAGAAAGTCCACAGGCACTAAGGTGATTTGCTTCAGTGGCTGCCACCCACGACTGCTTTTGCTAGAGGTACTGAACAAGGGCATGTTGACCACTCCTTCATGTAGCTGTGACTCATCACAGTCATCAAAAAACACTGAGTAACATTAAAAAAAGAAACCCAAAGCCTATATTTACATGTACTGCATTCACTGAACTGTGCTCATGTTTTTGTGCACTGACCAAGCTGTTTTCCTGCAGCAGACACAAGTGCAAAGGGACTGTAAAGCAGAGAAGGGCAGATTCAAGTCAAGCCTAGCAGAACAGAGATCCAGCAGGTGCTTTGAATGCAGTGAAAATGAAAACTCTTGGAATACTGGGCTGATTTGCCAGAACCATTTTTTTTGTAGACTACTAAAGCATATGTTCAAAAAGTATTGTCTTGTCTCAGTGCTCTGGAACAATTTCTCTCCTGTCCCTTTTGAGAATTTGTAGCATGTAGGTAGTTTGTCTGTGTTCTGATGCTTTTAATAAGACTCAAAATGCCCCATTTTGACAGAAAAACAAACCAGAGACTTTTTAGGGACCTTAAAAGGAAACTTTTGTAAAATTCCATTAAAAGAAAATTTCAAAATTTTAGTTTTCACCCCTATTTGGAATGAAACAAACCATGTGGAAAATTCCTGAACAAACACCTTTCTCATCTGTACTACTGACCACAGTGTGCACCACTCCAGTTACATAGGAGTCACTTCCACACAGGACATGAATTCACACTTTTGCTTTCTGCATCTCTTTCAACTGTCAGCAGAATTATATCCACATGTCCATGCAACACCAGGCAGCTGGTCCAAAACCAAAAAAAAAAAAAAAACAAAAAAAATGGCGTTTAGCTGATATACAGAAGTAATAAAGTTGATGGACTATTAGAAACCAGTTATAATTGCTTTGGATTAACACCTTTGCTTTCACTCTTATCACCATTACTGCTTTCACTTGATCCCAACCCCAGTCTTGCATCTGTCTGTAGGGCAGCACAATAAGATGCCAGATTTCACTCTTCAATAATGATGGAAGACTGGGATGTAAGTAATCTTATGGGCTCTCCAGTTGAGCAGATACAAAGCTTGCATGATTTGACTGGATCACAACAGCCAGACAGTGACTTTTTTTTTTTTTTTAATGTTGTTTTAACCTTGGTAAATTAGTTTATGTGCAATAGGGAATAATGTATCAGGAGAACATTAATTTTTGGCTATTGTAGGGTGTGGAAATCACACCATGTTAAAAGCTGCCTGACGAAAATGATATCAGAATTATTTTAAACAGAATAAGCTATTGACTCTCTCTCATTCTCTCTGAATTGAACAAAGCTTTAGTAACTGACTAAAAGAGCAAAAGAGTACAAAATTGTCCAGATTTTCCTTGAGTAACTTAAATAAAATCTAAGCTGGAAGATAAGGATGTTAAAAGAAGAGACCTCTTCATATAAGCAGAAAAGACTTGAATGGGTTAAGCCATATCTGGCTGAGTCCCAACAGACATAAAAATCACCTGTGCCTGCTCTGAAATAAATCAGTGTCCTTTTCTGCTGCTGCCGTTGTCTGGAAATAATGCAAATGCAATGGGCCTGCAGTGACATTGTGCCGCACTCGAAGGATACACATAATAAATTGCCCCCTAATACTGTTAAAGAGACATTTTCGTTTTACTCAGTAGCTTTTGAGGTTGAACCGTGCTACTTACCAGTTGAGGACTCTGATATGGTGTCATGCCAATCTGCTCTTTTATTCATTTAGCTTCTTACTGCTTATATGCACATTTGATTCTTATGTCTCAAAATGCATTTGCTGCTTACACTCAATGATAATGGGTTTGCTGGCACACAGAAAAAAACCAGGGAGTTTTCTTTCCACTTTGTTGCTGTTGTTTTAATCATTTCCCTTCAACAGCAGCTGGAACAGATCATAGATTCATATGATTTGGTTCTACTGCATTCATCACTGAGAAAAATACATGGCTGTGTTAAAGGAGGACAGAAAGAATTTGTCTGCCCAGCAGGAAGCTATTGCTGTTCCATAATTGTTTGCTAAAAGGAAGCTGGAATAAAAATGGAAGTAAATGGGTATCTGTGTCAATCCAATCCATCAAAATAACTTTAACTGACTGGGAAGTCACAGCTTAGGACCTGGATATGAAATCTGGCAAACCCAACATAAAAGAAAATAACTAATTACTCATTTAAGATATTTTAAACCTTAAAAATTATATCTGATTGCATCATTTTCTGCACACACAAAAAAATTCAAACTACCAGCAAAGCATTTGCTAATATCCAGGAAATGAAGTCATGGAAGCACAACCATAGAAAGAGAGTGATACACGACTTTAAACTAAAGAGCATAGTTGCAATTCTTTGTTTGTTTTCTTTAAGCATCATTATATTCCCCAAATGCCCAGTCCTGTCCTAAAATTGTTCTCTATCTTGTACCAAGTCAAGTAGGCAAATATTTATGTATTGCTACAGAGAAGCAGCTCACGGAAACAAGAAAAAAAAATACTTTCTTCTGGGCTGGCTGACCAATTCTTTTCCTGTTTTTGCCAGAAGACAATGATATTGGGCTACAGAGAACAAGTGCCTGTGCAGAGCTGATCCCTTAGTACTGCAACCATTGCCCACTCAGCTCTCAGTATTTGGGATATTTTAAATGAATAAAAAGCCTGTCATGGCACCTCTCTGCCTTATTTTGTGTGAATACAATAGACAAAACAGAGACAATGAAAACCACTGAACCAGAATAGTAGCAGAAGGGATTTGGCTTCAGGCACCAGTGCTGTAAAACTCACAAGGAATATGGCTAAATCATTACTCATCTGCTGTACTTAAGTGTTTCACAGGCTAGGCAGTGATAGCTGAGTAAGGACTAATGCACCAGTGATCCTCAGGTCTAGTTTCTTTTTGGGCTGAGATTCCTAGCTTATAAAGCTACAGGAAACAAATGGCAATCGCTCCACCTGACTGTTTGTACACCACAGACCATAGGAGTAGCTTGGTTAACTCCTGTTTCAGGTCCCAGATTTAGGACTGAGCAGTAGTCTTCAGTCTGTGTCCCATGGAACTAGAAGAATTATGTCCATAGAAAATACAAAACTTGTCATTGGAAAAGGAGTTTAAATACACTGTACGAAGATGTGTAATTTCTCTTGGGAAATCCTCAGAGGTTTGCAAATCAAAGACAGTCTGAGACCACTTACTAGGGCACAAATCTTTTAGAACACCTCTCAATATTGACCCAAAAGCTTGCACTTCCTCATCAACAGATCACTTAATGTTGCCTTGCTTCTAATGGTCGTATTTCTATTCCAATTATACCTTGCTTCAACTGCTAGCCATTCCATCACTATAACTTTGTCTGCTAAACTGAAGAACCCTCTGTAATCATGTTTCTGCTCTCTAAGTAGGTAAACACAGACTAGCAAATTACCCTTTAAACCATCAATAAGCTAATCAGAGTGTAGTCCTTGAATCTTTCACAAAAAGGAATGTTTCATGGCCTGCCAAAGCTTCCCAGCCCTCTTCTCTGAACACTTACTAATTTCTCAGTCATTCCTGAAGCACAGAGTTGGACACAGCATTGCAATGCACAGCATTGCAGAGTTGGACACAGACATTCTCAGTTTCATGCTGAGGCATTGATATTCATAGTTATAAGTCTGTATTAGCATTTCATCTGAAGTATCTGTGGCTTGTGTTCAACTGATGATCTGATATGACCAACAAGTCTTTCCAAGACCTATACTTTCCCAGGACAGAGTCCTCATGCTGCAAAAATCACCTATGTTCTTTTTTCTTCATTGTCTGATATTGTATCTGGTTGTTCAGGCTTATTGGAAGTGTATTCTGCTTCCATCCTTATTACAAATACATTCCCATTAAGAACCCACTCTATCTTCAGTCACAGAAGATGTACAAAAGTTAAAGCTTCACAGGTGCAACCTCTCTAGATACCTCCAGCACCATTCACTTCATGCTCACTTCTCTCCTCAGTGCTGCAATGGCTTAACACATCCCCGGTGTTTCTGGAAATAATTAATAAAAATTAGACCACAGGTACAGATGTACTGCACAAAGACTAAGAGGAAGAGTCTTCTAGTATTTATTAAATGTGTATTTTCCTTCAAAACTCCAACCAACCTTGATTTTGCTAATAAAATCTGATAAATCAGGAAAGGATGAATATTATATGTTGTTACCTAGGTTAAAAAAAAAAATCTTTTCACTTATATCTCTCAAGGATGTTCACATTTGTAAAATAACAAGACTTTGAAAATTTTCTTACTTCCTACATGGCTTTACCTGTATGCCCCTGAGATGCAAGACATGAAAGACAAAGAGAAACCCCAGCGCTGTTTCTTGTGTTTTTCCCTGTATAAAGGGAGCTGCAATAATAGTAAGCTGGCTTATGATTCCCAAGGTCCACAAAAAATTAGCCTGTGGCTCAGAGCAGGATCTTTTGATAACATTTCATTTTGATTTTGAGAGTACTGGGACATGGTATGGGCCATACACTTCAACAGGCTTTTGAAAACACCTTGCTTGTACTGCAATTCTGCCATGAGGGTTTGTGCTCATTGAACCTTTCTGAAGCCACAGCCTTCTACAGGCCTGTTTGACTTCACAAAGGACTACAGGAGGGTTAGTCCTGGGAAAAAAAAAAAAAAAAATTATGCCAAAGAAGCACTTACCTGGTCAGTTTGAAATTTTGTCTCCAAATATTTTGACAACAAAGCCCTTACAAATATTTTTGTGAAATGCTTTGTTGTTTCAGATTTCTTTCCATTTTCTGCAAATGGCAGAAGTTATTTTATTTTCACATTTCTCTGCAAAATTATTACAGAGTTTAAAATTACCTTGGTGAATTCAGAGTCTAAATAATAAATAATAAACTAGCAGCTGAGTCCTCAGTAATATCATCAGCTCTCAACACAAGCACCTGAAATAAAGAAGATTTTTTTAACACTAAAATTAACTCCTGTCAGCATGAGCATTGAGAAATTTATATCCAAAGTTACCCTGAAAATGTAGGAGCCTGAAATTGAGTTATACAAAATGAGCATGTATTGTTGTCCCTCTATAAGGTGTTCCCATCAAGAATCCTACCAGACACCTCAGTGTTTGATCCTCCAGCTGGATATATGGCTACTCTGTGGCTTGCTCTGGTGAGAAGAGTCACTGTCCCACTGAAGCCTTTTCCATGAGTGACAGATTCATAGAATCATAGAATTTCCAGGGTTGGAAGGGACCTCAAATATCATCTAGTTCCAACCCCCCTGCCATGGGCAGGGACACCTCCCGCTAGATCAGGTTGCTCATGTACCTCCATGAGTTTGAAGCCTGTCCTGTGAATTAGATTGCATTTCCCAGAGAGGTTCAATCTACACCTTCAAGGAGCTAACTTCAGCAGTTAACTTCAGGAGTTAACTTAACAGGATTAACTTCAGCAAATGAGGAATCAAGAGTTAGAGTGATCCAACAGGTAACACATGTGACAGCCATTTATTTCTCTAGCCTCGGGCCTGTAAATGACAGGGAACATGGGCCACACGAAGGCCACAACATCACAGTTTGCAGGCACCTTATTTCTTTCTGCATTATTATGAGGCAGTACTACAGTGCAGGCAGAAATGAGCCAAGTACATTTTCAAAGGCTGGTTTAGCCCTCAACTGAAATAGTCACAGAAAGGTTTGAGTTGAAAGGGATCTTAAAGATCAACTAGTTCCAGCCCCCAAATCTCTGCTAATGCCCTAATTTGTGACAGCACTCTAAAATTTAGAGCTAATTAGTAACCCTTTCTACGTGGAATCATCACATGAAATAAAATCGCCAAATAATTATTCAGATGAATAATTTGGTCAACTGGATAAATAATAGATCTCGTTGTATGTTATTATTGTTAAATACACAAGCTTATAATGTAATTGCCAGTTGCAGTTCTGGCTTTACACCTTTCTTAGGAAACCAAGCAAGGAACCAGTATTTCAGGCTGCCAACTCATGGAGACAGAGCCTGAGGAGACACTATCAGGAAGCAAGGCTACCACAGTCACACACACACAGGCACAACAGAGCTGAAGAAGGATTTTTGATCTCCAGTCCAAGCTGGACCATGGCCAAGAACCTTCTGCTTTTCTAGAGGAGATAATGAGTCTCCCATCAATACAAAAAAAAAAAAAAGGAAAATCACCCTCACAATCCACCCTCATATCACAGCCTCTTGAAAAAGGCAACACTCCACCCTTAGTGCTCTTGCTTTAATCCACCCTCTTCAAAAATCCACCGCTGGCACTACTGCAATTTCTTGCTCACAGTTCCATTCACCTTCTCAGCCTTCATTTCACCAGAGTAAGGTTGGCAACACTTTCTAGTGCTGAGCCCACATTCAGAGTAAATGTCAGATTAAGGCACTGATATATACAACAATATCCACATGTACCTGCAGAAAGGCTGAGACAATTTCCCAGAAGGAGTAAAACACCTCAGCTTATCTTAAATGATACTAAATCCTGGATTCTCTTCTCTGGAACTCCACCCAACAACGTTTTCCAGAAGACATACTTCGACTAATTATCTTCTCATTTTACTCCTAAATAATCACTCTCTGGGGGAATTCAGACATTGCTGATGCTTTCTCCCACAAACAAGCTTCTCCATGTAGGAGAAAGCTCCTCAAGAAAGTCATCCTGCTTTGTTTCTGCAGATTTATGGAATGGAATTGAAGCAAAAAAGGACTACAAGAGTGGGCTAAAAGAGTGATGTGACATGCCTGATACCTTTTCCTGATGAATTCTAAATTTGTCATTGACTCCAAGGCCAAAACTTTGAACCAGAAATTCACTGAGGTCGTTGAAACATGTGTCACTTTCTTAGTCCCTGTTCTAAATCAGTGGTAACAACTGGACTTTCAAAAAAAATGTTTTATTATTATAATAATTAAAAATTTAAAATCAGTTGTCCAAACTGACCCGGGAAACTACAGGCCCGTCAGCCTGACCTCAGTGCCTGGCAGGGTTATGGAACAGATCATCCTGGAGGCAATCACACAGCACCTGCAGGATGGGCAAGGGATCAGACCCAGCCAGCACGGGTTTAGAAGGGGAAGGTCCTGCCTGACCAACCTGATCTCCTTTTATGATCAGGTGACCCGTCTGGTGGATGAGGGGAAGGCGGTAGACGTGATCTATCTGGACTTCAGCAAGGCCTTTGACACCGTCCCCCGCAGCATTCTTCTGAAAAAGTTGTCGGCCCACAGCTTGGACAGGAGCACCCTGTGCTGGGTTAGGAACTGGCTGGAGGGCCGGGCCCAGAGAGTGGTGGTGAATGGGGCTGATCCAGTTGGCGGCCGGTCACTAGTGGTGTCCCCCAGGGATCGGTGTTGGGCCCAGTTCTGTTCAATACCTTTATCGACGACCCAGATGAAGGGATTGAGTCCATCATCAGCAAATTCGCAGATGACACCAAGCTGGGAGGAAGTGTGGACCAACTGGAAGGCAGGAGGGCTCTGCAGAGGGACCTGGACAGACTGGAGAGTTGGGCTGATTCCAATGGGATGAGGTTCAACACGGCCAAGTGCCGGGTCCTGCACTTTGGCCACAACAACCCCATGGGGAGCTCCAGGCTGGGCACAGAGTGGCTGAGAGCAGCCAGGCAGAGAGGGACCTGGGAGTCTGGATCGACAAGAAGCTGAACATGAGCCAGCAGTGTGCCCAGGTGGCCAAGAAGGCCAATGGCATCCTGGCCTGGATCAGAAACAGCGTCGCCAGCAGGTCCAGGGAGGTGATCGTGTCCCTGTACTCAGCGCTAGTTAGGCCACACCTCGAGTACTGTGTCCAGTTCTGGGCCCCTCAGTTTAAGAAGGATGTCGAGGTCCTGGAGCAGGTCCAAAGGAGGGCAACCAGACTGGTGAAGGGACTCGAGCACAGGCCCTATGAAGAGAGACTGAGAGAGCTGGGGCTGTTCAGCCTGAAGAAGAGGAGGCTCAGGGGAGACCTCATTGCTCTCTACAACTACCTGAAAGGAGGCTGTAGCGAGGTGGGAGTTGGACTATTTTCCCAGATGACTTTCAACAAAACAAGAGGACACAGTCTTAAGTTGTGTCAGGGGAGATTTAGGTTGGATATTAGAAAGAATTTCTTCACGGAGAGGGTGATCAGGCAATGGAATGGTCTGCCCAGTGAGGTGGTAGATTCTCCGTCCCTGGAGACATTTAAAAAAAGACTGGATGTGGCACTCAGTGCCATGGTCTAGCAACTGTGCTCTGGTGGGTCAAGGGTTGGACTTGATGATCTCTGAGGTCCCTTCCAACCCGGCTAATTCTATGATTCTATGAACTTCAAAATATTTATTTTCCAAAACACTGCTTTTTAAAAAAAAATTGACTCATAGAAAACATGGAAAACATTCATCTGAGCAGCATCAGGACAGCATATTTAATCTGATGAAATACTCAAACAGAATGGAAAACATGTCCAGAAAAAAATATCAAAATCCCAACATTCTGAACTAACTGGACTTTGTAGGAAATATTCAGGAATTTTTGCTGAGATGAAATTACTTTCTACCTCTTTGGAGTCTGCCTCTTTTGGACAGGTCAGAATCAGACTGACTTCTGTTTACCTGAGCTTTTTTTACACACTTTTTGAAATTATTATTTTAAGAGCTACCAAAGATCTTGAGCACATTTGTAAAACCCCATCATCAGCTGTCTTTAAGGTGAGCTCAGACTGGGAACACCAAGTGCAAGACTGCATTCACAGATCTAGAGTGGGTTCACTTTTAAATACAGAGAGACCCACGTCTGGAGTTTAGCACTGGCCTAACTTCATTATTTCTGAAATCAAATGGGGGCATTTAAAACATTCCTGGTTGCTGTCTACACTAGGAGCCTTTGGGAAAGCATTCAAGGGCTAACTCCCCAGACTCTTACAGGCAGGGATAAGCTTACTCTGTCAAAGGTACAAGCTGACTCTTGGATGTAATAGCTGAGTGCAGAGTCAGTATGTGCAGACTCTCAGACGACTTAGCTCATTTTCAGAAACATGATGACTAGAGCTACAGGGCTTCCAGTTTTCTAAAAGTATGGTCAGAGCAAGCTTACACTTGTCTGGAAATACTACAGGGACTACTTCAAGAGAGGATGCAGTTACACCTGAAAATCTACGCAGTCGCACCTGTAAAACTTTCTTTTTCCCCCAAAACATCGCTATGGTGGCAGAAACACAGTTCTAACTTCTCACATTAAAGGCACTGATGAACTTGCAGCTAGAAGACTTGATGAAACAGGTATTAGTCCAGGAAAATGTATATATTTATGCACCGTGAGTATTCTCAGCAATTCTAATAGCAATTTCAGTATCTTTGCACAACATCTGTGCTTCAGAATTCATGAAAAAAGGGTTTGTCACAATGCCATTTACAGCTATTTGTTGCCTTTTTTCTTTGTTGTTGCAGCATCCAATAATCTATATGGAAGGTGACAAAATTTTTTTATCATAAGCGAAAAACAGGAAGTCAAATCAATTATTTTACTAACTATGACAATAAGAAAAGAACACATAAATTTGAAATTCATCAAAAAGCAACTAAACTTCTAGTGCAAAAATAAAAATACATCTCTATTAAATATCTAGGAGTAGGTGGGCCAAAGCAGGATTAAAGACAAAAAAGAATTAGTAGACAACTTGTTTAAAAAAAAATAATAACATGAAATCTAACTCATTTTAACATGTTCCCAGTCCCAACTGGGCTCAGTTTCTTTCATCAACAATTCAGCCTTAACCCAATACCTGCATGGGAGCCCTTGGTTAAGGTCAAATACCTATATTACACCGCCCTTCAAGCAATATTGAATCAGTAAAGTATCTTTTCAGCTACAGTTATATTAGATATAGCTATTGACTTCCTTCTTTTTTATTGCACTATAAAACATGCTGTAGTGAAAATAAAGGTTTACTTTGCAACAGAGAATTCACAGGCATCTATTACTGCTGAGTCTTAAAATCCTTGGACGTGCTGTCTTGCTGCCTGCGTTGATTGAGATAGTCTGAAAAGCAATTAACTGTCCTTCAACCAGCCTCTGACTGGTGTAATTAGTACAGTGTGTTTCATGTACCCGTCTACAGTAGATGCTGAAATATTTGTCCATGTTCCTTTGTGTATAACCAAACTATTAATAAAATGTCATGTTTCTTTCTTTCCTGTTTTCAGAAAACAGTCAGAAAGCTTCCATCCTCAGAGAGGCTTCAGGAGTTGGCTGCCTCTTTTTGATTTTAAAGATAGTAGTGTCTCATCTTGATTCATTCCTCTCTAACAAGTGAAGATCTAAGTGTTCTTTTGCCAAATACTGAGGTAGCTTTTAGACTGATGTAGCGTCAGGAACAAGCAATTATATTCACTTTTATAAGCCTCAGGAAGAAGGTTTGACAAAAAAAAAAAACATTCTGTGATCCTCAAACAAATAGTCAGTGGCAAAAACAGGTTCATATTTAATAAATTCTACCTTGTTCCTAAAGTGGTCTACAAAAGAAATCATCTAAGACTATTTTATATTTACATTTTTCAGACACTTGAAAGATGCCTAAAATGCAGAAAGTTCCCTTCTACACTCAGACATGTCATCTCTCATTTTAACATCCCAACACTGTGATGCAAACTCCCCTGAGAAAATCTCTGGCCAAATTAAAAACAAATCACAGTTAATAGAAACCATCACTTCTACCAAGGGGATTTACAAGAAAGGTATTCCATAGTATTTAGCCTCTGAAAACATTCAAACATAGGCAGGTCAGACAAGCCTAATTTTTCTCCAGGGGCAATTTGCTTGCCTGGGTGCTGCAGATCCAGGCAGTATCTCAGACTGCTGTGACAATAGAATTTTATAGTATTTGTGTACCTAGATCACAAATGGCTTTCATTGCTTAGCTGTTATGGAAAAACCTACAGGCATGATGACCAAGATCAAGTATCACAAAAGCACTTATTGATGATTCCTATCAGGGAAGGAAACACTAGATTTGCTTCTCTGATGAGTCATATCTGCTGAGGTCTATCCACAAAATACAAAGAGCCTCCCAGCACTCTTGTTGTCTCCTAGGGTCACTGAAGAGCCAGAGACCCAAACCTAATTGCAGGAGACTCCCTCATAACAGTCAAGGAAACAACATAGAAAGCGGAAACCCTGAAACATGCTCCCAGCATCCCTGAGGCAGAGGAACAGAAGGTAATGTAACCATTTGAGCCCCAAGAATTCATCAACAGATGGGTCTGTCCTTCAGCAAAGAGTGAGAACTGGTTTAGAGGACACTGATGTAAAAGTGTCCAAGTTGTACAAGTGCTTAAAATTATGAACACTTCTAATGTTTTACTGGAAAGTTCTCCCTCATATAGAAGCAGGACAAGGAAATGTGAAGAAGTTGGCTATAGTCTCCTCCTTTATAGTAATTCTAGTATTCATGAATCAGCAATAAAATGGGGTCTTTGAAAATTGCCATCTTTTGCTTACAGGACAGGTGCATTAGGTTCAGTAGCAATAGAACTCCTGGGTCACCTCTCCTGGGCAGCAGACCTCACACTCTGTCCTCATTTATGAAGGCAGTAATTGAAACCCACCCAAAAGTGGATCCAGACTAATATTGCACAACCATAACAGTCAAGCAATCCCCAGGAGCTTGCAGTCTAAACAAACAACACAGGGGAAAAGATAAGACACATAAATAGAGCAAATGACATAACATCAAATGGCTGCTCTTAGTTCCACAGCTACATCCCAAGCCTAATTTATTTTTATCCCTTTCTTTGAGGATGGGTTGATGTCCAAAGAAATAATTGAAAAGGAGGGGAGGAGGCTGAGATGGAGGAAGGCTTGGAATAAATTTCATGCTGGAATGACTAATCCAGATGGTAACTATCCTGTCATGATATGGCCAAGTTCATCAGAAATCACACCAAACACCCAAGCAGATCACAACAGCCTCAAAAGCTGCAGTGACACAGTCTGGGCAGGGAGGGAGAAGGTAAAAGCGGAATATTTGAATTAAGAGCTAAAAGCATGCTTGGGGTCAGATCTCAGCCCTTCCACAGAACTTGTGAAGGTATCAGAAGGTTCTTCCATTTCTCCTCCCATCCTCTGGATGGTTGGAAATCAGAGATTTCTGGTCCGTGCTGGTACACACAGCAACTCTTCCAGTTCTTCAAAAATTATATAATTTAACCATATAACAAGTGTTAATTTACAGTAAACTATCAAAGTTTAACCAGGCAGGGTAAGTCATGTTTTGAATGCTGTCACTCATGTGTTGAGGTGTCTGGGATGCCATCCTTGCTCTGGTGAGAGCCAGGTATGAGATGTACTGCTACTGCTGTGAACTCCCAAAGTACTCCCAAAGTGAATTCCCTCCATCCTTACTGTGGGCCACTCTCTCAGATGCAAATACTTGCCTGCTGCATTGTGTTCTAGAGAGGAAATATTTGTGTGAGTTGGGAACCGATACAGTGAAACAGCCTGAAACTAGACTGCCATTTGTGTTTTGACAAGGTTTTGAGAACCTCACTGTATGGGCAACTTATAGTCTGGTGAAACAAATGGAGAGAGGAGAGAGAGAGAGAGAAATGCCAGATATGGCCGTGCTATGATCCCTCCACAGCTAAGTTTGTTGTTTGAGTCTGCCGCAATTTGCATCTACATTTGCACTTTAATTGTCCTGTGAAAACCTTTGCATTGGAACAAATCCAGGAGCACACATGAAGCATGCATCTACTCACGGATATAGGTCTTGGGTGGATGCTTAATCTTCAGTGGGAAGAGCTTGCTGTAGGCACAGTCTCTGAAGATGAAACTCTCTCCACTCACCTCAGATGAGTCAAGAGGGCCTTTGTGGTAGGAACTGCAGATGAGCATTCACCTTCTCAGGAAACCAAACAACTTATATCTATCAAAGATATCTAAGTAGGGATTTAGGGGCACTAATTCAAGTATCCACCTTTAAAAGTACATAATTACATATTTCCAGTTGAACTATAGTGAAGTCAAAAGGCCCTGGTGTAGATCAGCAACCTTTCCTGCCAAGTTCTGTGTTTACAGGAGGGTCAGGTCTTGCACCAAACAGTTTACAAGACAGGCAAAGAAAATAATCACCATCTTGGTTTTCTGGCATGAAACTGAGGCCCAAGGCCAAGCAGAAGAGCTGACAATTGAAGTAAGATTGCTCATTAAAAATAAGTGCCAGGTCAACTTAAATCAAGGCACTCTTTTTCACTGAGCATCAACTCACTGATTATCAGGTGAAGATCATGCTCAATTTTCATTCCTCAACCAAAACAGCTGCATTCAATGAAGTTTATGTGAGAGATTTATCAGACTGGAGGCTGGAAGTGAAAACCCTGTCTTCTTTCCCTCAGCATCTTCCTAAGGGCAAGTTCCTTTGCCTCTGTACCAAGTGCCATCTTCTCCACCAGAAGGGCATTTAATGACACCAACCAGACTAACTGCTACAATTAAGAGAAGCTTTTACAGAAGAAAGTGCTCCGGTACATACAGCACTGGTGCAGTGTTCAGTCCTGGGCTGTGGCACTTCAGGGACAGCTACACTATGGGGACAGCATCCTGGAGGACAGTTTTGCTTCACAAGCCAGACACAGTGGCAGTAAATCAACCTGGAGACACTCTGTCCAATAGAAATTGCATCCAGCCTGAATATGGGAGTGTTGAGACTGACGGAAGTAAATGATTTTTGCTTCAGTGAAACAGTGTTGACTTGCAGTTTGCTTGGTGGGTATGAATTTAGTTGCTGACAAAGGCAAAGGGATGTTTTACTAAGTCACAAGCAGACAAACTCTGGTTTACAACCTCCTAATTCTCACATTGCAAAACAGTTTAAGGGGGGTGTGTGTGTCATTTAAAAAATAAATTAAAAAATAAGGTAGTTTTTAGGTATTCTTGTCCACCAAGAGTAACTTTCATGTGGGCCATTTGTAATTCTTGGAACTTTGCAGGCTTCAGTCAGTAAACCAGATCTTTATAATCAAAATCAAAAGAAGTCTTTGAAAATATAATAACTCCTTAAGAAAAAAAAAAAAAAAAAAAAAAAAAAAAAAAAAAAAAAAAAAAAAGAGTAAGCCAAGGGGGGAGCAGTTTTGCTTTCTAGCTCAGCTTCATTACTGAAGTTGGTGACAGGGAATCATACAAATGGTTAAACCTGCAAAGCCAAATTGTAGACAGCCTTCACAAAAAGCAGGGTGGGAAGGCCCGGCAGGGAGATAGATTCGTTTGGCTCAGCACTTTTCAGGGCAGTTCATCTGATCATGCCCTCAGCAAGAGAAGTGGGGGGGTTCGTTTGGGGGTTTTTTTGTTGTTGTTGGTTTTATTGGTTTTGGTTTTTTGTTTTTGTTTTGCTTTGTTTTTAAATGTCTTTGTCACCTATTTGTGAGCTTGTATTTATAAGATACGTGACAAACACTTGGGTCTTTAATGTACCACCCAGAAAGATTAGAAAATACAAAATCAAGTAACTGTGGGCAGAATATAGAACCACCCCTATTAACAAGGTTATTATCTTCCTCTAGGAAAAAAAAAAAAAAAAACAGGTCAGGGGAGGGAAATTTATGGAAAAACTCAGGTTTTATAATTCAGAGCCACATCCTCAGACAAGAACTGCAGAAATTAGGTGCCCAGCATCACCTTAACTCTCTGTGTACCTCTAAATAAGGCATCTCTTTCTATCTCTGTTGACACCAATCAGTTATTTAGCAGAAAGACATCTGATTTTATTCCATTTACTCCACCTCCACAGCAGGAGGTAAAGAGTTAAATGATATAGGATACAGTTTCCTTTTTTATATGATAACTAAGAGCTGCAATATAATTGCCTGATTTGCTCTATTTCATTAAGGTTCCTTTTCCTTCTACTTCAAAAGGTTAATGCCACTCATATTTCCTTTTTTTATTGTCTGGCTTCACTTAATGCCATGGGACAAGACAAAATAAGCAGTTGCCTCAACAAACTATAATTCATCCCAGTAGAACAACGACCGGCTGTAATTCAGTCTATTTTTAAATCCAACATGTAATGAAAATCACTAAAAATAATACATTTCCCAGAGCCAAGACAATAGACCTAAAATGTGTAATAATTAGTGCTCTGGCCCAAGTGCTTCAGGCTCTAAACTGTTTTATGACTGGGAGATCTGTTCTTAGCAATCAGCCCAATCCATTGGTACCCACTTAACATCTTTATTATTAACATGTGCTTCTTGTACCGTCTATGTTTAACCACAAGCTCAAAGCACCATATGCCTGCTTAGCAAAAATCTGTCCCTCCCAGCTCCCTCTCCACCAGTTCAGGACACTCAGAGGTAATATAAAAGATTGCATTGTCTTAAAAGGGAAAGTCTGGAAAAAAAAAAACAACAAAAAACAAAACACTGTCTTGGAATGGTTTGACATATAAAGATATATCTATGTACCAAAGAAAGAAGGTTGTAGGTCAAAAAATATCTAAAAAACATCCACCCACTGATATGAAGAGGCACACAGTGATTGATCTCTACTCCCTCTCTTTTACAGTAATGTTCAGTGATCTTCAGCAAGACCCTCTATGCTGCATAAGTTCAAAGTGTGTGTTAAGGCATCATAAATACACAAAAAATGATGCTTAACGATCCCTGACAGCCCACCAAAAAAACCTGCTACTGCAGCAGTGCTTTTTCTTAATCTGCATATGCTTTTTTCTTTTAATTATTAGCTCACTCAATGATCTGATGCCTGCCAAATTTTTTAGTGCCCACAGTTTTACATCTTCAGAAATGGCTCTTTGGTGCTGAATGCATCATTTGTAATCCAACATGGTCTAACATAAAGCAACCATTTGTCCTAGGGCATTTAAATGGATTTCAATGCTGCTGCAATTGTCTGGGTCTAAAATTCATTCAGACCTTTGTTTTGATGGGCAAACAGGATGATTTCTTTTCCAACCTCTTCACTATATTGAGTTAGTATAAAAGGATTGAAATGGCCTGACATTGACTTAAAATGCAGATAGTTAACATGCTTCCTCACTCTAGCCTGGCTATTCTTTATAGCCTTGTACTGCCCAGAGTCTCTATCCCAAGCTCCTCTGCTCTCAAAATTGTACAAAGACAGTGAGGAATGTCCCAGCAAATCCTGATGAGGAATTTCAGTTGCATTGGAAAAAACACACCATTTGATATTTCATTGTTACTTTTGCCTATCAGGATCTGTCTGGAGGCTGGGAATCCCTGTAACATTTTATGTTCTGGGAAACTCTTCCTGTGACCAAGCCTATGCAACATACCTCTAACACCACCACCACTGCCTTAAGATTAACAGAGGTGTTTTCCACCTCTTTACACATTGGTTTATGTGATGGGTTTACATGAGTAAAGAGCTTTGAGGGTCAACATCAACAATCTGAGTGAATTTCTTTCATATGAAAGCAAGAAGAGCTGCACAACTCCTTACAGTCAGGTGAGATTTTACACATGCAAAATGCCCACTCATGTGGAGCCTTGCCTGTGTAAGAGCATTAACATCAAGAACTTTTAGAGAAAAAACTAGATACAGAAAAATAAGAATGGGGTAGAAATCAATGCAGTTTCCTTTCCCTGAACCATGCCAATGACTTTCATTTCAGCCCACTAGTTTATGCCTCCCACCACACAGTGTTTTATCATTGTTGTATCTAGCATGGACACCACTATTTTTATGACAACACAGGGTACTTTAAACTGGTTATCTTTTGTCCCCACATCCATCACTCCTTCCAAGTGAAGAAGCAAAACGCAACTACTGCTTCCTCAAACTACAGCTACTGTCATCCTCAGGCAGGCAGGAATGAGGCCCAAGAGCTCAAACTCAACTATTAACCAATTCAAAGGCTTCCAACTTCCAGCAAGAGTCAAGGATCTTAATCTTCATGAGAATGTAGGCTTGCACCATGCACCCAAGGTCAGGACACTGAACCTGTCTCTGCTGAGCCCCAGCCAGCCCTCCAGCTACAACCCATCCACATATTTTGAGGCTGGCATTTGCACAAAGGTGTCTATAAAGATTTAGAGTAATTTGTATCCAGATTATTGCAAAACATCCCTGGAGCTTCATACTAGTGAAATAAACCTTCTCCCTTATATGAGCTTAACTACAGCTGTTGGGCATAAATGTCCAGCTGAATTTGCAACTCTTTCCAACATACTATCACCAAACCCTGACATCAAGGCTGTGTTCAGACCTCCTAACCTGTACATTAAAATTTTGTTATGTCAACCTTTATAGGCCACTGACCAAGTTTACAAGTCCAAAGCTAAGACTGATACAAATTCCTTTGTCCTCACAGTTTTCTTCTGCATCCCTGTGAGTTGAGAAACATGAGGAGTCAGCTCATGCCCATCTCAGCTCTCCTTCTCTTGACCTCTTCCCACCTGCATCCTGCCTACTGCCTGTCCTCAGAGCCAGCTGTGGAAACAGAAACAAATCCCGATTCCCAGAGAAGGGACCAGCTGCTGGTCTGGGAATTACAACATTGGTGTCCTTGCTGTAGCTTCACTGGTACAACAGAGGGTGTGGGCAGCTCAGGTGGCTCTGGCTGGGTAAGGACTGCCTTCAGGGTGAACACCAGTAGGTCAATACACCCTCAATACAAACTAAAGGGTCTTGAGGGCCTCATTGTACAGTGAGGGCGAAGAGAACCCAAGGAGGATAGGACAAAGTGCTGAGCAGCTTGACATTTAAGCAGCCAGATCACCTTGAGCACTCAGCAAGGCTTGTCCCAGGCAAGAAACAGGCTATCAGCTGTTACTGACATGAAGGGGGTGAACTTGAATTTAAAGAAATTCCAGGGACTGTTAACCCAAAATGACACTGAAAAATGTCCTCTTCACACAGGCAGCTTGGCCAAAAATACAATTCTTGATCTATCTGTTTATGGGTATGAGATTTCTAGAAAAATGTAAAAAGGGTCATAATAAATATTGCTTCTGTGTTAAAGCCAAACTGAACTTGCATTCCAACTGATTCAGGTATCAAGTATGGGACTGGCACAGGAACTTCACTGAGTTATGACTTGAGGGATGAAATTAAAAATGACAAGATAAGACTATTTTTCCAGATGTAAGTATGCTTACTCAAACACATGGTAAAACAAAAAAAAAAAAGGTTTTGGCATTTAGACCAGATATACAGTCATTAAGACTTTGTACTTTGGGTTCTTCCTGCAGCATTCCTCACCTTGACAAAAAAGGATTTTTAAATCCTAAAGGGGATATATGAAAAGATGAGCAGAGTCTGGGTACCTTGAGACTGAGTATTGCTAATTGATTGGTTTTAACCCTTCAAGCTTTTATGTTTGTCCAGAGATAAAGAGTTGCTTTTCAGTATTTTTGGCTTTTACGTCATAACACCAAGTAAACATTGTTTTTTCATTATTTGCCTTTGATGATCTGTAATCTCAAGAAAATAATTCTCTCTGTACTTGAATCTCAGAACTTTTTTTCTCCTGTGAATAGAAAGAATTTGTTTGTGGTTTAGCTATAAACTTAAATGAGCAAAGAAAAAGACAAAAAAGAAAAAAGTGAAAAAATATAAAGAAGAAGTAAACAAAACTCCCCCCTTCTGACATACCATAACTAATATTTCAACAGCAGTGAAAAACAGGAGTGATGCAATTTTTAGGAAATCCGTCCGGGAAGCTGGAAAACAAGACTGATTTCCTGTATGACCTTGGCCATTTATTTAGGCCTATGTTCAGGCCACCATCCAGAAAGGTCTAAAATGATACATGTTGAATCCTATGACATTCAAGCACCTCAGGCCACCTGTTGTGTGTCAAAGACTCCCAAAATGATGGATGGAGAGAAGCAGTCACATCACCTAGGGCAGGAGGCTGTAACCACAGTGTACCCACCTTGGATATTGTGATTTCTCCTGGTGACTCTAGGCAGCAGTTGTGGTGTAGCAATGAGAACTTGACAGTTTCTTTTCTTCAACACAGGAAAGACACCTTTTCCTATGTTACTTAAGCATTATAAAGATTAAAGTTCTGTGGTTTGGTGCCTGGGCATTAGTGACAAAGGTCAGGTAAAACTGTAAGTTGAGGTAGTATCTTTCCTTAGACTGACCACTAGAGTTGAGTACCTGTACAGATAGCAGGCCATAAGACCCTAAAGATACCAGAGCTTCCAGCACTCTCCTTGCTTTAACTCTCAGAGATGGAATTGCAGAGCCCAGTGGATGGTGAAGAACTTGCAAACAGAAGAAAATGCCTATTTTGCCACATGATATTCATCTATGATCCTGTTCCTTGTGAGAACAACCAGCATTAAATGTTTAAAAATTTTGCTCAATAGAAAATTTTCGCCCATAGAATGTAGGATTGTAACCTTGTACAGATAAAAAGGTGCTCTGTGCTTTTAGTTTCCCTGTTGGAAGTGTTTTTTAACCCCAGCAGCTATAGGAAAGGCAATAAGAGGAAAGGGGTCTATTAATTAGCTCCAAGCCTGGACCTGTCCACAGAGCTCACAGTGTGGTGCTGGATCCCTCTGCTTGTTAGCTGGGTAATTTGTTTATTAATAATTGCAAATATTTTAAGTCCTAGGGTGCCTGTTAGCTGTGTGCAACAGCAATGAAGAGTTCTATTCTGCACTAAAGCAATTGTATTACTCTATTTAAATGGTATTTTTGGCATTGTAGTACTAGAGTGATTGTCCACATAGTATTTAGGTTTCTCCCAAGCCCTTTACCTTGCTCTCCAAATTATGAGTCAGAGAACTGCTCAGCCAGCTTTCTTTGCACGGCCACTGAAGAACAGCAGCACATCTGGGATAAAACACTGACCCCACTGACTGAGGTTTTGTTTCATTCTATCTGGCGTGTAACTTTCCCACAAAGGCTGTAAAAACCAAGTCTGCCTCATTAAAAGTGATATTGGCTGCTGTGTCCATTGGACATATAAGCCAGGGGAAAGCCCTAGGGGAGCCTTAGCCCATCCTTCCTCTCACCCAGCAGTGCTGGCAGGTACCTGCAAGCTGCACATCATGCAGTGGGGAGCAGCCTCCCTCCCCCATCAGCCAAAGCATTCCTCTTGCTGACTGTGATGTTGCTGAGTATCTGCCTGCACACATTTAATTCCTCACGATTTTTCTGTGATAGTAGTTTTCTCGTATGTTTTCATCTGAAACTTGGCCTCTCTCAGGGTCACAATGATGTTGGCATCATACATGATTTTGTCTGGCTGGAAAGCCTGGAATGCCCAACATCAATCAAACACTTTCTTGAGCCAGGCACTGTAACAGGAATGAGAAGTCTATCTGAATGCACAAGATAGACAGAGGGATAAACATAATGAGATAAAATTAGCATTCCCAGCTTTCAGAGCAAGGCAATGGCTAAGCCAGCAACAGAGTCAGTCTGCTTCTTCTCAGACTAATACCTGACCCCAGGACTGGCCAACAACAGCTCATAACACAAGAGGAAGCTACATTGGATTCCCAATTAGGCCTGTAAGAATGACTTGACAACCACTACAGAATACCAACAAATGGCATTTTTATGGAGGCATTTATTTACTTTAATCGAGCAAACAGTTTAATTAGATTTTCCTCACGCATCAGATAAATAGCATTTCACTCTGTCCTGTTCTGTATCTGGCGAATTATTCTTATATGTGGTTTCCTCAAAGTCATGCCTTAAATTGGAGTGATTAACCACAGCTAGGGTATTTTGCTTGTGTACTAAATGTCAAACTAAAGGCAAAAACAAAATTAAAATTATAATGTCATTTCGTTCTGGCTTCCAGTTCAACCAGTTGGAATAATCTCAACACCCATGAATGCAACCATTTTTCTCCCCAGTCAGTCAAAGTAGGTGTCTTCATCTGCTTTGCTTGTAAGCACAGAAGCAGAGAGCTGTGCTCCTGTACACCTCAGCTCCTGAAGCCTCCAACCTCTCCCATCGCGAGCCACAAAGGATGGTACTGTAAGTCCCTGGGGATGTATCACTGATCAGAAAGATCAAATTGTACATAGCAGAACAAAAGGAAAGAGGTGCAATTCACTTCAAGAGCAGCACTGGCTTCCCACGCTTCCTCCCTTTGTGCCTCATTGAGCCTTGGGGAGAAAAGAATTAGGAAGCAAGCAGAGCAGTTGTTGAGAGATAAAAGCATCCAGGACAAAATTTAGGCAATGATTCAGACTTATGGAGGTGCCAGTCTTTTTCCCTTCACTGAATCAGCCACTTCAGGATCACTTATAAGGACAGGAAATCTCTGTTTTCATTTGCCTCTTCATAGCACCAAAAGGGGGAGGGACAATGTCTTGTTTCAATGAGAGATGCTCAGCACTGCACAGGGATATCAGGTCCCCTGCATGAGCGGTAAAGCTGGTACAGTGGCATGTGCAGATGAACAGTGCATGCCCTCATGGGGCAACTTGGGCACCCTGCAGTCCAATTTACCCTCTTTACCCACATTCAAGGAAGAAGGAGCAATTCTTGACCAATCATCCCATTACTCCATCCAGGAGGATTTGGATGCAGTCTTCTGGCAGTAATGCAAATTAAGCAGCAGCTCTTCAATGAAGTAAAATCTATGGAAAAGGATCTGTTAGTGTCAGCTTTTCTGGAAGCTGTCTTTTGATAATTCTGATAACCCAAAAATTTAACTGACTTCTACATAAGTCTTATGTTCAATGGTACAAGTTGGCTATGCAAAGCAGAGATGGCTTTTTTTTACTATTTTGCCAGTATAAATTGACTCCTAGCCTGGCATTTAGAAAGTTGGGTTGAAGTTTTTAGTCACCAAACCTGTTCCAGTGGCTGGAAAGCTTTAAAACAACAAAACCAAACAAACAAATAAATGTCATGTAAACAATCATGTAAAATCATTGGAAACAAATTATTTTTATTAATGTAAATCTGCAAGACTCAAAGAAGATCTTCTGACCACCTCTACTTTTTCTATTACAACAATACAATAAAATTATAAATAACATGCAGTAATGATTTGGGGCTATTTACCACAATCATAAAGGTGAGACAAAATCGTGTGTCAACATCCACTCAATATCCATCCACTCAATATGGAAGAAATCTGAGGAAAAGTTTGTGTGCCTGGAAGTTTATTTGAGGAATTATTTCCTCAACATATCAGATGACAGCCAACATGGCTTCACTAAGGGCAAATCATGCCTGACTAATTTGGTGGCCTTCTGCAATAAGGCTATAGAGATGGTGGATAGTGGCAGAGCAACTGTTGTCATCTACCTGGATTTGTGCAAGGCATTTGACACTGTCACAGATGACATCCTGGTGTCCTAACTAACAAGGCATGGATTTGACAGATGGACCACTTGTGGATAAGTAATTGGTTGGATGGTCACACCCAGAGAGTTTTGGCCAAGGGTTCAGTGTCCAAGTGATAAGTGGCATTCCTCAGGGGTCAGTACTGGGACCAGTGCTGTTTAACATCTTTGACAGAGACAGGGACAATGGGATAGAGTGCATCCTCACCAACACTGCTGATGGTATCAAGCTGTGTGGTGTGGTTGGCACCTTAGAGGGAAGGCAGACCATCCAGAGGGACCTTGACAGGTTGCAGAGGTGGGCCCATGCCAGCCTGATGGAGTTAAACATGACCAAGAAAAATGGCCATCAAGACAAGGGAGGTGATTCTGCCCCTCAGCTCTTGTAAGACCACATCAGAAATACTGTGTGCAGCTTTGGAGCCCCAAGCACAGGAAAGATACAGACCTGTTGGATGATGACAGTCAGAGTTGGGGCTATTCATCCTGGAGAAGAGAAGGCTCAGGGGAGACCTTATATCAGTCTTCCAGTACATGAAAGGGACCTGGGCAGGGGCTTTTCACAAGACAGGGTAGTGATAGGACAAGGGGTAATGGTTTTAAACTGCAAGAGGGTAGATTTAGGTCTACTCTGAGGTTAGTAAGACACTGGAATAGGTTGCCTAAAGATGCTGTTGATGCCCCATCCCTGGAGGTGTTTAAGACCAGGTTGGACAAGGCTTCATAGTGCGAGGTGTCCCTGCCCCTGCAGGGGGTTTAGATCTTGATGATCTCTAAGGTCTCCTCCAACCCAAACCATTCTATGGTTCAATGATTCTACGATGTAATAAGGACAGTTCTTCCACTTACAGGCTTCCTGTCATACACTTGGCCCATAATAACCGCAGACATAACAAGGGACTGTTGCAACTCTGATCATTTCAATGAGCTTTTCACATTTTGAATATTGAATAACTAATATTGAATATATAACAATATTTTAGCCAGTAAAAGTCATACTTTTCTGTGCAACCCTTTCAAATGTGTGGCCCTTCACTTTAAACAAGTTTATTTTTCTTACCAGCTGCTTGCTATTCAAAGACAGTTTAAGACAGGACACTCCAAGACAGGTCAGAATCTGAACTTTTTCAGTGACATTTAAATCCTAACCATAAAATTATTCCAATTTTTCAAATGCTCTCAACAATTGAATTCACATTTCTCTCTATTGCATCATTTCATTATTCAAAATGTAGATGGGTCCTTGTTTTATGAATCAATAGCCCAGTGACAACACTTTCTGAGCACATTCCATCACTTCCCTGATGGAATGAGAAATTTTATGCACCACACATTGACTGCTGGCATGCAGTAATCTATCACGGGAGCTGCAGAAAAAAGAACTCTGCTCAAAAAACTGTCTGTGTAGCCATCATCTTGTGTCAGTAGAACAAGTCTGTTGTATTACATGGGTTAAAATTGAGTTCCTACAGTATCCTGTAGCCTTCAGGCAGAGCTGTCAGTTTCTTCTCTTTTCATAATTCTCATCAGTGTCATTTAAACTCTAGGAACAATATTGGTGCTAGGGAACAATGGGCATATATATGAAATAAAGCATATTGCATGGAAAAAATGTCAACCAGTCATACACAAAAACGTTTAAAAATTATTTATTTCTCTGAAATAAAGATCCTTTTCTTTCAAGACTGCCTGATGAATACTTCTGCTCAATATACAGCTACAGGAAAGAAAAAAGAAATAAGAAAAAAAAAATGACTAGACATTGTAAGCATGTGGAACAGCATAAAGAGTAGTACAAGACACACCATGCATAATAAAACAATTGCATAGCCATTCCTGGAGTGGGGCATGCAGCGTTTGTTACAGCACTTCAAAAGGAGACTGAAATTGTAGGGATCAAAGGAAGATAACAAAATACAGATTTGATAAAGGCAGGGATTTCTTACTTTAAGAGGGCAAATTGGAGAGGTACATGCGTAAAGTATAGTGTAATGAAGAGTCTAGAGAAAGTAGAACAAGTGTTTCAGGTTTTTCCCAGGGCTACTTTTGTGCTAGAATAGTTCATAAGGGTGACCCAATGTCTGCTGCATCCCTGAAATGAGCTGTGGTTCTTCAGTTCATAGGCTATTGGACTGTAAGTCCACCTAACTCACAAATTTAAGAAAATTCAAAGACAGAAGATATTTATAATTAATTAATAAGAACATTCAAATTTACAAAAAACAGTACAGAATTAATCTGGAAGTATATAAGAACCTCTGCTCTGATCTTCAAGCCAACTGCTACTTTCAAGGTATCAGGATGAAAAATGAAATGATAGATTACTCTATGAACTGTACCCTTGGTCAGTATCATGTATGAGCATCATTCCTTTCTCTATTACCCTGCCAAAGCTCAGAACTGCAAGGTGCAGCTCGATGACCACTGAGGTGTGTGTAGATTCCTTCCTTGCTCAAGAGCATTCTTTCTCAGAGCTGGGTATTCACTCACATAGGTGAGTTCATCTCTCCAGAAATCACCTTCATGGTTAAAAAATAAAACAAAAAAACATCTCCTCTCAGCTGAGGAAAACCTCTGGAAGCTTTCCTTTTTATTAGGCAGAAAGGAGGGGTTCCTTGCAGGTCAATGAAAAGCAAAAACCTAACCTCAGATCTTTGAGCTGCTCCTTGAAGGAGATTCCCTAGTAATTCAGAAGCATCTTATGGAGATTGATGAGCAATAATTATAATTAATAATTAAGAATATTAAGAAAGAAATAACCTGAAATAAACTTCCAGGACTCAATTTTTCTTTTATTTACAGATGTATAATTCAGAAGTAACTCAAATCAAGCCAGTAGAATTCTGCAGGAGTTGAGCACACAGAGATCAGACTGCAGACCACAACAATGCATGGAGAGTTAAAAGAAAAGCTGTAATAGTCACAAAAGCAAAAGCGGACCTGTGATGGGTAATTCTTTTGTTTATTCTTTGGATGTGTGTTTTGTACATGCCCCCTCCCAGGAAGTGTTCCAGTCCAGGTTGGTTGGGGTTTGGAGCAACCTGGCCTAGTGCAAGATGTCTCATGAAGGGGGATTGGAACTAGATGATCTTCAAGGTTTTTCCAACCCTACCCAATCTATGATTCTGTGATATTTGTTTTTGTGAGTTAAATACTAGCAGAGTAGAGGAGTACAACTTACAGAAATGCAGACCTGTGTGCCCCCACAAAAGCCTTACAGATTCACACGTTTGATGGATTTACACCATATCATGTACATTCAGTTATTTTTTCTTTACTAAAAACCTCCAATAAACAATAGCCCAGGAGTTAATGGGAACAACACAAAGGAAGTATATTGCAACAGATGACTGAGACAGAATTGAGCTAAAAAAATTTATTCCTAAGTTTAGAAAGAAATTCACAAATACTGAAAAAAAAAAAAAAAAAAAAAAAAAAAAGATAGAAAAATTACTTTTGCTTAGGGCAGTGCATGGCTAGTGAACTATTCCTTGCCTCTTAATCACTTGCTGCAGTGAAGTAACAATCAATACAGTGCAGAGAGATCAGAGAGGGCCTGACTAAACAGGCCCACTAAAATCAGTGGTGGACAAAAAAAGTCTTCTCCAGGGGAAGTTCTCAGAGAACCCCAGCACAGGACCTGTAGCTTAAGAGCTGAGAGCAAGGTGACTTTGAGCTACAGTCATAGTCTCTAATTAGCGCTGCCTCAGAGGGCTGAGACAGGTCCTCAGGGAACACATCCCTGTCAGGACAATATCCCCAAGGCACAGCAGAAGAATAGCACTGCAAGCCTTGCCTTATCACTTTCTGCACCAACTTACATAGAGAGCACTCAGAAGTCAACCACAGGGTGTACTTCCATGGTGCTTCCATAACAAGGCAGAGAAAAGATCAAAGCTGAGGCACCTGATGCTCTGTGCTGCTGGGTGTCAGCCTCAGCCTTGCAGCTATGGAGCATAATCTCCACACTCTTCAGAGCCAATAGAGTGCTATTGGAGGGAAGAAGGCTGGTCTAGGACCATAGCACTACTTCTGAGGACCTTTGGTCATTATTTCTTTGCTATGGGCTCTCTCTGTAACCTAGTGACAGTCATTTTTTCCCCTGTGGGTCATTTCTACAAAAAGGGCACTGCTACACCACTGCCTTCAGGAGCAGACAGGTGGGAGAGAGAGGTTGAACACTGGCTGTCATAAACTGTAGATTACAATATGTGATTTCTATGAGAACTGCAGATCAGACACATTGTTCAACCTACTGTCTTTATTATTTTCTTGCAAATTGAAAGGGAAAAAAAAAAAAAGAAATTTTTTTCCTAAAATTGTGCCACTAGACCAAACTAAAGTATGTACATTGGCTTCTCTCCAACGTTGATTACAAACCTGGATCTCCACTATAATTCAAAAATGAAATAATTACAAGGCTTAAAGGTGAAGAAAGGATTTTTAATTTTCCACACCCATATTTGCTCCTGATCCCTCACTGACCTCAGGCAACAAACCAAAACCAGACTAAACATCTACGTTTCACATCTGGAGGCATCAGTTCAATAGAACTGTTCTTGTAAAGTCTGACTAAATGTCCCTCTAATCCAATATTGTACTTCCAACCACTGTCAGACGCCCAGGTGAAGAGTGCAAGTACCAAGGAAGCATGTACATTACATTTTGCTCTCTATAGCTTAGTCTCTAGCAGTCCATGGTTCATGAATTTGCTCATAAACAGAAATATCTTTGCATGCCTTCAGTGCATCTTTCTTTCATAAATTTATCTAATAATTTTTTAAGCCTATGTAAACATTTGGCTTCCACTACTTCTTATATTACACCTTTTAGGTACTACTTAAAGAGAAGCCACTTCATAGCTTTGATTCCCCTTATTGTTCATTCTCTGATTGCTTTCCAGTTCTATTGTTTCATCCCATAGTGATGGGAATAACAAAAGCCACATTTTTGTTCTCATGAGGTTATGTACACCATAAGGAGTATTTTATTCTCTCCTAAAGAACTGTAAAATACAGCTTTGGTTTCTAATGAACATAGAGTTATTTTTTGCATAGAGTTCTTGCTTCTCAGTTATAATCCCAAGATCTCATTCCTGATAGGCAATGTCTACTCCATAGGCTGTTCTTCATAACTTTTATTCCATGTGTGTTATTTTATATTTGTACTTTCTTGTCTAATATCATGAGAGTTTTCTTAAATTCTTTATAATGAGCTTTAACTTTACAACTTCTAAAAGTTAGTATCATGAGCCAACTTTGTCATTTCACTAGTTACATCTTTTCCTAAACCAGCTTATGAAAATACTGAACTGTGTATGCTGACTATGAATGTCTATAAGAGACTGGTGGTGCTTTCCACCATTGACAAAACTGACAGCTTAATCCTACCTTTTTTCTTGTGCTTTTTAACCACCCTTTCATCTATGGCAGAGACTTGTCATTTTATCCTGTTGCAGCTCAGTTGCTTTAAAAGTTTTGACGAGAAACCTTGTCAAAGGCCTTCTAGAAACCGAAGTATCTCCTGGATCTCCTTTGTCTACTTGGTCACTGACTCCTTCAAAAGACATATTTATGATGCTCAACTCTATAAATGTCACAGGGACTCTTCCCCAGTGTATCATATTTACCCACACACCTACTAATATTACACTTTATTATAGTTTCTATCATCTTCCCTAGTGTGAACGTTTGATTTACTGGCCTGTCATTCCCCGGGTTTTCCCTACCATCTTCCACTTTTTATTCCTCTAACACCAAAACGTTTTATGCCTGAAATTCAACTAATAACCAGTCACAAAGTGTCAGGGAAAATCATAGAATATCTTCTGTTGGAAGGGTCCCATAAGATTCACTGAGTCCAGCTCCCTGCTCATCACAGAATTTAGAGCATAGCAGATAAAGTTGGGTCAGTTATTTCAGGTATCAAACTAGATCTCAGGTTTGAAAATTTTCTAAAAACTCAAAATTCTGTTGAAACAAAAGTGTATCTAATGAATTAAACTGTTCTTGACATTGAACTCATTTTATTTCAGTGACCTCAGTAAGAGAAAGATCAAATAATTTCCTAAAAAAAAAAAATCATTAAGTTTTTAAAATATGTAGGAACTAGAACAAAATAGCATGGAAGAAAACTTCTTAATTTCTCATGCCAATTCTAATGTCATTCCCACTGAAAACTGCCCCAAAATCACCAGGGATTTCCCTGGTGCAGAATCAGCCCCCAACTGCTGGCACATGGAAACACTCACTGCAGAAGGTCCCCCCAGGTGGAGAAGTCAGTGCCTGCTTTCAACCTAAATAAAAGTGTCTGGCTTGAGATCAGTCACTCTTGCAGCTCTGTCTCACATTTTCTGCCTAAACAGATGCAGAGTTTTGGGATATTCTTGCTCCACATCTGTCACTACCCTGTACAGCTCTGTGGCACCAGATGCCTGTGCACCTCTGCCACTGCTGCCCAGCAGCCAGCATATTAGTTCAAAGCCTTTTTTTTTTCAATGTACTAAGCTCATACTAGAGACCATAACCTGGAGCAGCTGATGTCTGGCAGGTTTTCTCTTGCTGTCATGGGAGCAATGACATCCAGAGAAAGTGGAGAAGATTTTCAGTGGGTAATAGCTTCTTAAAACAACTACAGCAAGCTTTTCCAGAAGTCATCTTGCAAGTGACCTTGGTGCTGAAAAAAATCAGTTGTCCTTGGCTTTGTTATTGAAATAAAGGTTCCACTGCCTGTCGTAATGGTGCAGAAACTGCATACTAGGACCAGGGAAAGGTCATCAAAGTGTTGCATGTGCTGCACTTCCTAGGAAAACAACAGTCCCTGCAGAAAAGTAAAAGCTGGCAGATTTGGGAGAAGCAGAAGCAAGAAGCACCTGCATGATGAACTCTATGCCCTGTGCTTGTCCTTGGATTTCAAAGAAATGATACTGTTCTACCTACACTGTAAAGGCAGAAAAGCTATTTCACTCCACATCTACCTTAAGGTAATTTTTGTGTACTACTCACTGTGTTATTAACTTTTACTATAAGCTCCACTGATGAATTCCCAGGGAAAGAAGGAGTTACATAAACAACTTTCACTTCTAGCAGCATTTCAGCATCCTTCACAAACCAGAATCATCCAGAACAAGCAAGGTATTCTTACACTTGATTTTCAGTCTCTTTTTACACTGCAGAAACAGAATTGTTACTACACCTGTACAAGCTGAGACCTGTGGAACCAATAGATCAACAGAAATGTAAACTAATTTTTCATAAAAATGTCTTTGTTGGATGTCTTTGCAATGAAATAGAAGTCTGCAAATTTTCAGGAATTTTCTATTCTAAAAAAAAAAAAAAGGGGGTGGGGAGGAGGGCGGCGGAGGGGGAGTATGAAGGGTTATTTCCAAATGGGACTTATGGAACAACTGAGAAATATGGAAACTATTTTCTAAGTGGATCTGCTTAGAGGTACTGATGAGAATTGATGCCAGCCCACCCTATTGAAAATCAGGCTGGGAGTGTATGTCTACAAGATTGTCTCCTAGGGTGTTTAATGCATTTTGCTGCTTTCTGCTAAGACAGATAGCATACTAAACACCTCCGAAGCATTCTTCACTGCAACACTGAAGCATTCTTTTTAATGGAGGGTATAATCTAATTACAAGCTCTGGTAATCATCTAGATTACAATCTTAATTGCCAAAGTAGGTAAAATAGATAAAACATATTTCATCTGTCCCCCCCTCCTGCTTTTTTTTTTTTAAAGGTTCAGCAAAAGAAGAGTGGATTTTTTTTTCTCTCTCATGAGCTTTTAAGCACCAGAAAGGTTTCTTTGTCTTTCTTATCCTCCACACAGATCCTCTGTGAGATTATATTTCAAATTTCATATTTATGATTATAAAGCCAGGTTCTTGTGCCAATCTTCCATTAGGCACTGAGACCTGTCAGCATCTCACAGGAGGTGTTCAACACCTTGTAGGCTTCACTTCTCATTACACCTAGACCTGGAGCACATCTCTTCGTAGTTCAAAAGGTACAATTTCCTCAATAGAAATCTCATTAACACCATTACCCCCCTCAGCCTCTAGTAACCTACACTATAAGCTATCTACATTTGCAAAGAGCTGTATAAACATTCCTAAATCAGCGTCATATCACCCTGGGAAAGGAGATAATGCTTTATTTCTAAACCTAGTTCATGATGAGGAAAAGGAAGAATCAAGATCTGAAAGCCTTAAGATGAGGGGGAAAGGAGATCTTAAAGTCTTGGCAGTTGTCTGCTGCCATAACCCTACTGATGGCCTTGAGAGATTGTGTATTTAAACAAGTGTGCCAGGTCTTCATCTCTGCAGCTGAGCTTCCAGCTGCAACCAGATCTGAATCTGTGCCCCACCAGCACTGAAACAAGGAGCTGCTGAGAAAATAGAGGTTCCAGAATCTATCAAACAGTCAGAGGAAACACTGTCTCTCTAGTGTCCCTCCAGTCAAACACTGTGGTTCTGCACAGTTTATTCAGCATGGTTCCACTCAAATAGCTCAAACCCCAGAGTAAATCACAGCACTGATAATGTTCACCACTAAATTCTACTTTCAAAAGTAACCTTCTAGGAGGCAGTTTGTGTCTTGGTGACAGTTTCCCATTGATGAGCTACTCCATCACAGACAAGGCCACCTGACAAGTTTTCTAAATCCTGCCAACAAGCTGCTAAAAAGTATGCTTCAAATGGCACCAGCCTAGAAGAGTCTGCAGAGGGTCTGGAGAGTGCTTGGCTTTTGCAGATGGCTAGAGGAAAAATGACCATTTGAAACATTTAAACTGAAGGTGCTCAGACTGAGAGATCTTGCTATGACATTTATTCCAGAGAAAGAGGACACTAGTGTGAGCCAGAATGAGTTCTCTTAATTCTCTTTGCTTGAGAAAATGACTTGTTTTCCAAACAAAAGGTCCAAACATGGCCAGATCTTCATTGTTGAGTCACTTTCCCCAGCAGCACTAAGCTCCCAGAGTATCCTGTACAGGGAAAGGGAGGCACAGGATAACCCATCTCTCCAATACAAAGAAGTGAGATGTGAAAAATCTCTACTTTTTCTGCACTTCACACCTACAATAAAAGCCAAGTGGGTCAGCTCCATACTCAGATAAACCCAGCCTGTGAACACCACCATCTACTTCTCACCTGCAATCAGCCCGTGCTGAACATGACCTTCTCCCTGCCATCCTAATCCAGAATGTCATGCAAAATCTAAACTTTTCATATGCACATTTGTGGTCCTTCTGGGATTAATGGGTGTATTAGCTAAAATGCTGGTGTCAGCATAGCTAAGAGATGAGAGCAAACTTGATACACTTAAATGCTGCTCACCAAAAAACAGGTAATATATGAGATCCATTTACAGCTTTTTCACTTGTTTCTTCTTGCAGCAGCTAAACCTGGGATTGGTACATGTAAAGGACAAGTTATTCTTCTGGGAAGGTGTACCTTAAGATTTATGTTGAAAAATTAAAAGGAAAATAATCAACAAAAGAGTGAAATGCCTTTCAGGAACAGTGTCTCCCTTTGCAATTAAAATTTAAAGGGAAGTGCTTCTAAAGTGCATTTATTAAAGGGAATACATTGCTCTTAAGTGTCTCAAACACCAGCATAGAAAGGTATTTTAAATCTTAATAATGAATTGTATCTCACAATTATAGTTTTCATCACGACTTTGACAATACTCCTGTGAAACTTCAAAAGCATATGTTATGTCTATATTTGAACACAGACATATACCTATGTTTTTCATAGACAAGAATTCCATTCAAATTTCCAAGCTAGAAGTGTCAAGAGTGGCAGAGCCACATATTTGGATGATTCTCATTTTCCTTTTAAGCCACTACATGCGTAAACCACTTTCTCTGTGGGACATTAATTGCTCACACTCTCTCATCTAGCAAGAGGACAAGAGATTTTGTATGTTTTACAAGGCTGGGCTTAAAGACAGAATTCTTTTGCCAGAATACAGCTAATGCAAATTTTTAGAAAATTGTTTCCACTTGTGATTTTTCTCTCTCAAGTTGTGCTGGTTTGCTTGTCCTTCATGCAGCATGCAAAGGTCACAAGAAGGTGCAGGCATTGCAGTGCTGGAGGTTTTACAAGCACGTAGTGAGTGATAGCTCTGTTGCTCTAAAGTGCTTTCTGTCTAATCACTGAGAAGTCTATGCAGATCTGCTGTACCAGCTGCCATTTTATTTCTTCCAGATAACTGTTTCCTATTTCTGTGTGATTTCTTATTCCCAAGGATGTGACGTATCTCTGTTACCTAAGGACTGTCCAAGATTTTTCCACATGAAGGTCAGTAGCTTCTTACCTTAGAGTCCTCCAATCAAGACTGCAAAACATGGCTTAAGATGAAATATTATCATCCCCACATAAGTATTACCTTTTTGCCAATGGTCCATCCCATCCCTGAAATTACACTTCTAGAGTTCACTTTCAAACTAATGCCAAACTATGCCTATAAATGATGATCCCATGAATAGAGGACTATGTTGTCTCTCTCCAGCAAGGACTGCAGAACTTCAGCTTCAGGATTTTAGGAGACCACAGTCTGATCCTGTGCCAAGAAACCTGTATAGGATGTCTTTCCTGCTTAGGAATCACCTGGAAAGGTCTCATACCTGCCTTGCTTCTTAGTCTGGAACACTGACATTAGATTTACCCTCATTCTCATCTCAGACTTTCTTGAATTGCAGTTCTGCACCCAAGTTGGATGGATGCTGAGCACAGTGTTTCAGTGCTCTCCCTCAAGAGCCTTCCCTTGGAGCTGTGGATTTCAAGAATTCACAAATCTGGAAGCAGGAGGTGTGAGGTGATTCACTGAAGTTCACAAGCTTTGTTAAAAGACTAGGGCAAGAACAGATGCTTGTATTGGAGATCATGTCACTTGTGCATGGAAAAAAAAACAATTTAAAAGAGGCATCCCTGCCCCTTTAAATAATTATAAATCATCAGTCACTTAGCTTATCTGTACTCTAAGAAAGGATTTGGAGCAAGCTGGAATACATTTATCATGTGTAACACAAAAGTCCTGCACATCCACCCAGGTGCATATACATATACATGCATTCACCCAGCAGTGAAGGGAGACTAACAATTCTGCAAGAGATCTGCTTCATTTCTCATTCTGACATGATCCTCCTGAATTCAGATGCAATGCAAACTGGATTTAATGGGAAGCAGTTTCTAATAAAATGCTTGGATTCATTTGTCAGTCAGAAGCTGCAAGTCTCAGTCAGCACTAAAGATCAGTTCCTGCCAAAAGGGTGTTGTTTTTTTTTCATACAGTAAATTCCAAAGAGATACAGCAGTTCTAAATAGAGCTATTGCTTTCTAAGAATATGGTGCAGTGTGCCTGCTAGGCAACTTGCCTAGAAATTCTTTTCCAATGAAGTACTGGAAGAGAAAATTTCATTTGCTCTGCTCCTGGTGCCTTGAGTGGCAACATATCCAGCTCCAGCTCCAGTTACCCATATGAAGGCATCATGCATCTAGAAATCACAGTCTTAATCTGAAGGTAGCAGCAATTCTAAGAGAGGAACTTTGAAAATTATAATCCTCCATAAACCACTGAAGGTGGGTTTGTTAAAGACGAAACTATACCATTATTTGTGATTTAATTCAAACCATAGACATCAATGGGAAATGCTGATAAGTACTGACAGATTTAGAGTGGCCTGCAGTGTGGAAAGGAGAGGCTATGGACCATCTTGTGCTCTTATGACAAGAAAGTTGGGAATGTTAGCACATAAATCTGGATATGTTTTACTTAACTCCATGAGGTTTTTTCCCAAGCCACAGGGGCCAAAAGCAGAAAGAAAACTTTCTTAGCATGGCACTACACACTGTGTAACAACTCAAGGTTGCATGTGAGAGACTGTCTGCAAGATCTCCTTTGGATTAGCTTGAGAACTTCAAACCCTAGTCTCAGATCTTGGCTCTGGTTTTACAAAGCCCCTGAGACAGGTGGTTCTGTACAACAGAAAAATCAGAGGTTCCTCATCATACATGTTGGGAAGATATAACATGCCTCCTCACATCTCTCCATAGCTGTTTTGAGCCCCAAGGATTCACACTACTCATCAGCTCCCTACTTTATAGCAGCAGGCTACAAGAAGAAGGTGGGAAACAGAAGTACTAAAGTCTGATACTCCTTAGGGAAAGAAATACAGCTTTCTGGAAAAGCACCAATTGCTCATAGGTAACGTTGTCTGACATATGTATAGTCCTTAGAGGAAAATAAATCACAAGAAAGGGCTACTGTCACACCTCATTCCTACCCAGCTGCCAAGATAGTTTCTTACCAGGATTGCAGAGTCAGTTTAAAGATGAGAAACAAAAAATAAAAGTGTGCATCCAACTAAAGTTTCAGCAGGTTTCACATCATCCCTCTCATAAAGTTTTCTCCCTTCCATTTCCCCCTAGTAGGATACACCCAGGGCAATAGTTCCTACTATGTGGAGTAGAAAATCACAAAGAAAACTAAAGCACAGATTCCAAAACCAATTCCAACAGCCTAAAGCACCTGAGAAAATCTTCTTGGAATGCCTGCTTAGGAATTCCCCTTCCATTCCTGGGTGGTATGGTGCCAGAAAGTGCTGCAAGCTACAGCTTTCTCATTTGCCAAAAGGAGCTTCATATCCCGCTCAAACAGACCCTGTTCCCTACAGCCAGACAGGTAAAAAGTAGAGATATATTCACAGTCTCTTAATTACTTCAGAGGATTGCCTGGGTATTTTTGCTCTTTAACCTGAGCTACAGCCAGGACAATTCACAGTCCTTGCCATGACCTTTTTCCTCCAAATAAAGTTGGTGTTAGTGGTGACGACTAATGGGAGGGAAGAATTGTATTTCCATTGGGGTAGCTCACAAGAATAAAGACATACCAGCTGACAAGTGACAATTATTCATGCAGAACATCCAGGCTGGATACTGCCCAGATTACACTTTCGCAATTCTAGTGCTAAAACCATCTTCAGATTTTGCATTATCCTGACTTGGTGGAATGTCCAGCCAACTCATAGTAATGCAATCTTGGGAAATTATGCAATGCTGTTTTAAGTTCAATATTCAGTGCCAGAAAGCAACGCCCCATAATATGTTAAACATATCACAAGAAATGTAAAAATACTGCTCTCCCTTCAAGGAGGGCTGAGCCCCACAGGTTCCTGAGGATTAAAGCCATAGCCATCAATTATAAGAATTGTTCTACAATAGCAAGAAAAGGGCCTTACTTATTCTTCACTGCTTCCATCAGTGCTGCTCAGCTGCTAGAAAGCTCATGGTACTGGTGAAGCTCCAGAAGCACAGATTTTCAGTGAAGACTTCAATTAAAACAGCAGGCTAAGTTTTTCACTAGCAGGCTAGTGGTGTCAGCCATCAGCTACCATGTCATGAGATGTTGATCTTTTTATATGCAGCCCACAGCCATGCCAGCTCCTGGTAGTATATCTCAACTCATAAAGGACATCAGGCCAAAGCATCAGCTTACTCACCATTCATCCCTCCTTCTATTTTTTTGTTGTTGTTTGTTGTTCTGTTGTGCTTGAGTTTTTTGTTTGTTTGTTGTTTTTTTAATGCACAGAAAATTCCTCACAAATGTTTGCAGGAATTCAAGATTCATGAGCCAGACAGGATCAGACAGCTGCCTGTTAAGTTTATAAGGAGGTGGCAGTGCTACAAAGTGGAATATGGGCCTGTGGTTAAAGTGCTGACCTAAGAATAAGGCATCTGGATCCAGCTCCCAGCCCCTCCGCGGATTTCTTCAGTGGCTTGAGGCAAGTCCAGTGGGATTAGCCAACCTATAAAATGCATACCCACACTTGCTCTGCCCATGCCCTGCCCCAGCCTCTTTTTACACCTCTTAGTTGGGCTTATTCACTCAGCTGATGTGTGTGCTGCCTGTTCTGCCAACTGATGCTGCCACATGTTTCTACAGCTTGCACCTCTCTGTATCCAGGTGGTTAGGCACAACCTCCATCTTCATGGCTTCTCAATGTCTCCACAAGACTGCTATTTACCTTCCTTGCTCTGCTTAGCTGAAAGGTAGGCAGCAGGGGAGATTACCAGTATTTTAGCACATACCTATCTCTTTAAAGCTTTAATATTAAAGTACACGGTATGCCTAATATGAAAGATATTTGCCTGGGAGATACTGCCAGTAGCAGCCAATCTAGTTGCCTTTCCAAAACCAGAGTGGGATTTTTTTTTCATCAGCCCTAGCACCTGAATCCAGCCTGGAATCTCTCTGGCCATTTTAACTCCCAAACTTTTCAGAGCAGCTTGTTCCATTGCCTAATTGTTTGAGTAGCTGAAACACATCTCCCACAGATGTAGCCGGAATTTTCCTTTCTGCGGCTTAAATCAGTTTCTGCTGCTTCTTTTCTCTCTGACTAATGAGAATAACTGGCTCCTGTTCCCCTTATCACATCATTTCATGTATTTGCAGACAGCTATTATGTCTTCCTTCAGTCTTCTCTGCAGACTGAACATGCCTGTCTCTCTCAGCTTCTTCTCGTAAGTCTGATTTTCTAAATCTTTTATCTTTTTTTTTTTTTTGTTCTCCTTTGAGCTTTTTCCAATTTGTCATTGTATTTTCTTTAAAAGAGCAGAATCCAAACCAGATTTCACTATACTAGCTGAGGTCAGTGCCAAGTGGAGCAGAAAAGTGACCCTTCTTGGTTTACACATTATGTGCTCCTTATCTATACAATCCAGAATAATCCACTGGAAAAGAGCAATGGGCTAAATATAAGAGCATATGGATGGGGGATAGCTAAGAGGCTAAGAAATGTCTATGAGACTTCAAAAGACAGAAGTGCCAAAAATTAAGACTGTTTAGGTGTGCTTGAGAGGAAGGAGGAGGCTAAGAATGAAGGGATGAAATTAAATCATAGGCTGGATATCAGGAAAAATAGTGTAACAGTTCAGAATGTGGAAAAATCTCTCTGGGGAAGTGGAGCAGACTCCATCAGTTGAGTCATTAAGAACTAGACTAGACAAAGCAATGCAAACTATATAGCAAGATGACTTAATATATTATTGGTACAGAATTGGCATTTCTAAATTTCTTGTCTTAAATAATGGAACCAAAAATTTCTACCGTTAATATTCAACCTTTTATCCCCATCAACATCTTCATGTGTTCACCATTTGACCCTTATGTGACAGCAAAGATAATTTAGAAAGGCTTTGAGAATTTCCGGAAAAGTTTGGGGGAATTTAACATTTTTCCTGCCTCTCTATCCATGGTCCCTATGTATAAAAGAGGTTTGCCAGGTTCTAGTCAATTAAACACCTACAGATCTTGCATGGTGCAAATGGAGAGAGACAACACATCCAGAAAAGAATATTAGCCATGCCTAAAACTGATAAAACTCTGCCACCACCACTAACACCATGTCCCACCAATGCAAGGGGTCACAATTGTGCAGCAACACCAATGGCTGGCATCCAGTGGCAGCAATCAGAACAAATCCCTGGTCTAGACAAAGCTTTAGTTATCATGAGCAAAAGTCTTTAGTCTCTGGGTCTACTTTTCCTTTCAGTAAGACAATTTTAATATGGGTAGAACTCCACAAACTTCAGCAGAATGCCTCCTGACTCAAGACTCACACCTCGAGTACTGTGTCCAGTTCTGGGCCCCTCAGTTTAAGAAGGATGTCGAGGTCCTGGAGCAGGTCCAAAGGAGGGCAACCAGGCTGGTGAAGGGACTCGAGCACAGGCCCTATGAAGAGAGACTGAGAGAGCTGGGGCTGTTCAGCCTGAAGAAGAGGAGGCTCAGGGGAGACCTCATTGCTCTCTACAACTACCTGAAAGGAGGCTGTAGCGAGGTGGGAGTTGGACTATTTTCCCAGATGACTTTCAACAAAACAAGAGGACACAGTCTTAAGTTGTGTCAGGGGAGATTTAGGTTGGATATTAGAAAGAATTTCTTCACGGAGAGGGTGATCAGGCAATGGAATGGTCTGCCCAGTGAGGTGGTAGATTCTCCGTCCCTGGAGACATTTAAAAAAAGACTGGATGTGGCACTCAGTGCCATGGTCTAGCAACTGTGCTCCGGTGGGTCAAGGGTTGGACTTGATGATCTCTGAGGTCCCTTCCAACCCGGCTAATTCTATGATTCTATGATTCTATGATTCTATGACTCCCACAGGTAAAAGCAGGGTCAGAAACCTGCAGGATTTCCCTTGGCTGAGAAGTACAAAGCTAAGTGATATTTTTTTAGTTGCCTGGTGATAAGAGGACAAGAAAATGTCACATAAACTCTAAATATGAGCCCTACTTGTTTGTCTCTGGATATCACAGCTGTGAGCTCAAGTGTCTTGGGGAAGAACAGAGTTAGAAGGCTGTGTCTCCACAACTGGATGTACAGAATCTCTTTTTCTTGGTGTCACAGTTTCTTAGCACTGGTCTTGTTAGCTAGACTAGACAGTCTCAGGTTCAGATGTTTCCCCAAAAACAGAATAATAGCTAGAATAAATAGAAGTCAACTTGAAAGGAAGAAATAGAGGTTTTAGGGTGTTTATTATTCTCTGAGTGTGTCCTATATAATATGACATTCTGCCAGACTCTGAAAGTCAAATCTACCTTAAACACTCTGGGATGTCTTAAGCAGTCAGGATAAAAGTGCAGCATTTTATTCCTTTGTATAAGTACTCATAACAACACTTTTCAAAGTGAAGAGTCTCATTTACTATTACTCTTTGTATACTACAAGAAATGTTTTCCTTTTCACTGTCACATTTTCTTTCTAAGGAATGAAGCATTCATCAGAGACATCAACTGCCCACGTGTAGCTGTAAAGCAGTAACACATGCATTGCTTATTGAGAGGCTTGCACACATTCTGAGATATACAATAAAAGAGCTAACATCAGACTTTGGCCTTTTGTACTCACTGCTTGTAGTTTGTCATAGAGCCAGGAATTGTTTAGAACTTGAACAGCTCCTGACTCGTGAATTAAACAATTCAGCATTGCCTCACCTGCCAGAAGTCTGAACTTGATGACCCCAGGTATCCTGTTCCAGACCTTTGTTTTCAGTCTAAAAGGCTCTGCTGTCCCTCTTAGCTATGCCAAATCTTGATCTCTGGAGAGATGGGAATTCCTATTTCTTATATCTTTCACTCCACTGGCTATGCAAACCACAGAGTGCAGGTGTAGCAAGAAGTATAAGAAGCTGTTTCCCTCAACTGCATAGTCCACACTAAGAGTCTTTCATATCTATGCATTACAGCAGGTAATTCTGTAACTTGTGTTGTATGTACCCATGATCTGAAAAAAAGAAAGAATCATAGCTGCAGTCTTGCTCATGACTCAAGGATTGATGAACTGGATATTCCCTGACCCCAGCTCTTAGAACACAAAGGAAATACACAGAGCATTCATTACTCAAAAGTGTGCACCAAATTATCACTTGCTGGGTATATTGCTTCCAGCAAATGTTTCATCTCTACATTCACTGCCAACATGCTGCCATCACCATGCTTCAGGTTCCTCTGTTTAGATAGCTTTGGATCCAGCAGAAGTTTAGCGCTGACCAAGGCATAGCGAAATCTTTGTCTTTTCCTGGTGTGGAAGTCACAAATTTTCTCAGCTTGAGGGATCTGCATCAGTCTTTTATTCAGTTTGAAACCATAGCAAGCAAAACTGTTTAACACACACTGACAAGTCATTATTATGTCTGCTTAAAAGTTCTCAACTGAAATTCAATAGCAAGTCTTTTTGTATTTGAATTCTATTATTCTATTGCCATTAATCTAGCTGACAGAGTGAAAATGAAGGAGATGCATCAAGCATAGCAGTAGGTAGAGAAAACAGCAACACAAACTAATGTTGAGTTTGGGGTGCGGTTTTCTAAAAAAAAAAAGGGGTTTACTGCATTCAAGCCAGACAATGCAATTTGCAGTATAGATAGGATCTGCACAGTCTGTCAGAGCCCCTGCCCTAACCTCCCAGTAATTTTATTCATAAGGTTTCAAAACCATTTAGTCAATATTTTTTTCAAAATCATTACCTGTCTCTTAATAAATGAGAACCAAAACTCTTGCCTGAGGAGGTGGCAGTGGCTCTGCCTGCTGCTGGAAGTGCCACCTCCCCTCTCCAGCTCTGGCCCCTAATGCAACTTAGGGCTGCTCTTGTGCTTCTGCTTGCTGCCTTCACCCACCTCCAGAGTGGGAGATGGCCCACAGGTATTTCTGATATCCATTCCTTCTTGCACACATAGGTGGCATTTTATTTGCTTACCAGGGCTTTCTGTTTCCTTGTTGAGGTCAGAGCCTTCTTGGTTTAAATTTTCAAATCTTTCACCTATACAAATGGAAAGATGTTTTTCAGAAGCTAATATATTTAGAAAATTACTATTTGCACAATGACTGACTGTAGCCATTTAAAGTTTAAAAAAATTATTTACAGTGTACACTCTTAGGCCCTTAGCTTGCTAAGCAGGGAACATCACTGAGAGAAAAATAAGCAGGCGTTGGTGCACAGAAAACATGTTCCTAGTGTTATATCTTTAACACCCTGAAGTCAAGCATATTGCACTCAGTTTCAAAAAGCACTGAGGTCTGCTGTCCATAAAATGAGTGACCTGTGTTATACAGATTGCAGAACATACACCTCCTGATCATTATAGAGCTCTCCCAAAGGCCAGGTGGAAATGAGCCAAGAATGAAGGGATGCAGGTAATGAATAAGCAGCTCATTATCATTTAACATTTGTTTATTCGATGGCATAATGTCAAATGGAACTTGCAAAGCATCAAAATAAAGGCAATTATAGTGTTCCATAACATATCCAGAAGGAAAATTGTACTAGTAAGATGACTATGCTTATGCCTCTATGGTGCTTATGCCTCTACCAATTTACCTCCTGGTGTAAATCCTCATTCAGAGAGACCTAAGGATTTTTCAACAGATTCCGGAGGGCCGTGGCTTGGAAAAAGAGATCTACCCTGTCAAACACAGATATTTAAGGTGTGAAAATAAAACAGCTGGCTGTAAATCTTGGACAAAATCTTGCTCCAGTTTGTGGTGCCACCTACCCCACCTTCTCTTCAATGGCCAGTGTTGACTTGGCTTGCCTTACTCATCCTTTCCTTTGCCTCCATTTCACTTTTGCACCTCATCTGACTGTCCTATTTCCTCATGTACATGCACATACATGGCTATGACTTGCCTTCCCTGTCTCTGCTCCATCAGGTAAATTCATTAACAATTAAGCAGTTGATCCCAGAATGTTAGTGACCAGCTTTAAACAAAAAGTAGTTTTACCTGATGGTAGTGAAAGGGGATGTTTGGATTCCTTTGATCCCTGTGGTACCTCCTCTATTTCTGGAGCCCTGTAAATGCTGGCAGGTCCCTATCCCCACTGGGAGGTCTCAGTGCAGAATAACCCCACAGACCTGTGAAGGCTGGTAAGTCACCATTCCATCTACGAGGGCTCTGAGCATTCCTTAAGAGCTGCAATCACACTCCAATTTGATGCTAACTTTGAGCATATTAACACTAACAATAGCTATATTTGAAGCACAGACTTCTCACCCAGTGCCATGCAGAGAGTGTGCCACAGCACTGTTCCCCACCATACTGCTGGGAGAGGAGACCCTCAGAGAGATGCTGACATGGGGGCAAAGAGGAAGGAGCCTGCCTTCTCCTTCCTGGATTGATAGGGCTTTTCTACCTGTTCATGACCATGGAAGACAAGGAGAGGTGGGGCAAAAAGCCACCTAGCTCAGACATAGGGGCAGACAGAGCAGAGACAGCAGGTACAACTGGTTCTTTACCTCAAGTGGCAAACAGGGTCCACAACCCATACCTGGAAAAGCATTGTTCCCCATCTCCAGAGCTCCAGTGGTCTGCCCACCCTCCACTCCTCATCTCACATTGGCCAGGCCCCGTGTCAGTGTGACCATATGAGCTTCAACAGAAAACCCTCAGTCACCTTCCTGCCACACCAGCAGTGACCCAGTGGTACTTCACAGGGAGAGGCAGATGCAGAGCTACTGCAGCTCCTGTGTCGCCACAAGAGTGGGCTGCAGAGACAAATGTCCTTGGCTTGTCCCATTGTGAAGCCCTGCACAGCCACTTCTTGTTCCAAAAGTCAGATATTTCTAATAGGTAGAGTCTGAAAAGCAGTCTCTCCTGCTGACCTGTCTCTCATAATCTCTGTTAACATGGGAAATCACTGTTCCATCTCTAGACAAAAAAAAAAAAAAAAAAAAAAGCTTCAATGCTCTGCCAGTCTTGCAAAGAGCTCATACTGTCTCTGGAGACTGCAGTATCATCCACCTTAAGGTTGTCCATACCTCCTTTCACTCCATGCCACACTCATGCATAAGCTCACCAGCTTCTTGCTCCTGCAGTGCATTCTCCCATCCAACACACAACACCTCATGGTAACCCCCAGTGCTGCAGCATTCAGCCAGGGAGTCAGCACACTTCCAAGATGGTCTCTGGCCTACTCTGGTTTTGGCTTCACCCTATGGTAGGGAAAGAAATCCAGTGGAAACTCTGCTTGGGGTGTCTGTATTGTCCATTTGTCAAGTCTTTTTCATTTTCAGGTCTTTGAAAAGCTCCGGAGGCAATTACACAGTTCTCTCACTCTGTCTTCTGCATCACAGGAATTTACCTTTAAAACAGGCTTAGTAACTTCCAGCTTTCCTGCATTCCTTTATCCCTGAGCTTATTTTCCTCAGAGACTTTAACTACCAGTTCCCCAAGTTTGCTGAAGTCTAGTTTTTTTGAGTTATCCATATTCAGCTGGTCTAGCTGAATATCTTGGGATAATGAACTTTATCATTTCATGGTTGCTGTCATCCAAATTACCGCCCAACCTTTAGATTCTCAGGCTGTTCTTCTCTGTCAGAAACAAGTTTAAAGTAGCTGCTCCCCTGCCCATTTCATCTTACCTTCTGAAACAGCATCATCTTCATCCCATCCAGGAAAATAACATCCTATCTCCACCTGGCCATGTTGCTTTTGGTGGAGGTATCAAAGCAATTATCATTTCTTACTACTAAAAATGTGTCTTCCTGTTGCTCAGAAAAAAAAATATCCACTACCTTTCTTAATTACTCGATCAATAACACATTCAAATCCCATGACAAAGCCCTGGTTTTCTTTCTTTACCAGAAATGTTCAACTGGTCTCTCTCATGGTCCTTCCTGAAAACACCTCACTTCTTCACCCAGACTTTCCATAACATTTGTCATGTCCCGTGGTGTGACCCATCAGACTGCCATTAAAGCTTACAGGTCTGCCATTATGTGTTACCATGTTATTTTGGTTTTTTATTTTAGGAATAAATTTGATTAATTATTAATAGATCTAAATGATAAAAATAAGTGTATTTCATAAGACATGAAGGGATGCAAGAAGAAAAAAAGCTCAAAAAAGCTCTCAAAAAAGCTGCAACTAAGATAGAGGGAAGATACATAGACATACAGAGAGAAAAAAAGAAAAAAAAAAAAAAAAAAGCCACAACACTTAGGTTTGGCATGCAGCTTACTGAAAAGCTGGAAATCCTGTATAGAAACAGACAAAGCTGCTATATAGTTTTTTGGACAGACCCCCACATATAGACTTCATCCTGGGTTAAACATCAACTGATTTTACAGCAGCATGACTGTGGAATCTCCTTGTATATTAGAGAGAAGGAATGGGCAGTAGCTCCTCATTGACCATATGAGGAAAGCCTCGATTTTCATAACACATTTTTCCTATGAAAGGGAAGAATAAAAGCCAACAGATGCTTTCTCCATGAAAACTCTATTTCCTTAGTGTTTCAGTTCAGAAGTCGAGCGTGCAATTCCTTCTGGCCAGACAGACATTTCACATGCATTATAAATCTACTGCATCTCTTGGAAGAAGGTTTGGAAGCCTTAATAGCAGCAAAACTGTCTACGGCAGTTCCCACTAGATTAAATTTGCTCCTGTTCTCCACTTGAGCAGATTAAAGTGACCCAGACAGCTTCTAGCTTCTATAGGTTTTCTAGATGCAATTGTTTCCATGGACTTTTATGGATGCTCATTTTTCCTGTGAGCAATTTTTGCCCCTGCGTCTTTAGATTTATTTAATCTGCTTCTCCTGTGCTCCACCCCAGAAGTGGCTGCATTGAGCTGAGTACTGATTGTAGTTATGTGTGAAGTACTTGTTCTCTTAGGATAAAAGGTGCAATTTGAATGCAAAACAATGTGAAAGCTTCCCACTTCTAATAGTTTTGCTTTCCCACGCTAGAAAATACCAAGCATGTTCATTTCCATTTTTCTTTTGTTTCCACTTCTGTGGTGCATACCAAACTGAGGAATGTATGTCATCTAAGTGAGTGAAAGGCCTATTTGAGCTTCAACACAGTTGCCAATTTGCCAGATAACTCCTTGGCTGAATACTGGTGCTGACCAAATTCCCAGTTCTGAATAAATCTGGCCTCAGAGGGTGTCACAATTGACATCCAAACTTTGTAGTGTGTAGGGTTCGAAGCAATAGCATCAAGCTATCTAGTCCAGCCCTTACCCTAAGGTAAAATATGACCCTTTATCTGACTGTTGCTCCCATCTGCTCTTACCCATCAGTAGGTTTCATCCAGCATCTTAGGTCATTAATCCCTTTAAAAAAAAAAAAATCCCAAAGAAAACCTTGTCTGTATTTGCTGCACTATGCCTTCTGCAAATGCCGCTTTAGTTTGCTACAGACATTTTACACCTTAGGATGACATACCAAACACCCCCCACAACCAGAAAAAACACTGATAGCACAGTGAGACCCATGCTGTCTGGGCTGCCCTCAAAGAGACTCGTGCATCACAGCCCATGCCACTTGTCATTTGGAAAGGAGCAACTCTGTTGAAAAGTAATACCCAGCAGTTGGAAAAGCTTGCATGAGACAGTTCTGATGCTGCAGGGGATGGATACAATCTCACCATGCAGCACCAAGTAAGGCTGGTGTGTGGGCAGAGGCTGGGTTAGGGTTAGCAATGGCAGGTCAGGTTCTGGCAAGCCAGCCTCTAGCCCTCAGCATCCCCTTGCCCCAGCACCCCAGCTCCCTCTGCCCTGCAGCTCCCTCAGCACCCGGGTTTTGGATTCCGTCTTGGGTTTCTTGGCATGTAACCATCTTTAATCACAACCAGCCAAAGCAGCTCTCACATTATTTAATTTGCCCGCCTGTAGCTCCACAGTAAAATACATGTGTTATCATCGTCGTTTTCTCATTTTGTTCCACTGCAAGAGTCTTGGATGGGGCTGGGTGCTCTGGGCTTTGATGTGTGTTTTTTTAAACTGCCTGAGAACTATATTTAGTTTCAGTTCACTTGCAGTGTCAGGCTTCCCTGTCGTGGCCCTCTGCCTTTACCTTGGCAGTGTTACAAGATCCAATTATGGCTTAAAAATCTGGCTGCAGAGAAGCAAAACTGCTGGCCTTTTATTCATTACTAAACAAGGACCTTCTGTTGTCTACAACACGTGCCTGACATGAAACCTTTTAGAGGGCCCTTGAAGAGGCAGTTTTGCTGCTGTCCTGCTTTCGTGATTTCTTGAAGTCCTCAAAGTCTTAAAGACTTTCCTATTACAAGAGATCAGGAAGCCTTTGGTGTAAAAGCAGAGCTGAGTCCCCCTTCACTGATCTCCTTCCACTTCTAGTCTGACCTGTCAGGCAGAAATTCTCCTTTACTTTAAAAAAAAGGATGGAAGTGGGAATACTCGTTTGAAGCATAACCTATTACAGACTCATCCACTTACCCTATCTGTTGAATTGTAGTACTCCATCTTAAAGCAAACGTAATGAATTAATATTTCTAAGGGGACATGAAAAGATTTTTTTTTCTAGGTTTTCTAGTACCATTTACAGTAGCTTTTGTGTTACCTTGGCTAACAGTCAACTTATGGCCAACGTGTATCTGATTCATCAGCAAAGCAAAATATTCTCTCTTCTGACAGTGGATGAGAAGAACATGTTTGTTCTAAAGTGACTATCGTGTTAATATCTTTAATTGAATTTTACACTCCATAAAGAAATATCGTCTCATTATTAATATATACAAAGGAAATATCCAAGAAAAACTTCTGGAGGAAATAACACAATGAAAATCCAACTCTGCACTTTGCATCTCTTTTTTAAGCAATGCTCTGTGTTTCCTTGAGCATAAAGGAGATACTGACAAGCCATGATTTTAAGAGACTGATTTAAGATCAAAATAAAAAGAAAGGAATTTATGCTGCTTTCTCCTTGAAAACAAATTATTTTGGAGTATTTTAAGCTCTGACCATTCAGGTCTACTACCAATGGCTTTCAATAAAAACTTCTGTCATTCACCTGACAAATGATCCTTGTGGAAGAAACTCCCAGCTAAAACTGTCTTCTAATGATATTACAAAAGTCACCTGTCAAGAGCCTTGTTTAGGGTCAAGAGCATGGCAAGTTGCTGACATCTTTGTCCAGATGGACATCCCCGTGTCACCTCCACGGAGCAGAGGATGGAACAGCACTCCCTGGTCACCACACCATCAGAGCACATGGGGACACTGCGGTATATTCAGATATTCCCCTAAGTCACCCAGGCCTGGCTTACATGTATAAATTGCCAGCCCTTAATGTGAATGCTCAAATTGGCTGATGAGAGCTTTATGCTGATTTAGCTTAATTTGGGAACAAACTCAATTAAGCTGAATCAATGTTAGCTACTAAAGGGGTTGCACTGATTTAACTAAATTAATTTAGAAACCAATTTAGTTAAATTGGAATAATTTGTGTATGTAGACAAAACTCCATCTAGCACAAACTCTCTCACTGACTTAATTTGAACAAATGAAATCCCTTGCAGATCCCTTCCTTCCATACTAGCGTAAGACTGCTTCTTAAAGATAGCTGGACAAGTGTGTGTACACATGCAGACACACATGTGCACACACACCCTCACATGCTATTTCTTACAGAGACTTCCCTCTGTCAGAATTTTCCAAATTTTACCTAATAGCCAGACAACTGGGCTGACCTCAAGTCCTTAACATTTTAAAGAAGTCTATTTGTTTAAAGCCATGTTTATGCTCATGAATGCTGAGTTGTTATTTGGCTTCACGTTTCACATGTAAGGCATCTGCAGAGAATCTGTTTTCCCTTCTTTTCCCTTTTCCTCCAGCACAACATGGAAACTGTACCAGACCCATGGACTCTGTGCTCCACAGCTTCTCTCCTCACTGATGGAGAACGCCCCAGCATGCACAGGGTGGGACTGGGGACCATTCTCAGTTGCTCAGGACAGAAGCCCCTTCAGACAAGAAACAGTCAAGGGCAAATGTGATAAGATTAGTCCTTACCACTCTGGATGACACTGCTGCTAGACTGTTTGGGGTGGAATCAGGACTATTTACCACCTCCAGCTCAGCTATGTTCAGAGGTGGGGTCAGGCTCAGCATTGTGCTCCTCCCTCATCAAATAAGGTTGGTGGGGAAGAAGAGAAACAGATTTCCTTCTGTCACCACGAGCAGCATTTCAGGCAGGTAACAGGAAGATCTGGAAGTTTACAATTTCAGCAAGAGCATTCCTATTGGCATGAAAACACATGAAGTCCAGGTCTCTTTCTGCACTGGCTTTTTGTGCAAAATCAGCAGATCTCAAATCCCCTTCAGATGAGTGAGTTTGTTTCTCCCTGCTGTGTCTATGACAAATACACAGGGTGTTACAGAGCACAACTGCCTACACTGTGAAGCCCCAGCAGTTTCATAAGGCAGAAAATTACTCTGGTGGCAAAGTGGCCAATACATCATCCCTTCCTGCTCCTCAAAAAAACAAATTCACCACTGCCTACAAAATCTCTCCCACAGATATCATAAAAGATGTACCAATCAAATCAGTTTAAATATAAATCCCAGCCTCTCTTTTTGTTTCCTGTTTTATTGCACTAGGATACCAAAATGTAACACTGGAAATATGTCCCTGGCCCTCTTTTAATTCTTCTGAAGTAGAAGCCTGTGCGAGCATCCCTCCATCACCCATGGCTGCCTCCCCTATCACACCCATGCTTTGACACAGCTGGGTGCTGATAAAACTTCAGTTAGCAGGAGCAATATCCCTGTCCCTTCCCTGTGATTTCAGCTTCCCAAGGATTAAAGTGGTTTCCCTGAAGGAACCTCAGTACATATTGCAACACCAAAGCTAGGCAAGGACAGAAACTTCCTTTGTTGTGCAAAGTTATGACAGGAAATAATGCTGGGTTGGACTGATAAGCTTTTCACATTCACCTGCTGCATATCAAATGTTTGGGAAAGGTGTGTAGCAGGACATTCGAATTCAGTTATTCACCGACAAAGCTTTATAGCAGCTTTGTAGATGGCAGGCTTGTGGGTGCAAATAAATTTATATCTCTATCACAAAGAAAGTTCAAAAAGTATATTGATAATGCCTGGGTAAAATGACTCCCTGACTGGCATTAGTGTTAAAAGTTCTTCCATTCTTTCCCAAAACAAGGCTATCATGAACCAAACATCACTTTTTTTCATACCACAGCAGGTCTGTGTTAAAATATTTTTAGATTGCCAAGCACCAGCATTTGTGCTCAGATCCTGTTGGATCACAGAGGTTTCTAACCTGCCCATCAGTATTTACATAGTGTGAGCGTCTGTTGTATTTCACATGGGATTAAGTATAATCAAAATTCATGTTACCCTCTGCAAGTGAGCATCAGAGGAAGGCATGCATATTTCAGCTAATTAATTAACAGGTGGATGGATGTGTTAACGTGAGCCTCTTGAGACTCGGGTTAATAACCCACTAAGGGTTGTATTTGCAAGTGGCAAAGTCTCTGTGGCTGTACTGTGAGCCATAAATTGTGAGACCATTTTCCAGTCCTGACTCTCTGGATACAGGGGGCTGTTATGGCTCCACTTTCACAGGAGGGTAAAGTTGGCCTTTTCCCCTTGTTTTACTCCTAACATTTTCTGTACAAATCGTTAAAATCCTCTGAATGGCACTGATCATGGTGTGAGGAAACACAAGGATCTCTTTTTCACACACGCAAAGAAGTCACGGAGGCTGTGTAGCCTTCATTATCTAATGATTCCCTGGTGTTTTTAAGTCAGGGATTGAAATTAATTTGCAAGCATCATACCAGCCATGCCTCCGTCCCTGCAAAGAAGCATGAAATGTTCAGCCACGGAGAGACTTTTGTGTTGCTGAAGACAGGCCCTGCTGGAGGTCACCTTCCTACCTCCACTGAAGTGAGTCACTGAGCATCTTAACCTACTGAGGCAGCTGGGCCTTTTGCTCTGATGAACCTGAGCTGTGGGAGTGTCTGGTGGTACCTACCTGGAGCCTCCCTAAACCCACTTCACAGATGGGCACAATGAATCTAAGGCAAAAAAATAAGTTTAGCTACAATTAGAAATCTCTGCATCACCTGTCTGCACACCCTGTTCTGTGGAGCATTTTGTCAGGTCTTCAAGACTTCATAAAGCCCCTGCAAGCCAAGACTTTGGGTAGAGAGAAGCAGGTGAAAGCCAAGGATGAGACCAGAGCAGATTCCTCTCTGCTTTCCTACACAAAACTCGTAGGGTGAACCCTTGTAAAAAGCAAAACCTCCACAAAAAAAAACTAAAAAAAAACAAGGAGCTTGCACATTCTTTTAAAGATGCTTCAGTTACAAAAAGAATGCAAAATAAATCCTGACAAGGTTACATGCTAGCTCTGGGCTAGCATGCTCCAGGATGACTTGACAGGAATTGTGAATGCAGGTCCCGTGCTACAGAGCCCACAAAAGTCCAGAGGGAAAGGGATGGACAGAGCAGCTGGTGAGAAGTGTCAGGACCTTCCTAGGAAATCTGTCTCAGCAGTGGTCTACAAAGGAAAGGAAAGCTGGAAAATGGAGGTGCAGAAAATTCTGGATGGAGATGACTCTTCTGCTGGTGTCTTGCCACCCCTGTCTCCCAAACCAGCACAGAAGGCACAGAGCAGAGCCACGAGGTTGAACTACAGCTCTCCCTGTGCTGCTGGATGTGGAGCTCACAGATACATTGTCAGCTTTGTCCTACAGTGGGGTTGGCAGGGCCAGGCATGGTGTTCCCCACCGGGCTGGTGCCTGGGCCGTGGTCTTGGGCAGGGATCAGCAAAGCCCCAACTCCTTCATAGCAGGGCTGAAGGGATTCCACAGATACAGACAGCTCCATGGTGGCTGGGCTGTGAAACAGGACTGCCTTATCACCACCTCCTGCTGCAGAGATCCTCCAGGCTCACACACACCCTGGCTGTGTGGGTGTTCAGGATGCCGAGTTTCGCAGGCTTCTCGCTCCTCCAGAAGGATGAACTCTCTCCACCAGAAGGACTGTATTACTTGTGGAAGCTGCAAATCCATGGTGTAACATCTGCAATGACAACACAGGGGGAGTAAGCTCCACACATAATCTGAGATGTTAATTTCAATTAGGGATGAGATCCATTACTCCTCATGTTTTATAGCTATGGTAGCTCTCAGCTTCTATGGAAGGCAAGACTACATGGGAGATGACTGAAAAGTCTGATGGAAAAAATGGGTGAAATGGCACAACGCATTCATCAATGAAGTGCCCAGGGTCAGGGTTTATTGAAATGCATCACTGGCCACAGCCAACATGCTTATGGATCTTGCCCTGAGGAACAGAGCAAGTTAAAATGCCCCTGAATAAATCTTCACCGCAGCATTTAATTCCTGCTTAGTCCTGTTTGGAGTTGGTGAGTTAATGGCCTAATCACTTGTTAAAAAACGGGCCAGCTTAAGCACCAGGGAGAGTGGGAAATCATACTGTTCATTGTGCTGAGCTGGCATTTATCTGTATAAATAGGAGCAGGCTGGGTTACAGAGACATGTCTGAGTTGAAAATCAAGGGAAATCAGAGCTTAGTGCTCTCATTTACCTACATTTATGAGCTCTAACAGCAAAGGTAATCATCTGCCCTTTACTAGCACATGGATGCATATCTGCCCTAAGAGGTATTCTGCACAGGTCTCAAATCAACTCTACATTCTTCTACAGGAATCCTGGGGACCTGAAGACACAGAGCACAGGTAGGCAAACAAATACAAATACTGCAATTAAATCCCATGGTTATTCCCCCCCCTTTCATTCTCAGCACCACTTGCAGGGCCACTCATATTTGAGGTTCAGTGAATCAGCTTTTTGCCAAAGCACTCTGACCTGCATTTCCTTAGCCCACAAGACCCTCAAAGAAACAGGAACTGATGAAGCATCCCTACAATCAAGCATGCTCAAAAGCGTTCACCAAATGTCCTTCACAGGCTTCAAAATGCAGATGGTGTTTCCAGATGTAGCCTGGAGAAGCTGCAGACTCATGACTAGTTTCTCAAAAGGCTGCACTTAGAGATCTCTGTCTCCCCTGGAACTTCTAATAAGGAGCTGGGTACCCACTAGTCTTACAGAGGAGGTCATCAACTCACTATCAGTCTCTTCCCATGTCCTGAAGTTACTAACCCTTTAGATCTAGCAGTACACTCATACAAGAGTTGCTCTCTAACAGTTCCCAGGGTTGCTTCATCTGCTCACATCTGTAACCATGTGCTGTCAGCAAATGATCGTGCTCCCTTCTCTCCTCTCTGCCCAAAGTGCACAGTCCTTTTCTCCACCCATTCTAGTACTCAGCTATCCCTTCTGGAGAACTGATTCAGCTCATTAACTTAGCAAAAATTCATGCAGGGATGTGACAAGCACCTGGGAATGGAACAACAGAAAAGATGGGAGTGTCTGGCTACATGAGTGGCAAAAGTGGGACAGTCTTCACTTGGTGACAGTAAAATGGTGTTATCCATCTCACCAACCTACTGGTATAACTTAGTCTTAGAATCACAGAATGGCTTGGCTTGGAAGGGACCTTGAAGATCATCTAGGTCCAATCCTCCTGCCATGCGCAGAGATATCTCCCACTAGACCAGGTTGCTCAAAGCCCCATCCAACCTGGCTTTGAACACTTCCAGGAAGAAGACATACAAAACTCTTCTGGGTAACCTGTGCCAGTGTCTCACCACCCTCACACTAAAGAATTTTTACATAATATCTAACCTAAATTGACCCTCTTCCAGTTTAAAGCCATCATTCCTTGTTCTATCACTACATGTCCTTATAAAAGTCCCTCCTCAGCTTTCATGTAGGCCTCCTCCAGGTATTGGAAGGCCACTGTAAGCTCAGCTCTCTACAGAGACTTTTCTTCTCCAGGATGAACAACCCCAACTCTCTCAGCTTGTCTTCATAGGAGAGGTTGTCCAGACTTCTGATCTTCATGGCTTTCCTCTGGACTCCGTGAAAGAGCTCCATATCCTCTATATCCTTGGGGTTCCCAAGACTGGACTTGGTATTCCAGGTGGGGTTTCACAAGAGTAGAGTAGAGGGGAAGAAACCTTAATCCACCTTTTCCAAGAACACCCAGTTCAGAAAATGAATCAATGACTCAATCAGTCAATAAATAAATAAATAAATGTTGTTTACACTGTTAAGTTTTAAATCCACACCATCTGGGGGGAGGTCAGCTCAGGGTAGGAAGGTACTACATAAGCTGTTACTTCAGGAGGTAAGGGGCTGGGAGTCCCCAGAGGAGTGAGGATGATCATGACAGGCAGACAAGGGCAATAACCTCTTACCCTGGCTCAGTTCTATCTGGAATAACATGTCTGATCACAGCCTGAGACAACAAATGAAGAGCTAGAGGTACAAGTTTACCTACCCCACACATCAGTCATCATGCCTGGCCACACTCTTCTGCAACTCACCTCTGAGAAACCATTCTAACCATGCTACATCTGTGGTTTTGCAGACTTGAATTGGTAATTTCAGGCTCAGCATACACTCTTTGCAAGCCAGCCTGTTGTATCTAATTCCAAGCAGTCCCCTGATTAACAGTCATGAGCAAGATGCCAGCTAAAGGTACGTGATGAGGCTTTTATTAATATTATTATAGCCAGAGAACAAGAGGCGCTGCAAGGGAAAGACCTTGGCAGCCCAGTGGGAGGGCTGCTACAGAGACATGCATGGGTATATATATATACTGCAAATAATTGCCCTTGCTACTAACAGCCCAGCTTCACTGGAACTGCTGCTGGAGTGGGGAAGGCTTTGCAAGGGAGTCAGACCTTTGTGAGACTGACACATTTGCAAGTGGGCACCAAAAATGCGCTCCTCTTCACACTCCATTTTTCCACTTGTTAGTGTGATGCAGAAGACTCTCAGATCTCCATCAGCTGCTCAAAGTAAGGTACAGGGAACTGTCCCCACCTCATTTGCCTATCAGTTAATTAGCACACAGGAGTTCACTGCTGTTGATAAAGGTTCTTCTTCAGTTTCTTCCCTTTCATTATGCTATTTAGCTCTCAAAAGAAGATCTTGAAGACAGACATGTTATATTGAAAGAAATAGGAAACTACAGCCCCTTTCGCCCCCAGTCACAGAGCAGCACTTTCAGTGGGACTGGGGAATTTCTAGCCATGTGGATTTTAAAGAAGGAAAAAAATAATAACCTTCCACCTATTTCACAGACAGCTGTGAAGAGCAAGCACCATCCTAATGGCGATTACAGTTTTAATGGTAGAGGGTATCAAAGATCCCAAGCACATTTAGAAAGAACCAAGGGCTGTGATTCAGTGGCTCTGGCAAAATTCCAGGGACTTAATTCCCATCTGTCCCTCCACTATCCTAGTGCCATTGGCTCAGTAAGAGACTTTGAGTTATCTTGAAGTGCCACAAGACTACGTGTGAAAGCAGCTTCCTTCAACCTGGAAACAAAGCATTTTTGAGACTAATGCCTGGGGCTTGTTTATATATATATATATATTTATATGCTGATGTTGTTGTCATTATCATTATTATTAATAATAATTTAAATTCATTATTTCTTTATGCCACTGCAGTTTAGCTGGGTGCATGTGGGTCCTGATGCCTGGGTGGGTCCCTTCTACTTAATGGATGTCTGTGCAAGCATGGAAGATTCCTTGACAAGCCCTAAATATAGCAGAAACTCTGTGCAGATATAGGACTCACCATTTGTAAAGAACCCAAAGCTGTCTGAAAGGGCAATGCATCATACTAGTTATCAAGTCAATTCTGGTTTTTCTCTCCAGCACTATACTCTCACCAGCATCACTGAAGGCCAGATTAGGCTTGATATATTTTTTCACATAGTTGAAGCTGATCAACAGGTTTGGGTGTCCATCACTGACTTTAATGGCAGTGCTTACTCTTGTAAAATATGCAAAAGGACCCAATTGCACGTGTGTACACATGCTGTGACATGCAAGCTTAATTATTATCAAGGTAACGTCTACAGGTTATGTGCTCCAGAGTCCTCTTAAGCTTTGCAAGGCACAACCAAGGATCAGTTCCCTCACTGAATAGCTAATGTAATATAAGCTTCAAATAGATAGAGGACAGATGCAGAAGATGGAGAAAACACCAAGAGAACATTAAACAAACAGTGGTCTGAGGGACAGGAGACCTAGCTCGTCATCTGCTTAAAGCTAATGTGAAGCACAAATCTAAAAAATTAGTGTCTTCAGAGGGATAGCTGTCCCATCCTACGTAAGTGCAGTAAATCAAACAACAGAGGAGCAATACTGCTTAATGACAGGTGCCACCTGCTAAGTCAGAGAAAATCTAGGTGGGCATGGCCAGAGCTCCAAGAAGAACTACAGCTGCACAAACAGTTGGCCAGGTGGAGCCTGAGAGATCTCTGCAAATCGCAGGGAGATTATGCAACCCTGCTGCATATGTTTTGGAAACAGCCTTCATTCTTTTTTCTGTTCACTCAGCAGGGATTACAGTCACAGTAACTTGATCTATCATTTTCACAAGGAGATAAGGGCAAGGAAGGTGTAGCTCAGATAAAGCATCTCTCCTTTCCCTGTCTTCTCGCTTCCTCCAGTGCAAACTTAAAAGCCTCACGACACAGCTCACGTGAGCATCTCTTATCTAGTTAACACAAGGCAAGAGAATGTATAATTCTTTTATTGCTTCCTGCAGCTGTACCACCTGAAGCTCTGATCTATCTCATCAAATATTGTAAATGGCTGTAAAGATGGACAGACGTGGTCCTGTCTTGTAGAAAGGGGGACCTCTAAAGAACATGCAACTAACACAGGGGGTGGCCTCTGTGGTCACAGACATTTTGCTGCCATCTTCCAGAGGCCAGAAAATCCAATATCTGGCAATGACATAAGCAGACTGTCTTTTACAAAAACATTTTGGCTAGTTTATCCCTTTTCTGACATACCAAGGTATTGAATTAATTCACATTTATTCAAGGAACATTTTGCAGAAACACATCCCAGGCCTCTGACTAGCTTCACTTGGTCTGACAAATATTTCATTGTTTTCACTGCAGAGAGCAAATAGAGACCTCCAATGTATATTAGGACCCTAACTACCTAATTTTCAATCCTGTAATTAAGCAATTCCTGAACTATATAGTCAATGAAGAGAAGGCCCCTAGAAGGGGATGCTGTTAATCTGAGTTTCCCACCTGTCTCTGTGCCCTGATATAATTTCAATAAATTAACATCTTCCCCAGCCTCTTAGAAGGGAGGGTGTTTTGCCTTGGAAAAGGTGAGTCCTTACAACTCAAATGTCCAATTTCTGAGAGTGTCAGGAGTAGAAAAAGTCACTCAAACCTATGATGTTGTTACGTGCAATATGAGTCTAAATTATTATAAATTCAAAGCCTTATCAGGTCTTTAATTACTTATTGGAAAACCTCTAAAAATTCCACAGTAGTGGTAAAGAGTATATGGTGAACAGCTTTTTTTTTTTAAACTGGGCTATGTCCTCTTGAGCAGCTCTTTGTTTATACATTATTTGGTTGATTCCCTCCCCCACGCCCAGAGGCTCTTGGTTGAGGGTGTTTGAGGAACATGCAATGTATGATCCACTGACAATATTTACTGAGAGGGCCTGGTAGCAATCAAGTAACCTACATGTCTGATTCTCATTATTAAATATTTGAAACTTTTATTGAGATTATTAGAAGCTATTTAATGGTTCGTTGAACTTAGAAACCATACAATTTTCCTATTAGCCAGTTTCATCTAAATATTTATGATAGCAGTACATACAAGAAATAACAAAAGACACCAAAAAATGAGGAAAAGGAAGGCATTTCCTCAGATGCCTGGGAGCACGATCTCTCCGTAACTCTGGCATAAACCAGTGCTGCAACTTAAAGGAAGCTAACTGAGAGACACAAAGAAAATCTGTTGATGATGAAAGGAGAAGTTGGCCATGTCTTTAACAGAGTCTGCATAAATTTGGATACAAGACTCTTTTCCATGATTAAAGAGAATATTTATAACTACTCATTTCATTTATTTTGGGTGTGGTAAGGAGTCTTCCAGTTGAATCACTACCTGGTATAAACAGATTTATCTGTTTCTAGCTAGAATATAAACCAAAATTCCAGCACATTTTCCACCTGCATACTTGGGTTCTCCAAGACTAAAAACATAGCAGTGGAGGAGAAGAAAAATAATTATGGTTTCTGCTGTAGATGGAGTATTAATGGAAGGCCAAAAGAGCCCCCTAAAAGGAAGATTTATTTTCAGGAAAACATGGTCATGAGAGCTTGGGAATAAATTCATGTAGCCTGTATCTTCAGATACTTCAAGCCTTTATAGTTTTAAATACTCAGGAGTCTGAGATATCAATAGAGCAGACATGCAGGAGAAAAGAAAGTTCAGTTTATCTAATTACAAGAGAAGACAGGCCTGCTGCCAGAATCAGGTTATTTGAGTTAAATTCTCTATACCAGTGAAAGCAAAATCAGTCCAGGGCAAGACCCCCAGACATATCTGAAGATGACCCAGGGTGTCGGGGTAGATGCCCACCATCTCGTTTCCGCTCTATGGGTGTTCCATTAAAACACATTTTTTTATTCCAGTTGCATTAGCATGGCACTAAACTTGAGTTAAAATGCCTTGTCACTGGACAGGAATTATTGGACCAGGCTAATACTACAATGCACAGCTTCTAGACAGGATCTGGCTTGCACCCAGTTGGCTTGTAGTACTGGGAAAAAGGACATGAAAACTTTCTGACCCATCCACAAAGAAACACTGACGTTCAAGGGCATAATCTTCAAAATCGCCGCCTCATTGTACAAACACCTCTAGTTTTCACCTTAAGGTTGGGTAGGCTCTTAATGTTCTGCTTGAGGGCTCTGCAGGAGGGTTGCACAATACCAAGAATGAAACTTGGCATCTAGCTCTCTCCAAAATCTGACGAGGAATGTCCAAAGCCAGCTGTTTCTCATTTTGGAAAAGTGAAAAGGTGGTAGACATGTGTACAACCTGCCACGATCAGAAAGGTGAATCAACAACAACAACGCAAAATTGTGGGAAGTTCAGTGTTTTCTGGCTTTCTCTTTTCTCTAAGGATAAAAAGCTTGAGCTAAATGGAAACTAATTCCACCCAGAGTGCTGTGAAAGCTAGTGTGGGAATGGTTATGTGCAATATACATGGGTATGACTGGGAATCCTAATATAGGAGTGACAAATCATGAGGCCTGGGAATTCCCCAGTGGTGTAGCCATTGTGATGGTGAAGAAGAGCGTGGCTCTCTGAAATTAGGTCATGAGATATTAGCACCTGTTTCTTTATGTTCTCTTTTCATAAGGAAATAAAATAAAAAAGGACTTAACAGATAATAAGATTATAAAGCCATTAATTCGAAAGACATATAATGGAAGAAATGAAGTCATATAAGTGCCTCCTCAGACCATCCACATACATACATGTAAGGGACATTCCTTTCCCAGGAAGTTTAATCTCCACAAGGAGTTCTGAGGAATCCTGTCATGGCAATGAAAGAAAAAACAAACCTTCTATTACCTTTCCCTCTCTTCTGATCAGATTTTGTGTTCCCAGAGTAAAATGACTAGAAAATGCACCTGTTTTCATGAAAAATATAGCCTCTTTGGTCAGAGCTGATCTAAAATCAGAAAAATGACAGGAATGAGTATTTATTTCTGTGGACTCTTTCTCAGGTGAGAAGATGTAGAGACAGGGCCTTCAGTTAGGGAGTAAGAACTAGTGACCAAACTAAAACACGGTGTGCTCCTTGACCAACATTCTCTAACTAAAGGACATGAGTTATTTATTAGTTGCCTACAAAACCCAAACTGATTGGCTGCATACATAGAGTAGTTGATGAAAGAAACTTGTCCCATATTCTGCCTTGATCCCAGCTGCCTGATATCAGAGGAAAGAACTTCGTGTGGTGGTACCTCTGCTGAGCCAGCATCTCCCCTGCTATTCCTCCTGCAGGCAAGGCTCCAGGGTCTGCACTGTAGGAGGGCAGGACCTTCAGACCTTAAAGGGTCTTGACCCATGTTCAAAAGGGAGCATATAGGCCCTGGACTGACCTCAGAAGAAGGTCTGTAATGTGAGAAAACAAAGTATATCTCTGTGGAAAAGACTCCTCTATTTTACACACAAAACTTTCCATTATACTATAAAGTAGACACCACACTAGCTCAGGATAGGACCTGTTACCATAAGGCTTCCCTTCGTCAGTGCATGTGTTGTCTAATTGTCCCTTTTCTCAATAGACTCATTAATGAAGAATATGTCATCACCTACTTTCTTTTTAAACTACAGCAAAGCCAAGGCAAGAACATGACCTTCCCATTTTTGTCTATGACAAACAACCAGCTTGAATGATAAACTACAGTATAAATAAAAGCATGGAATCATAAGCAGCATATTAATAACCACAAAAGAGTGTTGGCTCTCAGGCTATCCCTTTATCAGATAGTAAATTAGATATAAAACCATTTAGTTGAAAGATAATAAGGTTTATCCAGCTAATAAGTCAATCTTGTAAGGAATATTGCTGACTTCATTGTCTGTGTTAAGACAATCTCTACTTGTTAAACCTCTGACCCTCCCCTGGGTCTCATTCTGTATCCTAGGAAGAGTGACTGGACTTTAAAATACCCCCTCCTCCCCAGTACATCTTGAAAATAGAGGAAGGTAGCATAACAAAATGCAAGAACATATGAGCACCCACACTAGGTCAGATCAAAAGTCTGTCTAATCCTGGACCACATTTCTGGCAAGGGCTAACAACAAGCAGAGAGAGAAAGGCTGAAGAACAAGGTGAGTGTATAGATTTATCTCAGAAATTTCCAGACTAAAAATTACCATATATTGTTCAGAACTGGTCTCCTTCAGCACTTCTGCTCTTCACATCTTCATTATGATCGTACAGCCCTGACATGCTCCAGGCTATTTCTCCTCAATCCTGTGCACACATATGACAAACAGAAAACTGACCATCTAGACAGACAAGAGATTAGAGACAAGAAGGTGGCCAGAACCACTGGGAGAGAACTACATCTCCTGGCTCCCATGACAACACAGTCCTTTCCAGCATCCTCATCCTCTTAGTGCTTTTGCAGAAGCTGGTCAGCCAACCTGTGCTTCTCCTCATTCTCTCTTCTGTTGTCTTTCTCTGAATTGACACCTTCAAGACAAACACAAAAAATCTTTACTAGCACATTCAGTAAGCAAGACTTATTCTTTATACAATTCCACCTAAATCTAGACAAAACTTTATCACTGTTGATGGAATTTCACTTTCTGACAGCTGAGTGCAGGTACTGGTGGAGCCCAGCTTTCCTACAAGAGATTGATTTCTCCACAACAGCTTTTCATTGCTTTTTGGGTGTAGAAAGATAAGAAGAAAATTCTGCATCTATCACAAGAGGAGACCAAGAGATAAGTTGCAGCACTCTTGTATGAACGAACACCAAAGCTCCCAGTGCTGCAACAGAGGAACAGGAGACAGCAGATGATACAAGTGCCTGAAGGCCTCCAAAGACCTCATTCCACAGCATGCACCTGCTCAGGGCTTCATCTGCGTGTGCCCAAAATCAGATCAGTGACCACAGCTTAAAATGTGGAGGGTTTGCCAGCCACTTTTCCTCTCTGATGGACTTGGAAACTGCATCATGCCACAGTGGTGTTCCTTGGCAAATCTGGTAAAACAGCATCCTGATTTCAAACGTGCCTACATTTTCAAATCAGATACCAACTTTGAGAGTCTGGGAGTTATACATTACAACGGGAAATCAGAAAATACGTTCTCTGACAGCTTTTCCATTTCTTTATGCTGAAGGAGTGGCAGGTTTTTCCAGCCTTCTTATGATAACACAGATTAGAAAAGCAGTCATTTATTTACTTATTTTAAACTTTACTATTTTCATCTTTTTTTTTTTCTGGTGTAGAAAAATCTATGCTGACTAATGAAAAAAATATTTTAATAATAGCATTTGATAGTATAATACAGCATCATACGAGACAAGACTTGAAATAATGGGAAACATCAGTGTATGTCAGTAACAGTCATTGTGTAATGTTTCAGTGTACAGCAGAGAGCACTGTTTGTGTCTCTGATAGATTCAGTTTCCTTGCTGCTATTGGGGAAAACTTGTTTAACACTATCAGTTAAGATCTCAGCCTTTGAGATCTTTATTTTCATCTGCAGAGGAAGGAGAACAGGAGGCAGCTCTGTGTATTTCAGCTTATGGCTTAAGTGAGGGGAATGTATGTGAGCTCTCTGGGATGTAATTTCTACTGATGTCAAAAGTGCCAGAAAGATAAAGGAACTTTAATGAAAAATGCAAACTCATCTGCAAATGAGTTCCATCTTTTCAGTTGACAAACACTGGACTTAAAAAGAAATGCAGGAAATCAAAATAGAAAAGAGTGTTCATTCATCCATTCCTACCTCTTCAGAAAACTGACCATGTGAAAAAAAAATATCATGCACAGGAGACAGCTTCTCTCTGAGCAGGCTGCCTATGATGAGCTGAGCCACAGTGCCACTTGCCTCAGAGCACAAGTGTGCAGACTCCTCTCCCAGACTCCTCTCACAAGGGTCCTTTCTGGTAAAATGGGACCTCACAGCACACTGTGCACCCTGAAACACCATTATGTTATTACTAACACTTACTTGTATTGAGGAAACTTCCCAAAGGTTTCCTTTTCCAGGTCAAGGACCTCATTGTGTTTGGCATAATAGAGAGGGAAAATCTGTCCCCCAAGAGCTGACAGTTTAAACAGAAAGTATTAGCAGTAGTGATAGCCCAAATCAAAATTCTAGAGATATTAAATTTCTTTGTGTCATCAAATAATTTGACTATGAATAGGAAAGAACTGAAGAAAATAAAACAAAGCAACATACTCAGGTATGTACTATACATAATTTATTACATAATTAGATGTTTGTGTGTCAGCTGTCCTTACCTGTGGGTCTTCCAGCAACCACTGTCTTCCAGCAGCCACTAAGTACAGTAGTTCACTGCAGTACTAGATTAGCACCTAAAGGCAGTAATCTGCACTGCCATATCACTTAAATTACTGGAATTTTTCATTTCATTGTGTTTGTTTACATTAATTTTTTGGAGCTAAATTGTCCATGAATGATGAAGTTACTGTAATTTCATTTCATAGCAGATGTAATTGGGCCAACAGGGCATCATTTTGTGTGTCACTATAAACAGCACTGCAGAAATTAAGCACAGGAGGAGACTGGACTTTTTAAGATTGAGAAGATGCTGAGCTGAGAACTACCTGTCTATGTCAACCCTGAAGCTCAAGAGAGGTTCCTGTACAGTGTGACATTTCATGAATGCAGCTAACATGGGCACATTAGTACTCACTGAGTAAAATCTATTCAAACACATTAACTTCATCAGTATTTTTATTAAAGCTCAGTCATGGACACACTGAAAGGTTAACTCTGGCCTCTGGGTGAAGGGGGACTGGAAAAGCAACATCTAATCCTTCTGTAATTCCTGAGGATCAGGCAGTTCAGCTGCTTGAGAAAATGCAGCATCTCTACTGAAAATTCGGAGAGGTTTAAAGGGGGACACCTAATGAAGTACTGTGCAGTATTTTATAGGGAAATATTATTTGATCCAGTTTAAATAGATCTGGATTATTTGTAATTCCTTTTTTTTTCTACAATGTCTTCATCCAAGGGATCCTTTGTGGCAGCCGTACCATTAACATTACAAGAGCAAACTAGAACATACCACAGTAGTTAAGAGACTCCAGCAAGACTGCAACTTCTAGAACCAAAACCAGCTTTATTTTTTTAAACTGTCACTGACATATTGAGACCCAGCAGCTCAGCTTTTAAATAAGATATTGATTAAGTCTTCAGTGCTCATTGTCCTTTGTCCAAAAGCTGAAAAAAATACAATGGTTTCAAGCATAGCTCTTTTTCACCAACAAATACAACTTCTGCACTACAGTTTCCTGGAGCCTGCTTCTCCTCTCCCATGGAAACCCTCACCTTCTTTGCCAGGAGTACTCCATGAGGGTTACCTCAGGTATATGACCTTCTCAGCAGCCAACACCAGCAAGGAAGGACACCTGCATACCATAAGTCCCATCCAACATTTTACTTTCCTTCCTTTCTTGCCCACACATGTCCCATTTCTAGACACCAGATCAGGCCCTTCATGACAAATAGTTTGGTAAACAGCAAGTGACTCGCCATGAACCTTCTGCACCAATTTGTTACAGAAAATGAGCAGATTTAGCATCAGTAGCACTCTATTTTTAAGCCAGGTACCTTACATTAGGTATCTGAACAGATGGGTTGATTATTAGGCTTTCTGAGCACCAATTTCCCATAGGTTGGTTATAATTTTGCAGTATACTATTCACAGAGTAGGTGTCCCAGATAAGAGGTAGTCCTCAGTAAACAGCAAAGACAAAAGAGCACAAATCACAGCTAAATCTCCTAGCAATCTTTTTTTAGCTAGTTAGTCACAGACATACGCCCTTAAAACTAAATTTCTATTTTTGCCTCTCCTTTAGGGTGAAGACCGGCTGTATTTTTAATTTTGATTTTTTTTTTCTAGTAAAATTTTGTCATTCTACAAACTCATTTTCTTTATGTGAGCTGAGTATGGGAGTCTTGGCCTTTCTTTCCAGCCATGGCTTACAGCAGATTTGAACTAAAAATTAAACTTATCAAATTTTCTCCACTAACATCCCAGACATGACTTCCAATAAAAGAGCAGATTGAACAAATATTCTTAAGAGAAATCTGATTTAAACTATTGGAATTATAATGGTGATTAAAGAACTAGACACAGCTTCAGTAGAAAGTTGTAATTACACCTTGGAATATCAGAATCCATACCATATTCTGTCTCTTCAGGACCACAGTTTTTCCAGTAATTTATAGCGTAATTTTGACCAAGAATACTCTGGGAATTATGAGAGGGATTTTTGAGGTACCAGGATCTTCAAGCCCTGCAAAATCCAGTAAAATAAGTGGAATTACCAAGGAAGAATGATGGTAAAGCCGTCTTCAGCAATCTGTGTTGAGATCTGCTGATGAAAAGCACTGCATAAGAGGGAGGTACTATCGATGCCAACACTCAAATCAGACAGCCTCATGTAGAATATGTTTATTTTTATAGGGAAGTATATTAGACTGCCAAAAGGACACTTCATCATCTGTAATAAATATTCATCTACATGTATCATTCTCTTTGGCTGCATGAACGATGAGATCAGAGCACAGAAATGAATGAGAAACTCATAAGATAAATGTCACCTTTCAGTGATGTTGTTGGGGATAAACTGCAGATGGATATACACAAAGTCAATTATTTCATGCAAGTATTCCTTGACTCAACATAAACTGTTCCTTATGTTGAGCCTGAAATCCTGAACTTCAGCATTTACCTTTCATCAGAAAATAGCAAGAAGAAACAGTATGAAGTGTCCTTAGAACAATTATGTACAGTAACACACAAAGTTTTTCCCATATAAATTCCCAGAAACAAAGGTCACATGCTAAGGTGTAGAACAAATCCTCACCTGTGCTCCCTAAATACCTACATCAACTGTAAAAGAAATATTTTTACTGCTAACACTAGCAGAGATCACTAGCAGAAACTATGGCATATAAATTGAATTTCCACATGCAGATATCACCCAGAAATTACCCTGAAGCATACAAAAATACAGTTTCTGTATTTCTGTGACTGAGGTCTAGTAAAAGAGGAAAATAAATTTCAAACAATATTTAACTTTGCTGTTTGTTTGAGTCTTCAGAGCTTGTATTTGCTAGTTTTGAGTATGTGAACATATGTTCTAATATTTTTATTGTTATCCTTTCTTCCTAGAGGAGGAAATATTTTCCCTGGAACAGTCTTTTGTTTGTTTTTAAACTGTGCAACTAGTCCATGAATATGCAACAACTGTTTTACATGAGCAACATGAAGAAGAGTAGACATAAGAATCATAATTTGTAATATGCCCAAAGAGGCAAAGTTACACAGTTGGAGAGACCTTGTTTCTGTCATCTGCAAATAAAACAAAACAAAAGAATTCATCTTGAAGAAGCAGTTTTAAGATTCATTAACTTGTGATTATTAATTTTGAAAATGTGTTTTATGCTACAAGAATGGTCATGTTCTAACATTGTCACCTCCATTCCAAGTCACTGGGCTTAAAAGAGATGTGCAACCATTCTGATCATAAACTCGATTTTTTTTCTCTTACAACTGATTTTTTTGCATCATTTTAACATTGAAACCCAGACAGCATCATATGACTGAATGCAATCACATTATGGCTGTTAGCAAGTTAACTGTGACTGCCCTCCTGCCCACCACCTCTGCATCACACTTGGTCCACAACCAAGTCACAGCCCTAGTCACGAGGCTATACACATTAATTCATCTCAGGTAAGGCATCTCAGTTTACTTCATCTAACAGCCAGGGCAAGAATAAAATCAGGGCACCATCATTGGTTCAACCAGCTTCAGCTCCACACTTGCCCATACACCCCTGGAAACCTTCAAGGTCAGGTTGGATGGGACTCTGAGCAACCTGATCTAGTTGAAGATGTCCTTGGTCACTGCAGGGGACTTGGACTAGATGACCTTAAGGGCATCTTCCAACATGAACCACTGATTCTATGAAATATTCCTCTCTCGTGCTGGACAACAGCACAACCCAGAAATCCACCAAAGCCAAATGTATCCCTTACATAAATAGGGGTTTGGGCTTGAAATTTTCCTTGCTTTCTAAGCATGCAAGCAGCCCATTCTGCCAACTTACTGACTCCATCAGTAAATGTCTTAGGTGTGCTGTCCTGGGGGCTGCAGCTTCCCACTCTGTGAAGAAGTGTTTGAGAGCTCTGATGCTGGGTTTTCCTCCTGCTTCCGCACCAAGAGCCGGCCAGCCCCGCCTGCACTTTTATTGCATCGTGGTTTAATGAAATACTGGAGAATAAACAGAGATGCTGTTCTCTTGAAAGCCACTACATCTGAAATTTGGCAGGCTGCAGTACATTATACCACCAACCACAGGGTCATAATGTCTAAATACATCGCATATAGAAAATAGTTACAGAAAAGTACGTATGGTCAGCATTTGTAATAAATAATAGCTAATAAATAGTGAAAGCATTACATTCTAGGATGTAGGACCCTATGTCTTCTGTTATTTAGTAATTTATTATATGAAATCTATTGACCTTTCCAAGCTTGCCTTTTTTCTATTCTTTTTTTTTGGTAAAGCAAGAGCGTTAATTATGCTTTAGCTTTTTTTATTGAGCAACATTAGCATACAAATAGGCCATCAATAACCAATTACAATCTCCGTCTCAGAAGGAAGAGTTACAATATTAAGTGTGGCTACTCACACATCCACACAAATCTTTTTAAAAAAACACAGAGCATCCCACAATTGAATAAAACTGGAATGCACAGGAAAAACAGACAATGATAGATGGATAAATATCAGGCTAGGTCTCAGGCAGGGAATTCAAAAAGGTCCATCTCATTCATTGGCCAAATATAAGTCTATCAAAATAACACCATGTTTTCCCCCGACTGCCCTGCCAATGACTCCAGAGATTAAAAATCAATTCAGATCTCATGCTGGTAGCATTTATGAATTTTCCTCAAGTGGAAACTACCAGTTGTGTCAAATGGCACTGCTTATGTCTTAAGCAACATTTGACTTATTGCCAGTGAAACACTAAATGTGCTTGTTTCTTTTTTTTAGTGGGGGAACTATATGGGATAAAGGGTTACTTGTTGCATCTATCACTATAAGAGTAGGTTTTCACTAAAGATGAATAATAAAACAATCGCCATAATATTTTTCTTCTGTGAGTACAATACATTGCTGCTGTGTCTTTCATCTTAGACCTGGTTTAAACCTGAACCTGCACCGATTTAACTATGGATGTTATTTTAAACCTTTTTAGTTGAGCCAGTTTTACTTCATACCAATGCCCTAAAATTGACTTGAAATGCAAAGAGTAAAATAATTTTAGTGTCCACACAAGATAACCCCACATATTTACCTAACATGTAAATCCATTTAATCTTAAAATCAGTTATGTCTAAATATATGGTCATTGCAGTTATATAAGTCACTGATGCCCAACTGAAATACAGTAAATAACCAGATGCTGGTTCATCAACCATTGTGCTTTAGAACCATCTTTGGTTGAAGGATGACCTCTTACACCACCATGCTCTGATCCATTGCAGTCCTCTGCTCTGAAACAGATTGTGCCTCTTCTGTTGGGAGAGTGGATGCTATATGGTAAAATATTAAGTAAACACCTTGAATTAATGAAGTCAAAGCCTGCTGAAAAAAAACTGATTACTGCTTTCATACAAGTTATTGTGACCTCCTGCCTTGTTTTTTCCACCAAAATTATAAGTCTTAGAAAACTACATAACACCTTTTGTCTAGATGGTTGGTCATCTTTGGGTTCAGGGCTTTAGCAGACAATTTGTGCCAAATCCTGCCTCACCATCTGAGATCCCCTCAGCTGCCTACCCTGTCCAACAAAGACACAGCACCAAGGAGGCATTGCTTCAGCAGACATCACAGCTTGCAGTTTGCCATTTCTGTTAAACCAAATACAAAGGCAGATTAAGTTGTGAATTTCAGCAGCCAAAGTGCCAACACACAGTCCACTTTTCCATCTCCCCTGTGGAAGTGTTATCTTTTCAGCTGCCTGAGAGGATTCAGAGGAGTTAATTAATGACAGCTTCCCCTTAACACAATTTAACAACCCCCCTCTCCTCCAGCTTTCCTCCACTGCAGGTTAAGATAGAAGCTGTTAAACTCATAGTTGCAATCAGATTATTGTTTTGGTTTTAAAATCCAATGTGACATGCTTAGACAGTGACAATTAGATTCTGACTCCACTGTTCTCCGTACTTGTAGGATTTCAGTTTTATCCTCTGGCATTTTTGTTGTTTACCACTGAAATTATGCATGGCATCTGCTGATGTTTTTTTCTAGTGGTGTTAGCACATGAGTTTATGACACTGCCAAGGACCATACAGAGGAAATATTCCATACCCTGATATCAGTACTGCAAAGGAACATGGAGAAGACTTGAGGGCAAATATTCAAAGGAGCAAGTTTTAGGGTGCAGTCCCATGAGATGAGGTGAGCTGATCTAACAAGTCATTGTCAACACCTTGCTGTTGACACTGTGGGTGTCCCCATCTTCCCTCTCCTATCCATGCAAGTTACCCGCCGCCCTGCTCTTATCTTGGGCTGGCTCTGATGTCCTTTGGGCCACTCCTTTGCACCAATTCTCCTCATGAACCCAGCACAAATTACACTGTAGGCTGGGAGACAGAGATCAGATAGAAGTTTCTGCAGGCTTAGTGATCTGGAACAGCTCATGGGAAGGAGACTCATGGACCAAAGTCAGTGAGAAGGAGGAATGAGGACTGTATAACCAGGATGAGGGGAGTGACACCTTCCATTAATGGAAAGGGCAACCCACTTGAAACAAACCTTCAGCCAATTTAGTCTAATGTGGTAGGATGTTCCCAGTCCTTCTCAAAGAGTTTGCTGACCCGTTTGTGGGATCCTTGCTCTTTTCATTCTTTGAGTGTCCAAGTGGTAGCATCCAGAGAATGCTACAGACAGGACAAATTGATATTGCAAAGAAACTCTTTGCAAAGAAAACAGCTAATAATGAGGTTGTAAAAAGACAAAAGGGTCCCAAACTTCCTCCAATATAAGGGAGAAATAGGGAACTGTTCTTTCATATGCTATCCCCTTGATGATTAACACTGTTCTAACAAGTTATTTAATAACATAAGACAGTTCTTACAATAAGGAAGGGAACTTTTTGAGCCCATCACTCCAACATCTTGTCTTTTCACTTTTAAATGTTACTACTTTGTTAGTTTTAAAACAAAATATTTTCTTTAAATCTTGTCTATTGAAAATAAAAAACATAATCAAAATTAGTATTTTCCTAAAAAATTAAATGTTAAGAATTCTAACTTGGCAGGAAATCTTCTTCTAGAAAATGTGGGCCCTCGCTCTAACTAGAAAGATTTTAGTACTCTCTTTATGACACTGCACAAGCATGTGCCAAGCCAAAGCTTTTGAAAGTAATTATATTGCAGCTCATTTTCAAGATATTTCAAATCAGCAGCCCAGCCCAAAGACATCCATTCCAATTGTTGCCTGACTTCAGGATTGCTGAACATTCACACTTAATCATAAACACAGACTGTAGAACCACAGCTGTTATTAAAATGTAGATAAGATAAATCTTAATTAACTAGTTGTACATCTGTAAACAAATAAACTGATCTTATCTCCTTGAATTGCAAGGGACAGCTTTGTATCAACCTGCGGAGAAGAGGGGGTTTTATAATTTTTTACTGATTACATATTATACTAATATAAAGTGAAGTATACAGTATAAAACAAATAGATTTTTGACAGCTCTTTAAAATTTATCTGTATTATTCCAGTTGAGAGAGAGGAGAGTGAAAGCACATTCTTAACCCTGTCTTCCAAAAACTGAGGCATTAATTGGGCTAGTAAGTGACAATTCATTTACTGAACTCTACTAACTTCTTTAATGTTGCTGCCATTCCTCTGAGAAATGAAGTAAAATGGAAAACAAGTTCACAATTCTGGTGCTATCTCAAATTTGCTGGTGACCACTTTCAGATACCTCCATCATTATTTTGTCATTAGAAAGCATGTCACAGAAAACTGTGGCATGATCTATCCCAGTGGTTCAAAATCTTCCCAGTCCTCATCGAATGCCTACATATTACAACTCCATAAATACAGAATTCCACATCAATATTACTGGCAGTTTATTCTAGGTTTATTTCAATGACATTTTTATGCCTATTATTGCTAAGTCAGTAGGGGGGAATCTTCTTCTAACTTGAAAGTAAATTGATTAAAACTTAACTGTCCCATGATGTCCCAGCAACTGCACTAAAGTCATCAATTCATTTTAAACAAGCCACTGGGAGAAAAAAAATAACCCTCTGATGATGTAAATTCCTGAGTCTCTCATGCTTTGACCAAGTTAAGGCAAGACATTATGACCTGTTATTGCTCATCTCACACAAGTGAAAAAGTGGAAGTGTTGATTTCATCTGATTAATCCAACAATATTTCTGAAATTACTAATGGCTTCTCACCAAACAAAAATTCATATCACCAGATCAGTTTTGATGGTTTTAACTCCAGTGGAGGAAAATACGTGGCCTTTTTTAGATGCAATCGAATCTCATTCAGTCTAGAAGTGTTTTCATTGTGATAGAGCTGAACTGCTATCACAGAAGAGGTCAAACAATTCCCTAGGAAGCAGTCTTGTGTACAAAAATGTGTTTTAAAGAATAAATCTCCATTTCTGATTTCCTTAATAAGTGCTGGTTTCTTTAAACATAAAACTATTAAAGAGGTCTGGTTTGGCTTGGCTTAGTTTTGAGAGGGGAATAGAGGAAGACTATCAGTGAAAACATTTCTATAGAAATTTTATTTCACCAAAATTTTGAAACAGAAAAACTTGCTGCCATCTCTTTTTTTATTTGCTTATGTTGTGCCTTTGAATGTGTAGTAGAAGTCTGATATTCCTTAGGATATCAAAATAGTGATATAAACAGACTTTTCCAGAAAAGAAAAATTACTGCCTAAATATTATTTAAAATACTGAAGCAAGATCAGAGAACAGAGAATACCTGTACTTCTCTAAATATATGAGGTCCTAATCTTACATGGATAATTTCAGGCAACATTTTTTAAATGCTGAGGTGATAGGTTAAAGTAAAATTTCAACATTGTCACTCACTGCTTTTTTAATAGCAGGAAGGAAAGAAAAGTTGCCAAGCTTTCCAGTGAGATGCAGCTAAAAATATTTGTCTATTTCTATGCTTAATTATTAGAATCTCTACAAATTTTTTTAAATACCCAAGAGATTCAACAAATGAACAAAAGTTAATGGGGGGATATGCCAGTATGAAATTCACATTAATGTGCAAAGTCAGCTGCCTAAGTGTGTCATACATATATGTATACATAAAAAACGTTCCTAGATTAAGTTTGAAAAGATTACTGATAAAATTATAAAATTAGCCTATTCTGCCTAAACCAAGACAAATAATCATGGGCTGAATACCTCCCTCTCTCTCAGATGGATAGAAAAAAATTAAAGTCTCTAATGAAACCAAAGGTAATTCACTGAAAAAAAAAAATAATTTAAAACTATATATTTTAAAGAGCTATTTGGATGAGAGACTAGAGATAAAGTTACTTATGAGTTCTCAGCTTCTCCCCCTCTTTCTTATTTGGCTTCACTACAAAGCAGCAAGCACCATCTGCCTTTGGATTTTTGTGCCGCTTTGCCCATGGTGCTTCTACGAAATTTCCCTTGGGCCAGAGTTTGCTGAGCAATCTTATCTTCCCAGAAGTCAGTGTTTTTAGGAGGGATTCAGCACCTTGAAATCTCAAATTCCTATCACAGGCTTTCTGCCTTATGTGTGTCTGGGCCCTCCTCTCAACAGCATTTGTTGTTCTGTATTTTAGACCAAGACCTGCAGAGCTTGGGCCCATAGCCATCATTCATTGCCTTTCTCTCTCCCTCCTCTCTCCTCCCAAATGAGGTTGTAGGGTTGCTGGGTTTCACAGGTTTCTAGCCTGCCATGAGAAGGAAACTTGCTTTTACAGTGTCCTCACAAATCATTGCCCACACCCTCTGTTGAGGACACAGACATGGCCTTGAACTTCTGAGACCAAATCTTCTCTGAGCAAAGGCTGTCACCTCTCCCCTCTTACAGAGATAATATGCCCTCAACATCCTTCTGCAGAAGATCTAGAGGACCCCAGGCTGCAAGGTGGGGATGCCAATTGGATGAAACCCAGTCCCCTGGTTGTCTGAACTGTGATCTGAGTTTGCTTATCCAGGACCCTCAAGCACCAGACATCAGACACATGGTGGGCAGAAGGGCCACGTAGAGTTGGAAGCACGAGAAGCAGGACTACTCTTGGTAGGAGAACGTGGTTACGTTGATAATGTGTATCATGAAATGGTAATGTAGGTGATGTGTCCTCTGCAAAATATCTCCTGGGGGACAGCACGTCCTAGCAATGCTTTGTAGAGTGTCATCTAAATGAAGATTCTCCCTCTATATTCACTTCAATAGAGCATTAGCAGAGTTGAACGAGCTTAAGCTGCCACAGGGTAACAATAGACCTCCCTCAGACCTGGAATAAATGTTATAGGAGTGTCTGTGTTGCCTTTATCTAATATATGAATTAACTCAAACGATCTGGCAATCAGTTAATTTTGGAAGAAAATTTCTCATCTGCAAATGCCTTCAGCAAAGATCAAATTTCTTTTTTTGTCTGATCTCTCTCTTTCTTCACTCTTTAAACTCCCCCACACAAAACTGTATCACCCTTTAGCTGCTCCCCAGCACACAGCCCATTGCTGGCATGCAACCAGTGAAACTCCAACCCCTAACAACATCAAGAAACAATTCCTGCTCCTGCTATCACAAGAATCCTGTTCAGCTTTGGGACTGGGCAGCTCAATCACAGCCTTTGTAACAGATCATCCGGGACAATGAACAATTCACATTTGGAGCTATAGATTAAGATATCATAGAGGGATTTTAAAAAGCCACCCAAATACCTCTGAGGAATTATTTTCATATTGTGGAGATTTACTTTTAATATTGTTAAAGAGATTACTGTTTACAAGTACCCTCATATGTTTAAAATGTTTCTAACTAATATGTATTGGAGGCTTCCCCACAAGCACACCACCATTACCTCTTGGGTTTAATACATTATCAGCTGTGGAAAACTGTGGGGATACTTAAAGCATCAAGCAAGCTACTAATTTTGTGATTATGGAAATGACTTGACTGTAGTTTGTTTCCTAGAACAGCTTCTCCTGGGGGAGCTGAGTACAGGTCTTGGAGAAGCCTTGTTTAAAAAAAAAAAAAAAAAAAAAAAAGAAAACCAAAAACCTGCAAATTGTTATTCAGTGAATGACCAAAGCAACAAATCTCTAAATATCACCCCAGACATTTAAATATGTACAGAACAGGCAAAAAGATTTTAAAAATCCACAGACATGGAAAAAAAAATACTGTGGAGGTGGAATTTACTTAACCTGATGATTATCTACCAAAGTATGTGTCTGTATGTGGGCAGGTCACCTGAAGATGTCTTTATAGTCAGCAGAGAATTAGACAAGCAAATTAATGAAGATGGTGACACAATTAATCCCATTAGTTTCCTACATTCTTAATTGCATCTTACCAGTTCTATTAACTGCTTTAACGAGATCTCCCTTGGCTATAATAGAAGTTCAGGATGCAGAGATCTAAAAATGCTGGATCTCACCATAATCTGCCAGGTGTTCTTAGCTCTTCAACACTGGTCCATACAGAATAAAGTTCACTTTCACATCTAGATTTAACCTGCATCTTTCCCTTTCTGGAAAACTGTGTTGAAACCCCCAGGTAAGGCTCTTCTAATCCATGTGCAACCATTTGAGAGCCAGTGTGTATAGAGCTGTGAATGCTATCCATTGCTGCAGTCACATTGGGTACAATGCCTAAATGAGTTTCACGTGACTGAAAATTCTTTATTAAAAATTTGATGTAGGGTTACATGACACATACTGACCCTGGACAGCTGATTCACTACCAGCTTATCAATTCACAAATCATCATCTCTTCAAAAATGAAGGAGAAGAGCACAGGAAGAATTTAATTGCAAATACCCAGTGACCCAGAATATATAAATTCCATGCTAGGAGAATGTGAATACATTTAGAGATGAAATTATTTTCCTCTATCCCATACTTTAGGAATCAGAGAGCTGAAGAAAAGCAAACAAACAAAGGAGCAAACAGAAAAACCCTACCCTTTTGATACCATGTGTGTATATCATATGGGTGACTGGCCAGAAAACTTCCTGTTGCCCTAGTCCATGTGGCAGACAGACAAACAGGTATATGACACTTCCAACTACCACTGGCAGAGGGTCTGCTGCAGGTGACAATGGGAATGGTCACTCCATCTAGATCGGCCCAAAGGGGCAGAGTGGGTCCTGAAGTCCACAGAGCCCAAAGAGAGTCCACATAGCCCTGAGCTATCTATACAGGGACTAACTCCTCATTTTTGCAGCATCTGTTACTTCTGGTTTGAGTATGAAGGTTGTCTCCTGTCTCAAAGGGCAAGCTGTGCCTTTCTTTATCAGTATGTTAGTGGCCCCCATGAACAACTCCCTTGATGGTGCACACTAAGCTTTGAGAGCAATAAATCACTGTTGTAAACAGTGACCGCATATTTTACCCATACTTATGAGAAACAAAGGTATAGGAAGTTCAAAGACATAATAAAACTGAGATTCAGAAGTGGGATCTTCAGGATTTGCTAGCTCATTCAAATCATAACTTTCCACAGACTCCCTTTGTCCGTTTGGGTGTGTGGCCAGGCCTCTTTGTACCTCAGCCTCCTCTCCTCACCAGCAAAGAGAGGAGTGCAGAACTTCCCTGTCTAAGGCTGAATACATCAAAGATTGTGATGTACCCACATATTTTGGCAATAAAGTTGTATCAGTATCTCAGATAGATAAAATCTCCTGCAAACAAAATACTGGATTCTTTTAAAAGAATATTTTTTTTTTTCAGTTCAATCAAGCTAAAAGAACAATATGCATTATACAAACAGGTTTTCTGATTTAATTACCAGGGTTTCAAAGTCCCCTCCTGTACTTAACACTCAGAGTTATGGGACTTGTTGCCAAGCAATTACCCCTTAAATTTGCTTTAATCCATGCCGATCATTTCCCAGAGTTGATCATTACTGCAGGGTTTAATTGCTTTTGTTGGCTTGTATGTTGCTGGAGTTAAACCAGAAGAGATTAACAGGAGGCTGCCAGCCGCAAAACTCTTTGAAAAAAAGGCGGGAAACTGAGTAAAAAACCTCACAGTGTACTTTATTTCAAGGACTTCCCAGAAATTGTGGCTCACACCTATATTAAACTCAGAATAGTTCTGAAAGAGTTAGATCTTGATCTCCCTGCTATCGGTTTGATAGCGGTGCCGGTCATCTGTGTCATATGGAGTAGCAGGCATGAAAGTCAGTACAGAATTGGAAAAAAGACTGAAGCACAGCAGAAAGAAGGATAAGAACATTATCTCCAGATAGACAACAGAGATATTGAGTGCATATAAATCACCAGCCCACGTCAATAGGAGAGACAGTCCCACGCTGTCATTCCCTGTGTGGTTTGGGTTTGCAGGTCCTTGGGAGAAGAACAAGAGGCTGCTCTCATTCTTACCCTGAACATGCAGCCTGGTTCCTATCCCTAAGGATCATGTAATTTATCTCAGGGAAGCTGCCAGGTGCAGCAGGAAGCTGGATTGCGTCCATGATAAAAGTGATCTTTTCCTTCAATAACATGTTCTATCTGTTAAATGAAACTGCTTTTAGAAGAGGCTCAGTATGTTTGCAACATTCCCCCCAGCAATGAGGTTAATGCTCCCATTGTGGCTGATACTGTGGAGTGTTCATCAGGAGCATTATTTAAACACCAGCTATATTTGCAGCCATTCAGCACTTTCCCATCTAATTCAAACTTATCCAATTCACTGCTTTTCTGTTTGTTTCCTACATGAAAATTGAAACCCCCTGCTACGTTTCCCTACTCCTAACACAGATTCAGGCTAATATAAAAGAGAGGGAAGTTTTGTCCACACACTACATTTTTCTTCCCTCCCACATCATCATTATCTCTTTTCCTTTGTAGCTCAGTAACACCTAGGAGCTTTGGCAGCCTACCAGGGGTTTTACTAGTAGAGCATTGCACAGCTATAAGTCAGTCTCAGGCTCTAATCAGGTTGATATCACAAAACTGCAGCAAAGGAGTGACAAAGAATATACACACAATATGCTTGGGAACGGGCAAAATCTGGGAAGAAGAAAGAGAAGAAAAGCAAACTGACACCACATACAAATATGATGAAGGATTACTGGATCTACAATAACTTAGTGGTAGCAAAGCACCATGATAGCAACCAAGTTATGTTTACATAGTTTCCATAGGAGAAACATGTTGGTAGGTGCTACATCTACCAAACAATTCTCAGGCATATCATAGAATCAATCACATTTACACACAACTGTGCCATGGCAAGAACAGAATTTATAGGGGGGGAAAGAAAGTATCTCAGTTCATGGGAAATCCATGTTGTAGTGCCCACCCAACATAAAGGGAGCCCAAAGCAGTCTTAATCTTTAGATCAAGACTCCTGAAGAATACCTGCTAACAACTCCCAGTAGAGGTACTCACCACAACCTCAGGATAAAGCCTTGGAATGAGACCTATGTCACATTTGTAAAAGAAAAAGCATTCTGCATGCAGAGACTACAAACAACAGTGCTCCAAAGTCCTTTTTTGTCCTTCCTTGTCTCTTGTCTCAGTAAACAGACAGTCTCTATCTTTTCATTCAAACAGGTATGTTGAACAAGGATGTGCAATTGTGCTATGATATTCTCCAGTGAAACAGGTAACATTTAGTATGTAGCTGTAATTTGGAATTTTCTACCTTGAAAATTATTTAAACTGAACAAAATAGGATTTTTTTTTAAATGTAGATTTTTGTAGTTCTTTGGGGAAAAACAACAACAAAAAAAAAAAGATATTGTAACACATAGAAAATTTGAGAAACACAAAGTGTTCTGGTCAATATCTTTCAGTTCTGTTCAATATCTTTATTGATGATTTAGATGAGGGGATTGAGTCCATCATCAGCAAATTCGCAGATGACACTAAGATGGGGGGGAGTGTGGATCAGCTGGAAGGCAGGAGGGCTCTGCAGAGGGATCTGGACAGACTGGAGAGTTGGGCTGATTCCAATGGGATGAGGTTCAACACGGCCAAGTGCCGGGTCCTGCACTTTGGCCACAACAACCCCATGGGGAGCTCCAGGCTGGGCACAGAGTGGCTGAGAGCAGCCAGGCAGAGAGGGACCTGGGAGTCTGGATTGACAGGAAGCTGAACAGGAGCCAGCAGTGTGCCCAGGTGGCCAAGAAGGCCAATGGCATCCTGGCCTGGATCAGGAACAGCGTGGCCAGCAGGTCCAGGGAAGGGATTCTGCCCTGTACTCAGCCCTGGTGAGGCCACAGCTCGAGTCCTGTGTCCAGTTCTGGGCCCCTCAGTTCAGGAAGGAGATTGAGGTCCTGGAGCAGGTCCAAAGGAGGGCAACCAGGCTGGTGAAGGGATCCAGCACAAGTCCTGTGAGGAGAGGCTGAGGGAGCTGGGGGTGTTCAGCCTGGAGAAGAGGAGGCTCAGGGGAGACCTCATCGCTCTCTACAAATCCCTGAAAGGAGGCTGGAGCCAGGGGGGGGTTGGGCTCTTTTCCCAGGCATCTATCAGCAAGACAAGAGGGCATGGACTTAAGTTGTGCCGGGGAAAGTTTAGGTTGGACATGAGAAAGAATTTCTTTACTGAGAGGGTGATTAGGCACTGGAATGGGCTGCCCAGGGAAGTAGTGGATTGTCCATCCCTGGAGATATTTAAAAAGAGACTGGATGTGGCACTCAGTGCCATCGTCTGGTAACCACAGCGGTAGTGGATCAAGGGTTGGACCTGATGATCTCTGAGGTCCCTTCCAACCCAGCCAATTCTATTATTCTATGAAATTAAAGTGGAAGATAATCAACTAATTTGACTGAGAAAGTGATGACACAAAGATGGGAGACACTTTTTACACTGTGTGGCACACGACTATCTAACAAGGAGAACAGAAGAACCATGAATAATGGAGATGGACTGGAATGCAAAAATACTAAATTCAAGGTCTCACATCCAGGAATTAACACTGCCACTATTTATCATGAACAGGGGCTTTGGAAAGAGAAGCAAAAGAAATTGTGAGTGCAGTCAACACAGAACTACATCCAACCACTCTGTCACAAATGTGAAAAAGGAGAGTGCAATCCTAAATTGTTAGGGCATACAATACTTCAAGAAAAAATAATGTGGGATTAAAGTCACTGAACAAAACTTTGAGAATTATCTGTACAATTCCAGACAGATATTTTCAAATCAGATTAAAATGAAAATTAATAGGAAGGAAAATTGCTAGAATAATCTGTTTGTCAAACAAAAAACATTTTTCTTGCTTAACCCAGCACAATGTTGTGGAGAACACAGCTTTTGTTTCCCTATAACTGTTTGGTTTGAACTAGAGACCAAAAAAAGATATTTAAACTGAAGGACTTTGTTGACTCCAGAGGGAATCAAGTCCACCAGCTATTAATACAGTTAGCCTGGAAACTGAAAGAAAAATTCTATGAGAGTAATTAATCTCTATACATTTCCATAGGAAAACCCCAAAGCATAAATAGGGTTATGGTGAAACTTGATCCTTATGGTGAAACTTAGTGAAGACATTTTTATTTCTTATTTGCATCCAACAGAATGAGAATAGGTTTAGTGCACCAGGAGATCACTTCCCACTCCATATCTAAAACAAAATTCACCCTTTGTACAAAAAGTGAAAATCAAATTTTAAATATCTTTGAGCCTACAATTTGAATATTTACAGGAGTTTTAAATAATTCTGAAGTTTCACCCATGGCACATAACTTGTGTATCACACATCTGGTAGGCTGTTTGGTTTTTATATGTAGCTAGAAAAATACTTTTTCCTGTGCTTGTGGGATCTCCCAAACACCAGATTAAAAGCCTCAAACCCATTTTAGACATAACTGCCAGCATTAGGTCTTCCCTCACCATAGAACAGGGTTTTGTCAGGCTCCCTCAGCTAGACAGCCTTCTTATGTCTGGGAACACAAGCAGAAAGAGCTTAGGGAAAATATAAGAAAAAAATAATACTCATTCTGGCTGAAGGAAGGTGCCAGATCTTGCTTCAGAAAATGTAAGTGTAAGTGCTTCGGTAGAACTTTCCTGCCCAATTTAAAAGGACAACTCTTAGAAAAGTGTGCTCTGTGAAACATTTCTGCAGAAACAAGGCTAAACATTAGCAGAGGAGGAAAGACAGAGACAGTTCTTCTGTCAGGCACACACCAGATTTTTCTCTTCAGAGAATATACATCAACGCATTGGAACTAAGTTGCTGACACTGTTCCAGACAGGGTACTCACAGTCCAGGCTCTCACCCACATGTGGGGCTTGCCTTGACCTTGTGTGGATGTGGTGGTACCAGAGGCTGTTCCAGGGGATTTCAAGTCAATGTGCATAAGTAAGGACAGGGAAAGAGGTGTTATATATTTAGCTTTGCTACAAAACGTATTGGCATGGACACCAACACTCTTTGAGAGCTGCTTTCTGAGACATCTACACCTTGTGGCTAGCTCTCCATGCTGCCCATGACACAACCTGTGGGCAAAGCTCTTTCCATACCTGAGGTGCCTACATAAGCCCTCTTGAGGGTGGATTCTCAATTTCCTTTGCCACAGCTGAGGAAATGTGCAGGATCACTTAATTTATCTGACAGATAATTTTCACTAAACTTAGAAGAATCTAGCTATGTTTGTAGTTTTGTTCTCTTCCACTAAATACAATCAGAGTCAGCAAAAAAGTTCAAAATGTGCCTTCAGCATGAGACGTATGTACATATTTAAACAATGCATAAGCCTCATTTTCTTTGAAAACAAAGACAAGAAATCTTTCTTAAAGTCTAGAAAATAAATTAAAACACACAGGAGTATTTATTTTTATTTTGAAGAATTGAGATGCAAAAGCCTTCCTACCACTCTATGGCCTCCTCAGCTAGCAGGAGTAATGGACACAGGAGTAATCCCTGCACCAGCAGAAGCAGCGAGGGTTGGATTCACCCCATCTCAGACTTCCTCTGTGTTCAGTGGAGGTGGAAAAAAATCAGAATTGCCTCCCCATGACGCTTCCCTCTCTATGTTGTTGTCAGAGAAAGCCCAGGGTGATTATGGTCCTTGTAACTTCAAGTGCTGACTCTGTCTGGAGCACTGTGTTCATCCCACCACAGCATTTCTGCTGGCACAAATTGTTCTGGAAGAGCTGTAAAAGCCTCTAACAAAAGCTTGATCCAGGGCCCATAATCACAGCAGAGCATGCTGGCTCTCTGAAATGGAGGGGGATGGTGAAAAGGTTTGTGTTACCAGGACTCACAATATGGGTGGCAACTCTATCCTACCATTTATGCTGATGGTACCAGCTTGTTTCCTTTATAGCTCGGGCATAAGGAAAACATTTATTGCCCACTTCTAAGTCATTTGCTATTTTTGCTGTGCCAAAGTAAAGTTCCATAAGTGTTCTCTGTCTTTGCACATTAAATCCAGGGTGTGTAAGGTGAAAAGAATGTGGGGCTGGTAGAAAAAAATGCATAGGATTTCTTAAGGAAATTTTTCATTGTGTGTCAAAGACAAGAGAACCAAAGGGTCTTTTATCTGTAAAAGCACAGAATTTGAGAAACAAATTTTAGTCAGGAAAGCCTAATGTTTTTTCTACTTCCTTTGGCCTCAGGAAATGGAGAATTACTTTAAAGATTAATTGTGAGAGAGAGCTTGAATTTCTTTTCCCATTTTAGTTCAAATGGGTGCCCACTCTTAGATATTTCAAATTAAAGCAATACTTTTGAGCATCAGTGGGTCAAAGAAATCAAGGGTTGACTCAAAGATGAAGTTTAATACAGTAGTTAGATTATTAGCACAGAATTTACAAAACCTGTTGCAGAACAGGGAGCTGAGTACAAGCCTCCTATGTGACCTTAAATGACATTGCCTTTCTATGCCTTACCTTTGTTTTCCACCTATATTTTCAGGTGTTGCCATACTAGAGGAAAAGTAGGCTCTGGACACAGAGATTCAACAAAACGAATTGCTAAACCAAATGCAAAACCAACTCAATTGTTGTGTTGAGGATGAATAAAAAAAATACAACAGGATTTTTTCAAGTTTCAGATCCTGTTACAAATATTCTGCATCAGTCTCTGAATTAGGATTTTGTCTTGCATATTAAATATTTTGGGAGCTAGCCATTATCTAATGAGTGAAGGTCTTCAATGAGAACAATTGCTTGGAGAAAATGAATGCAAGGTTATTAAGTGAGAGAGAAAAAATATCTAAGGTTCATTGTCAGACTTCAGCTCTGCTATGTTTGAAGTGCATATCCAAAGAACTCTCTAACTCTGTACCATCAAAGCCTACTGAATAAATTCTGCCATCTTTACATTTCACAAATATACATTAATTCAACAAATGTTGTGCTTGCCTACATATGCCTGCAACCTTCTCCAGCTAGAAATCTGTGAATTAGTTCCAGCTAATCTACCTATCTTTCTTCCTTCCTCAAACTGGTGTTACCTAGATGTTAGCAACAAAAGCCCCTTCCTGACACACTTAGAGTCCTTTGTGCTTTTAGTCATATGTTCCACTATGAATGAGATGTTTGAAATGTTAGTCATGAAAGAACTATCCCTCCAGAGAAAGTATCATTACCTGACACTGCATAAGGTGCATGTCAAATTGCTCTTAAGTTTCAGTCATTTAAGGCTTTTAATTCCTGAATGTAATTGTAAAAATGAAAGCTTTGCTCCTACTTCAAGCTTTTCTAATCACATGGTTAAAAATCAGACAAGCCAGTAAGCCCAGCTAAGCCTGGTCATGGTTACCATGTTCACCCAGTGACTGAACAGATTTTGTCCTTCCCACAGGATGCAAGAACAGGAAATTTTTAAAAATTTAATTAGTATTTTTTGTTGTCTTAATCTTGATTTATTTTAGTTATCTACTGTGTACTTCTCCTTGCACTGGCAAATCAGGAATGCAAAACCTATGTATTTGTTTACATTAACCTTAAATATCTCAGAAAAAACTTCTTCCTCCCTTAAAACACTTTTAGAGAACAGATTTTTCCATCAACAATTTCTGCTTCAGCCTTTCTTCAAGATACCACCCTCCGCTACAATGTGTATTACATTGCATCCACATACTCATTTCCAATCTCAGCTCACACAGTTGTACTGAGTGCTATAGGAAGACAGACAGGAGGACACCTAAATTTGAGTTCTCACTCAGAGTTTTTGCTCTCAGTATCCCATAATCCTTCCTTGTTCCCTGTGTTTGCTACCCACTGCCATATCACAGATAAATGCAGGGCCCAACCATAAAACCTCATCTGCTCAGATGGATTCCTGCGTCTCTCTGGAGCCTGACACCTCACTTTGGCTCCTTGGTGGTGTGAAGATTTGTTTACAGCATGCAAAAGCCAGATTAGGGCTGATGTGGATGACCCCCACATGGGATTCTGTTCAACAGTAAAACCTCAGGCATGTGCACAGAGCCAAGCAAGTTCACTGATACTCTGAAACAGCAAGGACTCTCCCACAAATTCATTTTCAAAAATAATATTGTGTCAGATCTGCGGCTTGCACCCATGCCACCAATACTTTCATCACTGAGTATTAAGATTTCTTTTTGTTTCCTTTAATCTTCGAAGATACAACTTTCCACATGATAAAAATCAGCAAAGTATGTTGATAAGCACGTAATCAGCTACGCCTCTAGATTAGGTTAGATTTGATCTAACATTATTAATTATTTTGCTTTCCAATGAGTAATTCAGACATGTGATTGCCTACCCAAGCCATAGCAGAACATCCTCACATATTGTGTAACCTGCAGCTGTGCTGACCTGAAGGATTCCTGAGAGTATAAAAGTCCAAATAGAAAACTTAATGAACTAGAAATTTGTTAAATTGCTACAGTAATCTGTAGGCCAGCATCTGGACATCATATTCAGTTTGAAAGATAGGACATATAAGAACCAAAGCAGAAACACTATCAATCCTTAGAACATTTTAGCAACAGTAGCCTTCATCCCTTCTAGGCAATAAGACATTCTAGGCTGAAGTGCCAGAGTGGAGCAAAGCAAGCACCTAAGAACAAGGAGATGGTTTCTCTGATAAAATAAAGAGCTCTTTATAATATAAAAATATAAATATCAATAAAATATAAAATATAAAGAAGGCAAAGAAGTGTGGTCAAAGGAACTACAAAGCTTTGCCCGACTAAGGCTGCAGTCAAGAGTGTGTCATAAGCACACTGAGAACACCAAATTTTTCTTCATAAATGTAAAGCCAGACAGTCCTATGAAACAGTAAGTCTATTTCTGGTATGGCATACTCTATCAAACCACATGCTACACTCCTGGGCTGAGAGAAGGAGTTTAGCTTTGACTAAAACTCATCATCTAGAAACACATAGAGTCATGATTTGAAAATGTCAAGAAATGGGAGATCTAGTACTCTCCTTCAGGCTTTTGCCCTAGTTTAAAATAATAATAATAAAATACCTTCAACATCCAGTATTTTCTTCCTTGGAAGTATTTCTGTTTCACAGTCAAGTCATTCCTGCATCTTTTTTCCTAAATTACACAGATGAATACCCTTAGGTTTCTCTCAGTTGCTTCTGCTTACAAGAAAGCTGTTTACTAACTAGACTGAAATAACAGATAATGATTACAGTTTGCTTCTACAAAAGAGGAGATTAAATGAGTTAATAAGTAAAACTTACTAAATAAGTTTAACTGACAATTTTTTTTATGTGAAAAGTGTCAAAGAAGGTAGAAAACAAATTCTGATAAAAAAAACAACCCAGACATCCAATGGGGAGTTTTCTTGTGGTCTGATTCCCAGGTGCCATCAGGATAGAGTTCACACCCAGCAAACAAAAGGGACCAAGAATCAACTCAAGCTGAGCAGAAGCATGTGAATTTGTTGCTGTCACTGTTTGTGTTTTTCTTGTCCACACTTACTGCTTGAGCTCAATGATGATTTTCTGAATGATGGAAATAACTCAGTGGCTCCAGAGTGAAGACTCCAAACCTGAAGCTCTTATGAAAAAAACTCACTCAGGATCTTATTTAAACAGCCACAGGTTGAACCCTAGTTATTACTGCCAGTGGTTCCTGTACAAAGAATCAAGATTGGAGTAAACAACAGATGCCAAATTATTGATGGACATTTATTTACATACAGATCAGATCTAATGATTTGGTTCTGCTGCCCTAGTGGCCAAATTGCCTTTACCCACCAGAGCCATTCATGACTTTAGAAATCAAACAAGACCGGACCACATCTTTAGCTGTTGTAAATTAAATCAGTTGATTACCACGTTATTCTCAAACACAGGTGAGATGGTTGGAGCAGTTACTGCTAACAGAGGTTGTTAGCCCTGCCAGGGGTCAGGCCAATAAAATGCCATTTACAGCAAGGCATGCAAAAGTATGCCTTGGTTTGAGGCTTCAACCATGGCAGGTCAAGATCCACTTCACAAGTATTTCATCAGGATGATGACCACCAGAAGAGAAATGGGGAGGGCATCTAGAAGCAGTAACTGCTTCAGTCATCTTAGTTCAGTCTTCTCATATCCGTGAGTGATCTTCAACCTTCAGGAACAACATTAAATATTTCCCATATGTTTAATTTAACTGCAGGTACTTGCGAGTAATTGTTCTAACCTCTTTTTAATTTATCTATTATTTTAGTTAACTGAATGCTGAACTTGCAACCCTAGCTCTTCTACTAAACAATGCATTTTTTTGCTTATTATGAGCAAAGCATTGTAATATTCTTACCAGTATTTACTCTTCTATCCACAAAATTCTTTCATTTACTAAAACAAGCACAAGTAGATTGTCCTTTTTAGCCCCACTAGTTATCAATGTTTCCTATGCTTCAACAGCTTACCCACCAAAAAAAAAAAAAAAAAAAAAAAAAACCAAAAAAACCCCAACAAAACAAAACAAAACAAAAAAACCCACAAAAAACACCAATAAGGAACGCAGCAGTAGCTGAAGAATCATTTCTAGATTTACTTAGTCAACATACTGGAACATGGTGACACTCCCCTTTTCATTAACCTAGGAACCAGCTTGGAGATGGCACAGGGAGTTTCACAACACTTCCTTTCTGCACAGATGAAAGGCTGCAGATTATTCAGTAGTGAAGGTGAGCCAGGGAAGACAGGAACATCCAGGATGTCAAGGCTGTCCACACCCATTAAAAATTTTTAACCAGAAGACCAAGCCACAAGCAAATATGTGCCATCAAATACGTGCCACAAGCAAATATGTGCTAAAAACAGAATTTTTCTCTGTAAAACTCTGTCTATTAGATGGTTCAAGGACAACACTGCACAGGCTTCAGAGGGGAACTTGTCAGAAGCCCATGTGAAGAGCTGCCACCAACAGGCTGGCACTTCAATTGAGATATTGATGGGCTTGGCTGAAATATCTTCATCTGGAGTTGAATAAAGACTCTGCATGCTTAAGGAAAAGTTTCTTGAGGAATTTGAGGACATGGCATTTTTCTGTCTCCAGTACTCTTCAAGACAGAGGCAATATATGCTTTGCTTGGAAAAAAAGCATTATTTTTATGGCAATAATGAATATACAGTCAAAAATTACCTCACTCCACCACACACATCTCTCACTCCCTCGTAATAACCATCAGGAATACAAGCAGGAATATATGCTCTTCTTTTCTCCCCCATCCATCTTTCTCTCCTTTGGATACAGCAGGCACATGGTCTGTAGCTCTGGAAAAGTTTCACAGACATACTTGGCTCATCCCACAAGTGGTTAACCAAGCCACCAATAAAGTACTCGGTAGAGGACTCCAGGGATTTACTTTTGCTGAGTTCTCCCTTGAGGCTGGATTCCAACTATGTGAAACCAGATTCTGGCTCTGGGTCTTCTAGGAGATGGCCAGAGCCCTGGAGCCTGGTCTCTTGTTCCCTGCAGGCTGCACACAGAGGCTTTGGCTCTGGGGCTCCAGAACATGTTGCCTCCTCGTTTGCTTTGGCCTCTCTGGAACAGCTGGCCTGAATATTCCACTGTTGCTGTCACAATAATGGTTTGGGAATCACAGGGTCAAAGCAGGCCAGGAGACCTGGAGGGTTCTGGCTGGAATAATAAGAGATCTGTTCAGCCGAGAGTAGGCAGCAGGTTTGACTCTTTTCCAGGACCTGGACCATGCTAGGAAAAGTTTGAGGTTTTGACTTCATGGCTACAGCTGGAAATTCAAAACCTTTTTGTGTAGATGCACTTTTATATGGGCCAAAACAAGCCCATATAAAAGACTTTTCTACAAGGTGAATTTCTGCAAGGTCCCCAAGCAGAATAAACATAACACTCTGTGAGGGGAGAAGGGCACGCTCACAACACCTTGGGTCAGTCCAGAAATGTTGCCTAAAATCCCGGAGCCCTACCTGGTGTCTGGTACACCAGCAGAAGCTCCTTGGGCTGATCTGGATGCCAGCCAACCCAAAAGGAGTGAAGCATCAGATAACCATGGGAACCCCAACCCCTTGGTTGCACTCATTTGTAAATGCAGCCCCTTCAGTCAGTACAATTTTCATTTCATCCCTCTGTAAACATGACTACCAAGTCCCAGAGGTGGAAGAACACCCTCCTCACCCCACTGGCTGGTGTCCCCTCCCCCCCCAGCTGTCCCCCTTGCTGCCAGCTTGGGAGTTCCTTGGAGTAACCCAAAGATCACTTCAATGAACTACCCATCCCCTTTTGCTGAGCATCCCAGGGCAAAGAGTTAAATCAGCTCTCAGAGGAGCCTCCTAGAATGTCATGAAAGCTTCCAGTAGCTGGAATGGCAATGTGATAAACCTGACCTTGAAACAAGATGCATTTTCCTGGGGGTAAAGATGATTAAACACTGCACCAGTTTGCCAAGTGAGAGGAGAACTCACTTTGCTTAGATCCTTTACAACAAGATTAGATCTCTTTATCAAACCTATGACTTAATCCCATTTCTGGGAAGAAGTTCTACCAGAAGTAAGACAGAGGGGAGAGGGGGGTGACATTTGCTAATCACTGTGTCCTTCTTGACCTGGAGTCCATGTCTCTGAACATGCTACAGCTAATGACAGTTATGGTACAACAACATCAGAAATATTTACTCCTTCTAGCTCACCCTGCCCTACAAAAAAAAAAGAGATGAGGAGAGTACTGGAGGACCTACGTATTTCATGACCTATGACCTACATGTGAGATTTCACAAGTCAGATAGTTTGACAAGCAGCACTGGAAGAGAGCCTCTTCCACCAAGTCTCCTGTAAACTTGAGGTCACCTGTGATTGCATGTACTCTCTGGTTTTCAAGCACACTGCATCTCCTAATCCTGATACAAGTGGTGGCTTTCCCCAGTTATCTACACTGGGCCCCAAGGTCCCACAGCAAGAATGAAGTCAGGTCCCCTCACTGCCAGTGTCTAGGATGAGGCATGAGGTGAGCACATGGGAGACTCTCCCAGATAATACATGAGATGTGACAAGTCTGAATGTAGCCAAGTGGGTTTCTGACCTTCCAGGGATTCCCTGCAAGCTGTTGATTTCCATCAAAGGTGACACAGCTAATCTCTTCTCCCCCGTGCCCTTCAGGGAAGACAAGAGGAACAGAAACTGAACCTGGTCTATAGAGTAGCTCATATCATGGCTAACACCTGGTTCCTATTGCATTTGGCCTCTCTGTCCTGTGTCTGAGCTTCACATTCTCCTTTGCCAGGAGAACATCAGCTCATTCTTCAAACAAGAAAGAAAAGGAAGGATAAAAGAGGTGAATTAGAAAATTACTAACCAGCAATCCCTGCAACATTTATGTTCTTTCAGACAGTGTAAAATATTCTGAAATATGAAAGCTTGTAAGGTATTGGACCAATAGATACTTATTCCTGTGGGATTGTTTAAGCACTTATAGCAGCCCTAGCCTCACTATATATAGCTCACAGATTTTAAGGTCAGATGTTTCAGATCACCCAGGCAGTATAACACGAATCTCTGAATTTCAGCCAGCATTTCGCCCACATCAGACTCATATAGTCAGTCCAGCAGATTGCTTGGGCAACAATTTCTTTCAGCTCAGTAAGAACTTGGATTTGTATAGATACAGTTCCTTTCTATTTCCTTGTAAAATGATGGCTCAGGCTAGAGAAAAACAGAAGACAACAACAAAACTATCTTCCTCAATGCACCTCCTCCCCCAGCCCAGAAATTCAGGAAGAAATTTGCACAAGAGGCACTCAATTTTTATGCAGACTGCTGCAAGGTGGAAAATACCAGGTGACAGCTCCATACTGGAGATGCTGCAGCCCTCGGTGGTCTTATATAAAAAGCCATAATACACATAAAAGTCTAATGTGCCTTCAAAATTACCTCATCCTTTATTTAGAGCTTATTTCACCCTTGTCTTCCTTTATTGCTCTTTATATGAGTGAAATGGGAAAGGTGGACAAAACTGAGGTAATTTAGGTTACTAAGTGGTACTAGAGTTTATGGTCAAAGGCTCTGGAGGAAGAATTCCCCACTGCCACCCCCACAGCCAAACAGCCTCTGCTGGAGTCAGCTCTATTTAGGTGTTTCTTCCCAGATTCAGCCCCTGCCCTCCTCCTGGTGATAAGACTGCCTACAAAAGGAGGAAAATACAAACAGAAAGATATGGGGGCTTTTCATAGTGGCATCCTTTTTACCATTAGAGTGAAAATTCTATTTTATGAGGTTGGGATCTTCAAGGGGGGATGATACATATGTACACAGACACAGAGAAAAAAATTTAAAAAGGCTATAGGCTGAGTTTTGGCTATGCCAGTGACATGAGTTAGAAATCACCTTGAACTACACAAAGATGACACCCAGGAGAACAGTAGAAAACCCCTCCTGGAGCAGACAATGATGGAGGATGCAAGAGAGAAGTCGATTCTCCTGCTCCCAGCTCCAACCTGCTTGGCAACCTGAATGCACACTGTTTTCCCTAACCTTTTCGTTGTCTCCCCTTACCTATTTTGAGGCTATTTGGAGCAGGCTGTTTCTCTCTGCACAGCACCTGGAAGACAGATTGTGATCTCTAGGCTGTACCATAACAGTAGCGATACAACAAGCTACAGTTGGCTCCAAGGTCCACATATCTCACCAGCTGCTAAGAAGTTTAAAGTTCCTACTTGGAAAAAAAAAAAAAAAAGAAAAAGAAAGAAAAAAACAGCTATTTAATTTTATAATTTGGAGTAGTAGCAGGTCCACAGCTAATATTTTCCCATTTAAACTGAAAAAGTACTGGAGAGTGACATGGAGTAAATGAGGAAAAAATGTCACTATTATTTTTTCCTTTTCTGCAGAAAATTCTTTATATTCATAGATAGTTTCCTATGCTTGTATAAATTATGTCTACATCTTAGAGGGCTAAGACAACATTTGCACAGAAATTAGTTGCCTCCTAATGATCTGCTGCAGCCTTCCAGTGAAGCTGCTAATACTGGGTATCTTCCAAGACCATATTGCAAACCCTTGCCTGCAGTTCTCACTCCACTCCAGCATTTCTATTGTATTCTGTTCCTCTGAAGATCTTTTCCAACAACTGTTTAATGTAATTTGCCAGTGATATCACTGATGCCTGCCCCCCCCCGCCTCATCTAGCCAGATCTGGAAAACTTTCTGCAAACTGCTGAACAAGCAGGGTTTGCTGACTCCCGCCTTTTCAACTCAAAAAAAAAATAAAAAAATAATAATAAAAAAAAAGCTCTGTATCCAAGCTCTGAATTTCAGGAGAACTGACTAGTGCAGTGAATTTGTACTCTGAAATTTTGGTCCTGCTGTAATTTAAATGCCATCCTGCGGCTTTCAGGCTTACAATACACCTAAGTGGCACCAAATCAAATGTTGACTAAGAATCGAATAAGTCCCTTCAGGTAGATGTTCTGTCTGCTTCAGAGCATAACATAGATGTACCTTAACTTGGTAGCTAATCAATAATTTAATTTTGATCTCTAACTACATGAAGCTTGATAAATATCAGACAGTTTTAAATTGGGTTTAATTAATGTTTATACACATATTTGAGGGCTCTGATTCACAAACTGTGGTAACTCCATGCTGAAGCAACCTAACCTTGTCCTTCTGCTAGAAACCCTTGCCCTGTGCCCATTTCAGAGGCAGCAGATGGTCCTCAGACATGCTGGGCTTGGGTGCTCTCATCCTAAAGGGAAGTAATCTCATAAACCTTATCATGATATCCATGTTCAAAGGGAGCGATGCCAGTGATGTGGAGGGGGAGAAAGGGACATGAAAGGGGCAGCCTGGGAGGGGCTCAGCTTTGAATTGCCAACTCTGGGTAAGAAGTTGTTCAAGAACAGCTGAGAGTGATGAGTGGTGCAGAAGGACGTCAGCACAGGGAGAGATGGAAGAGATTGCATCTTTCCTTTGCAGCCTATGAGAACAAGGAGTGACATAATGGAAATGTGTAAAAGAATTAATGGTCTAGAGATGTTACAGCTACCTACCATGTCTCCCAACACACAAGAGTTTCTAGCAATCCAGAGTTGAGTGCACTTCAGCAGATGGACATTTTAAGGATAAAAGCATCTGCAGATCCCATTCTCATTATCAGTCAATCTCAGAAAAACAACGAAAATTAAGCATAGCCACAGGCATGGCTCCTGGCTGACGTTATGGAGAAGACTATACTGCTGTGGGGCAATGGAAGACTCAATTCCTTAAGCACAAGCCATGCCTCCTGCCCTTCAGGCTGGAGCAGGCCCTAGCTTGCTTTGTGTGCCAACACAGACACAGATGGTCCAGTGGAGGAATTATCTAGAATCCAAAAGGTGTGAGGTCCTTATCAGAACTCAGCATTGCACTCACCAAGGAAGGAAAACACAAAGACAGAATCCAGCCACGTGTTGGTGGAGATTACAAAGGCACAAACTCTAGGGACACTTGATTGGTGACACTCTACTTCAGAAATCACTGATAACCAGGTTTGGCAAATTTGGGCTGGCACTGTGGTTCTCAGTCATCAGTTCTCCAGAACTGAAGCTGACAACCACCACCTCCTCAGGGAAATGATCACAAACCCACCAGATAACCAGCTCTATCACCTTATGGCTCTCCTAGATGTAGACACACATACATAACACATACTGGACTGGTGTGGGAAAGCCACATCCCATAGGCAAAGGAATATATGGTCCTAAATGCGCAGTTTTGCCAGTGTAAACATGTTGGCCTTTAGGTGCTCTGCCTGGAAAGCTAAAATGCTGGAAATCCATGCCTCCCCACTCCCTGATACAGTGAGGGTGTGCATTTATCTATCATACTTTGTTTTAAATAAATATCAATATTTTTTCCTCCGGGCTTTCCTTTCTCATTTTTTCTAGCATAATGATTTATCAATCATAGCCAACATTATGATGCAAAATTAGAGGAAAGTGAATACTTTAGAAAGGTAACATCACTTGAACGGAGGTGATGGCTGCTCACATTAAGTCAAATATCTTTCTCCCTGAAGTCTGACTCTAGGTGTAAATTGGAGAAGCCTGATGGGACATAAAAAGAAGAACTATCCTGTTGACCCAGTTTTCATAGAGAGCATTGTGTATAATTACTATGGCCACCTGCAGTTCATAAACCAATCCCATATGAGGTTAAAAATTATCTAGGCATTTACTGGTGACACAGCAGTATGCTAGAAACCTGCACTGCAAACCTGCTCAGCCACAGTTTTGCTGGAGGGAGGTGTGGTGAGGCATGATCAGAGCCCAAGATAGCTCTGCTGGCAGATGTCCTCAGCAGAGAAAACTCTGCAGGCTTCCACCTAGGTGGTTTATTTTGTTCAGGAATGGTAAAATAAATTATATATTAAATATCTTCTGCAATAAGGCTGAAGATACAGAAGGTTTGGCTGTACACTTCTCCAGCCTGCAGAAATATCAGTATTTTTCAGCAGTAAATAAAACACTCCTGGAACTATTGAGTTGCTGCATGAAAACCACTCCCCATGGAAAAACTTATATTACTAAAAGTTCAACTTTTTTCTATAAATACCATCAGTGCAAAGGAGTTCTGACAGAAAATCTGTGACACAGAGTGCCCCTTCTTCAGGCTCCAGCAGATGCTGTTGCTCCTGGAGGAGTCCATAGCAGAGACCAGGAGGAATTTGCTGAGATAGAATCCTCCGTGCCACTCCCTCACATTACCAGGCCCCATGGGTTGCAGTGCTGAGCTCCAGCAGTTTAGGTTCACACAACATGTTTTTCCCTAAGGATGATTCTAGTGCTCCTGGGCAGCAGGGCAGTGCAGCTCAGGCAGCCAGGTGTGAACACAACCTCCAGGTGCTCAGTGGATTCTGCAGCCCTGGGGAAAAAGTTTCCAAAAGAAATCCAGCATGGTGCAAATGCAGCTTTTCACAAGTCACTACACTGTCATCCCTTTTTGTCATCCCTAACACAACCTCACCACCCCTTCCTCCATTTCTCAGGTTTTCTCTTTATTTCTTCCCAAGCTGAAAAAGTCTAGAAAAAGGTAATTTATGTATCTGTATAATTTTGGTTTTATGTAGAGTGCAAGACATTTTTAGACCACCCAACTGGAGGTGAGAGATAAGGATTTATATGTTTTCATTTTTTCACAGATAAAACATTTAGGGTTTTTTATTTGATGTGTTGCACAGCCTCAGTGAATCCTCAGAAATACAGAGTGATAAAGCTTTTACTAATTCTTCTAAAATTAAGCAACCTACTTGCAAAAGCATTTCCCCTGTAACTTAAGGCAAGAACACAAATGGATATAATTATATAGGCATAACTTTCTACTCTGTCTTGGTTTTGTTTATGTCATTTGGGAAAGGATTTAAGTTCAGCCAAAACATTCCAATATCTATGGGGAAAAAAATGTGATATTCTTAAGATAAATGATAGTTATACTGCACAGTCTAATACATTGGTATTAATGGTAATGGTATAATGCACCATAGAAAAAAAAAATTACTTTGTCTTCCATTACAGTTTATATCCTGATTTCATGCAAAATTGGAGTAAGCTATTAATAAAGATTTACTCTAAATTAAAAGATCTTCATCTGCTCTTACTATGCAAACTGCAAATACTATAATACAAATAGAACTGAATTCTAAACCAGCTCATTACATCTCTGATCTGTGCTAAGTAATGAGCATAGAATCATAGGTTTATTTATACTGGAAAAGACCTTTAAGATCATCAAGTCCAACTGTTAACCCAGTACTGCCAAGTCCACCACTAAGTTGTCCCTAAGCACCACATCTACATGTCTTTTAAATACCTGCAGGGATGGTGACTCAACCACTTCCCTGGGCATCCTGTTGCAATGCCTGACCACTCTTTCCATAAGGAAATTCTCCCTAATATCCAGTATAAACCTCCCCTAGCACAGTGTGAGGACATTTCCTCTTGTCCTATTACTTGTTACACACTGCATGCTACATGAAAAACATCAGTATAGACAAGGTTTCCTTTAACAAGATTTCCTCAAGACTGACTAGACAATGAACAGGGTTTAATCATGATTCTGAACTGTTTTTCCAGCAATTCTCGAGATTTGCACTCAGGTACAAAAAGCATAAAATCACAGAATCACGGAATGGCAGAGGTCAAAAGGGACCCTCTGGAGATCATCCAGTACAACCCCTCTGATAAAGCAGGTTCACCTAGAGCAAGTGGCAGAGGATTCCATCCAGGGAGGTTGTGCAGATGTCCAGAAAAGGAGACCCTACAACCTCTCTGACAAAGCATCAAATATCCTGTCAATGTCAGTCCCATGTGTTCCCTCAGTTCACCAGGTCTTTGTGGTTCATATCCCAGTGAGATACCATGTTTGTAACATACCTGCTATGGTTATATCTACTGGGGAAACCTAACCTACAGTCCCTGTGATATAGCCTGGTCACAACACAGTCATAAGTTCATTTCTGCTCAGCAAGCCGAGCACAGTGCAGGTCCTATGCTGAGAAGAACACACTTTCCCTACACCCAGAGCTAGCCAGAAATTATTGTACTGTGACCCTAGTTTGCTCACTGCCGGTGTGCTGTGAAGGCCAGGCCCAAATACAACCCAAAGTGAATCCTCACGGGTGTCTAAGGCACTGCCATGGAGCTCAGACTGCAACACTGCTGGGACTGCTGTGTCCTGGTGGCACACAGATGTCATCCACTGCCAGCTTGGTGTTGACAGCAACCCTGTATGAAGTGCTGTGGGTGGAAGAGATGGGTCCCAGCTCCTCCTTTGCTTGTGCTGTCATCTTGCAGAGATTGTGCTTTTCACAGCTCGATTATTAAGGCAGATGGCTGCCTGCAGAGCCCAAGGCAAACAGACAGACGGGCTCTCCTCCCCTCAAAACTATGAGCAAGAACTTGCTGACCTTGCCAGTTTTCTTGGCTGGAATCAGTCAAAAAACTTTACCATAGCTTCTGCTTCTGCTTCCACATGGGCTAAACTGGGAGAGATGAAAATATCAGTTTTTCTTGTCTGCCTGCAGAGACCCAATACCAGACTGGGGCTTGCCACTCAGAGGTGAGCCTGACCTGTTCCTAAACTCAATGGTGCTTCATCTCCTTCTGAATTCAAATTGCTCCCTTACTGCATTTGTTCCAGATCTGATTAAGCAAGGAAACATTCAACACTTCACCTCTATAAACTCCAAGCAGAACATTACCTTTGTTCGTATTAATGATTACATGCACTTATGATACCATAAATGTTTAGAAAAGCCTTCAAGATCTATGTTGTTTGGGAGGTGGAAAGAAGAGATAGTAGTGAATATAAAGGAAAAATTGATGTAGGAACATGCTGACCTCAGAGCAAGTTTAAAATGATGCTGGTATAAGTTCTCACACAGAAATAATGCTGACCCATCACCTGGTGACCAGCTCTATCTGATGCTGTTTCACTGGAGGTAGATGTGAGAAACTATGGAGGAAGGGGAAAATGGAGGTAACACAAATGCTGCAAAGTACTGAGAGATTTCAACCCTCATCCTCCAAAGCCAAGATGGTAATAGTTGTGTGGAAAGACAATATGCAGATACGCAGGTAGGGATAGCTGACTTGTGGCAATCCCTTATAACCTAAACTTTTCTGTGATTCAACTCATAAAAGCAGAATGGGGCTGGAGGGAGGGTGAGGAGGAAGTCTCAAAATATCCTTCATGGTTAGAGCTAAAAGAATCAGTCTGGTTCATTTGTAACCTATACCATCCCTTCTTCAATCTCTGCAACACAACTGCAGATATTGATGAGGTGGGAGACACAGCCAAGCAAGGAGACAAGAAGTTAACAGGTGGGACATTGAGAACTTTGCCTTTGAACCAGAAAATGTTGAAACAATCTGGAAATTGCAACAGAAATGCTGAAAAGAAGCCTACAGAAATTTACTGAATATGACAGGACTGTCCCAAAGGCTGGTGAGCTTTAGAAAACTCCTCAAGAAACCTGGTTTGAAACAGGAATTAGTGACAAAATTCCAAGTTCATAGCTTTGCTGTAAACATTTTACACTGAAGTCAATCTGCTTTGCTTTCCTCTTTTGTAGTAACATTGTCTTGTGTTCGCTCCAAAAAAATCTGTTCTTTGCACTTCTTTGTTGTCCTACACCCTTCCACTTGAAGCTGTCAAGCCATCAAAAAAGCAAGGAATATTGCATCCAGCAGAAACAGGAATGGAGGAGACAGGCAACCCCATGGAGTGTAATTGCCAAGCAATATATGTGGGAGTCATGAAACTGATTATGATTTCTCGGTAAGAAGGCAGACCTGCTGAACTGAAGAGGAAAATGCTGGCTTTTAGCTCTCAGAGCTCTTGACTCACTGCTGAGAAAAAATCCCTCACCTACTTGCTAAAGTAAATTCTGCATTGCTCCAGCTACAAGTATCACAACAAGTGGCCCATGATGGAGTAAAAGTTCTTTTCCAGCTGCCTATTTGGTCTCCTTATCATTCCACAGTAGGTGAAAATGTAATTCAGCCTTGCCTACGGGGCTTGCTCTAAAAAAGGGATTACTCAGGGAGTGGAAATCCAACACAGAGATTGGGAACTTAAAAACCCCTCTTTAGCTCCCCATCAGGACTGGGATCAGCAGGTGGGACCCACAATAACATCACTGTCCTTGCAGAGTTTACAAGCACCCTCAGGCATGCCCCTGAGCTCCCAGCTACCTGCACTTCCATCCTATTCCCAGCAGCCTTCACCTGAGGCAATGAGGGGGCACAGAAGTCTGGCCTCAGGAAGAATAGCCCTCTATTGCCATGCCCCAAAACTTTCCCTTTCCCACTTCACTTTGGACACTGGTCTAACCCACAGCTCTTCACCCTGCAATCTATTTTTGTCTTCCCTCCAGAGGAAGCAGCATTTACACCAGTCCAAACCCGCCAGCTCATTCGTGTGCAGACTGCTGGCCTCTATTTACACATCACCAAAGCTTTCATTTGGCAGGCAGTGTGGATAATGGCAGTGTGCTACATTAGCCTGTATTTGTCTCTTCATTCACCGTTCTTAATCAGTGTTTGGGTTTTAACACGGGAATAAGCCACAACGTTTGCATCTGGGCTTTTACCATTTTGGAAGAGCTGAGTTAGTGCCAGAACCTGCTGAAGAGTCACCTCTTCCTCTTGAAAAACCTGAAAAATAGTGTATAGCATCTACTCCTCATATAATTCCTTCTCCTGCTTGGCTATACAGTAATAGTGGTTTTCCCCCCTGCTTTCTGAACTATAAGCCACCAAACAATCATTTGGTCCAGATTCTGAAGCTGTTCAGATATTACAAGTATTTCCAGCTTAAACAAAGTCTTTGCCTTCAGGCAATGATGCAACAAAATGGGAGCAGTGACAGTGGCTGAGTTAAACAGCATTAAGTGTCTCTGAAGCCACTTTAGGAATGAATATATGAGCTTGCTATTTCTAAGTTTCACGTGTATGTATGATAAAGTCTAAGTTTGCAGCAAGAGAGTTACTCTGATACCACAAGGTCTGAAATAGCTGCAAGGCCAAAGAGAGGTGGCAGAGAAGACAAGGTGACCTCCTCTTCTCTTCCTCAAGTAGCCAGCATCAAGGTGCTAAGAGGCAAGCTGGGGTCTGAACTTCTGCTGTGTCTAGTGCAGTCTCTCCTACACAATGCTAGGCTTGGGAGACAGATCTTCTGAGTCATGAAGGTGTAAAGGGGTCTGAATTTTCCTGAGGCAGCTGAGACACTGAGAAAATCATCCTCACTATTGCCCTCTCCCACGGTCTTTGTGTGGCCACCAAAGCAATAGCAGAGGGAAACCTGTAAGAAAAAAACAGCATTGCTAAGCATAGCTACCAAAGACAGGGACAGAAGTTACTTGAACAAACTTCCATCACACATCTGTAGATAACTACCCCTTTCCTTCCCCCAGATCTTTCCTTTAGGTTTTGAAGGGTAGTGCCAAACCATTTGGCATTACTGCTAGGTCTATACTGCAGCTTTTGTGGAAAGGAGTAATTCAGTGATGCACAGACATATCTGAGGCATCTCAGAGCTACCCAGCTTAGAGTACAGGTCCTCCTACACCAAATACTGGTCTCAAAAAGGCTGTTAAACCTGTATGGGTAAAGCGAGGTAAGGGAATTTTGTCCAAGCCCTGAGCTGCCGTGGGACTCTAGGTCCTGAGGTCTGCTGGTTGAAACCTTCTCAGTGTCTGTCTTGACCATAATATTGCAGTAACACACCTACATGCCTTCAGCTGTATGAAACACTACAAATGGGTTCTCCAATTTTCTGAGCACAGAAAAGCTAAGGGCAGCCAGGAACCCTCATCACACAAAATAATAGAGGAAATCCAGAGCCCCATTTACTCAGTGTTTAGCAGGCAGTAGATCCTGGGGCTCTGAGTGAGTTGTATAATGACAGCAGTGCAAGAGAGAATAGTTGAGCATGAAAATATAAAAATGTAAGGATGACCTTACGTGTTCCAATTAGAAATATTACTGAATTCCACAGTGCACACACACAAAGTCTGTGGCTTGGTAGACATAATGTCATCAGGAATTGTTGTCTTTTTGTTTTGGGGAAAAAAAAAAAACAAAACAAGGGAAGCTGAGAAAAATAATCTGAATTCAGAGATATCTTCTGGCTAGACAGTAGAGCAACAGAGTAGTTAACAATTATCAACATATTAGTTGTTGATATTAAGATATTGTTTGGAATATGTGACTGTCATACATACCTACCTAAACTTCTAATCACATGTGTAGGTAGAACTTGATATTTTAAAGCATTCAGGAACCTGGAATCTTAGCTCATACAATTTTTCCTTTGGTCTATTAAAATGAAAAGCAGTCCTTAATGAGGAGCACAACCAGATGGTCTTAAAATGATATATTCTGATTTTTCATTCCATTTTCACCAAAAGCAAGGTCCACACTTGTTGCCCTTTCCCTTAACACTCATAGAATGATATAATTACACTTTAAGAAGTAGGCCAGAAATATTTCGGTAGAGAAGAGTTAGCCACCCTTCAGTTTGGTATGGTTTGGATCTGTAGATTAATGCTAATGGAAGCAAGCAGAAAGCAGAGAAGTTCCCTGCTTTCCAAACAACAAAAAAAAAGACATGCTAGGTTAGAGAAAATCTGGGACTTCACAGATCCCCTGGCTCTACTTCTCTATGCAGCACTGGACAATGTACTTTAGTCCTCTAAATCTCCCTTCCCACTCCCCAGTGCACACATCCCAAGCCCTTTCAGAGCTAAGGCAGGCAGTACTGTTAGGAAAACATACTTTGTCCTACAAGATGGGGTCTGAGCATGGTTAAGTGCCTTTGCAATACAGATGATAACAGTTACAATAATGCTTGTAGCTCACTCAAAACTTTTTTCCTTTCTAAAGCTGGGTGTAAATAATGTTCTTATCTTCTAAGACATACCTCTGGCATTTCTGACTAGGTGATAAGTAGAAGGGAGAGAGACACTCTTAACTGCTGATCAAGAGAGAGAAGAGTGATTAACATCCTCCAGGGAACACCTTGTTGATGATGGCTGCTTTGCATTGTTAAGGGTGTAAGAAGCACCTAAATTCCTCCTCCACAGAGCTCTCAGCTGCTAATGAAGTCAGTTCTGCATTAATCCTTCAGCACACTCCTTGTCAGGCCAATTTCTGATATTTCTGATCAAAGCTTTTCTTAACACTGCAATCATAATTGCAACCTCCTGTAACCATCCTCAGCTGGAAAAAGGGACACAATCTGTAGGAGGTAGGACTGGATTTGGGCAACACCAAGAATCTTCTGAAGAAAACAAACCCTGGTAACTAGGTTTGATAGGTTGGGTCTTAGCAGTCCCCTGGATCTGCCCATCAGTGCACAGTCACTTCTGGACATTTAGCCTAGTTTCTGCCAGGCACAAACTTAACCAAGCCAAGGAGAAACAGGCACAGTGAAGCAGAATTGCTCCTACAAGGTGAAAGCCTGGACTAGCAGCCAAGCGTTCTGAAGCTCAGACTTAATCTTGAGGAGTGGATCAATGCAGATATGTGGGTCCAACCACTGTATTGGTATGTGTTGGTGAGAACCAACAGAACCAGGCTCTCTTTATCCTCATCAACCTCGGCAGTGGAATTAGAAGGCATTCTTGTGGCTCTGCATCCATGCTGGGATCCTGTATTGACAGTCTGGCTCAGCAGCCAGATCCAAGATGGTTGGGCTGGGCAATGCTCTAATGCACCCTGAATTCTTGCTCAGCCCTCTCCTTCCTGGGCAAGAAAGCACAGATATTAGCACAAGTGCATTTAGGCTCTTTCTGCACTGCAGGATCAAATTGTGTTTTAAACATCTCAGAAAACAGCTGTGACAGCAGATCCCTCCCTCCCCACATGCTTGTACTCCTGGCAAAAGTGGGCCCCAATGGTGTGTAGTTTTGGTTGCACAATAAGAAAAAAATGCCAACCAGACCAGAAATACATCTGTATCTAGCAGCAAGCTATATTTGGATCATGTCGGAAGAAAATACAACCTTGCACTTCTGATTACAGTACACCTCTTAAATTAGGCAATTCTAGTCCTTAGCAATGACGTTCTTCCATCTTTTTACACTTTTCATCTCCCTGTATTATTGTTTACACAGAATATCAAATTTAAGAGAAAATGCTATTTCCCTTTCTAGAAAAAAAAATGCAGCAGGAGGTTCCACAGGTTAATTATAAATTGGTTTAAAAAACATTTACAAAGAGGTGCTTTAAATCCATTTCCCTTAATTTCATTTGATGTAGCATATGTCTTGCAGTGCAAAGGGGAGATGTGGCTTTATTGCCACTATCTGCCAGATGAACATGTTCATCATCAACAGTGCAGGGAGTGATAAGTCCCTTATCTGATACAGAGAGACAAAACACTCCCTCTTTCTTATCAACAAATTGAATTATCAGCCAAGTGAAGTAGGTTTTCAGTAGCCTTTCTGACTGCATTTTGCTTTTTAAATCCATACTGGCAGCAAATGTTCATGGGTGCACTTTTCTCTCCTATGCTCATTTCAAAATGCAGGAGCAGCCACAGATAAGAATGCTTCATCTTCCCAAGATGTCTGGTCTAAGTGCTGTGAAACAGTTCTGAATTTGCTCTGATTGCTGGTAGGCTGAAATACTTGGAAAGTAACAAAAACAATGCCAAAACAATCAAACAAAGAGCTTGGAAGCACAGAGAGGCTGTGATACTGCATGACTGAAACCTGCTGACATAACTATCACTGATGGTTTGGCAATATTTCTCAGTGCTATCCCTTATTTCTGGGTGTCTGACCTAAGGCAATTAGGACCCAGAAACCTTGGAAAGTGCAAGCTCTGATCTAGCCAAGGTAACGCTATTGCTACACCTGGCTACAGATTCCCAAATCTGTTTGGAATGAACTACAAAGTGTAAAACTAAAGAGAAGTTTGGGTTATTAGCCATGTGGCATAGTGAGGAGACTAACAGCTGACTGCATGAAAAGGTTTCCCAGGTGTGAAGAGTTAGAAACCATCAGATGCCTTTTAGGACTCAGTTTGTTAGTATGCTCCTGGCTGGCATGAAAAGTTCCTGGGAAAGGCTTTATGCAGAGAGCTGCCAGGGAGGAAGGTGTCAGCATCACACTAACAGAGGATGGATGTGCTGTGTCAGCACTACAGTAACTCCAGCACAGGACAAATGTGCTCATATGTTACTGTGTATTTCACAGTGCTGGAGACAGTATCATTTTGGTTGAGTGCAGCTGGAAATTTAACTTCATTAGGACAGCACTAGAAAAAAAAATTGTCCTTGACTGTGGAGTCTACAAGCCCATCTTCCTCTCTCCCATGAAGACATGTTCAAACAGAAAGTCCAGGATTTCTGTGGTGGTTGGGAACAAGAACATCATTTCACTGCTGAGCAAGGTGAGTAAAACTCCAGAGTATTCATAAACTTGCTCAGCACAGAGCCAGGCAAGGGAGATCAGACAGTTTCCAGAGCTCTGGACTTTGCATTTATTTAGATTAGTAGCCACCCCCCAAAAAACTCAGATGCAACCACCTAGGTGGTTGCTGCAATGAGACCTCCAACATCCACAGTTTTCCAAAGCCCATACATATCTACTTTTTTACTAATTCTGCCTCTATGGGGCTACTTCCTTTCCCGCAAGGTTTTCCGGTGGCTGAAGCTGTTAATTTGGTAGTGATCAGTTGCCTCATCTTTAAAGCAGTTATTTTGCAACCAGCTGCATTATTCCTGGAAGGATTATATACTCTCCCCTGTTTGTAGATGGCACAAGATTGTTGGATATTAATTATCAAAGAGACAAGAGATAATTATAATAATGGCCCAGCTGACAATAGTTTCAATAGTTTCCAGCTTTGCTGTCAGCTGACACATTCCTTTCTCCAGATAATATCTGACACACTCAAATATTTCTGAAGCTGTGCCTCCATAGGACGTGCAGTAAGAACAATGGCAAACTCCCTGTTCCTATGCTTTCCTACCAAACCTGCAAGGAAGTTGCTAGAGGAGAGGTTTATCTTTCCTCAACATAAATTAAAAAGCTGCCTAATAACTTCAAATTTTTAAAAAAATGCCTAATTCCCTTTCAGCTGCACCGGTGCTCTGGAGATCCTCCCCCCTGGAACATTGGCTCTGCAGATCCCTTATGCAGAGCCAAGGGACACTTTCTGCACTTGCTGGTGCAACATAAAAGTGTCTCCACATGCATGGAGCTACTCATTCCTGCTGCCTCATGTGGGATACTCTGTCTTGTGCAAGGCACAGAACAGGGAGCATCAATCAGAAACTCTCACCCTTCAACCTGAAGGGCTGGACCAAGGCAATGGGAGAGGCTCTGGTCCCATTTTGGCTCTAAAGAGCAAGACTTTTAAAATTAAAGAAAGTCTTGGGAGTGTTGGTACCTGAAAGGTGCTTTAAGTAGTTGCAAATAGGCTTAATACTTTAAAGAGGACTTAATCAAGCAGAGCTGGGATGTCTTGACAATCTGATAATTGCAGCATAAAATTCAGAGAATGTGAAGACCTTGGGGATGCATGACTGGCCTTTCGTGTCTGATTGTTCTGAGACAGCTCTTCTTTTTCTTTTTGAAGAGAAATTTAAATTACCCAGACTTTCAAAAATAACTGTTTATCTTTCACAAGAGCTTTGAAGATCTTCTCATTTGTCATGCACTTAAATCAGTGCAGATTTCCTGTAATTCACCCATAATCCACAGCTGGACAAAATTATCTTGTATCAAGGAATGCCAAAACTACTGGTGTTAGCTCTGTCCCTCCCTGTAACCCATGTCAAAAGGTGTTAATTTGTGTAGGAAGGGCTGATTCAAACTCTACTGGTATTTTAGGAACTTGCTTCAATGGGAGTTAGATTAGTTTACAGGTAATTTACTTAAGGAAAAAAATATGTAGCACTACCTAGCTGAGTAGATTTTTTAATAGTTGTATACACTTCTGAATATTTTTATATATAGTTTATAATAAACTAACCAAGGGTTGCCTTGTTTGGAAGTGAACGATAATTTGATACCCAAGTAACTACAATGGTTTGAAAGAACTGCAAAGTGAAACAGTCTGTAAACAAAATTTTATTAACAGCTGTAGTATTTTTACCCTGCACATCATGGAAAGACCAAAGCTGGTAAGAAAGATTTTATGCTCTGTATTCAAGAAAAGTTAGGACAAATACATAGGAATACAGACCTGTGTGATGCTAGATTGCCTTTAAAAACTCTTAATGTTTCAGTTTCATTGAAGTCTTGACTTTATATGCACTGTCACATTAAAAAATCAACTCTGAAGCGGGGTCAAAATATAAAATGTTCAGTTTTAACTACCAAAAAATTAAAAATAAGAGTCCTAACTCTGGACTTCCACTCACTTCTGTGAGGGACATGGTACTTGCTGCAGTGCAGGGGGAGTAATTTAATATCAACATCACACTTTTCCCCAGCCCTCTCCTGATCTAGTCTTTTTCTAATTTTTTTCTGTGCATTTTCCTTTTCCTGTTGGGAATAAATGGTTTGAATATCTCCCCAGTGAGGATCACAGGCTGGAAGGTTATAAGTACCATGGTGCAGAGACATTGTCATGTTTGCTACAAGTACACTTGGGCACATGTGGGAAAGTAAAACAAATAAATTATACCAGATCTCCCTCTGACTGACCCCATGATATCATGGTCTGAAGGTCAACATCCAAAAGGTGATGATGAAACCAGCCTTGAATACCAACAGCAGATGAGAGAGTACTCATATGCCCTATTTCTGGTTTAAAACTAGCATTATTTTATCTTATTTGATTTTTATATACTGTTGTGATCCTCTTTTTCATATTTACTCATGACAAATCAACCACAAACTACTTTGCTCTTTTCTGCAGACTGTATTATCATTCTAAAGACATCCAGCTCATGGCTGGGGCCTCTAGACTGGGACAGTAATGATGAGAATGGCAGTGGTGCTGGTCCCTCTGTGTCTTCAACAGGAGCTGTATTTCAGCTGCTGGTTTCCACCAGGTACACAGACAAGTGACAGTGGCCTTCCCAGACAGCTACACTGCTCCCTCACACTGGGGTAGTCCATTGAGATGGTACTTGTTGGAGCAGCACATGAGTCTTGCTGAGTCTGGAAGAGGCAGATAGGAAGTTATTGATTTAGTCAATGCTGTGCAGATTGCAGAAACACTGTCACCTTCTGCCTACACACACCTCAACTCCTATTGGTAAAGAAATTACAGCTTTTGAAAGAGATGAAAAGGTAGCATGTTTCTTGTCTAGCTTTTGTGGTATTAGGGCAAATTTGATTCTTCTCAACTGTAGTATGGGCCTGCCATTTGGACTGCTGTCTTTGGAGCAGCAGTGGAGATGTACATGATGCCCTGTACAGGGACTATCAGATATGCAATGGTGTGCCAGCCTATTCAGTGGCTCTAAGCACAAAGACCTCATTTGTTTGGGTAAATCTCTCATACAAGAGGTAAGGACTCTCTGGGAATAATTAATATCCAGTTTGTACTTTCCTGTTGCTCACCAGTGGAAGACCAAAAACCTGCAAAGCTGTGGAGAGGTCAAGTTAATATTTTAGCAGAAATTTCTGCTAAAAATATAGCTACAAGTTCATGGTGACCCTACAATTATCAGATGGCTTATCATCCGCTGAAAAAGAAATTGCAAATATCTCCTGCAACTAAAACACACAGTATGTGGCATAGGCACGTGCAACATTTTGACTTGTCTCAGGGGTTTCCAGATACAGGGAGGTGTGATAGCTTTTTCCACCACATCTCCACTTCTCTCTCAGGTTTTGCTTTCATTTCTGCTTCTCACAGGTTCTCACTCTCCCATCACACATAAATTCCACCCAGGGCTCGGCTCAGCCCCCTCCCACTTCCTATTTATCACTAAACCCATGGTGTCAAAACAATCATACTGAATTTTCTGTCTCCTTAATGCTATACTTCTATATTTATTCTTTTTATAACAGCTATTTTGTCAAAATGTCCTTTTTACTGAAGATTTATACTTACTGATTTCATACCTTGCCTGTGTTTTTTTACAGCTGGGGCTGGACATAAGATATCAGAGTGAAATATCTTTCTTAAACTGTGCTAAAACACAGCCTAAGAGTTGGGCTGGCACATCTCAGAGCTGACTCCTCAAGAAGAAGCAAGCTTACAGTCTGCATGAGACCTGAAGAAGTCATAGAATATTTTAAAGACTGTTTCCTCTGAAGGCTATATCTTTCAGTAGCCCATTTCTTCCAGTCCTCCTTTCCTGTTTTTCTATTCATACGAACACAGGGTATTTTAAAAGTCCATCTGCTCATGTTACTTATTCCTCACTTGAAGTCATAATACTCTGTGATGCTACAGCTAATTGCTCTTTCTATGATTATATTGTAATCACGAATGGGACTATAATTTTCAATGCTATCTGTACTGGACTAATTTCAGAACATTTCTACTGTTACCAGCTCTGGCTGAACTTCAATGGCTTTTACCATTTTGAGGACATTAATTGTGTATCTTGTTATCCTGATGCTGTTCTTAAACAGATGAAAGCGTCCACACCTGCTTTAAACTGGTTTTCACTGGATTCATTTGGATCTGGTACCTTTCTGTCTGCACCCAGGCCAGGCTTCAGGCACCTTATTTCCATTCACAGCAAGGTCTACTACAGACAGGGGGTGATGTTTTTTTTTTTTTTAAGTGGAGCAATGTATTCTAAGCCATCGCAGAGCAAGAGTAAATCTGATTCTGAAAATGCCAGTAGGTGAAACATCTACGTCATGACTAGACAACAGCTCTTGGTTGTTTACCACCCTTTTTCCCTAAAATTGTTCCTTTTTGACCAACAGGACAGGAGGAAACGGTCCAAATTTTGCTTGCAGCTTGCTCTGTGAGGAGTTGAGGAGTTTGATGTTTGCAAACGCTGATCAGCAGAAATAATTGCCAAAAAAAAAAAAAAAAAAAGGGGGGGGGGGAGACATTTTTTGGGGGGAAGGGGGTGGGGAGGGTTAGGAGTGTGTAGCCCAGGTGGCAGCGGGGTAGGGGGTGGCCACAGGTGCGGGGCGGGAGTTTGCAGGTGCGGGGCGGGGTCTCGGTGTGGCCGGGAGGGGGCGCGGTGTCCCCGCGAGAGCGGCGGCGGCCGTGGGAACCCGGAGCTGCCCCCCCGCAACCGGGTGGGGAGGGGGCTCCTCCCGCCTCATGGGGTGGCCCCGGTTCTGCATCACAAACCCAAGGCTTGTGCTTAGGAATAAGCTGGGGAGGAGGAATAAGGATACATAGAGGAGTAAAAAAAGAAAAAAAAAAAAAAAAGAAAAAAAATACCAAAACGTGGTGGTGCCCGCGGTGGGCATGGGACAGCCGCCTGGAAGCGTTCTGGGGTGTGGGGGGGAAACAATCCAGGCTGTCTTTGCGGGTGCGGAGCCCCTCGCAGAGCCGGGGCGGGGAGAGGGGGCAAGGATGCGCGGGGCGCAGCTCAGTGGCGGGGGAACTGCAGGTGCGTAAACCCAAGGAAGGAGTCGGGAGTCTCCGCGGGGGACACCGGCAGCTGAGGGTTTGGCGGGGTCGGGGTCCCAGTGGGACCCGCAGCGATGGGAGGAGAGCGCCCCGTCGGGGCACGACAGCAGCCTCGAGGCTGGGCAAAAGGAGGGGGTCACCCCGGGGTGGAAATAGGGCGCCGGTGGGGATTATAGCGAGGGCGGTAAAGACCGGGGTGTGGGCACACCCGTGGAACCGTCAAAGGAAGCGCGGCTGCAAGGTGACCCCCGTGGGGCTCTGCCTCTGCCCCCCGGCCCTTTCCTTCTCCTAGTTTAATCCTCCGCGGGCGCCGGCAGAGGCGGGATAACCAAGCGGCCACTGGGGCAGGGGGTGCCCGAGCCACACACACTTCTTTGTGCCAGGAGTCAACGCCTTCCCCTCGGCCACCACCCCCTCCCTCAGCGCGGCCGCTGGCCCTGGGTTTGCGACCAAGCCCCTTTAAGGAGGGTAGAGGGGAAGGTGAAGCCCCTTCCCCTGCCGCCGCCATCGGGGGGCATCGTGCTCTGCCTGCTGGGAAGCTGGCGGGAGGTGTGGAAGGGCGAGGAGCTGCCTTTTAATCCCTACTAGTGTTTTATTTATTTATTTATTTTTTCTTACTATGTTTACTTCCGACCTCTCCTTGTGCGGCTCGTAGTAAAAAGGAAAAAAAAAAAAATTAAATAAATAAAAAAGCCCGCGGAGCGTTGCATCGCCTCCCCCCGCTCCCTTCTCCCTCCCTCCCGGCAGAGCCTGGGCCAACAGCGCCGGCGCGGATCTCTCCGCAGTCAGTGAGGGAGGGGTGGGTGGAAGAGGCGCGGAGCAGTGCGGCCGCCCCCTCGCGGCGTAACCTCCCCGCGGCGGGAGCGCGCAGGGTGCGCGGCTGCCAGGGGCGGGAGGGCGGGAGCGCGCAGGGCCCTCCGGTGCTGCCCCCGCCCCCGCGGCAGCTCCCGCCCGCCTCTCGCCGGCGCTTTAAAGGAGGAAAAGCAAGAAAACTTCTATTGTACCGGACAGAGCGCGCCGCGCTGCCTTGGACCCTACAATCTGCTGCACGCCGGGAAGGCGGCTTCTCTCCGCTGCTGCGTGTGTTGTTCTTTTTAAACCCCGGTGGGAGGAAGAGATCTACATTCTCCCGACGTTTTGTCTGGTTTTTGGTTGTTTTTTGGTTTTTTTTTTCCTCCTTTCCGGCGCTGCCTTTTAATTTTTTTATTATATTTTTTTTTTTTTTGCCCTTGTTCTGTTGTTCCCCGCACCGCCTGCAATAATTGCCTCGCTACGTTTCGCAGCTGGCGCGTTGGAGAAGCCGGTGAGTTGCGGGGTTCTGCTTTTCCCATCACTCGCTCTCCCGCGGTTCTGGCGTTTGGACTGACACCACCGGGGTTGGTGACACCCGGGCTGCCGGCGGGGCTGCGCTCCGCGGACGTGGATACCGACGGTCCTTCCCCTGGGACACTCTCCTCAGCCGGGGCACCGGCGTTCCCCATCCTTTTCCTTGCTCTCGGATTTATTTTTCTTTCTTTCTTTTTGGGGATAGGGAGGAGGGAAGCATTTACTTCTACCGCGTATGCGCGGGAAGGTTATGGTTATTGCATGTATTGCTAAATACGTATATATATGCGTAGATATGTGTTTATATGAGAGGATTTGGCAAACTTTGCCAAGGTCCTTGCCCGTCCCCGTGCATTGCCAGCACGCCCAGGTGGGTGGCTGGGGAGCAGCCTGGCTCCTGGCTGCCGGGCGCTCATCGCTTCTTCCCGCCCGGCTCCCGGGACACGGGATGGAGACGGAGCTGCTGCCGCGGGAGGGAAGCGGCTCCGAATCGGTGACTCGTGTGAACGCGGAGGGGCGGCGGGCGGGGAACCGAGCCGAGCTGCGTGAGCCCCTCTGGGGGAGCCACCGTCGCGGGGGGGGGAGGGGGGAGGGTAGTTCGGGGGCCGCCAGTCGACCCCTGGGTAGATCAGATCTTACCGCCCTGTTGCCTTGCTCTGCCCAGAAGGGAGTGAAGGGAGGTCGTGCATTATTTCTTATTATTGTAATTTTTTTTAATTTTTTTTTTTTTTAATTACTAAACGCGACTGCGCGTTCCCCCACCGACAGGGCGTTGGGGAGCCGGGAGGGAGCGTTGCGCGCCGGGGGGGCCGGCGGCTCCTCCGAGGCCTGGGGGAGAGGAGCCGATCCCTGCGGCGGAGCGCGATTCCCCCGGCTCACCCCCTCTCCCCTCTCCCGCCCGCAGGCACCAGCAGCCGCGATGCCGCTCAGCGCCGGCTTCCCCAGTAAGAACTACGATTATGACTACGACTCGGTGCAGCCGTACTTCTACTTCGAGGAGGAGGAGGAGAACTTCTACCTGGCAGCGCAGCAGCGAGGCAGCGAGCTGCAGCCCCCCGCCCCGTCCGAGGACATCTGGAAGAAGTTTGAATTGCTGCCCACGCCGCCCCTCTCCCCCAGCCGCCGCTCCAGCCTGGCCGCCGCCTCCTGTTTCCCCTCCACCGCCGACCAGCTGGAGATAGTGACCGAGCTCCTCGGTGGGGACATGGTCAACCAGAGCTTCATCTGCGACCCGGAGGACGAGTCCTTCGTCAAGTCCATCATCATCCAGGACTGCATGTGGAGCGGCTTCTCCGCCGCCGCCAAGCTGGAGAAGGTAGTCTCCGAGAAGCTGGCCTCCTACCAGGCGGCCCGGCGGGAGGGGGGCCCCGCCGCCCGCCCCGGCCCGCTGCCCGAGGGGCCGCCTCCGCAGCCGCCCGGCCTCGCCCCCTCCCCCGCCGCTTCGGCCGGCCTCTACCTGCACGACCTGGGGGCCGCCGCCACCGACTGCATCGACCCCTCGGTGGTCTTCCCCTACCCGCTCAGCGAGCGGGCCCCGCGGGCCGGGCCGCCCGGCGCCAGCCCCGCGTCCCTGCTAGGCGACGACACGCCGCCCTCCACCAGCAGCGACTCGGGTGAGTGGGGCCCACGCGTGCTCGGGGGGTGGGGGGGAGCCGGGTGTGTGTTCGTGTAAAGCCGTGACCAGTGCCCCCTGGGGAGACGGGCCCCCCGACCGCCTCTCTTCTCCCCCCGCTGCCCCTCCCCGCGTGGGCTTTTTTAAATGCCACGTTAGCGAGGCAGGGAGAGACTCCCTACGAGTTTATTTCCTGGAAAACCAGCCCAGTTTTCCCTCCAGGGGGGGAGGGATGAAAGAGGGAAAGAAGGAAAAAAAAAAAAAAAAGGTGGGGGGAGCAGAGGAGAAACTTTCATAACAGGGCCATAGTCGGTCTCCAGCACGGTGTCCGGGGAAGTTGGCTGCCAGTGCCACCCGTGGGCCGGGAAGGAGTTAACTCCCGCCCGAGAGCCGCGGGGGGAATGTACAGCCAGGGAGGTATTAGTGAAAGTGACTGCAGAGGAGTGAATGGGGCTGGGAAAGTTTTAGAAATACTTCCTTAGGTATTTGACAGCGCGTTCCAGTCCATCATAAATTTGGTTTGAAACCGAGTTTTTAAGCAAAGTTCTACAGCTTTTTTTTTTTATTATTCACCACTCTTGGGTTTGCCACTAATCAGCAGATCAAGAGAGATTCAGAAAATGTCTCTGAATACACATGTGTGTTAAGTAAGCTTTCTTCTGAGGCGTGGCCAAAGCCTTCTAAATCCTTAATTAAGGGCAGCTTGAGTCTGGGAGCTTTATTGCGGCGTACTGCTGACAACCGAGGTTAAACTTTCCTGTTATCTTTCATACGCTCCTTGGAATTACGCAAGATCTTTGCAATTTTTGAAATCAGGGCGCCAGGGTTTGGAGCGCAGTCTCTGTGTCCTATTGCACTTACAACGTTGCTTCCTTAAAGGAAAGGCTCTTGAGGAAAGTGTAGAGTCCAGCAGCATCAAATGGGTTTAGGAAGGGTTTGTCGATGGGTTTCTCACTGTTCAGCTCAGCATAACCTTCCTTTCCAAATGCTGCACTCTTGAGTATTTGCTCAATGACCTTATGGGTATTTTTTTTTCTCCCCTGCTAGAAGAAGAACAAGAGGAAGATGAGGAAGTTGATGTTGTTACATTAGTTGAAGCGAATGAATCTGAATCCAGCACAGAGTCTAGCACAGAGTCCAGCACAGACACATCAGAAGAGCACAGTAAGCCCCACCACAGCCCGCTGGTTCTCAAACGGTGTCATGTCAACATCCATCAGCACAATTATGCCGCTCCTCCCTCCACCAAGGTCGAGTACCCAGCTGCAAAACGGCTAAAGTTGGACAGTGGCAGAGTTCTCAAACAGATCAGCAACAACCGAAAATGCTCGAGTCCTCGCACATCAGATTCGGAAGAGAATGACAAGAGGCGAACGCACAACGTCTTGGAGCGCCAGAGGAGAAATGAGCTGAAGCTGAGTTTCTTTGCCTTGCGTGACCAGATACCTGAGGTGGCCAACAATGAAAAGGCACCCAAGGTTGTCATCCTAAAAAAAGCGACGGAGTACGTTCTTTCCATCCAGTCAGATGAACACAGACTGATTGCAGAGAAAGAGCAGTTGAGGCGGAGGAGAGAACAGTTGAAACACAAACTCGAGCAGCTAAGGAACTCTTGTGCCTAGGAACTCTCTTCGGCATCACTTAGAATAACTCAAACTAGACTGAAACCATCATAAAATATTAATGTTTCTAATATCACTTATGAACTACAACAGTTCACTGAGATGGAACTATTGCAACTGCATGCTGTGCGATTTGACTTGAGACTACACAACCCTGGCTGAACCTCTCAAAGGGTTTGGCCAGAACCTCAAAACTGCCTCATAATTGATACTTTGGGCATAGGGAATGATGGGACATTCTTCATGCTTGGGGATGAACTCTACAACTTTTTTCTTTTAAAATTTTGTATTTAAGGCATTTTTTCATATGAGAATCAAAAAGAAAAAGTTGTCCCCAGATTGCTGTATATATTTACACATCTTATTGCCATGTAAATACCTTTAATAAAGTCTTTATAGAAAAATGTGCAACATTAATACGCAACAGTTGTGGCAACTGGATTTATACTTGTCTTGAATTTCTGTGCCATAACATTTCACAATTTTGTTTTTTATTTAAATACATTTTCTTTTAAAAATTTTTATTTTGTTTTTAGATAAATAAATATTTGCCCAAAATATAATTAGCTAAATCCTGTGTAAAGACTTTGCTTTGTCTCCCATTGTTGTCGTTAGATGCTTATTTCCATGATACCCCTCTCAGCGTGTCAGTGACCTGACAAAAGTCAAAGGGGAGTTAGGTGAGAAGGATGGCGGGTTTGCAGCTTGGAGGAGTTGAGTTTTTTCCCCCCCACCTTCTATTAATCCAAGTAGATTAAATTGTTAGGTCTAATGTGCTATGTTGGTTTAATCTGTGTTCCCACCAGTTTCTCCACGAATGTTGTGGTAGCAATGTCTGCCTTGGCCATGGTCATCGAACTGCTGAAAGTAAAGAAGAGGTGGTGTATTTTTCCACAATTCCCAGCGTATGGGCTCTGCATTCCTTCCACATGTGTTCAACTACATTTTCAGGGCATGACCTTTATTCCGCTCTAGGGACTCAGCTATGTATTTTGCGGGCTACTTTGTAGTAGGCTCACCTTAATTGCTTCCTGTTTGATTTTGAACAAAAGTTAAAAGGGGATAAGAAAATAAACTGAGATGGTGAGTGTTGAAGTAGTTAAAACAACAGCGGTTTCCCTTTTCAAGTGCTGAAATCTGCAGAGCTGATCTTCCTCTCAAACTTTATTAATGTGAATAGTTACTTTGGATTTCAAGGAATGCAAAGTTCAACAAAAAGGACACAAAAAACCTCTCTAAACCAAGGGAAAAGAAGAGCTATTTCTCACTTGGAGAATATGCTCAGATTCCTAACATTTTCCAAACATATCATTAAGTTCAGGAGTTGTTTCATGATCAGCTTTGGATGGGCCATGAAGTACCTGATTGACACAGCTCCTAAGATTAGGTTTGATCTTTTTCTCACCTCTTTTCACCCACTTAGGTCTATTTTGTTCAGAACTTCTGCAACAAATCAATGAGCCCTTTAGTGTGGGAGAACAAGGTGCTTTTCAAAAAGTTGAACCTTCTACTTCATTTTTCATAATTCCTGTTAAAGACATATTTGACTTCTGACCCTCTGAGGAGAGCAACTGAACTGGGGCTGCTGAAGGTTCAGGTTCTCTATTGCTATTGAGTACAAAGAGTGAAGAAGGGTTGAGAGGTGTAAAAGAGATGGGGGGAGGTAGTGCTTTATAGACAGAATAGATACCAAAGGTCTCTGCTCTGCAAAGCCTTGAGTAGCCATCCCAACAATTTTGCATTTCCAAAAGAAGGAATTCGATGAAGTGTTTTAGGTGCTGGGCTGAAGGTTTCTTGGGGGGAAAAAATGTTCTCTTAGAAAACCAGTAGAAAGCAAAGCTTTTAATTTTGTCTGCACCACCCGCTTGTAACTGGGTTTATAGAAGCAGTCTGCAGTTGTTTTTTTAGTGTGTGATTCAGATATTCACTTACAAAGAAAGAGAATGATGTGAAATGAAACTGTTAATTGTATCTGAACTGTAAAGCAGGATATATTCCAGCTCTGAATAATAGAAAAGTTCTACCTTCTATTAGACAGGGTAAGTTATTTTAAAAGAACATGCATTTCACTTGCCTTTTGACGTGCACCCTGTTTCAGATACTGATTCAGTAAAGAAGTAAGCTGTTGGCTGAGAATTTGTTACTGCACCCCTACCCTATCCTCCAAAACAGAGAGATGCAGATCCGTCCATGAACTATGAAAAATACCTGTCACCTAGTTTCATGTGTTAGTAACACCCCCCCACGGCACTTCTTCCCGTTAAATGAGGTTAGTCCACAGTGATTAAGAAACCTCTCCTTGTCTGTCAGCTTCTTAAATAATTTGGATAATAGTTCTGGCTTTTTCTTCTATCTGCAGAAGGTCCTCGGTGTTTGGATTAATAGGATACTGCAGTCATTTAATTTATTAGTCTCATCTTTTAGTTGAGCATCAGTTTGCTTTCCACTTTGACACTCCAAGAGAACACCAGTTTGCAAACATAGTCCCAACACTTACACTCTAGAAGAGCAGGAATTTATGGGATGACACATAATATTTATGACATATTTTTACTTTGTTAAAGGATTGCAAAGTATCTAAATAATGTAGTAAAAAAAAATAAAAAAAATAAAACAACTTGTACGTGCAGGGATAAGAAATCTCTCCTGGTCATTAAACTGCCACTACAGTAAGGAGGAATGTGGCTTCCACTTTTTGACTCAGAGGTTAGGATGTTTAGAATACACAGACATCTCACAGGAGTTTCCAAGCTGGATTCAGTTACTCATGCATTGTATATGGATAGAGAAGTGTTGGGTTTTGCTGCTGTTTTGGAGCAATAAAGGAGATAAGCTTATAAAAAAAGCCTCAGAGCCTTGAAATAAAACTCAATAAGCATTTACAGTGCTTGCCAAACAGCTGTACCAAAACACTACTAGAAATACAGGAAGTATTTTTAACTTCATCTCTCTGTTCATTTACTTTCACGGGAGATTTCAACCTACTTCTCTTCCAGAAGGACATTAGGCAAAATTTGGCATCAAAGAAAGCTGGAAACTAGAAACAAACTATCATGGTAAAAATAAAATTGCCTTTATCATATGTCCTCATTGCTTCCCTTCAATTGACTTTCTGGGTTCGAGCCCAATTTTCTTTTTCTTCAGTATGAATTCTGTCTTTGCAGACAAAAAATAATCTAAATCACTCCAATATATCAATACCGAATATGCTGGGGGAGCACTGGGGTGTACAAAACACCTGTGTCTGCTTCATTTTTTCTCCCATTGGAGCCTGTGGAAATTTCATGTTTCTTCCAGGGAAACAGATTTGTGCCAGTGGAGGATACTCTTGAATATTTTAGCACTGCCTATAAAGAAATCAGTTTACTTGCCCCTACCATAACCACTCTTGCTTCTGTTGCACTTTGCAGACAATGCAGGCAGTTGAGAGATGACAAACAAGGGTTGGACCAGATGATCCTTGAGGTCCCTTCCAACCTAACATTCTTAATTCTATGAACATTTCATCAGAATTATACTAAAAGGACAATTGCAGGTAAGTGGGACAGAATAACTGTAAAGTGTAAGGAAGCCAGACTACTCCATTTCAAATCCAATTTTATTCAAAAAGAAAGGTAGAGGTGGTTGTTTCATGTATAGAAATGAGCCATCTTCTATCAAGCTGGATTTTTTAAAATTAATTTTTTTTTAATGGATTTGCATTAGAGACAGTGAATTATCAGAAAAATGTAAAGGTCACTGGGGATCCTAGCACAAGCAAACAGCTTAGAAGTGAACTCAGGATTTACTCCCTAGCTTACAGGTTTGCTATTTCCTCAATTTGAAAGGACATCTATGGGACCCTCTGGGGAAAAAAAGAAAAAGGCTGTGCTGACTGAAAACTAACCTCTGGTTTCCCCTTGAGGTTTAAGCATAGATGACGCCTAAAGCTGCCTAGAAAAAAATGAAGAAATGAGTGGCAAAAGCCAGATTTCACTTCCAGTACAAAATATTTGACATTCATCAGGTTTTACCTGCCTTTTTGCCATTGACTCATCTCAGGCATAGCTGTAGAGTCAATGGGGACAGGCAATGGTGAGAACACTATCTATAATTCAGTATTACACCTAGGAAGTCAAAGGGGTTTTTCTCTAATTCTGCCATTTGTCTATTATAGACATCTTGAGCAAAGGAAGGATGCCAGCATTTGAAGCATCTTGCTGATGGCAGTAGACAGTGGTGTGAGCAATGCAGAGCAGGGAATGGTTGCAGTTACCATGCATCCAGGTGGGAACAGATCTGGGTGAGACACTGGCCAGGAAGTGACGATGCCACCTCGTATTTGGTTCTTGACTGTATGACAGGGTGTTTTTTCACATCTGTATTGAGGCCAAAGACTTTGTCCCTAAGGGTGCCCATACTCTGTCTTCCTATCAAATGAGACAAGTTAATTTTTTTGATAATAAAAAGTATGACCATTGGTGCTAAATATTAGTGCATATGATAAAAAAGTTTAATTTGCTGCTTCCCAAAGCTCTTTAATATTCGTAGTTACTGAGCAAACTTTGCTTCAAGTTGCCAGCAATGCATGGCAGGTGGAGCTCTCCTGTTCTACACAAGTCTGTGAGAAAGCAGATAGGTAGGATTGTTCCTGATATTATGTGTTATGTTGATTGCAGTTTGCTGCTGAACTCAACCTTTATATATGTCTCTCTACAGATGTTGATATAGCTGCTGTTACGATGAATAAATTTCCATTCAAAGAAATCTTTCCTTGAAACCATGTGTAATTTCCATCACAAGCTTCTATGTCCCAATTATGTGGAATTATGTTTTCCATATAGGATCAAAAAAAAAAAAAGAAAAAAAGAAAAAAAGAAAAAAAGAGAGAGAGAGATAAAGAATTAGGTGAAGGATTAGGTGCAATGAATGAAGAGGTTTTAAAATAAGAGCTGCAAAAAAATGGAGCAATCTGACTGGGTAACAAAGAGTTCCAAGCAGAGAAATTAACACTGCTTGGAACTAATTATCCCCATCAACTTCCTTCACGCTAATTTATCAATGATAAAAGGGAGCAGAAATAGGAGAAACAAAAAGAAAGTACAGGAGCTGTGCTTTATACACAGCTACTATATGTAACCCCCCAAAACCCTGCGGGCTAAAGTGTGAGTGTGCAGTATCAGATGCAAAGCTCTGCTCCCACAGCCCCGTCCCTTCGGGCACCTCTGGGGCTGGCTGCAGGTTGAGTTGCACCCCAGTGCTGTTCATGGAGATGCAGCTGCTGGAGTGAGAGCTTCTTTCCACTCCTTTTTCTCCCATTAATCTGCTCCGTGACGACAGCAGAACCAAACAAAGCCTCTCCGTGCAGGTAGTTCCTCTGATCTAGTGCCCGGCTGAGTGTCTGACAAAGCCCTTTTTGGCTTGCAACCAAAGCCGAGATGCACTAAGGATGAATTAGGGGAAGAGGGATCAGCTCTGCAACTCTCCAGATACAGTAAATGTGAGCTGAACATTTGCACACTTCCTCATGGTACAAAAACACCCCCGGTGTTCCTCCCCTGCCAAAAAGTTGTGCTTACAATTCCCAGTGGGCTGTAACAACTGCTACCAGAGTAAGGCTTTCCAGCAAGAGTGATTAAGTATCTAAAACTAAATATAAATGCAGAAAATACAGTGAGGATCCTGGATCAGACAGCAGAGATGGCCTTTCCTCCCCCAGTTTCTATCAGGGTTTTTTCACTGTTCCACACTTCTGTAATTTACTTTTAGGCTCATGTGAAATGCAGGAATAGGAAAGTAAGCAGTCTAGATTAAAAGGATGTAATGAGGTATTTTGCAAGCATTATGCTATAATCTCCGTTCCAAACACATATACATTTCAGAGAGAAATCAAATATGACCCATTAGTTTCTGATGAACCTGAACACAGATACTTCTGCCTTGGACTTGGGTCGGTTATCAACAGTAAGGAGTAATGCTCTATAGCAGCTCCAAGCTAGCTTTCAAATATTGGACTTTTTATATATTATAAATGTGATGAACTGGAGTGCAAAAGGGACGGGGGTTTTTTGGGGGGGTTGTGTGTTGTTTTATCTTTTTTTGGGTATTTTTGTGGTTTGTTTTTTTTCAAATTTATTAACTGTCAATTTTTCATAAGCAGAGATTTTCCGAAAAAATCCATCAGGCTCTACTAGCTCACTCTGTATTGGCTGCAGACATTGTGATTCTCAATGGATTCAGAGAAGAAAATACATTATTTTGATAAATTGTACTGTTTTATAATATTAATTTGATCTGCAAAATTCCCCTCATCTGGGAAAAAGAAGATTTTTCTTTGGGCACAAGTAAAATCTTATTATGTGTTCCCATTATCATTCATCATTATGGTAAAGAGTATGGTAGTATTGTATTGTGTCTAGACTTAGAGGGAATGTAAAAGGCTATATGAATATATTATGAAGTGGTTGCAAAATAAAATTGACATCAAAGTGATTCAACTATAGAACATATTATTTCCCCCTCCAAAAAAACTGGATTCTTACTGAAAAACACTTCCCTCCTTCTTTTGTATTTGTAAAAGAGAGGGAAAAAAATCAGTATCCTGCCCTTATGGAACAATTGATACATTTTTCCATGTTTTGCAAGGGCAAAAGTATTCATCAGCATCAGCATTTTTATTTGAAATCTGATTTTTAGTGATTGATTAAAATGAATCCACCCCCTTCCCCATTCATTTCAGCATGCTGCCCTAAAACTGAGGCCTATGAGTGTGACACTCGAAACAGTGAACACAAACTGTGAAAGCGTTAGCAGGACTCTGGGAGGCCAAAATAATCACCAGATAGTTACGACCTGCTTACCAGCTGGAGCACAATATCTGGGCAGTGATGTGACTGCCACTGAAGTCTGTGCAGCTGCACCACACTGCCTGGCCACCCCACCCCTCCAACTCACCTTCATACTCCCTTTTCTTGGAATCGGTGGCCAAATTTGTACCAATGTCACGCACAACTGTACAGGAATGCTACATGCCAGAAGATTTTAAGCCCAGTGGATGTTTCCATGAGGTTCCTCTGTAAATGTGCTTGTTGCTGGCTCTTGGGGAGCTTGCTTGGAGGAGCAGTGAAACTCACTGAAGAGTCCCAGCTCCTGAGCAGACATGCCACATGCACACGAGGCAAAGTGCCAATCCAATGTGAACTGACTTTGCCAATTCAAATCTGTTTAAAACACTTTTAATAGAAAGCTTTGTCCTGTAAATCTGGTAAAATCTGGTATAGTCCCTCCTACCACAGCCGTATTATGGTGTGCAGATCAGTGATGATGTTAAAATCATATTTATCCTGCTGGATGCTCCAGCCATGCATTATTTCAATTTTGTGCTATGAGGCCACCACAACTTATTTATTCCCTGATTGATTTGGGTCTTTGTGAATTAGCTTTCAGTTCCTACCTTCCTTTGTCTTGGTATGCATTGAGAGCAAGATCTTGGCCTCTTCATGAAGCACCACACAAACCACAAAACACTTACTGACTCCAGTAAAGCCAGGATTACAAGCTTAATTTTGCAATCTTTCTTTAATCTTCTCTTAATTAATTTAATTCTGTTATCATTATCTAGATTGCTCCATTCATTTAGCATCACAGCATCTATCTCTTCATTCACACTGGAAGGCTTTGGTTACTTTGCAAATGTTCCAGCTCTATCTCTCATTCCTACCTTTTGATCTTTACTAACAGCCTTCCTTTAATGTCTGCTGAGCTCAGCCTTTTATCAGCCTTTTATCACTCCACCCTCCCTGGTAGAGGTGGGCACTGCTCTGATAAACATAGGCATGAGGAGCTGAATTTCCACCCTCTGCCTCTCCAGGTGAACCTCTTAGACTGTCCTAGCTCTCCATCCAGTTTTAAAACTGGTTCAGCCAAATCCAATTTAAAACTGAGGGGCTGAGAGGATTTTATAAATTTTGCAGCCCATTCAAGTTTAAACTACTTTCAGGAGCTGCATTGTTTCTTCTGGCAAGCACCTCAGGTAGACAGTTCTGGTGTGGATGGGAAAACACAGTAGCTCACAGCTTGCAGAGGGCAATTTAGCTTGAAAAGGATGTAATCCCCACCATGCTGCTGTACCACTTAACTATGGTTTATGAAATAAGATCAGCTGATGCTGTTTGGTTTTTTGGGTTTTTTGTGGGTTTTTGGGTTTTTTTTGTTTTTGTTTTTTTTGTTTTTTGAGTTTTTTTCCCTAGCATCACAAAAATGCAGTACCACTTAAGTACAGACAAGTTGTCTTTCTTCTCCTTGTCCTCTGTGTGACTGTGGCTCAGCTGGTTTGAAGCAGGGACTCAGCAAAAAGGACTGGCAGTGCAGCCTGGCCAGCATGAGAGAAGCCCAGGGGTCAGGGCTCAGACTGACAGGATTTGCACCAGGACCCCCCCACTAACTTCAGTCCATCCCCTATCAAAGAGTCATAGAATCATTAAGGTTGGAAAAAAACACTAAGATTATCAAGTCCAAATGTCAACCCAACACCACCGTGCCAACTAAACCTTGTCCTTTACCATGTCTACAGGTGTTTTGAAGACCTCCAGAGATGGTAACTCTCCCACTTCTCTGTGTAGCCTGTTCCAGTGCCTGAAAAGAATTTTTTCCTAATACCCAAACTGAACCTCCTCCTGGAGCAACTTGAGGCCATTTCCTGTCTTCCATTGAAATAAAAATGTTAATTAAGGTATAAGTTCTTTCTAGGTGGAAAAAATATTAGCATGAGTGTGCGCATATTACATTGATGTAACTCATCAAAATTTTTATAAGTGTAAATCTTGGGATAACAAGCTCGACACACTGAAGATAAGCTAGACTATGGAGCTGCACAGTAATTTTCACTGAGCCATAAACAATCCAACCCTTTGTTCCCCAGAATAAACACTTGGTGATTTCTCACTATATTGAGCTACCTTCTGCTGACAGTGGGCCACAGTGAAACAGCTGTCATGCTGGGTATCCTCATGGCCTTCTCTCAACCCATCAGAGAATCACAGATGGGTTGATGTTGGAATGGACCTCTGGAGGTTATCTAGTCCACTGCCCTGCAGAAAAAAGGTCACCATGTGGAGGCTGCCCAGGACTACGACCTTTTGACAATGACCATGACTTGTGAATATCTCCCAGGATGGTGACTCCACAACCTCCCTGAGCAAACTGTGCCAGTGCTCAGTGATAAACACCCTGGTCAAGACTGCTTTGCAGGTTGGGTCCTGTTGTTACACATGATTTAACACAGAGTATGTCAGTTTCCAGGGGTGCTGATAAGGTCCCATTCCCTTCAGCCACTGTTGGGGTTGCTTATTGCTTTTAAAGATCAGGAAAAAAAAAACTGTTGAGATTTTCCTCTTCTGAAGCAATAACAATTTCTGGGTGAAAAGAGAAGAGAAAGGATAAATTTGGGGTACAGACAGATACAAGGGCACTGCCTACCCTCTGCCATTTTTTTCTAGGTAACTTTAAGCTCTGATGCACTCTGGCTCTCAGGCAAGGCATGTTTTCTGAAGCTCTTAGACGTGAGTGGATGCAAAGCTCAGCTGAAACTGAGCACAGATGGAAAATCCTGTCCTTTGGTCTCTCCTGGCACCTCAAGGATTTCCTTGACCTCTTTAAAATTTACCTGCTCTGCCCTCATTTTCTCATTTCCATCCACTTGTACCTAACAGGGTCATTTGGCTGTAACACAACACAAAGAGATCAGCATGGCTTCACTGTCATGAGCTGTGGGAAAAAAATGTAAAACCCTAAATCCTAGACACCATCAGGAAGGCAAATAACAGCACGTGGGATCTGTGTGGTGCTGGTTTTCTGGACTGACAATCTGTTTTTGTGATGCTTTTCATGCAACACATACTTTCTCTGCCCATCACTGCTGAGGTAAAGCTAGCCAGCATGACAACAAAATAAATCACCCTGCCTAGTAGTGGAAAGGTCTTTTCCCAGCACATACTACAGTTTGCTTAGATGGATGGCTAAAAGTGGATGAATATCCCACCTGCCTCTCTTTTCTGCTGGACGCTCAGCAGAGAGCCTGGCAAAGCTTAAACAATGGGATCCCCTGTTGATTTGGGGATTAAAAGCTGCCCATGGAAGAGCTCACAGAGAAAATGTGCTGAGAGCTTCTGTAAAGGGGTTAGTTCATAGTCTAGTCAAGTAGCTTCATAACCATGTGGATCATGAAAGTTTGTTATCAGCATACTGCTTGAATCATAGATCAATGCACACTGATTTTGTTAAATCTAATCAGATTTGATGGGGAAGAATATTTTTGCATTTTTTAGTCTGTGTCGTTCCCATCTTTTTACGTGTAATTTCATTTTTTAAATTTGTTTAACAGTGATTAAAGGCTGTAAATAATGATATTGCAGAGATGTCAGCCATGGTTATCTCACTGGCTTAGCCAGCCCTGTCACCCAGTGCTGAGAACTGGAGAATATGAGTCAGGGTGCCAGTGCCTCCCAGTTATACCATCCAGAAGTCAATGTGCACTCCCTGCATGTCCACAGGCAAGGTATTTTACATACCTGCACCTCAGTTTACATATCTGTCAACTTGCATGTAGCATTTATATGCATCTTGGGGGCATTATGAGACTTCATTGATCACTACTGCTTCTAAACTGTTTCTTTTCTTCTGCTTCCATGGCATAACACAAAATTAATTATCATAATCTGAGATGTGGAAGGGGCACAGCCTGGTGCTTATCTACCTTTGTGAGCACTCTGGTTACTTTGATTTCAATTTTTGCCTGGAATATGCAATTGCTTAAGCCTCTTCTTGGTTCAGTGAGGATACCAGCTACACAGATGTCCATCACAAGGCCAGAGCTCCAATGGGACACTGTCTGGGACTAAACTGGTGAGCTGGTGTGCTGTTCATGATGCACACACCAGATACTTCTCCTTCCCTCCTTAGTTCTTTTCTCCAGTGCTTGTGGAGTTTGTTTAGTGTCTATTAACCAGTTTGCCTACATTCATATTCCCATCCCAAGGGAAATCTTGTGCCCTGTAGCATAGAAGCAGTAGCATCATCACTATGAAAAGGGCTGCTGAATCCCAAGACGATGTCCTGCTCCATTGCACACCTTTACCTCTGACATGGGAGATGGGAAAAAAAGGGGCCAGCACAGGCCAAAGGCTGAGATGATTCATTGCACCCACGGTGCAGCCACTCTCCAGGCAGTAAAGGGATGCAAAGGAGAGTGTTGAACCCAGTCTTCCACTTCTAAGGGTGATGCTGGGTCATTTTATGAAACATGGGCAGTGGTGCTCCTGTCACCAGCTACACTAAAAAGAGCATAAGTCTCCCAAATGCCTTTGAGGAAGATCCTAGCCCTGCAGCCACAAATCAGCCTGCCCAAGCTCCCAGAGGACCCAGCCCAAACACCTGCCCCATGGCTGTCCCCAGGTGGGGAGTCTGGGGCACATCTAGAAACAAGCAGTTTGGGAATGTTAAACTTTAAATGTGAGTGCTTAGACAGCAACCAGGCTTGAGAGGAGAGGAACACCGGGTCCATTGTGGGTTTCACATCCTGTTCCCTGCTCCCATCCTGCTGCTGGAGGAGCACTGTGCATTACCCTCAGGAACAAGTCACAGCTTGGCTGTGTCAACACGCCTGTCAGGACACTTCATGAGCTGCCAGTGTTACTGCCCCTTGAAAATCGCTCACAAGAATATTCTGTATTTGTTATAGATGGAGAGATTAGCATAAAGGCTAAAAAAAGAAAGTAAACAGAAAGGGAAGGGACCCTGGGGATACCGCAGCGGTGTATGCCAGCTTGGCTGGTCTGACCTGTTTATAATGTGTAACACAATCACAGGTGCCAAAGACTAACAAACAAGTTAAACAATTTCCTCTCTGCAATTCAGCAGAAGGATCTTTGCATGAGGAGGGCAGAGCCGCTGCCGTTTTCCCAGAACTGGATTCCTTCAGAAACAGGGTAGCAGACATCAGGCTCTCTCTCTGCTAGAGGCTGGAGGCATTTTACATGCCTCCAGGTGTGTCCTCTGTTGCTGTTCAGACATACAGACCTCATGTGGGCACAGGGCTCTCCTGTGACCAGACCTATGACTCCCATCTCTCATCTGAGAACATCTTCACATCCTGGGTTTTCCATCCCTGTTGACAGCACCAGTTTCTACTTCCTCTCCCAGGCTTGCAACTTCTGTCATGATCTTTCACCTTTCAAGAAAAACAAACTTGACTCCTTCTCTCCAAGGACCCAGTTAGTCCCTTTCTCAGGGGCTTTCTTGGGAAATCTGTCTGCGACCTGAGGTGCTGACTCTCTTCAATTCTCTTTTTTTTCATGCACAGCATTTTTTTTTTCCACTACTGATGCTAAGCCTCTGGCTCATAATTTTGTTAACTGCTTCAAACTCAAACATGCTCATCTCTGGATCTAATTTGCATCTTGACAGTTAAACACCAATTCAGTCATGCAGTCACCTGTTTTCACTTTATTTCACTCCATTTTTGTTTTTTAATTTATACTGAGCTAGTAGTTTTAACTGCTCTCCATAATCTCAAATGGAGGTTTTGCACCTCCTTGTCCTATTAGTTCAGTCTTGCTGTACACTCAGAAACACACCACTTTAAAACGTCTTCTTTCCTTCCTTCCTTCCTTCCTTCCTTCCTTCCTTCCTTCCTTCCTTCCTTCCTTCCTTCCTTCCTTCCTTCCTTCCTTCCTTCCTTCCTTCCTTCCTTCCTTCCTTCCTTCCTTCCTTCCTTCCTTCCTTCCTTCCTTCCTTTTTATTTAAATTCTATGAATTTGGGGAACATATGGAGCATCTGAGTTGAATAACTCGTAATTGGGCCATCAGTCTTTTGCATATTTTTCTGTGCTTCATATCAACCCTGCATAGGGCCTTTCTCTCAAGTCATAGCTAAACTATGCTGAACCACAGCCTTTAGAAATCTCCCACTTTTTGGAGTGTGCTTCCAATTATTTGCCAAACATCATCCCTACAGTCTTGCAGAGAAAAGATGCATCAGCAAAACTGAGCCCAGCTTCACTGACACAGCTGTGTTAGAAAATGGATCATCTCTATTTCCTTTACCTTCCTCCATGCTCAATATAGCCACCGAGAGAGGCACTGGCCTACATTTCTGGATAATCTCTATGATGAGATGGACAGGTGGAAATCTAGTGACATAATTAGACTGGAAAAAAAAATGCATACATTCTAGGGAGTGGAATTGGCAATGATGATGGTGTAATCTGCTCCCACAACTCTGCTTGGGGATATTTCTTATACACCTGAATAGCCACTGAACTTCTATAATACTATAATTCTATAATTCCTGCTCTCTATTCTTCAACTTACCTTCAATATGGAATGTAACATGGAATTCAGCACGCAGCCCACGGAAGGCAGTAGGAGGCTTTCCAGCAGCTTCAGAAAGTTTCCAGTCTTTGCTTCTGCTCCATTATTGCCACCCAGGCATGGCTGGTAGAGCTTTATCCCCACCAAAATCACAGGTGCTTCACCATTGCCTATAGAAGGATCAGAGTTTGGTGAAAGGAATGCATTTTCTTTGGATCAATATGAGTACCTAAATAAAAGACTGAGGAACTGAAATAAATTCTGATAAGCACCACCACCTTATACCATTATTTTATCACAGAATGAACTCGATATTGGTAAATACAGCAGGGAGGTATTGTTGGAGTGAGAAGAGATGTTTGTGTCAAATCATGATACCTGTTGCAGATCAGCTGGCTGTACACTGGCTTTGAGCATATTTCCATTAGCACCTAATGGAAATTAGGTGGTTTCTAACCTTCAGAGCATAAAAGTTCCAAGATGATATCCAAGCAGGTGAAGTAAGGACAAGACACTGATGCTTAACTCGATACCTTTACAGGCTGGCTGATGTGAAATGTTGGCTTCTTTTAGAAGAAGAGCAAACACCATGACCCATCCTTTGCTTCTGAGAGTCTGAGATGACTTAGGTTTTTGAACAGTCCTAAAATTTACCTGGAACAAGCTTAATCTCTGGATGAGCAAAGGTATAATTATTGCTTATGACTACATATTCAGGGCAGTTTTTTCTGCCATGTCTCTCCATGACCCATGTTTGAGGGAGTTGTGTGGCAGCGTGCCCCAACCACCGCTCCACCTACCTGCCCTGGCTGAGGACACTTCACTTTCCAGCTGCGTGTGGTCACCAGCTAGAAGCTGTCACCTCCACGTTGTGCTGACCCCAAGGAGCAGGTCACAGCCCTCATTGGCTTCAGCCAACGTGGCCAGCTTTGCCCGACACAGATTAAGCAGCACTCATGTGATCCCTGCAGCTGGCAAAGCCAGTAGGGCTGCGGACAGAGAAGCAACAAGAAGAGTGCTGGAAGGCAGAAGCCTTCATCTGGCACAGCCTTGTTGCAGCCTGACCTCTGATCTTTGCCTCAGATTTTCTTTTGGCTTTGAAAGAGCTGTGTCATTTGGCCTTGATTTTACTGTGTTTAACTCAGAGGGGTGAACTTAGAGCAAAATGATTGCTTCGTCCAAGTGTGCTAAGCTGTTCTAAAGATGATTACAGTCAAGTGTTTTATTGACACAGGCTGCATATAGTCAGGTTGTAACACTAGATTATTTTTAGAGTGCAATTGCTAGAAAAGCTGCAGGGCTGAGAGATACAAACACAAGACATACTCTACACGTTCTTACCTTCTGCAATGACAGACCCAGGGTGTGGAAGAAATGGAGGGTCCCTCCATGACTGCTAAGGATCTATCTGTGTTGTCACTTGGTGGTCACCTGCCACCCTCTGCCAGCCTTTCCTGAAAGGGGAAGGGTATCCTGTATCCAGGGGTACAGGATAAAGGGTGTTTTGTGCATTTTGATGGCATCTGGAGCCTGACTTCCAAACCTGCACAGTTTGCAGAGGTCCCTTTTGGACCTGCAGCTGGACAAGCTCATGTGATTGTGATACAGCTTCTCTGTGTTTAAACAGGCAGCCCAATGCTTTCACTCTCTGTTTCAATGTGTTTTCTGGTCTTTGTTATGGCTGAAATTCTACCTGGAGATACCTGTCTCTCAGCTGTCTTCACAGCTGTGTCCTGGTTCTGGTAATACATGGGCAAGTCTGTGGCATAGGGAAAACCAGCATTCATTTGAGATGATATTTAATAGCAGATTCGGTGTGATTTGCCAAGGGAAGAAGGGAGTACTGTGTAGAAAAGAATGAAAAATCAGTTTTCAGTGCTATTTTAGACATTTCTCTCGTGCTCTGGCAGCCAGAGGCTGTATGGGTAATACCCATGCAAAGCCAGAGTAAGAGCTCCATGCCAACGCTTCTCCCAAACTCTGATGTGGGAATGGGCTTGGGGAAAAAGTGTGTCAGGCTGCTGCAGCACTTGTGCTCTTTTCAGCTGTAAAGATGATCCCTTGGTCTCATGAATAACCATAGACTTTGGTCTTTCTTCCAGGTTCACTGACCTCATGGGTGTAATTTATTAAGTACTTGGTCCCCAGCCAAGGGGACCAAGGAGCTCAGCCCCAAGGGATCTCCTCCACCCCTCTTCTCCAGCAGGCTATGTCAGGAAGACCTTCAACCTGCCTCATCAGGAGGGCTCTCATCTCTTTTCCTGTGAGCATGCAAACCTCTTTTTCCAGCCCAGTGCTGTATCTTGCTTAAACTGCATGACCACACAATTGCAGTTTGTATAAAGCAACATTCTATATCATAATGTTGAACTTTTCGCACTATCATTTTCCTCTGTAATGACTGGGTTGTTCTTGCAGATCAGCTTTTTATTGCAATATTTGAAGCACTGCAGTGGATTTAGGAGTGTATTTGCTAATTAAATGAAGTGGCATGTGCTATCCACACTGATTTGCGAATCTCACTACCAATATATCTCACTATATAGATATAGGAGGCTGATCAGCCATATGAGACAGCAGTAGCTCCCAGACTGGGCACCACTACCCATACTGGGGCTAACGACAGGGAAAAAACACTGCAGCTCTTACACCGCTGCAAAGGCGCTGGCACAGCAGGATTTTAAGTTCCCTCCTGGACAGAGCAAAAATACTTTGTGGAAAAAAAAATCACATGGCATTGAAGCTTCTGCTTCGTTTCTGTTCCAGCCTGGAATCATGGAGTACACAGTTCCTTCTTTCTGATTTTATATAAAAAATAATAATAATAAAAAAGGAAAGCAAATCTTGTTTTGGCATATACTGGAGGTTTCCTTTGTTTTAATGTTTCACCAGCCTGCAGCCTGTTTGCTAGTTTTGATGTTTCTTTTTCCAGTACTTAGGGGACTGCGAAGATGTTTTCTCTAGTTGTATCCTTGTCTCATGTGATTATTCAGAGACACCCACTCTATTTCAGCACTCTCATGGGACACAGCGGACTGTTTTATTTTCTTTTTAAATCCACGATTTCTACTAGCAACCAAACTGGTGGCCTCCAGAACCCATGGGCCCGCAGGCACCTTTCCTGCCAGGTCAGAAGCTGGAGGACATCAGCAGCGAAAGCTCCCGTGTTCCCCAGCCGCTTCTGGAGAAACTGATCTCGTTTTTCCGCGGGCTGTGCCAGACCGGGACAGCCGCACCACACCGCACCGCACCGCACCGCGGCTTCACAGCCTCCTCACGCCTGCTGCGCGCCTCAGCGCCGGCTGCCACCGCACCTGCGGAACTCCGCCGCCGCACGCGAGGTTTAATTTCATTGTTATAATAATAATAATAATAAAATAATTATAATTTTAGAGGCGGTGCGGTGCCGAGGGCCCGGAGCGTGGGGGGGGGGGGGGGGCGGGCACTGCGCGCTGCCCCGGGCTGCGGCCGAAGGCGGCGGCGGCGTTGGGGGCGGTGACGTCACAGAGCCGCTCGCCAGCACAACGTTCCATTGAGGCGAGCGCGTGCTCCGGCGAGCACATGGGCAGCGCGCGGGGCCCTCCCCTCCCCCACCCCTCCCCCCGCCCTCCCCCGGGCCCTCCCTGCGCTCCGGCCGCTGCCCCGCGGACCCTTCCCGGGGAGAGGGGGGCGCGGTGAGTACCGGGGCTGCAGTTAACGGCGGCGGGGTGAGGGGAGGGTGTTTTTGCATGTTTATGTCCCATTTATTTATTTATTTGGTTCAGTTGTATTTTTAAACCCTCTTTTTTTTTTTTTTTCCCCTTTTCTCCCCCCTCCCTCCCCTCACCCCTCTGCCCTATTACAGATGTCTCCCCGGCGGGGCTTGCGGGTCGCAGCCGGAGTTTACAGCTTAGGTCGGGAGAGTTTTTTGGGGGGATGGGGGGTGGGGGGTGGCTTGTGCAGATAGAAGAGAGGCTGGGGGTGGGGTTGTTGGTGTGGGGTTATTTAGTTAAGTTTATTTTCTTAAAAAAAAAAAAAAAAAAAAAGGCCCTGGGTCGACGGTGGTCTAAAAATAGCAATGGCAAAGCGAAATCCCTGCGGATGGGGAGGCGAAAGGCTCGGGATGCCTTCCCACGGGAATAATCCGCCTCGATCAGGGCCGGTGATGTTTGGGGTCTCGCTTCGCTCCGATATGACACGGCGTGATGTGCCCATCCCCCCAATGCCACCCCCGCCGTGGGAGAGGAGGCAGTGGGTGCCCACCCACCCACCCACCCACCCACCCCCACTGGGCTCGGGGAGACACGCGGGGAAAGGAGGTGATGATGGGGACCCCGCGGATCGGGGGGTGCGGGGTCTTGGTTTGTCGCCCTCTGCAAGTGCGCGGAAAATGCGCTGGCCGGAGCGTGGAGGTGCGTGCGGTGCGGTGCGGGGCTGCTGCTGCCTGCGGGGGTGTGCGGGGGGAATGAAGCTTTTCATCTGCAGAGCTCAACTATGTTTCTCGGGCCGTGGGTAATCCGGACAATATAATTTAAACTGGCGAGCACCAGGGCCCGAGGAATAAACAGGGAAGATTCTTTGGAGTCTCCAAAGACCGTTTTTTTAAAAAAAGGTTGATTTTATTTTTTAAGGTCATCATTCCCCCCCCAAAAAAAACCCAAACTGTTTTGTTTGTTTTTTTTTTTTCCCAGTACAACTTTAACGGGCTGCGTTTTATTTTTATATATAGATAATATATACATGTTTTAACTGACAGGGTGCTTTAGGACTTCGGTGTTGAACTATTGAAGTGTTGGTTGCTGCATCTTAAAATGCCGAACGGAGAAATCCCGGCAGAACCTGTAATTGTATCTGAAGGATGCTGGAGGCCTTCAGTGAGATCTTTTGAGTTGACAAGTTTAGACATGTTTGCCTGTCCTTGTTATCTGGTCAGGCACAGTGAGCTGTGCACCCCACACTAGTTCCTTTTTACTAATATTTTCTAAAATATGCAATGTTTAAGCCGTTGATTTGAAACAAAAGAGCTTTTCTGGGGGGTATATAGGAATATACTAGACATTGCTAGCTACAAAGAGCTTGATATATGATGTATATGTTGTGGCTGTATGAAATGGGAGTGTTTATTTCTTAATTGAGCAAGAATGCAATTTCACTAGTGTCACTTTGTGCCAACTTGTCTGGATTATCATAACAGCACTTAGATACTTTTTTTTGTAAAATATGAGGATTTTATAAAAAAATCTATCTCTGAAGCATTGACATCACTGTAAAAAATAAGGATACAGTCTGATGTTTAGTTGTGTCTTATAAACATCCTGTTTCCTTTCTATTGTGAATTTTAAAATAATTTAATAAATATCTTTTCCAAGCATGTGGATCAGTCAGATGCTCTTTTGTGCAGGGTGTTGCATACCTCTGATTAATGCTAGTTCAAATCCCAGCGAGTTTCAAGGGATCTTTACATACTTTGCATCCTTTTACAAATTCACCTCTTATTTTTTTTTCCCAGTCTCTTGTCTATCTAGTGCAATAAATCACAAGTCTGGCTTACAGCTATCCTACCCTTGTTATAATTCTCATTGATCTGACCATGCCTTTGTGTATTTTAAGGTCTATGAAGGTAATTAATTGTACAGGTGCAGTTTGTCAGCCAATGGGAATGCCTCTGTACCTCTTAAGAGTAAAATATGCTGTGCATCTGTACAGGTGACATCCCTGGCATGCTGGTCCGACTGTATGGGGACAGCCAGAGCTGTGCCAGTCCTCTGCCTCCTCAAGGCCTGGAGGATTTTGCATCCTCTGCATCTGCACACTGATGGCCAAGCAGCGTCAGAGCATTTCTGCAGCAGCGAAAATAAGTGTAAGGGCTTAGGCCTGCTGCTGCTGGAAGGCCCGTCAGTTGCAGAACCAAATTCTGTGTTTGAATTGGTTTGTAAAATGGAACGTTGGCTCCCTGGGTGAATGTGCATGCTTGGGATACAGCTTCGGTGGGAGCTCACAGCTCTCAGATGATGGTGAGCTGTGTCTCCCCATGGCACAGTGTGTTTGTGCAGCTCTGCAGGCACCGTGTTCTCTCTGTGCCCCTGCCTAACCAAAGCATAGATACGGATTTAATTAAGGACTCTGTTAAAATTGGATTTTATACTTAATTTATTGCAATATTTGAACTGTATCTTCCTATTTTTATTCTTGTTTTCAATCCAAATGCTTTACAAAGGCAGTTTATGCTTCCTGGCCGTATATATTTCGTTAGCTTTTATATGGGGAATTACTGGTAGGGGAAGCTACTCGTAGTGCTGATGTTGTGGAGCAAGGCGAGGGAAAAAAAATTGTGTATCTGTACATTTTTAAGTTGTAAGTTCATCTTGTCTTCCTTGCAGCTTTGAGCTAGATGTTCAGTAGGCTATTTACAGCATCATTATTTTTCCGTGGGCCTCTTTAGGCTTTTTATGTAAATATGCTGGTGCAGCTGTACTAGGAATTGCAAGGTAGGCATCACAAGTATGGTATCGTATTAAAAAAAAAAATAAAAAAATTCCATAGTGGTCTACGCAGATAGTAGCACTGGCAGGCCATGGGAAGGGGAAATGCTGGCTTTTGTGACCTGGGAGGTGTTTCTGCTGCTTGCAGGAATACTGAGGGTTTGTGTTTTGCTCCCAGTAGGTGAATTTAGTGAAGGCTGGTGTCAGGTACCCATGGGGCACTGCACTGCAGCTGTTTATCCATCAGTTAAGCAATTCAGGCAGGTTCATCAGAGCCTCAGTGCAGCCTCTGTGCTGATCCTGGTGAGTTACTGCTGGAGAGGATGAGGTGCTGGGCATACAGCCCCTACCCTCACTGCTGGCCAAGGGGACGTGTCCGTGGTCTGGGGTCCAGCTCTGTGAGCCAGGTAGGGTGCAGAGCTGCAGCCTGAAGTAAGGGAGAGGAAAAACCTTAGGAAGGTTTTGCCTGTTTGCAGCAAGGTGATACAGATCTTATTTTGAAGCACAGTGTGTTACTTTTTTCTCCTTGCTGGCTTCAGTACCCACCACCTGCATAGTTTCTGTCCAGATTTATGAAGAGTGAAGAGGGGATAAAGGCATAATCTGACTCTTGGACCCAGTAGTGCTGTGTGTGGGTCACATTTTTCCTTTTCACAGATGCATCTGTTCCAGAGCCAGTGTGTTTTCTTAGGTATGAAAGTGTTAGTGCCTTGGCAAGCAAGACACCTTTACCTCTGCACAGGGCTTATTTATACCTGGTTATGCAGTGCCTGCCATTTGCTTGCCTTGTTGGTATCGTTGGGTAGAGGACAATGTTTTTTTGAGTTATCGGTGTTGTGATGATGTGGCGTTCCTGTGTCTTTCCTCCTTTCTGTCTCTGGCAAGGGACTTGCTGGTGGTGCTTTTTTCCCTGTTGCTGCAAGTGTGACAGATGAGAAGCAATGAGGTGGTTACCTGGTACATCAGCTCTGCTCAACTGAAGACAGCAGTCTGTCTGCAGGGTGACACAACCACAGGGACCAGCTGTGCATATAGAGCAGTCTTGATGGTTTGCAAGCATCGAGATCTGTATGATCTAAATGCTTTTTAATGCATCCCTGGGTGGTATTGTTCTTTATGTTAATTCAGGGCATGTATATGAATACTGATGTGCAGCTGTATCCTGCAAAATCAGAGGATGTTTGAGTATCACCCAGGGTTTCCAGGCAGGTTTTTCTTACCCTTTTCTAATGCCTGTGCTGTCACACTATCATTGTTATTGATATCTTATATTTAATATGTCAGCATATACTGCAGTTTCATCCCTCATCATCTTGAACAAAAAATGATCCAGGAGTTGCTGCTGGTATAGGTAGTAAAGGGCTCTGGAATACACAGCAGTGACAGACAGCCACAACAAATGCCTGATAGGTAACTCAAATTAGATAAAATAGCACAGGTCTTTAATGGTGAGGGTGATTAGCCACTGGAACAAATTTCCAGTCAAAAGGGCAGGCTCTCTCAGTCATTTTGGCCTTAAAACTTCTATCTGAAAAACCAGTAGGGGTTTGTTGTAAAAATTATTGGGTAGGTGTCTGCAGATTAGCTCATTAAAAAGTCCCTTGATGGGGAAGGGGAGGTTTGACCATACCTCTACTATGGGGGGGTTGTGCAGAGCTGATGTGCTGCTGGAGGGTGGGCTGAGCTGAGGCATGTGGAGCATGCTGGTGAGAAGTATCAGCCCAAAACCCTGGAAGGACTGTGCATTTGCATGGGAGAGTGCCATTGCACAGGAGAGTGTCACTGCTGTGTTTTAGAAGTGTTCTGTCACTTCTTTCACATGCCTCGGTCAGGAATACCCAGTGCCAAAAATTGTGCGTGGTCAAGAGCTGCAGGACTTGGAGAGCTTCCCAAGCGAGACAGTGGCATTACCATGGTTCTCACCACAAGCTGGGAGCTTGTCCAGGCATGGGACTCAGCTCCTCTCTGTCGGGTGGGAAGGAGTGGCAGAGAAGCCAAAAAGAAGACACCAAAGACTGTCCCTGTTTTGGGAGGGAGAGAAGGTACCTACCGCAAGTGACCAGAGCTGTAGGCTCCTTCCATGGGGGCAGGTGCAGAAAACAGGTTGGTTGGAGAAGCAAGACCACATCCCATTATGTAGTTTGTGAAGCAGCTTGTGGAGGTGCTCATCATGGTAGAGGTGGTGCTGAGAATCCCCAGAATCTTAAGCAGGCCGGTGCTGGGATTTTATGGTGGAAAACTGGTTCTGTTGTCCGAACCACCCACTGTCATTTTCCCTCTGTCCATCTGGTATAGAATCATAGAATGACTAGGGTTGGAAGGGACCTTAAAGATCACCTAGTTTCAGCCCCCCTGCATGGGCAGGGACACCTTCTGCTATACCAGGTTGCTCAAGGCCCCATCCAACCTGGCCTTGAACACTTCCAGGGATGGGGCAGCCACAGCTTCCTTGGGCAACCTGTGCCAGTATCTCACCACCCTCTAATTAAAGAATTTCTTCCTAATGTCTAACCTAAGTCTCCCCTCTTAAAGTCTGCAACCATTTCCCCTTTTCCTCTCACTACACCATCTAAAAAGTCCTACCCTAGCTTTCTTTCCCCTTCAGATACTGGAAGATCAGACACTGGAAGGTTGCTATAAGGTCGCCTCGGAGCCTTTTCTCCAGGCTCAACAACCCCAATTTCTTTAGCCTGTCTTCACAGGGGAGGTGCTCCAGTTCACTTCTCCTGTCTTTCTCTGATCAACCTTTCTATGCTGCCTGGGTTCCCTGGATAACTGCTGGTAGGTTAACTGATCTGCATTCTAGCTTTACCAGTGGGGTTGAGCTGGTTGAGGGTTATGTCATGCTGGTAGTGCTTGTGGAATGAATGCAGCATCCCAAGTCTTTGCACTGGTGGAAGCTGTCAAGAGCTGTAAACTGCTCTACATCAGAGGATTTTTGCAAGGTTGCAAACCCTACAGGTTCAAAGTCATGGAGAAGCAGGTAAAGGCCATCAGGTCTGCTGCCCACATACTGCTTGTCTTTGGTCTCACGCTATTTTGTGCCTTTGCTGAAGTCCCTACAGCTGGATTTGAGAGATTGCTTGCCTCGCTTTTCTTCCTCCCGCTCAGGAGAATTAAAACTTTTGATCTTTTCATTGGTGCTGCAGGGGCTGCATCCTGTGAGGTCCTTTAGGAATCCCAGCTGGGCCTGGGGAGCTATTGCCTCCAATAATTGAGTAATTGAGAAAGGAGAAGGAAATCCAAATTAGGAGTATTTTGTTTTAAAAATAGCAACAACCTGTGACTCTTGTTAACACTTTGTATTTTGAGGCCTGGATTTGATGATATTGCAACCACCTCTTCTTGAAAATCCCAGCCAAAATAAAATGCCTCTCATTGCCTGGCACAGTTCCTTGCCCAGGTAGGGGTGTGCCCTGCGTGCACAAGTGGAAGGGGCTTGGAGGCTGTGTGTGGGACAAGGGTTGCAAGAGGCTGGAGCATTACTGCCTGTGTATGTTTAGGAAAAATGGGTTTTCCTGACCAGCTTTTCAGAGAAGTGCTTTATCCTTGAAGCTTGGTTTTGGATTGGGGATGTCTCTGTTCCCAGCAGTGGAGCATCACTGAGATAAGCATGATGTTGTATTGCTGGCTCACATGGTGAAACCAGCAGCTGTGGGCACGTGTTGGTGTGTGGGATGTGGAGCAATGGCTAAAGCCCAGGCTGCTCTCACACCCTTTACATTTCATCTCCTTGGCATGGGAAAAGGTTTAGCATGGGTCTCTCTTTTCTTTTATTAAAATTTGGTAATGTTGTTGTTATTATCACTATTATCACAATAATAGTAATAGTAATGTTATTGCTGTTATTATTATTAGTTGTACTTCAGACATAATGTTAATTATACGTTAATGTGGTTATGCTACAGCAGTCACTTAAGACATGATGTTCCAAATCCCCTTTGTGCTTCAGCTGAAGTAGTCACACCTGTCAGTGCAATGACCTGTAGTTTACTATGCTGAGCAAAAGGCTTTCTTTTTGGAAAGATTTAATAATGCTTCAAGTCTGATTTAAATAATAAGGGGGTATTTATTTTTTCCCTCCTTCATAAGTGTAGGAAAGTCTGAAATAGCACTTTCCCAGAAATAATCATGGGGGGAGCAAATGCCAAGGGCTGTATCCTGTGGTACAGGCAATTGAGATTCTGGTCTCGGGATTTAGATGCCTGTGTTTGTTTGTGAACTGATGGATCATTTGATTTACAGGTATCTCACATCTGGCTCTGGTTCTGTCCAGTTTGCTTTTGGAGATGGGATGGGCAAAGCTTTGTATTTTTCTTAAATGTTAAAAAGGCTGCTATTGGATTATATAAAAATACTAATGAAAAAGTACACATATTTTATGTTACAGAGGGTAATAATCAGACTTGTTTACTGGTTGGGAGGTTGGACTGGAGACCCCAGAGGGATTCTTCCTACCAGTGATTCTGTGGTTACCAAGGAAAAAATGAAAAGCTGAGGTAATTTGTATTAGATGGAAGTAGTCCCATCTGTCCTGAATACACAAAATTAATAACTAAAAGCAAATGAATAGGTTCAGAGAAGGAAGATGCTGCTCTTTTCAGTCCAAGAAGCTGAAGCAGTGAGAAGTTTGGGTAGTTAGCCACCAGGCCTGTTGGTTACAAGTAGCTTGGATAGATGATAGGGTTCTCAGTACTCAGCCATGGGTAGGATTAAGAGGGGTTAGCCCTCAGCAAGCCATTTCTTACCCCTCCCATTCTACCTTTACATGCCTTCTTCATCTATGAACTTGATCTTGCAAGTGCTGAAGAAGTGGAAAGAAAACCTTCCTTAGATCTTAGATTAGTGTGACAGGTAAATGTCACTACTGTAATTTGATCTGCATAGCATCATTGACAACCATTTGTTATATGGAGGAGAAGAGCAAGGGAAGAGAGATTTGCAATAATTTTGTAATTTTAATGTTTAAGCAATAATTCTCTAATTTATTTTTAAGTAAAAGTTCATCAAATAAAATTTACAGGTTGCCAGGTGATAACCGTATCTTTGGCAGGTAGTACCTGTTCAGAGCTCAGATTGTCCATTAACATGAAGTATGACATATTGCTTGGTGGTGTAAACTGTAAACTATTATTGGTACCCACTGTCCCTGCTTTCCTTATGAATCTTGATGACCTGAGAGACTTTTAGCCAAGAACTTTTTTTGAAGGATGTTCTGAACACCTTCTAGTGAATATTTTGCCTGGGTATTTTTGTGAGCCAGATTGTAGTAAATCGAATTTCAGTTCTGTGCATCTCTCTGTTATTTAACTGCTAACTCTGCCTCAAGGGACAAGGTGATATGGGAGAGGAATGTATGGGAGGGATCAAGCAGTCTTCAGTCACTTGTGCTGATCCAGCAAGACTGGGAGAGCTCACAGTTCATCTTGCTAATGCATTTCACCTTCTTCTAATAACATTAGGAGTTCTAATATACATAGTGACAAACACCTGTACTTTCTTCTGCTTAGATAATCTGGATTCTGAGCGGGTAAAAATACTGTTGTCTATATCATGGCAGCAGAAAGACAGCTAGAAGCTCATCAAGGTATGAGATACCATCAGGGACAGGGCAAGTGTGTGGTATCCTGGAAGCCATGCTTTCTTAAAAGTCTTGGGGTTCTGGGCTAAGTCTGTTTTAGGCCTCCCTAAGGCATGACAAAGCCTGTAGACCCACAAAATACTGCTTATAACATTTAATGCTTATTTTGAAGATATTAAGGGGTTTTAGTGCCCATCAGAAGTTGGCAAGTGTTGATACTGAGCTCATGCAGCTGCACTTTCACTGGAGGCTTGGCAAGCAGAGCAGCTCTGCCCAGAGAGCTCCCAACCTTATTTTGCAGTGATAGGCCACCAGGAGAAGGAGCATGCAGTCACTTCCAAGCTCTTTGGTGTGGCTGGTACCACAGGAGAAGTGATGAGGTTTCCTCTTCCCACTAGTCAGAGCCCCAAACTGGCCTGGCAGTAGATCATCTGGCCAAGCAACCCAGGCTCATATGACTGTGGCAGGATGATGATCCACAGCTCTGTTTAACCTTTTTTCATCCAGCTGCTGCCTGAGAGATGTGTTCTTAGGCACCACTGGGTCATGGGTGAGGAGCATCTGTCTGAAGCTGAGTTACAGCGATGCAGAAAAGTTGATTAACATGAAGAAGGAGTTGAAGAGTTTGCTGCTGACTTTGTTGGCTGTCACCACAAGTCCACAGCTCATCAGTTGAGTTGCTGGGTTAGGAACACTCTTGAATTTCTTCTGGTGATAAGGCCTTCTCCAGCAGTACTGGTATTTCTGTCATCTCTGGCTGATTAAGAGGTGCAGCCCCAACTTCCTGGAGAGAGTCCTGGTCTTGATCTTGACAAGCATTACATCTTGGCTTGATAGCAGCAATGATAGACCTGGATAGTGAGCCTGCAAGTGAAGGGACCTCCAACCAGCCCAGAAGGCTGCAGCCACCTCCTACATGGGCAGCTTGTGATGTCTTTTCTATACTGTCTTTGTTGAAAATATGTATAGTATCAAGGTCTACTCAAAGTTTTGAGGTCTTTTGTTCTCTTTTTAGGGTATTCGCTCTATTGCCTCAGGTAGCAGAAAGACTGCTTAAAGCTCTGTGCCAACTACCATAGGAGCTTTCTGCAAGAAAATGAAGCTCTGCTCTCTGAGGTTCCAATTTCACAGGAGACAAGAACTCTCACAGACCTCATCATGTTCTGGTCCAAGTGTAAGGTATGTTCAACTGAAGGTTTTTGGTTTTTTTTTTTTGTAAACACATATCAATGTTTTGTGTAATGTAAACACACAAGCAAAACAAGACCCTCCACCTCTGGATTGAGAGAAATAATGTGTATCAGATGTTTGATCATCACTTAATATAGTAACCAGTAGATAATCTGGTGGGGATGGCGGTGTTTAAACTGAGCATTGAGGAGAGTACTTTCAAATGTAATCCCAGTTACCTGGAATGATTTTTGCCTTTTAGAATATACAAAAATTAGGAAATAGCACAGTTGAGGTATGTGCTCAGACATGCATAACGCTGCTCTCCCTTTCCTCTCTGTTCACCCCTTTCAAACTAGGGCTAGTTACTAGGAGTTTTCTGCAAAGAAAAGACTGGATTGTAACAACCTGTCATATTAGCTGGTCACAGGTAATTTGTGTGTAAAACACAGGCTGTTTTATCTAGTTGATGTGTTAATTTTTTATTTTTTTTTTTTTAATTACATTGCCTTTAATTATCACCTTGTTGAAGAGATTATAGATTCTAAGTGAATTCATAGGTGACTCTTGGTCCTCATCTGGTTTGTATGTCCCAAAATGTGATATTTAAACAAACAAGCATGCAGTAAGGGAATTGTGAAGTCAAGATGTTGATGGACATTGTGGCCATGTTAATTAGGGGTTGTTCTCTGTGGTTTGATGGATGTGGTGGTTCTCATGTGGGTTACTACTTACTGATGGTTGTTTCAGTAGCAGGAGATCTTTACACCATCTCCGTTAGTGGTTAAGTGGGATTTCGGAGAACAGGGAATTGATGGCTCTTTTCTTGTGCTCTGTTGTGGTTGACCCCTTCCTGGCTTCCTGTCTAAAGTAGGACTATTTAGATGTGCCCATCCAGGATTGCCATGTATAGTGAGATGATGGTTACTGCTTTGGCATGTCTTTTGTTCCTCTCTGGTCAGCCGTCCCTATTTGGTTGTACTTTCTATCTATATCTTGGTTTTACCCTAGGTCACTGAGTCTCTGGGACAGAGTCTGGCCTTTCTATTCTATTTTCATATAACATCCAGCACAGACACATTTGGTATCTTAAGCTCTTGGTGGTGCTATATGTAATGCCAATAACTTATAGCAGTGGTACTCCTGGGGATTTGTGGGTCAGACAGGATCCTGGCTGTCTGTGCACATGATGGAGATGTGATGGCCATAAATGTAGTGACAATTTATTTTCTTACTTTGCTTCTTTGTTGTTTTAACTCTGAATAGCAGTAAACGTGGGAGCCAGCTTGGTACATGAAGTGCACAGAAAACATCCCCATGCAAGTGGGAACTTTGCTGACCTATCCAAGCCATTCACCAGTGATGAAGTCTTTGCTTTTATTCAGAGCAGTGTAGGTAAAGCAGGGCACAAATTTTCTACTTGTGAGTGTGTGTATGTATAAATCTGTATCTAAGTAACATTTTCATATATATACAAACCTATGTGTGAAGGCATCATTGCCTGCTTAACTCTAACTTTCCTTCCTCCTCCTAGTTTCCCTCTGCTTCTCCTTTTCTGTTCCACTTTATGGTTGAATTTTATGCCTGTGGTGTTTTTCACAGGCATATTTCCCTTTTTTCTTGAATTCTTTCCTCTTTCTTTCCTAACCTGGCTTTTTATTCTTTACCTGTTTGTCCACATGTTCCTCCACCCCATTATTTTATAGTCTATCTTCTGCATGAGTCCTTCTTTCTCTTTCTGAGGCAGCTTAGCCAAGCACTCTGTTAGTGTCTCTGCATATCCCAAGAGTTCATGGCTTGAGGACCAGCCCATTATTTCTTAAAAAAGAAAAAAAGGAATAAAGGAGTCGGAGCTGCTCTTGTTTCCTTTCTCTCTAAATGTATGTCAGCCTGAGAGTTTTGGCTTCTGTTGCCCACTCCTGATTGCAACTGGTGTCACTAAGTAGATATTTCTGAGATCAGATGGTAAGAATAAAACTGGTTAATGGCCTTAGTGCTTCTGCCCTGCACCTTGTTATGGGTGATGCTGAGAGGTGGTCCATGATCCCCTCCCTCAGTGGTTGCAATCTGTACTCCAAGCCTTGCCTCTGCATTCCTGCTGTTACCTCTCTGACCTCTCTGCTGCTAATTTTAGTAGCCTTCTGGCTTGCTGCAAGCCCAGGGCTTTTCCACCTGGTTTCAACCCTGTTTCTTTCCCCTGGAGAAATCTGGCCCCGGTTTGTGGAGGTCCTGCGAAGGCGGTGGTGCCCTGGTGGCAAAGGATTTTGGGCATGTGAGCAGTTACAGAGGTGGGCTTGTGCTTGTGTTGGTGGTGGCTCAATTTGTGCAGTCCCCATTCCCATGAGAAAATGCTGCCTGGGGAGAGCAAGGGCAACTCGGATGGAGTTGGGACACATCCCATGCAGGGCTTTCCACTTTTGCACAAGCAGTGAGCACTGTGAAGCACAATGTGTTAGAGGCTGACTTGACGATGAAGTCAAGTGTTTCAACTGCTTCTGATTATAAAAATGGAGGGGTCTGAGACCGGGAAACACTTTGAAGTTGGTGATCTAAAGAACACACTCAGTATCACTTGACGGCAGACATTTATTCCTGGCTGCATCAGTCTTGCAGTGAGTGATTTAGTTAGGAGGCTTTGCTTGCACAGCTGGTTTTTTCCCCCCCAAGAAAAATCCCAGGACTCAGCACTGCATTTCCCATGCTGGAAAGCCAGTGCTTCCCAGCTCTGGTTTGTGGTGTTGGTTTCTGCCATGGGTGGTGATTCCTGAACGTGCCCATCCCGCGCTCTGCTGAGGTCGGGTCGGGTGAGCTCTGGCTGAGCTGTGTAGAGAGCTTTCCTACAGATAGATGGAAAGATGATTTTTTTTTTTTCTAGGAAAGATGTAACCCAAGCAGAAAATTTAGAGGCCATCATCAAGTGAAGAAATAGAAGCTGTACTGCAGGCCCTTCTGTGTCTCTGATGATAATACCTGAGGCTTCTTAAATGAAATGTGAGCACTCAGTGTCATGTTTCATTCAGGATGACTCTTCATTTTTTTTTCCTTATTTTTTTCCCCTCTGCAATGCATACTGCTTTCCCAAATAGTGCAAGTTTTCCGTGCCAGCCTCCCCCCCCCTCACCATTCCTAGCCCCACTTGGGCAAGGAGATATTTCAGGCCATGTTCATAACTTGATCTTCCTGGTGGCCCTTGCACCGAAGGATCACTTAGCACCAGTTGTTAGGATGCTTTGCTCTTTTCAAGACACTTGGGCCCTATCCTATTTCCCTTGCATGCTCAAATGAGATTATTTTAGCCTAATTTAGTTTGTCTCAGAAGTGGGCTGTTCATCTACTCTGGTTTGGTGCTGTCAGTACACCACATGTGATAGCACCTGAACTCCTGGAGTAGCTGGACCATGGGACACTGAATGACATTGGCTGAATTGAAGGATACAGAGGACCTTGCTTTAAGCAGATAATGGCTGAGGTAGCTTGACAAGCATCTTGGAAAAAGTATTTTTGAAAGTTGAGTATATTTTATGCAGACCTGTCACTGTACAGGTTGTCCCCAGTTTGATGGCGAGGCTTGTGCTGATGCTGACCCTACATTTTTGAGATGAAGTGTGATGGATTTGCTGTACCAGGGTAAATACTTCTGTGTTTCATAGACAGCATTCTGTCTCTGGCCCTGGACAAAGACAGATGTTTCAGAAAAAAAAAAAAAAGTAGGTTAAAGTGAAATAGATGGTTAAAAACTAGCCAGATCATATGAGCAGTTTTCTACCAAGGCATTTCAAGCTCGGGTTGGCTTGTGCTCAAGTCATGCCTGCCCACTGGAATGCTTGGTGATGAGTTGTAGGTGGCAAATTTCAGCTGGCTTACAGCATCTACACAAATAAATATTTTTTCTTTCTCCCCTCACTAGTATCTAAGTGTGTGGCCTCTGCTACTTGACTGTCTCTTTTAAACAGCTAAAAAGTTTTTTTCAGTGAAATATGTTTCTGTGCTTCATATCTCTCTTCAGTTGAGAGATAAAAATAGCTGGTGAGCTGAAAGAAGGCCACAGTATGTGTTATGTTGCCATACCCAGTATTTTTTTTCCTTTTTGTGGTGATTCTGCTTAAAATGGAAAACCTCCTGAAATATGTTATTTTTCCTGTTGAAAGAAAGGAACATGCCAAAATGCCATTTACTGCCTTACGCTGCAAGCAGTGAAAGATTAAATCCCCCACCCCTCCTCTTCAGCCCAGCGCCCTGTGTTTGGAAAGCAGGCATGTTTGCAGCAGAGCCAGCTCTAATAATAATAATTTGGGTTAAGAAGTGCAGAGCAGCCTGTGATTAGCAAGATAGTTATTGTACAGTGTATAAATCCAGAGGTGGGTTTTGACATGGCGAAAGGAACGAGCGCTGCAGCTGCGCGGGCAGGCAGGCGGCTCCTCACCATCTCAAGTTGGGTGCCTGGACCGCACAGAAAAAAACATGCTTGTAAAATGAGGATTGCTTTTGAGTTTTTCCAGTAAAATCTGCTGATGAAAGAGCAGTCAGAAAACTTGTAAGTAGGAGTATTACACTGGGCTCTGCTCCCCAGGCTAGTATTTTTAATTTTTTTTTTTTTTTAAAGTTTGGATGCGGTTGTTGGATATGTTCTCTCTGCTTACCAGGAGACCAAACTGACTAACTGTTGGCTCCAGGACCTAAAAAATCAGCTAGGAAACCTTCCAAAACTTCTTCACTGGTTCAGATCCGAGTCAGCGGGATTGAGGAGACGTTTCTATTACATGATGCAGCAGGCTCCTAGCTGAAGACTCGCTGCTTTAAAATCTAATCTGCCCTTCTGCAGAACAGCAAGCAGGGCATTTTACACATGCTTTCTTCTCTGTGCTTCTGGCAGTAGGGTCGGCGGCTGTGCTGGAGCTGCCTGCATAGGGTGGGTTGAGAAGTGGCACCGTGCACACATATGTCACTGTCCGTCACTGGTGCAAGCCTTTTTGGGGCAGAGCTCACCATGGGGATGTGAACAGGGCAGACCTGGGATGAGGTGCTTTTGGAACTTATCCAGCCCAAAAAAACAAGCAGAACTTGGGAAATGGTGCTGGGATGGGTATCCCCAGACCTGAGCTGTGGTCCTGCCTCCAGCTGGACTGCTGCCAGCCTCTGCCTACCCTCCCCCTTTTTTCAATAATTTGTCTGCATAGAAATATTGTACCAATAGAAGTAAGTCTTTAAAATAATAGGTTTAAGATGAAATGAATATATGATACTCTTAAGGGTTGATATAATTTTAACTGAAACCTAGTAGACTGTAGATCTCTTCCAGACTGCCTGAAGTATTTGCATAGCACCTGTACAAAAAAGGGCCCTGATTTTCCTCCGTCATGCTTGCAACCATAAGAGACAAATAATAATTTTTTTAAAGTGCCTTAATTAGGCTTGTTTTACTTGAGACAGGCAGGTGGAGTGTGTCCTTTGATCCTTTCCAAGCTTTGTTTTTTGTGGCTTTGTGTTTTTCTTTCCTTTTATCTCTTCTGTTGACAATAGTCGGAAGGATGTGTGTGTTCATGCGTGTATGTGCATGTGCAGATACACATACCACACATTCACACACACATACCTGCTCCTTTTATGTATTATAAAATACGTACTTTTTTTTTCCCTGTGTCAAAGACAACTGGTGTTGCCTGAATGCAACTAAATAAGCTGTTAATACCAGCGTGTAAAGTGCAGGAAAGCCCAGTGAACATTCTTCTAATAAGAGGATATTCTGGTCCTCTTGATAATCATACCCTCATTGTATACTCATTTGAGTCACAGGTTTAAATCTTTGTTCCAGTGGAAAAGATTTTTACGGGCAGCCCAAACAGGCATTAAATCTTGTTTTGTTTTGTTTTTTTACAGAGTTGCTTAAAATAGTACAGATTCTGAATCGGAAGAGTGACTCTTAGGGAAAAGAGAAAAGTTGAAACAATACAAACCATGTTTTGGTGGCACAAACCCTTTGTCCCACCCCAAGCCCTGATAGAAGTTTGGCAGAGGCAGCAGACTGGGTTTCCTTGCTGTGAGACACTGCGTGTTTGCAATCACTCTGTGCCATTGGGTTTCTGTCTTCACTGCTGGTGGTCACCTCTCTTTTAGTTTAGGGATGTCAGAAAATTACTTTGGAAGTCAAAACTATGCCAGTTTTATGCAAATTTCTTCCCCTGCTTCCGGCACTCCTGTATTTGCAAGGAAAAGGCTTTCCTGGAAAATATGCCAGCATTTTGGAAACATAATATACCCGTGGTTTTGACTTTGTTTTCTTTTCCTTCTTCCGTTTTGTGAGTAGGACATTCCCAATGCACCTGTAGCTCTTCTCAGCGGACCCACACAGATTATCCACTGCCTCTGTATTCAGTGGCTGGGATTGCTGTGGCAGCAGTGGCTCTTGGGATTATGACTTTGTCATGACAAAGCATCATGTCAAGTCAATCCACAGCTCGGGGAGGGGGTGACTCATGTGCCAGTGAGGCGGTGGATGGCTCAGAGGATTCTGTGCCCAGGTTAAGGTGAACTGGGAAACCTGTCCCGATTTTCTGGTACTGTAGAGGATGTTCCTGGATGCATGGTGGCTTTTGCAGGTAGCATAGCAGCAATAAAGCTCTTATATATCCTTTTTGGTATTTATTCCTGAGAAATCCAGTATTGAAAGGTGGTGTGCATAATTTTGTCCTTCTTCTCACCTAGATGCTGGCATTAGGGCTGGCGTGGCATTTGGGTACCTCTCAGATGTGACATTGCCCTTGCTTTTGCTGCAGTGCTGGTGGTGGTTGTGCCTCCTTTGGTGTGGCCACTTTGTTGTTCTCGCTGGTCCTTGGTAGGGGACCCTCTCCTGGCCAGTGGGAAGGGTTCTCCTTTTAAATGGCCCTAGCTATCTCGGTGCATACCTCTGCTTGTACACATTTTGCTTGAGTAAACAGGAATTGAACTTTCACTGCTGCTTTATCACACAGGAATGGCAGCTGTCGTGTAAAAATCTTTTACACCGTGCAGGGCGTACACATGCTTGGATTTCCATTCCTCAGTCTTGTGTACTTTCTTTGTTCTTCCAGTTCTGATGCTGAAGCATCTTTCCAAAATTAGAAAGTGACAGCATTTTAATCTTTTCCTTAAAACAGTCTCTGAGCTGGGAGGAATGGTGAGGTTAGCATCTGGAGCTGACATATTTATTATTGATGATGCCTTTAAATGATTAAACAAATTTTCCTTGCATTATTTAAGGGAATTATGATATTCATCATTAATGGAAAGATGTCTGGGGAAGTGTGTGATTCACTGATAAATACCTTCTGTCCTTTTGTTATCTGTTGCCTGTCTTCTTCCAGCTCTTGCTTTGTCCTTTTAGACTCAGTGTTTGTCCTTCCATCAGTGCCTCTTGCTGACTTCCCCTTGGTGTAGATGACCTGTGGCTGGGCAAGGGTAAGGTGTCTTTTCTTCTAGGGAGGTAACTTAACATGCAGTGTCACCTGCTCTTTTATAAGGGATGTTGTAATGTGCATAAGGAAATCTGGTTTAGGAACTCCTAAGTACATTTGAGAGCTCTTTATAGCAAGTGTTGTTTGGATTAAATTTCTTTATTTTACTTTCAAGGGTAAGTGGAAGTATGAGCAATCGTGGCATTAGGTGTGCTTATCACCCCATGATATGATGTAATTTTGCAGCTGGATTTTATTGCAAAAGGAGACAATGTTAACTGATAATTTGGTTGTGACAGGGTAGGCTTCCCTCTGCAGAAGATGAGAGTCTCTCTGTGTCATTTGGTTTTACTGGATCCTTAAATCATTAAAGCACTTTTTTTTCTTTCCATGCAACAAAAGTGCTGTTTCCATGGTGCAGCTTTAAACATGAAAATGAATCTCTAAATTTTACCTGCTGACCTACAGGACATAAATGTCCATTCATGGAGCTTGGGTTGACTTCCATATAATAAATTCAGTCTTCTAAGTTGTTTTAAATCATTAATCTAACAGATGTTTTTTAAAGAAGAGGGTATTTAGGTGAATCATAATTGTTGGTATTCATTATTTTGTCTGAAACTCTTTATCTGCCTCATGAAGAGTCTGGCCTTGGGAGGTGAGAGGGGCAGGAGGAGCTTGAGATGCTCTCTGTGCCAGGTTGGGAGCTTTGAAACTCATATTCAGAGGGGTATGTGGAAAGGATGAATACTGTACTTTAAGTCAGTGGCTTTCTCCAGAGCATGCAGAACAGAAATATTGTTAAGTAAAAAAAACTCTAAAAAAATTAAAAAAAAAATTAGTCAAGATTAATCTAAGTAAAAAATCCTCCCCTTCATTCTTCTTCCTGCCTTTACTAGTGTTTTTTTCTGTCTTTCAGACTCAAAAATACCTTGTATGTGAGTCTGGAAAAGGATTTTTGGTTTTGTAATTTCTCTCCATACAGCTTTGTGAGGGAAAATAATTTCTTTGCTACTTCTTAATGCTGCTTTATTGACACCCTACTTGCCCATCCTCTCATGCTGGAATAGGTGAGGTGCTTCTCACCTGACATCTCCAGCTTGGCTGAGTGCCCTTATGTGGGGTAGTGGAAGCAGGGACCTTACAGATGCTTGGCAGCTGTGGAACACAGTGATTTTTGGTAGTGGACTCAGGGGAAATTCTCCTAGGTATTTCTCTAACTCTGTTTCTTACAGCCCTCGTCCTTTGGGCAAGTTGTTAAACTCTAAGGCACTTGGTTATTCAGGGCACCATGGTGGTGTTGGGGGAAAGGAGGCCCTGCTCCCTGCCTTTCACTGCCAATCGGTTCATGTCCAAGAACATAAGGATTTATTAGTTCTTTTTTCTGTGTAATCTCTCTACAGAGGCTCTGTTTCATGTCTTACCGTTGTTTGAAATGTGGAATGTATCTGCAGCTATTATTATCCAAACCTTGTATTTGGTTCAGCCCAGCCTAGGTCACTTTGTGCTCAGGGTCCAGACTGTGGGATGGGGCCGTGCAGGCTGTGTGCTCTGCAAATACTGTTTTTTTTCCCTTGTTCTATAGCAGTCTGTCTGTAAGCAAAGGTGGCAGGGTGAGTGGGATGCACTTGGAGGTCTCATCCCCCATCCCACAGTGGGGTATCCATCACCTGTGGTGCTGACGGTGCAGAGAAGGCAGAGGATGGTCTCCTTAGCTAAAAACCTCAACGTGGCCCCACTGCTCGACTTCTGGATTCCTTCCCAGCAAATTCTGACCCATCCCTGGAGCTAACACAGCTCCTTTCCAGATAGGCACTGCTGCCTGCCTGAGACGCTTCCTGTCGCCGGAGAGCGACTGCCGCCTCTCTGAAGTTGTACCCTGCTCCCAGTGTTTTCCTTGTGCCATGGATAACATCCCTTTTATCTCCCTCTGGGGCTGTGCCTGTGCTCAGTGCCTCTCATGCAGCCCCCACGGGCTGTGCTGGAGCATCCGGGCGGGCAGCACTCACCCCTCCTGCCCCCGCTTTGGCTGGGAAAGAGGAAAAAAAAAACCCGGAATTCTTCACAGCTGACTGCAGAGGCTGTTATTTAGTCGGATTTTGGGCAGAGGGAGCCCAAAATGGTGAGACTGCTCTGATTATGAGCTGTGAGAGGCTGTATTGGATGAATCATGAGGGGGAGGAAAAAGAAAAATCTCTGAGTCATAATCCCTAATACTACAGAGTGGATTTACTTTGTGGGGTGGTTTTTTTTGTTTTTTTTTTTTTTGTTTTGTTTTTTTTGTTGTTGTTGTTGTTCCTGCATGCTGACTAATGTGCAGAGAAGCAGCTCAAGCCCTTTCTCTGCTGTTTCATCCATGAGGAATGTAGCCCTGTCTCCCCACTCCTCTCCAGGGCTTACTGGAGTGTGGCATGCCACCCCCACCTCCCTGCAAACCCATCTCTCCTCAGAACCCCCCAAAGTGTCAGCAGCACAAGAGGGGACATGTGAAGGGAGGATCATGTGCCAGCAGCTGTTTGTGCCTCAGCAGCTCTGCCACCACTGGGCAGTGGGGCAGGGGGTGTCCTTAAAATACCCCTATTTTCCAACCAGCACCTGCACTTGAAGCATCTCAGAATGATTTATGAAGGGGTTTAATACGGTGACAGCCCCCCAGCACCCACAGCTTGGCAATATAAATACACTGAAGTGAACAAGCTGTCATCTCCTGGGAGATATTCCTACAGCTGAGTCTAAGACCATGAGGAACTTGAATTTTTTACAGGGCATCTGATTTTTGGCATTTTGATCTGTCAGTCACCTCTCATTTTAGATACCTCTCAGCTTTTAGATTCAGACTGCCTATGTGATTCTTGCTCTGTTACATACCATTTGATTAGATATCACTCCCCAAAAGATGTACTTGATATCAGTACTCTTGTAATACATGTACCTACCCCAGCCCTTTGCTTGCACTGTTGTAGGGCAATGAGTTTGAGTCCCTGTGGCTGGTCCCGTGGGCAAAGGCAACAGCATTAAGAGGCAGTGGATGTTCTCAAAGATGTCTCTGAGAGACCATGGTGGCTGGAGAGGGTTTAGTCATGGGTGGCAGAGCTGGTCCCTTCCTGAAGGACCCCTCCTTCAGGTCCCCTCCTTCTGTCTTGGGAGCCAAGTTTGGCGATCTTGTTACTTTAACTGATTAGATTAATTTCCTGAATGAAGTAACTAAGTGATATTATTTATATTATATTGCTAATATAAGCTGCTGATTTAGACTCTGTATGCATTTAAAAATATTTATTATTATGTCTTTGGTGAAAATGTACAGACTTGAAAACTTAGTGCAAGAATCCACACCTATAGTTGCACACACAAGAGAAAAGTGGTGTGACTGATTTAAATTTCAGTGAGCAAAGTATTTTGTTGGGATATGAGACTGTTGTTTTTGCCTTACAATGTCCTTAATTAATTTTTCATTATTACAGGTATTGGTGATAGGATAAGTGTTCCTCCCAAGAGGAAAAGTTCTGGTACTGGAGCTGAGTTTCACTGCCCTTTGGGTTTCCTACACCAAAAATCATTCAAATGGAGCAATGATCCACACTGTGCAGTTTATAAGTAGTTTTGGTTTTTATTTCCCTTGTGTAAGGTTATTTTCCAGTCCCCTGATGCCATTTGCTATCTCCCTGTAGGAAAAGAAGAGGCAGCATTTGAGGGGGGGATGAGGGCAATGCATGTTTGGGTGATGCAAATATCACCTAAGGCAGGTGATGGTATCCACTCCCCTCTGCAATATACATACAGCTTTTCTGCTTGGCAGTTGAAACTGACTCCCAGAAAAAAATCAGCTCTTTCATGAAAAAAAAAAAATAATTTTTCCTAGTTTTTCTTCCTTCTTGCCTCCATAGAGCTATTTCTAGTCAGTCGCATTTTATCAGCATAACTGCATTGGTTGGAGCTGTGGGTGTATTATGAATTTTCATTTTCTTTTCATCATTTTACCAGCTCCTGGCACTTTTTAAGTGCAGATCAAGCTAAGGCAAATGTGAGATGCCTTAGTTTTTTGTCTGCAGAAAGGAGCTAATACGCCTTTGGGTGTGAGGATGGGGAGGAATTTGCAAGTCTCTGGATGCGGATTATTTTTTCTGTCTCTGTGTGTGAGATTTAAGGAGGAAAGGAAATCTTTGGATAGTAAAATAAAATTTGTGTTTTTTAAATACTAAAGCATTTGCCTTTATGAAAAATCTTAATTCCTTAATTTCTTTTTTTTTTTTTTTTTTTTTTTTGGCCACGTGTCCTGTATTGATGCAGATGTTGATGCAGGAAGTGCTCTTAATCCATTCTGCTGATGTGGAGTGCAGATTGACCTTTTCCCCATTCAAATCCAGCACCTTAACATAGGATCACTGCCTCAGCCTGTCTGATGGCTGCCTTTGGTTACTGTCTAAGCCAGCCTTTCCTGCTGAAGTGATGTGACCTGTGGTGATATGATGGTACAAACCCCTGGCAGGCAGTGAGGGTGGTATGTATGAAATAAATATCCACCCAGCTGAGCCTGGACAAGGGTCTGAAACGAGAAGTGGATCCCCTTTGCAAACATCCCCTCCCCTTATCCTAAATCTAAATAAAACTGAGACATTAATGAAATTCAGGCACTCCTGGCATGCAGAAGAGGCTGCAGCCGAGTGCGTTAAAGCAGGTGACACAATCCCAGCGGCTTTACTGGGGGGAAGCACATTTCTGCTGCAAGGCTTTGATAGAATGAGGGCAAACTTGTATGAGATGCTGGTGTTTACTCTTTGCTTTATGTTTGTGTGATTCTCTGTGCTTTCAAAGGGCTCCTCTATTACAAACAGTTGTCCAAACGTTAAATAATCCTTGGCAGTTTAGGGCTGTCAGTGTCTGTAGTTTCTTGTCTTGAAGAGTGGGGAGTCTTTGTGTTAGGTGAGGTTTTACTGAAGGTGGAGCTCCTCCAAGACATTTGCACCCAACTGTCAGCTCATGGGACAGCCTTTTTGTATACAGCAAAACCTGTCTAAGGTCAGGCTTGTTGTATTCCAGGGTAAATTTGGGTGCTACTTTAATCTGGATTAAAAGTATAACTCCTGGTTATTCCTGAATAGCTACAGCTGGAACATTTTAAAGGATGTACCCTGTGGTTTATTGTGTTGGGGTAGATTCTGATTCATCCACAGCTGGTTACCCCCATGTTTTATGGAGTCTGGAGAACCTGTTTGCAGATTTCTCCCTGTGTCTTCAGTGCCAATAAGATAAGCAAAAGATCATAGCAGATAAAGCCCAAACTGTGGCTGTGCCTATGTACAGCTGGGCTTTCCTGTTCACTTGGCTGAGAGTTAGGAGGCAAACCTGGGGTCCCAGGTCACTGCATGCTATGGACCCCATAGGACCTCTCAGCAGTTGTGAAAGTAGAGACCTCCCAGCCTCATGAGAAAGTGAAGGTGTCATGGCTGGTACTAAACCACTGGTCTCATGAAAATCCTCACAGCTCCAGAGTCAAGCCATACGTTAGAAGGCAGTGGAGTACAAGATATGAATCCATTCACTAGTTCCTGTAGCTGTACTGGAGCCACTGGGAATGTCCAGAAGGAAATGGTGTCATGCGCTGGGAAGGCAGCAGCCACATTTAACTGGCTTAACTGAGATTTGGTCACTGAAAATCTGCAGCTGAAAGGCTAAACTGCGAATTTTGGACGTGAAAGTAACTTTATCTAAAGGTCTGGGTCTGAAAGCTGGAAGCCCATCAAATATAGAGGCAAAGTGTCTGAGTGCCTTTGAAAACAAATGGCTTAGCAGAACACTGAGCAGTAATCTTGAAAGACATCCCCACAAAAATGATGGAAATATTTGGGGGATAAGAAACCAGAGTGTCTGCTGTAGCAGGGAGGCTGCTGGCAGTGGGATGGAGACGCAGTAGGAGCTGGTAGGAACAACCCCTCTCTAAACAGTCAGAGAAGATTATGTGGGATTTATCAGAGCATGCATGTGAAAAGCATTCAGTGATAGATGGGTGCTGGGGCCTTGCTTGTTATTTAATTGCTGGTGAAACAAAAATCAGGCAGAGCAAACTCACTTGGAAGCTTTGGGAGTTCTTGTCCTTGGAGGAGAGGAGTAATCCTGTGAGACATGGCACTCTTGTGTCATGCTGTGGTTTTGTCCTTGCTGGTAGTTGTATTGGTTTAGGCTTGATGTGTAACTCATGTTGGTTAGCCCAGTGCTGAGAAGTGGTTCCCTGTGGTGTGGAAGCAGGTTCTTCCTGTCCTCATTTATGTAGCGGTAAAATGGGGTAAAAAAATAGTAATTTTCTCTGCAGTAGCTTTTTAAATCTCAGTGTTTCCTGTTAGATGTCCAGAATGAGTTCACATCATAGGGGACGCTTGTAAGAGTTGTGGCAAATAAGTTGTAGAGGAGAAGCAGCAGCCAATTAAGAAATGTTGCTAATGAGAGGAGGAACATGAGTGCTTAATGCTGCTGGGATCAGGAAGGTGTCTTCCTCACCCTCCCAAGCAGCCAAGGGGTATAATCTCATTAATAAATTTTCCAAGCTGCATCTTAGGACTGATTGGGCTGCCCGCCCCACTGCTGCTGGAAGGCATCCAGAGCTGGGCATGGATACTGACCTTGCTCCAGCATGGAGTTGTTCATAGCCATCTGATTCTCATTTGTTCTTGTGCCAGATGTTGTCCTTTAGCTTAAATCACACTCTCTGTGATGCAGACAGCAGTGTCATCCCCTCTGAGCTGTGCAGCTCACAGGCAGCTCACTCTGTCCTCTCATCTAAGAGGGCCTTGTCATTCCTTCTCCACCTGGTTCTGGAAGCTCACTCCTTTAATGAACTCTGTTCAGATGCATCCTTCCTCAACAGAAACTCCCAGATGGGATACAATGTCCTGCTGCTACTGGTGTAGCCTTACATCTCCTGTAGATCTACCAAAAATGCCTTGATTTCCAGCATTCACCAGGGGTATTGCCCTTAAAGTCCTGCTCTGTGGGTGTTCCTGGCTCTCTTCTCCCAGCCATTGGTGCTCAGGCGTGGTGTTGTGCTCCTGCTCATCTTATTTCTGATGCTTTATGCTTGGAGAAATGGTGGGGTTAATCTGCAGAGAGTGATGACATTTCTAGTGGGACAAGCCTTAGCTAAAACTGACCTTTTCCTGGCTCTGGCACCAAGCCCCAAGCTTGGCATCTTTGCAGAAATAGTGTGCAGTACTTAGAAGAAGTATCAAAGAAAGCTGATTATTTTTCATGATTGGATTGTCTTTATGCAGCTTGTTTGGCAATATGGGGTATAAAAAGTAATATGATGGCATAGTTTTTTTATTCTTTGTTATAATTGTGGCAGTAATGGCTAAAAAGGTGAAGTAATTCTGTGATGGTTTTATTCATAATAATATATTTTCTGCTGCTAAGGTGAAATTTCTTCTTCTGGTTTCCTGCAGACTTAGAGTGCTTCAGTTCTTCATTTAAACTATTTGCATCTTTAGAACAGAAGTCTCAGGGGTTGAAGTGAAACACCAGAGCTTTTAAACAATGCCATGGTTCACCTGACTTTCAGCAGGTCCTTTTCTGTTTATTGCAACTCCATCTACTCATGCATTGAAGTCAAGACAAGCCCCTGGTCTAGATGGACAAAGATGTTTTTTTGCAGGTGTGCAAGTGAAGTACTCCACTGTAAATAGGGGCGTTATCTCTCAAAGAGATTTATCTGCCCAGTTGTACGTGTGGTGGTTGTAATTTGAGGTCCATTTCCCTGTCTGGCCCTTAGGAGTGAACACTCAGTGCAGAATAGACACTGACAGGGCCCTTGCCTTCCATGCTTCATTTCATTTGTGTGGAAGGGAAAGGAAAAAAAAAAAAACAAAAAAAACAAAAAAAAGAGAAAAGCCAGCAAAAAGAGAAGCAGAATTTTTGCCACAGCTATTTGAAAGAATAAATGAACCATGGTGTGATGGTGTGGGTGTTTGTTTTATTTTTCTTCTCCTTTCCTCATCCAGCTTTTATTATTTCTTGGTGTTGGCAGTCAGAAGGACCATTCTCAAGACCTGCTTTTTTTCCTCAGTGAATCCCTAAAACCAGGCGTATCTCCATATACTAACTGCAAAACCTGCTAATGGTCACTGCTTCCTGGCATTCTGGGTGGCTCTGTCTTTATGAAGGGCTGGAGGTACAAGATGATGATGAGAACTCAGTTTTGTAGAGCCAGTACCTAAGCTACTGAGCTGAGAGTCTGCATTGTAGGCGAGGTCAGGATGCTGCAAACCAGTGACATAATACACGAGGTTTTTACTTGCAGGAGGTTCACTTGGAATGACTGAAGCACTTGTAGACACAGCCACCCATCCTGACCTCCTGGAGTTTGTCTGGGGACATGTGGGAATGGAGATCACCCCATGAAATAACTCAGGCATTGTCATATCTTGTAAATGGTACAATAAAGTCACCTGAAATGGGTAGCTGGAGGTGCTCTGTGATCTCCAGGAGGAGCAATGAAGTGAAGAGTGGTAGGGAGCAAACGCTTGAGCTGTCTCCCAGCTGTCTCCCAGTGGTGCAACTGCTGTAGTAGATGTTGTAGTCTCTGTCAGCTGCCTGCTCTGCTTCCTGGCTGTGGCATTTTCTATGGGTGGCAGAAGGGGAACTGTGTCAGCTCCTCAGCTGCTATCAATCTCAAATGAGAAATAAGATTAAACTGTTGATCTAATTAAGCTGAAGAGTGCAGCAAGTCATTTGTGCATGCCAGTGATGGGTGCTGGCCAGGGAGCATCCTCTGATGCCTGCCAGCTCTATGGATCTGCTCTTCAAAAGTTTGAGGTTGTGGACCGGATGCTGAGCAAGGGTGTTGGTTGGTTTTGATCCATCTGATGATTCCCGCGTCACTGTGTATAAAGCCATCCCTTTCTCTGGAGGGCTCATCACATGGTCTCTGGAGGGTTCACATTCTTCAGAGTTATTTCTGGTCCCTCTAGATATGCAGGGCTCTGATCTTTAGGTATTTTGGCCAAACATGCTTCAGGGCATCCTAATGAATAGAACTTCATTAATATAACTGAACCACTTAAATAATATAAAATAAACTGTTGCAGGCTTCTAGGTTGTACACATCAATGGGGGATGCTTGAGGGTTTGAATTAGAAGGCAGTTTCACAGAGAACCTATTCTGGTGGCACATGGAAGAGGAGGGTGGCAGGAAGTGGTGATGTTAAGGCAGCTGAGGATCACAAGGTCTCTTGCCCTGGTGTCCCACAAGTGCAGCTATTTACGCTACTCCGTTATGCTGTATTAGGGTGGGAGAACAGATTTCCACCATCCCTTCCAGTCCCATGTGCATTCTTCAGTGGCTTTACCCTGTCATGAGTGCTCAAGAGAAGGCAGGAAGATAGGATGTCCTCTTATTCACTTGGGTGTCCTTGTGCAAACAATGTCTCTGGCAATATGACTTGTTTGATTCAAAGAAAACCAGAGATTTCCCTTGGTTTTGGGTCCTGGCTAGTGTTGGTGCAGATACACAAATGGCATGGGGAACTATGTGGCAGCTGTGCATGTTCCCAAAGCTGTCTGAGAGTATGCAGATCTCCTCAAATAAAGTAAAAATGTGTTCAAAGTTACTGCACATCTGGCTTGCAGCAAGCCCTTTGCATCCAACATGAGTAGCCAGGTGGACCAAGGTTGGCGGCTACGAGAAAATGTTGCGCTGAGAGAGCAAGTTCTTCCACATATTTGGCTCATGTTGGTGAGAATAAGTTACCAGCTAAATTGGGCTTTGTCAACTCAAGGCCAGAACTTTGGTGTAGCTGTGGAAAGAGCAAGCTGTCTTTGGCATGTCTGGTTATCAACATGATGCATTTCCTGGTGGTAAGGTAGTGGGAAAGCCTGCATCTGTTGTGGAACGAACACTACTTTCCTTCGAAAAGCACTTGTGATAATGATGATGGACAGGTTTCTCTTGATAAATGTGATTTTACAAATAGAATTTTCAGCCTTCTGGGAAAAAGTGAAAAAGGTATCTAACATATTGAACTAGTTAAAGGACAGGTATGGAGGTTTGAAGGTAATGCATTCTAAAAATAAACACTAAAAATGATTCTTGAGCTTGGGCCAGGCTATTTCAAGATCAAAATCAAGGCCAAGGCACTCCAGTATAGATTTCCAGGTCATTTTTATTGGCTTTGTTAATCCATGCTTCTTTTGAAGTAGGAAAAAATGGTAATATCTACTAGGATCTCTCCACTCTCTTTGTGAAAATAGGTTCCTGAAGAGTCCTGACTCCTTTGCCAGTCTTGTGCTTGCAGCCCTGGTGCTGTATTGTGTGAGACGACTCATCCTTAGATCTTTGTGTCCTACCAGGACACAGCTCTGATCCTAGGACTTGCAGGAGCAAGCAACCATGACAGGACTTGTTTTTCCAAGATAATCTTTTATCAGGAAATGGCTTGGCAGATGTAGGTGAAAGGTGATGCTGGCACACTACTGCTGCAGGTTGGCCACTGCTTCCCAGCTACATCCTCAGCTTTTTATAGCCTTGCTGCATCATGCCACAGCTGCCACCCACCTCCTGGCAGCTCTGGGGTCACGGGGCAGCTTTGGGGCTGTGTGTGCCCTCTTGGCTGCAGGAGCTGGTGGCCAAGTGCTACAGCATTGGTTTTGCTGCATTGCATCAGCCACAAATATGTCTAATCCCATAGCCTGACTTGTAGATAAGTAGCATTAGATGGATCAGAGGAGGGCAGGATGTGTCATCTTCAGAAAAAAACTGATTAAACTTAATCTCCTATAATTTTTATTTCTTTTAATCATCTGTTCTGTAGCCCTGAATCACAGTTGATTGGTAGTGTGGCACTTAGGATGACTTGCTTGATGTGTTCTTTAAGTGTCCCTTCCTTCCTTTCTTTTTCTTTAACCGTGGAAGCTTCCTTCACCAAATACATCCTGCAGTCTGATTATGTTCCCTGTGGATTAGCTTTGCATTTGCTATCTTAAGTAAGTGAGGAAAGCTGTCTGAAAAGGCTACTGACTTCTCCATAACCACCCCCAAAAGAAATGGCTGCAGCTTGGGAAGGAGATTGGCAAAAAGGGTGTCCTGGTGAGCAGTTTTCAGAAGGAAGTTACTTCAGATATTTCAGCCAAATAGCTCTGAGGAGTTATGTATTGGGGCTGATCTTGCTAACTAATTAACAGAAAGATAGTATCACCTGCAATAAACTTTCTTCATTCTTTGTGATAAAGGATGTGAATCTACGTGAGAGCTGATCTTATGTTCTCCTACCATGACCTCTGAAGCATATCATGACAGTGAGAGAAAAATCTTGACTTTACTGAAATTAATGGAGACACTGAAGTGGGACTCTGGTCCTGTCAGGGGTCAGTCAGATGGTTAAGAAAGGCTTAAGCAGTGCTTGGGAAGGAGAGGAGTGAAGTTTGGAGTGAAGGCAGCAGCTTTGTGAAGGGCACAACTCAGATTCTTCAGGCTGGTGGTGACAGATGGATCTGCTTTTGGTGTTCATGTGTTTGCACAGTAGGTAAGAGAGATCTCTTAACTTGGCGTGGAATTGGCAGAGGTGCTGGTGGGACTTTCTCCTGCCCAGAAGCCTTTGTGGAGGTTTGAGCTGAGCCTGGGGCAAGAGAGCTGCTGAAGCAGTGGAAGGTCACTGCTGCAGGAGCAGTTGTATAGGCTCCAGGCATTTTCCTTCCCTATCCCTTGAGCACAAATTGATGTTTAAACAGCTTCATCTAACCAGAGGAAGTCAAAGAGCACTCACCCGTGTTTCTGTCCTGGTGGCAGAGGCAGTGTTTTCAGTGATGGGGCTGTGGCACAGAGCAAAGGGGGCAGTGACCTGGGATGTGTTGGCACAGTGAACTCTGCACTTCCCAGGGCAGCATCATTCCTGCAAAGAAAAGGGACCTTTTGGACTGCAGAGATTCAAATCAGGTAGGGTGGGGCTCTGAGCAGCTCAATCTAGCCGAAGATGCTCCTGCTCACTTCAGCAAGGTTGGGCTAGATGACCTTTAAAAGTCTCTTCCAAGCCAAACCATTGTATGCTTCTGTGACTGTAAGTTCTGCTGAGACACAGGGAGCAGGCCCTGTATGTAAATAGAGCACTTAGCTGCATTCACATACAACAAGCAGTATTTGGTTACGAATTCCTTTGATGCCTTTAGATGCTAATGTCTTGATAGAATAATCCTGTTTTTTTTAATTTTTCTCTTGATTTTTTTTTTTTTTTCAAGGAATGCAAGCCCTTCAGAAAACCTGGTCAGAAGGCATTTAAGAGCTTGGACCTAACTAAAATAAAAATACTTGTATCAATAAATGAGTAAGACAAGGTACAATACATTATCAGTCTTGGAATAGAAATATAAAAATATCTTCTTTGAGTTGCAAGGAGGTTAGTTGTCTTTGTTTGCATATTTAGGCACCAAAATGATGGACATACCAACCTGGGGAGGTCACCCATCCATCTACCTGGCTGAGTTGGAGCCGGGCCATTTCCTGGTTTCTTCATGGTTCAGGGCTGGTGGGAGGCAGCTCCATGGCTGAGGAGCAAAATGCTGGTACCCTGTATTTCCCTCTAGGCTTTATGTTTATTTGGGAAACACAGAGAGGGCTATACAGAAGCCTGACATTTTTTCACAGTTCTTGGCTTTTTACCTTTCTGCTTTTTTCCTCTTGATGTGGCTGCAATAATCTTCAGAAAGGATGTAGATGTTGTAGGCGAAAGTAGAGTGATGGGAACAGAGACTTAGTAGGACTGATTTTGTTTAAAAATTAAAATTAGAATTGTGGTGCACAGTGTAGAGGCCAGTATGAGGCAGTGGGCAAAACATCTTTTCACAAACGCATGGGATGGGGCAGGCAGAGATGGAGCCCAATCCTTGATGGGAATCTTTGCATCAGCAGAAAAGGGATATCAGCAGTTGGATATCAGCAGAATAATGAGTCCTGGGCTGTAACATCATTCTGTGACTGTAAGATGCAATAAATAAAAGTTTTCCATGCTGGATTTAGTTAAACCAATGCAGGAAGCTTAATCCTATGCTGTTATGAAATCCTTCCTAATAATAATATTTTCTTTCACTTCAAGAAGGTCCTGAACTCATTTCTCTTGACTGCACTGAACTGCATGTTAAAGTTGCCTGTAACAGCAGGCCAGGCATATATTTGGATTTGTAAACTGAAATGAGTCAGATTATTCCATGGTCTTTGGTTTAATGGCAAACACTTTCTGTTATTATTTACGGAATATTGAACATGTGCCCTTAATTAGTGGAAGCTTTAAAAAAAGTAACAGGAAGACAGATTCTAATGTGCCAAAATGTCTCTGCTCTGCTATTCCCAGAGATGTTTTGAAATCTTCACCTCAGTTGCCTTGGCAGAGCTGTGTGCCAGCTCTGGAGCACATGGGGCTTCTCCTGGCCATTGCAGGGACACTTGGACCTCAAGCCAAGTGTGACAGTGCACAGAGGAAGTCATTACCTCTGGGCTCCCTTCTGCTTCTCAGAGGAGGAGGCAACCACTGCAGATTTAGCTTTAAAAGGAGCCCAATGTGAAGCTTGAAACGCATCAGTGCTGCAAGGGCCATTAAAAGGTGACCTTTTCCTTCTTGGCCCTGACCCCCTCACAGATCCCAACTAGCTTTGAGCTGGTTTGCTTTACCTGCAAAGAACACTCCCAGCAAGATGAGTATGTGGTTTCCTTTGGCTTGATGAGTTGGGGTGGTTCAGAGGAGACCATTCCGATGAATCTTGGTCCCACCAGTGCCTTCAGAAGACCAACCCCACCATCCCAGCTCTGGTGGCAGGCAAATCCTGACCTGCTTGGAATTGTAGCAGTGTCAGTAGGAATGGTTTAACAGGAAGATGTGCAAAGCCAGAGTAATAGAGGGATTTCAGGAAGTTTTGGTGGGGCTGATGAAAGCAAATGTAAATTGCAAAGGAGATGCCTCATGTTGGTTGATTTTATCTTTTGAAAAGTTAGGGGCTGGTGTCTTCTGTTATTTTTTGATAGCATCTAGTTAATGTCTGTTAGCTACTCTTATAATTTTAGCACAGCTCCTTTGCCTCCAGAGTGGTGTGGTCCTGTGAGAATTTCAGCATTTGTTTGACTATAAACCATGTTTTTAACCTTTGTTGGTGACAGCCGAGATCAAGAAGGCTTAAAGAATAGCTCTAAGATAAAAAATTGAAAATGTGACGAGCAGGAGGATTATTTTTATAGTTGGCTTATGTTTATTTATTTTTTTTTTATTGCAAGCTAGTTAACTAATGCTGTAGACTAAGAAAACATAAATACAATGTAGCAAAAAGTGACTGAAAGCTTCAGACCAAGCCCTGCTCTGGGAATCCAGGATGGGTTGCAGTGACCAAGCCACGGTTCCTTGTGGCCAAGGCAAGAAGCAAGTTTGCACCAAAGATTCCCAGTTTCCTGTGAAACCTGCAGAGGTGCCCAGCAAGGGAGGCTGGCCCTGGGCTGTGTGTGGGGGTGCAGCTGAGCAGATGGATTCCATTTCATACCTCTGAGAGTGCTCACAGGTCTTCGGGGCGAGACATGGGCTTGTGGGAGAGCTAATGGTTTCCTTGCTGCCATGTGCCTGCATATGGGAGATGGCTTCCCCTGTGTTGTGTGTAAAGAACAAGATGAATTGGAAAAGCAGAAGAAAAGGCTGAGATGAAACCCGAGGCTGTACACACCAGAGTCCCAGAGGATAAGGACTGACTTCCATCGAAGCATTGCAGTCCTTGTCCCCACTCCTGGCAGCTGGCACTGCTCTCTCTAGTAGGTTTTCAGAGGGGTGTTGAAAAAATCATGTGCTGACTCTCACTCCTAAAACTGAACGTGGTGGGATGAGTTCTGTGAGGCACCCTCATATGGCCTTTTCCATTGACTCCATCACCCAGCACCACACACCCCACAGACATCTGTGTGCCCTCTGTCTCTCAAGGCCCATGTGAAGCAGAGAACATTAGGTTGGACCAGCGTGGCTCTGATTGTGGCTGGGGGGTGACCCATCTGTGCCTCCTTCCTGGCTGGTGCAGAGGGGCAGGAGAGCTCCCATGAAATGTGAAGAGGGTGGTGACATTGCTCCTCCCAGGACTGATTGATGTCCTTCAGTTAACAAAACTGTCAAGAAGGGCCCCTCCTCCACCCAGATGCAGGAACCTGACTTTAATTTTATTGCACAGATCTTTACTTCTCTTTTGGCAAGTTGAAGTTGATGAGTATAAAGGATTAAATTAAATGAGAGTCTATTTGAAAAAGGCAAGCAAACAAGCAAACTAAAAATCCATTTCCTCCTCCACTTGAAGGGGCAGGGTTTATCTCTGCAAGCTTAGCCTGGAGGGGCAGCATTCCTGTGAAAAAGCTTTGTAGCCAGATTTCACATTCCTGGGGAGAGCAGGAGGTGTGAAAGTGCTTGTCCCTTGCTTTACATCACTCTGAAAGTCTGATTCTCCCTTCATGTGCATCCCCTGTCTGCCCACCCTACCCTGGCACAGCTGGAGGGAGAGTGCAGGGGTTGCAGCTCCTCTGGTCTCACCCAAACCCAGTTAAGTTATGATTGCAAGACGGGCAGTTTTTGCTGGGGTCTCACCCAGATGGCCTGAAATGAGAGAAAAAAATAAAAATAATAATAAAAAAAAGGATAGGCTGTTTCAAATGAGTTAGCTCATTATTGAGTGATGTACACTCTTGGAACATCACTGGGCAGTCAGGTGGATTTTCAGGTGAATGTTCCTCCTACCTCAGGAGCCTCATCGCATCTCAGATGGAGCCTGCCCACTGGAAGTGGAGCTGAAATGGTTGTTTTTGATAGACTTGGTTTTATTGTGGCCTTTCAGTTTTTCCTGATGAGGCAACTCATTACCTCTTGAGTATGACACTCTTTAATTCATTGTGAGACATCTTTTGTGAAGAGGAGGATATATAGAATGCTTTTTTTCCATATTAGAGGTGATGCTGAGACTGTGAAATAAAATTATTTCTCCTGGTCACCCTTTAAGTGGGGTAACATTCCTGTCTTGAATACTATAAAAAGACTAGTTAATATTTACCTTTACATTATGTTCCTTTGGCATTTTCTATACAGCAGTCTTCCATTTATTAGGAGAGTATCTCCCCCACTCATTGGTGAACATTTTAAAATTTTTTTCTCTTGGTATGACTATGTCAACTGGTGCAGATGGAGCATAAGGTTATTAAACCTTGCTTTGAAAATGGTCCAAGAGGGAATTAGGTGCTTCAAATGTCAGGTTGTGGGACACTTGCTTAAAATTTTGTGTTTTGTCTGCAAAACAGATGTTTAGAATGATTCATTGTCAGGCATCTCAGATGTGTTTTGAACAGTAGCAACCCTAATTTAGAAGAAATTTGTGAAGACAAAATAGCGTAGTCATGACCTGCATTTCATGGGACAACTTGAGCTGTAAATTTACTGTTCTCTTGATATCTTGGGTGTTGATTCAGGTTTGTTCGTAGATCCATATGAAGTGTGGGTTCAGAGTGGGGTTTCCAGTCTGCTGAGTAATCCATCTGTGCTTGTCTGTCTCTTTCAAGCATCTTTTGGTTGGAGTTTGCAGGAAGGAATTGACTTTTAGTTTGAAAAATGGTAGGTTGAGACATAATAAATGATTCTTGCCTCCATCTTACTTTCCTAAAATTCTCCTAAAAAGCAGTGCTGATGCAAATTTACCAACTCTTGGTGGGTAATGAGCAAACTGTAATGCTGTCCTCCTGGTGTGCACTGCTAATTGTGCCTGCATGTGTCTTCACCTGGTTGCAGGCTGGTGGAGCATCTGTGAAGTGCCCTCCCTTCATTAATCATGTCCCAGCTATAGCTTTTTCTGATCGAGGAGCAAAAGCCCTACTAGTAATAGAGACTGCCTGGGATGTGGCTTTTGGCCAGGCTTAAGGAAGGCTTCAGAAGCAGTCAGGTTACTTGAAGAGCTTGGTGTTGTGCAGCGAGGAGGTAAAACAACAGCAGCAGCAGCAGCCTCTAGTTTTTGTTCTGTTATTTTTTTTTTTTTGTTCAGGAAGAAAATGTCTGAAATATTTTGGTTTTAAGGTTTTGTTAATTTTGTTATAAATTTTGTTATTTCTCTTTATAAGGGCATTAATATGGTAGGCACATGGTAGAAGATACTGTTAGTGGTGTCCTTCCATGACTCTGTGAAGCAAACAAGTTCATGCTTCCTCACTGATACAAAACCCAAGTCCACTTAACCTGAGAACCCATAATTTTGCTACTGTCACTGCTATACCAAGTTCATCCTACAACTCTTAAAATTACATGCCTGAGAACAAGGAGGTAATAGTCAAGGAGAGGTTTTGGAGGTGGCTTGAACTGATTCACTGGCAGCATGTTATTGCAGGAGTCAGTCTGGGCTTGATACTGCCCACTGGCACTGGTGCTGAGCCTGCTTTGGCCCAAAAAAACAGGAGAAAACCATTCCCCTATGGTAACTGGGATACCTGCTACAGTGAACTTCTGCCTTTCAGCAAATATACCTGCAGCGGGCTGCTTATAATGAGATGGGGAATTTATAGAAAAATAGCAAAGGTGGGTTTTTTTCTTATTATTTTTTTTTCTTCCCCTGCTGGGAAGCATTGACTCTGATAAGCAGTCTCTGCAACTGGAAATGCTCTTCTGCTTGATGATGTAATGAAACCATTTTGGGAGGTTCACCTTTGTGTTCAGGGGGAAATGTTGGTGTTGGTGAATGGAGCAGAGTGCACATTGCCCATGGTGCCTGATGGGTGGAGCAGTGGAGGCGAATGCTCCTCGCTGCATTCTTGCCCATCATAAAGTCACTGCTGGAGCTTACTACAGCAGATTGTGAGGTTTAACAGGTCCCTTACTGCTCTTAACTCACACAGCTGGCTTGTGATGAGCATGCTGAAGTGGAAAACCAGCCCTTTCCTTAAAAAAACAAACCACAAAAAAACACAGGCAGAGAAAACACCCTTTGTTTTTTAAAATGAACCATTGCACTTGGGACTCTTTAGTGGTCAATATTTAACAGGTGGAACTCCTTATTCCTCTCTCTTTCCCCTGTATTTCTTAAGTAATTAGCAAGGAGTCTCTCTAATGTATTTCATGTGACTATTAATCATCTGAGGCTCTCTGTAGCAGGGTATGCTCTGCTTGCTGCTGGTTTCCTTCAGCTCCTGTTGACTTCTTCTTGCTGCCCTTGGAAAGGAGCTCAGATTGATGCTCTCTGGGATGAGGCTGGTGCCTTATTTACTTAGATCTGGGCATGTGCTTGATGTTTTGTGTTTCTTTGTGTGGGTGATTGAGCCTTTGTTGTGGAGGAGTAAGAGTTACCCTTCATCAAGGGATGGGGAGGATGAATATATTTGTCAAGGGATTGGGAGGATAAATGTGTTTTTCAAGTGCTGGCCTATAAGTTGCAAAATGTGAATGTTCTCCAGGGCTTTGCTGCCAGCCTACCTCATTGACCTTCAGTAATTTAGAGCAAGGCCTAATCTGTTGCTATTAGGCAAGACTCATAGGCAGTCTTCAAGGAGGACCCTCTGATCTGAGGGAACAGAAGGCTGCTGAGAACCTGTAGTGGAGATACGATATTCATAGCAGGCAGGGTGCTTAGCCTTAGCAAGCTGGCAGATTTTAAGGGTAGAGTCCAAGGAACTGGAAAGTTGACTTTTCAGGCATCCCTTCTGGGCACAAGAGTTTGAATTTCATCTGCATCCCAAGCTGGGAAGCTCTGAGATGGTATCTTCTCCGAGGTACTTAAAAATCCTCTATACTATTAAGTAAGATGCTTAAAATGAGCATTAATCATCTGTCATTGGTTTATCAGTTTTCCCAACACTTACAACCTAAATGGAAAAACCCATATGTTTATGTAAAAACGTGGGTAAGATGCTGGGCACTGAGCTCTTCCATAGCCACCCTCGGGTCCTGTTGCCATCCAGCTGGGCTTGAAGGCAGATGGTGAGTGGTGTGGTGGATATGAAGTGGGGGGAGAAATAAAAGGAAGAAAACAAGAAAATGACATTTTTGCTTATTGGACAGCGAGGACCATTGGGCTCGTCTCCCAGGAGAAGTGAGCAAAGTACATATTGACACATCCATGATGGAGCTGGGACAAAAGGCCCCACTGGTGCTCTGGGCACAACATGATAAGGGGCTGGGTCTGTGGGCCAAGTCTCACTTCTCTACCAGCAGAGATTTATCTCTGTTTGCTTGCTCATATTTTACAGGTAATTGGTTTATAGAGAAAGCCCTTAGCTCAAGGATTTTAGGCGGGTGTTCTTGCAGTAGAGAAATATGTTTTACAGGCATTTTGAGTGTCACGTAGTCATCAAAATGGCCAAGGTTTGTGGTGGGATGGGAGTTATTTAGGGGGATTGGAGTACTTTTCCAAAATGCTTCCATCAGCTCAGGTTTTTGGGTCAGATCTTCTCTAGCTACGGTTCATTTGTTGAGGGGGAAATTAGAGAATATTTCATTTCCCAACACTCCCCATCACTGGGGGGAAGAAAAATGAAAAAGGTGAACTAGAAGGAAGGGCAAGGCAACTCAGATTTCCTTTTCCATGACTTAGCAGGCCTCATCTGAGAGCCTTTCTACAGGCTGATTGCCTTGTACTGCCTGCTGTGGTGGGTTTTGCAGTTAGCAACTGAAACACATTTCAAAGACACTGGATTTTCACGGGTCGTCCTGTCCCTTTGGTGGCATCTTGACCCAGGTTACCTTGGATTGCAGTGAGGTCGCATCTTTAATCTTTACTGCAGAGAAGGCTGGTTTTTTGGGAGAAAGAAGTTTTGATTCAAAGCAGGTTTTGTACTCAAGGTGATTGAAACATGATCATAGTGGAATTTTATTTGAAATAACCCTGTGATTCTCCTAATCAACCTGTTAATGAGAGCATCTGGGGGAAAATATGGGGTTTGGTGCATTTAATTTTCACTTGATTTTTTTGTTTGTTTTGTTTGATGATGTTTCTGCTGCTTGAGGGTAGATTGGACTTTATTGACACAATTAGTGAAACAAATGATTATCACACCTTTTACTTAACCCTGTGCTGTTTGATCTATTTGCTTGCACTTTCATTGTTCCTTTGCTTGGTTACATTACACAATGCTATCACCTTCCTGTGCTGCTGCAGCTAAAACAAAGAAAAAAAAAAAAACAAACTGAAAAACCCAACCCTTTTGGCTCTCAGTTGCTCTCTGCTGTTTTTTATTACAGATGAACTAGAAAGCAGTGTTGGGCAAAGAGTTATCTGAGTTTCCTTTCAGTGCTTGCTAGGCATTATTTCCGGGCCTGACAATTGCCTGTGCTTCTGTGACAGTTTTCATAACTAAAACCAAACAAACTTAAATCCCATCAATTCTATTCCCATCACAATTAGTAAGATCACATTAAGAGAAAAAAAGACCCAGAAAAAAACCAAACCAAAAAATCCCCAAACAAAACAAAAGAACCCAACCCAACCAAACCAGGTTATGATGGTTTTATACATCAAATACTCCTCGTGAGTAATTCCCTGGGCATTCTGAGCCCCATTGCTGGGATGTGTTTATTTTTTTGAATGTAGAGGTAGGAAATGTTACTCTGCCTGGTAGGAGGTCAAAGGGAGTTGTTGTACTCAAGAGCTGCATGTTTCTGAGATGTCAGGGGTAGGTTCCCATTGATGGATTGAGGTAGATTAAAGCACAGGTTCTTGACAGTGGGATGCTACTGCTCATGTTGTGCTCCTGATGTTGGATGGACATTTTGCTCTGAAATTAGGTCAGCAGGACCACCTGCTGCCTTACAACCATTTCTGTCCTTCTCTTTCCTGGTGGAGTGAACACCTCATTAGAATCACACACACACACTGATTTGGGTTGGAAAAGACCATTCAAGGGAATCTAGTTGAACCCCCTGCAGGAAGCAGGGACATCTTCAGCTATATCAGGTTTCTCAGAGCCCTGTCCAACTTGACCTTTCCAGGGCTGGGGCATCTACCACCTCTCTAGACATCCTGGGCCAATGTTCCTGGTGATGTGACTTGACTCTACTGGTGATGTGAGCTTTAGAAGGGTCGGAAAAAAAGGAGAAAGAAAAACTGTCTTGTTTCCTCTTATAAAAAAAATGAAAGAAGGTTTTGGAAGATCTATTGATTGGATGATAACCTTTTTTTTCCGGTTGCTGGCTTGCTGTCCTCCTCATATCACCTGGCACTTGTGAGGAGGCATCTGGTGATGCTGGCCCAGTGGAGTGCTTATGCTCGGTGTGCCATTCATTTTAATAAACCACACAAATTAGAAAAAAAAAACCCACAACAAAAAACAAAAGAAAAAACACCCCCCAAAAATTCTGCTGTGTAAAAATAAATCAAAATATATGAGTTTTCATGGGAGTAAGGCTTGTCCAGTGTGCCAAGAGCTGTTGTGTAATACCCTGTCCCCTTTCCTCTCTTTGAAGGACCCAGCCCCATGCTTCCCACTGGTCTGGAGGAGCATTTGGAGGAGCCTGGCAGCGTGGTCCAGGATTTTTAGGATCATGGGATGAGTGGACCCCCAAAACTCTGGAGAAAGTTGCTTGCAGATGAAGGCACCTGGAAGTTCCTGCCACCTTTTTACCCTGTTTTTTCCTGGGTCATCTCATGTCATCTGGGAAGGAAGCCTCTCTGTTCTGAGGATTATAGCAAAGTGGTCGCTTACTGGAATACCTCCCCATGCATTTTCTCAAGGAGACATTGCTTTACCCAGCAGAAGGATATTTTTTGCTTTTCCAGTGCATCAGCGCTCGTGTCCAGCAGGTATGTAGATAATATCCTCATTCATTAGCTAGTTTGCTTTCCTGATCTTCAGGAATCCATTAATTTTGTTTCCTTACTAACTTCTGCTGAAGTTGCAACCTTCCATAGTCCTTGGTGCCATGTTCTGAATGTGGCTTTTCTTCATCAGGACAGAGATGGAATTTGATTTGTGTTTGTGTGGAGCAGTGGAGTCAGCTTCTTCTGCAGGTTTTGATTCCCAACATGAGCCTCACATCTGAGGAGGGTGGCTGGAAGTGCTCATATCTGCTGCTTCCTTTTCTTCCCTCTGGATCACCCTGGCTGCCTGGGCAGAGGCCCACTGTGTTTGTAAAGCCACAGCTGGCAGCAGCTGTGTGTGGATCAGCTTATTTGGCTTCATCTTCTGGTTTCACAGGAGATTACATGAGTGTTTAATCCATTTTTTCTTTCTTTAAAGAATGTAATTTAGAGGATGTATTTAGCCCATGAAAAAGGAGATGGCTTTATATTCTAAAATTAGAACTACTCCTATTTGATACAGACATGGATAACTCAATAGCTGTGGTGATCACAACCAAATTTGCATTTGTATAGTAATTTAAAGTGAGTTGATATTTTTGTGAAGGTGATAACATTGTCTAATACTGAAACTGAATCATTGTGCTGGTCTCTGTGGGTATCAGTTCACTGTGACAATCATCCTTTTTGGCAATTACCCTGGTTTCAGTTAAATGTGCTCATGTGTGCTGGCAAACAGATCACTCTGACGGGGTAGAGAAGGAGTTAGCTCTTTGAATCTGGCTTAATGTAATTATTTTTGCTAGGCAAAGTGGAGTTGCTGAAGGGAAAGGGCTGAAAATGCTTTGCTATACATTTTTTTCTGCGTTCCCCTCGGCGTTTTTTGGGCATTAAGAGTTTCATCATCTTTGCTTCATAGGCATGATTGTGCATCAGATTAAAGGAAGGAAATGAGAGGGTAGAGTGGGGGCGTGAGGACCAAAATTGGTTGCCTTGCTTTTGAATTTGCCTACGACCCATAGGCCAAGTGGAGTTGGTAGACAAAGACTGAGGATAAAAAGGTTCTTTTCTTTAATGAACAGAAAAGTCAAGCACTTGCTGTGCCTGTAGGAGAGGGTAGAACCAACCGTGGGGATTTGGACGTGGTAGGTGAAAAGCAGCATCATGCCAGGTTGGTGGGGATGGTCAGTGGTCAGCCCTTGTGCATCATAATCCTGTGCCAAGACAGGACCTGACCTTCCCCAGGAGGACTGGCTGAAGGCTCAGGAGCAGCATCTACAAGATCCCATCTGTCAGGGAGAAAGAACACCCCTAGCTGTGTTTGCATGGGCTTTGTGCTCTGCTGCAGAGGCATCCCCCAGGCCCAAGTCTTTTCAATATTTGGCTTGCTCCCACTGAACTGTGCCTTGCTCACTTGGCCTATTGCAGTCTGGCTCAAATGGTGTAGAAAATGCACTGAATAATGATTGTATTTCCTCTGTGTGATGCTTCTTCTGTACATCCGAAGGCTTTTTCTGATGGCCAAGAGAGAGAAGGACAGTTGGGAAATCTATATTCTACAGCTGACTCCTCCAGTCCATCTGTACCTCTGGTAAAATCACCAAATAATTGTATTTCTTTGCTTGGGACCATGTGAAATGTGGTAACATAGAGTGGTATTGAGGTTTTCACATCTCCCTTAGCTGTTTGTCTTTCAGCACATTGAAAGAATTTACTAATTCATATAAAAGCTGCTGAGATTCCTGGGCTCATCAAGCCAAACTCCACTTCTGTTTATATCTGCTTCAAAATGCTGGTTTGCAGCTCAGGTTTGGTCAGTGCTGTGTACTGAGCAGCAGAGCTGGCATCACCAGCTGAGCTGCCTCTGGATGGGCTTTCCAATTTCTTGGACATCCCAGGATCCCAGTGTCTTCCCAGCCCTGCTGTGATGGTGGAACCAGGGGGAATGCATGGGGGGTTAGTGCAGGATGTGGCCCCGGGTTAGCAGACTGGTGGGTTCTACTGTAGAGCATCCCCAGCAAGGGCTTTGCTCAGAGCCTCCTGATTCTCTGCACCAAATTAAGAAATGGCTAAAAATCCAGGATTTGGCTTGGGTCTCAGCCCTTAATTTGGTGGCAAGAGGTTTTTTTCCTTAACCTAAATTAACTTTCACGGGCAGACAAGCCCCACTGTGTGGGTTGATCAGGAAAGATGTTCAGCTCATTTTTCTCTCTCAGGAGTATAGAAAAACAGTTTTCCCATCAGCAGAGTTCCTGGTGTTTTGTTAACTAGCTCCTAACAACTTCTAAGGCATCTAACAAAGAAGGATCACTGGAAGCACAAGCATTTGGTCTACAGTTAAAGCAAATACCATTGATATCTAAAAGACTTTTTTTTTTTTTTTTTTTTCAGCCAGCTGTTTGATAAAGACATTGCAAACCAGATTTCCACTTGTTCCTGTAAGGTGTGAAAAGGTCCCTTGTCAGCAGTGCATTGCAGTCAAATGAGCTTTATCTTTTTTTGTGTGTAACTAGCAGCTTGGGCTTTCCTCCTTGCAGGAAAAAAACTGCAGTTGGAGCCCTGAGCACCTCTAGAAGAACCTGAAGCATATGTACAAAATGTATTTATTGGTCTCCTCCTAGCCATTGCTGCTCAGTTGTTTAGGAAGAAGAACTTTATAATTTGGTGCAAGGGAGTTCCTTGGGTTTCCTCTTATTTAGAGAGCCAAGAGATGTGTAATCACCACTTGTCCACAGATTTCTTTATGCATCTGGAGTATGAGAAGAGGTGCTGGCTGCAGTTTTGGAGTTATCAGTTGCAAATTTATAGCTATTTTTTAGGGAAAACAGAAATAATTTTGTATTTTGTTCAGAGCTGGTCTCATCCTGCACAGACACAAGGCAGCTTCAAAGGGAGTGTAATTTAAGGGCTTTACTCTTGGTCAGCCTGAGCATCCGGGCTGGGGGGCTGCCAGGTGCATCCCTGGTGCTTGTTAAAAGATGAACTCCATCAGCATTTAAAATGCTTGCTGGTAAAATACCAAAGCCTTTTAGTCAGGGTGCAGAGCATCAGGTCAGAATGTCCTTTAGGGGGTGGGTCTATGGACAGATGCATGTTATTAATTTTAAAAAAAAACCCAAATACAAAGAACTTCGATTTGGCTGCTTGTGAGAGTAATTTATTTGGATGTGTGTTTCGAATGCACATAACAGATTATAAAAATCACGAATGGGCTAAGTCCATATTAACAACGGTTGGATGACAGTGAAAAGCAGCCATGGCACATTGCAGGGATGTTCTTGTCATGACTAACCCCTCACTCTCACGCAAGAGGAATTTTTTAGTGCCCAGCACAGACAAGTACTAAAACTGCAGGTTTGCAGGAGTTTTCAACTCTCTCCCCAGCTGGCAGCAAATAAAGGAATTGCAAGTATTTATTGGTTTAAGGGGGAAAAAATAACCTAAAAGCTGTAAGATAAATCTGACTCTGAAGCCATTTTTAGGGAGTCTTACTTTCTTCATGTTTTTATGAGTCAAATATATTGAAGCCTGGCGAAGGAAGAGGATTTAATCTACATATGCTGTCTCTTGCTTGATGGTTTCCTGCTTCTAAAATTACTCTCAGTTCTTTGGAATTAGGACTGAAACTAGTTTCACCTTTCAGTTTGTGGGCAACCTACCTTACTTCAGCAGGCTGGATTTGCCTGCTACATTGGGGGCAATGTATGTAAGTGCTTTTACAGATACTGTGGCTGCCAAAAGTCCATTTGCCATTTTTAAAATATTTACAACCGAATCTTTGAATTTTCATCTTGCTCTGCTTGGGGAAAATGCTGAAGCCACTGATGATGAAATTTTCCTTTGATCTTTCTTTTCCTGGCCTACCCAGGATGGGGGTGTTGACACTATGTCCACGGCAAGGGATGCTGATGGTCATCCTGCTGCTGTTGACTCCAGGATCATGGTTTGGAAGATGTTGGCTTTTCCTTACCAGGCAGCAGCAGGAGCCAGCGTAAACAAAGCAAATTAATTGTGGATTTCAATCTTTAAATTGTGCTAACAGCTTCAGCCCCTTTTGCTACATGCATTTTTGCTCCATAGGATCTGTCCCTCTCTTGGGGCACTCGCTAACAGTATGTTGCAGGGTATCTAATTTGGGATACAAAAGGCAATATTCCTTTTTTTTTTTCTTTTTTTTTTTTTTTGTTTATATTTCTTTAGTTAAATAAATATAGAACTATTCTTAAAGGTCTGAAATAATCCTGCTATTATGTGTTGAATGGTCCTCTATTTAAGGCTTCAAGATATTGCTTGGTGCATTTATATTGACTAAAGCATTGTGGTCATTACTTACAGAAGAAAGAGCTTTCTTATTGTGCTGTCTTGGCTTTCCCCAAGTCTGCAGGTGCTGACTTACTATGCACAATAAATACTTAAATATCTGATGTGCTGCTTCAGGTTACGAAGGAGCAGTGAGCTCTCCCAAGAGCTCCCATTGCTGAAGCCAGCAGAGCAGGAGTCTCTGCTTGGCTCCCCAGTCCTTCACATCGCTTCAAGGGGCTCTGCAGAGCTGAAGGTGTTGACAAGCTGTTTTCTTGGGCTCCCATCTGCTGAGCAGCATGATGTGGATTAACAGTGAGGAACTCGTAGTGAAATTTGTCTCATGCCACGAAAATGTAAAGGCTGCAAAGCTGGCTGGCGTCCCAAGGCTGTGAGAGGCCCTTGGAGGGGCCCTTGGTGGAGGTGGCAGGATTTGTACAGTCTCAAAGGAATGAATGGGACATGATCTGAAGAGTTTGTGTTTAAGTTTTGACTGTCTTCATATTGTTCTGGTTGCTGGTTGTGGACAACAGACAAAAACTGACAGGCAGGAGTGGATGCCACAGGGCCAGCCTGCCACCAAGGGAGGGCATCTGCCTGATCTTTTGGGTGTGGAGCCCAGTTCAGAAACATAAAATACTGTTTGTGCAATTGAATTTGGGTTGAACTGGGGACCTTCGACTCCAGCAGCAATGTTGCTGGAGCAATGTGCTCTTCTCCTTTGTAAAAAAACCCCCATAAGTGTGTTTATATCAGCACTGTTGTGTATGTAAGTTGGAGGATGAGGCACAGATACATCCCAGTCCTGGTGTCTCTGGAAGGTGGACCCTTGCCCACTGTCCAGCTTTAGCCCAGGCTCAACACTTGGGCTTCCCCCTGCAAGGGGGGGTGCTGGGGACATTCACTGGAGCACTGAGTGATGCTGAGACCCCCACCCTGCCCTGGCTTCTTGTGGGCTACAAGGGCTTTTGCTGCCTTTCAGCTCAGACACCTTCAAAGCACGGATGTGCCCTCTGGCCAGCTGGAAGCATCCCTAGGGCAAATGGATGCTGAAGTGCCATCACCTTCCCCGATGGCACCATTGCTCAGTTTTCATCAAAACGTTTGCAAAGAACAACTCTTTGCTGCTGCACTCCCTGTGCATTTCTGTCTGGGACTACATTTACATCAGCATCAGGTGGCTTTCATTTGACCTTTGCCCTGTTTAAAAATTAAATACTGAGGTACTAGGAAGAGAAGTAATCTCCCAGATAAGCAATTTTTCCCTGCTCTTCTGTAATTCATGGGGGAGCTGGCTTACCCTGCCTGTGGATGACTAAGGAGGAAATTCTTTTTTGGTTAGAATAATGTTCAAAGTTCACTGGAATTTTTTTTTATCATGGTTTTATCACTTCCTCCCTTCGAATTCCTAACTCTTACTGTGCAAGGCAGGAAAAAAAATAATGGTGACTGCATATTATGGAATTTGCCTTCTGTGGAAAAGATGCTGAACAGCTAAATGGTGCTCTCAGGTTTGCCTTGTTTTGTATGGGGGATTTGCTCCATATTCAGGTACACAAACAGATTGGGTAAGAGTCATGAATATTACAGCAGCTACCCTATTTCAAATGTGGGTGATTTTTTATTTTTTTTTTAATGTTGGAGTTAATTAAGGCTCATATCTCCTGCATATAGGTGAGTGTAAGCCTGCTCGTCATACAGATGAGGAGGAGGTTTGGATTTATTGCAGGTCTCTGAGAGATGGCAGGGTCAGAGTCAAGTTTATGTGTAAAAAGTTTCTGGTTCATCTTGTTAATCTCCATACCTCCCTTTCTTTTATAGAGGGGATCTGGATGTGTGTCTCTAGGGAACACAGATAGAGTTTGGCCAGAGAGACCCTGCCTTGCAGTTGAACGTGTGTTTATTCTCACAGTGTTTGCTTCCCGGTGGTGTGATGGTGATTGCACTGTTGTTCCTTCTGCAAAGGCTCGACATCCCGGCTGGAAAGCTTTGACACTGCAGAGCACTGTTTACTTGTGAAACTATTATTGTAGTTTGAATATCTATTATTCATCTCTTGTGCTAAAAGTGTCATTATATCATAAAATCTCTTTCAGATTTCAGAGCTTTGAGGAAAAGCTGCTTTTTTTGTCCCTGGCTCCGTGTGACAGTGCTGGGAAGTGCTTTACCCTTTGTATCTCTGTAGTCCTCTTTTATGAATTGTGAGTGACAGCAGGAAAGTATAAAAGAACACAGACGAGCTGGTTTTGATGTTCATAAAAGGCTTTGATAAAATATGCAGCACATAGACTAGATACTATTTCATATTTTTAACTTCTTAAGAGCATAAAGCACTCAGATCCAATATTTATGTAAAAGGTGAAAGAGGAGGGGCTATATTTCTTCTTTTTGTTGTGCTTTATTTTTCTTCTCTAGGACCATGTGAATTAAAATAGAGAAGTGTCTCTCTTCTGTGCCCCAGTAAATGTTACTTTCTTCCATGACACAATCATGTCTGTCCTCTGTGAAGCATTGATAAAGTCAGCCCCCCTGGTGTGGATGATGCTAGAGGAGATGAGCTGTGATTTTCAAGGCTCCTTGGTCATAAGCTTGTGACTTCAACCTGCACCTGGTGACAGCTGGCTCCAGCAGCCATAGTGACATGCATGCAACATCTTTTTCTTCAGGGAAAGAAGAAGAAAGGAATAACTACTCAAAACCTACATGGTCAGCCAGACCAAACACCTCTCCTCTGAGACCTGGAGAAATAAAAGGTGTGAAAGCCAGGGCAGCTCCTCTCCATTCTCTCAAAGTCCTATCACAGTAAAGGCATCTCTGTAATAAGCTTTGTTGTTCCATATTGATGAGAGGCTGCGTGCAGACTAGGTAATTGGGGTTTTACTGATGAAAGTGCTTGTTATTATTTCCAATCTCCATGTTGCAGTCTCCTCTTTAATCTCTGCAAGCATGGCTTGCTTGTGGTGGGCCTGTGTACTCATGGATATTCATGTGCATGTACATATGAGCACATCCATAAAACTTCATCAGGTGGTTTCCTGTGTGTGTGTAGGCACACCTGGATAGAAAATATGTATGAGGAGGATGGACTGGATAGCACATGCATGTGTGGCCTTGGCATGGCCATCTGCACATGTGCATCTCTGCATAGGCCCTCATGGTGGATATCGAGACTCCTAATGATGGCAGCATGCAAACCTGGCACAAATCTGTCCTCTTGCTCAGCACCACATTTTCTGTTTTATTGGGGTGAAATGCCCTGGAGCACCCTGTGCAAGGGAGAATGGGTCCCTCCTTAGCAAGCAGGGAAACAGCCTCTTCTTAGTGAACTGTGATAGGACCAGAGGAAATCGATGGAAGCTGCTCCAGGGGAGGTTTAGGCTTGGGGTTAGGAAAGATCTTTTCACTGAGAGGGTTGTCAGGCATTGGAATAGCCTGCCCAGGGCAGTGGTAGAATCACCATCCCTGGAGGCATTTAAAAGGTGTTTGGACCTGGTCCTTAAGGACATGTTTTAGTAGTTGGCTTATGGCGTTGTTCTAACCTTTGAACATGGATGCTCTTGGAGGTCTCTTCCAACCTAAATATTCTGTGATGCTGTGTTTTTCTTCAGAGAACCCCAGGTCAGTGTAGTGATGCAGAGTCCCACCTTACTGCAGTGGTGCTAGAGGGTTTATCTTGGTGGGATGAGCACAGCAACAGCTGTCAGTTGGGGTTTTAAGACCTGCAGCAATGTGCAGTCATTCAAGGGGTTGTTCTAATCAGGTGCTGGGTGTGAAATAGCTGGACTCAGGCAAAGACATCCAAACCTCTTGCCTATGAGGTGAATAAACACCTTCTGCTTGGTTCCTCACTCGGGAATTATTAAAGGAAACCATTAAAATAGAGGGAGTTGCCAGCCTGGGGTGGTCACTGGATGATGTTGAGAAGTATGCTTGTTTGGGTGGTATCTCCCTGCTTCTGCTGTTCCTCTGGGACCTTTCAAGCTAGAAGCTGAGCATCTACAGGGTAAGACATTCCTTGGGGATGTGTTGGCATAGCACTGTGTATGTTTGATAGATAGGTGCTTTGTAGTGGTGGGTCTTCAGTTGTATCCCAAAAGGAAGACCCCAGGAGTCTTCCAGGAGTAACTGGGTCCACATGTGACTTTATGGGATAAATAAATTGCAATCACTATGTCTGAATCGCAGACTAATTTTTTTCTTTTCCCACATCTGAAACCATGTAACAGCATGTGCAAGCAGGTGCTGTCATCCTCTTCTGTGTGACTTTTTGGACTCTGGTAGCTATAGCAGGAGTGTGTCAGCACAAAAAACTGTCTTTTGAACTTCTGACAGGTTGCCCAGTTAGCCAAAAAGTTTGTGTATCGTTAGCTATTCTGTGAGGTACGGGAGGACTTTGTTGTGCCCTTAGAGTGCACACTGGTAAATTGGAAAAGCTGTTGCTGAATCCAGGAGGGACAGAAGGGAGAAGTTGGGGGTAGGACTTGTTGAACTGGAATGACACCATGATGTGCCCCACCTGCAGCAGGTTGGTTGCATGGCCTGGGATCCTCAGAGATGTTTGCAGCCTGCCTTGGTGCTTCAGCTGGATTTCTGTGAGCAATTGAGCCACATTGCTGCAAGTCAGGGAGGAGTGAACTCTGGAGCACATTCGGGGCTCCCCAAAACCTGGGACTCTGTGGCATTCAGCAGAGCTGTGCCAAAGCATCTGATGAAATGTGGCCCTTGTCTGCTGAGAGCTGCAGTTCCTCTTCTTTTGGAAGAAGCTGGGAACGGTGCCCCAAAACAACCACTGGAGAAAGTGTCCAGATGAAAGGTCTGGTGAGCCTCAGGGTCCCCTCTGCCGTGTTTTAAGACTCTTCTATAATCAGCTGTCATTTCAGGATCTGGGCATATTGGACCTCAGTGAGTATGGATTGGAACTTAAACAAACAGTGACTCTTCTATAAATATTTAGCTCACACTGTTTAGGAGCTGTTAGGAGCAGGAGACAAAATAAATTTGAAGTTCATGACTGTCTATAAAAGCTATCGGAAGATGGCACTGAGTTGGCTGGTACATAGGTTTTGAATAGCTATTCCTCCTCTTTCTTTTTTTTCCCTGAAGAAAAGGCTGTATTTAAGCATCCTTGGTAGAGATGTGTGTTCTATGTTCTAGTGTTTACACAGCTGCACTGTGGAGTCAGAATCAATGCAAAGGTCTCCTGTTTGGCTGATTGAGCTGGGTGCCCAACAGGAGCATGAAGTAAATGGAGGATCTTCCCTGGCCCTAAGCATCTTTCTTTTCAAATCTGTACCGGTCATCTGAATTATGTACATCTGTGTGGAAGAGGGGGATGAATTTCTGAATTTGTGCTTTCATCTGGCCACCTTGATACCAAAACCAGGGTTTGCACGCAGCCTGGCTTCTGGCAAAGGAGCTGGGGATCCCCAGTGAGGTTTGTGTAGTCAGCACTAAATCTCAGGCTGCCGCACTTCCTGCTCTTGCAAAAGTTTGGGTAGCGAGGTGGGCCTATCCCTGTCAGCCTTTTTTGCCTCCTGTATGAAGATAATAATAGAATCATAGAATTTTCAGGTTTGGAAGGGATTTTTGACATCATCTCATTCCAACCCCCTGCTGTGGGCAGGGACACCTCTCACTAAATTCAGTTGCTCAGAGCCTGGCCTTAAAAACTTACTATCCTTTTATTTACCCTGCAGAGCTCTTTCAAGAATGGGAAAGAAAATGCTGATAAGAAATGGTATCAATAGCCGAGATGGTCAGAGGCACATGTACTTTGAATAAGCAGGGAACTTTGCTGTGCACAAAAGTCTGGGTTTATTGATTAAAAAAGAAGAAAAAAGATCAGTCATTGATTATTTTCTTTCTCTCCCCCTCTTTTCTTCTAATACAAAGGACTTGCAGTGGGATGGTTGTAGGTCCCTTCCAACTACCCTATCCTAATATAACAATAAATCTGCAATATTTGCCATGCTCTGGTGAAAAGCTTTGAAGCAGCTCACATCACCCCTGTCCCTAGTTCCAGCATTCTGAGACTTCCTGTGCCATGATGCTCGATGTACCCTGTCCTTGTGGTTGACTGCTTTGCATGAAAGATAAATGGCAGAGGAGCAAGTGCAGAGAAAGGATAGGTAAGAAGGAGGTAGATTTTTCATTTGACAGCTTGTTGAAACCACTTTTTTTGGGGTTGAGAGAAAATGTCAGCGTTTGAGTTGGAGGTGAACTTGATGGTTTTCTCTTTGAATAGTTTTAGTGCCCTTCCTTATTTAAAAGGAGTGATTTAAATTATTACAGTTTTGCCTCCAAAGCAGAGGGATCCCAAAGCCTTTGACAAATCTCTGCTTGAGCATCTAATGTAGAAAAGAGACTCACCCCAACTCCATTTCTGAGAGAAGCTTTTCCTTGTGTCCACGAGAAGCATTGAATCTGTGGAGGTGGACAAGGACTTTGATTTATGTAGAAGGTAATTTTCTCCTGTGGTGTTTGCCAGAAGACATGAAGATGATAATGACTTTTATTTTTTGGCACAATCTTTGCAGATCTTTGTGTTTCTGCCTGTTGCTGAAGCAACACTGCTGCAGATGAGTGCCAATACTCAATCCAGGATGCTCGGGTGCTGCCTGTGAGAGATGGGTGCCCTTGTCTGGTCATTTTGACCCCAATCTCTGTAACATCCTGGAGGTAAGAGACAGATGAGCCTTTAGACATCAGTCCTTACCAAAGCTGTACCTCAAGCATCAGGTTAGATTTATGACACATTTTCCTGCTAAACCTCCCCATTCACTTTGGGCATTTGTCCTGATTTTGTACCAGATTTCCTTCTTGCTACTTGAGCTGAAGAATGAAGTATTATAGCTTTGGCTTGGGGCAACTGTCCAAGGGATATATTGAGGTACACTTGGCCTTTGAAAAGAAGGACTTTAGTCTCCAGCCCTGTCAGTCCCTCTGACTCCTGGAGGTTTTCCTTCCAAACGGTTACTTCAAACCCCAGAGAAATTTGTGTTTTTTCAGACCTATGATTAATTTTTATGCTTCATTGCAAAATGCCGCACAATGAATGAGACCAGCAGGGTGGTGGGTTGTTGGGGGGTGGGAGAAAAAAAAAACATCAAACAAATGCTTTCAGACACTATTTGGGAAGAGTGATGTGTGTGTGTGTGTGTGTGCGTGTTATATAATCTTAAACTTGGGTTGCGATCCTGCTGAAAGAAAAAAAGGCTTAAACTTCATCTATGGAAAGAATGTTGGTAATAGCTGAGAAGTTGCATAATTACTGCCTTTTTTTGGACTGGGTCAGTGAAAGCTAATTTAACGTGCAGGGTTGCAAAGCAGTATGTCTTTGCAATTACAGAATCACAGCACGAAGTGCGAGAGGATCTCTGGAGGCCATCTGGTCCAACCTCTCTGCCCAGGCAAGGCTACCTACAGGCAGTTGCTCAGGACCATGCCCACTAGATTTGGAATAAATTCAAGGATGAAGACTCCACACCTTCACTGGGCTTTTCCCTCACCCAGGGAAAAGAGGCAGAGGGGTTTACTGTGGCTGTGTGCCCAATATGTCTCCATCCTGGGGACACACAGGATGCTAAGGTGTGTGTGCAGTCACCTCAGCTCCTGTGGGGACATTTAGGTCAGCATAGATTTCATAGAATAGTTTTGGTTGGAAAAGATCTTTAAAATCATCAAGTCCAACCATTAAACTGATACTGCTGAGTCCACTGCTAAACCATGTCCCTCAGTACCACATCCACATACCTTCTCAATGCTTCCAGGGATGGTGACTCAGCCACTTCCCAGGGCAGCCTGTTCAAGTGCCTGACAGCCCTTTCAGTGAAGACATTTTTCTTAATATCAAATCTAAAACCTCTATTATAGAGGATCCAGTTTGCTTCCTGATGGTTTCGTGTGCATACCTCATGTGGAAAACAAAAGCAAAGATTAGGACAGTGTTTGAGATCTGCTTCTTCTACTTCATCTCTACTGTTTCCTCCTCTCCTCCGTCCATGGAAAAAAAAGTGGCCCTTGTTTGTTCTCATGGGTGCTTTTTTCCTTTTTCTCTGCTTTAGGCCTCTTTGTGCCATTTTCGTTGCTGATAAGTGATGTAAATTGCAGGATGAGATGATGGCTCCCCAGTGAACACTTCTGGTGTCCATAGATGTATCCCATCAGCATGTTCAGCCCCCGTGCCAGTGAAAGGGGTGCTTTCTCATTAAAAATAGACCACAGACAATGCCACTTCCTGAGAACTGTGATTTATGATTTAATAACAAGTGGTTACTTACTTCCCTTGAAAAACTCTGGAAGTGTTATTTTGCTTTCTCTCCTTGCTTCCACATATTTGTTTTTTTAAATTTCCTTCAAAGCCCTGCATTACCTTCCTTCAGACCCACTGTATCTGTTAAATGAAGTGTTCTCTTTTCAAGTGGAAACCATATTTATGATTTAAAGATCATGAAAAAAAAACAACAAATAAACAAGTTTAACCCTTTGGATGTGACCTTTTTCTTTGTAAGCTCCTGCAAGCCCTGAAGTCCTGGCACAGCTAAGGAAAACAGCAACAGAGACACAGCTGGGTAGTTGAGACTTAAAGAAAAAAGGTGATGATGATCCCCCTGAATGTGGGATCATCTCCTTGATCTGACTTCAGTAAATTTCAAATAACTGCTGAACTCATACCATCTGTGTTACCAGGTCTTAACTATGGTACCTCCTGTTGTAGCAAATTCTCCTGAAGGATGAAGAGCTTTCACAACTACTAGGCAAGCCTGGAATTTTAGTGATTTGACTGAAAAAAGTACTGAAAGCAGGTGGGTAGTTCTTGAGGAAATCCCAGTGGCTTGATAAACAAACTTGGAAAATGTGCGGAAGGTGAAATCATCATAGGTGGATACTTAAGAAGCTAAAATAAATAGTTTGCTCTTGGATCAGGAAAGCATTTTTAGGCTCAGTATCAGATGATATGGTAGACTGCAGAGGGTACAGAAGATGAAATGCAACCAGAGGGTACTTTAGGTGACAGCATCTTCTCTACAGTTGTCTTAATGAGATGCTGGGGATGTTTTAAAGTAAAGAAAAATAAACTGAATGAAGACATGTGCAAAAAAGTCTCTTGGAAATCAGATGCATGTATCCAAAGTGTGCAGTAACAGGTTATTGTGGATCAACAGTCAGATGCTGTTAAAAGAAAGCCACATCTCCAGTAGCTCTCAGAAAAATGCAAAGCTATTAAATTCGGTCTTGGTCATCATATAAAACCTTGCTTGAAATACAGCATTTAGTCTCAGCCTCTGTATTTTTAAAATGAAAGCATGTGGCTTGGGAAGATTAAGCTTCTGTTTGGGAAACTTAGTGATGAGGAATAGCTGAAAAATTTGCATATGTTAAACCTAGGGGGGAAAAAAAAAAATACATCAATCCACAGGTGTCAGGCCATGGTTTGATGGGATGCTGTCTTCAGCAGTCATTTTGGAGCCAGCTATCTTTACTTTTCTGGTGCTGGCTGTGCTGCAGCTCAGCATGTGGTCAGCTGTGTAGCCACAATTTGTGTGTCCACACTGTGAGCCCAGAAAAGGAAGTTTCATTAGTACAGAAAAAAAGAAAATATATTCCCAAAATTATTTCAAACTACCGTTATACAGTTTTTCCTAGACAACAGGTGTCATGCAGCAGGAAGGAAGACAGAAAGTGAGGAAGTGGTTGAGCACCTGTTAGATTTGAGACACCTGGGAAGGTGGTGTGAGGAATGCAGCACCCAAAGCCTCTCAATTCTCTGAGGATGAGACTAGAAGAAAACTGTTTACAGGGAAGTGCTTCTCTGGACACTGCCTTCCAGTGCATCATCTCCTTCATGCCCAGTAGCAGCAGGGTAGGCTGGCATTTCTCAAATCATAGGTTCCAGCTCCTGGTGGTGGTGATGAAGGAGAATGAGTGATGCTGGAGCTGGCCCAAAAAGCGTTAGAAACCGCTTTGTTAGGAGCACAGCATCCCTTCCCGGGTAGTGGGGTGAACTGTGCCTGTTGCTGGGAACTGCAGCCCAGTCCTGCTTCCTTCTTGGCAGAGCTGCTCCAGTGTTGCCTTGGAGAGCAGGATGGAGACAAACAAGCCAAGAGAGGGTTCGGGGCTGGGGGGCTGCTTGAAGTCCTTTCTGGCCCAGAGTTTCTGCAGTCCAGATTTTGGCATGGCCTCTGCCTCGTCAGTCCTGCTGGGGCTGAGTGTCACAATACCTCCGGCTCCTCTGAATCCACATGTCTGATATACTGCATTGCACTTGGGTTTTTTGGCTCTTGGGAGTAGTTTGGTTGACCACAAATTGGTCACTCTGTGCTGTGATGCAAGCTGATGGTTTCCTCCCCTGCGGATGCTGAACCAAATACCCCTGCAACTGCTGCCTGACCCAGATGTTACCTGCCTGGTGTTTGCAGCTGGTGGGAATGCTCTGCAGACGTGCAAGCCTAGATGATTCAAAATGAGACTTATGATTAAATGCTAAATGTCTGGTGTGTTCTGCCCTACCAGCTGTAGCGCAAGGGAAAAGAGGGATTTTATTGCAAGAAGAAAGAATATTCTGGTATTGGTTGGTAATAAGAATGCATGGCATCAAAGCTCAAACAGTGATTGCTGGGTTTTAATATCACAGAGGGATGTAAAAGTGCCTTGAAGAGGAAGATCATAGATAGAAAGGCCCACTGGATATGCCTGGTCTTCTGTAGGCTGCAGAGCTTTCCCCCGTGGTTTGCAGGGTTCCCTTGCCCTGATGCATCCTGCACAGCACAAAGCATGGTGTCTGTGCCTGCCCTCCTTGAAGATGTAAGATGTGAGCCTTTCTGGGAGGATTTAGGCTTCAGTTCTAGCTATATTGATGCTAAAATTCACCTAAAAATCCCAAATGCTTGCTTGTGACATGCTGCTGGCACTCAGTCTGATTTGTGGTGATCTAAGTTACTTAAAAAACAAAAAAAGCATGGTGATTTGTATTAGAAAGGGTAAGGGAAAGTGAAGAAGAAACAAAGTGATTTGCTGTTCATTGCCTTTTCAAGGCTAACAGTCTGAGGCTTACACTGGGAGGCAGTCAACCCCCCAGGCAGTTCCTGTGTACCACATAATATCAAAAGGAGTGACCACCAAATGATGTTTGCTGGACAACAAGCTTGTGGCAGGACTGCTGATAGCAGAGCTTCAGAGCTCTTCACTGTGGTCAGTTAAGTTGTAGTGGCATCTCAAGGAAGTTCCTTCAAGTGTGCAGGGAAGCTATCTTCTGCAAAGCACAGGGGGTGGTTTGGGCAATTGCAAAGATCTTGATTTTCTCAAATGCTCATAAGGGGCAGGGAGAGCCTCAAGCACTAGCAATGAGCTTTTATATTTTTCTGTTGCTACTTCCAAGTAAGTTTGCACTTCTGGAGCATGCAGAAAAATGCCTCTGGGCTTGCTGTGTCTCTTCCTCCATTTGCTTGTGTTAGCTTTTTGACTGCTTGCTTTCCCAGCATGCTGATGGACTTTTGATAAGCATTGCCTTTTGTTCATTATCCCACTGTTGCCATCATCAGTGCTCTATTACTTCCCAAAAAATGATGGTGAAGGAGAAGAAGCAGAGGAGGAATACCCTGCTTCTCTCCCTGGAGGGCACCAAGCCTTGTTCTGAGGAGGTGATGGGTAGCTGGAACAAACTCCAGGATGGGACTTTTTCAGTACCCACTGGGAGATGTTTAATATCTTTGTTCTTTCTGCAGTGTGTTTGTCCCAGGGCTGCCAGTGCTGCCGGGTGTGCTGAGCAGGTGGATACCAGACAGCATTGCTACCCAAGGGAATCATCTTTTCCCTGGTTGTTTCTCCTATGAAACCATCTCTTGGATGAGTTCAGTGCCTCACCTGCGTGGTACCCACTTGGGGCATGCCTGCTGCAGAGATCTCTCTGCCATCCTCCCAGCACAGGTTTGCTGTGACTTTGCTTTCCCCTGCCCACTTCACATGCTTGAGCCAAGGCACCAGTGTGCTGAAAGCGGGCAGCTTCTGCCAGCAACCATCAAGCAGTGGGGGACAGGGCACTGCTCTCCACCCTGTCTCCCTCTCCCTGTGATGTCCCAATTTTTCCACTTCCCTTCCACTAGTTCCGCAGCTGGGGGCTGCTGGGGGCTCCCCGTGTGAAGCCTTCCTGGCCCCTTCCTCCACTCTTCCACCCTGCTCTTCCCTCCCTCTCCAGCTGCTGGGTTGCTCTGATCGACTTTGGCTCCTCTCCCAGGAACAGCCTCTCAACACATAAACTAGGAAGGCTAAAATAACGCTTTAAAATTGTTAAATAAGTAGTTATCAGGCTCTGCTAAAAGGGAAACATGGCTTAATTTGTTAAAGGATTTTCTTGTCCTCCCTCCCTCAGATGGGGGATTTGGGCATACATGTATGTGTGAAACATTTCTGTAGCTTGTAATCTGTGTGTTGTGGCCCCAAGTGGGCAGAGAAGGGTTATATGACTCCGAGTTACCAAACACTTACAGTAAAAGTGTAGTCATCCTGAATTTAGTCCAAAGAGCTTCAGTTGTTTTTTTGGTAGTTTTTTTGTTTCCTTTTTACTTCTTTCCTTCTTTCTTAGCAGGATGCTGCTGCGTCACTTGCATTCCTCACTCTGCCCGCCTTGTTGGGAAGGCAGAAATCCTCCCAGCCGGGCAGTAACTCTTTCCAGGCTGCCAGCAGTGCTCCAGGCACTTACATTCCACTCTGTGCCCTCTCCAAGAGCTTTGTGCACAGGGAAGTGTATCTGCTCTGCTGCAGCAAAGGAGAGGTGACCTGCATGGGCAGAGGTGCCCATCTTCCTGAAACCTGAAAAATGTTCATTTCTTTCTTGTGCCTTTTCAGATCTCAAGTGAAAATAGAAAACCAGTTATTGTTGTGTGAGAGAGTGGGAATGGGAAGCTCTGAGATAAATGTTTGGAAGGTATCCAGGGAAAATGAGTGCCAGCAAAGGCTCTGCCAAGCGGGAGCAGGGATTCATTTTGGTACCAAAATTCATGTGTCAGGGTGAGAAACTCACTTCTTGGGAAGGACATGGGGACTGCTTCCCAGCTCACACCTCCCTCCTGGGCCTCATCCTGTGGGAGCCTAGAGAGGTTACATGGGATGGGAGGGGAGGGAGGGGCGGTGGCAGTGGGGCTGGTCGGCTTCTGTGCCTTGCTGCCAGACAGGCCATCCTTGCCAGTTCTGTTTTTCAGTCTTTCTGTCATCTCTCAGAAGATGCTTTCCTGCATGCCTGCCTATCCAGCTGGATTCTGTGCATGTCTCCCCCACTGCCCATGTGCAGAATACATCAGTGGATCTTTCCCAGGCAGCTCCAAAGGTATCTCAAAGGTTGGTCTGTTGGAAAGCAAGATGCTCTCAGATGCTCTCCAAGTTTATGCTGGCAATCTTCTCTTCAAAGAGGCTCCCTGTTCTGTTTTTTTAGCAAGAGAGGAATACAAAAATCTTATGTCTGCACTGAGGAAAACTGGGCAGGTGTGTGAGTGGCAAAGCACCCACCCACACATTTTCAGGTTCCACTGCTCTTTGCAGGTAACAGCAAGTGGGCTTCTTTATTGTTCATTAATTGTGCGGTCAGCTCCCCCCAGGCTTCCAAGGGGTCTGTTCCTGATGCACAGGGGTTTCTGGTTCAGCTCCTCGGGGATGTGATGGCTCTCTAGCACAGGAGTGAGATGCCAGGTACCAGGGTGTCCACACAGTCTGCGCAGAGCTGCAGGGATCCAGCTTTTTGTTTTTCATGGGTTACTTTTCCCTACCTGCCCTGGTGGGCGTGCATGAGCCACAGCTGGGCTCACCTTTCTCCATTTCTTCTCCGTGAGCACTGCACATTTGTAGCAGGATGCACCAATACACTGGGACCTGCTGCTCTTTCAGACTGCTCTCTGTTTATTTTTAATGTGGATTATCTCAATCCACTGTTCTGAATAGTGGAAACTAGACAAGTTTTTGTTTCTTTTTAACTCATTGAATTGTGAAAAAATAGCCCAAATTCCCTGAAGTGGGAATTGTCACGGATCGTATTTTACTTTTTCATCTTCATCTCTCTGAAGCCGGTAATGTAAGGATGAGCTGTGGGTCAGAGAAGGGCTTTGCCCTCCTACTACACTAACTGCAAGAGCTGCAAGGGCTGTCCTGTCTCTATGTCACAATGTGTGATGAGAACAGAGTAAAACTGCAGTGATGGCGTGAGTGGGGATACTCAAAATTAACTTCAAAAGGGAAGTAAAGGAAGGAGTTGTCTGAATACAACATACAACCCTTTAATTCTTTGTGACAGTGTTACCCTGGGCCTGGTTATCTCAAGCATCAGTGTTACAGCAGTAATAGAAGCAGCTAATTCTGAATGGGAAGAGGAAGGTTTGATAGAAGGTGTATTAATATATCTTGCATGTTTTAATTTTGCCCTTTTCATCCCAAACTGCAAGTGTGGAGCTTTCTTCACTTTGAACAGATCTTTTTACGTTGGCGTGCCTCTGAAGTTGGTTAGAATCATGTTTCTTCAATATATAAAATGAATCTGGCAACCTGGTGTTGTACATCAGCCTCCCAGTGATGCACAAGCATAAAGCAAGAAGATTCGCTGTGTCCACTGTGTTATAATGTTCCACATACTGAAAATAATAATAATAATTACTTTGTGAACATCCTGTTTCAGCTCTTCAGTAAAAATCACCGGTCAGTAAATGGTGTATCTCCTGTTCCCATGGAGAAAGGCGGTTGCAGACTTGAGAGCTTGCTGTGGGAAAAGGAAAAAAAAAAAAAAAAAAAAAAAAAAAAAAAAAAAAAAAAAAAAAAAAAAATCAAAAAGATCCACTCTTGGTCTTGCAAACAAAGGTTGCCTTGGCTTGCAGTCACATGTTGCAGTTCAGCTGATCTCCCTCATGCCAAAATTGGAAAGATTTCTAGTACTTGCCTGAACCCCACTGAACTGGTTTAGGGAATTAATTAGAAGAAAATTGAAGAAAATTATTCACTTTTTTTTTTTCCTCCCTAGCTAGTTTTTTCTTAGACCTGATCTCTCTGCCATTGACTAACCAAGTTAGGGAAGCCAGGGAGATCTGTGACAGGATCAGCTCCTTGATGATAAATGTCCACTGTGGGAATTTAACCGTGACTTAGTATTGCACCATCAAGGAGTGTCTTCTGGCTATTCCCTGTTGAGTATATGTGTCTCAGGTACCCAAATCTGGGATGCCACCAAGCTTTGAAAATCATATCCAGTGGCCAAGTTGCCTCAAGTATATTGAGGCAGAAGCACCTGAAGGAACGTTTGGGAATTAATTGCAACCTCCAGGCGCATCAAAAGAATCGATAAGCTGGTGTTGCTGGTGTTGTGTCTGTATGCAGTCAATACTGTTGGCCATATCAAGTTCCTTCCCTGGGGGGAGATGGATGTTCAGGAGACCCTCATATGATTGTATCGTGTGAAATTACACAAAATCCACTGCTTGAGCTTCACAGATTTGGTATTTAGGTAGGTATGTATATTACCTACATTATACATGGGCCTTTGGGGCAAAGCCAGCATAACAAGTTTAGCTCTCCTCCCAGGTAGTTTTCTCAGGGCTTACTTCTAGTCTTTATAAAGCGTGTTAGGTCCCTGAGTTTCAGAAGGTACTTAGCCTCAGCAGAATTAGATATTGAAATGCTTTCTAGAATTTTTTCACCTTGCCGTGTGTGTGCTGGATCTGACCGGGTCTGGAGAGCTGCCGGGCTTTGCTTTTGTAGTACCTGATGTATCTTCAGTTACTGGGGAAAAAGTAATCTGAAACTTGTTCATTTTGAATGGATTGGTGGTCCCTTTTTTTTTTTTTAACCTGGGACATTACTGTTTGGGGCTGCTAAATTAAGAATAAGGGGTGAATTTATTTTTTTTTTTAATTTCACGGTGAAAAATTGTATCTCTGTTTTTTGGGTGAGGCAGAATGAAATACTTGCCGCTTCCCAAGTTTCCTATGCTTCTTATATCTTTGTTCGCAGCACCCTGTGTCAGAGATGAAAAGGTTTGGTGTGTGCTTCCTTCAGGGCAATGTGGATTTCTTCTCAAAAACCTGCATTCTAGCGACCGGTTTTATAAATGCTTAAAAAATGAGCTTGTACCTTATCTCTTGGGAGATCGGTGATGGGATCCATTTCTCAGAAAGATGTTTTATTCAGTCCTTTAATGCCATGCCACTCCCTTCATTCAGAAGCCTGGAGTCTTTTATCACGTCTCCTCTTACTCATTGCTTAGCCAAGTTGGGCATATTTAGTTCTTTTAATCTTTCTTTGCAACTCAACTGTCTTTAATCATCCTTCTTGATGTCAGAGCGTTTGATGCCCACTTTTACAGAAAACAAGCCTAGGTTTTTTTGTTGGTGTGTATATGAATTGCTTGGGAAAGGTCCCAGAAGAGCAACCATACTCCAGGGCCAGTTGCCCTGGTTCACACATGGATTCCTCAAAAGCTCCCTCAAAGATTTTGGTGTGGGTACCAGGGAAGATTTCTGGCTCATCTTACACACCATCAGACTTGGCATCCTCTGGGATTAATTAATGTGGTTATTTTTTGAATGTGGGCAGCAGTGCCCTCCCCAAGATGTTTCGTGGGGTAGATTTCCCTTGGCATCTGCAGGAGGATGCAGGTGTTGATGGTATTTATGGAAAACAGGCCCAGAAGGGTTATCTTAACCTGGTTTTCCTTCCTTTACCCACCAGCAACAAGAGCAAAATAGGTTTAATTTCCGTCTGCAATGGCAAAAGCAAAACTTGGTGGTCTGTTGTTTGTAGGTGCCTGTGCTGCAGGTGAGAACAGTGTTTCTATGTGCTGCCAGGAATGGTGGCCCCCTCTTTCTGCTGTTACTGATATGCTGTCATTCCTGAGTAGTTCATCTGCTTTGCACCTGAAAATAGTAATTCACAACCTTTAAGATCATTTTAGATGTAAGGATTGCTGCTAGCTGTTAGCAAGCTGAACACTGCATCCCTGTAGGGAAGGGTCTTTAAACCTGACTATCTGAAGTTGAGGGCATCCTTTCCTGCATGGAGGTGTCCTGAATTCCTTCCACAGGCCTCCTAGGAATGTGTTATTTCAGTGAGAGCTGGAGCTCTGTTTCAGAAAGCTTGACTCAATAATTTTCTTAAAATAGCACAGCTAAGATGCTGACTTGAAGGGGTTACTGCATCAGATTTCTAGGTTCGCTGGGTCTGGGCCATTGCTGGCAGCTTGGGATGGCATCTCTGATGTATTATGGGGTGCTTGTCAGGGAGTTAAAGGAGCCCAAAGTCCTTCCTGTCCCTCCCCCACCTCCCCTTCTGCAGGAATGGTTCTCATACTCACCCCAGTTAAGCAGTGCAAGTGTGGCTGGGTTAAGTAGGCTGAGCAATGAGGCTGTTCTGATGGCAGTAAAGGTTCCCTTACCCCATTCTGCCTCAAGCTTGAGCTGCCAGAACAGCTGTGTGATACAGGTTTGCCCTGACAAGGGGTCCCACATCCCAAGAGGAAGGAGAGGGTGGGGATGTAGAGGGTGGGAGAAAACAGACTTTTGGGACAGCCACTTGGCATGGTGCTGGGCAGCAGCCTGATGTCCCTCCACCTGTTCCATTGAACCCTTGGGCTGTAGTGTCAGCAAGGCCTGGAGGTCATCACAAGGAAAAGACCACATCTTCTTGGTGTTGCTACTGGGATACTCTGCCTCCACTCCTTTTCCTCTTGGCCAGCTCTGGCTGAGCACCACGAGATGGGCATTTCTTCACCCCAGGCTTCCTGCCTCTCCCATCATTCTTTAGGAGTGTTTGAGAGATTGTGTTAGGGCTGAAAGTGAACATCTCAGGAGGACCTGGTCATGCTCACTGTGCTGTCCTGTTGCTGGGCCATCATGTGTGCTCATCATGGGACAGACAAAGGGCTCCATCCCTGATGCCAGTCTGTTTGCTGCCACAGAAGAAAGTGCTGCTGCTTTGGCCTCTCATAGGGAGCTCCTGTCCCTCCCCAGATTGATATATATATATATATTTAAATAGATAATATATATATGAAATAATTATAAAATATTTAAATGGATATATAAGCTGCAATTTATTTATAATTGCTTTCCAGTGCAGTCTTATTTTGAAGAACTGAGGAAATGGAGCTTTTTGGTTGTCAGGAGGGGACAAGGTTGCGCTTGCTGACATTTCTTTTGTTGCGATGTCATATAGGTCTCAGTTCTTTGTGAAAATGAGGGAGGAGGAGCGAGTGGAAGAGAGGTCAGATCCTGCCAGGGTTTTCTGGGAAATGAGGTGAGTGGTGGTGGCTTTTGGCACTTGTAAACCCAGAGATACAAGCCCTGCATCACTTGTGTGAAACCTCTGCTGTTGAACCTACAACCTAGTTTTTTGTTATGGGCTTCCCTTTATTTTGCCTTTTTAGGGCTTATGGTGTTATTTTGCACTGCTGATGTGTTTTAGGTCTCAGAAGAGCTAGAGACTGTCTTGAGTGTGCTGATATCTGTGTGTCACAGAGACCTTGTTTCTGGATGTATTTGAGGTTCACAGCAGTGGACTTTGCTCCTCTAGACTTAGAGACCTCTGCTGCAATTACCTGAAACTGAACCAGTCCCCAATTCCCTTTTACAGTCACTGCAAGGAAATGGATATTCTTAGGAAGTGCCTGACCCTGACCTGCTGTAGGCATCTGCATGGGATGAGCCAGTCATTCCCTACAATACCTGCTTCTCCACCTGTCAGAGCAGCTGGGATGTAGGGCTTGTTTGGATGTGTGTGTGTGTGTATATATATACATATATATATGGCTTGTTTTTATGAATATATATATATATATAACAGATATATATATATATATACACACATATATGTGTGTGTATATATATATGTATAAAGCGCCTATCACCATGTTGATAAACATTCTTTGGAACCACTCTGCCAGCAGAGGTAAGAAGAGGAGTTGGCCTGTTAGTATCTCAGCACTTCTGTTTCCAACCAATTAAAAAAAAAAAAAAAAAAGCAGCCACAAGACTTTGCTGCCAGCCTGCCTGGCTGGTGTTTAATACTGCTACTCCATTAGGGTTGGAAGGAGAGCTATAGTGAATGGCAGTGGTTTGCACTGTGACCTCTCCAGCTGTGCTGCAGACCAGTGCAGAAGGTTCTGCAAGGTGTGTAATGTCTGCACCCTGCACAGGAGAACTGGAGTTCAGGCTACTTGCTTGTGGCTTGAGGTGTCCAAACCTGTTGGATGAAAGCTTGAGCCTCTCCTAAGCTGCCCTTAAGTTTTCTTCAAGGTTTGGATACAGCCTGAATCTGTGAGCCGCTTGTCTGAGCCTGCTCTCAGCTTTTATACACCCTGACTGGCAGTGTATGTTCCTGAAGCATAAAGTATGATGATCACTGAGGAGGTTTCAGTCCAACTGGGTCATATCACACTGGCTCTAGCAGTCCCAGTGAGGACCAGCAAGATTACTCAACTCAAGCCCCTGGACATTACTCCAGCCCCAGGAGCCATTTCACTTGGTGAGGCTGCCCACAAACCTTCTGGGAACCAGCCCTGGAGCTGCTCTGGCCTCTGTTTTTTTGGGTAATATGGCTTGTGGCTTTTCAGCTGCAGGAAGGTTTGGAGTGATACTCACCCTGTCCCTGTGGGAGCATCTGCATCCCAGTAACTCAGCTATGGTGCAGCAGCCCTCAGGTATGGTAAAGTGAAGAGCTGAGACCTGCATGTCAGGGCTCTGTTTACCAGCATCTCTCTTGAGAACTTTTGTGCACTTTACTACATCTCCTGTGTGGGGGAAATTACCCCCTAGGCATCTGTCTGCTTTTTCTGACCCACCTCCTGGCCTTCATCTCCTCAGTGTAAGCTTATTTTCTGAGGGATAGGAATGTTTTTTTCTGTGTGTGGTTGCAGGGTGCTCAGCCTCAGCTAGCTAGTCTTGTATTGCAGTGGGGATAAATAATGAGTAGAAAAGATTAAAATAGAAGCTGTTGTACCTAAGCAGATGCAACTGTGAAAGATTTCTGGTGTGCTTTTACTGCTGATGCGTTCATGATGTTTTCAGAGGTGCAGTCCATTGAGAAAGAGAGATTGATGTTGATGGTCCATCTTCAAGATTGTCACCCTGACTCAAGGATCAAATATAATTTGTTGTACTACATCACTCTTGTTGAGTTTTAAGTGGATAAAGGGAATATGTGTTTCTGTGTTTTTCTTATATATGGAGTTTCTTCTGCAATTTACGGCTAGCTTTTCTGTGTTACTAGTCATTGGCATTTTCTCACTGCAACCCTGGAGAGAGGAAGTTAACCCTTTTTAGTGCAGGGAACACTGTCACAGTGAAATTGTGTGGCCACTGCCCTTTGAGCCCTGGCCATGTCCATCTTCTGACTTCCATATGGGGAACCAGGAGATGTTGCAAGGACTTACGGTATCCTTGAATTCATTGCTTGCTTCTGCTGATGGTCTCTTTGCTCTCAGATTGTGTCTCAATTCTCTGTCCAGAGAATAGGTATAAGTTGAGTCTTTGGAGTTCACAGAAATCACATCACAGAAAGTTAGCGTTTGGAAGGGACCTCAAAAGATCATCTATTTCAACCCCCCTGCCAGAGCAGGGTCACCTGCAGCAGGTCACACAGCAATGCATCCAGGTGGGTTTTGAATGTCTCCAGAGAAGGAGACTCCACAGCCTCCCTGGGCAGCCTTTTCCAGTGCTCTGTCACCCTTACAGGGAAGAAATTTTTCCTTATACTTATGTGGAACCTCCTATGCTCAAGCTTGTACCTGTTGCCCCTTGTCCTGTCATTGGGCATAACTGAGAAGAGCCTGGCTCCAACCTCCTGGCATTCATCCTTTACTTATTTATAAACATTAATGAGGTCACCCCTCACTCTCCTCCAAGCTGAAGAGACCCAGCCCCCTCAGCCTTTCCTCATAAGGGAGATTTTCCACTCCCTTAATCATTGTTGAAGCTCTTTGCTGGGCTCTTTTAAGCAGAATGTCTCCCTGTTCTTCTTGAACTGAGGTGCCCAGAACTGGACACAATATTCCAGATGCAGCCTCACCAGGGCAAGAGTATAGGGGGAGGAGAACCTCTCTCCACATCCTAACCACCCCCCTTCTAACACACCCCAGGATGCCATTGGCCTTGTTGGTCACAAGGGCACATTGCTGGCTCATGGTCATCCTTCCCTTCACCAGCACCCCCAGGTCCCTTTCCCCTCCACTGCTCTCAAACATCTCAGTCCCCAGCAACTGCTCAGTCCCCATCAGAGTTGTGGTGATAATTATGTTAAGGACAAATGATGTAGCAGGGGATCCTAGTGCTGTGTCTAAGCAGGGGTGAAATTTTCTGCACTATCAGTGGTTCCCAGCTAAGAGCCTCATTTTTACTTGGCTGCTGGCCATCTAGCTGTTTTTTCCATGATAAAGTTCATTCCAGCTGGCTTCCCTTCTCCATTCCTCCTTTTTTGGAAGCATCTTTGTGCTGGGCTGACACCTCAGGCACCACTGAGAACATTCAGGGCTCAGAGATGTGGAGCCACCAAGCCACCCGGTGTAAGGCTCTCTGTCTTCCTTGGGTTTGGTTTGCTGGGATGCTTTGGGATTCTAGGACAAATTAAGCAGGAGAATGGGGTCATCTCTATCTTGACAAAGATAAAAGTGGGGAGGGTTTTGCAAGTCTTAGTGACACTGGCTAAATATTCGGAAAGGGTGTGAATTAGGGGTGGGTGGAGATGGAGGTTTTTTAATCTGCTTCTAGGCAGCTGAAAGCAGGTGTTCAGTCAAGCAGAGTTGCCCTGAAGGCAGAGAATAAGGATGCAAATGACCTGTGAAACATAAAAGGAACCATCTGAATGCCCCTTTTTACCTCCACCCTTGGTAATTTGCATGACGCAAGCTGATCAGCCCTGAGAAAAGGCTGTTGGGTCCAGCATGACAAGATAGTTCTGACAAGCCTAAAGATCCTGCAAAGAGGGGCAAAGTCCAGAGGCCAGGTTGGGAAATAAAACAGACAAAAGGGTGGGCTGCTGTGATGCTGCCTTGGTGGGGAGCTGGGTTTTCATCAGCATTTAATTGCTAAAATAGGGTAGTTGGCACTTGGGAGGTCCCTGCAGGGAAGCTTCTTTCAGATTTCACAGTAGTTCAGCTAAATCAACATTGGTCCTCAATACAGGGGTCTTATGTAGCAGCTTAAAAACTTTGATGAATGCAGTCTAAGGAGTGTTGGGTGAGCAGAGCTTGCTGGGCTGCTGCCCATTAGATGGATTCAAGCACAACATTAGTAGGAGAGTTGGAATAGGTGGTCCCTTCCAACTAGTCCCTTCTCTAGGTGGTTCCTTTCAACTCTGATATTTCTGTGATTCTGTGATGAGAGTAAAAACCTATATGGAAGGACTTTCGTGATGTGCATTGCTTCATGTTTGATGCAGTAGCAGAACATTAATCCAACCTGTTGCTGTAGCTCAAGGGGTAACTGGTTGAACAGTGGCATCCCTTAGCTCAAAGCCACTGTGGATTCAGAACCCTTCTTGTCCCTTGTGGTGGGAAGCAGCACTGAGCTGTCTCTCTTCCTTCTGTGCCCTGATTCTGCTGAGGACGAATTTTACACCCAACCTGGCCTTACACCGAACCAGGGCTTTTAATCAAGTGTATTTTTTATCCCTGTGATTTGGACCTGCACATGTGTGCTGTCAGGTGCCATGAGCTCAAGCCATGACCACAGATTGCTGATTTCCCCCATCTTTTGCCTGTGCTCTCCTGTGGCATGTCATGTTTCACTTCATCTCATTAGTAATTTCACTAGTTTTCCCAGTGTTAGTGAGCACTTCCCAAGCACCCCAAAGCTAAGATGCTGACTTTCACCATGAGAATAAATACTTATTTTCTGGGATGCTCCTCCCCCTTTCCGATTTCACTTGATATGTGCAGGATGTGATGATAAAATGCATTTGAACCGTCTCCTATTTCAGGCATTTTTACTTCTTTAAAGCAGCTTCATGGGGTGATGAGTGTGTGTGTGGCTGCCTGGATGGGGAGGTGAGGAGGGAGCAGAAGGCTGGGCAGCCCCACGCTCTCTGCAGGCTCCATCCTCGCCTGTGTGGGCACCCAGACGTTTGATCAAAGGTTTCCAGGCATTACATCCTCTCAGAGTTGTTGTATAAATCTGTAAAAAATAAATGGTGATGTTGTTCAGCCTTGTCTTCTCTCAGCTCATTGTGTTTTTCTCTTCAGGATTCAGCTGCTCCTCATCATCAGCTCCCAGCATTGCTGGGCCAGCAGGCAACATGCCCCATTCAGTGGTTCCATGTGTCCATGCCTAGAGAGAGCACAGTGTTGGTGCAGGCTCCTGCAATCTCCTTTGCAAATTGCCTGGTGTGTGTTGCTGCCTGGGCCTTGTGCATTCATGGAAGGGATCCAGTATCCAGTAGCAGGCCACGTGTATTTACTTGAAACAGGTGTTTTCTGGTCTTTTTCTTGTTTTTGTTAATTTTTGCATCAATGCGTTTTTCGGCTCTGCTGCTTCCTATTAATGTTGTCTGTGGATGGTTAGATCACACACATATAAAAAGCTGCTCTCAGCTCTCAGTGGTTTGTATGAATGTTTTTCTTGAGTGAATTCTCAACCCTCCCGTACCTTTGCCTTGCTCACCTTGCTGCCTTGACCTTGGTATCACTCCAGGACATGCACTGCATTTCCAGGGAAGTCTGGGGATGTAACAAGTGTAGTTGAAAACCATCCAGACATGGTCCATGGTGACAGCTCAGGAAGGAGGCAAGAAAGTCCCAAGGCAGGAGCTGGTCAATCAGTGTCTCCTATGGCACAACAGGACCCAAGGGAGACCCCCAGTACAGTGGCTGGAAGGGACTGCAGGAGATCCTTAGTGCCACCAGCACTGGAGGAGGGCAGCCAGGGATGGAGATGTCTGCACCTCTCCAGCTGAACTCTTTCAGCACTGTACCATCTTACCCATAGGAAAGCTTTTCCTAGTGTCCTAAACTATCCTCAGGCCACAACTTTTGGATGTTGCCCTTCATTCTATAGTCTGCTGTCTTGACTGTGATGAGGTGGATGTTGAAGGGTTTGGGATGAGGCAGGGAGAGGTCTTCTGGGCCACTTGTGGTCAACAAGTGATGGGGCAGGTGGGCAGCAAATGTATTTGCATCATGTCCTACAGAGATGTCACCCTCAGGAGATGTTGTCTCTCTGGGGATGTTTTTCCTTAATAAATGTGACCCATCTCTAGAAAACAGTGCTCACGTTCTGAATTACGAAGCTGCCAATATGGAGTAAACCAGTATGGAGTAAAGAGGGTCAAGAAGGAATAATTATTAAATCCAAACAGTACTCTGCCAACTTCCAAGTGCTCTGGGGGTAACGTTTCTCAACAATGGCCCTGAGTTATAAGTTCCTGTTCTTTTGGAACTTGAAGCCAGATCAATACTGGCTTGGAGAAGGTGGCATACTGGCTGTGGCCAAGAGGTTTGAAGGGATCATGTTGGCTGGGGTGGCTGGTGCATGGTGTCAGTGAACCTTCATGGAAGGGGCAGTTAAAATCTGCAGAGAAACACATGAGCCAGGCTGCTGAGTAACTGTGTGTCTTGGGCTTGGATTTTTTTTTTCTTTTATTGATGTGTTTGCCTGAATTTATCCACTGGATTCCCCATACACCAAGACCTGAGAGATCTTTAACAGCAATAGATAGAGGAAAAGGGTCACCCTCACGAGATGGGGTTTATTGCTCCAAGCAGGCATACTGGGAATTGCTGACTTGGAATGAAATGGGTAGTGGTTTCCTATGCTGTCATTCCTTGTGGTCACGACAGGGAGAGCTGATGTTCCTGCAAATTGCCCATGCATAGTGACATGCCAGGAATACCTCCTTACTGGGTTGCATCCTTCAGTGGGAAGGCATCAGATACAGGTTGTGATGGGGATTAACTCATTAGACCTTGCTGTATAGATAATGCTTCACAAATTATGTTTTCCGGGGAAGATTTCCTATATGGGCAGAGTCCCAAAGAGTACCAAGTGGATGCTTTGAGCTATTTTATGTTACTCCTAAATGCCTTGATATTTTGGATAAACAAGTGAAGCTGCAACCCTGTGGTCTTACCCATGGGGATGCTGCTGGACAGTTGAGCAGAACCAGGTGGAAATGGGGCAGTATGGGCATTCTTCATGTCCAGCTGCTGGGAATCACATAACATGCAGGTTATTCAGGAAGTGATGTCCTAACAATGGGGGACAACAGATTGTCTTGCTGAGTTGAATTTTCATAACACTGTAACAGTTGTGTTAAAAAAAACAACAAAACCAACCCCCCAAAAAAACCCCATAACAAAACCAACCAACCAAAAAAAAATTTACAACAAAACTACCAACTTTGATGCTCTAGGGATTCATTTTTATGTGTTCCCTGAGAGAAAAATGAAGGCTTGTAATGCAGTTTCATTTTCAAAAAGAGGTCCTGGTCCTGGTGTTGTCGCTGACTTCCTGTGTGACCTTGGACAAGTCAAGACAGCTGGACCAAAAGCATCCAAAGGTGTGACTTGGCAGCCAACATGCTGGTCCACGTCGAGATGTTGTACCAGCATGACTGTGCCAGCCATTCAGGCTTTGAAAGCAATTTTACTGATGCACATCACCACAAACCTTTTTATTTAAGATGTTCCTTTCATGAAGCTTCAAATAGCACCCATATTGGACTGAAATCAGAATCTCCAGGAGATATTAGGATAATTTCACTTGAGGTTTCTGTTGTAGTCACTTGCAGGAGGAAAAAAAGAGGGTAGGATAAACAAGGTCATCACCTCACTTCAAGCTGTGAGTGGAACTCCTCCAGAGGAGAGGGGGATTGAGTTATCTCATGCCTGAAATTCATCTTTCGTGGCCACAACCAAATAATCCAGCAAAATGGCAGCCAAAAGCATAGGAAAGTTAGGAAAACTTCTTGCTGTAAGCTGAGCTGGGCAAACGATGCTGAGAGCTGTGTTGTTTCAGGCAGAGCTTTCTCTTTGAAAATGCTGAGGAGGGATTTTACCCAAGGCTTTTGCAAGAAACGTCCATAAAGTGTGGAGCAGAATCTGCCTCTTCAGATGCACCATGTGTGCCCATGTCTTGGTGCTAGGTCTTAATTTTTGGGAGCAGTTACTCTGATTAAGTTTTGTTCTTATTATTGCTCCATACAAGTACTGGCTTTACTTGAATTTGATTAATTATCGTTTCATGTTATAGTATGCTCTATTACAAGTCAGTGCTACCTTGTATATATTAGTCTTGCCTTTCTAGAGAAGCTTTTAAGTGCTTCCCTGCCCTGGAATGCTCCTGTGCCCCATTAGATGCCCTTGGACCCATTATCCAATTGTGATACCCGTTCCCCTAGCCCATTTATATTAGTTTTCATCCTAATTTTTCACCATAACCTCATTTTATGAAGTAATTGAGCTAACAACAGTAGTACTCTAGTGTAACTTGTATCCATTTGACATTATTGACATTTTTAGCTTATCTGGGTTGATTCTCAAGGATGGCAACCAGCCATTCCCTGCCAGCATTACTTTTTGTCAAGTTAACATAGGACTAGCTTTCAAAGAATGAATTTAGAGAAGTTACTTCTGAGGTTCTACTGATTTTTGCCATGTCAGGGCTGCATATTAAGAAAATTGCCTCTCAGCAGCAGGCTTGCTTAGACAGCATGCTGGTGCACTCAGTAACGCCAAGGAAATAATTTCCTCCTGTTCCCTGACACATGCAATCCTTGTTTTTTCATGAGATATCTCCCATGGACTTTCTAGCTGATTTTTCTCTAGTGAGATCTGACTTGATCCTTGTCTGGTTTAGTATGTGGGGCTCCAAGCCAAGAAAATCCACTGTTTTTGAAATATGATCATTACTGTTCAAAATAGCCTTTTTTCCCCGTGATCTTATAAGATTTTGCTACTTCTCTAATAAGCTGATTTTATCCCTGCTTTGACAGCCATAGTCCTTGGTGTTATTTTGGTGTGTAATTTATATATATCTTATATACCTCTCTGTGCATGTACATGTTGCCATTTGTGATTAATATACAGACTGTTCTGCTGTCACGGGGAAATCATTCCCACCTTTGTGGTGGGATATCAGGTTTGATGTGTTGGGTCCAACCAGTCTGTTGCAAAACCTCTCTGTGACCTGTCCCAGATTGTTTCCCTTCATCCCCAAATGTGAACCACTGCTCCACCTGGACAAGAGAAGACACAAGGCATCCAGCACCACTGCAGCTGCCTGTAGTTGAGGGATGTGTGAGCTTTGTAGTTGCTAGGAGGAAGCCCTCAAGTTTCTGAATTACAGATTCTCCTTGGCCACATGTACAAACAGGCACTGGTCCACAATGTGCTCAAAGCATATATGGGGAAAATGGCTTTAACAACAAAGATAAAAGTGCCCTGAGAGAGGAGGGGAAATGTACTAGACTGTGACTACGGTGTCATGGGCATAGTTGAAGGATGGAGAAAGCAGCTGGGGCAGAGGTGGAGTGTGTGGCTGTGGGTGGAGGAGATTATTGGTGGGAGGAGCTCCATGCTGGATGGCAAACTTGAAAGGGAAGTTCTGATTTGGATATGGAGATGATTAATTGGGGCAAGCTGTTTCCCCTATTGTTTCTTACACGCCTTACTTTGCTTACTTTGCTTTCCTAGTATGCCTGCCAGGGTTACATGCATGGACTTAACAGCTGGGGAGAAGGACTCTGACAATGCCAACATGCTTTTGGGGCAGAAAAGTATCCAAAGTTAACCACAGGGTCATGTCACAGAGGGAAAGTGGAGCCTTGTGGCCAGTTCCAACTTGAAGGAACCTGTGGAGCAAAATGCCCACTTAGTAACACTCATCTTTTGGTCCTGCTTGGAAGAGAATATTCTCATTGCTCTGACATTCGTGGCCTTTGTTACGACAGCATTTCCATAAGTCCTTCATGTAGTCATCATGGTATCTACCAAGATGGTCATGATGGTATCTGCCAAGGAATTGGAGACATGGTCTGTTGTGACCTTGTCCGTTTTGTGTATTCACCTGATGTGAGTCACAGTCCAGCTGAATGTAGGAAGGCTTTTTTGTAGACAAGTAAAAGTTTCCACAAAGCTCTTGAGTTCCTATACTGATGACCTGAAAACAGGCGCATAAAATGTGTGTGGTCTAGAGTGGGGAGGATGGCTTGTTCCTTTGAGACAGTTTAGGTTTTCCTAGGAGTTGGATGTGAGGCTGAAGTTATTTCAGGTAAATGTGCCATGCACCTTGTCTGCTAGTTTTGAGGTCGCCAGCTGAGACAAGGCATTATGCCAGAGCAGGATATTGCCAACAGGGGTCTTGGTGGGTCTAGGCAGGCTGTAAACTGGATTTCAGCTTGATTTAACAACAGGTTGCTGAGCTAATGGAAGAGGCAGCTCTTGCTCTACAGAGCACAGCAACTTGCCACTGAGAGGTCTGAGCCCAATCAGTGCTGAGGGTCCTCCATCCTGGGCTTGTTACTGGTGGCTGGATGAAAAATACCATTTTTTCTGCAATGGAGAAAATGGTTACGGTTTGGTAGAGGCCACAAAGGTTTTAAGTTTGAGTTTTATCACAAGGTGACACCTTTGGTCATTGAGAGTCATGAAATCATACCACAGGGACTTTAAAGATGGTTCAGTTCCAACCCCCCTGCATAGGCGGGGACACCTCCCCCTACACCAGCTTGCTCAAAGCCCCATCCAGCCTGGCCCTGAGCACTGACAGGTATGGGAGATACACAACTTCCCTAGGCCATAGAGCTCTGAAGATAGAAAGGTTTCATCTGTGTGAAGTTCCTGGAGAAGGGAAAGCTGAACACGATTAGCTTAATAATCACTCAAGCTATAGGCAGTTTAGGGTAGGTTGGTGAGCAAGGCTCCCAGAATTGGTGTGGGCTGTATAGCCAAAGGGGAATTTTGCTGGGTTGGACCTTAGACTCTCCAAGCAAGATAGGTTGAATGTCATTGTAGCTGCCTCTGCAGGAAGGCTCTGTCTGACACTGTGGCAACAGCACTCAGAATTATGTATTATTCCCTTCACAGACGAAGCCAGAGCAAGAGAAATGTCTTGTGTCAACCTGGCCTTTGAAATACAAATGAGTAAGTCCAACCTCACTTATAAATGTCACAGCGTGCTTTGTGTGCTCACTTTGTAACATGGCTGCTTTTCTTTCCTGGTTAATGTGTTTTCAGACTTCAGCTTCAAGTGATGCTTCAACAAAAGGGAAAGAAGAGTCTCCATGCTCTGTGCAGCATCCCACAGGCCTGTTTCCCCACTGGGCAACTGCCTTGACTCTGAGTAAACTTGAAACCATTGGCACAGGCACTGTGCTCCTATGAAAGCCCAGCTGATGGTACCTGCAGCCTCATTTTCTTAAGTTGTCAAATTTGGGGGAATGGTGCATGAAGGCACAGTGCGCCTTTGGCTTCACAGCCTTGGCTTTTTCTGGGTGCTTTATGTTCCACTTAGGGTCTTTTTGTGTCCATCTGTCAGGTACTGTGTGTTATTTTACATCCTTTAGTAGGGATGAGTTACCCTGTTTTGTACCAGCAGCAAGTAGCTGTGTCTGGCCAGCCGGGCAAGCTTGCTGCAAGCCAAAGTGCCACACTTGACAAATCACCTCTCGGGTCAAGTCTCTACTGCCTGTTGCCTGATGCTGTTTTGGGGTTGGCCCTAACACATGAGGCTTCTTTGTGGGCTTCTTCCTGTTGAATTTCAATCATGAGGCACGTACAGAGCCAGGAGTGGAATAGGATATGTTGCTTCTGCAGAGAAGCCAGTTATGGAAATTATTTGTGTTATTTTGGGTTATACCACGATGGACTGGCTGATTTTGATGATGTTTCTGTTCTGTCTGTGATTAACCTGATGGTGACAGTAAAAGGAAAACAAAATAACATTCAAAGTGAATAGAAACCTCAGAATGATACTTAGGATGTCAGAGGATGTTTATCCTCAAAATGTAATTGCTTTAAACTAAATTGATGATTAGTTCAAGACAGCTTTGCAGACTTCTGACTGAGTAATGGGCATTGCTGTGGAGTTAATCAGAAAGAACTGCAGTTTCTTTTACCATGAGCAAAAATAGCTTTTAGGCTGAGGACAATGTGTAACAACAGTGACTGGATCTTTTGACTTAGCTAGAAATAAGACACCAGTTTAAAAAAAAGGCATCTATATGTACCTCACAAGCCACTGAATCTGCTGAAAGTCACTCTAAAGCTTTACTTTCAGTTGGTGAATAAAGTTGTTGAGAGCAGTGCAGAACATGATCTCTCTTTTTGGAAGGACCAGAGAAATTATCATCTTTCTCTCAGCCCATCCATTAGGGCTGAGCATCACAGACTGAACTTAACCCCATGCCTTTTTGCTTCAATCTGAGACATGAGGAAAGAAGACTGTGGGCAGTAAGTAGAGTGCTGGATGTTTGGCTGATGAGTGTTGCTAGATGAGAGCTGTTTCCTGAACATGATAAAGCTCAACCCTTTGCTGGCACTGAGGGGTGAGCCAGCAGTGTGGCTTCCATCCAGATCAGCCCTGGGCATTCAGTTGCCTCTCCGTGAGATCGGGCTGAACTCGCCCTGTGAAGGTTATGTTGTCTTGCTGTGTTTGAGCTGGGTTCATGCCAGCTGCAGGAGGACAGGTGATACTGGATTGGGTGCAGAACTAGTGGGGCACATGGGTCATGGCTGATATGGCTTTACCTGTCACCATTTTTGAGCCTACCTGAGGATGGTCTGAACTTCACCACATGATAGAGGTACTGCTGTGAGAGCTGCATCCTGCTGAACTGTAGGCTCAGGTCTCATGTCAGCAACAGATGACATTATTATACAAACCCCCAGCACAGGATGAATGTTGAATTTATTGCAGTCCAGAGGAGGGCCATGAGGATGAACACCTCTTCTGTGAAGACATGCTGGGAAAGTTGGGGTTGTTCAGCCTGGAGAAAAGAAGTCTCCAGGGAGACCTTATTGTGGCCCTCCAGTACCTGAAGAGGCTTCAGGAAAGCTGAGGAGGGACTTTGTACAAGGACATATAGCGATAGGACAAGAGGTAATGGCTTTAAACTGAAAGAAGGCAGATATAGGTTAGACATTAGGAAGAACTTTGAGGGTGCTGAGACACTGGCACAGGTTGGCCAGGGGTGTTGTGGATGCCCCCTCCTTGGAAATGTCCAAGCCAGGTTGGATGGGGCTTTAAGCAACCTGATCTAGTGGGAGGTGTCCCTGTCCATGCTGGGTGGTTGGACCTAGATGATATTTAAGGTCCCTTCCAACACAAACTATTCTATGATTCAGTGAAAACAGACAAAATTTTTTTAAGTGACTGAGTGGATCTTACTGCGGCATTTACCAACATATCTTCATCCCAGGTTGGATGGTAAATCCAGTGTCTCATGGCTGCACACTACCTGACTTGGTACCCACTTTACTTGCCTTCCTCTGTCTCTGCAACATCCCCACTCTGCAGTGAGGCTCCTTCATACCCTTCCCATTTATCCCTGTGTTTTAATTCTGCTGCTATTACACCTTTTGTAGGATTCTGGCATCCTTGCTCTATTTTTGGATGGTTTGGAATCTTCACGCTTCTTTTTTTACTGTGTGGTTTCCTGCAAGTCTCTTGTTCTGCAATGCTGCCTTCTCTGTTTGAATCATCTGCATATTCGTAATATCTTGGCGTGAAGGCATAATATAGAGGATCACCAGAACTTGCCTAAAAGAGACAGAGATCTGTTGAACTTCTCCACCAGAAATTTTCCAGAGTCCACAATGTCTGAGTCTTTGTTGTCTATGAGACAAAGATCTTTGGGGAGCAGGAGCTGCATGTTGGACACTGGGGGGACATTCTGGGCCATGAGATCCTGTGTGCTGCAGGATGATGTATCCAGCTTTGCTTTCCTGTGCAGTGCTGGTGCTCTCCCATCTGTGACTCGTCTTCCCTCTCTCATTGATGTCTCATGGGCAGGGGGAACTGGCACAGCCACTGCTTCCTCTCCTTATTTTGGGATCCTGCCACTTGCCTCTAGTCCCTTTGTCCTTCAACTTAATTTTGGTTCCATGCTTGCACTGCCATGGCTCAGAGTTGTGTGCCAGCCCCTGCCCTGACTCAGCCCTGCTGAGACATCCCTGTTCCCTTGCTTAGGGCTGCAAATTTTTGGGTGCTCATTCAGGGTCATTTCCAATAGACCTGGTGAAGTCTTCCCACCAAACTCGTCACTTCTGCCTTGGTCTTTGCATCCCCACACCTCACAACCAGATACAGAGCTTAGTTTTCCTGTGCCATCACTGGAACCATCTATGCCCTACAGGTGCAGCCACTGCTTTGTACCTTTGAGCATGACCCCACAAGGGACATGTGGTCCAACTTGACTAAACTTGACATTGTGCCAGCTTTGCAGGCTATGGCTGACCTGGAATAAAGGTCATAGGGTTTTTTATACAAATGCCCACTACTGCAGATAGCCAAGGTATGATGAATTTACTTCAAGTAAAAGCAACCTTAATGAAATTATATAACTAAAGAAATTAAAAGAACACCTGTTGGAGAAAATGACTTTTGGAGCTGGGTCATGGCCGTGCTCCTCACGGGCAGCAGCACTGCTGCTGAGAGGCAGTGTGGCCCAGAGCACCATCCCTCATTGGGATCGATGGAGAAGTGACAGAGCCACACCTCAAATCTGTTGGAACCCTTCCTGGCAAACCAATACAGACAGGGTGTTTCTGTGTGGTTAAATGAACAGGAGAGAAAGCCCAGTGTGGGACGTGCACTGACTGCAAGACAGGAGTTACCAACTGCAGGCATCTCTAGAAGTCATTAAAGCTTCATGTTCCCCTACCCAATACCATGACATGAAAGGCAACAGGGGCAAAAGCACCTTCTGTGACTGCTCACTTGTTTTTGTTTTGCACCAGAGCATTTCTTTTTTTGCAGTTTTCAAAAGCATTGTGTGCATATTCCATTTCTCCTGGACTAAGCAGTTGTCTTCTTTTTCTTACCTGGTTTCTTCACACAGAGATACAGAGTGGCAAAATAACTTTTCAGAGATAAAATAAATTAGTTTGTCTGGCCAAGGAATCTGGGGATAGATGATAAGAGAATAGTTTTTGTTTTGGAATTCTTAAGTTATTTTCCTTAGGATGAGCTACATACAAGTGTCCTGCCAACCAGGCTGAGAAACCCCAAGCAAAACCAAAACTAGAACCCAGCACCGTTCTTTTCAGCTGCCAAATCTGTATCTGATTTGAGGTTTTAATTTTAGGCATTTTCCTCCTAAAACCCAAATGAGCTTTTTTTTTTTTTTTTTTTGTATCAACATCTTCCTTTCATTCTCCTCCTTGCCCATCTCTCCCTTCTGCAGCTCTTTGGCCATGGGATGGGCTGTTACGGGAGGTGCAGAGCTGTCACCATTGCTGCCACCAAAAGGGGTGGTACCACTGATGTCTCCAGCCCTCCTTGGCCCTTGTGCTTGTTCCAGTATTGATCCATCAACAGTTTGCTGTGCTGTGAGAAAGTGAGCTTGCCCATTCTGGGAAAGCTTTCTGCTGGTCAGTGAGCTGCATCAGCTTCTGCAGAAGTTTGGTGAGCACCAGGGATAGCCGTGGCTCTGAGGAGGTAGAAAAAGGGTACCTGGGTTTTGGCAGTGGTGAAATGCTTGACATTGTGGTTGTCAGCCCAATCCACGTCACCCTTTGGGCTTGCATTCACATGATTTATAAGATGAAAAAGTTTTTGTTTTTTTTTTCCTTTCCAAAAAAGTCAGCTGCTTCAAGAGTCTGGAAAGCACCAAGGTGTAGGTCATTCATTTTTTTTCCCTCCAAACAGTCTTGAAACTGCTCCAAGCCCTCTACAGTCAAATGCAACATAGGATACAATTTTATTTTAACAGAAGGGAAAAGCCCAGTGTACCATCAACTCCCTTTCAGTATATGAGTTTCTTGTCACTCACACATGTTCAGAGGAATGCTTTCTTCTCATATATTTACTGAGGCATTCAAGTTAAATGTGACTGAGCCTAGTGGCTGTTTGAATGGTTCATCAGGCACTTCCAGGTGCCTTCTGTACACAGGAACCTTGGTCATGCAGCAAACAGCAATTTTCCCACCTTTAAGGTAGACATGAGGTGCCTTTTGATGATTGCTTGAGATCTTAAAGCCTTTCTTTGTATGTTCACATTTATCTTTGTATTGGCTAAATTTCAACTCACTTTCTTCCCTGTGAACAATTTGCTTTTTGTTGAATAAACTGTTCCTCACAGACCATAGCAATGAGAGCACTGATGTGGGGATTTTGTTTGGTGAGTTGGGTTTCCACCCAGTGGTGGATTTCCATTCATTATGCACCTTCTGACTAGCTCTCCAAACCTTTCTCACCTTGTGGATTTCTAAATTTTTATATTTATTTTTTATGGGGGTGTGGGATCCTTTCAAGCAATTTGAAGTCTTCTGACAACAGAGTTGCATTTCTTGTATTATTTTCCACAGACCCATACACTATAGTACATGGTTCCCTCAAGACCAAATGTCTTGAAAGCCTCCATTAGAACTGCACTTGTTCACTGAAATCTGTTCTAATAGTTACCAGTTATGGTTAATAGGAATTTTTTTGGTTGTTGATGATTTCTAACGCTTCCATTCTCATATAACTGTTGTGGAGAACAAAAGCAAAGGACTGGTTTGCCCAGGGCACCTACTTTAGCATATGAACTTGGGCAGAGAGTACTGCACTGATGTGGCTCTGTGGCTTTTGTCTTAAGCTGGAGTGAGTCCCACTTGGCTTTGAGCACAAGTGGAGCAAGCCCAGGTCTGTCTGCACTTGCCTAGGTAGACACATCCCACTTGGATCATGTGAAATCCTTGCTCATCAGAGCCTTAGAGGGACCTTCTTGCCTTTGGCTGTACCTGTGAACTGTGTAGTACTGGAGGTACAAAATAATCACAGTGAGCCTGAAAATGCCTGTAATGTGAAATTGTTACATTAATAAAAACAAAGAGAGTTGTTTGTGTTCAACCAAGCAGAATCTTGCAGTTTCTCAGGGAACAATGTTTTCAGCCTTGCACTTCTTAGAGAAACCCTGATCGAAAATATTGGTAGCTGCCCTACAGGACAGGTGGTTGCTAGGTGGTAGCTGCAAGCTCTTGCTCAAGAAATATTTTTGTGTGTGTGTGTGGAAAATGTGTCTGGTGTGAGCCATGGGAAATGCTTCCCACTGGGTAAAGCAGAACGTGCCTTCTGCGGTGCAGATGCCTTGGGGTCCTTCTGCATGGGGCAAATTGATTGTGAATATAGAGATGTGGCTCAGCCCCAGAGAGAAGCACTAAAAGAGATAGGAGAACTCTGACTTTCTCTGAGGTCTATAAAGCCTGTGGTTTATGCTTGGCTTCTCTCATTACAGCGTCAGTTCAGGCCAAGTTCAAATAAAGGAGGAGTGAGGAAGGGGGGAAAAACCCAACCCTACTGTGTGTGCATCTCCTTTTTGTGCTGCAGTGCACAGGTCTCATGTGACTATTGGATTTTCATCAGTCAGCGAGCTGGCGGCGCCGTGCTGTGTGGCCAGCCCTGGAGCATGGTGGAAGAACTTGCCTTGCAAGCCTCTTCTGGACAGTGGAGAGAAAGTCACTTGTGCATTAAAGGCCTTGCTTTTTAATTTTTTCTTTCTTTCCTTCTTTCTTTTTTTCTTTCTTTCTGTCTGTCTGTCTTTCTGTTTTTCTGTCTTTCTGTTTTTCTGTCTTTCTATCTTTCTTGTCTTTCTGTCTGTCTGTCTATCTTTCTATCTTTTTTTCCCCCCAGTATCTTTCAGTTTGCTTCACAGGTTGTGGTCCTGGCCATTTGGGTATGTCCTTGATTTGATAGAAGAGATGACAGTGCGTACAAGGGGCCGGAGTTGTGAGCAGAGCTTGGATTGGGGAACTCAAAGGTCTCACTTAGGGCTGCCCCCACACCCAGGGCAGAAGGACAGCAGGGTAGTGATCACCTTTGGATGCAAAAAGTGAAGGGGTACACAAGAAGGACATGGAGCTTGCTTGATCAAGTCCAGAAGAGGACCACAAAAATGATCAGAGGGCTGGAGCTCCAGAGGAGTGCTCTTCTACAAGGACAGGAGCACCTCATCTACAAAGACAGCAACAGAGAAAGTTGGGATTGTTCATCCCAGAAAAGAGAAGGCTCTTGGGACACCTTGTTGCTGCCTTTCAGTACTTAAAGGGACTTTATAAAAAGGATAGAGACAAATTTATTGCCAAGGCCTGTAGAGCAGAACAAGGGATGGTGGTTTTAGCCTAAAAGGGGGTAGTTTAAAACTAGATATAAGGAAGAAATTGTTTAGATTGAGGGTGGTGAAACACTGACAGTGGTTGCCCAGAGAGGTGGTAGAAACTATGCCCCTGGAACCATTCAAGGTCAGGTTGGACAGGACTCTGGTGTATTTGAAGTTGTCCCTGCTCACTGCAGGAGACTAATAGGCCTTTAAAGAGCCCTTCCATCCCAAACTAGTCCATAATTCAGTGGTTCTATGATTTCCAATCTAGAATAAAGAATGTCACTGAAGTGCAGTCATGGTTGAGTAGTCAGTGGGGAGCTTGTGCTTTGTTTGCAAGAGCAACTCTTTGTTCTTCCACACATACAAAGAATCATCATGGGATGCCTAAAGAGTGGTGTGTCAAGAGGTGTTAGCAGTAACTTCTGGGAATTTTGTGTGCTGTGATTTGTTTGGGAACAAACAAGATGTAGCTAGATGCAAGAGCAGTACATCTGGATGTTGGTGCACTGTGAAATGCCCTCAAGTATCTCCAAAGCAGCATAATGCAAGTGGACTTCTGGGCTATGTTTTGTGCTTTAAGTATGAGGATCACACCTGGTACAAACAGATGTCTCAACCTTGATGGCTGTTTAAACGCATTATTTACACCACTGTGACACCAGGAGCACTAATTGATCCCACAGAGCCTATTGTTGTTTATACAAATCACAGAATCACAGAATGTTTTAGGTTGGAAGCGACCTTCAAGGTCATTCAGTCCAACCTTTGACCAACACCATAAGCTAACTACTAAACCATGTCCTTAAGGACCAGGTCCAAATGCCTTTTAAATACCTCCAGGGATGGTGACTCCACCACTGTCCTGGGTAGGCTATCCCAATGCCTGACAACCCTCTCAGTGAAAAAAATGTTTCCTAACATCCAACCTAAACCTTCCTTGGCACAGCTTCCATCCATTTCCTCTGGTGCTATCACAGTCCACTGAGGAGAAGAGGCTGTTTCCCTCCTCGCTCCAGCCTCCCTTGAGGTGGTTGAAGAGATCTCTAATGTCTCTTCTCAGCCTTCTCTTCTCCAGACTAAATATCCCCACTTCCCTCAGCCCCTTCTCTCAGGACTTGTGCTCCAGGCCCTTCATGAGCTTTGTTGCCCTTCTCTGGACACGCTCCAGCACTTCTCTGCCCCTCCTGTAGTGAGCTGCCCAGAACTGAACACAGGACTCAAGATGCAGCCTCGCCGAGCTGAGTATAGAGGGATGATCACCTCCCTGTTCCTGCTGGCCACTGAGTTCCTAATACAAGCCAGGATGCCATTGGCCTTCTTGGCCACCTGCAGACACTGCTGACTCATACTAAGTCGACTGTCAACCAGTGCTGAATCAAAGGCTGTCCATCCGCCAAGGAGCTTATGGTCTGGATCAATAGGGAAGGTTCTGGATAGATACATGCAGATGGTAGAGTAAAATGAAAATGCTAGGGCACTATTGATCATCTTGACAGATGTGTCTCAGGACACCAGCAGCCTCACAGTTATTGAGTTTTCTTGTAAATGTCAAAGCAAAGGAGAGTTTTGATGAAGTCGATGAGGTGGTTTGGCAGAAATTAGAGAGAATCTCCTACCAGGCAAGAAAGGGGCAGGAAGAGAGAAAATACCACTCAGTATCAAAGATGTTTTCCATGGACTGGCCCAGGAGATCAGCTTCCTAAAAGAAGACAGCTTCTTAAGAGTCAACAGCAAATGGTGGGTACTGTAGGGCATAGGTTATGCTGTGAAAGTTATAGAGCTCTTGTGTGATGAGCTAGGGAAAGGATGGAGCCTTGGGAAGGTGATGTGGGATAGAAAAGATACACCCTTTGGCGGGGAGAAGCTAGGTTTCTCAGGAAAGGGTGGTTGTATTGGCTGTGATGTGGAAAAAAAATTATGGCAATGGCAAATATGAATTCTGGACAAAAGAGCAGCCTAAAGATGTTTTGAGATGTGATTTTGAACATAAGAAGACTACCCTGGATTAGAGAAGAGAGTCTGTGAGGAAGAGGAGGGCTAGAGGTTTGTTTCTGGTGGAGGTGAAGTGGAGGTAGAGAAGGACTATACCTGGAACATCTCAGGGCCCACACACACATGTTGAGGATATTATTTCCATAAAACAGGCACGTGCTGACATCTCCTCATGATTACACAAGTAAGCTCTATAAAGTCTCACCTCCTAGATGACAAACATAGCAGGTCTCTGTCTGCAAAGGTGTAAGGTTACAAAACACACACCCTGATTAACCAAAAGCACCTCGTTTTTAGCAGTTTGTGAGGGTGTATTCACTACACAGCAGCAGAGGAATGCAGGAATGTGAGCAGCAGCATAAAACCCAGTCATTTGACTGGGAGGCATCTCCTCTCCCCTGCTCCAGCCTGCTTGGCTCTAATGATAATTGCACCTCTTGAGTTGTTGAGTTGGCTCTCAGCCACGCTTGCCCTCCACACAGATGTGTGTGGCACAGCACAGCACTGGGAAGGAAGGCTGGAGCCAGGAAAGAGCTTGGGTTGATGCTTCAGAGCAGGGCTGTCCTTCCCTGTGGGATGTGCTGTGCATCCCACCCTTTCCCAGGCTCCTCTGCTGTGGGCAGCTGCCTGCTTCCAAAAAGGTTTTTGTACTCCTCATGGTATTTGCTGTCCCCAGCGAGCCCTCAGCCCTGCAAATGGCCTCAGCTGGGGTTTGAATGTCTGCCCCCTTCCCAAAGAGCCTGACCTGAAAGCCCTTGGCCACCCTGGCTGCCCCACTGCTGGCACTGGCAGCAAGACTTGTGGATGCTCTTCTGCTCTTGAGTCTGGGCAGGGAGGAGGACAGTCACTCCCTAACTGCTGTGTAGCCTGCTGGGGAATTTATTTCATCTTCTTTATTACTATTTCTCTAGTGCCTCTGATTCACCATTCCCAGATGGAGTGAGCAGTACCCTGGCATTTAAAAATTAACTATTGATTTTAAAAAGCAAAAAGCCTTGTCACTTTAAAAATGGGAAGTAAAAAAAAAAAAAAGAAAACAGAAAGAAGGAAGCAGTAATTTTTTGTTGGCTTGTTAAGAATTTGAAATTCTTAGAAATCAGATTTTAGGCTTATTTGTGCTGTTGGTTCCCAGGGGAGGAATGTGGTGCACTGCACGACCCGGCTGCTTGCGGCAGCTGCTGCCATTGCCACTCGGGTTCCGCTGCTGGAATTTCACCTGCAGGACCCCCGTGGAGAGCAGGGGAAACCAATAACACTGAGTCTGTAGTGTAAAAAGGAGTCTTATGTGTTAGTTGCAGGTGCACAGCTTGGGCAGCTGGAGAGTTCACCATCAGAAGTGACTAGTGTGGGTACACTAGTACTGTCCACCTAATAGAGAGAAGCTGATACGTTTGAATTTGAGCTGCAGAGATATGTAGACATTCTTACTGAAGGTGGTGTTAAGGTCTGTCTTTAAAGGCAGTTTTAAGGGTCTGTAATGAAGATGCAAGCCACCTAACTTGGTCTGTTATCAGGGACCAGCAATTACATGGGGATGCCAAGGTTTCTCGTGCTGCACAGTGCTGAAGAGGAGCCTAGAAGACCAGATAAAATTAGCCATGTTTCAGCAGCTGGGGTGCATTTGGACAGAGTCAAACAGTCACACTTGTACTGTGAAATTTTAGTTAAACTCTCCTTCTTGGCAGGACTAGGTGATGGAGAGATAAGTGGTAAAAACGTTTGCATAGCAGCCCTGTGTTTGGGATGCTCGAGTACAGTGCTTGACTTCTGGATTTTAGTCTAAGCCACTGAGCTGCTTTGTGCCCATGGTCCACAGCTGTACAGTGGGAGCTAGGGCAGAGGTGATCCTCCGTGCTTTTTTTCATGCTCATTTTTGGTCATGGGTATCACTGAGTCTGGATTCCTGTCCTATTTCCTTTTGGTCAAGACTTCTGTGTCGGCGTGAGCTTTGAACACATCATGCTGAGTCACTACAATGATAATCCATTAATGTTTCAACTGTATGGTAATTTAAGAGGTTATGAGAAGGCCAAATGAATTAATATGAGGAAGGTGAGGGCATGGGATGGGCAAGATGGGGTCACTAGAGCAAGTGAAGGGATTAAAGAAGTCCAAATATGTCTATTGAAAGGTGAGAGACTTCTCTGGCTTCTCTCTCTTCCTACCACATTCACTGCCCTGAGCTGAGAAGTGTTTCCTCCACAGGACCCTGGAGAATACACAGGGCAAATAGCAATACCTTACTTCATCGCACATCTTGGTGGTCTTCTAGTCAGGGTGGACCTGCTGACTGGGGTGTTCTTCAGACACCTGTACCAGTGGCTCGAAGAGTTGAGCACTTTCACATTTGCAGCTCCTCTTTTCCTGTCTGCTGCTGTAGAAAGATTCAACTTCTCAACCTTTGGGAAGCTCCAAGGTCCTGTTTGCTTTATCAGGGACTGTATGACTGTCAGGGACAGTCAGACTGTATGATTGAATCTCATGTTTCTCTGAGATTCCCTCTCACATTTATCCGGGTGCATAGCTGTTTAACATGGATCTTGGACATAAATGGTTTGGGACTGGATGGTGGTGATAGAACAGATATTTTTTGGTATTTTTTGCTTGCAAACACCTGCAGGCATCGAGCTTATTTCATGGATGGGGAAACGGAGGCATGCCTGCAGCATTTTCTCTCTCTAGAAAGTCAGTATTCCTAAGCTTTAAGAAAAGCTCAGTGGTGAAACAAAAGAAGAAGAAATGAGTCATGTATTTTGGACTATCCTCGTAGCACAGACAGTAGCCATGGCTTGCCACCCTGTGTGGTGGCTGGGCATTCCCCACCCTGGGAAATACAACAGTGCCATGTAACCACCCTGGCTCACCTGCAGGTAACTCATACCCTGTGGCGAGGCAGCGGATAAGTTTGTGCTAAACCAGTCCTGGCTTTGCTTCTCTTGGTGGGTTATTGGGCAACGTTGGATGGGTTGCTCAAGCTTTCCAAATTGCAGTTTCTCTATCAGGATGGCAATGCTAACAGTGCTTAAATAGCCATTTCAGTGCATTGAGATCTATGGAAAAGAATTAAAAGAGATACGAAAGGGTGTGGTGGAAGGGAAGGCATTTAAGTGTCAGGAATTAATTTGGGAATTCTTCTACTGTATAACCTTTGTATTTATTTTGATCTTATTTTGAATGTCAGCTTTCTACAACTGGATTGAGGCTTCAGTTAATGCAAAGCACTGAACCTTGCTGTTGCTGCTGGGTGGTGCTTGGCATCATTACTGTGCTAACAGCAGTGGCAAGGCTGGTAGAAAATATTTGTGTCTGCTGGAATGTAACCTCTGCAGTGTGAGAAGAGGTCCTGGCACTGCACTCTGCCCAGATTTAGCGGCACATAATGGAGTTTTTCCTAGTGACATCTTGGGGTGATGTGTGGTCATACAATGTGATCCTTTCATACAATCCGTGCTGTGCCAGCCCTTCTCCATGGGCTTCCGTGTCCAGTGCAGATGGTCAGCTGCCATTCCAGGGCTTAGGCCATTGCAGCTATGTGTTGCTGATGACTCTGCACTTGACCAGCAGTTATTGCATCCCTTTCCTCTGTTTGAGCTCAGCCCCACATGTATGCACGAGCAAGGGACCAGAGTGTTCGCTGGCAATCCTTCCTCCTCCCCTGTGCCAGGGCTGGCTGGTGAGTCAGCATCAAAGCAAAATTTCCAGCTCATGTCTCCTTTCTTGGAGGCTGCCTGGCTCCAGTGTTGGCTCTCAGTGGCGTTGAGCCTTCCTGGGAACGGGCACGACTCCCGCATAGCTCCTGGGTCAACTCTCATTAGGAAGGGCGTATACTTTGGAGAGGGTGAGCTGCACCTCTCCTCTTGTTTTGCTGTGTAGCAGCCAGGCTGCAAAGCCAGGATACAGAGCTGGGTTTCTTCCCCAAGGCTTGTGCTCCCTGGCAGTCACCCTGGCAGGCAGCAAGTGCTGGGCTGCTCTGTTAAACCCCTGGGTCGGTACCCTAACAGAGCCACTCTGTGGTTTGGGGTGCGGGTCTCATCCCTTGCTCCAATTTCCTTGTGTGCTTTGTGGTGCTGAAAGACACCTTCAGGGCAGAAGTCATGAATCAGAGCTTGTAGCCCCAGGGCAGTTCATAAACCCAGAGTGCTTAGCTAGAAAAAGAGGGGTGGCAATGAGTGCTAGAGCCAAGGAATGAGTTGTTCTTCCCTCTCCAAACCAAGTGGGGAGGGACAGGCTTCAGAAGATCCCCAGGCTGGCAGAGCCCAGTGTTAGTGGGGTCGCTGGGTAAAGCACTGTGGTCCTGTTCCCATGCTTTCCACTGACCTTGCATCATCATCACTCATGGTTTGGGTCCATCTGAGTGCAGCATCTGGAGCAGCTCATATGCTTTTATGAAGTAGGGTGTGTACATTGCACACTCATCTCCTTTGAGGAGGAATAGGCTGCCTGTAGATGCCCCATCCCTGGACACATTCAAAGTCAGGCTGAATGGGACTTTGAGCAAACTGACGTAGTTGAGGATGTCCCTGCGTATTGCTGGGAGGTTGGGCTAGATAACTTTTAAAGGTCTCTTCCAACCCAAACCATTCTATGAATCTGTGGGGGCAACCCTCAGCCTGGCTAACCCAGAGGAGCAAGTGGGATTCCAGGCATCCCCTCAGCCTCAGCACAAAGCAGCAGGAGCTGTGGGGGTGGAGAAAAGAGGCCGGTCCGGCATGTGGTGGTGTGGGCAGCAAAGGGATGGTTGTATGTATGGAGAGGAGACCTGAGCCCTCACATCACTCAGTTACAAATTCCTCCCAAAATGAGTGTCTCAGGGTCTTCTCAAGGTCCATTGCTAATTAATGCAGACCCTGCCTGTGCCTGCTCTTCAGTAGCAGGCTGCATCCATCAGTCTCCAAGCTGACTGCTGAGACAAAGTATGGGGTTGTTTGGTTTTGGGTTTTTTTTGCATGTTCCCATGGGATGTCCCCTCCTAGGCATTGAAGGACATCTTTGTGTTTTTTGGGATATATTTCAGCAAGTAAATAATGCATATCTGTCCCACACGATTGTATACAAGGCTGTACAAGATAAGTGCTCTTGAAATGATCCACATCTTGTTAGTCTTGCACTGCTTGTTGGGTCAGAGAAACTGGTGAAGTCCTTTGATGGTGTTTTATCTCATGCCTGTGTTTCCAGTATATACTAATCTTCAGCCATAGGTTTTACTCTTTAGCACCTAGTCAGGAATAGCTTGCCTTGGGTTCACAGCCAGTATTTCTAGCTGGTTCCTCTGATGCTGTCAGCTGTGCCAGTCAGCTGAGAAATGGGATCACATAGCTGAATGCAGCCCAGTTTTTGGATAGTGCACATAAATATGGCTAGTCACTAAAAATAAAAGCCTGTGACCATTTAGTGGCTCATCCCTTCATCAGCCAAGCTGCATTACCATGAAATCTGGGCATCCTTCTGCACTGCTGCACCCAAAACCTCTTCAGGCTGCCAGCAGAGAGGGATGTTGCTGAACCCACTCACAATGGGGAGTCCGTCCAGCTGACCTGGCTCTGCTTTTCCTCTCAGTTGTTACTCTGTTGATTTGGTTCCCTGGTCCAGTCTGTGGTCTTGAATGGCAAAGTAGCATATGCTGGCATTGGCTGAGTGGGAGGGAGGAATGGAAACAGTCTCATGGGTGGGTCACAGTGCCAAAAGTCTTGTGTGGGAGAGTCACAGGCATAATCACAGTAAAAGCTTGGGAGATGCATCTGAACCAGGAACTTCCTTGGTCTTTCTGCCTTTCTACCTTGCTTCTCAGAATGGTTTGGTTGATGATGGTAAATGGGAAGGTCTCCGCACCCAAGTACCTGCAAATGTACTTTGTTCCTTTGCACTCTTGCTTTTAGTGCTAACAGTACAAAGTGGGAGAGGTTGGAGGGCTTTATCTTCACATCCTCATCTTTTTCTGTATTTGCATCCCATCCTGATACTCTGTCAGCATCAGTCCAGAGCAAGAGCACCTCTGGTAGGTGTGAGGTTGGAAGGAGCTGCACTGAGTGCCAGGCTCAAGGCTGGAATCCCACACTGGCCTTTTTTGTCCTTCTTGCCTCAGATGAGCCAAGATTTCCTTCCTCAGCAGCCATGTTTCAGTATAGCTTGTGTGGAGCTGTGTTTTAAACTTTCTGCTTGCTGTTTTCTCAACAGTGAGTTGCTTGCCAGCATCCTTGCTGCAAACTGGAAATGGAACCACTGATGTCCTTCCTCGTTGTAGGGGGGTTGGACTCTAAAGGTCCTTTCCAACCCAAACCATTCTATGATTCTATTATTCTGTGATCCCCAATACTGTGATCCAACAGGTGATTGTATATCTCAACCCCAAAGATTGTATATCTCCCAAAGAGGGAGCCCCTTTTGGAAAAGGGGAGTGGGGGAATACCCTTTCCCTCCACAGTCTTCTTCCAGTGTGTGGCATTTTTGAGATGTTCCATTTCCCTTAGTGCACAGTGTGTAGTAACACCAAACCTTCTCTGTTCTTTGATCCAAGGTTTTTAATGGAGCAGTGTGATGTTCCTGTGCTAGCCAAGATGGCTTTGATTCTTCTGTGCAATGTGGTGTGCACGTGTCCAGGTTGATAGGGATTATAAACACCCATATCCTTGCAAGATTTCCCTTCCAGAAGTTGAGAGTAAATTAAATCAATGTTCATTATTCAGGTTTTTTTGTTTATTTGCTTGGGGGGTTTTTTTGTTGTTGTTGTTTGGTTGTTTGGGTTTTTTTTAAGTTTTTCCTAATGGCCCGTGTGTTTTTGGTACTTATGCAAGCAGAGGCAAAGTGATGCTGTATCAGTGTGTGCCTGCTAGCTCCAGTGTGTCCATTGCTAGCTCACAGCTCTCATCTCAGGTGCAAGAGAAGATGCTAAGTCCCCAAAAGGAGTTTTCCTGTAAATCCTGAACATTAATTGCTTTAGTGGGTGGCTGCAAACTTGTGGCCAGAGGAAGACGGATGGTTTAGAGCAGGGGTGTTGTGACCCGAAACTTAAGCCTGTGGCTGGGTCACTGCCCTTCTTTCAAGTTGTTTTCACTGGGCTGGAAGCTTTCTTGTTACGCATGGAGGTGCATCTAGGGAGGATCTGAAAGGTCACTTAACCCTTTGGTGTGTAATGAAAGCAGAAAGGAACAATAATATAATAAATCCAGAAGTAGGCAACCTTTCCCACAAAAAAACTGTGAAAGGCTAAAAAAAAACCCAAAACCACAAAGGAGGCTTCTGGATTTGTATTGCCTGGTCAGCAAACAGCTTGCATCTGGGTTGGGGTTGTACCAAAGGTTCATACAGAAATTCAAACCCATTTGGGATGTAGTACAGGTAACAGCACTTTTTTCCTTTCCTCTCTCCTCCCTTCATCTTTGCTCTAATGCATTTGACCAAATTACAGTGCAAATCTGAGGCTGTATAAATACCAAGCAGGGAAAAAAAAAAAAAAAAAGCTCAGCAGAAACCACAGGCATTGTTTAGGCGGTTCTTTGATGTAGTTCACCCGTGAATATAAACTCTTTTGAGCCTTGTGGGATGGTTTTGGGCTAAAAGGGGCTTGAGACTGGTTTGTTGGGTGCCTTACAAAAACACTTCCCAGACGTTTCCCTTCTCATTCTTCCTGTCTTAATGCATGTGCCCTGCGGAAAAGTTGCTTGTACTCTTGGCTCCCAAGAATTAGCCCCTTTTTTTTACTGCATCAGTACTGCTTGGGATCTACAATTTGTACAAGCATTGAACACCTTGAAGGAGATCAGTCCAGGCCCAGGTGCTGCTGGATCCATCTCTTATATTAACATACTGGCTTCTGTCAGGATAGCTGGGAATGACAGGTTGCTTCAGGCAGATCCTGCATCTGGTGTTGGTGTTGGAGTCAGGAGTGGGATGAAGCTGGCAGTGCTGGGTCTGCAGTGAGGAAGGACAGGACAGGACAGGACAATTTGGCATCTTGGCTGCTTAATTTTATGTGAGTGCGTGGGGAGAACTAGGCTGTGATGCTCAGGAATAAATGTGGCCTGATACTTGAGTACCAGCTCCCAGGAAATTGCCATCAGAGTAATTAACGTGCACTGACTTATTTGTACAGTGATAACAGCGGGAAAGTATTGAAGCAGGAAAAGCAAACAGATTATTCATCTGAACCTTCAATCTGCAGGCTTTACCTGACAGTTCACTATTTGCAATATGCGGGTCTATTTTTAGGCTTCTAAGTCAGACGGGCTCTTCTTTCTTTGTTTTGTGTTCTGGCTTTTATTTTGCTGACATAAATTGGAAACGATTCTGTGATTAGAGGTAGACAAATGCATTTTAAAAATAAACCTTTTGAATACCAAAGAGTGTATTTTGTGGGAGTGCTGTAGCATCTGTACAAGGCTCTCAGAACATGTACTCTTGCAAGTGGGATGAAGATGCTGCAGAAAGTGGATGTGGCCATATCAGAAATAATTCAGAGTGACCATGAGCATCTTCTTTAGCCCAGGATTCGCTGCTCGATGATGAGTGCTGCTCAGCCAGCTAGGTCAGAGTTGCTTTTTTGATGTGAACACTGAGGAGAAGGTTTAGTAACTTAGATAATAATTATTATTAATGAGAGGCTGAGGGAAGAAAGTGACACGGGGTCATAGGAGTTTGTGGTTGTGAAGCATCCAAGGAAGATGTTTAGGGAAGGGTGTTTATATATGTGTGAGTATATGTAAGAGCTGGTAGAGAGCAGGAGATGTTTGGAAACCGGGGAAAAATGTGGGTGTGGAGAAATGTGTGGATTCACCTTGGAATGGAAAAAATGGGGATGAAAGTGTTTGCTTTGCCCTTCCTTTCCATCCCTCACCCCCAGCTACTCGCAGTGACTCCCTGCCAGCCCTGCTAAATCCTTTGAAAGCTCCTCTTCTCCTTTGTCGATTGGAAATAAATAAAAAGGGTAGGGGCAGAAGACAGGCTGTCTGCAGAGGAAGAGAGCTAAGAGGCCCCAGGGTTTCTCTTGGGGATGGGTTTTGTGAACAGCTGAGGAAATCACTAGGCAAAGCACCTCCCACAGCCAGCAGCTGTATCACAGGCACCCCTAGCTGCAAATGCAGTGCAGATAAATCAGAGTTAAAGTGCCTTTTTTAAATACCAAAGGCTTTTAAGTATTCGGGCCAGCCATCAAAAAGGTGAGCTACCACCTCCATATCTTGAGATCTTTGCATGGAGCCTGCATGCCTTCCTGGAAGGTGGGGCTTAGGCAAACACTAGCAATACAGCTCAAATGAAAGGTAAATGGATGAAACTTGTGACCTCCCTTAGTAAAGATTCAGCCTGGGTGATCCAACGATCCTTAAAATCTTCAGAAGTGATTCCCATGCTTTGCAGCCCCGAAAGTTCATCCCCCTCCCTAGCTCCCCCCATATTTTCCAGACAGTGCGTGCATATCCAGGACTGGGGGAGTTGGTATTTTGACTGCAGCCTCCAAGGTTTCTCGCTGAACTGAGAGCAGCTCCTTGAAATCTGTGCCACAGGTTAGTTCACTGTCATATCTCTTTCACATTTTAACCTCCGAAGGAGGAAGAGACAGGGGTGAGGTATTGCAAATGCACACCACCATGATGATGAAGATTTCATAGAAACCAGTAAGGAGCTGGGATTTGCTTTCTCTTTGCAGAAGGGTTGGACCAGAACGTTTACATCCTTAGGGCTTTTCAGCTCCCTAAGGGAGAATGCAGTGAAGGGACCACATCCTCTGGGAAATGCTTTTGAGGCTTACAGGAACCCGTCAGATGTGGAAATGCTGGAGTCAAGAAGCACAAAGGGAACGTGAAAGCCTAAATATGATTAACATCAATGGGCATTCTTGAGTGTCAAGGGTTGGGAGCTTTATTCCTTTTGCTCAAGTGTCTTTGGGCCATGGGCATGGACCTCCTGATGGTCATTCAGCCTGTGTGAAGAGAGAAATTAAGGTATGGCAATTATAGAAGCAAAGCAAAATCATCAGCATGCTATAAAAAGACAACAGATTTAAGAAGTTCGTGTGTATGTATATTGTGCATATACATCTGTACATAAGTCTAGATATTAAAGACTACTTTTACATTTCTGTGACTTGTAAATATTTTCTGTGATTTATAAACACTTCCCAATCTATAAAATCCAGATAGTCTCTCCCCTGCTGAGAAAAAAAGGCAAAATTTTAATGATTATATTTTCACATGACTCCAGAAGGTACAGTTTTGAGAAATGCACCAAATCTTGAGAGACAGTGTGGATCCTGATGAAGCTGCAGGATGTTATTTGTCAAGGTGTTCATGCTGTAAGAAAAAATGGGAAAAGGAAAGAGACTAAGAAAGACAGAAAGATTGCAGCCCCCTCCACCAGCAGAGCTGGTGTGGCTGTATGTGTTTTGTCATGATAACAACTTTTTAGGTAGAGCTTTGTCTGTGTTTTGGTGGAGAGGAGGTTTTTTTATTCCTCTGAAACAGTCTTGGGGGAATCAGGTCAACATCATAGTCTGCATTGTTCAGAGCCCAGACTGGCCTTTTGCCAGCCTTATCATGACATTGACTTGTGGTGGTTTGCCTTTGATGATGATGATGATGATGATCTATCATTATTGCTGCCACTACAGACAGTTTGGGCCGGCCTCCATTCCCGGTATGGGCTCATTAGCCCTCCCACTTCCACCTTTTCTTCCCCACCCTCTTCCTAAGCCATTAAGACCAACCATGGTCAGAAGTAAATCTCCTTATTAAAATACATAGAGCCTTTCTAATGCCAGATGCCAGAGAAACAGTTCTGTAATCCTGTGGGCTTCACAGCATTTAAGCTGAGTGACTTCAAAACGCTTGTATTAATGTAATGCAAAACTAGCTTGGAGAAAACATGGGTCAGCAGAAGTTAATGGGTTTCCTTCAACAGATGCTTTTACAAATGCACTCAGCTCTGATTCATACCTCTGTCATCGCTGGCACTGCTCTTCTGACTTTGCTGACCCCTGATTTGAGGGCATCAGAGATGCCAATTTGGGATCCCAGACTATCTTCTTGCCCTCTCTGAGTTTTAGGGAGACACAGAAGTGCTGAGAACATGTGGTTCTCTTAACCAGTTTTTGAGAGCTGGGCAGTTTTTGAGCAATGAGCAATCTGTTGTTTTGCCTGTACTCCTCTGTATGATCCTCCTGTCCAGCCCAGAGACATGATTTCATATTTATCCTCCTCTGCATGAGAGGACAAACCATTAGCAGATGGGGCACTGAGGCACAGGCTAATGGAATTGTTACTGCTATAAGCCAGACCACAGGGAAGGAGAAAGGAAGGCTCCTGGTCCAGTTGGTTGTACATTTGGTTGCAGTTCCATCCTTGAGGCATTGCAGCTCCAGGCTAATCACAACCATGCCTGGGTAAACATGTTTGCTGCATCTAAAGCAGAGAAGCCCAGTAGCCCTCAGGTGACCTCTCTGGAAAGACTACCCATAACCTGTGAAATCTAAAAAGCAGGAATTAAGGAATGGTGTCAAAACACAGCTGTTTTTTCACTGGTTTTAACTGCTGTTTCAACAGCTCCAGAAGCCTCCTGGGATGGACCATGGTGGGAATTTCTGGTGTTAGCATCTGCAGAAAGCGATTCCTTTCTCAATTTTATTCCCATTTCTGCATTTACTGGTAAATCTGACTGCCAAAAGTCTGCAGCCAGCTCTGCCAGAAAGATAATTGGACATCCCTTCAAGTGATGGCTAGTGCTGTAGAGCTGTGATTGTCCCATCTCCTCATCTCCTGTGTGTGGGGAAGGGAATATGTGTGCTGGTAAACAACTTGAGAAGAAATGTTTCTTACTGTGAAAGTGAATCAAAAAACAAAACCAAACAATGGGAAAGTTTTATGTACATTTATAGGGTCACAGCCTAACCAGGTTGGAAGGGACCTTGAATGATCATACAGTCCAACCTTGTGTGGGAGAGGGAGCCTAGATGACATTGTCTAGAACCATGTCCAGTTGCATCTTGAAAACCTCCAAGTGATGAGGACTCTACCACATCTTTGGGGAAGTTTTCTTGCTGTGAAAACCTTATTTCTTATATCATGCTTTGTTTCTGCCTTGCCAATGTAATTTTTTTACTTGTTTTTGTCTGGTTGTGATTTTTCCCAGTTCCTTAGCTGGAATTAAAAAATCAATGTGGATTTCTTGGTTTAACAGGATCTGGAGCTTTTTCTACTCTTCAGCAAAATCCACAATTTGGTACTAATGGAGTACAGTGAACCTGAGCTCTGGGGCTGGAGGGGCCTCTTGCTCTTCGTACCTCATTGATTTCTAGGTTTTAAGGTCATGGTGCTTATTTAGTCTGACCTGTTGTATAACAGAGATTCGTTGAATTATTTTCCACTCTTGAGTTCAGTAGTTGAAGATGGGCCCAGAAATACATTTTTGGAGGAGCAAGAGGGGCAAAGTGGAATCCCATCTTAGTTTAAAGGTTGCTAGTGCTGGATCATTGGTCTTTCCAGTTGGAGGCCTTTTCCTTCTGTTAATTACCTACAGTGTTGAAAAATGGTGCCTTTATTTCTGGTTTGTTTTCTGCCAAGCTTCAGCTTTCAACCTTTGGTCTTTTTATGCCTTTGTCTGGTAGACTGAAGAGCACTCTTCTTGACAGGTACTTACAGGCTGTGAGGTAGCTTTTAACTTTCTCTTTGATTGACTTCCTAGAACTCCTTGGTACAAGCCTGGTTTTGTTTTTCTGGCTGTCCTCTGAACTCTCTCCAGTTTTTCCAGTGTTATTCTTGAAGTGTGGGTATAGGTATTAAACCTCACACTCCCATTGACTGTACCAGTCCAAGGCCCAAAGATAACAGGCCCTCTCGGCTGGTACGTGACATCCCTCATTTCTGCATCCAAGTGTTGTGGACCTGCCTTGTGAGCTCACATTGGGCTAATTATGCTGCTTACCTCAGCCAGTCCTGTAGGTCCTGTATGTTTGAAAAGTTTCCATGTAGCCATTTCTTTAATATGCCAAGCATCTCATTAGTCTTTTTGATGTATTTTTTTTCTTGGTTTGTATTCTGAAAGGAGTGTCCAACCTTTCTCACTGTACCAGCTGCATATCAAAAATCTTCCTGTAGCTGAAAGCTACTAGGAATGTATTTAACAGAGCTGGAGAAAGGAATGTGGTCCCACCATGCTTCTCCAGTGCTTGGTGGGACAGGACAGACTGCATGCCACTGGGCTCCAGAGTCCTGCATTTTTTTTTTTACCTCTTCATCTTCCTGATGGATCACTTTCTCCCATGAAAATTAACCATGGAGGTAGTTAACCTGCAAACCCTGTGTCAGCCAAAGCTCCTTGCTTGGGTGTCTTGGGTTGCCTGCCACCATCGAGGGGTTGGGCCAGTTACAACGTATTTCTAGACATTAGACACAGGACACTGACTGTATTTCCAACTGGGGCAATTTTATTATCAGTTTTATGTTCTTTCTTATATATATAATGACTCAGAGGAAACAGAGGTGTTGATCTGATGGGGAACCTAGAAAGCCTTTTGGTAATAATATCCAGATGTTTCCTTAGCACATCTGCTTAAGCCACTGTTGAAGTCACTGACTTCCGAAGCCCTCTGAGTGTATTTTACTGCCTGCTGCTAAGTGTGATGCTAATTTATTAGTAATGCAGGAATGGAGGAGGGGGAAATGTAGACAGCAGCAAAAGCAGGGACAACCAGCTGCTGAGAAAGCGTGGGAGACAAGGCAGTCCAGGCTGTAACCCAAATTATTCTTGCTTTTACCATTCAGATGGGGTGTTTGGAGGTAGTCTTGCATGTAATTATCTCAAGTGGGATTGTCCTAGCCAGGATTGCCTGGTTGCAGGTCACTGTGTACCTGTGCTGCTGCAGCTCAGCCAGACATTTTGTCCATCTGAACATTGACTTCAGCTGAGAACAGGGCGAGTTCCACTTCTGCAGCAACCGATGTGTGAAAAGATCTTCCTGCCGGTCCCTGTATTTGTGGGAAGCTGTTTCTCTCCTTGGTTGTGGCTGTTTAGCACTTCAATACTGCCCTGCCAGTCCTCTTGCCAGGATCATCAGCATGTGGTATTCCTTCTGGGGAGGATCATCTCTAGGAAAGCTTGGCTGCCTTCTGCCAGGGCTTTGGGTGGAAGGGATGTTACTAGGAGCTGGGCTTTTAATGTCACTGTGTCAGTGTCATGGCCTACTCAGGGAAATATTGCTGTCAGCCTGAGGATAACACTTTGTAATTCCAGATGCCCTGGGCCATGCTGTCACGTTCTAGACTCCATATTCACTGGAAGTCCTCGATTTATGGTCACAGCCCTTCCATACATACATGGCCCTTGTGTGTGCTGGAGCTCCTCACACCATGCTGTTATTTCTCCCTCAATGACTTCTGCTGGTGGCTAATCTTCAGTGTCACAGAGAACATGTCTTCAGAGCAGATTAGGTTTTGGAGTTCCTTGGAAAGCACTGATGGTGGACATCTGGTCTTGAAAGGTGCTTGGCAGACACCTTTGAATAAAAAGGGAGTCTCATCACCCAAAATTAGGGCGAGTGTGTCACCTCCTTCCAGATGTAGTGAGGTGATGTTGGGTGTTGTGCAGGTTGAAATGGGGAAAGAAGGTGGAAGCATGTGGTTGGGCTGAGACAAAGCTTCTGAGTGGGGAGGAGACATTGATGTGGTGGGTGTGTGTGAGATGGATGGCCCAAAGACAAAGATCTCATCCTATTCGTGCTTCTTCCTTTCTGATGCATGACACAGCATCATGGTCTGGCCAAGGACAGCTCATCCGGTGTGTTTGGTTTCATCTCAGGGAGCAGGCCTGGTCCAGTGATTCACAGAATGGAGATGGATACAATGACTAGCATTGAATGACCCAAAAGGAACCTGCAGCAGCTTGATATGTGTGTGTGTGGCCCTTTAGAAACCCAGACCCCCATAACAGTGCATCAGGTCTTGGAGCAAGAGACAGTGTGGCATGTGAACACTTGACACATGAATACAGAAAGCTGCAAGGTGGTCAGAGGGACTCATCTCTCTGGAGCTGTGGATGACATTGCCACAGTTCTTAGGCCCTGTTTCCAATTCTTGTCTTCCTAGGTGTCCTGCCTGTGCTCCCAAGGAGTGCCAGAACCATTCTCTTCCACCATGCCACTTATGACCTTGTTCCATTTGGCAATTAAATGATCCATCTCCCTCAGCTTCCCTGTCCCATACCTCTTAGCTTTCTCAGCAAAAATGTTTTGAGGGACTTAGATATTTTTAGAGGGACAGAGAGTGGATCTTATCAACACTTACAAATATTTAAAGGGTGGGTGTCAGGAGGTTGGGGTCAGTCTTTTTTCAGTGGTGCCCAGTGACAGAACAAGGGGTAGAGGGCACAAACCTGAACATAGAAGTTACATCTAAACATGAGGAGGAACTTAACTTTGAGGGTACCAAGAGCACTGGAACAGGCTGCCCAGAGAGGTGGTGGAGTCTCCATCTCTGGAAGCATTCAGAACCTGCCTGGACACCATCCTGTGCAACCTGCTCTAGGTGAACCTGCCCTGGCAGGGGGTGGGACTACATGGTCTCCAGAGGTCCCTTCCAGCCCATACCATTCTCTGATTTTATGATTCTATGTTTGAGTTTCTTTGGCTTTCTATCTCTTATGCCACATTCTGTACCCAAGGGAGTGATTTCTTCAGCAGCTCAGACAAGCCCTCTTGCTTCTCCTGCCAGCCTGTCATTTCACTGTAGGTCTCTAACTAAGAACATTAAATCTGTGTAAGACCAAACATCCATTGATAAAAGAAATTTCTTATGAGACTAAATTACAAATCATTCCCAGGTACCTCCTAAACCTGAGCTGGTTTCTCTGTTTCTCCTACCCTGTCAGTCCTCCTTGGTTGCTGGGTTGGAGTTTGTTTGCAGTTCATTCCTAGTGAGGCTGAGCTGCTGGTGCCTTCTGCAGCTCTTGCTATCTAAAGAAGCCTTGCAGACCTCTCCATTGTATTCATTCTCCATCTCTTTCAAATGTCCGCTGAAAGCAGATGAAGGGTTGGCATTTCTTTCTCCAGACTGTTGTGTTGGCTTGTGCCTCATCTGTGTCCAGAGGAAGAGCTCCTGGACATGCTGAAAATCTTAAGCTTATGATGAAGTACCTAGATACTGTATTTCTGCTTCTGTCTGTACACAGCTGTGGTTTTTAACAAAGTTGATCTGACTTCTAAAAGTTTTTATAATCACCTTATTGGACCAGTATTCTATACTCAGTGGAGCAGTGTCTTTATTAATATTAATCGTAGTAATTTTGCTGGTCTATACGAATCTGTAGTTGAGCATTGAAATTGTTTTAGGATAGAATTTACCTGTAAAACTGTATTGCATTGTATATTAAAATCCACTTAACTCGATTGAAGTAACTTGATGTTGCCTTTGTTGACATTTGAGCTGACTGGGAATTTGTCACTAATATGTCACTGTGACATGATTATGCTTTCAGGAGAGAGTCAGCTTTATTTTTTGGAGGGGGGAAAATATAACAAAGTTCTAGAAAAGGCTGACTAGTGACAGTACATGTACACTTTCTGACTGTGCTCATATTTTGGTTTGTATTTGAAATGACTCTGTGTTTCTAATGCAAGTTACAATGGAATGAAAAGTGTAGCTGCATGACTCATTCAATGCCTGTGAAAATTTTCAACTGCTGAAACAAAATGCTTCTAACTGAAATCTGTTTGAATTTAGCAATCTTCAAAATTTCAGGGTTTTAATCCTTTTTTTATTTCCCCCACTCATCTAAAAGGAGGAAAAAACATCAAGTTCTTGAAAACCTCCAACAGTGATAGAATTGGCTTTTTTTCAGCTTTCTTTGACATCCCTTGTTCACCTCTGTTTGAGCAGTATTTTCTGCTGGCTGAATTTGCAGGCAAGAACAAGGTGTTCTTCCATCAGTACAGCAAGGTCAGGGTATCCCTTTGAAGGGTGAACCAGACACTACTCTCTTTCAGAGGTAAACATTTAATCTCTTTTAATAACAAAAATAATTCATAAACCTTGAAAGTTTGCCAACCTGTTCCTATCCAGATATTAAAATTGTATTTTCTTTATAGGTGAATCCACTGTCTGAATGATGAAGCTTGATGTTCTGCGATTTGGCTTGGATTACAATATTTTAAAAGGTTTTTGGAATTCTCCAGGCTACCCTTCCCACTCTTCAGAAATGGTGTGGAATTAAGTTTTTACATCCAGTATCATTCAAGGAGAAAGAAAGGAGCTGTCTGCTTCACACAAGTAACTAAAATCAATGCTGTGTTGCTGTTGGGAGCGCTCAAAAGAAGAGAAGCCTGGAGTATAGCTCTTATTTTAGAGACAGATTTTTCCCAGGAGAAGACTCACAAGGGAAGATACATACAAAAGGAGGGAGGCAAGATGATGCTACAAGCCAGCTTCCTGACCTTCAGTGTGAGACTGAAGTTTCATAACAAGGTAAAAAAACCCTCACCAGCCAAACATGTTCCTTTCCTTCCTCCTTCCTCACTCCATCAGACAAGAAGTGGATTGAGTCCAGGCACTGATTTTTGGTTAAGTAGTTTCTCCTACTGTCCCCAACCTCCCTCTTGTTCCCTTGACCACTTCCTATGTCCTGGAACAGGGAGGTCAGCAGACACTTGAGCAGGATTCATGTACAAGTGATCAGCAAATCTCTACAGTCTTACTTGTCCATATATATAAGACTGATATTTTTGACATAGCTGATCTGACTTTTTAAAAAGTTCTTCCTGTCTCCTCATTAGAACAGTAATCTATACCCAGTGGAGCAGTGTCTGTGTTAGTATTGAATCAAACATCTCTACTCTCACATACACATAAAATATTTCTCTTCTGGAGGAAGCTTATGGCTTTTACTATACGCCAGATGAACTTGCTGCTTTGCTTTTGGAAGTGAGGATGAAGTCCTTCACATCTATCTGCATTGTTGGGGTCTCCAGCTCTGGAGCACAACAGTGATGTGTTTTCCAAATTTATGAGATACGAAGAGAGCTGAAATAAATGGGCTTATTACATCACCACATCCAAAGTCACAAGAGACAGGAGGTGGAAAAAACAGAGCAAAATTACCTGGTTTCAATTTACCACCTTTGAAGAACTGAAAAACATAGGTTGCAGAAAAGAAGGTGGAAACTTCATTTATTTATTTCTTTTTTATTTTCCCTCCTACTGCAAATGTTTTTTCTCATATAACATGCATGGCTCCTCACTTGTCATGCCCTGGGCTCAGGAGCAATGGAAGCATTCCTCAAAGGCAAAAATTACTCAGGATAGCAGAGCATCTCAGGCTTGCTCTGTTCTGGAGATAGAGCTCAACAGGTGTGAGGCACATGTGGCTTTTCTCTGCTGCACTTTGTGCAGTCTGTCTGGCTCATGTGAATGCTGTGTGGTACTGAGGATGACAAGGGTTCCTCAGACTCTTCCTCTGAGGTTACTGTGTGTTGTGTTGCCACAAAGGCCATGCCATCATGTGCATGTAGAGCTGTATCATCTTAACATTCTGGAATAGATCTGCCATGACAAACTATGCTGGATTGAACTCCCTTGAGATTAAAATCCATTTGTTTTTTGCAGATCAGAAGTTTCCCCACTCACTCTCACCCCCGTGTCTCATCGCTGAGCTGTAACAACCATCTTTTCGTATTAGTGAGAAGTTTTTAACCTCTGTGACTCATTCAGTCATTGGTTTAACTGTTAATATTTCCAGTGAGAATGTCAATGACATGGGTAGATCTGGTGATGGGAAGATACCACTGGTCAGGAAGCAAAATTGATTTCACATCAGTGAAGAGATTTATCTATGACCAAGTGTGTAGCTACTACATTTCTACAACAGGTTTGAATCACAGAGTGGGAGGACACTTTCAAAGTCTGAGTCTGGCTCAGTTCCTTGGAAGAACCAAATTAAAATATTTGCAGGTTAAGCATGAATTTCTCTTTCAAAATGGATGCTGAGATATTAGTCTTCAGTCTGAGAGTGAAGTTTCCCATTTAAAGGTGATAGTGGGGAAGTACATGATGCACATTCATCAGTAGCCCTGCTGATGAAGATAAGAGGGAGCAGAAGTGGCTGTGCAGAGTGAGACCATCTAGTTTGGTGTCTTTCTTGTTGATAAACAAGAAAGGGAAGAGTATAAGAGAGCAAGCTCTCTAGGGGTGAGCCTTCTCCAGCATATCATCTCAGCAACCAGTGTTTAAACATAAAGTGCATCTTGAGAGTGTCCTTAAGTTGTCCCCATGGATCAGATGTGCCTGCTGCAGCTCAGGTTAGGGAGTTCATTACTCTCTGAGCATAGCTGAAGCCATGCAATGTCTGGCCCATTGTCATGTTTATGTGGATTAACTCAGGTCACCTAAATCAGAGGTGTGAAGCTGGACTTGGCAGGAGGGCACTGCCACACCTAGTGGACTGATGGTGCTGCAGGCCATTAATTTTAAACCCTGGTCTAACACTAGGACTTATCTCAAGAGACTGGAGCTCAGCCCTTGGTCCTGTGCAGTTCAGTCACTTAACCCCCCTGCTTTCTCTCCCACGTAGTACCTACTGGCACTTCATACAGAGCACCAGTCATATCTGTGGGTGTAAGTTTCTGTATAACAAGGATGATTTAATGAGAGGAACAGACTTCCAGAAAGTCTTCAGAAAGGCAGCTAGGCTGCCATCACTTGCTGTGTAGTAGTGTTGTCTGCTTGGTGGCTTGGTGCTTGGAAGAGAGAGATACCACCACTTGTATCTCTCATGAATCTCTTCCAGGTCTTCAAAGAATGGAGTGTAATTTGGCACTTATTATTTCGTTGCATCAGCTTTTCTGAGTCTGGGAGTGCTCTCAGCAGAAGCAAATAAATTAACCGTCTCATTTTGCTGTGTGCTCTGCAGCCAGCCATATGTTTGAGCCTGATAGAGATTGTTATCTCACAGGCTAAAATTACTCAATGGAGGATGACATTTCTTATCAAGGGCTTTTCTGAATCAGAGAGTGGCCCTGGCACCCAGCTCTGAGACAGCACTCCCCTTTGTCCAGCCTCCTGGCCCAGCAATAAATGGATTTGTGTCTGTAGGTCAGAGGCACCTTTGTCAAGGTTTTGTTGCAGATCAGTGCTCTGAGGATTATCCATTTGCCCAGGAGAATAATGTAGGATTGAGGAGGGGATGTAAGGCTGTTTGTTTAACTGAAATGGAGTTTTCTGCATCTTTGCTTGGAAGATCCTTTTATGCATTGCTGATAATTTCAGGCTTCCATACAGTAGGAGCTAGGGACTATTTTCTCAGAATGCACATGAAGGCTTTGCTTAAAACTAGGTGTAACCATCCCCTCTGAGCAGCAACCTTGACTTTTCTCCAGGCTTACTCACGGCTTGCATAAATCTTTATCCCTCCATCCTCCTGCCTCTTTAATTTGTGGGTTATTTTCCCTCTTTCCCTTTCTCTCTTGCGTGCTTTCAAGTATTATCTGGTAGCTGCTGATAACTTCACTGTATGTTTAGCAGGTAAGAGAGATCCAGGGAGAAATAACTGCTCTTCCTTATTAGCTTCTTCCTGTAGAGCATTATCCCTTTGCTTTCTCTTTGCCTCTTTGTGGTGCAGAACTGACAGCATGGGACCTTCAGCTTCTGCAGTGTGTCTGGGTAAAGCTCTTGATGGAGAGTGGAGGGTTGCTCCTCTCTGGAGTTAGACATTGTCCATGGAGACAGATTTGTTGTCCTTAGGGGCAGAAAGCAAGACCACCCACCCACCTAAGAGTTGTCAAATTCTTCATAAGAGGCTTCTGGAAAGGGCAGCTTTGAATGAGCCTCTTTGTTTTCTCCTCACATGAGGGTTTCTTTGCCAGGTAAATGTTCTCTTAACAGTGTTGTAATAAGACAGGGCAAGATCATCATCTCAGTTCAGAATAAATCTGATAAAAGGTACAGATGGAGAGAGGCCATCTGTGTGTGTACCATGGGTTTCTTCTCCTGAACAATCTCGCGTGTGTTTTTCAAACATTCTGTGGCCATAGCAAGTTACTTCACCCCTTAGTTACAAATATCTTCAATCTGGCCTGTGGCTGGAGTGCCTCTTAATGCCCAGCAGAAGGTTAAGTCCCAGGAGTCCAAGGAAAGACATACTTTAGGTTGGCATCATGTTGATAACTGCTTTGGGTGTGATGAGGATGCTGCATCTGAAGGTCTCCCCATGAGTCCCATCACCACGTTAGACCCGGTGTGCTCATAGGAGCATGAGACAGGTCTTGGGGTGATGCCATTTGGACCATTGAGGAGACTGCTTTGTTCTGAAGAGCCAAACCACTGGCACCACTTCCTGCAGTGCCCTGTCAGGTGCCTGGAGATAACAGCCCTCTGTAGCATGACCGCGGGCCTAGACCACACCATGGACACCTCCTTGGTGAGGCTCTTCTGCCATTTGTAGCAGTCATCCTCTACATCAGCCTGTGAGAAGATCTGGCTGTGGCTGATGGGTGCAGCATTCCCAGGCAGCTGGGATCAGAGAAGGGAAGTGCTGTTCTCCTTGAGGGTGGTCCCATCCCTGGGGACATGCAGCCTTGCTGCTTTTCCTGTAACCACGTTCTCAGCCTGATGAGCAGTTTTTTCCATGTCCTTCCTCCTGCTTCCTGCAGTGCAGCCCAGCACCCATCAGCTCACAGCACAGGGGTACCAGGCACCTCATATGACTTTATCTCTCCACCTTTTTTCTCCCCAAACTGTGCTGAGTTACCCTGGCCTTGCTGCAGTGGTCTTGGGCCGGCCTTCAGCCCCTGGCCCTGCACCATCGGTTGAGCAACTGCTGCCCAAACACCAGAGCCCTGAGGCCACTCTGGGGCGGTGGATCATAGAGTAATTTGAGTTGGAAGGCACCGCTAAAGGTCATCTAGTCCAATCCTCCTGCAGGAAGCAGGGACATCCTCAACTAGAGCTGTATCTCCAAGGATGAGGCCTCAACTACTTCCCTGGGCAGTCTGTTCTGTTTTTCCACTACCCTCATGGTAAAGAACTCATGGATGACCAATGGACCTTGGGCTTCACTCCCTGGCCAACTCCTTACAGCATTGCACCACATTTAGATATTTCCTCATTACCTGGGTCCTGCTCAGGTATCTGTTCATTGCTGGTTTGCCTTTAGGTGCAGCACTGTCCCATCCTGTGGAAATGGGCCATTGCCTTGAGGCTGGTCACAGGGAAGTGCCCTGCTTGAGGCTGGTGGCCAGCTGGGATGACCAGCCAGGGTAGCCATGTCACTCCCAGCTGAGTCAGCTTGGCTTGTTCTGCCAGGTGACTGTTCTTCATCATACTGCAGGAACAAGTCGGGGTTGTTAAAAGAAAGAGGAGAGAGTTCTCCCTCTGACTGCTGACCGTGTTTTTTGTCAGTCCTTCATCTCAGTTATAGAGTCTTTCTGTGGCTTCTGAATCATTGTGGGTGTCTATATATCCATATCCAGGGTGTGCACCTCTCATAGCCATGGTGTTCACCCCATCCACTCACAGTGTGCACCATAGTACCCGCATCCTGCATGCCCATGGTATGCATTCAATATACCACAATGTGCACCCTATATGCACAAGGCATGCAGCTCACACCCCTGTGGCACCATGGCATGTATCCCATATACCCATGGCATGTATCTGGTGTACCTGTAGCATGCACATCTCAAGTAAGTCAAGATTATGTGCCAGGTAGTGGTGCTTGAGATGATGAGGAGAGCTCATTTCTTTGCTTTCAGTACCCAGACTGAGTTTGAAGTTGGAAAAAGCACTCAAAGCTATAATTTTATTTGTCAGCTGAAGTAATTTTTCTCTAGAAGCCACCAGGACACAGTCAACCTGGAACCTGCAGTGCTCTTTTTAGAAACCATTTTTTAAGTTAGGTTTGCATGCTTACAGGGGGCAGGGTGAAGCAATTCCAGCTTGTGCCCAGGATGTTGTCAGTGCCCAGCTCTGGTGCAAGATAATATTGCAGCAGAGACCTCTGGAGCAGCCTGTTGGATCTGTAGTTGGATGTGGCTAGCAGCCATCCCATGTGTATCTCTGGGAGTGCAGGAATGGGGACTGGACAGGCTGAACCATCAAATTCCAAAATACTTGAATTGTCAAATCTGTTCACCACATCTGGTGACAGCCAAGTAGGAGTCATTTAGTCTAGAAGAGCCTCCAAAATGCCTTCTCTGTACTCAGGCAGCACAAAGCAACAGAAATGCATTATACCATGGGGAAGAAGCACATGGGGCTGCAGCTTCTCATTTTGAGCACATCAGAAAACATCTGCTAAAGGGGAATTGTCAGTAAAAATTAACTGGGAACATGTTTATAGTTTTTGTGTCTTGAAAACACAGAGCCTGTTTCCAAAGGTGCTGTGGAAAAACTCTGTGCTCTGCACCTGTGCTTGCTCAGGCAAACTCCTGGTGCTGTCCTTTACTCATGCAGTTTCTGCCCTCATGTCCAAAGTGTGCTTGACCATCTTCCTGGATGATTTGTTACAGTGGCAAACAGCTCATTTCAGTGATTGCCATCTAGGTTTAATTAAGATTCTCTGTGCCTTTTTATCCCAAATTAAAAAAAAAAAAAAAAAAAAAAGTGTTTTAACTTGATTGCTCTGGGGTATGGGAGCGTGCAACTGGGTGCCCTTGACTTCAGCAGTGATTTAAGTGCATGTGCAAGTGCTTTCCTGTTCTGAACCAAAATTACAGTAAATCTTGACGACTCTTGGCGGGAGTCTTTCATCTGCAAGGAGACTCTGTGAAAGTGAAGGAAGCACTGATAACTCTTGGAGCCAACAGAAAGAATGTGCAAATCCTGGCAAGGAGGTGAGTTACTGTGGAGTTTGGGGCATGACATACTCCTTTATTTACTCTATCTCTGTTGTAAGGAGGGAGTTAGCTCTTAAAATGCAATGTTGGTGATGGAGACGAGGTTGTGTTGTGCTTTCTGAACTTTGCCAGGCATTCAGGAGGCATGCCCCATCCCATGAACTCCAGCTGGCTGTGCAACATGGGATGAAGCATAAAACTGCTGGAGTCACTCGTTTCCTTTGGTGCTGCAGGAGTAATGTTACAAAGCAGTTCGTCCACAGCTCAGGAAAAGCTTTTCTGCTGACCACATCTCTAGGTAGCGATTCCTTCCTGCTCTGGGAGGCAAATACAGGAAGAGTGAAGTGCGAGCTGAAGGTTCTTGGTTTTCAAAATCAACCTGATTTTATTTTTTTTTAATGCTTGATCTCTGGGTTATTTTTTAAAGTATCTTTCATTAATGTATGCAGAATTATTTATTTCTTCTGCAAATTTTAATTTAAACAGGGAAGTGTCTCAGTGATGCCGTGAAACTCCAGGGGACTGCATGGAATGCAAGCAGGTGGTAGTGCCAAGAGGAAGGGATTAGAGGTCAAAACAAAAGTAGTTTATAGAAGTTATCATGGAGTTTAGCCTGGTGAGGGCACTGAGCATGAAAACATTTTCCCAAGGAGAGACAGATCATCATTTCTTCACTTCTGTGACGCAGGGAAGGATCCAGCTCCCCTCCCTCGGGGATAGGTTGGTGCATATTTTCCATCTCTAGTGTCTCGACTTCCTCATATCTGATGTAAATAATTTATAAGGATTGGAACATGATCATGAGGCTGTCTGTGCAGGAGGCAGGCTAAAGCCCAGGGCCTATCAGTGTGCAGGGGACCTGGCACCTAATGCAGTACCTGCAGTTGGCAGTGTGCCAGGTGAAAAAGTGCTGGAGTGGGGCCTGAGCCTTCCTCACCTGGTCATTTTTTTCTTTCCATCACTTTCTCATGTCTCCTTTTTCCTCCCCTTATTTTCCTTCACTGTTTTGTCATTGCTCTTCCCTTTTTCTTTCCTTCTATTTTTTCCCTGTTCTCTACTCCTTGCTGCTACATTCTGCATGTGAAAAATTGCAGGACAGTAGGAGTTTCTGGCTGTAATTGAGCTGCAGGTATTTTGGATGCATAAGAACTAGACAAGGGGTCTATCACTTCCATTCTAGTCTGGTTTGAGCTTTGGGATGAAAAATCACCTGTTGATACAGACGAGAAAGTTGAGGAAAGCCATGCTGGCAGTGGGGTGAAAGATGGTTTGAGGTGGCAGCAGCAGCTAGGAAGCTTTTTCTCCATCTTTGATTACAGAATGTGTTAGTAAGAAGTGAATGTAAAACTCATCTGGGGGCAGTGGGGCATGGTTTAGTGTGAATACCTGCAGTGGCAGAGTGTAACTGCCAAGACCTGGGCAGCTGCACAAGTGCTTCAGGCTGTCTGGAAAGGAGGACAGAGCAGACTGAAATCTTCCTAGTTGTGCAGTTCCCCTGCTTGTCTGACTTGCTTCTCACCTGGACTTCCAGAGATTGAGAGTCAACAGTGCACAATCCTTTTGCCATTCAGAAAGGTGAGTTAACAAGTGCAGGAGGCAGAAGTTTTCATCAGGTAGGTAAAATAAATAGTGTCCAAACTTCAGAGGTGAGCTCACCTCCAGGAGAGCTGCCTTGATCTACCCCAGTGTCCTGATGAAGCAGTTCCTGTGAGGACAGGCTGAGAGAGTTTGGGCTGTGTTGGGGTTGTTCAGCCTGGAGGGAAAGTTCTAGGGATATCTTATTTTGGCCTTTCAACACATGAAGGTGTCTTATACAAAAGATGGAGAGAGATGTTTTACCAGGGCCTATAGTGACAGGACAATAGGTGATGTTTTTAAACTGAAAGGGAATAGGTTTAGACTGGACAGAAGGAAGACACTTTTTACAGTGAGAGTGGTGAGACACTGGAACAGGTTGTGCACAGGAGTTTTGGATGGCCCATCATGGGAAGAGTTCAAGGACAGGTTGGATGGGGCTTCGAGAAACCTGGTCTAGTGGAAGGTGACCCTGCCCATAGCAGGGGTGTTGCACTAAATGATCTTTGAGCATCCCTTCCAACCCAAACCATTCTGTGACTGTGATTACTCATATCCTGGAAATTGTGATGCCTTATTGCAGTTGATCCATTTGCATTAACTGAGAGGTATGAAACATGGCAGTTTCTGTCCAGCAGAAGAGATGTGCTCATGCCAAGAAACTGCTGACTACTGCTGCCACTTGGAGGTGCCAGGTGCAGCAGAAAAGTGGAGGAATAGACAAACCCAAGGTCTGAGCATCCCTTCACCTGCATAGGTGAGATGGGTCAAAGCATCAGAAAAGACCATGGACAAATGTCCATAAACCTAGAGAAATATTCTCTTGGAATATCACTTCTCTGAAGGTCTCTGGGGAAATGGGTTATCCCACCAAATGGGGTGGGACTGGAGAACAATTACACTGAAAAATGGCATTTATTGGCTTATCTCTCCAAGGGCTTTCTTTTGGTATCTATTGCTCTGTGAAAGCTGATTTTAATGGACAATTGCTTATCCCTGTTCCTGGGTGTTTGGTCTTGTCAGTCTTCCCCATGTCATTTGTGGAAGTAAACTGTAAAAATGTATATATTCTTAAACTCAGGGCTTTCATTGCATCAGATGAAGCAGCACAGTCTTCTTTCTGTATCATCTTAACTTTATCCTCGAAACAACACATGTAATCTTCCCGCACCATTCCAAATATTGCAATAATATTATTGTAGACTCAAGTAGTGTAGTTATTTATAAGAGCAGGATGCTCATGGTTTCCTAGGACTCAAGAGTATTTTTGTCTTCTCTTTGAGATTCATGTAAACCACTCTTTATTTTCAGCAGATTTTAGCTTCACAATTACTTTGTCTTTTAGACTGAAAGGGGCCTCAGAACATTTTAACCTCCCGCTTCCCCTGCCTTGTAATCTCTCCAGGGTTTGCCAGGCTTCTTCTCAACATGAATGGGGGGCCGGAGGAGGGAGGAGGGAAAGGAGGGGATTTGCTTCCGATGAAGTCAGCTGAACTCCATCCTGAAGCAGGCAGGCCGGGAAGGATGCTGCCAGCCCCGGATTAGGCAGCACAGCCCTGGGCTGGGAAAGCTGGTAGTGACTGTGCTCCCCGCCAACAACCTTCCCATGGGAAGTTTTTCCTGACAGGAAGATGCATTCAGTTGTTAAGTACTTCCCAATGTCTTGCTAAAGTTTCCCTTTTTAAAATTTAATTTCACTTGGCTTATGAGTTGAGTGATGATTAAAAAAAAAAGCACAATCTTTTTTTAACAGTTTATGTAATTTTTTTTTTTCGCTTTGAAGATTCTTGTTCTGCCTTGAAGTAGATAAAAATCTTTCAGTCCATCAGAAGTGCAGTGGATATGTTGGCTTTGGAGAGTACCTCCATCTCAACATGTGACTTTATCCCAACATAAAGGGATGTTTCAGAAAAAATTAGGTCATAGGTAGAAAATGTTCTATCTGCTTAAAGAAGAAAGAAGCATGCAACAGGGGTGAACCTTCATGTTTCCCTGGGTTGTAACTTTGTGCCTCTTCTACTTTTTGTGTTCTGGTTGGTGATTTTCACAGTTACCACCCTGGAGTCCCCATCACCATCAAGGACCTGCTGTGCAGTGTAGTCCCTGCTCATCTTCCAAGGTTCTGAGCTGCGGCAGTCCTGCAGCTGAAATTACTGTCATGAGCAAAGTACAGAAGAGAAGGAGGTCATTCCTTCTTCCATTACAGAGTCCTATGGGAGCTCAGTCATCACACCTGAACTCAAGGAGAATTACAGCATGGTAAAATTGAGACTTGAAGCACTTCTGACTGAGGATGTCCCAGCACTTCAGTTTTGAGCTGGATCTTATCCTGGTACTGCTGGATCTCAGTGGGCAACTTGGGTTTCCTTGGGCCACCCTTCACTCTCGAAGCAACTTTGGTCTTCTCTCAGTGCCTTCTCTTGAGGTGATAGAGGACTTTAAGTCCACTAGAAAACATGATGGGTGGCAGGAGCCTTGAGTAATTTGGTACCATGAGAGCAGGGAGGAAGGGAAACATGGAGGAGGAAGGGAAACATGGAGGAGGAAGGAGACTGCTCCTCCCTCCTGTGTCTCTTCCTCCTCCATCATTCTCTCCAACCTCCCGCTTCCTGCTCAGTGCTCTGCCTCCAGGATGCAGCCTCTGCTTCAGGCAGCTGATGGATGCTGACTTTTTGAAGTCCTGCTAGGTGTTTTTGTTAACTCATCTTAGAGATTAAGCATGGGAACAGTTGCAGGCTGAGGTGGTTGTAGCTGACAGTTACATCTAACATATATTTCAATTCTTGTTATCTTCTTCCTGCAGCTATTTTCACAGCACTCATATGAAAGGTCCACTTACCTCACTCCTGCCACAGTAGAAATGGCTGAAGAAAACATCCCTGTTTGTTTGTATTGAAACTGGTATGGTTTGTGGCTTTTATATTTTTGTTGGTTTGTTGTTTTTTTTACTGTCTTGAACTTTTGAGCAGAAGCTAACAAAACTCAAGGTCAGAGTCTTATCTCTTCTATATTAGTGCAAAGGTAGGCTAACTACTATCATTACCATGTGATTGCATCATCTTGTTTTAAGATTCAGGCTCTCTCTTTAACTAAATGGATTAAGCCCTCTGCAAATGGTAGAGCACATTATTTTTCCAAACCCATTTCTTACTCTGTGAGATACATTGCATTATAGTTATTAGGAACCTGGTCTCCTATAGCAAAGCTGCTGCATCTTCATTAAAGACAATTTTTTAAACTTTTCTGTACAAACATTTGCATCAGAGGAATAGATATAGAGGGGTTATTCATTATCTTGGGACAGTGTGAGTATTGCATAAACACAACTTGCACCTTGCATGAGTGGACCAGAGGTTGTGCATATCTGGCTCCCCTTTACATAGGCACTGTGATGTTTCAAAAGTAGCCTGGAGCCATGGAAGGTGGCAGCCTGAGTGGTGCCCAAGTGCCTTGGTGCCCCGGGAAGACCGATCAGAGTTTGGGCACTGGAGCTTCATCAGGAATTTGAGAGAGAAGCTGTGGATCCTCATGTCTTCTCCTTCTTCTGGTGACTGGTATGGTCTCCTGCTGCCAGGCCAGCATTCAGACATCTTCCAGCACAACAGAGACATTTGTTGACAAGGGTAGTCAGGGGCTTATTTGCTTTTGTAATTGGACTGAGAGGCTGCAGACTTGGGAAGGAAGGGCTTGATTGCTCATGCCTGCTGTCTGGCACTGGGCTGAGACTGTGCTTGTCTGGTGAAATGGCAGAGGGTTTTAGAATGGCTTTACAAGTCTTTGTGTCTCTGGTCATTATCTAGATTAAAATCATAAGATTTTTGAACCGGCTAAAGTTTGCGTGGAGTGAGTCAGACATTTCCCCCATGGCCATGGTCTACCTGCCTGCAGATCAGTGGTGGGCACAAGCTGATGTGCTGAAGTTTTGCTTGCTCTGCTCTGCTCCAGCAGCTCTGGGTCAACTGGAAACCAGCTCCAAAGCTTGTGTTCCTTTGATCACCAGTCAGTGCTTTCAGTTATTAGAGCATTCTGGGAACTGTCACCTGAGTCACATCATGAAATTAGTGTCAGGGAGCCAATCCAGATGACATGGGAATGTTTTACACTTGCATGGAGATAAAGTAAAGGAGCTCTCGGTGCTCTCGGATGTTGAGAAATTCAGCCTCACAGCCTTTCTGAGAAGTGTTTTATCTGCTTTGTAAAATGAGAAAATGAAACATGCAGATGAAGAGATTTACTCAAGATTATGTAGGATGTTGCTGCACTTGAGAATCTTCCTCTTCCTTGTCCCAGTTTTGTGCTTCATCTATTAATACACCAACGCTATTTTTAGCCCTCTTAAGTAGCCACATTATTTGTAATTAGCTTCACTAATAACCTCTTTTCCATGCGCCGCAGGTCCCTCCAGCGGAGCAGCACGCTCTTCTGAGCAAAGCTGAGTACAAGGGCGGCTAATAAAAGGCATCCGTATTTCAAGTTGGTTGCTGCTGAGCAGACACGTGTCCCTGTAGCTGAGCCTAAATACATCTCCTGTATCTTGGTTAAGGACAAGGTGTTACTACTCAGGATTTCCGGGGTGTTACCTTGCTGACCTTTGAAGAAAGTGAAGCAGCACGGTCTCTCCCTCTCTACTATATGCTGAGTCAAAGCTGCTGCTTTCAAAGAGAGATAGCATCTCTCATTACCCAAAGCCAGAAATTTAATTAATGGCTACAATCTTAGATGACAGCCATATTTACATCCCGGTGTACAAGTGGAATTATTAGCTACTGTAGAGACTGGGATGTCCACTTGGAGCAGCTGGATGAGGCTGGGTCACCAAGCCAGATGCAAATCCAAAAGTAGATGGACTGTAGAGGAGGTGACACTGAACTGCAGTTCTCTTATGTGATACTGGTAGCTTTGATTTTGCTCCACAAACATTTCACAAATTTCAGGGTGAAGGTGCTACTTAAGGAGACAGTTACATTTGTGGTTAGGAGGAGCAGACTGCTTGGATGCATTTTTCCTAAGAATCCAGTCTCCAGGCTTCCAAGCTTAAAATAAGGGGCTCAAAAGTGTTCTTCAGCTTTTAGAAAATGAGCTGGATGACTGCAGTGTTATGTGACTTGTCCACCAGCCATCTGTAGAGCAGAAGTTGTAGAGGCAGCCAAATGGGCTCGTCTTTCTGAAGATGCCCACATCAGAGGGTTTAGTGATCTTAGAGCATTGACCTCTTGTGAGAGCACCACACAGTTGCCTCCAGATCTGCAAGATCTGTGCAAACGTCACCATGCTTTGCATGCAAGACTTTTTTTGCTCTCCCTCTTTGATATAAATACATCGATATAGTTATCTTTAACTGTGCACACATGCATGCAAGGCAGACTGGTTCACTGAACATCAGCGCAAGCCACGTATGCTTGAACCAGCAGTCCTTATTCAGGCAAAGCCCCTGTTGATTTTTCTTTGCTTCTGTAAATTCCAGAGCTGTGGTCTGAAGCTGGCGGTGTTCATTTGTTTGTCTCTGTATCATAATATAAATGAGCAATCTTTGTAATACGACTGCTTTTATTTACTGACAGAAATGTCTAGAACTGTGATAGGTTGCTACACAGTTAACTATTGTTTCCCTTGGGTTTTTTTCACCCTGCAGAACTGACTAGGCTAAATGCTGTGTTAGATCAAGTTTTCAATTGTTTTGGGTCTGAAGACCTCTCTTTGTTCACCAAAAATTATTTATAGCTGGCGGAACAGCCTTTTCTTTTGCGGGAATCTCCTAATCTGTGTCTTAATTTTGTATCACATGCTAGAAAAGCACTGCCCAGGCTAGATTACAGCTGTGGCTGGTTTCGTTCTTACCCTGTGCTTTATTTGCATCTTGACAGTATAATGTGGATTTTTCCACCTCTTCCTGTGTATATGAATTTCCTATGAAATGTATATTTGGGCATTTATAAGGCACATGCGGTTTTGGTCATACAGCTCAAAAAAGGAAAAAAAAAAAATCATCCGTGAGCAAAACCACCTTAAAGATAAAGACTCTGCTAGAAAGATCTCAGAGCAGCAAATGTGGACCTAGAAAAGCCGGGGAAGTTTCCTAGAGGACATTTCAACCTCTTGAGACAGGCTGCTGACTGGATCCAGTTTTTTGTGTCCTCCAATTAAATTCAAATGATAAGAGGTGGATGGTAAGGACTGGGTAGGGAGAGTCTGGAGCAGTCCAGGCGTGTCAGGGAGGTGATGTCCTGTTGAAGCAGAAAGATGCTGTTGGTTGAGGAGCAAATGGATCTCATTGGCATAACCGTGCTTAGGCTGGAAATGAGAAGAGATTTCTCATCATGTCAGATGAGATGTTTTGAACAATCTTTTTAATAAGAGGAGTGAGAGTGGGATGTTTGGTTTGGTTTTGGGTAGGATTATGTGTTTGCCTAAGGTATATGTACCTGGACTTTGTGCTTCAGGGAAGCTTCTCAGTCTTACGTTAAAAAAAGAAAACAGAGAGAGAGAAAGAAGAAAATGTATATAATGAAAATGAGTTTGAAGATTCAGGAGAGAGTAAGTTGTCCTGGTTTTATTTCTAAATGGCTGTACCCATACAAAGCCTGTGCTTAAATAAAGAAATCAGGTTTCTTCTGAAGGTGGTGGGTAAGGGCTGAAAATGTCTATACAGGGCCATGTTTATGTGGCCCTTTTCATCTGTCATGAGTGTGACGATGCCAAGGAGGCTCGTCCTGATGACTTGGATCTCCCAAATTGGTTTCCAGCCCATCACTCATGTTGGTGCCAGGGTTCACATGACCCTGCAGTGACCTGGGTTGAAACACCAACTTTAACAAAGTTTAACTCAGAAGTAAAAAACAGTCAAGCTTGTTCCTGGTGGGGTCAATTCCTGCCCTTGCCTTACAAAAGCCCCCTTCCTTGGTGCAGGTAGGGAAGATGGGTTGGGGGGTACAGTGTGAAACTGCCCCAGCAGTGGGGTTCCCAGTACAAGAAGGAGATAGATTTCTTACAACAGGTCCAGAGGAGGGCCACAAAAGTGATGAGAAGGCTGGAGAACAGGTTGAGAGAGTTGAAAGCTGTTCAGCCTGGAAAAAAAGAAGGCTCCAGGGAGACTTTATGATGTTTTGTTAGTACTTAAATGGGCTTATAAGAAAGATGGGGACAGTCTTGTTACTGAGGCCTATAGTGACAGGACAGGGGACAGTGGTTTTAAACTGGAAAAGGGTAGGTTTGGTTTGGACATTTATAATGAATAACATGGTGGAACACTGGAATGGGTTGCTCAGTGAAGTTGTGGATTAACTTCAACCCAACAAGGGCAGGTGAAAGATGACCCTGTCTATGCTGATGGGTTTGGACGAGATGATCTTTGAATGACCCTTCCAACCCAAACCATTCTGTCATTCTACAAAGATGCTGTCTTGGCCATAACAGATCTTTTGGTTGTCAGTCCCTTCCTATGTAGGAGGAGATGAATGTGGCCATGTTGGACTTCATACTTGGATGTGAAGACTTAAGGTTTGATGTTAAGGGATTGGTTCCTATTGGCTGTGTTCTTGTGTCTGCTGCCTGCTTGCAGGCAAACCTACAGGAGCTTTGTGTCCACCCTTGAAGCTCGTTGCCCCACAAAGCCTAGCAGGAGGCTGCAAGGCCTATCTGCTGGTGGGAGCCTTGGCAGCAGCCCATGTGAACACTTCTGTGGCTCTGAGATGTCAGGGCAGGGTGATACATGGCTGGGGTGATGCATGTCTCTTCCTTTCTGCCCTGCGAAGCTGGGGCAGTGATTGGAGCTTTCTCCCTTCTCTGCCCCTCTCCTCAGCTACTCCTCCAAAATCTCCATTATACACCTCTGCAATGACTCAGCCCCCCCGGGAGACCCATGGGGTATTTCCCCCACCTCCCCAGCAGTGATTTCTCCTATGAGAAAGTCCTCCACACCTTGACCTCGGCTCTTGTGGCTCACCAGAGCTCGCTGAGGCATAGCCAGAGAGCAAATGCAAAGGTCACATATGGCTGGGTGAGAAAGAGCAAGTGCCATCATTCAGAATTGCTTTCTTCAAATAATATTTTAATATTTTATAGCATCAAATTGGGATTTGATGGACACCGGTCCCAAGCAGCTTTTCCCTAGTGCCAGGTCCTGACATGGACACACAGCCAAGTGCCAAGTGGAAGGCTCTCCCAATCTGCCATATCTTTTGCAGAGTTGTGTCTTAATCCCAAAAGCTGTCATCCACCACCACTGCCACAGGATTTTACTTCATTGTCTGCCAGCAGAAAGGATCACATTGTGGTTGATTTAGTGGTACATCACTCATGTCTGTATGGACCTTTATAGTTGTCATGCTCCTCCTGGCGTGTGTGTTTCAACTAATGACCCCAAGCCAATTTTCCCCCTGCCAGTTTGTGTGCTGTCTGAGTGCCAAGGTACCATCCCCTTCCTTTTATTTTTTTGGTAACATGTTCTGATAGGTTTTTTTTCTCTCTTGTTTTCTTCACAGATTTATCTGGAAAGTGTGACCATCAGGAGCAGCTTACTCACCATTAGATAAGTATTATGGATGACTCATGCTGGAGTATCTATAGCTGTGCAGCTGAGATGATTATGTTGTTTTATAACAGCTGTAGAATGAGGCCAAGAGCCAGGAACCTTAATTCCACCATCCATGCTTTTCCACAAACCTGCTTTGGGTCTCTGGCACCTTTTTCCCCTTAGTTTATCCATCTGAAGAGTTCAGAGAAAAGTCTTTGCTTCCCTTGATGGGGTACACAGTATGGGGCAGCTCTTGTGATTTGAAGTCACACTTCAATATGTTACCTTAAAATGAAAGCTAGCATTGAAAGGCTTCAGTTTTGTAGCTATTCTCCAGGAGAATGTGTAGGGTTTGTATTTAGATGCCATTAGTGGCTTTCCTCGATGCTTTGTGTATTTTGGTTTTGTTTTCTTTGCAGAACTATTATGCCCCTTTTCCAGCCCAGAAGATGCAGGAACAGGTAGGACAACTGCTGTTGCATCATGTTAATTTTGAGTCATTAAAGGTGAAATACTGGCTACAGTAAAGTAAAAAAATGTGTTGACTCAATGGCAGCAAGAGTTATACCCAACATGCTCAGCCCCATGAAACCACCTGGAAATACTGTGTTCAGAGCAAAGTCTGCTGGCTTCCAAGGAGCACACACCTAAACCTGCCTCTGCTTCAAAAAACACCAAAGTTAAGGCTGTGCATGCAAAGGGTGATGAGATTTAAGAAGTGATGAACAAGGGGGAGAAGCCTGTCCTTGGAGAAGATGCAGAAGGAGCTGAGTGCTGAAGGTAGGGCGATGTAAGGGGCAGCAGGAGCTGCTGGGGAGGTGTTAACCCGGGTGGGTTGGCAGGAGGCTAAGGTGGCTTTAGCTGTAGCTGGGTAGGCAGGTTGGAGGGTTGCAAAGGGTTGTGCAGGAGTGAGGGAAAGTAGGCTTTAAAAGGAGACATTTTGTTGGGCAGCACTGAAGCAAGTGCTGTACCAGTGATGGCAGCGTGCGTGGCTCTGCCCGGTGTCACCGGGAATAGCTGAGACATCACCTGGATTGGTGATGCTTGGGCATCATCTCCTGCAGGTCACACAATGGCTTCAGCTGCTGAAGGTGTTTGGTTTCCACTAAGGTGCTGGACTATGACCATGAATTACTGTGGCATGAGCAGTGTTTCTTTTGCCATCACCAGTCTGGTGCAGAAGCTTCCTGTGGGGCAGTGGAGGTGCATTAGATACTGCACTCATTTTCTCAGTGGATATGAACCAGAGCCACAGAGCTCTGCTACAGAAGAGAAATATGGCTTGGTCTGTGTCCCAGTTGTGTGATTTGTGTCTCTGCATGTACTGTGAGGGTTGTGAGACATGGACACAGGTTGACCAGGGAAATTGTGGATGCCTCCTCCCTGGAAGTATTCAAGGCCATGTTGGTTGGTGCTTAGAGCAACCTGGAAAGATGTCCCTGTCCATGGCAGTGGGGTTGGACTATTTGATCTTTAGAGATAGCTTGCAACCTAAAGCATTCTGTGGTTCCATGATTTTGATGCTTTGCTACACTCATTGCAAGAACTGATTTGTAATCCACTTTAGAAGATGTTTTATTCGTTTTGAGACCTGTATGTTCTTCAGGCTGTTGTGCTGCTCTGAAGTAAAGAGCTGTGTCCTATTTGTGCTATAAAAATAAATTACATTGCACCTGGTTTTGGGAGCAACTGTTGTAGCAGAAGCCCTAGTGTGATGGCTTGTAACATAGGCTCTATTAGGTCCCTGCCTAGTAAAGTAGAAAATAGCTTTAAGGCCTTCTCTCTTAAACTCTGTATCAGATATTCACAGCATGCACTGATTTCAGTTCTAAATTGTTCTGGGTCATAGTCTGACACTGTTGTTTGGGTAAGGGGAGTGGGTGTTTGGTTCTTGGGAATGGTGTAGCACCAGCCAAAGAACATGAGGGCAGAGAAATCGGAAATTTCACCACCACGTTTTTCCTCTTTGAGCACATACTCTTACATGACATGCCTAAAAAGAACCATCCTACCCCAATGAATGTTCTTAACCATCACTCAGTGGAAATACTTGGGGTAGAGAAATGAAAACACCAGCCCCTGCCCTGCTTACCTCTCATCTCTGGGGTCAGGACTGCATCTCAGAGGCAGGACCTGGTGCTTTCCCGTGGGTGGCCTCAGGCATACATACACAAATTGAGCACCCAAGCATGTCACCTCTCTTCAGTGGGGGGTGAGAGATACATGGGGGCTTTCCAGCCCTGTGGGCCATTATTAGTAAGAGGGTTTGTAGGTGATGTGTCTCTTGGTTCAAGCTGTGAACTACCATTGGACTCTAAAAACTGCTGCTGAGCCTTGTAAATAATGTTGCAAAAAGTTTCCGAGAAGCATCAGAACTTCCCAAAATATGTATCTTTTATATCTAAAGATGCTCAGGCATGATGTGCTGATAGTTTGCTTAGCCCAGTAGAGATGTGTGCTCTTGCTGTCATTTGGGAAGCTTGAGGATAAGGAGGCTATGGTTCCCTCTCTGTTTAGGAAACTAGATTTTGGGGCATGCTGATGAGTGGGTAGAAGAATTTACAACAAAGTGAGTGGCCTGCATGGTAACTTCAGGATTGTAACTACATTGGGAGCTACAGATCCCAAGGCAACTGAAGTCCAAATACTTTTAAAATCCGTTAATTTAAAAAGAGATAATTAAGTTCCTGAGTTACTTGTTAATGCATACCAATGTTCCTCTAAATGGCTCATGAAGCACTTGCAGTCTCTAACTTCTGCCAGAGGTAAATGTGCTATTAGGAGGAAATTTGCTGCCCATGCAGCATTTTGTGTCTTGTAGTCTCAGGGTGTTTTTCCAAGGTGCATTTATGTGGCTGTGCTGAATGTACCACTCAACTCTGCATGCACTGATGGCCATCCTCAGGTCAAATGAATCCTGATGAAGCCTTCTGAGATGTTTCAGGCTCCAACTTGCCCTGCTGTCAAAAAGCTGCTGCCTGCAGAGATAAGGCTGTGGGATGGGCTACGTGTTCATTTGCACCTTATCCATCACTTTGTATGAGCACAAGACCATCTTCACTTACTGAGGAGCTGGAGTGTGAGGTGGGGAAACAAAAATGTGGCATTTCTTTGATCAGATGTGGCTGGCCCCTAGCCAGCTTGCTTAGAAATCATACTTACAGTCTTGGTGAATTCAGGAGACGTGAGATGAATCCTATACCTCCTGTAGCAGTGCTCATGCACCAGGCTGTAGTGGGCTGTTCAGAGGGGGGTGATTTCTAAAACAAATTTTGTGAGCTTCTCTTGCAACAAGACTTAATTTCCATCAGTTTCTGATGAAGAAGGTGATCAGATCAAGGCCAGTTTGGAGAAGGGAGTACTTGTGTAGGTAACCGGCTGATGAGGATGCCCCAGGAGCTAGGCAGGGGCTAATTTTGTCTTCCCAATAACATGCAGTCAAGCCTGCTTCATACCAGGAAGGCCATCGAGGACTAGGAGCAAGTCCTGTTGGGCTACAGGAGATGTATGAGGGGTGAGACAGGATAGTGGGCACATGGGCTGCAAACAGCCCATCATCCTCAATAGCATGGTGGGGACCCATCATTCTAGCACATATGTGACCACTTGTGAAGTTGCATGGGTCATTTGTTATCTCCAGGATAAAATCTGCACCAGTCTGGATGCTCAGGGCTGGAGAGATTTGGGGCTGTTTTCTTGTTACCTTCTGTTGTGCTTAGGTTGAGGGGCTGCAAAAGGAAAAAGCAACTCAAGTTGGCACAAAGGTCAACATCTTGTTTTCCTGTGCAGACTGCTGCCTCTGGAGGTCCATGGGTTGTATGAGCATGGAGAGCATGGACTGATAAGCACTTGGCAACTGGTTCTGGGCTGGCTGCTGCCTCTAGAGGTCTGTGGGCCATGTGAGCTTGAGGAGCACAGGCTGATGGGCAGTTGTGCAGACCTGTGCCATGCCAGTGAGCTCTGGCAGCATCCCTTTCTGGGTCCCAGCACCCTTTTAGATTGTCTCTGGTGCAGGTGTACAGGGGCTGTCTCTGCCATCTGTAAGGGTTAGGGTGGCAGCAGGCTTCCCCCATGCAAGGGGAATTTTCCCTGGCTGTTGCAAAGGCTGAGCAGTTATGCTGATAAAGACATCACAACAGATCTGTAGATGTATCATGAACCAGGAGAAAGGGAAACACCTGAAGACACATCTGTGTGGGGACCATGATGCACAACAGTCCCAAGAGAGCAGCAGCCCCAGTCAGTAGGTCCATTCAGTGCCTGTGTCCTGCCTGCATGGGCTGCTTGTCCCAGGCAGTGCAGGCAATGTCAGCCTGGGCAGGAGGCTGGTGTTTTCTTGGCTGTGTCTTAAAAGCCTTGATCACTGCCTGATTTCTCCCCATTACAGCCTCCCCCAGCTGTACATTTTTCTTCAGATTTGGATTTGCAGCCTGAAAACACTCGAGCTAAACCCTGTGCCCTGGTGGTTGCTCATCTGAAAGCGTGGAGCCAGCTCGCAGCAGCTGCTAAAATAGAACTGAAGTGGGGAGTGAAAAGTGAGACGGTGATTAAGACCCAATTTCCTGTCGTGGCCCCACAGGGCTCCTGCCAGAGACGTTGGTGGTCGACAGACAGTGTGAAATGTCCCAGCCATTGGCCTCGGGTAGCTGAATCATTTGCAGTCTGTCCTGTGCTCCTTAGTTAATCTGTGTGCTTTGCAGATGTTGGTAAACGTTTGAGGCCAGGCTTGGGGAGACAATGAGGATCCTGGTTTAGGAATGGAAGAAGGGTAGAGAGCCCATAATTTGAGGCTGGAAGCAGCCATGGTGAGATGCATGGCAGGCTGGTATTTGTTGTTTTGTGGTATCTAGAAGGGCTGAAAGAGTGCATAGGATTTGGGAACATTAATGTTGTTGGTCCTCTAGACTTTCCTCCCATCTCTGCCAATAATTGCTGTAGACCCACCATCTGGGACTGGGCAAGAAAAAAAGACAAGGGAGCGAAATTGCTGCCAAAGGGATCATGAAACTCCCTAGTTGTTGCTATTTGCTCCAAGGGCATGTGGGCTGTTCACCTGTCTGACTGTTTGATCTGGGTATACAGATGGCATAAAAGAACAAATGCGTGGGAATTAGTTTATCTTTTTTTGTTTGTTTGCACCAGAGGTTCACAAAAGCAGAAACTGGCTGAGGGCAAAGGAGATGCTGAGCTGATGGGTGTTCCTTTGAGGACACAATTTCACATGTACTCACTAGCATGCAGTCTGTGTTCATTAGTGCCAGAGGCAGCTTCTGGTTTATTGCTCACCCTGGAAGTGCAAATTTCTGCTCTCCTATTTGGGCTCCAGCAGCTCCTAGGTCTATGCTGTAGAGGGTTGAACCTAATGTGTTTTAGCAGTCCAGTCCACATCATTGTAAACTATGTCCTCTCTCATAGCTAATGGAGCAATGATGGAGATGGGATTGACCTATACCACCTCATCCTTTGTAAATGTATTTTTTGCAGAGCATGGCAGTGGTGGTGTCAGGGAAGGTGTGCTGATTCACAGCAGCCCAGGTAATTGCCTTGGATTGGTATCTTTTATTCACATTGCTTTCCTCTGATCCAGGAATATTTCTGTACTGGTGTGCAGCCTGGAGCATGAATGGCACACACGTGAAAAGCAAGGAAGGGGGCAGAGGGGGCAGTTCACCCTGAGCCAACTAGAACATTGCACGTTGTCATTACTGTGAGAGGAGGGGGGGGCTTTCTTACAGAGAAATCATAGAATTGTTTTGGTTGGAAAAGACCTTTTAAGATCATTGAGTCCAACCATTGATCTAACTCTGCTCACAGAGTCTTGTGCTAAACCATAAACATCACATCTACATATCTTTTAAATGCCTTCAGGGATGGTGATTTAACCACATCCCTGGGCAGCCTGTTCTTGTGTTTGATAACCTTTTTAATGAAAAAGTTTCATCTAATATCTGATCTAAGCCTTCCCTGGAACAACTTGAGATAGTTTATTCTTATTCTGTCACTCGATAGTAGAGAGAACATACCAAACCCCACCTCACTACAGCTTCCTTGGAGGCAGTTACAGAGAGTGATAATGTCTCCTCTCATCCTCCTTTTCTCCACCCTAAACCCTAGTTCCTTTGCATTCTCCTCAATAGGTTTGTTGGAGGAAACAACGTAACCTTGGTCTGATGGCACTTGGAATATTCCCTAGTCCTGGTTACTCAGGGAGGAGGAAGGCTATGGAAGACCTGCAGGTTATGGAAAACACAGCTAGTGTGCTATAAGGATCAGAGGTGTGTTCTTCTTTTATGATCCAGGAGCCTTTAATTAAACTCCCACAGCTGGTAATGGCAGTTTTTCTGGGATCTGCAGGTCATGGCACAGAAAGGTGATGGCCAGTGCCACTGTTCTGCCTTCCATGTGGGGGTCTCAGGGCAGGGAGGATGCAGAAATGGAAGAGCTAGTGAAAGGAGGAGGATCTGCTGCAGTGAAGAGGCAGAAGAGTTTGGACAGGGTAGTCATAGTGTCCATGTCAGCCTGCAGATGTGGGTAGGTGTGGAGAGCTCTATGGCTGCATCCCCATGGCACCAAGGATGTTGTCCATGTGGCTCTGTGTGCAGAGCCTGCAAGAAGATGGAAAAGGTCACTTCATCTGAGGGGCGGGATCAGGAAAGAGGCACAAGGAGTGATGCCACCTGGGTTTGTCATATTCCCTTGAGGAAGACAAAGCATCTCTGTGATGATGGGAAAGTAGCATCGAAATAGCCGAGAGATGAAAACCACCTCAGCTCTTAGCAACTCTCTCTTGTATCTCTCCTCTCATATGTCTCTCTACAACAAACAGTAGGGAATGAAAACGGAAAAAAAAAAAAAAAAAAAAAAAAAAAGCAGAGAGATGTGTTTTGAATGGATGCCAAGGTTGATTTAATTAGTTGTATTGAGTTCGTTAACTTCTGAGCGACGTGGCTGCCACACGGCACAAATGATGAGCTGGCGACAGCAGCACAGCACAGCACAACCTGCCAAAAGGTTCAGCAAAGCAGAAGGATTGACCTACTTCCATCAGCTCTGCTGGGAGCAAAGGCAAGAGCCCTCAGCTCGCCGTCACTGTGCTCCCCAGGGGGCTGCATGTCCCACCCTGCAGGGGAGAGCTCTTCTGCTGGGTTGGGGGGGGCTGGGGCTGGTGGGGAGCCCTCCATCCCCCATGGACTACAGCGTGAGCCCCAGGCTGGGACAGGCTGGGCATGTCCCTATGCTCATGGGAGGCAACTCTCTCAAAGCAGTGGCTCCTGCTTTGTGTGCTGACTGCTGGCTTCTGGGTGACACTGATTTTCTTCGTTTCCCACCCTTAAAAAAATACTCCAGTATTATTTGATAATGGGCCTAAGTGCTATTGCAGCTGATAAAGGTGATTAAATCATCTGTGCACACTGTCATGGCAACCTACAGCAATTGCACTTCGCTCTTCATGTGTCTCTGCTCTTTGGTGTGAGCAGAGGTGTGTGGTTTTGGCTGAGACTTGCCTGGGAATTACCCAAATGTAGAGTATTTGGCTTTGGTTATGCATTCTGCCATGGATGTGGAGGTGCTGGGCAGCTCCTCAGAGCAGGCTGTGATTCTCCTTGATCCTTACTGTGAACCTGGGCATTGCAGATTGCATCAAGAAAGAGTTGTCAGCACCAAGGAGGAGGCTTCTGAAAAGGTAATTTCCAAATGAATTTGATAATGGTTATCAAGAGAAATGGCTGACTAGCTCCTAGCCCCACCATCATGCACGTGCTTGGAGATCCTGCCAAGCCCTGGAGTCAGACAGAAATCATGGGATCCCTGTGAGGTCAGTGCTGTGTCTCCCGGCCAGGTAACCTCCCAGCTGGAGAAATTCAACAGTGAGTTGCATCCTGATTTTCTGCCTCCAATAACAGCCGTGAGCTGAACTCCTCCCATTCATTTGGCAGTCTTCTCCATTGCTCATTAGTGTCAATGCAAAAAGATGTCCCATGGAATTGTGTCTGTCAAGTGGTAAAGAAAGGTGGATTTCCTAAGCCACCAGCCTGGCAGCTCTTGTGATAGAGAATGCTTGCCAAGACCTTTGGAGCTGGAAGACACCAAAAGAGACATTTTCAAAGTACACAATTATAGAAATGCTGCATGCAACCGTAGTCTGTGTTGTGTTGAAAGTTGCCATATGACTGAACGAGGTGCTGCCATGGGGGGGGTCTGTCCCCTGATTATTATCACTGATAACCCCAGGTTGGTAACAGCAGACCTACCATACAGATCCTAGTGGTAGTCACCAAGCATAGTGGGGAACTTGCTATTTTAGTGGGGAAATGAGGCAAAACAGTACCAGAGAACTTGTCTGAAGTCACACAGAGGAGATGACTGGAACGTTGTTTACCTCTGAAGGTCTCACCTTTTCCTCTTCCTGTCTTGAGCACAGTTTCTTCTCCTGACCCCTCAGCTGGAGCAGAGAAGTGTCTCCTGAGTGTGTCAGTGTTATTTCACTGAGCAATGTCAGGAAATTATATGGGAAGAAGAAACATAGGACAGATGGAAGGAACCCAGCCATCTGCTTGTGCAGAGAATTTCTCTCTATGTAGCATTGAGGCTGTGGGGCTGCTTTCAGGATTCATGATTCAGCTTTCAAGTTGTTTGTTGATAGTTAGGATGTTTTCATTCTAACTTCATCTGTTGACAAGGTGGTAAGAGCTGTGCTAGGGCTTATATCTCTCCATCAGGTATGACTAATTGTATCGGGACAGCCGTGTGCATGATAACACTTCTGTTTTCCTCTAGAGCAGCTCCATTACAGACCGCTTGGTAGCTGATCCCCAGCGAGTGTTTTTGTGGGAGTTTTGCTGATTGTGCAGCACAGATAACCTGGGAGCAAGCAAACATGGAAAGTGTTGAATATTCAGCGTAAAAACCAGAAGTGGACTTGTTTTGCTGCTTGTCTGATCTGAGCTTCTCACCGAATGTTGTCAGTGCTTTTCAGGAAACTCACCTCATCTGAGAGGCATCATGTGCACACGAAGTGCTCCGATGCAGGCACAGCCACCAGGACCTGTGTGAAGGCCAGAGCCAAAGGCTAGACACTGGTGTCCTTGCAGCTCACTGCTGTGTGTTTCTTAGCCCCACCTTCTCCTGGTGGCAGTCCGTGCAAAACAGATGCATTTTTAAACAAGAGCCAACAGTGTGATTTCTCTTGGTCTTCCACTCAAAAAATAATCTCTTCATAAAAGCCAGTGCGTGGCAGAAGCTGGTAAACATGTTCTCTAGATGTTTGCTGCTGTTGATCATGTTTCTGCAGGAACCCAGGAGTTTTGCTGTGCTGAATTCAGGCTTCTTGTAGTCAAACTGGTTGCCCTCTGCTTCTCAGGGTAACAGTTGTATGTATACGTGAAAGGGAGATGCTTATGTCCCAGAAGAAGTGTGTAGGCACAGATGAGCTTCTGACCTTGATATATCAGCTCAGTGGTCAATAGCCTCACTCAGAAGGGGCTTTGGTGTGCAACTCTTCCACTTGGCAGAGTTTAATCTTTGTATGACTTAGAATAGAAAGCTCTCTGCAGATTGCCCTGGTTTAAAGCCTTTGGTGCTCCTCAAGGAGGTTTACAGTCACCTGAAATCTGCACTTAAAGCACGGAAGTGGGCAGCCTGTCTAACATACAGAGGTACCAGAGGTCTTCTTGACTCTTCTTCCCCTTTTCCTCAGGGTGGGAGGGTAAGTTTTCCTGCCTGCAGACAGGAACCTCTCTTGATAAGGAGTGAAAGACTGCATCCATTGTGATGGACAGCACGAGGTTGTACTTTCTTGATTACTAACTCAGTAGTAGTCAGAAGGGTGATGCACCAGGAGGTAGATTGTCAGTGCAGACCTTCTGAGGGCACTAACTTCTCACCATAAAATCACCAAACAGCTATTTCAGTTTTATTCTCTCCTTGATATGTTGGCTTTGTTATTTGCTGGACAGGAGTGTTCTAACGAGCACTGGGCATATGAACAGAGGGATAGAGTTCAGGATCTGAATTTGGCATCTGAGGACACCAAGTAGGAGACAGCACTCATGAAAGTGTGAGAAAGCTCTGGATACAGAGAGGGTGGGTGTGTGGCAACATGGCCTTGTGAACCTAATCTGCCCAGGCTGAACTTGCCACAGGTGAAGCATCCCTTGCGAGGTCTGTTACATGTGTCTACAGCTGCTGCCCCATGGACAGGAGTGACCTGTTGGCATTGAGGGTGGTTCCCTTTGCTCCTTTTGGATACACCGCTGTGGGAAGAGGAGGCGTGCTGGCTGCCAGTTCAGCTCTAAAAATGATGGCTGTGCAAAGTCCATCCTTGTCTGGACTCGAGCGGCGGTTTCAAAGAGCTGCCGGCAACGTGCTGTTCTAATCTTGCTGCTGGAGGTTTCCACGGAGACCAATCAGCTGCAAGGGGGCGGCACCCACCGGAGCACGAGGTTTAAAAGCGGCTGAATCGAGCGGCGGTTTGAATCGAGCGGCGGTTTCAAAGAGCTGCCGGCAACGTGCTGTTCTAATCTTGCTGCTGGAGGTTTCCACGGAGACCAATCAGCTGCAAGGGGGCGGCACCCACCGGAGCACGAGGTTTAAAAGCGCCTGCTTGGAGCGCCAGCGACCCGGAGCGCGGCGAACAGGAGCAGGCAAACAGGAAAGTAAAGCGGCAGTTAGCGAGGCAGTTCGCGCAGGCAGAGCGAGCAGGAGGGCACAGATAACAATGGTCTCCAAAAAAGCGAAAGCTCTTGCTGTCGAGAAGAAGGGTGTGTCCATACAGACGGAATCCCTTAAGAGGAGCAAAAAAATGGACGTAGGTGTTCAAGTCTCTGGCTGTGCAGAGTGTTTAAGCCTCATCTTAGCACCGGCGGACAGCGAAGATAACGTCTGTCTGAGATGCGAGCAGGTCAATGACTTGCTGAGCATGGTGGCTGAGCTCAAGGAGGAGGTGGAGAGACTGAGAAGTATTAGAGACAGCGAAAGGGAAATTGACTGGTGGAGTCGCACCCTCTCGACTGCAATAGAAGTGCAACAGGATACGGTGAAGCCCTGCCCCTCCTCCTGTCAGGCAGCCGATGCAGACCAGGTGGATAGGGGAGAATGGAAACAGGTCCCCCACCGGAAAGGCAAAAGAATTCTCCCCCAACCCCCACCATCCCCCCAGGTGCCCATAGAGAACAGATATGAGGCCCTAGACCCAGGGAATCAAGAGGAGGACAGACAAGAGGACGGACAAGACGACGACCTGTCCAGAAGGTCTCCCATTCGCCCCCTGTCTAGCAGTCACATTAAAACGTCACCCACAAAGAAAAGAAGAAGGGTAGTCGTAGTTGGTGACTCCCTTCTGAGGGGAACTGAGGGCCCTATATGTCGACCTGACCCATCCCACAGAGAGGTCTGCTGCCTTCCTGGCGCCCGGGTGAGAGATATTACTAAGAGACTCCCTCAACTAATTCAACCCTCAGACTATTACCCACTGCTGGTAGTCCAGGCTGGCAGTGACGACATCAATGGAAGAAGTACCAGGGCGATTAAAAAGGACTTCAAGGCCCTGGGTCGATTAGTTGGTGGATCAGGAGCACAGGTGGTGTTCGCCTCAGTCCCAGCAGTAGAGCAGATGAATGAGGAGAGGAGCAGGAAAACATACCTCATCAATAGGTGGCTAAGGGATTGGTGCCACCGGAAGAACTTTGGGTTTTTTGACTATGGGATGAATTTCAGCGTACCAGGTGGACTGCAACTATCTAATAGGGGAAAAAGGACTCTAGCCCACAAGCTGGCAGGTCTAATAAGGAGGGCTTTAAACTAGGCTCGAAGGGGGAAGGGGTTGAAACAAGATTCTACGGAAAGGAGCCCAAGGGTGGACAGTGCAAGTTAAGGGACAAACCAGCAGCCCAGCTGAAGTGCATGTACACCAATGCACGCAGCATGGGCAACAAACAGGAGGAGCTGGAAGCCACCGTGCAGCAGGAAAGATATGATGTAGTCGCTATCACGGAAACGTGGTGGGATGACTCCCATGACTGGAGTGCTGCAATGGGTGGCTACAGGCTCTTCAGAAAGGACAGACAGGGTAGGAGAGGTGGAGGGGTAGCCCTGTATGTTAGAGACTCTCTTGACTCCATAGAAATTGAAGTAGGTGATAATAAGGTGGAGTGCCTGTGGGTCAGAATCAGGGGAAAGGCCAACAAGGCTGATACTGTGATGGGAGTCTGTTACAGACCACCCAACCAGGAGGATGAGGGTGATGAACTCTTCTACAAGCAGCTGGCACATGTCTCAAAATCGTCGTCCCTTATTCTCGTGGGTGACTTTAACCTGCCGGACATCTGCTGGGAATTTCACACAGCAGAGAGGAGGCAGTCTAGGAGATTCCTAGAGTGTATTGAGGATAATTTCCTGATGCAGCTGGTAAATGAGCCTACCAGGGATGGAGCCCCACTTGACCTACTCTTTACAAACAGAGAGGGGCTGGTGAGGGATGTGGTGGTCGGTGGGCGTCTGGGACTTAGTGATCACGAAATAATAGAGTTCTCAATAATCAGGGATGCAAGGAGGGCTGTCAATAAAACCTCTACATTAGACTTCCGGAGGGCAGATTTTGGCCTGTTCAGAAGACTAGTCCAGAGCATACCCTGGGAAACAGCCCTTGAAAACAAAGGAGTCCAGGAGGGATGGACATTCTTCAAAGAGCAAGTTTTGAAAGCTCAGGAACAGGCTGTCCCGGTGTGCCGAAAGGCGAGCCGGCGGGGAAGACGACCACTCTGGCTCAACAGAGAGACTTTGAAGGAAATTAGGATCAAGAAGAGGGCCTACCGGTTATGGAAAAAAGGGCTATCTACTCAAGAGGAATTCAGGAATACAGTTAAGTTATGTAGGAAAAAAATTAGAGACACAAAGGCACAACTTGAACTAAATCTCGCCACCTCTGTGAAGGATAACAAGAAGTCCTTCTACAGATACATCAGTGGCAAAAGGAGGGGCAAGGAAAACATTCATTCTTTAATGGACATGGACGGGAATGTAATTGTCAAAGATGAAGAAAAGGCTGAGGTATTTAACGCCTTCTTTGCCTCAGTTTTTAACAGTAAAACGGGCAATCCTGAGGACAGCTGGCTTCTGGAGCCTATAGGAGACAAGAATCTAAACACCCCCCCTGCAATCCAGAAGGAAACTATCAGTGATCTACTGGGCTGCTTGGATCCCCACAAGTCTATGGGACCGGATGAACTCCATCCAAGGGTGATGAGAGAGTTGGCAGAAGAGCTCGCCAAGCCTCTCTCTATCATCTACCAGAAGTCCTGGCTCACCGGGGACATCCCAAATGACTGGAAGTTGGCGAATGTCACGCCAATCCACAAGAAGGGCCGGAAGGAAGACCCGGGAAACTACAGGCCTGTCAGCCTGACCTCGGTGCCTGGCAGGGTTATGGAACAGATCGTCCTGGGAGCAATCACACAGCACCTGCAGGATGGACAGGGGATCAGACCCAGCCAGCACGGGTTTAGGAAGGGCAGGTCCTGTCTGACCAACCTGATCTCCTTTTATGATCAGGTGACCCGCCTGGTGGATGAGGGGAAGGCTGTGGATGTGGTCTATCTGGACTTCAGCAAGGCTTTCGACACCGTCTCCCACAGCATCCTCCTGAGAAAGCTGGCTGCCCACAGCTTGGACAAGCCTACTCTGCACTGGGTTAAGAATTGGCTGGAGGGTCGGGCCCAGAGAGTGGTGCTGAATGGGGCTGCGTCCGGTTGGCGGCCGGTCACGAGCGGAGTCCCCCAGGGATCAGTGCTGGGCCCAGTCCTGTTCAATATCTTCATCGATGACTTGGATGAGGGGATTGAGTCCATCATCAGCAAGTTTGCTGATGACACCAAGCTGGGGAGAAGTGTTGATCAGCTGGAAGGCAGGAGGATTCTGCAGAGAGACCTAGACAGACTGGAGAGATGGGCTGACTCCAATGGGATGAGCTTCAACAAGGCCAAGTGCCGGGTCCTGCACTTTGGCCACAGCAACCCCATGCAGCGCTACAGACTGGGGACAGAGTGGTTGGAGAGCAGCCAGGCAGAAAGGGACCTGGGAGTCTGGATTGACAGGAAGCTGAACATGAGCCAGCAGTGTGCCCAGGTGGCCAAGAAGGCCAATGGCATCCTGGCCTGTATCAGAAACAGTGTCACCAGCAGGTCCAAGGAGGTGATTCTGCCCCTGTACTCAGCCCTGGTGAGGCCACACCTCGAGTACTGTGTTCAGTTCTGGGCCCCTCAGTTCAAGAAGGATATTGAGGTCCTCGAACAGGTCCAGAGGAGGGCAACCAAGCTGGTGAAGGGACTCGAACACAGATCCTACGAGGAGAGGCTGAGGGAGCTGGGGCTGTTCAGCCTGGAGAAGAGGAGGCTCAGGGGAGACCTCATTGCCCTCTACAACTACCTGAAAGGAGGATGGAGCCAGGCGGGGGTTGGTCTCTTTTCCCAGGCAACTCTCAGTAAGACAAGAGGGCATGGTCTTAAATTGTGCCGGGGTAAGTTCAGACTGGATATAAGAAAGAATTTTTTCACAGAAAGGGTGATCAGACATTGGAACGGGCTGCCTGGGGAGGTGGTGGACTCTTCGTCCCTGGGGATATTTAAAAAGAGACTCGATATGGCACTCAGTGCCGTGGTCTAGTGACTGTGATGGTAATTGATCAAGGGTTGGACTCGATGATCTCTGAGGTCCCTTCCAACCCAGCCTATTCTATGATTCTATGATTCTATGATTCTATGACTCCAAGGGGCTGCTGCACACAAGGCCTTCACACAGTTTCCTTAACAGGCTCCTTTTCACTTTTTCCAAGGACTTGCACTGTGCTTCATTTCAGAGGGATCCAGTGAATTAACATATTGTTACTGCTGCCTTGGTAATTGCGTGCCCGGGGTCTGCTCTGCTCCGACACAGTCTTCCCTGCTTCCCAGACAGAAAGCATCCTTCTCCTCTGGCAAACAAGGCTGCAAAGTGTTGCCCTAAGACCTTGCTCAAAGGACGGTGGAATGGGAGGGTAGAAAGAGGAGGGAGAGGCCATTTCTCATAACTGGTGTCAGGTCCTCACCTATCAACGAGGAGGAGGAGGAGGAGGTGGGGTTTCTAATCTTTATTTCTGAACCAAGGTACTAATTTTGACTGAGGCTGTGGTTTCTCGTGCTGATTTGTGCAGACTTCGGTATGGGTGCACTTACAGAAATTAGGCCAGCACAAGTCACTATGGGGCCTCAGAAACTGCTTGAAATTAACCATCCTGGGTCACACAGGAGTTTCAGCAGAAGCTGAAGCTGAAACTGAGTGGTCTGATACCTTCTTCGGTACTGAAAACAAAAATATATGAATAGCTAGGTATAAAAATGCCTATAGGTCTCATTTCCAAGTACAGAAAAAGCCCTACATGTGGAAAAACCCTTAGAACCCTCCAAGGCCTTATGAGAATAGGCCCCATCTCAAAACATGTTGGTGAGCATATCTTCAAAGCTGGACCAGTTTCTTAATGCAAATGCAGGTTTGCATTTTTAAAAGAGGTTATTTGGTCTGGAATGACTTCTCATGTAGAATTGGCATCCCTTAGACACTTAGGTCTTTGAAAAATAATTAGTGATGTGCAGTGTCAGGAGGGCAGCTTTAACCCCTAGAATGGCTTTGCCTAGGGCAGAGAGCATCAAGATTCTGGGATAGAGAGGAGGAGGTTGATTCATGGCTCTTCAGCTTACTTCCTGGGTGGCCTGTATCAAGATGAACCTCTTCCACCTCCTCCTCTCCTGCCAAACCAGCACATGTAACAGTTGTCTCATGGTTGGTATGGATTCTTCTGAGAAGCAAGAACGCTGTAGCTCTGTCCGTTAGGTCTCTTTTAATCTTCTTGGTTGTGACATTTCCTGGCTCTTGCCTACCTAAGTTATTTTGACTGGAAGCAAGACATTGCCCCAACACCCGTTATGGCACAAGGGATGGAAAGGGGAAGGAGGGGAAGGCCGTGCTGGTGGTGTAGCTTGCTCATTCTACACCAGAGCATTGCAGCTTGTGGGGCAGAGGGGAGGATTCTTAAGGCCTCTCCATCCTGTGGAACAGAGGCTGCAGCCTTGGGCAATACAGAGAGCCCTTCTGTAGTTGGTGCTGTTCACTGGGCTTAGGAAATCCTACTTATTCTGTAAATATGTGTGTGTATGTGGGAGGAAGGAGGTGTGACTGTCCTTCAACACTGCTCCTGTGTGTGCTGTGCATGGGGCATGGATAGGGAGGGGTTCCTTGGGCACTGAGATGGACAGTTTGTGTCTGGGTCCCTACAGGCCTGGATGCAGAAGTGGAGTTTGTCAGGTCTCAAGGAGATAGTAAGTTTCTGTGCTTAGGGGGACCTCCTGGGTCTTCAGTCTTGGGCTGTGGTTGTTTGTTTTCTCACCTCTATGACTTGGGTGATATTACAGTACCCAAGCAGTGAGCAGTTCCCACCCTTTCCTCTAAAGTCTCTTCACTGATGGTGGTTAGAAGATGATTTGTAGGACTGTAGGACAAAGGGATCTTAGATGGATGATAAAATCATAGAATGGTTAGGTGGGTCATAAAATCATAGAATGGTTTTGGTCAGCTGTAAGATAAGACCATGCTGCTCATGACTTTATTCAGTCAAGTCTTGAAGGCTTCTAAAGTTGAGAGTGCACAGCCAGCTCCATGGCTTGACTGTTGTCACATAAAAAAAGTTTTTCCTAACAACCAGTCTGAACCACTCTTGTTTCCAATAATGTGTATTGTGTCTCATTTTTCTGCCAGGCACCACCATGGACAACCCAGATCCATATGCTCCGTAACATCCTTGCAGGTGCTGGGGGCTGCTGCTGAATCCCTCAAAGCCATCTCTTCTGCTGGCTGAGCAGGACCAGCTTCCTCAGCCTTTTCTTTCCAGGGAAGTCCTTCAGCCCCTGGCCATCTTGGTGCTCCTCCATGGTACTTGCTCTAGAGTGTCAATGTATTTCTTGTACAGGGGCACCCCAAACTAGATGCAGTATCTAGATGTGTTCTTGTGAGTGCTGAGATCTTGTGCATGTGCTCCTGCAGCCCAGGATGCTATTGGTCTTTCTGCAGTTTCTTTCCTAAGGTCCCAGTTGGCTTACAGTCTCAAAAGCTGCCAGCCCAACAACAGATATGCTCAGCTGTGCCTAGATCAGAGAATCATAGAATGGTTTGGGTTGGAAGGAATGTTAAAGATCATTTAGCTCCAACCCATCTATGAACAAGGACATCTTTCACTAGACCAGGTTCCTCAAAGCCTCATCCAACCTGGCCTCAAACATTTCTATGTATGAGGTATCCACAGCTCTTCTGGGATGATCTCTTAACTGGGACCTATCACAGTCCTTGGAAAGCCTGAGTTGCCAGGAGGGAAGAGGAGCATGGAGAAGCCCTGGGGTGGCAAACACCTCTTCTCACTACTAATGACCTGGATTCCCATGTGGAGAGGGACCAAGCCTGGACAGATAAGGCAGTGAACTGAGTTCTGCTGAAAAATACAGAGATGTGATGTTCTCATTACCACCATCTCAGTTATTCATCTTTGAAGCAAGTTTTTACTCGCTGCTGTGCTTCCCATGGGGCTGTGACTGCCAGTGGCCATGAGGCGCTGAAGTCCTGCAGTAAGAGCACAAAGGGTTGTTGAATAAACTGTTTGCTGTGCTTGCAAATCAGGAAAAAGAATGGTTCCAGGTATCCATGTGCAGTGTAAATGTGTATGTATATATGGATGTATGCCATACTGAGACAAAATGCTGCAGTTTCATTCTGTGCTGCCAGCAGTTAGTGTGTCAGTGTCAAACCAGGAGCCAGTAGATCTTTAGGATCCACGAGCCTTGGGAAAAGACTATTTTTTAATCCTGTACTAATTTAAAAAATGCTGGTTTTTTTTCTAGTGCAGCATGGTACAAAGAAAAGTCAAAAAGGAGAAAGAAAAGACAGAAAGACCTATACAATCAGTTTAAAGCTTTTCTGCTTTTCCGTTCATGGTCTTTTCAGGAAATGAGACTGACTATATATGGGATAAGAATGGAACCACATATCACAAGCCACTGTTGAGTTCATGAAGTGACCACAATGAAAACGTAGTGAAAAATGTGTTCTTACTCTAGTGCCTTCCCAGCCTGTAGGAATCCTGGCTGTGGCTTGCAATTGTAGTAGGGTGAAGATTTGCATTCTCAAGTTGGCGGTTTTCCTTTTTACTCTTCCACTTCCTACCAGCTAATTTGGTGCTCTGTTAATTGTGAATCTGGAATGCAAATCAACTCACCTGCTTGTTTTTCTTTCATTTTCAGGTTTCTAACTATGGAAGATCTCCTGAGAGGAGCTGCATTATGTGCTGCTGCCTCTGGCATGGGATGCAGAGTTGGGAGTGAGGAGGAACTGCAGTGTTCTGCTTCAAGTTGCTTTAGGAAGCAGAGAGGTTTTCTGGCTTGTCAGATAGTGTTGAAAGCTGTTCTGCCCTTGACAGCAAAAATCCTTATCCATCTTGTGTTTTTTTTCAGGATGGCTGATATTTCCTGTTAGAGATGCTCTGTATGCAAATCAGGGTGTTACAACAAAAAAAAAAAGTCCTGAGATAAATCACACTGATAAACTGAGACCACCGGGGAATTCCTCCTTATCATTTTTTTATCTTTTCTCTTTTTTCAGTTCTTTGTAAGATACTTCTTTGCCTGCTCTGTCTTAGTCTTTAATGTTTGTCCTGCCAGATCTCTTGCTTCTGACCTGCAGCACTTCTTCCATTTTGCAGGGCTCCATGTCAGTTCACATGAATAAGAGGCAGTAAATGCTACGAGTTGGGATTAGGAGTCCCTGTGCTTCAGCTTTGCCCTGCATTGCTCTGGTGCTTTCTGATGTTCAAGAAAAACATGAACCTCATCCTGCAATTTGCCATGTGCTGGTAGTGATCATTTACCTGGAAGGGTAAACCCAGAAACCTTCAGGAAGCTCAGGAAAGGAAAGAGGTAGGGTGGGAAACAAGAAGCAGCCAGCAAAAGTTTGTCTAGTAACTTTAAAAAGGACCAGGCTTTGACCCTGCTGAGGTACCTTAAGTGTGTTTGTGCTCAACACTGCACCAATGCAGCAGCATGAGTGGGTCACCTCACTTCAGCAAAGCAAAGTCCTGTCTGTCCAACATGTGCCCTGTAGGTATCACTAAAAGCTCAACGGGCTGATTGCAGTCGGGCTCCCACCGTGCTGGCTTGCAGCAGCAGCAGCTCATCCTTGCTGCAGGTTGGGAGGGTGAAAAAAAGACTGGTAAGACCAATGCAAGAAAAGGACATGTCAGAGCAAAGGAGAGCTGCAAAACCACAGAGAATATTCCCATGTGTGTCCAGAGATATCCACTGCAGCCCGGGTCTTGTTGAATCACACTGTGGTTGCTCTGGCCTTTGTGTGGGTTACAGTGATAATCGCTCTGTGTGTTGTTGGGTTGTATTGTTTGGTTTTTCTTAAATGTAAAATTAACAGTCAAATTGGTGTTGGCAAGGCAGCGAGCCTGGTGTGGCTTTTATCTACCCCAAACCTGGAGACTTAAGGAGGGGAGGAAAATGGCTTGACCAGTTTGGCGGCTGTGGGCTTAACGGTTCTGGAGTTGAAAGCAAAGGACACAACAGTCAGATACCCAGAACCCACCCGAGCTTTGACTGATAAGTCACATTTCATAGCAAAAAGCAATCGTGGAGGGACTTTGTTGGGTGACTGAAGCCTCCAGTGCTCAATCTTCTTTAAAAAGGGAGTAATATGAACAGAAATGTCTCTTTTTGTGGTTTTACATATTCCAGGCATGCCAGGACTGTTCCTGTCAAGGATGGTCAGTCTTTGAGGTTTTGGGTTCTTTTTTGGTTTGGTTTGGTTTGGTTTTAGGTTTTTGTTGGTTTTGTTGTTGGGTTTTTTTTTCAAAATATTTGCCACAAACTAGCAGCTGAAAGGGTGGAAAACAAATGAGAGTTGCAAAATCATTATAGTAGCAGTAATGGAAGCTGTGAACCTTGTACTTAAACTGGTTGTGGAGTTTCACCCCATCATCTGTGTTGCAGAGCTGATGGGACCGCTACTTCTGCCCCTTATGACTGCATCAGGATGGATGATTTAAAAACAGAGCTTTGACTGTTGGTTACCCAGAACCTCATAAAATAGTACTTTAAGCTTTTTTCATAAGCTGTGCCTTTTCAGATGAACCACTGTTGTGTCTCTTTAGTGTCAGTGCAGTTACATGGAAATATAGCATATTTATGTTGTGCCAGAAGCATTAGTTCCTTCAGATCTGTGGGTACAGAAATGGGATACAGCTGCTCCTGCTACAAATGCACTTCTTTCAGTTTCAAGCAGGCTGTCCCAGGGTGACTTGTACCTGTACACTTCAACACAAACAGGTTTTTAATTGATGTCAGATCTTCCACACGCAAAATGACACTGCCTTCAGCCTTGTAGAGTACCTTAACTGTGCTTTCTAGCTGTCTGAAGTTTCACATGCAGTAAATCATTAGATAGTTTGTGCAGACATGGCCTGTTAGATGAGTGTTTAATTCATAACCCTACATGTCCTCTTCTAGACATACTCCTGTTGCTCTAGTCTTGAGTGTTGTGTAGGTGTCAGGGGATCACAGATGGCTGCACAAGCCATGGCCAGAGGTTTTACTGCTTTTGTCTGGCTAGTATGGGTGCTGCAAGGAGCATGGCTATAAGAGCTAGTAATTAAGTGTGGACCTCAAACCCCCCTGAGATACCCTGCACAAATAGTCAGCACCTTCATCAGCAGCACTGTGCTGACTCCAGCCAGCTCAGCACTTCCACAAGCTGGAGCTGCACCTTCACCTTCACCTGCTCAAGAGACTAATTCCCCTGTGATGATGAGGTAAGCTTATCCCAGTGGAGCCTGACTGATAGGGCCAGAGATACCCACCCCTTTGCTTTTCACCTGGGTTTAGCCATATCATGAGTACAGACAGAGGGTAAGAGGCAGAGGGTGAGAAAGCATCGCTTTGAAAACATCAATAGAAGAGACACTGTTGGAATGAAGCTTCTCACTTGTTTCTATTGAATGTGAATATGGTTGCTCAGTGATGAAGAGAAATGGGAGTGGATTCAGGATGTGCCTGAAGCCCCTTTCCACCCTCCAACTCAGTCCGATGTTACACAGCAATCCCAAGGCAGTCGTCTGGGCTGTTGCAGATCTGTGGGTGGAAGAACTTTAATTACAGGTGTTGTCATCTAATGCTGCACTTTTAAGATACAAGGAAGGAAGAGCTAGTGTTAATTTTGTCCTCAGTGTAAATATTTTTCACTCGAGAGAAGACTGGTCTTGTAGCCTTCTGGGCACCTTGCCATTTCTGGTTTGTTTCCTTAAAAACAAGAACAAAAAAGAGTTTTCTTTACCACATCAGTGCTTCCAGACACAGAAATTTGGAAACAAAAAGTTGGAAGGTGTAGTCAGCAGCAAGCTGTGTTTTTACTGGGTCTATCTCACAGGGGATGGTTTTGAAGTGGATTTTGCTTTGGCCACTCAGGTTCTCTGTTCTGGAAATAGTAGCACTGTGAAACTGTATCAAGCTTTCCTAGTGGCAGGAATAATTACTTTTGTAACCAAATAAGTGTGTTTTTTCTTCGAAGTTGCACAGATAGATCTAACTTAGGAGAATTTTTGTTTTGAACCAAAATAGCTTTTCCAGTGTGTCGTCTAGCATGGAAAAAGACCTCGAGTGGCATTTAAGTGTGGATTTCATCCATTTGACTGCAGCATGAGGTTACTTTGAGATGCTCTGTTATCCTTCGCTTGGTGTGCCTTTGCTTGATGTTTTGTGCCTCAGAATTTCCCTTTTTCTCTCTTTTTGAAGATTTGAGAGTTTTGATAGAAACCATAAACATTTTTGTGTCCTTGGGAAGGCTGTGGCAGTTTTTACTGTGGTGAAGAGATGCTGACAACCTGTAGAAGAGCCAGTTTTTGACAACATGGGAAGTGGTTAGCACCTCATTTGACATCCTCACATCAAAGTTGGACAGTAGGCTGGTTGAAATGTTCTCTTTCAACCACAAATTACTGGGCTTTGGGCACTGGATGAAATCCTGTGGTCTTTATTAGGTGGAAGGTCAGACAAAATTCATTTAGTCCCTTTCTCTCTGCTTTTAGAATGTATGAATTACATAGTCAGTTTTTTGATTTTGGGTTTGTTTTTTTTTTAATTTCCATGAGAAGTTTTCCATTGAGGCATGAAGACAACAAATCCCATTTGTTCGTTCATCCTTTCATCATTCTGTGTTGCTTTCAAATTGTCTTTGAAGGAGAATGAAATTTGGCTTGTTATTTAAATTTCAGTATGGGTGGCAAAAGTAACTTGATTGCTATGGGCCTCCAATGACCAAAGGTGATGCTTAATGCCAGCCCTGATTTAACAGACATCTGAAGACTGGCTCATCTCTGCAACACAGCCAACAACTGTCTTTTCTCCATTCCCTGTGGGAATTGGGCACCACGGGATCTTGCTGTGAGGCAAAGATGGGAGGAAATATCATAAGGCAACGTGCATGCTCTTGTTAATGTCCAGGTACTCCACCTGGAAGCCATAGGGCCACAAGAAAGTAGAAGGCAGCTGAGTTGCTGATTGTCCCTGAACTCCAGTCCTACACAGCACCTTGTGGAAACGGGAATGTGGGAAAGGCCAGAGCAAGGCAAGAGTTGGAACAAAGAAGGAGCAGGTCAGGCCACAGAAACATAATGAAAAATAGAAAGAATGTGGAATAATGTAAATTTCTTTCCCAGTATGCCTTTGGGATGGAAGTGCAGGTACACACAGAGCATTTGATAACCCCAGCCTTTTCTTCCCTGCCAGATCTGACTTGTAACATGGGAGTTACACCTGGCACTCCAAAGTTTTAGCATTTCAGTAGTCATCCCTGGTTTTATGCCTCAGGCTTTCCATGGCTTCAGAAAAGCTTGGACCCACATTTCTTTGTAAGAAAGCACTCAAGTACCTTTCGTGAACTCAACAGGGACTTCAGTCCTGGTTTTCAGATTAGCAATTAGCTAATTAGCAGATTAGCCTATAGCAATAGGCTGCATCATGATGAGACACTCTGTTGCACTCAGGGCTGCTTACTGTCACTTGACCAAATGGCACAGTACAACCTGTGGCTGTAGAGCATAAACTCTCCAGCTTTCCATGTCAGGAATGCAGCCAGCTTGGTATTGGGAATGGTCTATATTGGATTCCAGTTTTTGTTTGGAAGTTGCTAGTTGTCATGAGCCAAGAGTACATGAAGGAGCACTGTAACAGAGATGATTTGAGAACCAGTGTCTGGGAATATTCCCTTGCACTGTTAAGTAGTAAAGACATCGTCAGCTCTTGTAAGTGTGGTATCTGATTAGAAAGCACCAATGCAGAAAGCCCCCTTAGTTCATGGCAGTTCTCTGTGTGGCAGCCTAGCTGGGCACAAAGAATTTGGGTCTGTCTATAGCCTGAGTGTGGTTTCTTTTGGCTGAAGGAGTAACTGAAGTACAAACTTTTTTCACCTGTTTGTCAGTCATTCAGTGGTAGATGGCTGAAAGTTTTGTATTTGTTTTTTAACTGACAAGGTGACAATGCAATTATAAATCTAACACTCATAGTGTATTTTTGAGCTACCTGAAAGTGTTGAGCTGATATCGAAAATGTGAGTGCTGGGGTTTTTGAGATAAATTTTTTTAATCCCCAAATTTCTCACTTTTGAACGGATCAAATGTATTTCATGGGGATAAAAAGTATGGGATTTTTCACCTTTTCTTGCTGCAGTGTTTGCTTTTTGTTTGTTTGTTTGTTTTTTGTTTTAATTTGTTTTTTGTTTGTTTTAAATCAAAATGTTTACTCACATATGAAGATTTCTATTTCAGTAAATACTTTCTGATAAGTTGATAGCAAAAGGAAAGTGAGAGTAAGGAGGAGACAGACACTGGATTCTCATTATCTCTGTTTTTTTTTTCCATTTTATTTAAATTTCAGCAAAATGACAAGTGTTTCATGTTGACCCACTTTCAGATCTCCTTAGCAAATGATGGGAAACTGGGAGCTGTGATCATATGAACTTGAAAAATGCAGCAGGTTAGGACAGGGGAGATTAGCAGCAATCCTGCTCTGACGGTATGCCCAGTCCTGAGTGTTTTAGTGTATCTTACAATTTTTTTTCTGTTAGAAGTAGCAAATTTCCAGAGACTGGAAGGGGATGAGGAAAAGGAGCCACTTGTAGTCTTCTCCCCATTTTCCTTGTCTCCCTTTCAGATGACAGCAGCATGCATCTCACAATTCCCAGTTTTATCAAGACTCTGTTTCTGTGTAGGGCTCATCCATGCAGATCAGTACAGATGGACAGAAGGGTGCTTTCTCCAGCCCCTGAGCTCTGGAGCCTGCCATTAGTGCCAAGGCTGAACTTAAAAGCCTTGCTCAGAGTAATTATAGAATCTTTGAATTAGAAAAGACCCTAAGACCATTGGGTCCAACTATTAACCTAACAGTGCCAAATCCACCAGGAAACTATGTGATTAAACACCCCATTTGGTGTCTTTACATCCAGGGATGGTGACCACTTCCCTGGGCAGCTTGTTCCAGAACCTGGCAAGTATTTCAGTGAAGAAGTCTTTCCTCATATCCATTCTAACACTCCTCTGGAAGGGTACATCAGCTCAGGTTAGCAGCATGGTTTCAGTATTTCTAGGGCTGAGCAAGCTCAGCAACAACTCTCTTGGCCTATGGGAAGATGGTCCTTTGGCTGCAAGTCATCCAGGATTATGCTAAACTGTTCTCCACAGCAGCTCTGCCTTCCTGCTTGCAGCTTCAGCTGGATTTGGAAAACTCAATCCCACAATTACTGTCTTCCTTTAGAGATAGCAGAAGCAACACGTTTTATTTACCTAAAGAAATTAGTGCATCTTTATTGACCTTGATGGATTTGGGTTGACTTGTGCCAGCTGAGAAGCTGACCTTTGGTGTAGGTTAGAGGCAGCTGGTTGCTCAGAGCACCCAGTTATAAAATCTTGTTTTCAATTGCTTAGTGCTTGGGAAACCTTAAATGTTCTGAGTGCAGTTTCCACACCAGGAAACAGAGACTTTCCTGAGTGCTTGATTTTGCATACAGTTATTGTTGCTTTTATTTATTATTAGCACTTATGATGCACTTAGTATTGTACAGGTCTTCTCTGAAGACCCAGATGAAACACCTTTGCTGTGCTGAGTTCTGTCAAAACCTGTTCTCAGCACACATGGACTGTGTGGTTCATGGAATGGTTTGGGTTGGAAGGGCCTTTAAAGGTCATGTGGTCAGCCCCCTGCAATTTGCAGGAACATCTGAACTAGATCAAGTCACTCAGAATCCCATCCAACCTGACCTAGAATGTTGCCAGGGATAGAACTTACACCAAGTACCTCTCTGGTCAGCCTGTTCCACTGTTGGATTCATGATTGCTTCAGGCTGATTTTGTGACCTTGCACCATCATTATCAAAACTGTTTACTTTGTGATGACTTTGGCATTTCCAGTTAGGACTTACAGCAGAAGCAGCAGCACTTTTTCTTCCATGAGTTTTTGTTGTTTGTCAGGTGCAGGGAAGGGTGAACTTGGTATTGCAGCTCCTCACAGGCATCCTCAGTGAGTTCCTGGGAAGGCTGTAATGCAAGCTTGTTACCTACAAAAAAAGAGGGGTTTTAGAATGGGTGATATTTGAGAACATTCCAGCCTCTGCCTGTCTTTGCTTTTCTTGATGTGAGATCAAGACTTTGTAGTCTTTTGTACTTATTTCCATTTTGGTGGTAGGAAACAGGCTAGCCTAGAAGCTACAGAAAGTATCTCAGGCAGCAAACCCAGGAGGCACATGGAATGCTGGTACCATTGCCCCTGTGCCTGGAGGGATGCTGGGAGTGCCCTTCCTGGGGCAAGCGTGGCAGTGACACTGGTGGACTGGCTTTCTTCTGCCTTTGGGTACTGAGATGTTACCAAAAACATGATGCAGTCTCAATCATCAAAGAAAACAGCTCTCTGCTCCTAATTGCAGGGTCATATTATGCTTTGCTTTTTTAAACCTGCCTAGAGTTTGTGCACAACTCCATATCCAAAGCTTCAGCTCACTCTCCCCGGTGCCCAACCACCAGGTGACAAGCAGAGGTAAAAAATCATTGTTCCCAGCCAACTGCAGAGAGAGAAGAGGTACCCAGGGACCAGCCCTGGCATTGCTCCCCAAAGCTGGTGAAAGTATTACTTCTTCCAGCTGCCCTGCCTGTCTGGTCAGGTTTATTAGCCACTGCAGCAGACTGGGACTTGGAATCAAAGGGATAAATCTCAATTTGGGGCCTGGGAATGGTTGTGGAAACTTGGGGCTGGGAAATGGGAGCAAAGAATGATCATGTGCTAAGTCACTTTAGGTGCTGGATAAGCGTAGGGTGAAACAGCCCTTGCTGGAGATTCAAACAGTGGAGACCTGGGGGAGATTTGCTTCTGTCTTTTGGCACCTCCTGTCCTGGTTTGCAGCCATCATTAGATGTGTTACCTCATGCCAGACCTATTCTTAGATGCTTAATCCTCTGCAGCCAACCAGCTCAGTGTTGTGGACTTCCTTCCAAGATTCAGATACGTCAGTACCATTATACATGTGGCTTTTGAGTGACTTGTGCAAGGCCAGGCAGGAACACTGGCTGAGCAGATGTTGAAATACAGCTCTTCCAAGCTTCAGGTTGGCAGCCTTTCCACCAGGAAATCCTTCGTTTAGCTTTCCACCACAGTGGATGGGGTTGCAGGGATGTACAACGGAAGTCTTGGTGTGCTTGGGCATCTCTTCCAGCCCTTCTTAGCTCCCCACACTGCTCCCCCAAGGCACATATTCTCAAAGAAGAGGTACTGAACTATTAACTTGGTGTCCAGGTGAGAGTAGAAATGAAGCTGGATTGCCTCTGGCAATATTCACCAGAGAGAAAAACAGGACGGTTTTGGACAACGTTCAAGGCAGGTCGTGCAAGTTTACAAACTGCTCCTGCAGGGCTCCATCACCTGCTCTTATCCGTGAGAGCCTGTCAAGTGTAGCAGCAGGTTTCTGTGCCACCTCTTACTTCTCTTTCCCTCAAAGAGGGAACGTGGTGCTCTGGTGCAGGGTGACCTTTGGCATAATTCTTTCTTTTTTTCCCCTCTGAAACCCAGGGAAAGCTGAGGCAACCTTAGGTTTATGTCATCTTTCCTTGGGGCAGTGACCAGGCTGTTGTTCTGCCCTTGGCATTAAGTAAGAAATCAATGGGACAGTTGGAGCAAAATCCCAAACAGGTGGCAGTCACACATATTAACCTGAACTGGAGCAGGAGGCACCATGTCCCCCTGCAGACCCACCAAGGGGGAAGAGATCTCATCATCCTTTGTTTGTGCTCAGAGTGGCAGTCCAGAGGATGGTGCCCAAGTAGATAAGGCTCTGGGCACAGATGTCTGGTTGGATTATTCTTTTCCTTTTTGCTACAAACCGTATGGCAGTACAGGCAGCACAGATAGCTGGCAATCAGAATTCCTGGGCTCTCTCCTTGACTTCACCATTTGCTCATTTAATTTTCAAAGCGATTTTCGTACATCAGCAAAACTTGCTGCCTTCAACCTCCCCACTCCCTTAAAACAACAGCTCTTCCTCCTTTCTGGAGTTGCTTTTGGAGCCACATCTTGCTTTGCTGTCACAGAATTAGGTGCGCTTAATGCTTGTAAACTACTTTGGCACCAACAGATAAAAGACACTACAGATGGGTTACTAATCACTTTGATTAAGTAAAGCACCTCAAGTTTGCCACTGTTGCTGGAGGCTTGCAGGCTGATCCATCTGTAACCCGTAGGAGTAAGATGAATTAGGTACGATAAGGATTGTTTGGTTTCTGGTCCGTCAACCAGTGAATGAAATGACTTGGTGTTTATATGCCAGGTCACAGAGAAAAGTTTCTTGTGATTGGAAATGATTAGGCACGCTGATTAATGTTTCCAGTGCTCTTTGATCCAGAGCTGCCAGTTGGAATGAGTCTTGCTGCACAGAGACATCGTGACTGCCTCGTAGCGAAAGTGCAGGGGGTAGAAAATGGAACAAAAAATACGAGTGGGGATGGGAAGGCTCTGCCATAGGATATGCTCTTTTTCCATCAAGGGTTGCATTCTTTGAACCATCCTCTTATTCCTGGAAACCAAGGCAGTTTGTAACTTGCATTGTGCTTGTCAGGTTTATTCATTTTAATGAAAATGTTCAGGAAGATTGCCAAGTTATCTAAACATCCAGTACTGATAAAGACTTCAGGGTCTGCTAAGTTAAGAACAATGCATACTGGGTTCAAGAAAAGCTTTTAAATGTACCACTTTCTGAGTAGTCTGCAGGTCTTCTGAAACTGTTGATGTTTCTCTCATGTGGAGATGCCGTCTCCTGCATACCTCCTTGTGATGGCTGTTCAGCCATAGGATTTCCCATTTTTAACCCTCAATTAGGATATTACTCTTTTGTCACAGGTATGTTATTTGAAATAGCTGCCTAAGACAAGACACAGGAAAATTTGCTTAGATAAGAGGTAGATTCCCCGCCACTTCTTATCTCTCCCACATCAACACACTGTCTGTCTTCATTATTTTGCATCTCTGTCATACTTTGGCTGTTACAGTTGAGCTTTGAACCAGCTGGGAGGCCACAAACATGACTGCATTGCCCACTACAATTTCTTTATAATCAAGACTGCAGTGTTGATCCTTCTTTCTATCATACTTGTCATCCACACTTGGTCCTTTTGGGATGATGTAATTTTTTGTGCAAACTTGTGTGTGTTGGAATGGGATGTGTAATAGTGCCATGATCCCAGTAACTACTTAGCAAGTATTGAGTGGGCACTCAACTCTGGAAAATTTAAGGTAAAGACCTTAAAATGCCTGGGATTACCAAGGACCTGAATTGCAGATGCCCACACTGAAGGTCATTAAGCCATCCCCAAATCACCATCTGCTTACTGAGTTTTTTAGGAGAGCCCCCAGGTCCATAGCAATTTGTCTCGCAATGCTTGTGCTGCAAACACGTGGTTAAGCAGTTACAACTGCTTTGGATTAGGAAAATAAAGAGGCAGGAGCTGGGCCCAGCTAGCTGCCTCCTCCTCAAGTAGCCCAAGGTCTTCCATGCTTCTCATCACCACCTTTGTGCTCTCAGGGAGAGGATCAGAGCTCTGGGTGAGCACTGGGCATCCCATATTTCTCTTTGGTTGTGTTTGTGCTGACGACTCCTGATTTTATGAAACATAGGACAACTTTTGAAAATTTGGAGGTGTTAATGAGATGAAAAAAAAAGTGATGTGAAACAATGCCCAGTGTGTCCCACTGGGGGACTAGGTCTGTGTGAGAAGGATATTGAAATGCTATTTTATCAAGCTTCACTTTGGGTCCACCTGCTTTTCCCATATTTTACCACACACAAGAGCTTGCAGAGACCAGCACTGACCAGTTTCTTCTTTAACATGAGAGGCCCATGTCCCATCTCCCACTTGAGCTGGTCATCTGCCCAGACACCTGCCCACCACAATTTCATATCTACAGGCAAGATCTGTGCACAGCCCTAGACCACAGCTGGTCTTGATCCAAAGCTTCTGATGTCTGACAGTGCATGAACTCATCCCCAGGCAGGACTAGCAGCATTTAGGTTTCTGTCCTCTGCTCAGCTGTTTTCACATAATGGATTGAAATCTCACCATGTTTCAGTTCTCTGACATGTTTGGTTGCCAGTTTATTCAGCAGAGGGAGGGACAGGCAGACAGTGGTCTCCTGGACAGTGTTATGTGTGGATCTGCTATGAATATGACCATACATCAGCTTCCTGCTTTTGTGAAGTTGTGTTTCAGGCCTGTTTTCAAGCCCAAGTTGTCTTCCTGTGCATGCCCTGAAAGAGTTACTCTCAATTTAATTGCAGATCATTTTCACAAGCATAGGTGCCTGTTCTGGCTAATCTAATTTCCAGGTGGCTCCATGGTGGCTGCTTGGCTCCTGCTTTTCTCCCTGGCTTGCTGAGCTGCCCTGGTGTGTTGTTGGGACAAGGAGCAATGACGTGAGATCTCCTGGAGGCTGCAGATGAGGCCAAGCGAAACACAGCTGGGCATCACCCCAACTACCTCAAGGACTGTTGCACTGAGCAGGTTCCCATTGTCTCAGACATCTCATTGTACTTCATAGCTACACAAGTGTCTGTATCTCTCTGCCTTAGGCAAGCTCGGAGCTGGGGCCAGAAAAGGGAAGAGTTTGGGATTACACATGTCTCCAGCTCCTCAGGATAGGAATCACTGCTTATCTGAAGCAATTTTTGAGAGATACTTGTATCTGAAGCAATTTTGGAGGGTATGTCAGGTGCAGCTTCTACCATGGAGACAGTTTCACACTAGTGGAAGCCCACCAAAGGTGCGTCATGGCACTTGGTGGCCCTGACACCTCCCCAGGTACATGCCACTGGGGCTGCCCCAGTTGGCTGCTGTCCTGCTCACTTCCTTGCCTGCCCATTGCTTCTTGTTGAAGCCATCCCTCCTTTCCTCCTGTCACTGCATGCAGCATGGAAAGCTTTGGTGTGAATGATAAACCCACCATCCTTACCCTGTCCATCCTGGTATGGATCCTAGCAGGGAAATGATGGGTGGGGTGACAAGTTAAAGGTGTTTAGCCAAAAAATGACAGTTTGCCTGATTATTGCTATGATGGTTAGCCCTCTGGCTACTGGCCCTGAGGTAGTTTATTTGTGAGGCTCTGTCAATCTCTAGGATTTGCAGCTCAGGCCATGACAGGGCCTCCTGATGGGCTGAGACCTTTGGCTGCAGCCAGTTCTTGCCTTTAGCTGTAACAGTTGCCTTTTTTTTCCTCATCTTCATGGGAGGTTGCTGCACCTACTGGAAGGCTAGGCCATGCATGCCAGCTCATGTCCAGGAGGCAGAAGGGCAGGGCTGGCACATGATGTGGAGCATGAAACAAGTCAGCAGTCAGGGAAAGCATGGCCAGCAAGAAGCTTGAGACTCACCACCCCTCCGGGCAGGGTTAGACTGTGCAGAAACCTGGCATAGAGGATGTCTGCCAGGTGTCCAGGTTAGAGTGCAACCATGGCCATTAAAAGTCTGGGTATGTGGGAGCTGGAGCTGCTGTCTGATCCAGCAAGAGTTCTTTACCCCTTTGTAGCTTGGACACTCACCCCTGTTGGTTTCTGCTCCAAATGCAAGGATAGGAACATTTTTTCCCTGTACATAAATATAAAAAAAACCCGTATATTAAAAAGAAGTGGAAAGCGATTGCAGAAATGTAGGCAAGTTTAGGTTGGAAGGAACCTCCAAAGACCATTCAGGATTCTGTTGAAGTGAGGAAGATTCCACTCTCTTCAGGCAACTGAACATACTCTTTAGTTGCTCTCAGCAAAAAATTATTTTAATATCCAAGTGTAACTTCTCTTAAAGCCACTTGTTTTTTCTTTTCCTGTCACAGTGCATCTACATGAAGAGATGGAGAGCAGTGATTTGATTTCTTCACCCTAAGCCTTCCTCTCTTGTGGCTGAGCAAGCACAATTCTTTCAGTTGTGAAGTTCTCCAAGCCCCTTAATTGTGCTGATCCCTTCTGGATCACCTCCAGGCTTTCAGTGTCTCCTGAACTAGGGGAAGAAAAACTGAACTGTGTGTTCCAGGTGTGGCCTAACAGGTGTCATGCAGAGTAGGAAAATAACATCCTTTTATCTACCAGCAACAGGCTTACTAATTGCACCCAGGATGCTGTTGGCCTCCTTTGCTGCCAGGATACATGGCTGGCTCATGTTCAGTTTGCTGTCTGCCAAGACACTCTGTGCCTTTTCAGTGGAGCAACTGTCCAGCCAGCCAGTGCCCAGCTGGTACTACTGCTTGGTATTATTCCATCCAAGATTCAGGATATGACATTTATCTCTGCTGAGCCTCATGTTAAACTTCATTCTTGTTGGCCAAATCTCAAAAGCCTATTGATATCTCTCTATATGGTGGCTTTTCTTTCCAGTCCATCTACCTGGTCTCCCAGCTTAGAATCATCTTCAGATTTGGTTTGGGTGCATTTAGTCCTACCTTGCAGATAATTTTTAAAGCTGAATTGCACCGACTCCAGCATGACCAGTCAGTGTTTCAATTATTTTTTATTTCATCTGTTCAGTCAATATTTTAACAGCTTGTCAAAATGGATCTTGAGGGAGTTGTGTCAGATACCTTGCTAAAATCAAAATAGATGGTATCCACAGATTTCCCCGTGTTCACTCTTTGATCAGGGATGAGTGTCCCTTCAGTTTAACCATGTTGACTTTTCATATTTAGCTTCTTGTCATTTGTGCCTGGAAATACCTTTGGTAACAACCGGTTCATAGTATTCTCAGGGACTGAAACAAGGTTGTCTCATCTGACGTTTCATGGATCTTCTTTTTTTTGACTCTTTTTATAGAGAGAAATAGTATTTGTTCTATACTGGTCTTCAGACTGGAAGACCTCTCTCCACACAAACTTTTAACTCTTTGTTTTTCAGCTCCCCTGCACAGGGGAATAATATGGGTGACACCAGACAAATTGCTTAAAGTACTGTGAATAAGAATGTGCAAAGAACAGAAAATTCTTTTGTTTATTGATAACAGTCCAAATTAGTTAAACAGGACAAATTCTGGGCTGGGAGTGGTTCATGGTGACATCCAGTCATGGATGTCCTCTGTTGTAGACCTCAATTGCAGAGATAGTCTTGGTGGTGGTGGAATAATCCTGTCTGCAGATTTTGATGTAGTAAAGTCCAGTTACATGTAGCATAAGATGTCATTCTTGCAAATTTTCTTTAGCAGTCTTTGGTCTAGCATGCATTCAGCTGTCAGGATTTTTGCCTCTGCCAGTATCTGCAAGCCATGTCTCTCCAAAATGGGCTGAGTTTGGCTTCATGGGAGTGTTGTGGTATTGAATGCTGGTGTCTGGTACCACAATGGGCCATTATCTGGAGTTGCCAGCTCCTGGAATGTTGCTAGAGTTCTTCTAGAGGTCAGTTAGCTGAAAGGTCTGCATAGAGTTTGCACAGACCAGTATAGTAACTTAAGTGGCCTAGTTTTGGACTGATGTTGATATCAATAGTTACAGGTATCAATATTTGTTGAGTCAATGCAGTCAGTTGGCACAAGCACACTAGCTATACAGCAACTTACACTCTTCAGACCTTTATGTTTCTTCACATTGTAAAACAATCTGTGCATCTTTATCCCAGACTTGCCAGCTTTGAAATTGGAGTTTTCCAATGATATCATAGTTTTGCATTGGAACCTATTGCTTTTACCTTTTAATAACCACTTGACTAAGACTAGTAAATAGTTTGTCTTCTCCACTGCCAAAGGGGTGGGGTTTTTTGCCCCATCTCAGTAGGTGACCACATCCCTCATATATCATCTATCAGTGGGTCATAGTCCAGCTTCTGAGAAGAACAAGAGGAGAATAGCAAGGGCTGAATGGGATGTTATAGAATGAACAGGGAGGTTCACACAATGCCTCCTGGGGCAGTGATTTGCCAGTGCACAGCTGCTCCTGGGTGTCCTTCTACCACACATAGGGATTCAAACTTTGAGGTGTAATTGTAATGACAATTGTAACGGGTAAGGTGGTTGACATGACATTGCTTAACACTGTTAATTAATATTCACAGAACAAGCAGCTATGTGCTGGGCTAGGCTTCTTAAATCTTTGTTAATGAAACATATCCTCAAACCTTCACTTTAGGAGGGTGGAAACCTGGCATCTACCCAGACACTGTTAATACAAACCTGAAGTTATTTCAAGATGGTCAGAAGGAAAGAGTGGGTTTTTCCCTCCTTTTTTCTTTTTTTTTGGTTTTGTTTTGTTTTGTGTTTTTTATTGTTGTTTTTGCTTTGTTTGTTTGTTTCATTAGAAATTCCCAATTCTGGTCTGTGGCAAAGAGTCAATAGAAAACAAGATAACACTGAAACATGTCATTGCTGCACCCGTGGTCAGTATTACATGTGTATACTTTAATGGTCAATTGGGTTTACATAAATATGCAGAACTCCTGGTTTTGGCTGAGCAAAAAGTGACAACTGTTTGCATTGGTGTTTCTCTCGTGCTGCGGGCTGCCTGCTGGTGCTGCAGAAGTGGAACTGTTTGGGGTGTCATTTACTTGAAACACTTTATCATGGCTCCCCACAAGCCCTCCCTCCGTCTGGCTGCTTACAGGGTTTCAATGAAAGGCCCTGTTCACACATGCGTCAATTTGAATTATCTCTAAATAAACTACTATATGTGGAGAGTAATTCATGGGCACTTCCAGCCTGCTGGTAAATGGCAGGCAAGGCCAGGACATACAAGGTGGCCCCTCAGGGATGTGTTTCCATCAGGTTGTGCGAAGATCCTGTACAAGCATGTGGCAACACGACCTTAAAATAAGAGCTGTGTCTTTTGGAGCTTTAGAGACCAGGCTGTAAGTGACAGACATGCAGTATTTGGTTTGTCTCCTTTTGTCTAATATTTTGCTTCCAGAACTTGATAGATGCTTTGGTCTCCACCTGTGACCACCAGTCTGCTTCCTGAAAAACGCTAATCTTCACCCTTAAAAGATGCAGTTCTGATAAATAAAAAATTTAAACTCTAAGAAATCATGTACTGTCCCACTATTTTCCAGCCCTTTCTGACATGATTCCTGGACCACAGTTGAGCTTTGGCTGAACAAAGGCCATTCTTCTGCAATGACCAAGAGAGAGAGGAAAAGACTGCAAACGGCAGAGCTGCAGGAGGCTGTGGCCAGGTTTATCCCAACAGGTTAAACAGGGACACGGTGTAGCCCTGAGCACTGGTGTATACCTGTCTGTGCTGTGAGCTGTCAGCACTGCTCTAGCCCACAGCACCTAGTGCTTCTCCAGACAACGCTTGGCCACTGTCTGGAGGCTCACACTGGCCAGGGGCCATTCCCAGTAGTAATTTGGCTGCAGGCACCTTGTTCTGGGGAGGTGAAAGGGCTTAGCTGTCTGCATATGAACTGCTGGGCAGTTGGCTCCAGTGCCAAGGAACAGTCCCTGGCTTGTCTTATTTACATGCATGGACAAGATGAAGGCTTTGGGATATGGGAGCCTCAGTGGTGAGGTACAACAGAAGTGAGTTTTGCAAATCTGGATGCAATTTTGAAATACATCTTTTTGTTGAATATTCAGGTACTGCTTTGAGGCACTGTCTTGTCTTGAAAGCCCCGCACTTCTTGGATATCTGTTGTCCCCATATAGCAAGGAAGGGAAGAAACCCTTCATCTTCAGATGGCAAACATAAATTTATGTGACAATAATTTGAAATGTCTGGGGAGGAGTTTTGTTCTGGTCTAAAGAGAAGACAAGGGAGATTTCTAGATTTCTGCTGACACAATTAAAAAGCATGCTGTATATCCCTGTTAGTGTGAAGAGGAAGAAGAAACAGAAGGAAAGATAGCTCAGACCTGTGGAAATAACAGAAATAGCAGGCATTCTAGTGCACAGGGTCTTGCTTGTCAAGTAAGAAGGTATAGGCAATGTACATATCTGTACCTGTGTCTACTTCTTTATTAGGCATAAACTCGTAGTAAAAACCATCCACTGTAGTCAAACTGGTCATACTTGTAATTTCTGTTTTAAAAAATACTCTTTTTCTGCCATTAAAATCCCATCTGAAATTGATACAAATAAATAGTCTTGCCTCTCAAAAATGTTCCTGGGGAAAAACCTGTATTGTCATCTAAATCAATGCTGCAACGCTTAACCTGTATAAACCACTAGCCCTGGAATCCAGCACAGCTGAATTACAGATAAAATGTATTTGGGCCATTATGTCAATGCAACATGTACAGTACTGGGGAGCCTAAAACCTTGTACTGGGGAGGCATATTTCCAGATGCCTCCTCAGGAGTGTGAGGTAAATGGGAATTATGACTTTTTTCAACTTAACACAGTTGTCTTGTCATAGAAAGTAGCCTGGTTGGTCAGCTGAGAGATCAACAGCACTCTGGTTGTCTGCACTGACCCATAATAGGTTAACTTCAGAGGAATTAGTATGTCCTTGGATAAGGCAATAAGGCTAGATGTGTGCCTGACTTGAAAAGTGGCTGGTGGGCTTGGGTCCTATTAGTATATTTTGGTGTATCTGCATGACTTGTTAAAATGGAATTTCCATGAGCCTAGGACACATGGGAGCAAGCATGTGATAAAATCTAAAGGTAGATGGGGTTTGTCTGGTATCTCTCAGGGTGTAGGATGGTCCTTTTTCAGTCCTCAGTGGTCTTCATACATGGTTCTGTATCCATCCAGTCCTTAATGTCTTCTTTTTTAAAACTAGCCCTGGAGGAACAGACATGAAACTTTACTCAGAGATCTCACCGTAGCTGAACTGCTCTGCGCAGGGGAGCCGCACAGGGGTTTACAACCTGTGGAAAGCCATGTGAATAAATTGGTAGCCCTAAAGTGCTGAAAACAAACAGATTAATTCAGGGAGTGGAGAGAAAAATACTCCGTCCCCCTGCCTGCATCCTCTCACATCCCATCCTTTGACTGTGCTGACCAAGGTGGTTGAAGGAGATGCATAGGTGGAGGATGTTACAAAGCTCTTGACATATTCCCAAGGTCTGAAATCAGTTGACAAAATGTATGGAGCCACAGAGCAACCTGAGTACCTTGCTTCTCAGGCTGGGAGGTCTGAGCCCTGCCAAAGGCTGCTGGCCTCCTCTCCCAGCCTGATGCTTTGAAAGGGCATCACTTGGCTCCATGACAGTGTGGGTCTGTTGCCGTGAGTGTGTGTGTGCTTGGGTGCGTGCACAACTCAAAAGCAGGTCTGAGATTAATTTAAGCCCCTTGCTTGTTGGGGAACCTTGATCTATGTGTCACAGAACGTGACAACTTCCATGATGGTTTTTAAAAATGCACATGGGATTAGCTGCCAGCTTCCAGGGGAGGGATGTGCAGTAACCACTTGAAATATCTAGCTTCTGGGCTCTGGTTTCCTATCCAGTTTTGAACAAATCATTTGATTTCTCTATGCCAGACACTTGAGCTGTAATACTGTACTATTTATCTGACATCTTTGAGTGTTGTGAGGCTTACTGAAAGGCTTTTCATGTTGGAAACTTAATGTAGGCTTCAGACAATTTCTTTTTGTGTTCAAATTGAAAAAGAGTGTCTCGTTTGTTTGTTTGTTTGTTTGATTTGGTTTGGGTTTATTTCCTTTCTCTCTTTCCTGACAGATGTTTAATACTTCTGAAGATTTATTTCTTTCATGGTATCATAATTCAGGCATCTAAATCCATGGCCCATTTTGAATTTGGGTACCCTTACCATAGCATCACAGAGTTTTCTCTTGTTTGGGCACACAACCTAATTCACCACAGATAAGTATAGAAGTGAGAGAGATAAAAAGATTGGATGTTTTGTATCTTGGCTGCAAGGCTTTAAAAAAGTTTTGTGTACATTAGTTGTAGAATGGTTGTATGTTCCTCCAAGACAGTGGTGTTTGCTCTTTATAAAAGACCTCGTGTCAGCATGAACTACTGAAAATAAAGGAAAAGCTGAGGACACTTCTGCAGTCATTAGGGATTTTTTTATTGCAGGAACAACATGACTGCTGGGGTCAGTGATAATGCTCAGCGTGGGTCTGCTTTTCATATATGCTAATAAACAAGTGTTGGGGTATTTATGTGGGAAGAGGAATACTTATGATGTACATCAAAAAGTTTTATTAGGTAAGCAGAAATGCAGAATAATGCCATGTCCTGCTTTCCACATTTTTAGGTAAGTTCCACAGTTTTATTAGGTAAGCAGACCACTTGCCAACATTATAGTCTTTTGCAAATAATCTTATTTGCTACATCCTTTTTGGTAATGCATTTCTGCTGCACAACTTGAAATTAAGAGTTGAAGCAGAACTGGTTCCTCCATCCCCACCGCTGGATTTCTGTGCAGATGAGAATGAGAATCAGGTAAAATGCTCATGAAAACAACTATTTTTGGCTCAGCCCTGATAGGACAACAGCTCTGTTGTTCCACTTGGATATTCAGTCAGTGTGACTCATCTATAGAGGACTTTCTGGCCCATTTTCTTTAAAAATGTGCTCTATCCAGAGAACTGACTGAGACTTTCTAAAACTGGAAACACTGGAAAAGAACAGCTTGCTCATTTGTTGGGTGTTGGTTAACCTTTTCTACTCTAGCTCAGCTCAAAAGGTGAAATATGTGTTGTCGTATGCAATGAAGTGTTTTCAACCAAAGGAGTGTTTCTATGGACTTATTTTCCTTATAGAGCAAGGGAATGATGGAGAGGACATGTTTCAAGGCTCTCATGGAGTTTGAGGTCAGGTGTCCTCAGAGGCTAACTGAGAAGGTGGTGGCTGCTTCATAGTGGGAAGACTTGGCAAGACTTGAAGAGGCCACTTTGAACCTCACCCTTGTCTCTGGTCATATATTGCTAACCTCTGGCTCGAGGGGATTTCCCAAGTCTTTAGGACTCCCAGAGCATGAGGACTGCTGCCATGCCTTTAGGGTGCCATAACTAATAGAAATGTGACACTCAGCCTGCAAATACTTCTTCCTTGAGTCCCATCATTGTCTAGAAATACCACTTTTCCACAAACAGGGAAAAAATGTAAATTGCTTTCTTCAGCTGGTCAGATACCAGAAGGAAACATACAGTTGAGAGCAAGGATTAGGGAGAACTCAGACTTGTCATCCTCCTAGTATGGACACATCCCTTCCTTTTCACAGAATTGTCACAGTTGGAAAAGATCTCTAAGGCCACCATGTCCAAGCATCAGCATCCCCCCACCTCTCCAAATAAAATAAATAAATGATACTCACTTGTGTATTTTCCCTGAAGATACAATCTTAGGCCACAGCTGGACAAGATAAGTGCTTACTTAGTACAAAGCTGTGAATAATCTCTCTCAAGGGCTTTAAGTACCAAATTGAATCAGGACATTAGAAAGTTAGCTGAAAGCTCCCTTTGGCAAGAGGAGCTTCCAGTATGGAATCTGGGAGTGGTCATGGATATGAGTGACCTGTTTATTCAAAGAAATCTGACTTGAAACCAGCTGCCATTGATTTTAAGAGATCTGAATGTCATCTCCAGTATGTCTACTTCCATTTTTTTCTGATACTTTTCCAATTACTTTTGGTATGTAGGCATAGAGAACTTGTAAAAATATTGATATGATACCTACTGTTATGGGAAGAGGTGGGCAGATGCCACTGTGGGAAGTCAGATTCAGAGTTTTTTCTGGCACTTTGAAATGCTTTTAATTTTTTTCCTACATGACTTGCTTTGACTTTCTAGGTTAAATTTGAGCTTGAATGACAGGTCTTATTATTTTGGGTGTTACGTGTTCTTTTTTGTTATTTAAATACTGAACTTGCAAAATATTTCTCTTAACAGGGCAAATTGTTCTCAACTGGATCTTAAGGAGACCAGCCCTCCCCTTCCTGGGAAAGTATGCACCTCGGGTGAGAGAAGCCCACCTTTCACAAACCACAGCTAAAACTTGTTTTTTCAGTGAAGTACAAAGCACACAGCCACTCGTAAATGTCAGTTTTTCTTAGCATAAAGCAAATATGCAATTTGTAAATGTGGGACACAGACATATTTTGATGTGGGTCTTGAACAGGGCTTCAGTATAGGGATAGCTCATCTTTAATTTATAGTTAACATGCAATTGAGCCATTCCAGGAAAGGGCATTTTGTGGTTCATGGACTGGGGAAGAAGAAGAAGGATAAAAACCTTTTACCCTAAATGGAAATAGTTACAACATGCCATACAAGCCTATGTTCCTTAAATGAAAACTTAGTGTAAAGTTCTTGAAATATTTTTCCAGATTAAAATCACTGAGAGGCTGATGCTAAAACTCTTCCATGTATCACCTCTCCTTTCTCTGGGAAAAACAGAAACACTCCTGTTTGTTGGCTGCCTCTGTTGCCACAACCTATAACCATGTTTAATCATGAGACCTGGTGCAGGAAATTCTCTGGCCTCTCTTGTGCCCAAAGTTGATTTGGTTGATCAAAATGGCATTTCTGGTCTGATAGTTCATCAGTCACTGGAGCCAAACAGAGGGACTTCTAGTCATTTAGGAGTCAAAAGCATTTTATAAACAGTGATTGATTCGTGCTTTCATCCCACACAAATGCAACCAGCACCAAGGATGAGAACTGTCTTGTTTTTTTCACAGGGGATTGCAATAGAAAAGGAGTAAGCAGGCAGGCAGCAAGTGTTTTATAAAACAACGACATTTTAACAAAATACTTTGTTGACTCTTGTAAAAGGTTTATGGGATTTTTCAAGGATCACTGCAGCTCAGTCTGCAGAGCACAAGCAGTAATGTCACCTCTGGAGTCTGGTGGGGTTATTACTTTGGAACCACTAGTGGGAAACATGTTGCCAAGTGGATTATCAGTACCTTGGCCTGGAATATCTCAGAGCCCTTTGATCAGCATTTGGGTGAGAGAAATTTCATTGTACCTCTTGTTTGGTACCACAGGTAACTGTGTACTGCAAATACAGCTGCGTGTCTGGCAGCATGCTGCCTGTGTGCTGGAACCCTGTTCAGAGAAGCTGGCTGCTCTTCTTGCTGAAGGCTGTTACCCCAAACAGCAGAGTTGTTCTGCAGTTTGATATATTCAGCCTTTACTGGTGTTCACCACAGCTTCTCCCAGAAGGAAAATACATACTTGCCTAATCTGTCAGAAACTGGCATGTCCTAAATCATAGGAACAAAGAAAAGCTTGTAAGGAAACTGCTGCCCTATCTTTGTCAACCAACCTTTCCTTATTTCCATTACTTAAGCCTTGCTTATGTCTCTTACTCTTGGGGAATACTCAAATTTTGCTCCTCTTTTTCTTCAAAGCAGGGGGCTTTGGGTCTGATCCAAAACCCATTCAGTTTGATGGGAGTCTATATAATTCTGTCAGCTGCCTTTGGCTCATCTCCCTCACTTGCACCCCTTTCTGAAAGCTGGAGACATTTAACTTAGAAGGCTGACCTCAGGAAGGCAGAAATCAAATAACTTCAATGTAGCACATGGATGTGCTTCCCTACTTGAAAGAGATGTGTCAGAGGATTGCTCATCCCAGCAGAGGTAACAAAGGATTCTCTTCAAGATACAGTATAGTTTCTAGTATTTTCTATTAAACACAATTCAATAGAAAAACAGAAGACAAACCAAACTTCTGTAAATAGCTTGCTTCCTCTGCCCCACAGGCAGATTCTAGAATGTCAGTGCACAACTTCTTACATCTCTACTCTAACTATCCTTGCTGTAAGAAAAGACCTATGAAATTAGTCAACTCTGACCGTTTAATCTATGCCAACATAGCCAAATGATCAAGAATTTGAATCAGTACTGACAAATATCTATGGGAATCCTTTCATCAAATTACCTTCAAGTCTTACCCCAGGACTAGCAATGAATCACTCATTTATTAATACCCTTATCACTGAGGAGGTGTCTTCTGTGGAAATAAAAGTTTTTCTTATTTCTGCCCAGAGGTCTAAATTAAAAAAAAGTTGTTCTTCAGAAATCCCACAGAGATGGAAGAACAGGAGGGCAGAGGGTTCTTGATGGCTTCTTGGGGCAACAAGGAAGAACAGGGAGAGCCTGGATTGACCAAGGAGCAATCTTAATAGTACCTTCTCTGTGTCAGGGCTTATATATGGATCCCATGTGCCATTGTACCCCAACTTGGGGTCAAAGTGTCACTGGGGAAACCAGTGAAGAGGACAGCTTGTGAGAACTCCTGGCCAAGGGTGGCTGGCAGAAGTGACAGCTACCACCAGTCGCTCCAGGTGGACCAGTTCAGCTGTTTAGGGAGTAGCTGAGCTGGAAACAGAGGGAACCGAGACTTCAGCTGTTCTCCATCTGAACTGTACCTCATAATGCTAGATAGATCATGCCCAAAGGTTGGTTCTGGTCTGAAGATCAGATGGAACTTCTGGAGAGTCCTGGGCATGCAGGGGCCTATGTTGGAAGACAGAAGACTGGGAATGCTGTAAAATCAGCTTGTGCTTGGACTGAAAAAATTTTGGTAAGGGCAACCATATGGGGTGGATGGCAGATTTGAGAGGTAGTGTGATAGGTCATGTGTTGGCTATGTGTTGTGAACAAGAATTTTTTGTCTCCTTGTAGTGAATGGAATGTTACCGTTTGGGAATAACATCTGTGTCTGCCTGGAGAGCACTGAGTCTAAGAGAGGGAAATGTTAGGGAATCTGTAAGCTATGGATGCTTTGGTCCTTTTCCTGAGGAAACATGAAATCTAATAAAAATGTTTCTTTATTTATTGTTTTGCCTTGATTTACTCTCTTCTTATATTGCAGCTGCCCAGGTATTAAGTATGAAGAATATTGGATGGAGTCAACTTTGTGGACACTAAGGATGTTATAAAAACAACAGCTATGGTAAAAGCCTTTAAATAGTTCTGTCAGTGTCCTAAAAAAAAGAAGAGGAAACTCGCTGTTTTCTAACCAATATTTTCCTATCATGGAGTAGGATTGGGGGATTTTAGATGACAAATTGACTATGAGTCAGTGGGACAGCATGGCTCCAAAGGAAGCTGCTCTACTGGGCTGCAGGGAGTGTGGGGTTTATTTTGAAAACCAAATAAAAAGTACCCAGGACACTAATTTTTCTGCTTTCCTCAGCAGTGACTAGACCATGGGGTTCAGTTTGGGGCTTTATCTTATAGAAGGGGACAAGTGAGAATCTGGAGAGGAAACCAAGCAGTTGTGGAAAATGAGAATCAGTATTTTTTCAGAGGAGGGATGCTGGACCAACAGGAAGCAAATTGAGCAAGAACAGCTTATGACAATTACACACAGAAATAGTGAGACTCTGCAGCAAGGCACCTGATCATCAGAGGTGCTCTGTCTCCAGGATCCCACTCCGTGTGGAATGGGAGCTGCAAAAGTACAATAAATACATGATACTGAAAATGGGGTCCTGGTTGCTTGATCCTGTTTGTTGGTTTGATTTTGCATCTGATCCAAATTGCAAGAGGAATTATCCCAACTCCTATGAAGCCAAATGCAGCCAGAAAAGCATCCTGAGTGGTTTAAGCCCAAACTCATTGGGGAAGAGTAAATCTGGAGAGGGCATTTTTATTGTCTTACTGGCAAACAGCTGATCTGACAAGAAGCCTGTGCTGGTGCTGAAAGCTTACAAAAGTATTTCAGAAGCATCTGAACTCATGGCTCATATCTTAGTTGGTGCCTCAGCAGAACAGGTCACTACAGTAAATCTTTCAGTATATGAGCCCAGCTGCCTCTGCCCTTTTCTAACAATAAAGACGAGGGTCAGTTCTTCTCATTAGTCAATAAGAGCTGAATTTAAAAATAACACACTGATGTTCCAGCACAGAAGTGTTTAAGTTGGATTAAGCATGAGGGGAAAATAAATCAGGGAAGAGAAAGCTACAAAGGGAATTGCAGATTCACTTTCCAGTCTGGAAGATTTTTAGGGCAGGGACTGTCAATTATTTTGTTTGTACAACAGTCTCAACTTAAATGGGTCCTCTTGTTGCTTCCACAGCATAAATTATTGATGCTGTTAGGATCCACAAACGACGTGTGTGCCTAGTTTTAAGCACAGGGGTAACAGAACTGAAGTGTAGAGGAATCCTTTAGCTCAAAGTTAAATATGTGCTTATGTTTTTTGGTCTTTTTTTGTGGCTGCTTTAAATGCTTATGTACCTGACATGATCTTGAAATAACAAAGCTTTCCATGCTATGATAGAGGATATAGGTCTGACTAGACACACTTAGAGGTTCCAGATAATTCTCATGACCTCTTGGAGAAACTCAGCCCTGTTGACTGTGCAGGAAACCACTTGAAATAGATAGTCCTTATCTGAAGTGACAGCAGGTACACGATCCTAATAAAAGAAACATGGACCCACAGCACATCATCCTGTCATTGCATTACTTTGCCTGACAAATGAAGGCAGCATGCTGTGATCTGAAGAGATCTGAGGTGACACAGTGCTGGACAAGGCACTCTGGTTGATGGAGAGGCAGGTGGGAGTTGGGGGAGCCTGGAAAAGGAGCAGGACTGGAGCCACCCAGAGCTGTGGCTCTGCACCTGGGGGTTGCTTTGTGTTGAGTGGTCTGTGTCTGCACCCCTGGTGGCAGATGGGAGTTTGTGAGGCACCAAACTGAGCCTTGACTAAGCAGGAATAACAGAAGCATAACAACGAAAAAGAACAACACCCAACCCACTAACAAACAAAAAAAGCTTAATAATCTTCAGACATTTTTGCTTTGCTACTCTTCATCTCGGACGTAAAGCAACCTGCACCGTGGCAGATTTAAGGCTCCTACAAATTCACCATTCCTGACACTTCAGAAGAAGCCTTGCCTTGTTTTTGGCTCAGTTGACACTCCTTTGCAGCCATCTCTCCCTCAGTCAGAGGTGGGAGTTTGCAATGTATTATGCATGATGTTATTTAAACCTCTGTGTTGCTCGTGGTTGCTGTGGGGCTTTTTTGTTGTTGTTTTTTTTTAATGTATCACCTGCCTTTGGGAGGAAGACACTGCTGGCTCGGCTGTCCTTGCTGCTTGGGCAAAAGGGCAGAGAAAGCTGAGGGAGAGGAGCCTGAAGCCCTGCAGATACAATTCCACAGTCATCAGCAAAACCTACCTCATTACTTCTGGTTGTTTGGCCTGTTTGGGGCTCTCCAGAGCCTTCAAGCTCTCTCCTCCATTCTTCTCACAGACTTGCCCTTTGCTGAGGGATGGAGTTGCTGGAAGCCAATGGGAGGCAGTGCCTGTGCATGCAGCCACAGGAAGACCCTTCAGGAGGAAGGACATGGCTAGGAGAGAGCTCTGGGTTTTTCCTCTCCTTTGCTCTTTCTGGGCAAAGGGAGATAAACCATGCAATGCATCTGGTTCAGCTCCTTGTCTGCCCACTTGTCTTGGCCCCAAGACTGCTGCCTTGTCTCACAGAGCTGAGGGGCAAGTTTCTATTTCTTAAACTGGAGTTGTCACCATGTGGTTCTTTCTTTCAGCAATAAGGTGATGCAAGTAGTTTTGAGCATGATGCACAGCTGGAGCCCAGGAGACATCTGCCCCTGATGAGGCTTCTGGACCCAGAGCCCAGGGAGGTAGGCTCTGACTTCCTCAAGCAATGCTTTACTCAGTGTCTCCTGCTTCCCTACAGATGCCTCTGAAAAAAAGTGAGATTGTGCCAAGGCAACATCTTCCAGCTTTGCCAAGTGCTCAGGAGGAGGTTTGGCTCTGCAGAAGGATGGACAGTCTCAGGGCATCCCATGCGAGGCGACAGCTCCTGCTCCTTGGTCCTGGAAGGTGATGCTTGTCTGAGTCTGGTAGAGCCCTTCTTGAACTCTGCTGTTTCAGGAGACCCTGTTGAGCACAAATGGACCAGAGACCACCCATAGATGGTAGAAGATATCTGAGACATTCCTTCCAACTCTTTGAGCACTGTCACGTGAAGAGAAAAGATTTCCTTTCTTCCACCTCCTGGCTACTTTCTGAAAGATTTTCCCTTCAGAAAGAGTCTTTTTTCTGAAGGTTGGTGTACATATGTCCTCCATGGAGCTGCCAGCAGAGCTGTGCTCACAAGATGCTATGCTATAGACAGACTGATTAGAAACTGAAAGAAGAAAAATAGATGAAGGGAGTTACATAGATTAGGAAGCATTTAGAAGATCAAATGCCACTTTTGCCCCTCTGCTGAAAGTGTGTGTGTAAGTATGCAGTTTGGTTGAATCAACCCTACTTATCATAGAAAAACTACCACCTAGGATGAAGAGATGTCCTTTAAACAGTCAAGACCGACACAAGTCTGTGTGCATCTCAAAGAGCTATTGGAGACATGCTTGCAAAAGGCAGTGTGGCTACATCTTAATGGTTTCTGCATCCCCAGGCTCCATATGCCGCCATCACGCTGCCTGGTGGAGTGTGGCAGTGGAGATTGTCTCTTGTCTCCCAGATGTGGAAAACCTCTGTGCTCTGGTGTGCCATGCATCCATGGCTTCTGCTGCAAGGACATTACCCAGCACATGTCCAGGCACTGTGTGAAACTTGCAAGATTTCAACTCTAGAGATAGGTTTGGTTTATCAATCTTTGCAAATCTTTTGGCAGATCCCTGGTTGAGCAACATCTTGGCTGCACTGGGCTGACTCCTAAGCTTACATGAGCCCAGTAAGCTTTTACTTACTTATACTTTCTAAGCTTACATTTAAGACTGAGAACCAAATAAATATGTAGGATTTCTTTCTGGTTTTGGGGGCAACCATTTCTCACTTCTCTAGAACACATCTGGGGTCCAACCCTCCCTTTCTGATGCTGCTGTGACCCAGGCAAGGGTTAACATCTCAAAGTCACCCACCCCACTGCCCACCCTGTAACAGGCTTAGCTTGCCCTTCCATTGTTTGAACTAAACCTTCCCAGATTTACTTACTTCCTTTTGATGTCTGGCAATGTTTGTTTATTAGCGCCAGTGGCCTGTGTTAACTCTGAGTAAGTCTTTGACTAAATCCCATTCTCTGCCTTTCCTCCTCCCTTCACGGGCTTGTGAGCTGATAAACTTCAGTGCTGGCTTTCAAACCCAGTGAGGTTAAACATGAACTTCTTTTACACCTGCCTGCTTTCCCAGCTAATGGACTCTGGTGGCTTCCCAGAAAGGAATCCTTTTATGGCAAAGAGAAGATTGCAAAGGTTGAATTTGTTTCTGGTTCGCATGTTCAAGAAGTGGGTTTTTAACTCTTGGAGAGGGCAGGATTAGTTTAGTGAATTCCCTCCTGTCCTGAGGTCATCTGCTTAACCACAGTAGAGAAATAATAACAGGACAGGTTTTAGCCAGGAGGTCACATAGTGTTATATGTAGTCCATCAAGCACTATTTTATTATTCCCTTTTTTCATGGTTCCTAAGTCTGAGTTTAGTCAGCTTCAATCTAAAATCTGAATCAAGAGAAAGAAGATGAGAGCTATTTGGGAAATGCTAAGTACTTCCTATGGAAAACATTTGTAACAGTTCTCTTTTTCCTTTAGTCATGGGGAAGTTCCATTAGAAGAATAAAGCGTAAAAAAAAAAAATCCCCGTGTTTTTTCCTATTTTAATAATTGAAAATTTTTATTTTGCTGTGTGTTTGTCTCAGAGGAGAAGGTATTGAAAAATCTCCCTTAACTATTTGTGTCTTTTTAAGACACAAAAGTTCTTGACTAGCTTTTATTCATGTTATTTAATTACAGACAAAAATCTTACTTTCAAAGTCTATACAAGGTATGTGCTCTATGTTAATATAATTATAAAATAACATCATAATAAAGTAAAGAATCTTTGGATATTTATTACTTATTATTTTGTCTTCTAGAATGTTCTTCATCAGCAATGATTAATTCTTGAGTCATCAGTATGTAAGAGTCCTAAAACTTCTTGTGCTTGCTTAAATAATTTTTTACAGGATTTACAATGCCATTGATTTTTAAAACTGTGTTTCAGGGTTATATAAACGTTCCAGCTGGGACAGTAACTCTGTGGTGATAGTCTGCACTTTTCAATGCAATAAATGTGTCTTAGCAAAAAAGGCACATTCGAACCAGAGATGATTGACAGATGGCAAAGAGGAAGGATTATAGAATATGAATTGCAGAGTGAATCCAAATTGCACTGAAAGGTATTAAAAGCACAGGGAAAGTTTGTGGTCATCCAGAACTGAATTTACTGTGGCAGTCAGATGAAGTAATAGCAGCCCTTCTTTTTCTCTCTGCTCCAGTGTCATTTTCTTTATAAGTTTTGTCAAACTACAGCATTGTCAGCCAGTCCCTCTCCAGCCTCAGCAGAGCAGTAGCTGCCTGCCTTCCTGCCCCTCCTTTTCACAGCCCGGATTCACTTCTCCATTCTGGCCTCACAGCAGTTTCTTCACCAGCTCCCCATGCCATCTTGGAGCAGGAGATGCACAGGATCCACAGGGATGCTTCTGTGCCTGGCTTCCACCTATCTCCACAAGCATCTAGGACCTGGTCACCCAGCCTGCAAAAGAGACTTCTCAGGACATTTACGCACTGAGGAGGAGAGCAGACTGCTTTAAAGATCAAAGCTTGACACTGACCAAGCAGACATTTCTGTCTCCTGTAAGCAGACATTTCTGTCTATTTAGAAATCTTTTGGTTTCAAGAAGTCTCTGGTTTTCACAATCATGACTTTCTCCAGCCCTGCTGGTCTCAAGGCAGCCACCTAACATCAAGATGTGCACAGAAATATTCTGCAGAAGCCTGGAAATGGCTCAGTGCTTACTGCAAGCCTGATCAAGCCTGATGGCACTATTTTACAAAAGCTCAATATTCTTAGATTGTTATGATAATGATTGACAAAACACTGTTTACATGGAAAGCAGTATTGGTGTAGCTAATGGAGTTGCAAATCCCAAGTGCATTAAAGTAAAAATCTGCATATAGACACAGTTCTTTGTAAATGAACGTCCTATTTCCATAGCAGGCTTCAGAATAGGCACAGCTTTGCCTTGGCTTTAACTAGAGCTGTGAGTCACAGAAAGGTTTTGGTTCTCATTTTTGCATGGACAAACCCCAGGCTCTTGTATGTTCCAAATATCTTCCTTTAAACATTTATTTGCTTGTTGCGGTGCTGGACTGCTTGTGCCCTTTGCCTGAGCAGTCAGCCAGTTCCCTTTGAAGATGTTTACTAATTAAATCAGAACAAAGATGGAATTAATGTTAAGCACCTTCAAACACTTGCTGCATGCTTCAGTCCCATGACTGTACTTCACAAGTTGATGTAAAATCTATCCAGTTTGGAACACACCACACAGCAGTTCCTTTGATGGATTCTTCTTAAAGCATGTTAAGGAAAAAAAAATAATTTCTGGCTCATTTCATAGTTTATTTTTCATGTCTGAAACTTTTACAGCAGGAATAGTGCAGTCTGTTGGATCTGGACTTAGCACGGTGGGTCCCAACTCCAGCCCTGTAGCTTTGGGAAACTTACTGGCTCTGCTCCTTATCTGCCAAGCATAGGCTGGTACAAAACCCCAGCTACAAGTATTACCAGCTTCAGGTATCCAAATTCTGAATAACCCTTATTTTTAGGATCTGGGGTAAAGTTGCTTTCTCACTCATTTGTGTCTGACGCACTTGTGCTGATCTCAATAGCTGGAGATCTTTTTAATTAAAGAACAATGATAAAAAGCCACATAAAATGGGTTGCATCAAAGCATCATCATGCTACAATTGTTAATTGCTATAATTATATAAGATTGCTCACGTTTATTTTCTAGGTGGGAAGGCATACCAGCTGACTGAGTTTCAATGTGTGGCTTTTTCAGCAAAATTTTAAGGAGTCAGATGTCTTGCCTAGGAGTTGCTGTCCCTTGCAAGATGCATAGTTATGGTCAGTCTCTCACCTAACTCAAACATCTCACTCACTACATGAGAATTGTCATAAGAGATTTCTTTTGAGCAAGTTCCACAGCTAACACCACAGACTTTCTTTGGTCTTCCCATCTCAGGGGAACTTGGCCTCTCCTTCTTCCAGAATGACAAATGCTGCTTTCTCTTGGGAGGTAAATTACCAGGTAAATTACCTAGGGGAGCATTGTTAGAAAGATGGGAAGACATACAGGGCTAGGAGCATTGCTCTGGTGTAATGGCCAAGGAGGAGGGAAGGACCCGTGTTGAGCTGGAAAAGGTCAGGAGATACAGGAAAGCACAAGCTGCTCAGGGCACAGGAGGAACAACTTTTGGTTTGGCTGCTTTTTCAAAGTCTGCAACCAACATTTGTTTAACACCAACAAAATTACATTGATCTATACTGTTGGTGAGCTAATGAGCAGCCTCAACACACGCCTTAAAAAGTTAAGACTGCTGTTCTTGTCTCTATATGAAGAAACTTTGGAAGAGGGCTAAAACCATCTTGTTAGGTCCAAACATATGAAATAAAGCAATTCTGAATAATTCTCAATTAAAAATAATTAAAGGCTGTTAAAAATACTGTCTGGAGAAGATGTGTTTTTGGAATTAAAATCCCTAAATGAAATAGTTACAGAATCAGTGGTATAATTTGTTTAACTAAAGCAATTCAGTGGATTAGATAGAAATTATTAAAAAAAAGAGTTGCAAACCCCCATTTATATTTTTTGCTGGTTTAAAGAACCACCTTAAAACCTCATTTGATTGAAATTTTTCTCTTCTGCAGCTGGTGAATGCAGGGAAATGGAGGTGTGCAAGGCAACTAGACTAGCATTATTTGAGCATGAAAACTGTGTAAATATCTGTACAACCAGAAGATGAATTGGGTTGGAAGGGACCTCAGGAGGTCTCTGGTCCTGACGCTTGCTCAAAGCAGGGACAGCTGCAAGATTGGGAGTCTCAGGGCTCTATCCAGTTAGTCTCAGACCCTCTTCTTTCTAGCTGGATGAGATTTTCAACATTCCACGAGAGCCTGTGAGGTGCCGAGTGCACTTGTTCACACCTTGAAGTGGCAAGAGAGGGATATGAAGTTGCCCCACTTCTATTCTCTGCCCTGATGATTTGATATCCTACTGTATGTAAAGGTCCCCAGTTGGGGAAAAGTAAAGTCAGGGGTTCTGCTTAGATTTTCTGTTTAACAATTGTTTTTCTTGGAGCAAATGCAGGATCACAGTTTGTTCAGAGCAGATATAGCATCACATTTCAGATTAACCAAAACTAAGGGCAGTGATTTCAGAGGGGCAGCTGTGGCAATGGGACCATCTGTTGAGAAAGAGAAAAAACACTGCACTAGCAATGTCTGCTACCTTGGTATTGTGGTGTTTCCTTTCCTGCACTGGAAATGGAGGCACACGCTTTGTTTTCCATAAGCTTACCTGTTGTCTCCAGGACTGAAAGCTGTAAAGCAGATTTCCTTTCATCTTTTAAATAGCAGATTTTCACTATGATCAAAGTTGCATTTTATTTTTCTGCCTACTGAAGGGAAAGCAGAACACATTTCCATTCTTTATTTTCCATACAATTGCTTTAATACAACTTCCTATTAATAAAGACGAACCAAGAGCAAACTACTGAAAAGCTCAAATAGTTCCATGAGTAGAAAAACTAAGGAAGTTTCATTTCCTATTTGGTATTTTGAGGTTGAATTTCTGTGTGGTCTCTCTAATGTCTAATGATAGCTGAATCATAGGCTGCTTTAGGCAGGAAGGGTCCCATTGTGGTGTCTCAATCCAGCATCGTGGTCACAGCAGAACTAATTCTAGAGTTAGGTCAGGTTCCTTGGGGTCTTGTTCAACCAAGTTTGGAAATGTCCAAGTTTGGACAATGCCCACTTTCCCACGGGTCTTGTTCCAGCTCTGCACTTCTCTGAAGGTGAAACTATTTTCTTTTGCCCAGCTGGTATAGCCTCTGTTGTAAGTGGCAATTGTTTCATCTTGTCTTTTTACTGAGCATCTCTCAGAAAGGGCTGGCACAAATTTCCCAATTTTTCTTCCATCAGACAATAGAAAACAGCAAGTTTTCCCCCTGCCCTCACCATCTTAGTGCTCTTTGCTTGGATGTCTTCCACTTTGTCTACCTCTCATAATGGCGTTGTAGTCCCAAGACAAGACACAATATAGTTTTTTTCTTCATGTGATTTTAGTTCTTCTTCCTCATGCTCCTATTTGAATAATTTTTGTGTCTCTGAGTCTTCCACCTCTCTGTCAATGTATTTGTTAGTTTTTAAACTAATAAAATTTTAAAGTTATTGCTGGGAAGGGAAAACCAGTGTACAGGTACACCCTGTTTTAAATAGTGCGATTACACAGGCTTTGTATTCTTGGGATAGAAGATTAAAAGAAACTACCATCAATGATAACATCTTGGTCTGACATAAAAAGAGAGAGAAAAACCTGGTGAGGACTGGACAGATATCCTTCCAGATCGGTTGTGTTTGTAGAACAGGTTACTTTTCTGAGATACTTATCATGGTTTCCTGCTGTTATTTACTGACCTCTCAGACAAAATTGTTTGTTCTAAAATCAGATGTCTTAATCTAGAATGCAGGATTGAGGCTGTTTCATCTATCCTGGTGGAGCCTACTTTATGAAAATTCAGAAGTGCGAGTAAAAATGTCGAGAGACATTTGGGGGGATGCCCTGCTTGGCATTTGCCTCTGTTTGAAGGTACTGACCCTGCAGTCCTGGCTATTAAGTTCATCTCAATCTGACTTCAGAGGATGGAGGGAAGGAGCTGAAGACACAAGTTGTTACCCTGCATGTGGAGAATCTAAAAGAATGTGTCTCTACAATCTTATATAGTAAGGATTTTTGTCAACGCAAATGAGACCTATGCTGATAAAAAAATGTTTTACACTAGATCAAGGTCAGGTTTTCCCAAGGAGTGTATTTCTGGCACAGAAAAGGAGGTGACAGGCTTTATGGGCTAAACTCCTCTTTCCCATGGAGTAGTGTCCATGGGTTCAATCACAAACATTTGGAAATATTGGGTTAACTCTTGCCAGCTCAGTTATGTCTCTCACACATTGCAGCCTAGCATATCTGTGACTGATACTATCCCAAGTCTGTATTGTAGACGTGGGCTAAACAGACCTACTATAGATAATTTTGCACTGGCATAGCTGTATTGAGTCTTGGTGGGTCAATGATTCTGCTTTGCTTATATGATTACAGTGAAACCTGCAAACCTTTCTGACAAGTCATCTCCATTTGATGGCAATTCATTTTCAGTTTCTCTGAGGTTAGTACGAACATGGAAAACATCTGACAAATGGATTGTTCCCACAAAAGCAATAAATGCAGGTTGATTCACCCTTGAGTACAGCTGAGTTTTCAGGCAGCAACAGAGCACCATTCCTGTGTTGTATTAGTTTTGCATATTTGTAAGCTAGTGAGTGTTACACATTTGACATGGCAAGTTGTTGCTCATCTTCCAAGGGCTCTTTCTAAGACAAACGTACTTTCAGCAAATACATAAAATAACTTCTTGAGAGGAAGATGGAGGTTGAATTTGGAAACATACATTTCAAGTAGCTAGTCAGACCCTTTTCTCTTTTAAACTACTGAGTTTCTTTTTATTTACTGTAAACAAGCTGTTTTGTCTCTTTCTCATGCTATCTTATGTCTTCATTCAGACTTCTGTTCTTCCATCCTTCAGTCTTCATCCAATAGTTAGCATTTGAAGGAGCACCCTAAGATGGTACCATGGTACCAGGTAATTAAGTTGTCCCTTTAAAGAACCTTCAGATAGTAAACATTCTTGCATCAAGCCTGTGGCTTTTATTTCCCACAGGCTATGCAGAAATTAGCATGAACTCTTCACATTTTCCAGTGGTCTGTACATATATACTTCCATTTTTTTTCACTGATGTTTAGGAGATAGATCCCTCTAAGGAAAACATCCTCTTTTCCTACACAGGGACTCTGATTCACATCACAAACCCTCTCTTTTTACCAAGAGAACTTTTTTTCTTTCCTGCCTGGCTCTCTTCTGCTAAGCAACTGAGTCATCTGGTTCCTCTCTACCTCCCAAACTTCCTTTGCTGTTGAGTACTCTTCCTTCACATGTTCAGGTCTGGTTTTCTGCTTGGGGACTTTTCCATTTTTCAGACCTTCCTTCTTTTGAACTGTCTGTGCTGGGTGTCTTTTCCTGCTCATGGACTTGCTTTTCTTGCTTACCCCTCCAGAAAAACTTTGTCATAAAGAAATTACCCTTCTGTTGTGTAACCTCTTCTGGACAGGAGACAATGTGTGCTGAAGGCCTGACAGCCAACAGGTTTACTCTACATTCAGCATTTTAACAAAGTTTAGTGGCATTTAACAAATCACCAGTCAGATGTCCCAAGCTGTCTTATAAAACTCTTTCGTATGCATCTACTCACACACACACACATTTTAATAGTACAGTGTGCTCGTTGTCAAATTGAGCATCAGCAACTTAAATCCTGATGAGGTCTAGAAGATTTCAGTTGGTACCCAAGAAGCTATTAGTTTCTATCTGGTCATTCTCCCCAGCAAGGAGAAAGTGCTAATGATGAACTTTTTATTTATTAAAGTTGCCTCTCCCAAAGTGTAGTAGACATTGTCATACACCAGCTTTGTGGACTTTTAACTAGGGAAAAAAACAGAGCCAGTTTGGAGACAGAACAATTGTAATGTCTCAGACCCATCTGCCCACCAGTGAGGCTGCTGGGTCATCTGTGGCTGGATTAGCACCTTAGTGTCACTTCACACCATGAATAAAACTAATATTGGATAGTACTACAGTGTTCTGTAGTCTCTGTACGCTTGTGTTTTGCCACCTACACAACCACTTACAGGAAAAAAAGTTAACGTTGTCAGTTCATTGTGAAAAGGCATTCTTCTGCAGCAGAAAAGAAAGGTGCAGCAAGAACACACGAGGTCCCATAGAAAGGAAGGTTCAGGCCAGTCTTGAGTTTTAAGTACAGCTCTCCCATGCAGTTGAGAGGATCTGTGGTGTTAGCACTGTGTTAGCCTGTTGTTTCAGGAGATGACTAATGTGTCTTAATTAATTCCTGCATGAAAAATGTACTTTGTAGGCAACATAGACAAGCCCAAAACTGCGAGCAAGTTATTGGAAGCTGCAGCTTTGTGACTTGCTTTACATCAAGGAGATGTCATCTGCATAAGGAGGCCAACATGAACTGTGCTCTTAGGTCAAAACTGATTTACTGAAAGTGAGAATAACCTGACCTTATTTCAAGAAAAAACATCTTCATAAGTACAAGAATAACATGGAAAATTACAGTTAACTGGGAAGATACGATGTATCACCCAGAATGACAATGAGTAATAGTGATGGCACAGTGTGACAAAGGTACACTGGGTTCAGAGGTACTGTGTGTTATTAGCTAGACACAATTTCTGTATGCATTGTAAGTACTGTCATGATTTTTTTTTCTTTTTTAATCTTGGTAATAAAGTTTAATCCTGATTTAAATCAGTGCATCAGTACTGATGGCAGATACACACTGTCATTTCCAGCCAGAAAGATCTCAAATCTCTTTTTAGAGAGATATTCAAAAGCCATTTTGTCCACTGCTGAAAAATAGCCCTGTCTGGAATAAAAATGAAGCAGAAAGTAGAAATGTGCAGAAATACCAGGCCAGGAAGTGAAGACTTCCCCTTCCAACTGAAGGGCAGAGGAACGGTTGAGTGATTAAAATATTATTCGGAAGACTGACTTAACAAAACTTATTTTTCCAGCGTCTTGTATTGCAGGCATAAATAGTGTATGCACTTGAAAATATCTGATCCAAGACAGCAGTAAGTGAACTGTCCCTCTTGCAGCTATATATTTGGTTGATTTTACTTTGAATGTTTTTGTGCAATGAGATGACAGTTGTACATTGACTTTGAGACCAGCCCCTGCTTTAGATTGACCAAATGAGGTTGAGGGTGAAAATGGTCTCCATGAGGCCTCAAATGCTACAGACTTATTGATTGTGGGCTTGCATGGGGATCTTTATCCTAAGTGTGCTGGTTACACATCTGGTACCCATCCTGCAGCCACTTAGGGAGGTTGGAACACATACCCCTTTCTCCACACTGGATTTGAAAGGAAAGCTGAACTGACAGAAGGACTATTTAAAGTGCATGATTGCTGATGAATGCCTTGGCCATAGTGATGATTGTAAAGCCAGGAGTCATTCTTGGGTTTGATTCTTAGCTAGCTGTAGAATGGTCATCACACTGAATGAGACTGCATTGGGCTTGCTGGAGTTTGGCCCAAATTTAATGCTTCATTTCAGGCTTGAGGTAATAGGCTGTCATGGATATCATCCAAATAAGAGCTAAAACGAGGTGTGAGGTAGGGGAATTTCAGTTTGTGCAAAAGTATTTATGGTTGCAGGTGCAAGCAAATGAGAAAAGCACCATGACACAGACAGTGGTTTAAGATCAGAGATAGTTTTAGGGAGTCAGCTCTGAGGCAGGGAAAGCAAAACTTCAGTGCAGGTATAACAAACACATGGGTTCCTTTGAAAGACTCAGATCAGATATGTGCTGGAAGATGCTTCCAGATGAGGTATTTGTCACAGAGCTCTCCTACTGGGAACACCTTTTATGTTGGTGAAGTTTTCTTTTGGCTCATCATTTAGCCCTTTCCTTTCTGTTCTCTAATCATGAGCAAAAAATTTCTGCTAACAAGAATACATTTTGATGGAACATCTTTCTGCTGGAGTTATCACAGCTATCATAGAATCACAGAATGATTTGGGTTGGAAGGGACTTTAAAGATCATCTCGTTCCAACTCACCTGTGTAGAGACACATCCCACTAGACCAGGTTGCTCAAAGCCTCATCCAACCTGGACACTTCCAGGGATGGGGCATCCACATCTTCCCTGGTCAACCTGTGCCAATATCTCACCACCTACATAGTAAAGAATTTCTTCCTAATATCCATTCTAAGTCTACCCTCTTTCAGTTCAAAACTGTTTTGCCTCTTCCTATCACTACAAGTTCTCACTTTGACCATATTTTCCTAGTTTTAGTTTAGTTTTAGTCACCGCACCCTGTTCCAGTTAAGTGCAAAACCTTTGCTCCTCAGAGGACGCTCTTTTTTGTGGCTGAAAAGCAAGACTGTGTCATGTTACTACTAGAAAGGTAGTGCTTTACTCTTCTGGAAGGACAGGAGATGGATGGGCATTTCAGAGGGAACAGGGCTCTGTATCCTCAAGGATATTTAGGTACTTGAATCCTATTGATTTTCTCTTGATCCAGGTAACATGTAAATACCTTGAACAATCTGTCCAGAGATAAGCTAGTTTCTTTATGGAGCTATGCTAAATGTTAAACACCATGATGACTCAAATGCTGAGAGGTGAGCTGGAAACCAAAAAAGCCTAATTGTTTGAGGCCATGAGAAAAAGCCAGAAGGACAGCCAAGCCAGAACTGCTCCGCAAGATCTGAAGGCATTCTGTGCTGGCAGTTCATCGATGAAGGTTGCTCATTATTTGCTTATTTTGAACATGATGTTTGCTGAAGGCCAAAACCTGTCAGATCTTAGGAAGGCTCTTTTTCATGAGCTTTTGTTGCTTCATCAAACAGGTCATGAGTCCAACCCACCCACTCCACAAACAAACATTTCTCCAAATTATCAGGGGAATGGAGTTCATTTGACAGAGATGCCAGTTTTGTAGAGACAGATCACTTAGGGTGTGGGGGTTTTCTTGTGTGTGTCCAAGTCTTTGCCCTCCACTTTCTCCTCCTACATCCTGTATAATGACTGTGCATGTGCTGATTTTGTTCCTTTTGGAGCTGCTTACCTTTCTAATTAATAGTTTCTCCCTAAGTATTCAGTACTTCAGTTGGCTATGTTCCCAGAAAAAAGGCTATAGCTGAATACAAATAACTGCATTAAAATAATGTTGGCTTATAATCAGAGGAAGGCCCTTTGTTGCTTAGGAAGTCTGAGATATCACTAAGCAGAAAGGTAATTCTCCCATGTGAACTAGATGCCTGTTTGCTTTCCATCCCAGCCTCCCTACTCCTGTATCTGCAACATCGCTTCTCCTGGTGAGCTGCTTGGTGGACTAAAGGGATATGACAGCAACAGCTGAAGCTGGATATTGGAACAAGGAGGAATTACAAAAAGCTGTTGGAATAAGTTCAGAGGAGAGCAATGAAGATGATCAGAGGGCTGGAGTACCTCTGCTATGAAGACAGTCTGAGAAAGTTGGGCTTGTTCAGTGTGGACAAGAGAAAGCTCTGGATAGACTTCACTGTGGCCTTCCAGTACCTGAAGGGCCTACAGGACAGCTGAGGAGGAATTTCTTATAAGGGCATGTAGTGGTAAGACAAGTAATGGCTTTAAACTAAAAGAGGGTAGATTCAGGTTAGATGTTAAGAAATTCTTTACTATGAGGGTGGTGAGACACTGGCACAGGTTGCCCAGGGAAGTTGTGGACACCCCATCTCTGAAAGTGTTCAAGGCCAGGTTGGATGGAGCTTTGAGAGATCTGTGATGTTCAAAGGTGCTCTAGTGGAAGGTGCCCTTGATGGCAATGTTGGAACTAGATGGTCTTTAAGGTCCCTTCCAACCCAACCCATTCTTTGATTCTATGAACTGTAAGTGGATAAGAGTGTAAAATGTATATAACTGTAAAAAGATAAGAAAAACTCATAGAATACCTAAACTTGAGTAGAGGTCTATAACCACTGAAATGAAAGTAGGGCAGGAACTACTTATAGATGGTATCTAAAAGTTATTTTAGTGGAAGCCAGCTGCAGAAACACTGTCTTAATCTCACTGTTCAAGAAACCAGTTTGGTTCTGAGAGAGAACTGTGAACAAAAGTGGGTGAGAGGGTCTTGTGGAGGAAGTCAAATAGGTTGCTGGATGGCCTCTTGAAGTTTTTGCCAGCACTTCTTTTCAGTTGTCACCATTAACAGCAGGATCCTGCTGGTCTGTGCTCTAGCTACCTGGAATGGGGGAAAAGAAACTGCAAAACTGGCATCAGTTTTGATTTTTTTTAAAGCAAATTGTGTGGATCCACCAGGGTATTTTCTGAGCTGCTCACTTTATCCTACACCAGTGTGAAACATGATTCATGGATTTTTGGGCAGTATATGCTTTTTTAAAAAACCCTCTGACTTAGGGTTTTGCTTGTGAAAAAAAAAAAAAAAAGAAAAAAAAAAAAAAAAGATTTTTTTGGAATAAAAATAGTTGTAGTGAAAAAGAAGGTTACACATGAGTGGAAAAGAAAGTTGCACCTTTCCAGATAAGTTATGCATGAATACGGTGTTCAGAGTGGCAGTTTCCTTCTGCCAACATGCAGTAGTTTTGCATAATAACAGAATGTCTAATTTACAGGTAGGTTTCAAAATGTATTCCTCAGAATTTCTTCTGTGATCGAGATGTAACAGTTTGGTTCATTTAAAGCTAATCTTTGGCCTTTAGAAAGAAACCATGTTCTATAGCTGAGAGTAAAGTAGCATCTGACGGCTGCTCCCTTTGGCTGCTGGAATTTTGGAGCCAAAGCCTCTTCTGCACTCTGAGCACAGGACCTGTTATTCTGTCCAAGAGGAGGCCCACCAGGGTAAACAAGCAGGGGGAATTCTTTTGTCACATTCTTTGCTCCTTACACATTTCTTCCTTGTGGCAGAAACCGCTGCTTTATTTGTCAATATCAACATTTATCTATTTTTATAATTAGTAGAAGAAGATGATGTTTGGATGTCTTGAGTGGTGGCTTTTCTTGGTTTTTTGGTTTTTTAGGTTTTGTTTTTTGTTGGGTTGTGGGTTTTTTTGGGTGGAGAGATAAAAAGGTAGAGAAGTGGAAAACCACCCCCTGTTTAGAGCATTTGTTTCACTGATTCTTTTAGAACTTTCTTTCCCAGTTGATGGAACTATTTGATCTGATCCAGCATCATCACCAGGTCTTCAGTGATAACAGATACAGTCCATAATGAGATCTGTTGATCCAGACAAAAGGAGTCTATAATATGAGAGGAGTTGAATTCTGAACAGCTTTTCAGATAAGTAGGTTATGACGTAACAAAGTCGGTGGTTACAAGCTGAAGAGAGAAAAAAGTTACCTCATTTACTAGTGTGACTTAGCCACACACTCAGACTAAATTAGAACAACAATTGTAACAAATTTAAGGGTGCTTTGGACCCTTGGATCCTTGGGATAGGATTTATCTCATCAGCTTTGAGCCCCTACAATGCATGTACATCTACTTCTCAGAACTTGTTTCCATTTGGTGAGGATCCAGTCAGTGGAGGTAATGAAGTTTAGGGTGTGATTCACCCAGCCAAAGGGAGGTACTCAATTTAGGATAGAGTGAATGAATCTCTGAAGCTCCATTGGCTGTTTTGACCGTAGCCCCACTCACTGTAAAAGAGCCACTGGGCACAATTACAGACATCTACATGCAGGTGCATTATTTCTGTCTCTGTAGGCTCAGCAACATGCTCCAATCCATCCAGGGATGAAGAACCTGATGCAAAGTGAAGTTTTAGTTGCCTGTTTTGCAGGAATTTAGAGAGGATGATCACTGGCCCCTTCTGACCTTGTGAATCTGTGAATCACCTTCTGAATTTGTGAATCACCAGTGAGTAATTTCTCCAACTGCTGTTGAAAACTCTGATGATCATTCTGGGGCTTTCACTATGATCTTCCCCATCCCCAACCATTTATCTCTACCCTGGATGGGTTATCAAATGAGGGCCTATGGAGGGGCTGCTTTTCTTGTTTTGGCTCTTGAACCACTGTGTGGAAGAGTGAAGCACTGAAGTGTGCAAGCACCTTCCATGTCATATTGCTTATTTCATACGGATGCCAGCAGAGTTATGAAGCATCACTGAAATCACTAACATTTTGATTGAGTTTAAGGTCCTTCCCAGGTGTAATGACTCACAACATTAGGGACTGTTTTTATATAAAGAAAAACTTTACCAGGGCCTATAGTGACAGGACAAGGGGTAACAGTTTTAAGATAAAAGAACGTGAATTTACACTGGACATAAAGAAAAAAAATTCATTATTAAGTTGATGAGACACAGGACCAGGTTGCCCAGAGAACCTGTAGATGTCCCATCATTGGAAATGTTAAGGCTTAGGATGAGCAGGACTTTGAGCAATCTGATCTAGTGAAAGTGTCCCTGCCCATGACAGAGAAGTTAGATTAAAACATCTTTAAAGGTCCCTTCCAATTCAAACTAGACTGTGATTCTATGATGATATGATGCTGTTGAAGTTTCCATTAAATCTGAAGACACTTTTTGGGTTTTCTTCTTGACTCCTAATTTTATTTAATGTTTTCTTTTCTTCCCATATTAATTATTATTCTGATGGTATATTATTCTGTGCCAGATTAAAGTACCATGTGTCCTACATTTCTTCCCCCCCTAATACTAAAATCAAGGTTATCACTGTGTCCTAATGTTACTGCTCTCTCCTGACTCATTAGTTTATTGCCAAATTTTCATTAGAAGTTTGCCATTCTTCTGAATGCTGGCAACAATCCCATCACTACAATCAAATCTCTAGCAGTTTCGATTTCTTGTTCATCTGTTCATGTCTCTTTCCTGACCTTTGCACCTCATGGGAAATGTATTTTTGTTTCCCTGTATGCTTTTGTGAATGTTGCAGCAAAATAATCTCTTTTAATTGTAGTTTCACCATGGACTTTTTAATGTCTTCTCTGTACTGCCAATAAAATGTGCCATATCCTTTGAGGATTTAAACCTGTCTCCTTTGCCGAACTCTTAGTTTCTCCCAGACTGTTGTCTGCACCTGGTTTTTACTCTTTTTTTTCATTTAGCATTTTAAGAAGTTTGATGTCCTCTAAGTCATTGTGGTTGCTTTCCTTCCCCATGACCTACTATCTTTATTTTTCACATCTCTTGTTTTCCTCATTGTCTTGTTCATTAAGTTGACTTCACTCTCATCAGCTCCCCACAGGTATCATTAATCTGAACTTTGGGACACAACACACACTCGGCTAGGGGGATAAATTAATACTTCCCTCTCTTTTCTCACATTTCCCTTGGGATCATCAGCTTTTCCCTAAACCACTCCGTGTGCTCCCCTTCTGACACTGTCATGGTGATTAGTGGTAATCAGCTTTTTAATTTCAGCACAGTTACTTTGGGTCACAGGACCCAAGAGGAAGCAAAAATGTGATACTAACACAAATATATGTTTCCCAGTTATTCTGGACTAATGTGGCTCTTGTTGGCTCAGCACTCACTCAGGTGCCTTTGATTTTGGCTGTGTGCTCAGTCCAGCTACAGTCTTGTTGCTTTTACTTTTCAGTCACAGTTTGTCTCAGTGCTCAATTGTGAACTGATGCAGATGTGTCTTCACTGCTAGCAAGGTCTCAGCTCTATGAACACCAGTTGCCCCATGTGGGCTGGGGACAGGCATCTACTGGAAGCTTCCTACATGGAATATCTGTGTCATGGTAGACCCTTTGACAAGAAACTTTGCCTTTTAATTATCCTCCTGTTTGTCCATTGGCAAATAAAGAATACACTCCCCTTCTACCCACTTGGAAGCCGTTGTTTGCAAAAGGATGTTTTACTGACTCTTCATATTCACATAAACCATCAAAGTTTTGAGCAAAGCAGCACAGTTAAACCTCTTAGTCAATGTTGTTCTGCAGCCAGGAAGTATTCCTGAGTGGGAACAGCAAAATTTTCTACCACTTAAAATACGCAAAGTGGGCCTGTAATATATTAATGAAAAAATAATAAGCTTCCTACAATGGAGCCACACCTGTTTCTTCCAACCAGAGGAGAAAGTGCATAAAACCCTTGCCTTATTTTTCCACAGACCTTGCAAAACACTGAGCACTGTTTACAACTGGGAGCTTGATTATCGTTATGCTTCCTTAGCTCAGGGAAAAACAGCTTTTCCTGGTGTAGATTGTATTTGCATTTATATTTATTCATTTACATGCAGATTTTTATGCCCTACTCTTGAAAGGTAAAGAGATTCCAGCTCTTTTAAAGGCAATAACAGTTCATTTTATGCCCTGTTCTCCATAACAATAATTGCTATAACTCTGAAGCTCCCTTGGCATTTTAAGGGCAATAAAGAAAGAGGCGGAGGGGAAAAGAAGAGAAAATTTTCCCATTAATTGATGCCACTCCAGGGTTTCATTCTGCACGGCTTTAGTCCTGCGAGTAATCTCATTATCCTTGGTAGGGCTGAGTCTACAGAGGTGGCAGGATTGTGCCCCAGAAGTCCAGCCTTTAATCAAATCTACCTGTTTAAATGGAACGCATAGTTGCCTTTCAGTGGGAGCCTTTAGCTCTGAAATGAGGATGCAAATTAGCCAAAATGCCTCAGAGAGGGGAAAACTCCATCTGCCAGGCTTTCCCTCTGCTCTTTCTTAAATTAATCCATTGGTGGTGTGTGCAGGGGTGTGATTCTGAGCTACTTTTACTTTTGATAGAGGCTCAAATGAACATTTATAGGGAGTTTTCTCCATGTCTGATAAAAACACATATAAAAGGCTGTGTTGCTTGGATGGGGTAAAAATCTATGTAAATCTTCAGTGAGGAAGAACATAAGAAAAGTAACAGGCATTGCTAGGGACTCTCTCAAATACTGCAGAAGTAGAACAGGAAGGAATGAGAAAGTCAAACAGGACATATAGGAGAGAGTTAGCTGTTGCTCAGTTTAAAAAAAGATTAAGATTTTAAAACTGTTGCTCAGTTTAAAAAAGAGATTAGGATGAATGGGTGCAATAAAGGTATATAAAGTATTGGATTGTACAGAGATAGTAAAAAATGGGCTCCAGTAAAACATTTCTTGTGGTATCTAAATAGAAGTCTAAAGAAATTTAAAAGACCACAGCTAAAGCAAATTACTGGAATGTTTGGCTTTTTTTCTTCCTTTTATCATAATGTATAAATTTCTACCATACTAATATTATTAGAGGGGAAAAAAAAAAAAGCATAGAAGCCTCAAAACAAACTACTTGAGTAACAGTAAATATACTTAAAATTCCCTAAATGTGAGTTAGAAAGGCATGTCTTTGAGATAATGTCTTCCATTCAGAGTGTGGTTTAGACCAAATTACAGATTTGTGGCACAACAGGAATAAAAATCAGGAAAGGAATATCAGCTTTCTCATGAGATGTGAAATTCCAGGTGAAGAAACAGAAAGTAGTAACTCTTTATCAGAAAAATTTAAAATAAGGCCCCAAAGCAGCTCTGCTCTTGTTTGCTGTAAGAATAGTCACAAACTCAAGTGGAAAATGAGTGAGTCACATCAGGACAACTGCTTGGGTCTTCTTCCATTGCCTCCTTCCCCTGCCTGTCACCCCACCAGCCATCTGAGGTTCTTTCCAGCTTCTGCCACCTCCTTGCTGGCCTTCAGGAGCATCTTGGGGGGGGGTATCTCTTCTGATGTAGATGACCTTCCTACATGAATTTTCTGCTCCTATGGGTAAGGCAAAAAACTACACACAGAGGTATTGATCATCTTTTGGGAAATTCTTCCCATAGCAGAAGTCTTGAGCCTTTTTAAACTATTTTATTATACAGCTGCTAATATACTGCCATCTGTAGTTTATTGTTACAGTTAGGAATGGAAATACAAGTGTCCTCATACAGGACTGGTCCTGAAGTCTGTAGAGACAAAGAGCCTGGGGAGGTTGTGTTTGTCTTTTTGAACAGCACTGCGCAGCCAGGACAGCCATTATAAAGTGACTTTTAGTGCTTGGTTTTCTCTCTTGACCTGCTCTTTGGGATCAGTTTAAGCCATGCTCATTTACACCAAATGAGGATCTGACCTCTGTGGATCTGAGGATCTGACCTCTCACTTTTAGGAAGAGTACCAAGCTTGTTTACAAAATAATTGACTTGGCTTCCATCCCAAGCTAAGCATCTTTTTCTTTCGCCGTTGGCCATGCTGGGTGCCTCTTATGGTTAGCCCAGGCTTTACAATAAACATTTGGCAACTGGTAGCACGATGTTTCTCAGTGTGAACTTTTTTCTCTGTGGCTGGTTACACAAGACCCAGTGCTGGGCCAGTTGAATATCTGCTGCTGTGGGACAGTACTGGTGGAAGTGCGGTGAGTCTGGGCAGCCACACCAGCCAGGCTGACTCATGCCATCAAGCCTCAGCTGACTCCATACTGACACTGTCCAGACCCTTTTAAACTGTGATGTCCTGTGGAAATGTGTCCCACAAACCCTGCAACTGGGTAGCAGAGGGTTTGGACAGGCTTAAAATGCCAGTGGAACAAAGCAGGTGAGGTGAGCAGTGTATCTGGTGAAAGCTGGATGATGCCATGGCTGTTTCCTCTGACCAAGGTTGTGGTGTGAGCTGCTGGTTGTTCTGCACTGAGCACTCTGACACCACCCACCCTTATGTTCAGATTGAACTGGAACACTTTTAAACCCATATTTACTTTTTTTTTCAGATTGTTTTTTTGTATGCTGAGTGAATTCAATACACTCTGCAAGGAACAAAGTGGTACTCAACTCTGTCTAGTACGTACCATCCACAAATAAATAGCATCATCCTCCTGCAGCCAAATGGGGGACTTGGCTCCTCACTTGGCTTGTAGAGATGATAACTTTCTGAGAAGAGCTAAGTATAGGTTTTGAACAGATTTATTTATTGAAAATTGATGCAGTCTCACTACAGCAATGACTTAATTTGGATGCAAGTATGTAAGGAAACTTCTATGGACCAAACATCTTTCAGGAATGAACAAGGCTCAGATAACTTTGCCTTTGGAGGACAATGAATGAGTTGACCTCCTAAGACTCCTTCCAACTCTGCTTTCAGTGGTAACTCATTCTTGTAAGTTGACAACAGTTTTCCTAGGCAGATCATGGAAGCACAGTCCCTGGGTGCCAGGGGAGGGCAATTTTTTGGTAACAATGAAGGTGATGCTTACTGTGGTGCAAGTCTGACTTGCAAATGAACTCAGAAATTCCTGCAAGACCTAATATCTTAATTTTGTCTTGCTAAAATATGAAAGCTTGTGTTTCAGTAGCTGCTACATTACTCCCCTCCCTTGTCACCCATCCTTTTGGACTTTCACTTCCTCGCTCTGATTTGGTTATACCCATGATGTTGAAACAATCCTCTCTGTGTATCTCCTGCTGCTACTATTAGTTCCTTCTTTGCTTTCTGAAATCTCTTACATTTGTTTATAGATGAAACCCTCTCAACTTCCCCTAAGTCACCATCTCTGATCATCTGTAAGTGGAGGCTTTCATAATTGTACTTTTCCCATGAATTTTAAAGCTTTATATTATTTATTTTTTTTCTTTTCATGCTATTTTCCTTTAATCTCTTGAGTTACCTGGTGTATAGTTAAATTTCTTTTAATTTATTTCCATTTCCTGGGACTTCCTAATAGAGAAGTCATCATCTTTCTTTTCTCCCAGTCAGTTTGATGCTTTTTTTGTTCACACATAGCTGTTTCTTCCCCCTGAAGCTCATGTGGGATGTACAAATGCAGTTTGCTTCACCAATCCATAAAAGAAAGTCTCCCTAGATTAAAGTCTCTCCTAGCCACACTAATTTCCCTACAAGTTCCCAAGGGTTTCAGTCTTCTCTGCTTTTCACTGAAAGTCTAGATTTGAGGATGTATTCTTTTAGCTAGCTAATCTTGGACTACCCAGGACAGCTGACAGATTGACATTTGTGTGACTTGCTTGGCCCATGGAAAACCTGAGATCAGGATGAACAAGAGACTTGAACTTGGTCACCTTTATCCAGCATGGAGACCCTGCCCATCAGAACATTGACCCTTCTGAGATGCGGGGCTCTCAGAGGTCTCAGAAAATCTTCTAGAAGCCACAGATTTGTCCTTGTGTGAAAGAGAAGTCTCAAAAGTGGAAGTGGTTTGGGAAAACTATTTCTCACAGAGCTGCCACAGGACTCATAGCCTCTACTTTGTACAAGTAACAGTGGTGATTGAGCTGGTTTGCTGCTAATTTCAACTCTCTCTTGGTCTTCAGAATTACCTACAAAGTTGTAACCTTAGACATGTCCCTATTCTGCTCCCCTCAGTCCTGACCATGGACACAAAACATTGCTGAGTGTTTCACCCTCTTGTTTGTCCCTTAGAAAAAGACGAGTCTCCTCTGCTCCTGCAAAAGTGAGCATCAGTGCAACTTGCAAGAGTTTTTTGCCTTGGTATGGAGAATCTCAGCTGCTTTCACCCCATCCTTTTAGAACAAGTTCTATTTATTTTCTCTATGTTGTAAACTCAAGGCACTATCTCCATCTTTGGTTGCTGTTACTTCTATAGATAAACATTTCCTTCCCCTTTGCCAGTTTATGCAAGAGGGTCAAATTGCTGTTAAGATGTGCAATGCATCTTTTGAAGGACACATGCAGGCAATTGCACTACTCTATCTCCTAAAAATAAAACAAATAGGAAAAAAAAAGTGTCAGCATCTTATTTTTCATCGGTCACCAGAAATGAATCTGTGTTTTAGTTGGAAATACTGGAAGATCAGGTCTTATTTCCAGTCAAAACAGCCTGTTCTCCCTCTTTGTGTTCATGTGAAACTATAAGTTTTCCTGCCAAACAAATCCACCAAATAAGATTTTGTCTTTAAATAGGTTTTTGTTTGTGTTGGTGTGAGGTCTCTTTTTTTGGTTTTGCTTTTGGTTTTGGTTTTTTTTTTTTCCTTATGTTTGTTTGTTTGTTTATTTGGGGGAGTTGGGTTTGGTTTTTTTGTTTGTTTGTTTTTTTGTTTTTGTTTTTGGTTTCTTTTTTTTTGTTTTTTTTGTTTTTTTTTTTTGGTGTGGTTTTTTAGTCTTTTTTGCCCTCTTCCTCAGTATGGCTGTAATGTCCTGGTTTTGCATTTGTTTTGGACAGTAATAAGGAAAGACAACTCTAATTTTTGTGTTAATTTTTATAAGTCCAGGGTGTCAAGGACAGTTGAAGTAGCTTACACATGCAAGTCCTGATTGTTGCAGTCATAAGCTACTTCATTCTGGTCCATATGCATTAAATTTTACAGAGCTCATCCTCTCTTACTGGAACTGGAAGGATGAACATCCTCTATCTGTATTAAATGAAAAATCTGTTAAATTTCACTGGTCTTATTAGCCTGCAATCTAAAGTCTCCCTCTGACATGAAGATAAACTAATCTTCATATAAAACTCTGACTTCTTGTAAAAATACACTGATAGTTTATATTTCCTTTTATTTTCTTCTCAGTTGTTTTACTTTTAGTTTTGTGACTGAAGAACTTTAGTCAGCCCTTGCCTGTGGCTAAACAACTGGATCATATAAGATCAAAACAAGCAGTATTCATTGCAACAAATGTATCAGCAAACCTTCTGAGTCTCATGCATTCAAGGTGAGACTGCTTCATCCCACCCTTCAGATTCCCCCTTTGCTGTGACTCCATCACCCACTAGTGAATAAATATTGAGTGCACTTCCTCTATCAGCATCCCATGAAAGAAGGGTTTGCTCTGGAGTGGAAGGAGGATGTGTGGAGTATGTGACCACTGCCACTAGGATCAGCATTGCCCAACCACCAGGAGGATAACAAAGTCATCAGTGTCAAGAATCTGGTCACCCTTGTTTTCTTCTCGTACTCTGGCTTTGAGGTTCCTGCTGCCTCCTCCAAGACATCTCTTTCTGCTTCATCTTTCTCCTCTGTGGCAGGAGTCTGAGGTCTTGTTTGCTGCAAGGTGCTGTGAGGTCTCAGAAGCTGATATCTCCAAAGACTTCTTCAGTGGAAAACTGTTGGCATTTGCAATGCAGCTTCACCATGGAACTGAAATGAGCAAAAAGGTTTTCAGAGAAGATGTTCTGCATGACATCTACTGCTTAGACTTCAAGACATCTGCAGGGGTGAAGTTAGCATAATATTAATTGATTAGAGAGCAAATTCTTTCTCTTTAAAGTCCTTGTTAAAGGCAAACTGCAGAGGAAGGGGAATGAAAAGCATCAATCCAGAGCAGATTCATTGTCTGTTTTCAAAGAATTGTTGTGCAACCATTAAAGAACATTCTTGGCTTCTTGAGGAGGAGTGAAATGTACTTTGTTGCCCTTAATTATTAATAATTACTAGCACAGCTAATGAGTTTGGAGTGATCAAATGTCAGCAAGAATGATAAGAGGTGTCAGACATTTGGAGGTAGTGGAGAAGGCAAAAACTTTTCTGTTCTTTTTCTTACAAATATAGGTTTTGGCAGTTAAAGATCTTCTGAGAATTGCTTTGGTCCTTAGGAATAGAACAGGAAAAAGAAATAATAGGAAAATGTTTTATGAAGTGTGACAGCAGATGGGCTATTAAATATGACTCACTGTGTGGTGTGCTGGCAAACTCTTAGTAATGACCTTGTGACTCGGTGGCCACTTCAGCAGAGGTTATAGACTTGACAGGCCATTTCCACCCAGCCAAGGTGAGCCTGAGCCTAGCAAGCATCATGCTGTTCTGAGACTCATGATGCCAAAAATGTGTTACCTGAGTCAAGGAAACTGAATTATGTGACTAATTAAAATTCATATCAGCTTTGAGTGCTGTGGACTATGTAGATGCTGAAGTTATTTCCATCCATAACCACTTCTTTAGGCTTTTAAAGTTATCAAACAGATGAGCCAGTGCTAATGATGGAGATATTAAATAGGAATGTCTTATCCATGTATTAAGTAGGGGTGAGGGGAGGATTGGATGTGACATGAAAATGACAAATGCAGTAGAAATGCCAGAGCTGTCTGCAAATTTACATATCTATGTTTTATTTGTCCTTTAAAATTCAGCTGAGAAGACCACTGTATGAGTGGTAGGGAAGACCTCTGCAGTAGAAAGGGAATGTACAGGCTGATCTAATACTTCTTACCTATTTTTAATTTGTGTCACAAATGACAATTTAATCATCAAGTATTCATGAAGCCCAAAGATCATAGGTTTTAGAATAGCTGTAGGTTCATACCACAGGCATGGGAAACTCAGGGGAAAATGACTGTATCTCTGGTATCAAAACTCTCCTTTGGTGCTTACATAACAGAGCATCTAAATCACACTTTACAGCCCTTTTGATTGTACTGCCTGATGAAGCAAGCAGACAGAGAGGTAGTGCTGTAGCTGCCTGGGATGTTTCCAGTTCCAGGAATTTTTTGTTTGGTTACAGCTGCACTGGACTTGCATTGGGGAAACCCTTACAACTTTTGCCAGTCCTTTGGAGGCTACAGGAACTTGTATAATAATCAAATTCTTGTTCTGTTCTAACTTCAGACTTTCTATGAGAAGACAGAGGAGGCATGAAAAAGCTTGTATCTAACATATATTTGGGGTATTAAGGGAAACCAATGCTGCTTCTTTCTGTGAGCTGAGGGAGTTTTGTTGTCTTTGCCTCGGGGAAGCTTTTTCTGCCTAGACTGCTTGAGAGGCCACCAGAGCTGAGCAGACAGTGGAGTGTGTCCTCTGTCCTGAACCTCACCAATATGTCTCATTGATTTCTCTGCTGGTGAAACCCTCTTGGGAAGATAAGTATGATGCAGTTGCCAGTGAAGGCAAACCTGGGGACATATCTCTGCCGAATGTTCAACTCTGAGAAAGTTGATAGCAGGGCAGGAAGGTAAGAGAGGTTGGGAGGAAGAGCACCTCTGGTTTCCCAGCTCTCTGTGGGAGAAGGGAGATTTCCTCCCTCTGTGCTCACAGCCTGCAGACCTTCAACAAAAAGGGGACCAAATCTCAGCATCTTCCCCTTCAAAACTTACTCATGTAGTGAGTTCAAAGGGAATTTGAAATATTCTTTATAATACCTGTAGGACTTCAGGACTTCTGGCCAACATGTGTGAAGACTGAATAGTGAAACTCACACGCCTGTGTTTTCTGGATCCCTGTACCAGATGGATGGTTTGACTCATTGCAACAAATCAAAGCAACCTCAGTTTAATGTCTCTTATGGAGCTGTTGCATCAACAGGGTATAGGCTTCTTCACGGTACATTCCCAGGGCATTCCTGGAACTAGGTATTATTCGAGATGGTGCAATAATTCCTACCAGCAGGAAATCTCAGCAAAGGTTCCCCACAGCAGTTGCAAAAGCACAGCCAAGAATTTGGCCTATGATGTTCTTGGGTCTCATCCCTGTTCATAGCTATACAGCTCAGGAGACTATAAAGAGAAGGAAGGAGGAGGCTGTCCTCTGACAAGAAGGGACTGTGGACCCTTGTGCAATAATGCCAAACTACTTATTGTCTATGAGTTTCATTAGCAGGTCTTGCACAAAGCCATATTAACACTCTTTTAGGACAAGTGCCAGAGTCCTCATGTAGCCTCCCGAGCTTCCTGAGAGCGGTGCAAGTGTCTGCTTTTTCTGACACAGGAGGATTGCCCGCATAAACTTCACTCTGACACTTCAGCTGTGTAACCTGTATTCAGGAAGAGCTGCTGTCTGTGGCCCTCTGGCTGCCTTTGTCTGGCTGTTACCTGTGCAACCCCTGCTGTGGCAAGGGAAGTACAACAGATACAGCTAGAGGTGATGTCAAGTGGGGATGGAAAGACATCACAAGTGTTTAACTCCAACTGAGATTCAAATATGTGAAAATACTGGGTCCCCTCAGTAGAACAGGCAAAAGGAAAGGGGCTAAATGGAAAGGGCAAAACATTCTCTGCCCTACATCTCATACTACAGCATGTCTCTGCAGGTGTCAGTCCATTTCCACATGATCACAGAATCACAGAATAATTTGTGTTGGAAGGAACTTCTAATGATCATCTAGTTCACCCCCATGCAGTAAGCAAGGACACCCTCAACTAGATCAGGTTGTTAGAGCCTTTTGAAGCCTCACCTTGAGTATCTCCAGGGATGAGGCCTCAACTACCTCCCTGGACAACCTGTTCCATTTATTTATGTTTGTCAAGAGGTGTGGATCCCCATGTTGGAACGTAAATACTAGAGGTAATGGTCTTGTTTTATTTTGGTTTCTTCTATCAACTCCATAGAAACCTGCAAGACCCTAACTTTCCCTGGCTTACAAACCTACCATCAATGTATGTGATGCTTGAAGGCAGCCTGCTCTGTGACTTCCTGCTCTCCCACCTCTAAAATGTATTTTGAACATCACTCACCCAGCCCTGCTACAAACTCCACTGCTCAACAAGAGCACTCACATTCTCCATTCTCCCTAGTTGTAAACAGATGATTGTCATCCAGGGGAAAAATCCTTGTTCATCTGGGGTTGGATAAGTATAAATGGCCTTTTTCCTTCTGTGCCAGGAGTGGAGCAGGGCCTAATAGCAATGTATCATCATGGGCAGCTCCTGACTGTGACAGCCAAGCCTCTCTTGAGCAAACTGGCCATGACTTCATTCCTTTCATCCCACCTTCTTCCCAGCCTGGTGGTGATGCTGGCACTGAGCTCACAAGACTGCCTGTGCCTATCTGTCCAGTACCACTTTCTCCAGGGTTCCCTATGTGTAAAGACACTTGGGCTACCAGACCTCAAAAAAACATTGTTCACAAGGGTAATCCATGTCTTCTGATTGCAAAGTGTTCGTATTTCTGTCATGTCCCATTTCCACTAAAAATGGGACTTTCCAGGAGCTGATATGGATGCAGGATCAGGTTCTTACAGAGGAGGTTCTTACCTGTTTGAGTAAGAAGAGCTGAAAAGATGACATCAAATCATAAAGTAGGGCTGCTGGAAGTTCAGAAAGATTTCTCTCATGAAAATGAGATTAGTGCAAGGACACAGCTTTGCTCAGCATTTACCTTCTGCAAATTTCCATCCCAGTCAGCTACAATCATGTAAAGGAATGAGTAAGTGGAATGAAGGGCAATATTTTGCAGCAAATTCCTAGTTATCTGAAGATTTCCTCTGGACAGAAAGGATAGCTAGTACTATTTCTTGCAAGGGTGTTTAGATGTGATCAAGCAGAAAAAAATAATCTTGATCAAATGCAGCAGAAACAACTTTAAGATGCAATGAGTGTTCTGGGTCAAAAAAATTATTTCACAGGGGAAAAATCCAAAGTAAAACTTCAAGAACAATGCTAATTAGAGATGTGTCAGGTGCTTGGCTCTGGATTACTGTTATGCCAGTGTGTGCATTTCAAGGACAAACCACAGGCAAGAATTGGGGTTGAAGATGCAGACATCTCCCCATCATTTTTCCCCCCAGGAAGTCCTTGGCAGTGGAGGCTGGAGAATGATCAGCCCTGAAGGCTTCCTAGCCCCAGCTAGTATGCTATCCACAGCTGCTTTCATTACTGGTTAAATTGTTGGAAATGCAGCCCAAAATGAGAGGGAAAACTAAACTGTGGTGAGAAGCTGGAAGATAACTTTTTAGGTCTCACAAACTGCTTTCTTTCCCAGGTTCAGACAGGGCTGAATGTGATGATACTGTGAGGAAAGACTGCTCCTGGCTACTTGTCCTCCCCCACTTCAGACTGACAGAAAATTTAGCAAGAAATATTGAGCTTTACAGCTTCACACAGATCTACTCCTCAGGGTCCCTGCTGGCTAATTAGTGCTTCCTCTGCCATGAGCAGGGATCTATTCAAGGTCCAGCTTACTTTCTCTGTTAAAACTAAAAAGCTTTCGCAAGCAAGGGTGCTAATGTCAGGTGAAAACTTCTTTTTAATGAAATTGGGACCAAGTTTCCCCCTCAGGTTTTTATGAGCTGTTTTGTCTGTCTTTTTAAATTTTTTATTTCATTTGTCACAGATGTTCCTACTCATGTCTCATCATACTGGTTCTGCTTCAACACTTGCTCCTTGGGTTACCCTGAACATAGAAAGACCCTTCTCATCACTTTCAGTATATATCAGACAATCTTACAAGTCACCACTTTTGCTGGTTATACAGTGACACTTGGAAACCTTTTCCTATATACAGTATCTGAGAGACAAATTTTGGTGGATGCTGCTTGTCTGTCCTGGAAGAAATTCCTACTGCTCAGGTGACTAAGCTGTTATTGATCATGCTGGGGGAAGACCCCTGAGGGCTTGCTAGGTATGATTTACACTGTTTTCTCTTGTCTGCTCACTCAACATTCAGCCTTTTGCTTTCTTACTGCTTTAATGTTGTCTCTTGCAGTGGTTTGTGTTTAGTATCTGACTGTAAAAATGTTGAGATAAAAAGCAATGGTAAAGAGACACTGAAACATAAGGATATGTGTGCATATGCATGTCTATCTATGCATCTGACTATCAGCCACTTGATATATACTAGGATTATGACCTGAAAAAGTGTTTTTTCTAGCTGAGTTGTTGTTTGTTTGTTTGTTTTGTTTGGTTTTACTTTGTTTTCAGACCCTGTAACTGTGGTTTACTAAGATTTTTAAATGCACTGATCCTCACAACTTCCTGCCTCTGCTTTGCATCCCTCTGGCCTGCACCCCATATCCTCAGTGGGAAGATACCCAGCCCATGAGAGGGTTGCTGACAGGACACCAAGAGTCCCCTAGAATTCTTCTTCTGGGCTTACAACCCCTTACATCCCCTTACACCTGACCTGTGCCCATGCATTGGCCATGGCTGTGGGTGAGTCCAAGTCTCCCAGTGAAACCTCTCTCTCACAACCAAATCCAAGTCCGCAGTGGTGACCCCACTGTCTGCTCCTGTTGTCATTTTTAATCTTGTAGGGAATGAGAAAATGCTTGCATGCAAATTTATAAATTGCTCACAGTCTACCTGCCTATTTGGGTGAATAAACAGAATATTCTGCTTATGGCACATCCTTTCAGGAGGAGGGTATTTAACGGACCAATTAAGACACTGAAGCATGAGTACTACTAACCACACTTGCCAAAAGAATGCAAGAATATAAAAAAATATAGTAAGGCAAAAATCCAATGGACTAGAAAGTATTTCCTGACCACTTTACCTCAGCCACATGATATTTCTGTAAAAATTCCTCTCAAGTCCTTCTATTCTCATAAGAACATTTAACTTTATATACATCTTATGAATAATTCTCCAGCAAATTATGCTACCTACATAAGCATCAGTTTTGGTTTTTTTACTATGTGATTTTTAATTTTTTTTTATAGAAGGCTCTTTGTACTTTGATGGCATTACAGACCTGATGAGTAATTTGATTTACATGAAATAAAATGGGGAAAATTGCATGAGCAAGATGAGTTAATGAAGCACTGAAGAAAGAAAATGTTACTATGCTGTCAAAAAAACCCAACAAAAAATCCTCTGTAGGTTGACAAGAAACGAGACAAGTAGACTCTCTGAGTAATAAATTTACCAGCAGAGTAAGACACTTTTAGTTTTGATAACATCTTTACTGGAAATGGCCTGACCCACACTTTTATGTTAGAATATCTTAGGATGGGGGGTGTATGGCCAAAGAGGAACTTGTAGGTGTGTCTCTGCTGATTTAATAGATTTAGTGAAAATCCTGAGCCATATATGTCTTAGCATTTGTGTCCAGCAGTAGACTGAAATATGTTTATTTCCCCCCCCACACACACTCTCTCCTAGTGGAAGCTTTAGGCTTATAAGGTGCAATTTCACTTACTCAAGTAGTGAGATGTTTAGCTGCTGAGGTGTATTTGTCTTGTTTGCAAGAAGCAGTGAAGAATGGGAAATCTATGGACTTTGGATTAATTTCCCTGGAGTTTAAATGATAGTCTTGATTTTTTCCCCCTTTGCTCCTGCAAAATTCAGCCTATAGATCTTGGTGCCTACAGTTTCTTATTTAAGACATACTTGTATAAAGTGTCTGAAAAGCCTGCTCTGAATCACCCCCCAAAAATCACAATTTATATTATTTGCTTAAAAAAACACTAATGCTGGTGCCAAAAACCAGTCTGTGGAATAAAATACAATACCTCTGTGTTTTATAACCTTAAGGGGAAACACTCCAGAGTTGGATCTGCTAACTTGTATTAATGCCCAAAGGCTGTGATCCAAAACTGCAATTTATTCTGTGCAATGAGAGACTGCTGGTGTGGTTTGGTGCCTCTGTCCCTGGATGATGGCTCCTGTAGACCTGGCAGAGCTGCCTTTCTCCCAGATAGTGTATTCATCTGAGTGTGTGTCTCTTGCACAGTGTGTGTCTCTTGCATGTGTTGGGTGGCATCAGCATTACCAAGATGCCCACCCATGCAGTGTGTGTGTGTCAGGTTCACAGGATAAGTTGGCCAAGTGGGTGCTCTGGGATTTGCCTGCTCTTTGGCCAAATTTTTGATTTTTGACCCCTGTGAAACTGCCAATGTGTATGACAGCTCAGACAGCAGGGACTAGAAATGGACACCTGGGTGGGTTTTCTGGCATTCAGCCTCTTGGCCACTCTAGCAATGTCTTTCAGAGCCACTCTCACACTAGGAAGTCTGATTTTCCTCCCCTGCTCTGGAGCTTTGCCTTCTCCTTTCTGACTCACTGGCTGGGCTTTATCACCTTGGTGGGCCATCAGACAGTGTAGGTCACAGAGGATCATCTGTCTGTCCCAGGTGACATTTTCATTCTGGTCCCAGACTGTCTGAAAAGAGGAGGTCACCAGCTGCAGTGTCCCCTGGGTCCCTCCTATTTGCCCAGCACCCCAGAACCTCCCCAGCAGATCCTGCCCTTTGCACATCGCCTACTTTTTACTGAAGCAATACTGAAAAAGGAAGGAAATATTACATAAAACAAGGAAGGCCAAAAAGTCAAGATGAGCTCTTAGTTTCAAGATGAAACTCTTAGTTTTATTGTAATTTCCACATGGTAATGATTGATGCTTTATGTCACTGAGACCACTTTTCCATATGAAATGTTCCTAACAGCATCTCTGAAAACTGTTTAAGAAATGGTCAGGTACACATAGGGCACCATTATCCCCAATTCTTTTTCATACTGGTGACTTTCCAAGTTTTGTTAGCCCTTGACTGAGGTACTGGTGCTGAGGACAACATCGGTGACCGGATCATCTATTCCCTTGGACTGGCAAGCAAGAAATATAGCAGGATCCATATTACTGCAGATTTGCACGGATATACTCTCAGCATCAATCCACATAGCCTTTTCTCATTGACTTCTAAGGGAAGTGCCAAACCTGTTCTCCTTGTTGAAAGTCATTCTCTTCTTCCCATTACTGCCATTATCTGGTGCTTTCTGTGTGATTTCCACATCCTTCTTTGTGTTGATAATACTGGACATTTTAAACTCCTCATCAGCAATTTCCATTTACAGTTGTTGTTTTTTTCTTTTTTTGTGTGTGTTTTTGGGGTTTGGTTGGTTGGTTGGTTTGGTTTTCTGTGGTATTTTTTTGTTTGTTTGTTTGTTTTTCTTGTTTTTGTGTGTGTGTGTAAATGCTATTAATGAAATTACTGTCACATTAGTCCTGAGGAGATCCTTGAGAAACTCCTAAAATACTCTCTACAACCCAACAGTTCCCTTTTGTGCACAGATCACTGTCATCTCCCCATTAGTCAGTTCCTTCTCTGCAATTTTGTAGGACAGCTCTCATTTTGAGCCTTCACTGTCACTGTGTCCCAGACATTGGAACACATTGCAGCCAAGGTGTGAAGAGTGCAGCTGCTTTCTGAGGCTCACCCATAAGTGTTTGGTACTTTCGGGCCAGTCCCTGGTAGAAAGCTCTGCACACGTGTTGCAGAGCAGGGTACCTAATTGACTAAATCTCAAGTTTTCCTTCCTATACCAATATTAACAGTCTGGGGCTGTGCCAGATATCCTTACCCTGGTCAGAGTTTTAATTTGGTTTATACTGAGTAGCACTGTCCCCATTTGGAATATCACTCTACTATGTGGTCGCTATGGGTTGCTCAGTAGTCCTCATTGAAGCAACATCCATTTAATTTATCTGTTCAGGCTTTCACACCAGCTGACTTCTCACCCACCTCTTTTTGGTTTCTGAAGAAATGTTTCCTTTGCTTTTATCCTCCAAGAGTGATCCCTTTACAAATGATTACCAGTCAAGCTTAGATTAAGATATTTATATGAAGTCAGTAAAGAGCTGTTCTATTTAAAACTCATCTCTTCCCCAAAGATGAAAGAGCTGCACTAAATCCGCTGGAAACATCGGTGTGCATTGACTTCATCTGGCTTTTTACATTTAACTTTCTCTATACTGAATCCATTAAATGTCTGAACTTGATGCCAACTCATTGCCTGATTGAAACAATTCTCAATACTAAATTTTATACCAGGAGAGGTTCTGGGAATATAAATTTTTGTGACCTAGTTCTTAACTGAAGTAAAATGATATAGCTCTTGATTTCAGTGAAGCTTTGTTAATTCATACCAGCTGAGTTTTTAGCCTGTAATTTGGTTTTCTTTTCTTTCTTGCCCTCCACACCCTCACCTCCCCACCCCCACCCCCTTTAAAATTTCTGGTAAGTCCTCTCCCTGAAATATCATATGGATCTGGTAGGCCACAGGATTTCATAGTGTGTCACTGAGATATATGTGGCTGGGAGAAAGGTTAGTCAAATATTTGTCAGAGGGATAATGTATCTCCTATGTAGAGTAACTGATTGGCATCACGAGTCTTATCTCCTTCCATATCACAGGAAAAGTGGCACCAGGCTCAATTGTCAATAAAAGCAGTATACAAGGAAAACATCCCCAGTTTGACTGCATGAATGTCTGTTCAAAGATAGGAGAGTAAGGAAAAGCAGAGGAAAATCTTTTGTGGTGGAAATGGTAAACAATATATATTCATTTGTTGTATAAAAAAAATCTACACATCAGAAATGTCAACGAATTTAGAGAATCACACAATGCTAGGGTTTGGAAGGTCCTCTGGAGATCAACCAGTCCAAACCCCTTTTACAGCAGGTTCACCCAGAGCACGATAACATCCAGGAGGAAAAGATGAAGGCAGCACTGATCAACTTCATCCTAGTGAGCTGCTGAGTGTGACATCCACTCTCAGCATAAGAGGCATGAAGGCAAAACATGAAATTTAGCTCAGCTAAGATCATGTCCAGACACAGTTTAAAAAAGCAAAATAAACTAAGCTCTATGAGAAAAACGGCAGACACAGCTGGGGTGGAGGGACGGAGGAAGAACATGTGGTTGTGAGAATTTCTAAACCTACCATACACTTCCTCCAAGTCTTATTTTGCCAACCAGTGGCACCTTTTTTTGTAAATTAGAACTGTTATGGTAGAAGAATTGTACTAAATAAATTCACAACAGCATAAGCCTCAAATAAAAAAAAGTATGTTTTCATTTCTCCAGTTATATTTTTTCTTTTTTCTTTGCACTTAGAAGTACTTAGAAGCCTTCTCAGTCTGCTTTCCTCAGATTTGCTTTTCCTTGTTTCCACTTTAATCTGATTTTATTAATGAATACCAGCTTTTTTTCTCTACCTGAAATATTGCCACTGATTGTAACTGTAGTGTAGTTTTAACAAAAACTTCACCACTTATGGAATATTTTTTTTGTTTTCAGGTAGCAAGTGTAATAATACCCTGTTTCCTTTTCATTAGTATTGAAAAAATAATAAAATCTTGGGTGGTTTTCAATTGAAATTACTGACATAATTGATACCTGATGAGAAAACGGAACTAGATTGTGGGAGGCACAACAGGTTAATGAAGATGAGCATGATGCTTTGCCTTTGGTTCCCTTGTACAAACAAATAATTTAATTATGAGACAGGGACCATGTTTTTCATTTATAACACATTGCACAATAGCATCAGAGCCTCTATGTGCTATGGAAACATTAGTGATGCTCATGGGAACAGAGCTTTCTGTTTTCAACAACAGTGTCTATGACAAAATGCCCAGTGCCAGACACTTGTTATGTCCAAATACTACTGGAAAACACAAAAGGCTTCAAGAAAGTGTGAGGTCACGTTAAGAAAAAAACATCCTGAGTGCAGGAAACTAACATGGTCAGACAAACAGTATGAGGTTTCTGTAGCTGGAGGCAGCTGAGAAACTGCCTTTTACTCTTCTAGCTAATGTTCACATGTAACTTCATGGATGGGAAAATACCTTTGATACTTGTCCAGAACAGAAATCCACGTATCCATAGTATTCACATAAGCTGGAATTCACATATTGAGCTTTTCATGAAGACTTCATTCCCTTTGCAGTCTTCTAAGCTGTGGAAGTTTGAAATATCTAGAAAATGATGAGGTAAAGCTCATGAATATGAAAAGTCTACATTTGAAGGAAAGACTACTATAATTATCAAATTAGACATTAGGAAGGTTAGATATAAAAGGTCTATAAGGTTAGACATTAGGAAGAAATTCTTTAATGTGGCACTGGCACAGGCTGCCTAAGGAAGTTCTGGCTGATCTCCCCCTGGAAGTGTTCAAAGATAGGTTGGATGGGGCCTTGAGCAACCTGGTCTAGTGGAAGGTGTCCCTGCCCATGCAGGGGAGTTTGGAACTAGATGATCTTTAGGGTCCCTTCCAACCCAACCTATTCTGTGACTTCTAAGAGGTGCATGTAGCAAAACAATAGCACCATGCAAAGATTAACAGGCAAAATACCAAGAAACTTTTCCTGACGAGCTAGTTTAGCCCTCCCCCATCATGAGACTTTTAAAATGAGATGGGATAAAACTCTGAGAATAACACTGTGGGAAGTGTGTCTTCTCAGATGGACTGGATAATCTTGCTACTTCTTTGTTCTGTTTGCCCTAATCTTTGAACAACAGTGCAGTGAGCCACTCACTGCTTTTCAGTCACACTTCTGAGGATACAAAAATCCAAGAGTGTCTATTTGCTTTATAGATCTTATGCCTAGTCTGTTAAACAGGACAACAGACATTTCTCAGCCATTGCAGTGCTAAGTATTGATGAATATTCTGTTGAAATTCAGGACTGGTTCCCCATCTTGGATGCATCAATGACCCACAATTTTCTCACAGCTGAAGGGAAAAACCATCCTACCTATGTGTGTTAATCAGAGAAGCACAAAGGTGGTAGTCTTTATTCCTTTATGATCTAGTATATTTTAATCTTGGCAGAAAACATTACCTGAAATGGAGGGGAATGGCGTGCTGCACATAACTCCTGAATATTGCAGGCACTAAATGTCTGGAGGAAATTTTGCTTCTTATAACCTTAACTGCATAAGAGCCAAACATTGGAAGTAAATTAGTAGTTTGAACTCTCTCTGTAGTCAGCAGAAAGTATTGTGTTGAGAAGCTCATTGAACCTGCCCCTGCTGGATGCTGTCTTTCCTCCATTGAGTATGTATGGAGCCTAGAAAACTGTCTTAGGTTAGATGTTTGCCTTTTAGATGGCTAAGCTCAGATAAAATGAATTCTGCCCATAGTGATATGTTTCTCTGCTGTGTGAGTGACCTTCTCATCCTGAATTCCACAGATAGCAATGAATAAAATTGCATCAGGTTGAAAATACACTACAATTTTTTTCCCCTGTACTTCTTTGACCTAAAGCCAAAATTATCATTCTATGTTTCCTGTCCTACCTTGATCAGACTCATACCTGTACGTGAATGAGTTCCATGGATATTAGCTTATTCACAAAGAAATTCTGCAGTCCCATTCAAAATTATGTATATGAAGGACATGAATCTATATGCAAGTAACGAGCCTGTCATTTGTGTGGTGGCATGAGGCAGGGTCTGAAGAGGAAAGAAATTGCTACAGAACATTTCTGTTTAATATAAAAAAACTATAACACTGTGCTGGGCTCCCAGCAGTCTGACCTCCAGCCTTGCTTCAGCAGATAAGAGCCAACTGGCAGTGGTCACACAGGGAACATCATCTGGTTTTAGTGCAGTCCTGCCCTATCAGTTCCATGTTGTTTGCAGACCTATGAAGGCTGCAGATCTGATCTACAGAGCATGCCCAGTCTGTACAGCTTTAGTGCCACACAAGTGAGGCACAGGAAGCTCAGTGCTTTGAAGAATATTCTTTATAATATTCTTCCACGGAAAACATTGGCAAAATAAGATTAGTAGCATCTTAATCTCATCTATGCCAAATACCCTAAATCAAGAGGCAATGGTAACCATTCAGCAGCCAGATTATGCTCCACACCATGCGGGAGTTTTTACAACTCTTCATACCTGGTACCTGGTGTACCCCACAGCTACTCACTGTCACCTCAAACAATCCCCAGGTCTGTTCCTGGGTGATGAGATCCTGTGTTTTGAGAAGGAATTTTTAAATGGTATTTCAAAGGTCCAATCTGAGGAAGAGAGAAAGTGTGCTTTTGAACTATATAGTCGAGCTGTCTGTGAGGACATGGAGACCCTCTTTGTCAAGCTTAGCAGCAGATGATTATGGATGGGTGAATGGCAGCTGTTGGCAGTTTGTCTACATTGGACAGTGATGATTTCTGCACTCATTACAAGCTATCTTACCTCTCTGTGAAGATTTCAGTTTCTGTATGTGTGTGTGGCCATTGATTTGAAATAGTACATGTGGGAAAGGAAGTTATTTAGCAGTGTAGTCGATTCACCATAATCCAGTGGTGGATTTTGCTCGTAAACTATGTGAGAAGTGATGAGAGATCCTGACCCGAACCACTCAAGTCATTGTTTGTTAGGGCAGGCCCAGTGCCCATGTGTCTATGTTGCTCTCAGAACATGCCAGTTTCAAAATAGTGTATCTTTACCTAAAACTTACATAACAGAATATAAGGTGATAAGCCCCAGTACTTTAAATTAGGTCTTGAGTTCCCTCTTCAGCTGTGATTCATAAATGGAGGAATGTGGAAACTATCGTGTGTCAATCAGAGGTTCAGTGCACCCCTTGCTGACCATGAGAGTGATCCTGCAAAGCCACTGTGAGTAGCTTTGTCCATTATCTCCAGTGCTTTCTTCTCAGAGAGCAGCTTGGTTTTGTTCAACACTTCACGTTGTACCTCCACTGAAGGTGTTATTTTGCACAATATTGCATCCAAAATGCGCAAGGATTGTGGCATTCAAACCAGTCCTGCCAGCAGCACTGTCCAGGGTTTCCTTTCACTCAGGACATCTCTGCCCTATCATTACACTACCAATTTATCATAATTCTTCCAAATGCTACATTACTGAATGTGTTGCAGGACAGGAAGGGATGCACAGCTAAAGCACTTTCATTTAAACTACACCTCCCATACACCATCAAATCTCTTCAGGGTCCTTACTATCGACTGCTCTCTTAACCTTAAGATATATTCTGCTTTTAGGGAGGCAGGGCTCAAAGGAGTCTTTTGTGTGCAGGCAATCATATTATGTAATGCCTTTTATGAACTGATAATATTCAGTCTTAAAAGTAGTTAATATGCCCTTTTATGTCCAAATGTTCTCACTTAAAGCTTTTTCTGATAAACCACAGCCTTGTTGTTTAGAGGTACAGTCCTTAATTGAAATGAGTTTACACTCATTCATGTTTGGAAATACAAGCATATTTTGCACCGGACATTGTGCAAGCCAATAAGTCCACAGGGACTTTGCCTGAACAGCTTGTGATGTCGAGGTTGCAGGGATACAACTATTTTTTTCTGTTGAGCAAGAAGGTAGCCTACAGCTGAGCTCAGCTCTTTGAAAAAGGAAAAACAATAGCACTTTTAGAAAATTATTACTTTTTTTTTTCATGAAATGAAGGCATTCTGACTATGACTACTCAGGAAAGTAGATCTGCTGAGTAAGATGTCATTTTCAAGCAGACATTTTTAAAAATGGAAATGGCTTTCAAGGGACTTCCCTAAGATCAGACAGCAGCTTGTGGCAATGTTGGAAATATAACCCAGACTTAGTGAGTGATTTTCTGCAGTGAGAAAGACTCTCTGTAACTCATCTATCTATGCCTATAGCTTTTCCATTCTTTTCTGTTTATTTATTCTCATCACTTAAGTACCTGTACATCCTGAAAAGGATAAAGAAAATGAAGCACATCTTGTGGGATGTTTTTTCCTTGGGAACCTTTGCTGAACACAGAGTGAGATGCTGGCTGCTACTGTTAGTAGGGTCCTTTGCTGATGGTAATGGATACTAGGTAAGGCCTCAGTGATTCTGATTTCAATATCTATGTGGTTCATAAATGTCACTGAAATGGCGCTCACCAGCTGACACAGATGGTACAGGCTCTTGCTTCAAGGTGCTAAAGCTAAAGTGTGTGTGGGTATTGTACTGCAAAACTCTGTTCATTTGTGGCACGAAGCTCTAATAAAGGAATAATCACGGTGCTAGCTACTAGATTTCCTCCAGATGAAGTACACATAACAGGAAGGGAATAGATAAGCACTTGGAGAGAAGTAGAGTTCCTTTTTCAGTCTTTTTTGGTCACTGGAATTTTGCTAGTCTAATTTGTTCCAGACATTAAATATTTCGACTCTGATGGGATAGCAAGAGCATCAGCATTGTCCATGTGCTGAATGAGGAAGGAAGGAGGTGAAAGGATGGGAGATGGAGGAAACTGAGGCAATAGTGTGACCACAGAAAGATGATCCATAACTGACTGTTCTGCTTTGGAGGTCTGCAGTGACACAGCCATGTGATGCAGTTTACAGGACATGGTGACAAGGAAAGTTCAGTTAAATCCTCAGGTAGGAGAAAACCTAGACACGAGCACTAGGAAGCAGAGGTGGTTTCAAAACATTGCTTCTGGAATTGTTAATTAGATAAGTAAATGTAGCACATTTGTCAGTAGCTTTAAAATAAGAACAAGCTAGGTGCTGTCTTTTTAATTCTAAGAGAGAAAATGATTTTCAAAAGGGTTGGATCTAAGTGGATGAAGAGCATGTCTCCCGTTTGCGTACAGATGAAGGCTGATTCCTGATATCTACAGCCTTTATTTAACTTCAGTTCAAATAATCTCAGCATAGAGCTCTTTTTATTAATTAGTTGTTAGGGTTTGGGGCTTTGGTTTGTTTGTGGTTTTTTTTGTTTGCTTCTTTTGGTTTTTTGTTGTTTGTGTTGTTGTTGTCCATGCAGTTACCAATCACAGTGACAAATACTATCATGTTAAGTGATAGGCAATATATTTTTCTCCCTTGGAGTTCTCCCTTTTCTCCTTTTCCTACTCACTTCTATTTACCAGAATTTCATCCATTCATTAATATATTTTATCCTGAAATATTATAAGCAGGTTTAGCTTCGGTGATTTCAGGGAAGGCATACTCATATATTCCCCTTCACAAGCTAGCCTTTATATGTGAGAAATGGGCCATTCTTCTTAGATAGAAAGGGCCATTGTTCTGTCTTTGAAATATCTCCTGCTTGGTACTCAGTGAAGATAAATTTGAGTCTTTCCTTAAATTACTTTTTGCTCTGAACTGATGTGACATTTATCTCTTCTAGAGTGTTGACTATATGAAAAGCTGAAGCTTGTTTAAAGAATGCTGCCAAACAAGAAAGATTGTAATCCATCTAATTACTGAGCTAGGATGTGCCGGTGCTGCAAACTTCAATTACCACCATTAAAGCATCAATTGAAAGCTTCAGCTGATTCCCAGAGAGTCAGACACTTCCAGACATTTCATGCATTATACAGATGTTTTCCTGCTCCTTCAGTCACTAATGGTTCACTGTTATGAACATTTGGGACTCCTGTAACATGAGAAGTAAGCTCCAGATGCAGAGGGATTTCAAGTGAATTCTGCCTCTTTAAACCACATCTTGTCAATTGTTCCCTCAATGGGAACTGGTGACCTCATGCTGGATGCCTTTTATTTTTCCCAAGTGTTCTAAGATAAATTTGCCCACAGGGTAATTATAATTCCTGGGAATCCACATTTCCATGGATATCAAAGGCCTACTATTACAGTGAGGTCCCTGGGACAGAATTCTGCAGGCACACAGCTCTCTTTGTGGCCTCAGCTGCTAATTCTTTATATGTCAGTATTGCTGTCCACACATTTAAAGAATAGCTCTGAAATGTGCAAAAATTACCCCATGTCTTGAGAAAAGCACTGTAAATTTAGTAGGCAACACCTTCTGTGATAAACTCAACCTTGTTTCACTTTGACACAACTGTTAATAACTCAATTTGATTGATTGCTTTCTGGCAATTTGCTCTTAAGTCAGAGTTGGGTCAAAATGAAAAGTTCATCTAGAGACTAAGCTTTAAAAAAGCCCAAGACTTTAATAGCTGAGCATTGAACCAAGTTTCAGAATTAAAAGTTAATTTGAATCAAAGAGTCAAATAATTTTATGTTGGAGACATTGAGACAAAACAGTTCTATTTCCAAAAATATCTCTTTTCAGATGCAAATCACCTGAGAGAGGTCACGGAAGTCATTGCTTCTGTGTCACTTATGTTTCCTATATTTGCCAAGAGCAAGACTTGCACCTGTGCAGAATAGCCAGCTCCAGAGTTAAATCAACATTTATGGGCCACTCCCAGTGACTTTGGGTACTGCTGGCTTGTACCCAGTTTTCCAGAGAGCATCCCACGGGAAAATGACACTGCCTGAAAACAGGATGTAGCTGCAGGCTGAAGCCCTCAGTCTAAAATGTTCTGTAGATCTTTTGTTCTAAGTGTAAGAAAAAAAAATATTACCTTAATTAACAAGCAATTAACAGCTGTGCTCTCTATCTGTGCAGTTAATCCGCTCACTTGATTTAATCTTTCACTGCATGCACTTTTACTAGGTGGGACTGTGAATTTGATGCTCACTCTCAAATTATTATTGCTTTTTGACAAGAAGAAAATCTCAGAAGGAAATTTTATCAGCAGGGTTCCCTGAGTGAAAAGCAGTGTTTCTGGAGACACACTAAAAGTTACATGCAATTTTATATTTACCAGGGGCTGGGATGTGGGAGTTTGTGGATGTAATTATCACATATTTCTCTCTGCCAGTGCATCTTCCCATCCTTCCCATGTATTCCTGGAACAGATTTGGAAAATAAAGGGGAAGGATGACGTCCTTTGAGGAGAGATTTCAAATGTAGAAGCTTCATTTCATGGACAGCTTTTGCTCCTTGGGTGATGGCCCAAAGCAACAAGAAATGCTGAGACACACAAGGCTGCCTTGAAGGAATTGCCTGTGGGTTTCTTTGGTCTTTTACAGAAAGTGATTTCATGAGGTGTTCACATGAGACCAATTAGGAGGAACTGGACGAGTGAATACCCTGATATTCTTCAAGTAGTGGAAAAAATAATTTTAACAGAAGAAGGACTCAGATAGAATTTTATTGCAGGAACACCTTTGAAAAATCCCTTTTGTAAGGTGTACTGCAACAAAAAGGAAACCCAAACTCTCTGTTCCTTGGAAGTTTGATGAAACAGATGCCAATTTCCCTGAAGCTTTCTTGTCATGTCAAAGGAAGCATGAAACCCAGTGACTTCAGAAATGTTATGTATAGGTAGATATATTCCATTGATATTGGCACGACAGCCAAAGCGACACCATATATTTTCATTAAAACTTTCAACTTATGTTAGGTGAAGATATAAAAATGAGAAGTGGCGGATGACAAAGGTGCCCAACAGTTCTGTAAAAGGTCTATTAATAACTAATAAAAATGGCAGCCACTTCTGGAAAAGAGGTTTCTAGCAACAGAGATTACACCACATAAGAAACAAATGGAAAACATTGCCTAGCAAATGCACCATTACTTGTTTCAGGTGCTACCAGAACTTCCCCAAGTAAAGGTGGTTATTGACAGTGGATGAAGGAAGGTAGTGCCTTTGAAATGTAAAAACAGCTCTAGAATTAAGATCCAGCTATCCCAGGATTTCTGTCTCTGTCATTCATTTTCTATGAATGTTTTAAGACGAGGTATAAAAAAAGTCAAATCCCCCGTTTCATTTGCCCCAACATCTTCCAGCCACTTCTGGTAAAGGAGTTGTATATTTATTTTTCATGGTTGCTAATGGATTTTCATTCGATACATTTGTCTAATTGCTTTTTTAATTCATCTGCACTCCTGGCACCTACAACATCCTGTAGCACTATTGCATGAAAAGGTACTTTGTTTTGATTTAAATGGTCTAACAGATAATTCATTGCTTGCCTTCTAGTTCTGGTTTTAGGGGAAAGAATGGGTAACGAGTCCCTAATCATTTGCTATCTGCCACTCAAGTTTTCATACACTGGCCTAATCATATAGAGAACTAAAAATATTCAGTGAGCCTTGAGATCTATATATGGGAAATAATTCACCGTTTGTTCTAATTCATCCTTTTGCCAATGGGGGAGAGGTCCCTTATCAGACAAACTGTTACCACAGGGTCTTGTATGCTCAGCAGATTGTTGCAATAATGAAGACAGTCCACTTATTAAGTTTTCTGGAAATTCTCCTTACTGTAGAAGTACTTGCAGAAACATTGCAACTGTTAATAGGTTCATAAATTGAAATGATCATAGAACCATCAAGGTCAGAAAAGACCTTCAAGATCAAGTCCAGCTGTTAACCCTACACCACCATAATCACTAAACCATCTCCCAAGGAGCCACATCTACCCATTTTTTGAACAACCCTAGAGATAGCGACTCTACTACCTCCCTGGGCAACCTGTTGCAGTGCTTCACTACTCTTTCACTGAAGAAATATTTCCTAATATCCAATCTGAACCTCCCTTGGTGCAACTTGAGAACATTTCCTCTTGTCCTATTGCTACTCACTAAGAAAAAGAGGCCAGCACCCACCCCTACAATCTTTCAGGTAGCTGTAGAGAACTATAAGCATAGATAAGGACCAATAATCTTCTGGTCTTATTGAGTCTAACCAAAGAGCACACAAAACCCCATGGATCTCACTAGTAAGACTGTATTTAGTTTGTGCACTTCAGGAAACTAGTTTTCTCCACTCTGGTGTGTTGTCATCTCTGAGTTAGCTTGAGCAAGACTAATTCACACCTTCTAAGTGATGTAGTTCACAACAAGGATTTTCATGCAGAAAAATTGTATGGGTATTTATGTGGCTCAGGCCAGTCTGAGTCCTGAAATTAATTCCATGCTCTGTATCTGTGTGACCTGTAATGACTGAAGCTGAGAAATACCTTGTGACTAATCCAGGAACCATGTTTGTACTTATAGAAGAGAAAGTATAAGCATTGGCAGGAGAAAAAAAGGAAGGAAAGGTGGTTTTTCTTCTGGATGTGTCATGAAAATGCTAAATTATTGTTAAGTCCCTGGAGAGGCATCATCTCAGAGGTCTATGGCTACTGCAGAAAATGATAGCTTGCAACTTCTAATCTAAAGGACAGGGTGATGTTCCAAGGACTGCATGTGAAAGGACTGCAGGCAACGCAAATATTGGTTGGATAAGGTTGAAACTAGAGGTGGTCTGTGGAAGAGAGCATGATGTAATAACATTGAGAAAAGTGATCTATTTGCATTATCAGGTGACCTCATAACTCTAGTCAATTGCAAACAGGCAGACTCAGTCAGACTTTGTTGACCAGAAAGATTCAATCTCCTCTCTAAAGGTTGTTCCTGTCTTCTGTTAACAAAGAGGGGATGTTGAAAATATGAACTGAGCAGAGTCCTGATAATTAGAAAAATCTCAGGTGGGTAACATTTATCTGAGTTCACCTTTTCCTTTACAGAAGCACGAGCCTGAGCATTCTTTAACAGGTACAATTCCATAAATCAGTCTCAGAGGCCTGTCTATGCCCTGTGTTGAGGCACACTACAAGAACATGGATGGGTGAAGTTCCATATCTTTTATAAGATTTATAAAGTGGTTGTTGTTTAACTGGTGCTAGGAGTATCCTGAGGATACCAGGATTTTTTATCTCCTATCCCCATTCTTCAGAACAACATATCTGCTGCAAAGAGCAACAGGCATTATGATCCTCTTCACTGCCAAGACCCTGCTTCTGACTGATCTCAAGTCCATCAGAATTCAGCTTTCCTTGCGAAGAAAGGAAAGTGAACACCTATAAATCTCTCTGACTGTTTTCAGTAGTGTTGGCTTGGAACATATGGCAGGGACCTCAGTAGTTTATTTGTTTGTAAAAGCCCTGACTGGTTGCCACTATTGCTCTGCGTTTCCTTGCTTTATCAGCAGACAATTTCCCTTGGCTGTGGAATTAACTTCCTGCACTGAGGGATGGGGATGGCTTTCTCATAGACTCCTAGCAGGGAGGAGCTTTTATGAGTCTACTTCTTTGGAGAAGGTTGTTCTGCTTAAGTATAATAAAAGGATAATAAGCAATTGGCATCTCTTAGGCTGTGCAGTGGTTCATGGAAGCAGGGTCACTCATTTTGCTCCGTCAGTTTTAAGACTTGTGTGTCTCTCCTCAGGGCTGTGGTCTGTTGGCACAGGGTTTGCAGCAGAGAAACTGTGTGTATGCTGCTTTAAGACTGCTTCAGAGTTACTATTAACAGAGAAAATTTAAAAAAAGCAAAAAACAAAACAAACAAAACCCAAGAGAAAAACAACTTACTGCAAGTCATTAAGAAAACCAACTCATTGAGTAAAAAAAAAAAAAATCTTTGGAAAAGGAAACAGCCAATACAACTGCAAACTACTGGTCTGACCACTCATTTTTCATTCTTACAACCACAGAATATACAAGACAAAAAATCCCCTATCTCAGAGATTAAAGGGAACTCAGAGTAGGGGCTCATTGAAGTATCTCAAATTGTTTAAGGATGAAAATAACACCTGTGCCAAGACTCAGGCACAGAGATGGAGGGCTGGGTTCAATAAGAGGCAGAGGGCTCTGTATTTCCCTGGGATTAGATTCTGGAATAGATTTAAGTATTGGTCAGTCTTTTACCTCTCAGGATGTGTGGGGCACCCTTTGACCATGGACCAAAGCACCAGGTGGAGGACAGCCCTGGCTCTGCAGTGCATGAGTCTGGCCTGGGACAGGCCTGAGTGTGTGAGGAAAAGCAAATTGGTGTGTGCCCACAGACCTTTCCAAGAAACCAAGAGACCAAAAGGAGGGTGAAGGGCTACTGCTGTTACTTTGGGATTTCATCACTGCTCAACTTCAGTCCCATATTAGAGTTTCAAATCCTGAACTACTCCTAGGTGGTCAAGGATGATCCAAGGGACTGAAAACATCAGCATTTGTACAAGGTCTAAACTTCTGTCCTCGGCTGTCCTTGGAGTGTTGCTCATGGTGCATTCTGGTGACTACTTGTAAATCAGCCTCGTCCTGTCTCTCCCTACAGAACTGAGCAACTCCCTTCTTACAGTAATAAACACTGACCACAGAGGACTGAAATCTGCTGGCTTGTACACCCCTACAAGTCAGGAGAGATCTCAGCAGCTTCATTTGGGGCTGCTCCTGATTTGCATTGGTTTAACCGAATAACAGACTTTGACTGGAAATGGACACGAGCAGCAAATCAGCCCCAGCTCAACAAAATCTGAAGTGGAGGAAGGGTTAGGAAGGTCTTTTTTCATGCTAAAACACAATATAAAAATCCATCCTGCTGCGGTCCAGTAGTCCCAGTGCATCCTTTTACATCTTTTGGTTCTGTTATTACTGATTTTAACTAGGAAAGAGAATGAGGTCCAGAATGATGTTTCCTGAAGATGATTGTTCCAAACCACCTTTTGCTGCAAGAGCATGCTACATGGAAATGCAGCTAACAGGAAGATGCAGCACCTTCTTCCCTTAGTACCAAGCTTTCCTTTTTTCAGGCAGGTTGTCTAAGTAATCTTTCTTCAGCCAGTGACTATTAATTTGCAACACTGCCTCTGTGCAACTAGCCAGGAAGACTGTGTCCTGAAGATAATGCTTTGCTGTCCCTTTCTGCTAAAGGAATGTCCCCGAGAAATGTTTCTCTTTGTTCAACCAGCCTCTAACTGCTGGTGATGAATTCAGTCCTTTGCCAATACTGTATGAAACTGCATTTCTTACAGCCACTGCCATCTACATAATGCTATATCCATATGGTGATTGTTTTATTTATGTTTCCCTTACTTCAAGGCAGAGGAAGCCAGCAGCTGGAGCTGTGAGATAGAGGCACCCACCAGTTACTGGGCTGTGTTGTTCACGGGGGTGATAAGCTTTTATCACCCGCTGGGAGTTAGGATCTTGTCTGAGTGATAGCATCCATCCCTTGAAAACAGAACAGAGCTCTCACTGTTTGCCTGTCTGAAAGGAAAGGTTTTATAACCCCAGACTTTACAGTGACTGTGAGCTAAACCATGACATAGCTTGATTGTCTTTCTTGACTCTTTCTGTTGCAAGTCACAATATGAGCATTTGCTTCCTTTGCATCAAAAGAGTTTAATTGTGTTTGCATTACCCCTTTGTCTGTATTTGCCTCTGGAAGTCTTAAAAAAAATTCTCCCCCTCCTATGTGACTTTGATTCTGCTAATCCCTACCCATCTTTTGAATCAATTAAAGGGCAGTTTATGGTTTGCAGAGAGAAAAAGTGTAAATGAGAAGCAATTCCTTTGTCCATCATGTGTGTAACTGAAGGATGTTTCAAACACAAAACAGGATAACAGATTACTTCAGTGGCTTGTTTCTTTGTCTCTGAATTTCATACCAAGGAGACAGAGAGTAATTGTTGGTGTTTAGTTTTTTATAATTAAAATAAAAGTGTAAGATTAGCTATACTGTATCTGTGTGTCATCTATATGGAAAGTTTTACTGCTAAAAAGAAAAGAGGAAAGTTTCAGGTTTTTTTCATAAAGTTTCCTTTTTAATTAATCTACAGAATTATCCTCTAGTGTTTTATTTGCATGTGGATTCCTAGTAATTTCAACCTTCCCTACAGAAAGAGAAATTTGACCCATTTCTTGTATCAGGTAAATAATTTTATTGGAAAACATAAAGCTACAGAGTCTGGTTTTGCCATTCTGTTACTCTGATTTTACACCTTTGTCATTCCACCTATTGAAGAAATTACTATATAGTGGCACTGAAGCTAGGGAATCTGCATAAAGCATGATGCTGCAGATTCCTGGGGAAGGAAGTTGCCATTTGATTCAGTAGGTCTTGTTTTTTGAGTCTCAGCAACTATAGTCTGAAAAAAATGAGGCTCAGGATGCAAAAGTAAATGTTATCCCAGCAGGAGCCGAGCCCCAGAAGGAGTAAAAGGGCTCTGTTGTGAGGAAGGGCAATCCTATTCAAGCTTCAGATGCTGTCTATGCAGGCACAAGAATTGCTGTTTGGGGTGAAGACTGTTTTGGTGTAGCTCCTGTTTTATTTTGTGTGGCTTTTCCCCCAGAAGGGTATCTTCTGCACTTATAAGGGCTGATGGTGCAACAGAAGACACCAGTAATTCCTGTCATGACTTAAACTGTATAGACTTGTCTCTGTAGTCAGATTGTTGCAGAAGCATCCTGACACCTTAGGTCCTCACAGCAGTGCTATGCTGTGGCTGCATTTGACAGTTCACACTCTTATGATGTATTTGAATGGTTAGATATCCATTACTGATGTCTTCACAACAGGGAAAGCTTGATAACAATGAGAAAGAAAAACCTTCACCTTACCCCCAACCTAATTTTCAGAACTTTGTGATTGAATTCCCACAGAATTACATCTGTTGGGTAATTTCATACTAGGATTCATCTTGCTTTAATATTCTGCATCATAGTTTAATTATAATACTAATCACATTTCATGTAAAGGTGGTTTTTTTTGTTTGTTTTTGGGTTTTTTGTTTTTTAATTAAACCAAACACTTTCAAAGGGTACTTGTTTGAGTATCTGAATTACCAGTATACCCATGAAGTAAAGCCAGGTTTGATGTAATATTCACATAGCTCTGGAAATTCAAGTGCATTTAATGATGCAAACTGCCTTCAGAGGACTATTTTGGTCTGAGGTGAGATATTCCTGAGAATTCCTCATTCCTGCATAAATTTTTCCAAGGAAATGCCTGTGACATATCAAAAAGACAGTTGTATTTACAGATTATGGCAGGAAGAGAAGTATAATGCTTTTTCCAGCTAGATTCTGACGGTGTTTTTTTCATAAATGCTTATCACTGGAATAGCTTCACTCCCAGTTAACGAATGGCTCAAGGGCTTTCCAGGGCTCCAGCAGACTACTCTAAGGTGGTTAATTTTTACTACTTCTGCTGTCGCAACAGTTTTAGCAGTTGAGGTGGAGAGAAAGCATGGGATGGGAAGGAAGGGGTGTGGAGAATTGACTCTTACTTGTGCTCTCCTATGAATTAATTCATAATTTGGCAAACTGCACTAGGACTATGTTCAGACAGTGTCCATTCAGTATGTGTCTTTGGGGTTTCCCATGTGATAATAGTACAGAAAATGTCAGTAGAATATTAGCAAACACAACATGAACTATGACTCTCGGTTTTCATCTCTTCAAAAAGGGGAATGGTTTTTCCTTAAGGTTGTGAAGTCTTGGGATGGTAAATCCACAGGTACTGAGTCCCTCCTTACTGCATGGGGGATGGACTAGATGACCTTTAGAGGTCCCTTCCAAGCCAAATTATTCGATGATTCTATGATGAAGGAGCTCCAGAGAGCCTTAGCATGTCAATGGACAAAGCCATCAGGCATGAGAGCAAGTGCTGGGTGGCTATCTGGCCCACCAGCAGTGCACCAAAGTGAGCCCTTCGGTCTTGAAGATCCTTTTGACCTCTGATGTTATCCTCAGGAGGAGGAAAACAAGGAGAAGCAGCAGTGATAGCAGAGAGGGGAGAGGGAGGGCCGGCGGGACTGACAGGCAGCAGGGCTCAGCACAGCAGGGATGTTGAATTCAAGGAGGAAGGTGAGACAATAATGCCCCCTCTCTGCAAAGTGGGGTGACCTCCGAGAACCAGTCACACCTCCCATTGCCTCCCACAGTGTTATCTGCCTCTGATGTGACCAAATGCTGAAGTGAAAAGGCATCCTTCCAAGACAATGAAAGGAGAATGAACAATGACAAGAGTTAAAGCGTAACTCAGGAAATGTGAGTGAGAAAGCTCCTCCCAGAACATGGCCAAACCCCAGCGGTGAGGAGGAGGCTATCTGTGCCCACCTGAACCTCCAGAAACTGCAAAATCCTGATTGAAGCATTGAGGGATGTGGGGATACATCTTCAGGTGCCACGTATCAACCTCAGCCATGTGCACCCACTTGAAACCTGAGATTTTCTCTGGAGTGCAAACATGGGGAAGTTCCTCTGCAAAGGGTTTCATTTCACTGGGCTGAATAACATGCTTCAGAGAGAGGTGTTATTCTGGCAGAGCTGGGCATATGAGAGATAGCACACCTTAAAATGAGATTGGTTCACCCAAGGTCAGGCTCATACCCATGTTTGACAGTGACCTTTATGAATTCACCTTGAGGTAAAAGTGAAATGCATTAGTTGTGCTGGTTTTTTACATCGTGATACCTTGCCTGGAGTTCCCCTAAAGAAAAGCACAAAATGTTATTGGTCACAGAGATGAGAAGATAAAACAAGCATTGTCCTCAGCAAAAGAAGAAGTAAAGAAAGGGATATGTTGAGGATAAGAGGTGTGTTTTGTTTACAGAAAGTTTTTAAATTTCTCTCACACTGATCTGAAGAAATAACAAGAGGGGGGAAACATTGTTCTTGATGGACAAACATAACTGAATGTTATTTTTGATAGCAGTCACACATATTTTTTTACTACCTTTAATTCTGGTATATATTCTCTGGGTTCAGATGCACTGGTTATTTCTCAAAGGTCAAAAAAAATGTCTTTTTCAATGGGCCATCATTATACAATCAATTATTAATGTTTTTTTGGGTTTGGGTTTTTTTAAAAACTATAAAAACTATTGGGGCAATAGTTTTTATAGTGCAGATATTGGCCACAAAAAATTTCTCTTTTACTCCTATTAGTGTAATTTACATAAAGTAATGTTAATCATCATTACACAGGAAGCTGGTTTGGTCAGAAACCCTGCCCTGCCCATGAAGCATCTGTCCCGCTTCCACCTCTATTCTTATCCTGTCTCAGTGTTGAACTCAGCTTTCGCTACCTTCAGCATCTTGTTTGAGCCCCTAGAACTGACTTTTCCACCTCCTAATCCTTCTTCCACAATTTGAATTGTTGTGACCTTCTCTGGCCACCAGATGTTAATTCCTGCAGCTGAAGCAGAGTCTGTAGAGTTTTGTAGTCAGATGAAATATCTCCCACATCTTAGGGGAGATTGAGCTCATTTCTTGTCTGACAACTGTGAAAGATTTGGGCTCCATTTGGGTCCTGTAAACATCTACCACAGTAGCCTCATGTTGGGCTTCAGTCTTTTCTACCATTAGGTATGACTTATATGTAATTAGTGTTACATTCATCTTCAGTTCCTCTGAGTTTTAAAATTATATACCTGCACCAACAAAATAAGAGGAGATAACTAAATGTGTTGAAAAAAATATTCCTTCATCCCTAAAAAGTGCACCAGTCGGGCAATGCAAGAAAGTGATCTTTACAGAAAAATATTGTTGGTTAAACATGAAAATCAGACTTTTTTCAAAAGTGATGGGGATGGAGTGGGCAGTACTGTAACTGCAGGTTCAGAAGGGACACATTTGGGCATATCCCAGGAGAGGACTGGAAGTGTAAACTGTGATCATTTTGTTTTGATAGAATTTATCAGGCTGTAGTTTGCAGACCTCAATTCTAAACTCAAATACTCCAGATAAAGATAATTTCAAGCACCTATGTTGAGCCTATCTTTAGAAAAATAAAAAAGACACATTCCAGAAGCTACTGGTAGTTCCAGTACAAGTCCAAAGTTTTGCATGGTCTGAAGAGGTACGTTTCAGTTCTGGTTAAAACTGAGAACTCTAACCGAGAAAACCAGAAGGAATATCTATCTTAGAAAAGCATAAAATTATCTTGTAAATTTTCAGGTGAACAGACTAAACAATAGAAACACAAGCTCAGGATGAGCAGGGGAATGTGCACCCTTGCTTCTACATACTTATCTGAAACACATTTCCAACCATTCTGAGGCTAATCCTTGCTCAGGAAAGAAGAACACACATCTATTTAGATGGCTATTGCTCTGACTGGGAAACTGGAGAAGCTGTTGCTGCTATTTTTACAAGTTTGCTTCTTTCAGAGGAGAGATTTCTTAGTGTTGAGGGGGAGGTAATGTGATCTTTTTTTCTATTTTTATAAAAGGCCTGGGGATGCTCTGGGAAGTTGCAGATTTGTGTAGCTGAAAATCTTCAGCTCCTTTTTTGAGATACTAAAGGGAGGAACAGTTAAAAAAGCATGGCCTAATTAAGGATATCTAATATGGTTTCAGGAAGGGAAGGGCATGCCTCATTAACTGGCTGGAATTCTTTGAGGATATTGCTGCAGAAGGAGACCAGAAAAAAAAAGGCAACTCAGTGTGCACATTGTGTATCTCGGTGGGCTGGGGGAGAATAAAACACAGTTAGGGAAGTCTGGGGTTGATACCTACATTATAGAGTGGGTAAAAATATAATATGAAATTAACTGGTATTTAAGCCTGTGGGGAGTGGAACTATTTCTTAGTTTTGAAATCCTGGGTACATTCTTGCCTTTAATATTTTCTTTTTCTAAAAAATTTATATTACTATTACATATAATTGGCTTTTGTGATTCAACTGAGCCATAGCTTTTCCTGATGATAGTGCACTAAATTTGGACAGCAATGAGGAACATTACTATTAGATACAGAGAGAGTTAATGCTTTTTGAAATTTCTAGCATGGCATATCCAAGAAAGGTCAGATCATGATAATAACCAAAGGCCTCAGAACCAGGAGAGGAAAATGGTAGGATGGATGAAGAGCTCATCTCTATATTAAGAGCTTTAATGTGGGAGTTGAGGAAGATGCGGTTTCCACAGATCTTTGCAGAAACAGTCTAAAAAACTTCAAGTTATCCCTGGGAGAGAGAAATGACTCCAAAAGGAAATTCATGCACATTTCATGTGGGGAAAAGTAGAGTTTCATGCAAACCTGCTCAGAGCAGCAGGAACCAGGCTTGCAGCTGAGGGAGAGCAAGAGATCATGGAGGAGGGAGTTGGGTTTGGGTGCGGGACTGGGATTGATGAAGATGTGGAGGCAATAAAGTCATTCGAGCTGTTCTCACCTGGGGATGTCATGAGACCAGTCTGGCCACTTTTCTAGCTTCCTGGCCACCCCATGGTGACTACATTGCTGTCCATCTGCAATCTCTGGGAATCCTATTGCATGCCTGTCTGCTGGGAAGAAGATTGTTGTCCCCATAAGCTCTCCATCACCTGGAGATTCATTCAGAGCCAGGGGGAAGCTGCATGGTTTTGTCCTAACTGTGTTCTTGAGACCTTGCAAAGATCAATCCTCTTGATTTTCTACATAACCAGTCCTTCCATGTTGATTGTTTGGAAAAAAACAGGTAGTTTCTCATGGTTTTGAGAGATAACTGGACTCTGAGAGCTCATAAGAAGGGGTAAATAGTCTTATGACTCAGGGGAGATTTTGTTCCCTGTTGAGAAAAGAACTTTTCTAGAAGAAGGAAAGCAGCAGTTGAAGGGTAAGAAAATGGGAAAATCCTTGTGTTTCTTTTCAAACATATTTCCAAGATATATCCTGAGTATTTGTCCTTGTTTTCTCACTTGTGCTGTGGGAAGGGCCCTTTTTCAAGGACCAGCCTCTCCTCATGACTCTGAGGTCTGTACAGGCACCAAAACCAAAGAGAGCTGCCTCCTACAGAGCCTCTGATGTAGGGTGAAGATAGCAGCCAGCAATGTTAGCAGGAGTGAGGAGGGAGAGGAGCAGGGAGAAGCCAAGAGACAGCACTGGTCACAGTGACAGACCACATTCAGAGATGACTACTTGGTTGTCAACCACATTTTTAAAGTCTTGCAGTGCCAAAACATTTTCCTCAGGGATAAAAAGCATAATTTACTTTCCAGAAGTTATTTAGTTCTTGATCTCTTGTTTAATATGACCAGTGAGGATATTAATTGTGATGACTTTTTTGTGAGGAATGCATCTGGCTTTGGGGAGCTAGAGTATTCAATTAATTTTGCCTAAATCACTGGCTAACTTCAGCAGGGAGGAATTAAGGCAAATTTTATGTGTGGTAGTATTGAGGTGGAAGAGTTGAATTTTTGCATAAACCAACAGACGTGTATCAATGTCCTTCTAACACCAAATTTCCCACAGGGAAACTCCTGACTTATATTTGGTTGAGGTAAATTGGAGCCAGTCAGTAACCAGCAAAAAGCTTTAGATACTAATATCTGCCCTTAATAAGACTTGGAGTAGGACTCCAAGGTGTTCTTTGGCTGGGTACTGTATGAGTATGAAGGAAGAAACAGTACTCTGTAAGTCTATAACCTGAAAAATAGAGACAAACTTTGAAATTCTGGCTCAACTATAGTCAAAACAAGTTTTAGAACTGACCTAAAAAGGGTGAAAATTTCATCCAATTATACAGAAATTATAAAACGTCTGTGCTAGATGGTTCAGTGCCTCAGTGGAAGCAAAAGGAATATTAGACTTCCTAGACTGATTTTATTGACTGTTTTCAGACTGTTATAACAAAAAAAGGTGTTTTGGGAAATACATGCAAATGCATATATATATATGCTTATATATAAATTAATATATATGCCTGTGCTTTTTTGCTGTGAAATATCACATATTTACACACAAAGAAACCAGGTGGTGTCTACCCCACCTGCATGCAGGATGCTTTCTGGTCTTACAGCACAGCTTTCTCTGGTCACCAAAATGCTTACGACATATGGGCACATTCGGGTCAAAATCCCAGACTCCTGGGCTGGGTTCAACAGTCACCAAGGCCTTCAACAGTCACAGAATGTGTGCTGATGAGTGAGCTTTAGCCCTGGGCTCTTCCCATGACACTGTCAGGTCATCTTCCAAGTGTGCAGCCCCCTGGCCCCTGGCCATGGCAGCTCCTTGGCACCAGGGCAGCACCCTCTGTTTGTACAGTACCTGACACAATAAGCTGCCAGTCTTTTGTGTGATCTTGTGATATTAATAATATAATGAGAGCATTATAACTGGACCATTCAACTCTGTAGTTTGTTCTTCTATAAATGATTTATAGGTTTTATGCATTTTATATGCCTCTCATTAAAAATGCATTGAAAAATACTATCAAAATACCATTTTGTGAGGCTCGGGCTCTCTTTATTCTTGTTACAGCCATCTGCCATTAAGCTTTAATAACTGACTGATTATAATTTATTAATTTATCACCTGTTCTTTATATAGTTGGATAAAATAATTGTAAACCAATGTGAAATGGCCTCCTATTGTGTTATTAATCCCCAAAGCAATTAGAAAACCCACTGATTGCACAAGCCATTGCAAATGGGCAGTAACTTATGTTAGAAATTATCTGCTTTGCTCACATCAGCATGCTTAGTGTGTGATTTGTAATAAGGATTCTGTCACCAGTGTGAATTTGAAAGGGGTAGTTTAACTAGGCAGGCTTTTATTTTTGTTTATTTATTTTGTAAGATGCATGGATTTTTAGGGATGACTGCAGATGTGTCAGTTCTGGGTTGCCTTATGGATTATGTGGTCATAGTCAGAAAAAGGCAGCAGCAACTTTGTATAATGTCATTCAAATGCTTCTCAAACCTGTTTGGGAGAGATTTCTGTCCCTGTTACCTTTCCCAAGAATGAAAGGGTAATTTAGGGATAGTTATAAATGCCAAAACATTCAGGAGATTGACTTCAGTCAGTATTGGATGAAGACATCAGACTTTGGTATCTCTCCTTTGATTTTTATCTGACAGGGTTTCAATATGGGTCAGCTGTGGGCTTTCTGTTAGAGATATTTACAGTATGTGAAAAAGGACGGAGCCAATGATTTGCTGAATCCAACAGCCCTCATTTAGCAAAGCCATTTGCTTACTTTGCCAGTGTGAAGGAGATATGCAGGCCACCCCAGATGTGAAGAAGTTCCTTATCTCCCATCCTATTTGCAGTGCAGACTTCCAGCTCCCAGTGTTACAATACCTCTGACACTAAAATGTCACATTCCGGTAATGCTGTTCCCAGCGCAGATTCAACTGCTTTTCTGGTTGAAAGAGAGCGGGAAAAATGCTACTGACATCAGAAAGCAGAGTTACACTACTGAGGAAAGCAGCTGTAAATGTCTCTTTGTCCTAAACAAAGCTGCCTGGCCCCTCGTGTGTGTGCTCAGTCAGGGACCATGCTGGTGGGTCAGGCACAGTGGAGGCAGAGCCACCCACTACAGTGATATTTTGTTCTAAATAGCTTGGACTGCAAGAACTTTTCCTTAAACAAGATGATTGTGCAGATTTTAAAATTGTCAACATTTTGCTATTGAACAAGACACTGGGCAGGCTTAAGGGGAGATTTTTCTTCTCTCTCTTCTGTCTCCAGAAATCCACACCATGCAATAAATAAGTCTGTGCATTAGTGCAACATAGTGACGTGTCCTGGTTTGGGACAGCATAGAGCTAAGTTTCTGTCTTGTAATTTTGCTTTCATCTAAGTCTCTTGTAAATAGCTGTACTTGCTGAAATTTACAGCAAGTTTCTCAGTCAGTGTCTGCTTCTAGTACTGATAACACTCGATGTTTACAGTTACAGCTGGAGATGGTATGCAGAACCAAGGCCACTGCTTGGTTCTGAGGAACACCTTATGAAAAAGGGAGTAAAGAGGTCACACTTGCAACCCTCCTTTAGGGAGGAGTGGTCAAGACAGATGACCAAAATTGGCCAAATGGAGTATTAAATCCCATGCACTCCATACTCAGTATAAATTTGAGGGATCACGAGGGTCATGTTCCCTTCGCTTTCCTCTTCACCATTCTTCTATCGCGGTCTGCTTTGGCATCCTGAGAGGATTCCATCCATTCACCTGCCTGTGATTGTGATCCATTCCAGACTGAATCTGTGTGTTCCTTCCTACAGGTTCCAAATGCTCCTGACTCCAGTAGTCCATCCTGGACTTTCCCAGGGCTGCCCTGCAGCTTCGTCGGTGACAGAAATGTTACTGGGAGAAAGGAGGGAGGGATGTGGTATTGTTTTTCTATTTGTATATATTTAATAATTTTTCCTTTTTTTGTCATTACTGTTCATTAACGCTGTGTAGTTTAGTTTCCAATCCATAAGTCTCTCTCCCTTATTCTCTCTCCTTTTGTTATCAGGGAGGGGAGGGGGATTCATAGAGCACATCTGTCATTCAGTTAATTGCCGGGCCAGTGTTAAACTGTAACATGACTCCAAAACACAAGAAAGACCTGAGGTTTCTGCTAATAACATACCCTCTATGGATCTTTAAGGATCTTTATCTTCTCCACAGTTAAAGCTGGACAAACGGTTTTGACAAAAAGGCCAGAAAAATGATGCTGTGCTGTACATGTTGGAATCTTTGTACTTCCTATTTCTACAGGGAACCCAAACCAGAAGTGGTCATTCTTGATTTTCTTATACTGTTTCTGACTTTTCTGGAAGTAAAAATCAGAAGAAATCTCATGCAAATATTTGTCCTTCTGAGACATCTAAGCCAAATATGCAGATCTAAGGGGCTTTGTTAAAGCGTACTACGAGTTCTTGCTCTCTTATATTGATAAATTTTCCCATCTTAATCCTTCAGTGTATCCACAGGTAAAATCTGGACTGTTAGAAGTTCTTAGGAATGGTGCAGTTACTGTAATTTTCTTGCTCTGAAGGTGCACAGCTTTGACCTATACAGTCTTTAGTTGGGGTGAGTATGGAGTGGATCATTCACTCTTTCCCACCCCTGTAGGCATACGCAAGACTACTCTGCACTTTTAATCTAGCAGAGTCTCTACAGTCTTGTGATCCTAGTGTACAGCAGTGTTTGCCCTCTGACATGATCCACAACCAGATTTGGATCTCATGGTTCTTCTTGAATCAGGTACTCAGCACTGGCTGGAGACCTGGGTTTTTGAGGCTGGTTATGCCATGTCTGACACAAGGTAGTCAGGAGGTAATTTTTCAAACAGTGGATTGACATCTGTTACTGTCTGCATTTTCACCACGGGTAGGAGAACTCCAATTAAGGTTAATCTTGCAATGTTAATTGAGTAAAAATGCATATACTCCTTCTTGAATATAAGAGCATCATGGAAAGAAATCCACATTAAAAACAAAACTCAGGGGAGTTATACATGTAAAAGACCTTCCTGATTTCTGCTGTCTGTAATGTTAGTGGCCTATAAAACACATTAGAAATAAAATTCATAAATGTCATCATTGATACTTGAACAAATTTCTACAATTAGTTCATACTCTCTGTGTGGGCTACAAAAATGTTTCTGACAGATCTAGCTGCTAAAGAACAAAGTCATAATCCTCTGATTCATGAGGGGGTACCAATATCTTTCCCACCTACAAAATTTCCATCTAAGGAATCTGTCATATTTTTGCTCATAAGAAAGTTCCAATCTGGGGGATGCTGAATCCTTTAAAGGTGTCACTACCAATTCATGCAGGAAGATCTTTGTGCAAATTTGATTGAATTCTATGTGACTCTAAACTGAAGCTAGCAAACTTTATTCCATACTCACTATCTTTCCAAAGAGATGGCAAGCACTTGTGTGCAGCTCTGGACCCATCAAAGGACTATCCCATAATTCTTTTTACTGCATTAAGTGGTGTTGCTCTGTCTACATCTACCTTGATGAAATCATCCACCAGTGGCTTCATCCACACTAGGCAGGCTGGCCTCCTTGCAGCATGGTACCTCTGTCCATTCCTTGCCACACCTCTGTGTCTCCTGCAGGTCCTTCTTCCCCTAAGACTTTGCTACACAGATGTCATTTTGGGTCCATTCTTTACTGTTCAAAGTGCAAACTGTGCTGCAGTCCAGCTGCTTTGTGTTTTCATGGGATGAAACAGATTCTACATTTTGTTTTTGTATGTATGAAATGTCAAGAATGGAGTCCTTGAGTTTGTGAAGCCTGCAGGGAAAATGCAGAACTCTGAAGATCATTTGAAAACAAGCGTGGTGTATTCTTGTCCATACTGCCTGCTGGGTGATATTCCCACAGTAAAATATCTAAGAGAAAACACTTTAATTTTTTTTTGGTTTTTTTTCCAAAGGAGTTACCTAGTGCTTTCAAATAATAGTTTAGGACTGAATTTATGCCGTATTAAGGCCATCTTAGATGGGGCTTTGAGCAACTTAGTGGGAGGTATTCTTGCCCATTCAGGGGGTTGGAACAACATGATCTTTAAGATCTTAATGATCTTCCAACCCAAACCATTCTGCGATTCGGTGATTCTGTGAATATGGAGGATCAGTGAATAAAGACCAGGGATGAGATGGAGACTAAGATGATGGTGCAGACCTACCCCTACCCACGTTAGTCTGTGTAAATTGGAGTGATTTTGTGGGCACAGAGAGATGTTGAAAAAGCATTGTAAAATTCAATGTTCAGAGTCTGTGACTGCATCCCCAACACTGAGGGTGCCACTCCTTGTGAAGACAGATTCTGAGCTTCAATTGGTAATCCCACTCTGCATGGAAAAGCCACCCTTGGATTTGGGTTTTCTCTGTGAATCAGAAGGAGGAAGAGGCAACCGTTTTACTTGAATTAATTTGGAAGTGAAGACATAACCACTGGTACCTAGGATCATTTACCCTTTTATGTGGGAAAAACCTATTATTAGGCTTGGCTGAAATGTTTATGAGACTAACAATAATGACACCTACCTTCAGTTTTCAGAAACTGAGTACTAGAGCTTGCTGCTGACCTCTCATCCTTGTGGAGATGATCCTTCTTAAGAAAGTCTTGTGAAGGTAGCCTATTTCTTAACAAAACTGTGCTTCAGTCTGGATGATGAAGACAGCAAAGATACTCCAGAGATCCTCTGTAAAACACCCTGGAGCCACTTGCATCAATTAGCTCCACCACCAGTATGTGGCTGCCTGTAAGCCAGGCTGCTGCCTGTTATCTCTTGAAGGGAAGATCATTTTTGATAGGCAAAATGGAAGGCTTTTGTTTATGAGTTCACCCAGAGGCACTCAAGTTAAGAGTTACTCTGTAGTCTTTTAATCACATAGGGCAATTTATAAACAAGTACTGTTAAAAAAATATACTCCTTTTCGTTTATCCTGTTGAATTTTGCTTCATGTGCTATAGTTTGTTGTTAGGATTTTCCAGCTCTTATGGACACGAGGCGTCACATTCCCAGGATGTGGTCCAAGGCAATATCACAGCAGGGTAACTGCTGTCAAATGGTGTCAGTGGTCCAGGTCTGACTTGAAAAGTGCATTTCTGACACCTCTTACTGCACCCTTTTTTGGCTTTCTTCCAAGGTTTCTGCCCCAACAGATGCTGAAATCCCAGTGGAAAGCAAGGATGAATATAACACAACAAATGCACAGTATAGATAATTAGTAATGAAGGTACTACAGCAGGTAGTATCAAAAAGGGAGGAAGGCTTTTTGGATCTCTAATCGCAAAGGATTTTTCCACTGCACTTATCCCAGCATTTCATCATGACTGGATTTTAAGAGTGAAAAGGGGGAGAACATCCTGCTGTCAGATACCCAGACTGTCAGTCCAGAGAAGTTCTGCTGTTTCCAATGAGACAATCTGGTTTGCTGCAATAGTAACAAAAGGCAAGTTTTTAGCTAAGCTACTGCTTTTATGAGAGAAACAGCAAGAGAAAGAGGAGAAAAGGGAGAGAGCATCATTAAAGGACTGAAAGACCTTTCTAAAAGGTAGATTCTGAGAGAAGGTCTCATTATGTTTGTACAACACTGGGTTCATAGCCCATCCAAATTAGGTTTCTGTAAGCTGCCAACATATTCAGAGAAATGACAGCACCAAATACCAAGGCTTAAGATAAAATTTTTTTATAGATGTATTATATTGGGGTTTGGAGAAGAAGAGGATTGAGGTTGATGGACTCTGACAAAATTCCTTCACAATGACTCATCCTTTAATTGAAAAAGAATAAAAAAAAAAACAAGGGTGGGGAAAAGACATGGGTGAAAATCAGAGGTCACCTGCTGCTGTGATAACTTAACTGAAGTTTCGGAAATGAATCATCTCAGCAGGCAATGGAAGGTTTCACCTCAGGCAGTGACAGGAAATGCAACGCTGGAGCTGTGTGCAAAGCATTTCAGGCACTCTGTCAGCTTCTATTGATCAGGAAAGTACAGCTGCACTCAGAAAGGCTGAGCTTTTCTCTCATTTTCAATTCAACAGAAAGGAAAATCTCGAGCGGCCATTTTCAGGTTCTCTTTCTCGGAAGCAATGGGGCAAGTGGAAGGGGAGTTCACAGGAGGAAGGCAAAAACCTCACAGTTTTACTCACACGTACAATGAGATCACGTGTTATTAGTGGTCCAAACAAAAAACCAAACAGCCATAACCTACACCCTTGCTTGAAAGAAGAGATGCAAACAGCTGCCCAAGAGAAGGCTTTGTTGAGAGATCCTCCAGAAAGGCTCTCTTCTGTTTGTGAGGACATAGCTATCTAGGACATCTCTTTCCAGGCACCATATTTCCTGGGGTGGGAAATTATCTTAACCAAAAGATGAGCTTAAAGATGCCAGTATTTGTAAGCCAGAGGTTTCCAAAATTCTGCTGCCTGGTGTGGGTGATACTGCCTGGGGCATCTCCTTGTTCTGAGCTGGGCTGCAATGCACCTCAAAATAGTTCAGATCTCACTAGCAGTAAACTAGCTTTGGTACACTATGTTCATATGCATCTGGATGCCTTCATCCTTGGGGTGAGAAGGGAAGCTGTAAAAATCAAGTTAGTATATCCATTTGCTGGGGTACAGCTCTCTGGGTGCTCCAATAGGCAAGAAGTGGATTAAAGGTAAAAGCCCTAATGCCTCTGGCTGGAATTGTCTTCTATACCATACTTAATAGGAATGACTTGGGAAGTGATTTTATCTACAAATAAGTAAATGCTTTATGGTGTCTCTACTGGTTCAAATGTCTCTGTACTGCTTGTGATCCCATGATGTGAATGTGGTGAAGAACAGCAGGCTCTATGTAAAATAATTTCAGCCATCAGATACCAAATCATGTAAGTTAGGAACTAGTCCCAAAGACCTCAACATCTCTGAGGTCTCTGTATGGACCTTTGCTCTGGCTTGGCAGCTTTTGTTTCAGTCTCGTGCAATAATGTCCCATTTGAACATTACCTCCCAAGGAAGTAATGGGTGACTGAATGGCAGTTAAGTGACAGTGCACAGAAATACTGTATTTATATTTACATTTTCCAACATTTCCATTTTGCTGGGAAAGAGGTAGACATTACATAGTGTTTAAACACATGCTTAGATCCATAGAAATGGGGCTGTGCTTATGGTGCTCCACTGAGGTAGTGCATGGTACACATTTATCACATGTGAGCTTTGCCAGTATTTTATAAGAGCACCCCACTGAACCCATAATATGTGTGCCTGGTCTTGTGTGTCTGACTTCTGGCTATGCTGAGCATTTCAAGAGGAGCCACACTCTGGGAAAGTCAGACAAGACTACAGGCTGTGGGATACAAAAAGTTTTAAAGGAAAGGTAAAGCTCTGCACGTATGAGGGATGCCAGGTCAGAGCTGAGGAGACCCACAGGGAGAAACTTGACCACAGAGTTGGTGCAGAATAGAGTTTGAAAAGTGTGAGAATAGGAAAAATTTAAACACCTCACCAGATTTTCTTGTTTCCTTATTTTGTGTTTAAAAATACTTATGAAATTATATGCAAAACAAGTATTAACAAATCCCCTCCTCAAAAGAAGAGGCCAAATCAAAACCAGAAACCCTCACCTCCTGTCACCGTTAAAATCCCCCAGCATTTTCACAGTGTGATGAATGGGAGATGAAGCATAGAAAAGTTAGGAAACTCCAAAAGTGACTATATCTCACAAAGATTTTCATGGCTTTAGGAGAGATGTTTCATATTTTCCTTGTGAAAGATAGAATATCTTATTATTCTTATTATTAATGAAAATTATAAAATATGAAGAATATGAAGTGCAGTAGTTAAAGCTGCCAGAGTGATTGTAAAGTATAAAATGTAGCCTTTATAATTTGAAAAGTATTTTACATCCACTTTACCTACCTATCTATGACTCCATGAGGTCCAAAAACCTGCAAAACTATTACCAAATAATTCTAAAAGCTCCTTTATTAACTACAAAATTGGTCCTAATTCTCTATTTCCTGTGAAGACCACACACATGTAGTGAAATATGTGCCAAAATGTTATTCTAAAGAGTCTCATGGCTCTGAGCATCACAGCAAGCTCCATGTAGATGTGTGAGACTGAAAGTTTGTTTTAATGTCTGAAGTTTAGCCTGGCTTGGGCACAAGCAAAGTGAAGTATTGCGTGTCCCGTGATGCCTTCGTGCTTCAGGAAAGCAAGGGTTAATGTGTAAGCTGGGTGCATAGCACAGGATCACTAGCAGGGCATACACATGTTTAGGAAAAAAATTTCTGAGCACATGAAGTGGTTCTTCTTTAAACACCATGCTTTTGGCATTTCTGGAAAAGAGAATAAAATATTGTCAGAAATTGGTAGACTTTTAGTATATAAATTATGCAAATTGCTGTATTTCAAATGAGTTCTTCCGTTATTTTGAGGCCACCCAAAACTCATAGGTGAACAACTAGTTAGCATTGGAGCAAATCTCAAGTGTGTGGATGCTGAATGGGGACTTGTGGTGGTGTCAACAGAAAGTAATGAATCACTGAGGGTGCTTGCATGACCTTCACCAACAGTGTTCCTGAGTGCTGTGGCACATCACTTGTTCCTCCCCTCATATCCCAGTGGGAAGGGGAGCAATAATCTTTCTGGTGTTTTTAGGCAGAGCCTGTGACACAAAAGGGACTAGAAGGGACATCTCCAAAACCCTGAGGTAGTGCCCTGTCAAATCTACCTCTTTCCTATCATTAGTCTTGGTGACAACAGTGCTATGCATTTTGTATTGCAATGTGAACATCAGACTGGGTCTCCCTTGCTGGAGCTGATTGATGAGATGAGCCATGGGCTGGATAAGTGTGGCTCTGTGCTTGTGTGACAGGCTCTGATACAAAGGCTGCAGAAATATATCAGCTCTACATTAGCATCCATTAACTTGTAAGTGGTCAGGCTTGTAACAGCTTTGGCTGGAATTTGAAGCTTTAATTGGCTTTTGTAGATATTATTGTTAGAGATTAGACAAGATTTTCAGCTTTGCTGATATGATAAAGAACCACCTATAAAATTATGGTCTTATTATAGTTTTCTTTTTTTTTTTATTGAGGTCTCTGAAAGCTGGGAGCTATTTTATATGAAAAATAACAAATAACAGCAATATAGCTCATTTCTGTACAAAATTAAATTTAGGTCATTTTTACCTAATATATAATGTTTTGATTTGAAATTGTTTAATTACATTGAAATAAAACATCTTAATAGGTATGGATCATGTCACACACAGTTGTTAGTTTTATTGTTAATCAAATATTTCTCATTAACACACTGTAGTTAAAAATTAAGTGCCCTAAAACTGACTATGTAATGTTAAGTGTAATTTGTGAAACTACATTATGCTGTCCTAAGTACCTTGGAATTGCTTTCTTAATGGAATATTCAGCCCTTAACATGAATCCTTTACTTTCTACTATTAACTGTTAACTAATGCTTTAAGGACCAACACAGGCTCACTGTCCTTTCGAGAGAAGGTTGAAGTTATTAAATGTTTGAGGGATCCTGATCAGCAAATGCCAAATCTAAACTTGTCACAACTGTTCTTATAATAGCTGAACTTTCCAACTCTCTGTGAGTGGCCTGCCTTGTCACAGTCATTCTACCTGACCTACTTTTAAGATCTGCACCTAAAGACGTTAAAAAAAAATATTGCATGTCTTGAATGAGGACAGAAATAGTTTTCATAATGCTTAACCAACACAAAATAAGTCTATGGCTGTGGGCCTCTGCCTCCTGCTTCTGACAAAACGCATTCTCCTTTTGGAGCCATGGGCTATTCCCACATGCATCATTCACTGGCCTCATGGCACATTGCTGTACTGATGCTATGGCTGTAGGGTAAATAAAATAGGGAAGAAAGTTTACTGTGCTACAGGTATTCAGCAAAAGTCTTCATCTTGCTGCCCTGTCTGCATTTGCAGATGGCTCCATAGTATGGAGCTGTGTATAAGCTGCCAACATGAAGGCTCAGGGCACGGGGTAAAACTCAGTCACACTATTGTCAATGAGTGAACTGCCCACTCCTGGACAGTTTTCTGGCATGGTTTGGGGACAGCCAGGGCTGATGGCTCAGCAGCTGGCAGCCTGAACAAGGAGTGAAGGGGCAGCTCAGCTGTCTGGGCAGCCACTGTCCCATTCAGGGACAGGCTCTGACCCTTTTTTACTTTGTACAGACACAGCCACAGAGACTTGGCATCAGAATACTTAATGATAGCAACATCCTGTGCATTTATTTATGTGTCTGACTGTGACAATGATAAATATGGTTTTAAAACCACTAACAAATTGCCTTGTTCTTCTTTCACTCACAACTTGAATATATGTCCAGGAAAATAATTGTACCCAGGGCCATTCTCTGGCATTAGGCCCAAGTTCCCTGTCTCCTACAACTAATCTGTTTTATCATACCAGATGGGTTGACTGCATCCAAAACTCCTATTGGAAATGGGTTTTGGGCCATGCAAGCTTCTAAATTGTGCCTGGGGATTTATTTTTTTCAGAAAATGCTGCCTGGCACAGACCCAAATTGTGCTACAGACCATCAGTGGTGCTGATGACCAAGCTCCCTCGCCTAGGAATGACCCTGGATTTATTTAATTTATTGGAATGCATATTGTCTGAAAATTTCTTGGTGGTATGTAATTAATAATATCACACCAAAGAACAAATGATATTGCTCATGTCAAGAAGGGAAAAATTATAATTTCCTCTTTACATGTCAATAAGCTAAACTCCATAGGACCAAAACCTCAGAACTTGGTGGGAGTTAGGCCTATAGGAAGCCAAGTTTGTAAATAATTACTGAGATTCACACCAAAAATATCCCTATAATGTAGATGGGATTCTTGGACTGGATACAGTAGTAGCTTCTCCCACTGGAGATGCAGTTGGCAGGTTTCAAAGTATGCTTTTGTTCCCCCCAAAGAAACAAGCTTTATCAAAAGGGAAGGGAAGGGAAGGGGTGTTCATGATGATGTAAAAGATGGGGCTGGTAACAAAGGATTGCACTTCAAGTTAGCACAGAGCAGTACAGGTCTCTTGTGTATGCATCACCTACACAACAACAATGCTGCCAAATTCTCATTTTTCCCGTCCAAATGTCTTCATCACTCCAGTCCTTTGGTACAGTTAATGAATAAAAGTTACACTTTTAAAGGTCTGCAGATGCAACTATGACATGAAGGACAGCCATGGACATCATCCTTGGTCTAAAGACAACAGAATTTTTTTTTCCAGCAAGTACACAATTTATAGAAAGCTTTTAATCATCACTGGAATTGCGTCATTTTCAGAAGCTTCAACAAATATTTTTTTTTTTTTTGCACGTGAATAATTCTGCTAAATAAAAGAACTACTTTATGTAGGGACTGGTTTCTAATGTCAGATTTCTACTGGAAAACCAGGAGCGAGTACTGTGCAGCAGTGGTCAGGTCCTTATTTCTTCTCCTTTTCTGCTGAACCAGCACGTTGTACTGAATCTATTGCCAAAGAACAAATGTCTCTGAGCAGAGACACAAAGGTGAGAATTAGTGGGAAGGGAATGTGGTTTAGTACTGTCCTCTGGTAGAAGAAACATGGATTTAGCCTGGACCTCCCTCCTCAAATGTGTATTCTGTCTGTGTGAAGCAATTCTGTTTATTTTAAATTAATTACTCATATCTCCTCCCCCTCTACTCTGCCCTGGTGAGGCCACATCTGGAGTATTGTGTCCCATTCTGGGACCCTCAGTTCAAGAAGGACAGGGAAATTCTTGAGAGAGTTCAGTGAAGAGCCTCCAAGATCATTAGAGGAGTGGAACACCTCCCTTAAGAGGAAAGGCTGAGGGAGCTGGACCTCTTCAGCTTGGAGAAGAGGAGAACAAGGAAAAATTTTTCACTGTGTGGGTGGCAGAGCCCTGGCACAGGTTGCCCAGGCAGGTTGTGGAGTCTCCTTCCCTGGAGACATTCAAAACCCACCTGGATGCGTTCCTACGTGACCTCCTGTAGGTGACCCTGCTCTGCCAGGGAGCTGGACTTGATGATATTTCAAGGTTCCTTCCAGCCCCTAACTTTCTGGGATTCTGGGATTCTATGTCAGTCAGAGGCACTCTGTTAACACCAGTCATATCATAAAAAATTAGGTTCTCACACCTTTCATAAATATTTTACCTATCAGATTCAGCAAGACTGGTCCATTTTTTCAGTAAGGGAACAATTGGTTCAGACATTAAGGTTGTATCTGACTAATGGCATAAACATAGTGAGTTTATGTCTCACATCAATGTGAGTGTCTGGGAAAAGCCAAGTAGTTTTGCAATATGAACACTTGGGGCAATATGATTCCCTTCTGGTAGATGCAAAATTAAAAATATTCATTACCTGACTGGATATTCTTTATCCATGGAGCTTTGAATGCACTTAGATCCTCAAGGGATCAGTTCACAAAATACTGATGTACTTCTGTTTGTCTGCAGAGTATTTCGTCATGCTAGTTCATCATGTGTGCCATGATTCTGCAAAGCACATCTTTAATTTTTCACTTTTGTTCCCTTCCTATTGAATTCAGTGTTTGTATTTTTTACTATTGATCTGACCGACTTCATGTCTCTGGATCTCTTCTTACCCTAGCTTCAAAAGTCATCTTGGCTTAGTCTAGAGCACAGCTGTGGTTACCTGCAGAGAATCTCAAGCTGTCTTTAATTGGGCTAGCATGGGCACAGGCAGAAATTATTAGCATGTTTCAGCATAAGCTTCAACATCAGTACCTGAAATAATTGCTAAAATGAGTTCAAACTCTCTGTGTGTGCTATAACCATGTTTCTGACAGATCTAGCTGATAAAGCATATTATCCCCTGAGCTACTTTTAAAGGTGATATTTATCAAAATCCTTTTTGAAAATGTATTTCATGACTGGACTTTATATTCCAGTAAGTTATCAGTAATGATAATGATCTTTCAGCCTTGAGAAAAGAAGGCTAAGAGGGGATCTTATTAATGTCTATAAATATCTGAGGAGTGGGTGTCAGGAGGATGAGGCCAATCTCTTTTCAGTGGTGCCCAGTAATAAGGCAAGGAACAATGGGTTTAAACTAGAATATGGGAAGTTCCACCTAAACATGAGGAGACACTTCTTTACTGTGAGGGTGACAGAACACTGGAACGGGCTGCCCAGAGAGGTTGTGGAATCTCCTTCTCTGGAGAATTTGAAACCCACCTGGATGCATTCCTGTATGGCATGCCCTGGGTTATCCCCTGCTTTGACAGGGGTTTGGAACTGTTGATATCTAGAGATCCTTTTTAACCCTTAACATTCTATGATTCTAGTGGTGTATATATTAATAAAATACTTACCAAGTTCTAATTTATATTGTGTATCATAAATAAAGATAGAAACAATTTTAGCCCATTTAAATGTATGTTCTGTAGAAAAATTCGGTTTTCTGCATTTGTGTGAAAGGTCTCCAGAACTGATCACAAAAGACAAGTTTCAAGATAAATACCCTTCATTACTCTTCACTGCGACTTTTATACATGGAAATTTGAAAAGATTTAAGATCTCTAATCACAGGTTTTAGATATTTTTAACCTTGTATTTTAACAGAAACAAAAATATTATTTTTCTTTAAGATCCTTTAATCATCCAAATGTGCTTCATGAGCTACACCTATAAGCTGGGTAGAATGAATCATAGAACAGCTAGGATTGGAAGGACCCTTAAAGATCATCTAGTTCCAACCCTCTTGAATGGGCAGGGTACTCTATGTAACATTGGGAACATTTCATGTAGCTGGTAAAAATAGTACTCACTTTATTATGGTATCATAGAGTAGTCAGTCATTAACTTTGCAAGATTAATGAAAAGCAAATCCTAATGATAGGGAAAACTTATAAGGACTATTGGGGATAACACATCCTTATTGTCCATTTTAATCCAGTTTCAGTCTTTAAATATTAATATACTGCAGGCTGATTACCATTATGATCAGAATTAAATGATCTTTATTAGATCCATTAAACATTATTTTAACTACTGTGCTTGTGGCTATAATAGTCTGACGCCTGAGTATACAGAGTATACAGATTCTGAAACTTTTAGCTGGAACTCCTCAAACCTTCAGTTTTCTCTTTATCTGTATCAGGGTTTAGGCTCAGGAGGTACCAGCCAGACCTTCTCTTGCTCAACTCCCACCCCCACTGTGAGACAGGGAGGAGAAAATCCACCCAAAGGCTCAATTATCAAGGTAAGGATAAGGAGATTTGCATTCCCCAATTACAGTAATGGGCAAAAACTAGATAAGTTCAACTTGAGAAAGAAAAAAACCTAATTTAATCTACAAGGAGAAAGAAAAACATGATCAGACCTTAATACCTTCCCCCACCCCTCCCTTCTTCTTGGTCCAGAATTTTTTCACTGCTGTCTCCCCTCAGGGCACAGGGCACGGGCAGGAGGGGTTCAGGGTCAGTTCCCCACACGGTGTTTCTGCTGCTCCTTCCTCCTCAGGGGGAGGACTCCTCACATTCTTCCCTTGCTCCAACGTGGGGTCCCTCTCACCGGAGAGTCCTTCAGGAACCCCTGGGACATGAGTCCCTCCCAGGAGGTGCAGTCCCTCAGGAACTGCTCCAGCCCGGGCTGCCCACAGAGTCACGGCTGCTGTGGGAACAGTCACCTCCTCTGGCACGGGGTCCTCCATGGCTGGAGAGCCACATCTGCCCCTCTCTCTGATCCCACACAGAATGCAGCTTCATGTCTGCCCACCTGTGACACTTCAGGGGATACAAATCCACACTTATCCCATTGTGATCACAGAATCACAGAATCAGCCAGGTTGGAAAGGACCTCTGAGATCAAGTCCAGCCCTTGATTCCACTACCACCATGGTTACCAGACCCTGGCACTGAGTGTCACGTCCACTGAAAAACCTGAAGGGACACAGAATCCACCACCTCCCTTGGCATCCCTAATTACCCTCTCTGTAAAGAATTTCTTCCTAATATCTAACCTAAACCTCCCCTGACAGATCTTAAGTCCATGAGCTCTTGTCTTACTGGTAACTACTTGGGAGAAGAGCCCAAACCCCACCTGGCTCCAACCTCCTTTCAGGGAGCTGTAGAGAGTGATGAGGTCTCCCCTGAGCCTCCTCTTCTCCAGACTAAACACCCCCAGCTCTGTCAGACATCCTTCAGGGACTGCTCCACTGTGCTCCTCCATGGGCTGCAGAGGGACAGCTGCCATCTCACCACAGGCTGCAGGGAAATTTCTGCTCAGGCACCTTCATCCCCTTTCTTCTGTCATTGCTCTCACCTCCTCCTCTTGTCTGCTTGTCTTTTTAAAAATATTTCTTCAGTTTCATTTTCCCTTTCGTGAGTATATTTCTCACATAGGTGCATCCAGCTCCCCATATCTACTTGATCTTGGCCAGAGATGGGGCCAGAATTGGAACTGGGGGGAACTTGCATCAGCTTCTCACGTGAGCCACCCCTGTGGCTCCCTGGCTTTCAAAACACCACTGCACTAACCCAAGACAATATGGCAAAAAGCTTTCAAGGATTTTCAAGTTGTTCATCATCCCATTCATAATTCTGACAACTCCATTGATAGATTTAGATGTGCCACTGGGGATCTGGGGTGCAGTTTGACATTCAATTTAAGCTGATGTAACCTACTTTCCCCTCTCTACCCCCACACACGTATTCCTACCTGTCACTCACATAGCATCTACAGAGCACGCGAATGTGTGGTGAGTTGACATGGAAACTAACCACACACAAGAAAAAAAGATTTGTTTTCTGCTGGTTTAGCAAGCAGATACAATCCTTCAAGGTAATTTTTTGATCTGATGCAAAAGGTGGCTGGGTGTGGGAACAGGCTAGGCCAGGGCATCTCCCTTTGGTGGCTGCCTGCTGTGACACTGGGGTAAGTGTAATGTGATGTTATGTTTCTATGTAATTAACTTCTTTATCATCTCTTCCTCCCATATTTGCTGCTTTGTTACACCTAACACAGGGTGCAATAGACACGGCATGCTAAACAAGACCAAAATCCTATAAATTATGCTGAAATACTAAATTACAGGAATCAAGCATTCTGTTATATACATTTATGGTAGAAGCTGAGAGTAAATTTCCTTTGAAACTACAATGGTAAGAAGGGCGTGCTATAGGAAGAAATTATATCTAAAATCTTGAAACCTACACACAAATTACTTCTTCCATTGACTGGACTCCAAGGTTGTAGCTCACAGAGAGGAATACCTGCTATGGGACCATGGCCAGCCTTTCCACTACCTTCACTCAATGTTAGCATAGCAAATGTGAGTTTAACATGTGAGGCTCCAGAGCATACAAATGTATTGTTATTAGGTGGCATTTAACCAAGACAAGGACTGGTAAGAAACAAGTGTCCTAGGGTTGCCCAAGATTATAAACATATGAAGTTTGAAAGGTCTTATTTACAATTTTCTTTATTCCATTTGAAAGCAAGTGTAATCTTGTGTACTCAGATTACATGAGAACTTAGAAGAAAGTAATGTGTTTCACAACTGCTAAAGCCATATTCTGGCAAAGAAATCATTAATTCAGAAGGCTGTAAAGGTAGTAAATATCTGCTGAGATTCATAACTAGGAATTTTAAATCACTACTGCACAGCTTGGGTTGTCTTTTAAACGCTCTCAGTCTTGAAGAGGACATGCGCCTACTCACAGATATCTGTTCCAGTGGCAGGAGTGTCATCATGTATTCAGAACCCCCTGGCTGCACTTCCAGAAGATTTTTCTGTGGGAAGCAGGTCTAGGTTTTGTCCCAAAAGTATTGAGACACTGAGACCTAGAGCAAATAAGACTTAGGTCCTCAAAATTATTTACATAATTAATTCTCATGGGCTTTAATTTACCTTTTGCTCATCTGCATGTCTGCCTTTGAAAGTGGCTCATCTTCCAGAAATACTTGACAATTTACTGCTTTCTGGAAGTGAATGTCTTCTCAGGCATCTCCTCTTAATGAGCTGAAATTAGTATTTACTTACCTTTAGGCCCACACGGGTGACTCTGCTTCTTAATCCTTCCTGCAGGCCTGTTCCAGTTGCAATGCATTTTTGTGAAATGTTTGCTTAATTTAATTCAGCTCTTCATTCCCATTTGCTCAGCTATTTCATCAAATATGTGCTACTGAAAAGCACCAGAAATGTGAGATTCTTTGATAAAAATCAAAGTTCATGTTTCTTTTATATGCCACAGAATTTTTCTTTTTTACTTTTTTACTTTTTTCCTCTCACCATGTCTGGTTTCCCCTTTGCACATAAATTAAACCCTCACCAGAAAACAAAAGGTGTTTTCCTCTCATTTTTCCAATAGCAAACCAGAAGTGCCTGCTCCAGAATATGCAATTTTATACACTGGATCAATGGGCAGTTGTAAAGATTTCTTGTCAGATTTGTAGGACACATACAACCTACTCTTACCTTCTGTACAACACATGAAATCAAACCTGACAGTTTTGAGTTACACACCAAAAGAAAATGGTCTGGGAAAATATACACATGAAATCCACATTAAAAAAATGAAGTTGGCAGCAATCAATTACCTATAACCACAGCACTGCAAAGCTCAACTTGTGTGAGTAACTCTTCACATGGTACTTTATGTCACCAAAATGCTTTAAAACTGGTAACTTAGACATCCTCATATTTTGCAGAAACTTAGGCAAGGTAGTAATATTATCTGCCCAAGACCAAAGAGAAAGTCAGTAGTGGAGGCAGGGTTTCACCTTGACATTCCCAGCACTTCAGTCTGGATTTTCCCTCATCAAGTGTGTAGAAGCTTACAACGTGGGACTTCTTGCTTCCTCCGGGTCTTCACAGGCTCTTCAGGAAGAAACACAGGAAGAATAGTCAGCTAAAATTAGATATTCACTTCACAGGCTTTGACCAAGGAGACTTCTGTCAAAACTTGTGTAGTTTCTTCTCTGCTTTCTGAATGATAGTAGGAAGTGCAGGTTTCCACAAGATCCATTTCTAGAGACCATCTCTCATCCAGCCAGTCCAAAAGGCTATGGTTTCTAGAGCTTATACATTCTTTGAGACCACACCACCACAGACACAGTGAAATGGAGCTGATGTGCCAGAATGTTGTGGAGCTACTGCTCACCCCCCCACTATGCTCTTGGGAGTTTGGAAAATCTGACTAGTTTACTCTTGGGCACTGACACTTCAAAGCTCCTCCTCCAGGCTCAAAATTCAGCAGCTGCTATTCTCCAACTCTGAGAGTCTGCATTTGGTCAGACCTTCAAAGGCCATGGAATTTTCATATGAAGAAGCACTGAAACCACTATAGATAGAGGTGATTCTTCAAACATTTGCTTATTTCAGTGTTTCGTTAATTTCCCCCCCCATTTCTCTTGTGAAATTAAATATTATAGTTGTTTGTCCTAAATTGTGAGATTTACCCAGTTTTTCATTAGCTCTTCTCCTACTGTAACTGTATCACTGGACTCTGACTAGCTAAGCTACTAACATTTCTGGTCCTATTGCTATTCTACTCATGCTCATCTAGAAACTGTCCCAGTGAGCAGTCCAGCGGGAGAACTCTGATGCTGATCATGGAAGGCCATGGCAAGCTACTGCTTTAATGAGTCTCCACAGAGTTTCCATGTTGCTTCTAAACACAGACGTGAACTTCCAGCAACCTTCCAGCTACAGCAGTTGTTGGCTGCAAATATCTGGTTTAACTCAGGAATGAACTTTGCTTGTTTTTCATTAAGCCTCTACCAAAGACAACCTACAACAAGGACTGGTGGTGAGGGGTCTATAGGAGACATACTGTCTAGTTTGTACCAATTTACTCCAAATAGCCCAAGTACTTGATTTTGAACAGATCTGATGATGATGCTGAGTTGGAGGAAGGACAACCAACACGTTCTGCTGCAGCAGTGGAGTTGAGGGCTGGTCACCTGCAGCTCTGAAGCAAACCCACATCCAGATGAAGGGCTGTCTGGAGACAGTCCATATCAAGTTGCATGTAGCATGTGTGGATAGGGCAGGGAGGACACTGGTGGTCTCAGCAACCTTGGATTTCTTGTCACTGTGCAGGACAGTGGAATTAAGAAAGAAATTGATTGAGAGGGAGAAACACAAACCTCACACTTCACTGTCTAAACAGTAAAATTGACATTAAAAATTATATTAATGTATTTACCTCTATACAACTCCCCATATGAAGGCAGAATGAAGCCCCAAATACACCCTAAGCTTTTGTCATGGTGGCTGAGAATATGATGAGAAATATGATGAAAAACTCAGGTGATGCTTACCTGATTTTTCTTGGTTGGTGAGAAATGCTAGACAACAAAAATGAAGTTTTCCTGGTCTGAGATGGAAACTGTAAATAATTACTGTCTCCCAGATGAAGGTGAGTGGGCTAAAGAGGTTACCTTGCTCATAAGGAGGTTACTGCTTTTGCATTAGAGCATCCCTCCTTTGCTCCCCACACCATCCTATTGCAGGAGCAACTGCAGGTGATTTTTTTCTGAAGGGAATTAAACACTGAACCTGAACGTGCAAAGCACTCTGTCAGCAGAGCTGCTGGCCAGGAACATTTTGTATAAAGGCAATGACATTTCAGCTATATCTTATGGTGTTGCAGCTGTTTAGTGAGCTAAGGATCCCAAATCGGTCTAAGATGTTCTGTAATACAGATCTATCACAAATATTAGCCACCTTTCTTCCTTGTGAAACCACCAGCAGCAGAATGACACCAACAGCCCTTCTGCTATCTGGTGGGTGGGTTTTGACAGCATAATTCATACCAGTGCAACTTAATTTTCGCACCACAATTTTGTTCAGCAATATGATGTTTTCACACACCCAATTAAATAGCTGTACTTGATATTTGTAGCCTAGGTTGGACCCAAAGCATATGATGATTTGACTGAGGAAATAGAAATGTCATTTATAATGTTTTTTTCAAAATTCTATGTTCATCAAAACCCCCACCCCCATGCCTATCCCATCACAGTAACCTGAGTCAAAGAGGTGTGTAGTCCAATTTCTTACACTTGTGCACTTCGAGGCTACTGACAAGCATAAAGGTGTTCTTCTTTGTAAAGCAGTTATTTTTGTAGTACAGACCATAAACATTTCCTATATTGCCCTTATTGAAAAAAAGGCTCTCAACTTTGAACACTTGCCCATGACAGGCTGGGGGCAGAAAGAGGGAAAAGCAGGGCAGCAGGGGGTTTGCTCCTCCCTGAGGGCAGTGTGGTGACAGGGGATGAGATGCCATCACATCTTGCTGCAGCAGCTGCCTACACATGGATGCTTTCCCCAGACGGACCTGACAAAGCCAGGGTGCTTGTGTAGAAGCACCAGCAGTCAGGGCAGGTCTTGCTCTGGAGGTGTGGGTAGAGACTCCTCGAGGTCAAAAGAACCACATTACACTTCAAGCTCTTACACTTCAAGCTTCTTTGAGTACTTGATGCTTATCAGGTTTTCACTGCAATGTGTGGTAACAGCCACTTCTGCAGATGCTTCAAAGTGGTATCACCTGTATCTGATCTTCTCACTCTCAATATCTGGCCAAGGTGGCTTTTGCTTTCATGGCAGGGGTGAAAGAACTGGAGAGTGAGTGTCAAGGGTCTCTTCACCTTATCAGTCCCTCCCTCTGCCTCTCAAAATACATTTGCAAGCTTCTTTTATGACCAACTTGTTGGAGTGGGGGAATTCCCAGTGCAGAGGTTTTTTTGCACTGCCTATCCAGTTGAGACAGATGCCTAAATCTCTGACTTGCATTAATTCTCTGCCCCTTTCACTCACTGAGGATGGGACTCACTAGTTTGATTTGTGCTCTTACACAGTTCCCATCCCTGTGGTATGTGAGCTTTCTCTCACTTCCTCCTCCTCTAGGACTGTTGCTGGGTTAGTGTTCAGAGAGACAATTGTGACTTGTATTCCTAATCATATATAAAATGGAAGAACTGTTTATAAAACATAATTTCTATCTGTTGTGGAGATAATGCTGTGTTGCAGATCTCCAGATTATTGTGTAGTGGTTGATTGTCAATTGCACTGTTTGAAATTCAAACCTCTCCTCTTCTCAGAAGGTCTGACAGAATTTGACAGTGACTACTTAGCTATATAATTTTTTTTAATGTAACTGACAAACAGAATTTAATGAAATATTGAAAAGTGATTTCACAGGTGGATTACAGAACCTGAACACAGGAGGAGGAATCTTTCTTTTAGTAGCTTGTGTAGGAGTTAGATAATTTCTGGATTAGCCTGTTAAATTTGGTTTAGGTCCTCGTGATTCAGCAGAGCATTTTAGTACTGCTTACTTTGCTGAAATGAAGAGGGATGGATCTGAACACAGAAAGCATTATGTGTTGGTGGATGAGATTTTTAAAGGTATTTAAATGTTTAACTCACTAAGTACCTTTAAAAATCTGTCTTTAAATTTGCTGAATTAGGGCCCTAATTCCCATTAAATTCCCTGTGGGCTGGATTCTCCAGTTTGCCAAGTTCATTTGTTCCCTGTAGACTTCCTCCTGAAGTTTCCCTTGATCAGCTAATGTGTGTTGAAATACACCTTGTTCTGTCTGCAGTTGGCATTTAAAATACATTCATTAGACACATTGACTAATGCTTTATTAAAGAAACACCTTTTATCCTTCTCTAATCATATTCTTGGTACATCTCTCATGGTGCAATAGGTGCTGGGTACATTTCAAAGCTGTGTAATTGTGTCTCACAGCATCGTGATGTAACAGGCTTCTCAAGTATCATCTTTCCATGCAAGAGACAGGGCTGGGTTGGTTTATGGGACGAGAGCATATTTGATACCTTGGAAATGGGTGGAGAAAGAGCTTGGTGTGTAAGCCCATGGGCTTACAAGGCTGTAAGAGCCCAAGACACAGACCTAAGGAGTGAATGGAGCACAGGGAGAAGCACAGGCAGTGGTGTTTCTGCACCATGCCTGAAGGAGCAGCTCTACTGAAGCTGCAGTTAGGATAGTATGCGCCACCAGAAATTCTGGTGACCCCGGTCCAAAACAAAGGGAGTTGTGGGCCTGGTGGACACGAGTGAGCAAAACCGCCACCCTGCAGTGCCAGCAGGGTGTAACACCCTGTGCATAGCCCCCACCCCAGGAAATCTCTGCCTGACGGTCTCACCCCCCCAGTGCCTATACCTTATTGCTGAGCTTTGAGAGAAATGTAAGTGCTTCATTGACCATAGGGTTAAATTTCAGCTGAATTAAATCCCTTTGAAAACCTAAACTGGTTTGCTGATGAGCTACACAGAAATGCTTCCTGTCTACTGCATTACCATCCCCAGGTTTCACCCTTTTTGAAACACAAAGCAGTCATGGAGGGATTTCAGACGTTGTGGTAGATGGTAGAGAGAGAAACATTATCCTCCTATAATACAGGAACAGTTCAGTTGATTTAAGTCAGGTCTGGCTGGAGGCATCTCCATCAGTTTTAGCCCCTCATGCTAAAATCTAGCATAAATGTGATCGAATATTTTTGAAACTAGAGAAAAACAGATCTGTGACAATAATCTTCATTAGAGCAGCAGCTGCACAGAATCTACCACCTCTCCTTGTTTGTGCCACTTATCAGTATTTAATACAAATATATACACTGGAGCAAAAGGGAACAAGAGGACCCCACAGGACATGACTTCCAATTAGCAGGGGGTCAGATCCCTTGCTGTGATTTACTATTGGAAAAACATGCAAAAGATAATTGAACATTACACTCTCATCTCCCCCTGCTGCTGGCAGCATTACAAGGAGGGCTGCTCTGGACCCCATGGGGAGATGGGGAGAAGGGATCAGGCAATTATGCCACATAATAATGGTGATTCATAACCTCATGGCACTAAACTCACTGGGCCAGATCTTTAGCTAGAGCCCGCTGGTGTGGCTTCATTGACTCCAGGAGGGAGATGCTGATTTACATCAGCTGCAGATCTGCCCCATTTACTTTTTCTCTTTAAGAAAGCAATAAACTATACAGAGGGAGAGCAGGATGTGCAGCCCTCCACACAGCAGCCTGATGGGTTTTTGCAGAGGAATGTTAAATATCTGAGAGTAACTGACCGCTTCTGCTAAATAAGGTCAGGTTATATTGGCCCTTGTGTCTTTTCAAGGTGACTTAAAACAGTGAAATTTGCTTTTTCTGGACTTGGGATACCTGAAGAAGCTGGAGTGACCTTAGTTATAGTTAAGCTTTACAGAGGAGTCTTGGACAAACCTCTCCTTATAGCTTTAGAAACAGTTTCTTGCTATCAGCATGATCATCTGGAGATGCTGGAAATCCTAATAGAGAAACCCTAGTAGAGAAAGTCCCTTTAGTCTAATAATTTTCTTATTGTCATTTGCCTTGATGTGAGCTGGTTTCAGGAAAGAGAGCACAGTACAGCCCAGGGGTCCTCCTGTCTCAATTCAGCTCCAGCAATGACTTGCAGCATGACCTTGAGCAAGTCCTTCCATGGTCCTGTGTATCTGTCTTTCCTTCTTGGCTCTTGAAAAGATTTTCTTTCCTTTGCGTGATTGCCTGGGAATGTTCCAGCTTCCAAGGAAGAACAGTCAGCCCCTCTCTGATAAGACCCAGGCGAGACGCAGCTGTCCCTCCTTTTTGGTTGGGACCACACACAATTCACCCCAGGGCTGGGGCAGAAGAGTTAGAAGGAGGCTCTTGGCACTTCTGCATTACAGGGGTATGGGATTGTCTGTCTATGAGGTCTGTGCAGCTGTGCCATGAGTACAGTTGCTGTAGGAAGAAGGCAGCTCCCTGGTGATGGGAGCACCAGGGCCTTGGGGCCTGCAGACTTTACTCACTCCACTTGGCAAAGGCTGGAGCAAGGAATTTTTAATGACAGGGTTTGAAAATGTTAGCAGATCGTATATAGCTCGTGCCTGCTTTCACTAGCTAAACCATCCAGTAATTTAATTACGTGTGAGGCTCCCAGCTAACTTATGCATGCCTATCTGTAGCACACTGTGCATCCCTACACAGGAGGGTGGGCTGGCCCTGGGAACGGGCACTGGGAAGCCGTGCCGATCCGCACCGAGCCCTGTGTGACTGCCAGGGCTGGGATTCCTGAGTGGGGATTGCATTCAAGGACACAATGATTTCCTCCCTTTGACCAGCCTTGATGTGGTTGCAGGAATACGTAACCAACATGTCTGCTTAATTCTTTTTCTTTTCATGTGGCTTCCTGCTCTAGTCCCTCTGTCTGTATTGCAGTGCTGTAAGCTCCTCAAGGCAGGGACCATGGCTTTATATACCTTTGCTAAATGCTAATGCACTCATCACATTGCTGCCAAGCATTGCCATGCTGTGAGCTGGCTGCAAAACTCGGCTCTGAGCACTGTCTTACTTTCTCAAAGACTCAGGCAGTGCTGGGCTGGTAACTGAGGTGTCTGTACAGGTGAATTGGAGTGAATTGTGCTGATCTGATTTATACTGCAGTAGCACCTGGAGGGAAAAAAACAGGAAGAACAAAACTCAGTATTGCCAGCTTTGCATTTGCACATTTTTTTTTTTTTTTTTTTTTTTTTTTTTTTTTTTTTTTTTTCTTAATGAAACATCTATCACTTTAGAAATCTTGATTTAGAAATCTTGATACTTTCAAATAACTATATGCTGGTCCTTTTAATTAGTTTTCCTTTTGCAGTCCTGCTTTCAGGCTTTCACTTATTTCCTTTGCCACCCACTACACCACAATGTCTGACTATGAATCCTTAGGCTTTATTTCAGTGAAGAGTGAGGTTATCCAGAATCACATGACTCCAGGAGCTGCATGATCAAGGAAAAAGCATACACAACACCACAAAGGAAAAATCCTCATTCTTATCACAGTAGCATTTCCTGCCTCTAGAGATGTCCTAGGGAAGAACCAGACCCAGTCTAGAGCTGGAGCCTGTGAAATGGTGGTTCTAAGATTTTTATTAGCATTATATACAAAGTGCCTTAAAATATCCCTTTTTAATGCCATTTTGCAGCATGGAAGTGATACTATTTCCATTCCACAGCTGGAGAACGGGAACACAGACACAATTACCAACTTGCCCAAAGTTGATCAGGCAGTCCACAAAAGACAGAGAGAAAAAATACATGTCTGACTTTTACTCATGAGTCCTCATCAGTGGGCCATTCCTCCTCACTGGTAAAACAAGCTGGAGAAGAAGGTTAGTAACACCGGGTTAACCTCTGCAGGCTGAGCTAGGGTTCAGTGTAAGGAAGCAGTCAAATGTGTGGCTGTCTGTCTGGAGGGTATTTGCACTAATAAAACTGCTGAGTCTGGAAAGTTGAACATTTTCCCGTGTGATTGCTGCTGTTTCATTTTCTGGTCATGGTGGGAACAGCCTTTCTGGTTCTTAATGGAATTAGTAAAACATCCAAACATTTCATAACTTTAATGGCTGTAGAAGTGGGATAAATTCCAGCTGGTAGGAATAGAGATGGCTCCTGGTTTTCCAAGTTAGTTTACCCTTTCTTTGGTGAGCTGTTTTGTTTTATTTAGTAACCTGCTCTCTTCTCTCTGTTTAAGTCTGGACAGAAGAAAAGCACTGATCAATTAAGTAGAGGTGCAAAGTCATCACTGAAAGATGCATCCAAGAAATGAGTAGGGATAAAGCAAATTGCAAGTTCTTAATGTTCCAGGACAGGGCTCTGCTCAGTGGTGACCTGTGCTGAACATTCCCTTTGTGGTTTTCTTCAGACAGTAAGGACAGAGTCTCTCAGATGAACTGAGGCTTGTTTCTGCCTCCTTATCTCCATCTGTTGCCTTTTCCCTTGTTATTGCTTGGCTACTTACTCACAGGCCTCCAGCCTGAACAGAGGACAGCTGGCCCACATTGTAGTGTGGCCCCTTCCACACATACCTTCATTTGAAGAGCACACTCCATTTTAAAATTACCTGATACATGCACACAGCAAGCTTCCTTTCCTACAGAATCAACACCCACATCAACATATGCCTAAGTTTTTCTTTTCCAGTTTTACACTTGCATTAAATCCACCTGTTAAAACCATGTATACACTGCATCTGTGCCTGTGTGTACAGAATGAATAAGTATACTTTTATTTGTTTGGATTGGGAAAATTAAAATATTATTTTTTAATAAAAATGCATTTCATATGTATTTTTTTTGCAGCCAGTAAATATATAACTAATGAATCAATGGGGTAATGAAAGATTGGAAGTGGTATTGACTAGACATTGAGCAGGAATTTAGGAATGCTGTGATCCATGTAAGCACACACACTGAGTCATCTGTATCCTCTTTGGTAAATCACATGAAGGACTGGAAGAAGATGCTCCAAACCACCTGTAAATGCTCTATGTTCTCCAATGCATCCAATTCCTATCCAGATGGCTTCTTCACACTCTATCTGCAAGCAGTTTGTATGACAAAGTCTTTATTTTGTGTTAAAAAACATTCTGTGCTGAGATACTTGGCTGCTGCCTGAGGAGATGCTTGCAGGCACCAAGTATGGGAGACAGTCAGGTCTGGTCTCAGGGACACCCTTTAGCCACCCCTAGCAGACCAGTGTGAACATAGCCATTAAGTTTTTCCATTTGTCAAACAGGAACAACACTTATCTCTCAAAAGCGCTGTGACACTTTTTTTGATAAGTGTTTACTTGTCCTTGGTGTATCTTGCTCTGCAAATAGCTTCATGGAATGTTTTTGGAAGGGGAGAGGACTGCTGTACAGTATAATAGACTGGGATGATATTCACTTCCTTTGAGTATTTGCAAAGTGCCCTGGGAGCCTGTGATGAAAGGCAAGATGCAAGTGCAAAGTATTATTATTCTAATGACACCTGACTCTCGCTGAGTTGTGCCTTGTGGAAGTGTGTGAACTTTGGAGAGTGCCCTGATGAATGTGAACCATGACAGGTCTCAGGAGATGCAGAGGATGCTGGCAACAGCTTAATCAATTATGACAGCAATGGTAAGATCTGTCCAGATTAGAGCACTTCAAAAACTACAAAGCCTCAGGCTTTGCTGTCTAGGGTTTTGCAAGAATGGGACAACGAAGGAAACAGATTGATTTGGGTCCTTTGAAATGTAGTGATACTAGCATCTGCTGACTTAAATGTAAGACCAGACCGTGTTGTATCATCCAAAGATGGAGGATGGTACAGAAGGGAGTCTGGTGAGTTTTACAGTTATGCCTGGCTGTGAGTGTGATAGATACAACATTTCCCTGGGAGAAGGATGGGTTCTCTTAAATGTATTATTGTAAAATAAGACAAGCATAAAGGAAAAAAAAGTAAAACATCACACAGAAAAGGTTGACTGGGAAATGGGTAACTGCAGAAACATCAGATCAAAGAAGGACATTTTCTGTTAGGAATCAAATTATCCTCTTCCTTTCCAAGTCAAATGGACCCATTTGAGGAACAGATAGGCAAGATAAAGCCTCCCAGCCAGAGTGATTTTATCTCCCTCTCAAGTGTGTGTGCATGTGTGAATCTCAAGTAAACATAGCAGCTGAGCACAGAGTTATGTGAGCACAATGATTTATATGAGTGTGCATGTGTTTTCGCAAGGGAAATGAGCAAGATAGAACAGGTGAGGCTCAAAACTGCCAAATCAACAAATAAGAATTAAAACATTACTATTGCAGCAATATTTCTTTTTTCTAAATATTTTCCTAAGAACCAAGTCACAGACTCACTATTCTGCTGAATGGGGTATTCAGGTATGTGAATATTTCAGAGTATATTAAGCTGATCAGATCATTTGAAGCCACTGGTCCTTTTAAAGGGCTTCAGGCAGCTTCCCAAAGACTTTCCCAGACATTGTAGGGAATGTCTTGCTTCACACTGGAAGGATTGACTGTGCAGGGATGTGTCCTAAACAGTGTCTCTGCTGCTCAAGGATGAGGCAAACCAACAGGGCACCCCTACCTCTGGTTCCCAGCTCTATTTTATGTAACTGTTCCTAACAGCTACCATCCACCCCTGTTGCCAGTGCATTGCCTGCTCTTGTTTTTAGCAATAGGAAATGTGAACCAAGCCAGGAGGAATGATCCCAAGCCACCCAATCTGTTGCCACTCTTGGCTGGTGGCCCTGCCGTGCCACTTACGTCTTCAGTGATGCATGGCAGCTTTTTTTCACTGCAGTGATTCACTTTCTGCTGGTGTCACCTGTGGCATTGCTCCATCCCTGCCTGACGTACAAGACCCAGAAGTGGGAGTCAAGCATTCAGGTCTCACGCCTGGCATGTATAGCCTGGCAGGTATTACGCTGCCCAGTGACAAGAGTGAGAGCTGGAAATGAACCTGTACTGTACAATTAAATGAGCAAACACGGCTGGACTTGTTCAGGAAGCAATGTGCTCCAGCTCCTAAGGGGAGAGGTGCTTTGCCAAAACACCTTCACCTGCTCCCTCCATTCCAGGGTTAGTGCCTTGTCTGAACAAACAGGATCACAGCAGACCTGCTGTTTTGACAGCCAGGCCTACGTTGCAGGCAAGTTCACGCAACAAAGAGATGCTAATTGCCCGCTACTGTACTGCACTGGGTGGATGAAGCATGGGATTAGCAGTGCAGTCCTGGCAGAAATGCTGCTTTGGAGGTTGGTGACAGACTGAGTTACAGCTCTTCTTCTTGTTAAGTGTGACTCTAGGAGAAACCATTTGGATTTGGCTGTCATTGTGCCACTTTGGTGACATCATGATATTTCCTTTTCCTTGGGAAAATGAACATCATTAAAACCCACTCCCTTCTGCATAGCACCCTGAGGTCAGCTCAGGAGAGATGCTGGGAGGGTCAGCACTGTCATGCATTGCTGTGGGCTTTCAGCCCACTGCCCACTCCATGAAACCCCTGCCCCAGCAGGTGAACACAGCATCAAATGTGGTTTATTTGCCATTCTTCTCCAAAGAATTGCCAACCTTTCTTCCAATATTGTTTGCAGTGAACTTCAGTTCCTTACTCGTGTCCCAGCTTGGATGTGTCTGTTTTTATTACCAAGCATGAACATGAGCACCTAGAACAGTACTGATGTTTGGTAGAAGATCAGAGTACACCATCACAGGCCCTGATCCATGTAAAATAAAGGGACATAAGTCAAAGTATTAGGCAGATGGCTAACTGTGAGTGCCTGACTTTGATGTTGTAATTCCTTCCGCCTTTTTCTCACATAGAGAGGCACAGGCTGGCGGTCCTAAAGACCAGGCAATGAATCACCTACTTAATGACTGTAATAGGCAGACAGAACACACTCCACAGCCTTTTGGGGTCTGTCCAGCGTCTACTTGCCTGTCTGTAAGCACACATTTAAAAATAATAATTGACGGCTGATTCATAGGGTCAGTACTTTTGCAAACCTGCATTTTTATGAAGAAAAGGGAAAAGTGTTTTCTTTGTGGTGTTTAATTTAAAAAGAGGAGAGCTGGACAATTTTTGAACTGATATTATGGGAATAATAAGGGTGTAATTTAGAAAAGTGAATAACTCTGAAAAGGTTTTCTTACTTTTGTGTTTTTTTAACGTTATTGTTTTACAGCTGTGTGGTCACTTTAAGAAAGAGAGTTTCTTTCCACTGTGAGAGATTTTAATTGTTTACCTAAAGGCCAGCTGCTACCCAGCTGATTAGTGAAAAATAGAAGCTAGTTTTTCATTTCCACCATGAGTAGAGACCTATCCAGAGGACCCAAATGAAACATCTTTTGCAAACTATGCTCAGTCACTAATGAAGTGCAGAAACCACTATTACATGTGGTCTATCAGCATTCAGAACTGCTGGAGGTTATTTCCACAGACATGTCTCCACAGAAAAGCCCAGTCTCTTTCCTCACCATCTATTAAATCATTGCACCTTTTCTTTGTTCTAACTTACCCGTTTACTTCCTAGTCTGGCATCTGGCATCATGACTTCCTAAATATTCCTTAAAGTAGCTTCTGCGATCATCAACTGAGCTGCACCCTGCTTTCCTTCCCTCTAACATAAAGAAATCAGTGATCACCAGGTCTTGTTCCTTCTTGCCACCTTCCATAGCCTTCAGAGAGATAACATGAACTGACTGCTCATCTTCCCCTGCAACCATGCTCTCCTGGTCAGGACTAAATATGCAGTTAGAAGAAGCTGTTTGGAACTTACTTCTAACTCTTGCACCCAATTTTCCTCACTCTTGATACAAGAGAGTGGGAAATGGGGCAGGGAATTGTACTGTTTGGTTTGTCATCTTTTCTCTTAGAATCAAAGTAATTTTTTTTTTTTTAAGACCTTTAAGATCATGAAATCAAGTAGCTCTGCCAAATCCACCACTAAACCATATCCCTAAGCATCACATTTACATAGCTTTTAAATCCCTCCAGGGATGGTGACTCCACAGCTTCCCTGGGTAGCCTGTTCATATCAATCATTCTGGTGAAAATCTTTTCTTAATATCCAATCTAAAATCTCTTGCTCACTGATAGCCACACTTGCTGCCTGAATTCTGAGCTGAGAGGGTGTTCCTTTCCCTCTTCTGAATAATTTCCATCATTCATTACAGAGTCTGTCTCACAGCTATTACAGACTGTACATGACTGGGAGCTAGACAGCTTTGGGAAGATCACTGGGTTTGGATCTCTTGGGAGATACGATGCTGTGAACATAAATTTATTAACTCTCATTACAAAAATGACCAAGCCAAACCATCCTCTTAGTGTTCATAAACCTGAATGTAAAGATGATGTAGCTTCCAGAAAAACTGTAGACAAGTTATTCTTGCCCAGCAGTATTGCATCATGCTTTCTACCTTTTTTTGCCCACAGATTTCCATCAGTTCCAAAAAAAAAATAGTTCCACAAAGAACAAGAGAAGTGCAGGAGGGTCACCAAGCCCTAATAAGTATGTTGAAACCCATCTTGCCTGTATCGGTGTAGAAAGGGTATCTGTATCAGCTCAAAAGGTTCTGAAATATGAGGTCTGACCTACTAGAGAATCAGTTGCAATGGAAACGGTGAGCTGAGGAAGAAATTTGGACTGGTTGAGTCAGGTCTCTGAGGTGAAATATGGTCTTTTTTTTCTAAGTCCCTCCACAGGCACTTCCACAGTTGGAAGTGGTAAGCTAAGTTTTTCCACAAGAAAGTGACAAAAAGAGATGATAAATGCCAGAAATTTTTGAGGGGCAATTTTACTTTGTTAAAAAAAAAAACAAAACTCTTTCTTTACTAAAGACAAGACCCTTTATTGAAGTGAGAAATCTCAGCTGCAGGTTCCGAGAAAAAAAAAAAATTACCTTTAGCCTGCCAATGACTACTTTGGAATCAGCATCTTTTGCCAGGCTGAGATTTATGAAGGGCATCAGAGTTAGTAGCCTATAAAAAACTGTCAGTAGCTTTAATGTACATGCAGAGGCAAGAACTGAACTTTGCTTTTATGATTAATCTAAAAGACAGCACTTCTGGTGCCTCTGTACCCAGTTTTGCAGCACAAACCATGACCTACAGCTTCTAATTTTTTTCTGGGCAAGAGCCAGATCCATAGCAGTTTAGCTTCCTGAAAACTGACAAGATTGGATCCTAAAACAATCTGTCTGCTGGCTTGCAGGAATAAAAGCTGTGCGACTCTTCACAAAGTCCATCCTGAGAGAAAGGGTCAGGAGTACACACTGGATTCACAGTCCTGCCTCACTGTGCAAAGTGATTCACCAGCAAAGTTAGGATAAGCAAGTGAACGTGTGGGATGTTCACTCATGGAGATCCCAGCAGAGCTGGTTAATTTTTTTTCCCCACACACTGAAGATGTCACTCCAAAGGCTTTGCAGTGACAGGAGGAGGTCACTTGCTCTCTTTTCATGTTAATGTTTGACCACATCACAGTCTATGAGTGACCTATTAGTTGGTTAGTTGCAAACTGCTGAAATGACATGTTTTTATATGTGACTGTAGAGAGAACAGGGAACCACATTCAGGTCAGCTCTTAAGGCTGTGATGGTAGATTATTTGCAGAGATTACCTAGGGGAATTCTGTGTGGTGCACATTGTGATAAATATCAGTCTTACAAAAATGCTAGTTAATGTCTGAAATTCCTGGTTTCATGTAAATTTCTACCACAACACAAAGTTATGTCCTATTGCAGCAGCTGCAATTTGATTCTGGTAAAGATGAATACATATTTCTAATAACCCTCATCTCATTTGTTAATTATTATCTCATTAGAATATGAGTTTGAATTGTGAGGGAGACGTACTAGGTGATGAGTTTAGCTGTTCTGATTCTGTGGGATGAAACTTAATAATGTGTAGCATCATGCATACAAGCAATAACTAAAATTTCTTAAATAATACAACAGATTTGCATGTAGAATAGGATAGACTAAGTGATTATTCAAGCTAAATTTGTTGAAGTCAAAAGCCAAGTGAACGAGATAGAAATAGACACTAGAATGATACATAAAGGTGAAACAGCCAAAGGTGAAAATACGGGAAGAAGCTGTGAACTGATTCACTTACATATAAATGTAAAGGACAGTTTGTTAGCAGTGCTGGAAGAGACTGGCAGGAAACACATGTCAGAGATGAGAAGGCAAGACAGTGAGGGTTCATCACTCCCAGGGTTACAGATGATGGGGTAAATCTGAGGAGAATATTTCACCTAAAGACATTAATTTGAAGGTTAGTAGATAAAAAGTTACCACATTTAGGTGTGAATTTGAACTTGTGCCCTCTCTTTATTTTTAGCCAGTTACAGAACAGCAATTTTAACCTACTGAGACTTGAGCAAGTGATTTGCAGCCCAGCACTCCTGAAAGCAGCTGCATCTCTGCAATGGATAAGTGACACTTATCCATTTCATTATGTCATGGTTGCTTTTGGGAAGTCTCTTCAAGGCAGATGAGCAGGGAAAGTTTTCTGTATGTGGACCACTGAAGAAAGCTTAGGGAGCATGTCCAGTGAGTTGGCAGAATATATCTAAGAAAAGGGAGGTTACTCTTTTCAGACTCACCTTTGCTGTACAGGGATTTGCCCTTTGATGAAGCAGGGTATCCTAAGACAGAACATCAAAAAAAGATTGAATGCACAGGTGGAAAAGCACAAGAGCTTGACTGAAGCATGCAAGATTTCAGAGGGAAAGGAAGGTCCATGCCATTACAAGATAGTACTTTCTCTTCTTCAGAGATTTGTTCTTCAGGATCTATTGACACACACTCTTCTTGATTATTGTGAGAAACTGTTGTTCCAGCAGCTGGAATAAAAGATCCTATACACGCAAGGTGTTTGCATTGCTGTACAAACAAAGCCAAAGAAAAACTTTATTTAAGAAAGGTGTGTGTGGGAATTTCCTCCTCTGTTGAGAATAACTGAATAAAACAACCTGTGTACAGATAGAAAATATTTACCTAAGCATAGTACTGATGCCACTCAGGTTGGTGGTAGTTTTGCCAACTCTGGAGGGCAGAATCAGGTTTTGTCACCGCTCTCTGGGGTGAGACAGGCAGAGTACATTGGGACTGAGATATTCTGGTAATGTGCCATGTTGTTTTAATCAAGAGACTTGCGTGTGGTTCTAGGAATAGAGATGTTTAGGAAAGGGTGGAGTGCCTCAGATAAATAAGCAACTGAAACTTGGGATGTTCATCCCCCCCTTATCTGTACTAGCCAGATCTCTTTGTTGTGCAAAACAGGGCTGGAAAGCTTGCAAGGATAAACTTCCTTCTGACATTTGATATTCTTTGCTTCAGCTGCAGGCACAATATCAGCTTCACACCAGTGTCCATTTTCTGCTCTTTGGTGAGGCAGTTTTCTTCACCTCCTTTTTTTCCCACATGTGCCAGCTGCTGTAGGACACAGGCAAAGGATGCAGCTGCTGGTGGAACCAAATCCCTTTACATGCCCAGCACCTTCCTTTATATCTCTGAGTGGGCTCACTCCCTCATAAGTCAATTGCATCAAATTTAAGGAAGATTACCTCTGTGGAAACAGGAAATCTCATCTACCCGTAAGGTCTTTATTATTTCGATGCTGATGGAAGTGAAGCAGAATGAGTTCTGTTCTGTCCAGGAGATGCTGCATAATTGCAAAACACAATTTTTGTCTACTGAAGAGTTCTCAAAGCATTTTCTTTTCACAAACCTTAGATGTAGAATTACTACTGAGCAAGATATGTAGTTCAGCAGAAGCTAACATACATTTTTTTAGGCTTATCTCTGTTTAACTTTGTAGATGTCTGTTCTAAAAATTGATGTTCTGAGACAAGTTTTCTATTGTTTTGTGTTTCAAATATATTTAAGAAAAAGGTCTAAATATACAATTCTATTCTGAAATGTAAAAGTTAGGGTTTTTACAAATCTAGACAGTTGATTTATGGGATCAGTCAGTTCTCAGAGGATCAAATAACCTAAGCTAAAGCAAGAAAACCAAGTCCATTTAAGAAAGACTTAAAAATATGGCACTGGAAAATATCTGGATGAAATTTATTTCCACAATTTGCAGAAAGGTCAGTAGTTCCACCTTTTCACTGAAAAGTCAACCATCTTTAAAAATGTTTTCATCTTTCATGGCTAAAACCTGAACTTTTTAAGCAAGTGTACTGTTGACAAAAAACCTTTGTTGGGATGAAAACTTTTGCCTATTAGATTTTTCAATTTCTGATAAAAAATCATTCTCTTTTTCAGAAGGTTTGACTCCTCTTATAAAAATAAGTTGTTTATTTGAAAACATATTTTTGTTTTTAAAATTTGATACCCCAAGGTCAAGATCTTCTGTAAGATCTAATGCTTCCTGTATTCATGCTTAACTGCTTGCATCAATGTGTGTCTGGGTCTGCAAAAGTAGCAAAAACTGCATGGCCACTTTTTATGGCTGTTTGGAGATGGCTTTACTTAGCTCTCTACACTATCAAATGACAAAAAAAAAAAAAATAAAAAAATCACCATTTGTCAGATTAGATCAGCTAAAAAATTACATCCAGGAAACTGTTGATAGATTTTCTGGAGTTCCATGAAAGTTTACATAATTGTCATTGCATATCATTGGATTTAGCAGCTGCAGGAAGATCCTGGTCTCCAATAAACAGAGATAATTGATTAATAAACTGTATCTGTAGCCACTGCCATTTATTCTGTGCACTGAGATCTATACATCAGGTCCTGCTGCTGAAGGTACTCTTCATGCATTCATTTAGTTTTAAGTCTGTATCTGGTCTGAAAAAAATAGTGATGAACCATTTGGAGACCTAAAATTGGTTAGGCTACTTGCACATCCTGACAGGATTAACATTTCAGGGTGAGTCCAATTAAATCTGTGACAAAATCCCCTTTGGCTTTTGTATGATGTAGGGGTGGAAGGGAGGGAAAGGTTTGATGAGTCCAGTCCCCTCTGGTCAAATAATACTGTGACTTTCCATGACTTACTTGGGTCTTACCATACAATTTCACAGCTTTCTTATTTTTTCAGAAACTGCTTCCTTTGACAGTTAGAAAATCCCTATTCTTTATTAAGTGTCTTCACAGGCAGCTTGCTCTGATTGTTGTACCAACAGTCGTCTGCAGATTCAACAGTTCTTCCATGTTGTATATTGGTATGGGATATTTAGATACACCAAAGATATTCTGTTTCTGCCTTTGTCCTGTGAAGTTAAAATAAACTCATACATCTCTTCTCCTCTCACAAAACAGGCTTTCTGTGTCCTTGCTCAGTTCAGTACCCTCCTCTGCACCTATTTACCTGTGAATTCACCTTTCTTGAAAAGAGTTGAGCAGAATCTCACTCAGTGAGTGCGTTTTCCACAGGGTTGAGTACAATGCATTAACATTGCCCTCATCTGACAAGCTCCTTGAAACACAGATAGTTAAGATGCCCCTGTCATTTCCCAGAGTTAATTTCATGGGCTGGATGCATCCCAGAGGCAGGCAGCCCCACCAAGAGGGCTCTGCAGCTTCCTCCCCAGACAGGGCCTGGGATTACTTCAGTGAATGTCTTCACTTTATGACTTTTTAGAAGTGAGAGGTAAGATCTTGGAGGCCATGACCTTCAGGGAAAGGAGCACCCTATCTCCTGCCCGTGACTGGCCCAGGTTGGTGGTGTTTGCAAAGCTCAGTTTTTATGAGGCCTTTCTGACATGATAGGGCAGGCAGGGGGTGGGGGAGTACAACATGCTAAGTTCCTGTGGTCTTTGTGTACCCGGGGAAGAGTGGAACCCTGGAATAAATCACCCAGGCTCCAAGGATGTTGATACAGTGATTTATATCAGACAATGACCTGGCCTTAGGGCCTGAGGTTACCCTGGAGAAATAACAGGTTTTCCTGGTGTCCTCAGGAGCTGCTGTTGGCACAGGGAGAGACATCCGAGGAGGGATTTGGGCTGTCAGCAGAGCTTCTATGGTTTTGGAGTAGACGGCTTTTTCCCTGTTTTTTATGCATAAAGAAGAACCTATAGTGTAGCTTTAGACTAAAAGAAAAAAAAAATTATTTTCTCCCTTCCTCAGGCCTTCCAGCTTTTTCTTTGCTGTAGATATCTGTATTTGACAGCAAACAAGATGCTCACTGTGCTGTTTGGTTTGCTATCTTGGTTTGCCATGTCCAGGCTGGCTCAGGACACCATGAACAGGCAGGTGGTTGTATACCTGTTACAACCCACCAGTCTGTTATCACCTTTGCTAAAAGTGTATGTCTTTTGGAGTCCTCTGCTCCCACCTCTGGCTGATGATATTTGAAGGACAGGAAAATATGCTCTCTATTCAGCTAAGCAGTACAACATGTTGCAGCCTTGTGAAAAAAGTCATTTATGTAGCAGAAAACAAACAAAAAAAATGTTATGCAGTTATAATGAAATTTTCTGATGTACCCTTCATACCTCAGCATTTTCAGCGTTTTCCAAGAATATCAACAATAATAATAATAACGAAAAACCTTTAAAGCTATCTTCTTACAAGTTGGAAATAATTTGGGAACATTTAAGACATGCAGTAAAACATTCACTCTGACCCATGAAGTGCGTGGTTTTATATATGCCTGTGGGAGTACATATTACCTTGGTAATTGAAATACTTTTTCACATAAATTTTAAAGGATATAAAACAATTGTCATAAGCTCATTAAAAATGCCTCCGTATGTATATATTTAATGCCCAGAAATCCCTTTTGACAACATCCTGAATTACTGCAGATTTAGACAAATATCAAAACTGAACAATTGATAATTTTCTTTTTTAGAAACAGGAAATCTTCTAAAACACATTGTCAAAATAGAACTGTTTAACAGCTTGAGACAGACTTATGGAATAATTTAATTTAGAAGAAGCAACAAAGAATTTCCTTTAAATATTGCAACATTTCTTTTTATTTGTTATCTATTGCAAACATTTGACTTTTCAATTGAATGTGGCCTTTCATTTTAGAAATTAACCTGGAAAAAACTTTGAAAGGTGGAAGATTATGAAAAAAAAATTCAGTTTCAATAAAGCTTTTCTGATTAATGAAAAGTAGTATTTTTCACCCATGTTTGGCTTTTCTTTTCCTTTTGAATTGGTTGAAATTGGAATCATTTTAGCCACTGATCTGGAAAAGAAAAAAAGAAAGCCCAGGTTTCATGAATAATGTTCCATGAGTAAATATCTGGAAGATGATGCTTCAAAGTTTTTCTTAAATTATTAAATACAATGCTGTCTTATACATATATTTAAACAGTCCTTCTGAAAAATTCAAATTATGAGTCCAATAAGACATAGATTTATTGTGTTTTACATGTACATCATTCTGAGCTTTACTCTACCCCTTAGATAGGTGTGTGATGATGTTGAATTGATGGATGTATTTTAACATTTTTGCGTGGAGTGAATTTATGTTTTAAAGTCTTGGTTTGGATGTAATTTCCCAAACCTGTACAAATAGAAGAATTTTTCATTTTATTTGGTTGTTTCATAATGTCTTCTGAATGCTCCCAGAGTGGCAGCCTTCCTTGTTCCATAAGGCTCCTTGTGATGTGGTCCTATTCATCTGAAACTGAGGTGGCTTTGCCTTCCCTGGTTGTTCCTGATCTCTGATGGTTTGATGATATATGTGTAGAAAACAAAGCACAGCCCCAGTGGTTCCAAAGGTTTGCTTTCAGGCTTGGTGATAAGATTCTCCCCCCTGAGATGATGCTGGGGATGCACAATGAATCACAAAACCCAATTGTCCAGGCTCTGGGGACAGGATAATGTAAAAAGAGATTGAGCATAAAATAGCATCCACTGCCCTGGGGAGGAGTTGGAAGTTGGTTAGCTCTGGTGATGGAGGGGCTGGGTACCATCACACTGACTATTCTTCCAGCTGGACTGGTCTGCACAAAGATACTGGTAAGAGTCTGGTCTGCATGTGAATGTGCACAGAACCCAAAGGTCATTGATTTGCCCAGTGTGAGGCCCCACTGTTCTCTCCCTGTCCTGTTGTGAACTGCTGATTATCATGTCACATGCTTTGAAGCTTATTAACTCCTTCTCTCACCCTGTGCTCATGTCATGCAAGTATGGTGTGTGGGGGCTGTTCTGCAGCCAGGCTGGCACTAACAGTAGAGCAGCACCAGTATGAGAGAGACATGGAGGCAGAGACCATGTGTTTGAGAACATGTAGGTTTGTTTAACAGCAGCTCCCAGACTGGGCTGGGGAGGAGATTTAAAGAGTTGTTATAAGACAACAGCTTAGCTGAGGCAGGGGAAGGAATGACCTTCCTATTCACATCTGAATAGTTTTGCTCTGGGAGCTCTCTTATCCCCTGATTCTTCAGTAATGGGAGGGGAGGCAGGTCCTGCACCCAGCACAAGAGCTGGGGTTTCCTTGCTGTCTCAGCCACAGACTCTTTCCCTGCCACCAGTAACTCCACCAGCTGCTGCCCCATTCCTTCTTGTAGATACAAGAACAACTTGAGCCTACAGCCCTGTGTGAAGACTGTCTCACTGTGCCACTGTGCTTTGGAGCTCCAGAGCAAGACCAGGGCAGACTGTCACTGAGGAAAGCCTGGCTCCCTGCCATCCTTTTGCTCTGCCTACGTGGGAGACCTTTAGTGTAACATCAGCTAATGCTGCCTGCAAACTGCACTGGTTGAGCTGTACCAACTGGTACCCTAAAGAAGCAGAAGATGCCTTCAGTCCTCTTTCCACTCACCTTTCCTGTATAGCTTTTGCTTGTGAGATCAGAAACTCAGTGACCTTGGCAGAGTGGGAACTGGAAAATGGATTTAGCTGAAAGGTATCACTAAAAAGCACCACTCAGAGCTCAGATATCTTCCCTCTGGGGATTACAGAGTGTGCAATACTAAAATCAGTGTGTCAAGATGTCACCAAGCACACTTGGAAGAAACTTCACATGGTTTGATGAGAGCACTTCAGTTGGGGCTCTGAGTTAAAAGAAATGTTCATATTCAATCAATGTCCCTCCCTTTATCCTACTGTCTGCTCCTCCATTCAGCAAAAAGCCTATTTCACTCTTACTACTCTTGTGCTCCTTACTGCTTCCCTCTCCACAAGCATCTATCATGGAGCTGCTCTCCTCCTCTGCCTCGGATAGCTCATGGGTGCCTCTCACCAGACAGGTCTATGGGAACATCCCATTGATCATCCAGAACAAAATGGTTATTGAGTGAGTGGCAATCAACTTCTTACTTCTCTCTGGAGCTGGAGTGCATCAGTGCTATCCAGCATTAGGCAGAAACCTCCTGGAAGGTACTTTTTGCACTGTGTTTCCTCATATGGAAGGCTGGAATACTGGTGCTGAGTCACAGGGATTGAGGCGCACAGCTGCAATTTCTTGCCAAGTTTTGGTTTGACCATAGCACCAGAGGAAGGTAGAAAAGACAGCTGGTGCTGGGCATCAGTGTTTTCTTGCTGACAGGTCTTGCTTTCCAAGTTCAGAGAGGAAACTTAGATCAAGGGAGAAAAATCCTGCACGTGTCAAAGGTTTCTGCCACCGCTCCACACCTTTGCAAACACAAAACTAAACTGAGACAGGCTGGGGGAATATGTTAGCCAGCATTAATGGAGGAAGGAAGCCCAAATGCTGATGTCCAGTGGAAAATAAATAATTAGGGTTGAATTTGAGTTGATAGTACATACTGGTATAATCCCTGCCCTAGAATTCACTGGGAAATTCAGACTGAAAGAAGAGATAGACAAAGCACTTAGAAGAGACAAATTCTCAGTGTTTCCTTTCAGCAGCTGACAGCAGCCCCCAGCCTTTATGTCTTGATCCTTAGTGGTATTTAAGTAGCTATCTTCTTTAATTCCCATTAGCACTAGCAGATATTTGCACTTGAAGAGATGGGCTTTAATCAGCAGGTCTCAGAAGGATCTAGAGGGTAGAGAGGTGGTGGTCACAAAATACACTCAACAAATATGTTTGAAGGTACACACAAAGTTGGCCTTTCTGCACACATCATTCATGCATTGGCCATCTGGGACTCAGCAGGCCTAGTCTGGTGGATCGGTGTAGCTGCTGAGCACTTCTACCTGGGGACATACAAACAGACTCCAAGTGGATTGAGTCTAGAAAAATTAGAGTACCCATGTATATGAGCAGCAGGCAGACTGGGTTTGTGTGTATAAGAATATCTAACATCAGGTGAAAGCAATGAGGTGGCAGCCCCTGTACCTTTGTAGTCATCTGGTTTGGCTTTTTATTCTTGTTCTATTATTTTCAAATATATATAGCAGCACCTCTGACTCCCATCTTCAGTCACTCAATACCAGCATATGTAATATTTCAGGCTTTAAAATATCCTATGCACTAGCACAGCAGTTTGCTGTTGTGTACAGAAATAATGTGTTCCTCCTCTTCTCAAAAGGATCTGGACTGTGCTTCTGAGTGAAGGAAAAGCAGAGGTAGGGACAGGTGTGTGCTAATCCCAGTGAGATCCCCAAACGTAGGATCTGTTTGCACTGAGAGCAGCAAAGTCTGTGTGATTCTGAGCTGCAGACACTCAACACTCAACATCTAAACTCCTGTTTGAAATCCTTTGCAGACAAGTTTTAATGACCTTGTAGGTTTTCTAACTGATGTGTAATCAAGCTCTGCGGTATATGGGATGACGTTCACCTCACTCTTTAAGACATCAGACCCAGATTGACTGAAGTTTTTCTGCATCAGAACCCTGGAAAAACAGGCTGGCTGGTGACTCCCCAGCTCTCAGCAGCACCATCTCCCTCTGGCTGGTCTTCTGCAGCTTACATCGAGGGTCCAGAGGCAAAGTGTGACAGCTGAGTTCAAAATGCCACGTTACAAACTGCAGTGGTTTGAATGCTGGTTGAGGAGCAGCTGCGATGTCCCAGCTGTCTGGACAGAGAGGAAAGCTGGATGTGTCACCTCAGCAGCTGGACAGCATGAAGCCCATCTCACTCATCAGTCAGATGAGTCTTGGAGGATAGCAGGTTCTCCATGGGCTCGACAGCTGACTTTGTCCTGTGGCCTAACAGTACAGAAATCCTCAGCTTCTGTCTCCATCACCTCTGACTGCATGTGACAGTTTATTTTCTCCCAGTTGTGCTTGTTTGCACTTTCCCTGATGCCTTTGATTTTTGTTATCGATTTGTGCCAGCTGGCTAAGTGTACCAGGGGGTGTGTGGGTGTTGCTTTGGAATTTAGGACTGCTCCTGGTGAGACTATGGCAAACAAGCCAAATCAGGTGATTTATTTGATGAAGCTCTTCATTTTCTGTTCATGGTCCAAGAACAGAGTGCAAAATTCTCTGATGTGACCATTAGAAACATTAATTTGCAACTTTATTTTGGAATGTAACTCTTGAGCTGCAGGTGATCATTCAAATTGTTGTTTGTATTAGTATTGCAGATAAGATTTGTGCATAACGTGTAACATATCGACATATGTAACTAAACAAAGCATTTGAATGCCAAGTACTATAGATGATTTCAGCCTAAGCATCCTAGGTGTTGGTCATCTGTCTGGCTGCTTGATCTGCAGAAAGAAACTGTGGCAGAGAAGTGAATCAGTAGTTGATCAGCACTAGTTGTCTTCTCTATCCTTGAGCAAGGAGTTAGCAACCTTGGCTTGATCCCCTCTCCAGGGGGGAGGTTATGTAGTGCTAACAGCAGCAAGCACCAACAATCTTTGCTTTTGTAACAAGTGCGTGAAAAGGACTCAGCAGCAGATGGAAGGGATCAGGGGTGGGTTAGTTGCCTCTGGTTCTTGATGAAGAGGAAATATTGTCCTTCTCCATGCTTCTGGAGAAAGGCTCTTGTAGGCCACTCGAAACACAACACAGGTCAAAAAAATCCATAATATTTTCTTTCCAGACATCAGGTGGGCAAAAGGATTTGGTCCCCCAATAAAGGGGGATGAATGTCTGTACCAGTCAAGATTCTGTTTGTGGTCAGGGACCATGAGAACTTAACCAACTTATCAGACTAAAGTTCATGTCACTCCTGCTGAAAATTTTCTTCTCCCCCCAAGTTCCTGTGAGAATAGTGCTGGAGGGTACTGTGTTTTGTGCATCAACCCATGGCTATAGATAAGCTCACTTCAAAATACAGCAAAATAGTCAAATTACAACTGCTGGTAAAACGTCAGGATTTCCAATTTCCTCTTCCTCAATTTGCAAATGCTGGCAACATTTTTTTCTCTAATGAGGAATAAGTAGCATCACAAAGGCATTCTGTATCAAAAGGCCTTTCACTCTGCCTTGGCTTTTAGATGGCTTCCGCTCCAGATCTACTATAGATATCTCCTTTTGGCTACTATTGGAAGCTCCCTGCAGAGTGCAATAAACATGCACTTCATATCACACATCTCACCCTGACAAGCAAATCCCTTGCATATCAATGTGGCCCTGTGAAGAGATTTTGCTTTTTTACATTCCTTCCACTCCCAGCTGTTAATTTGCACTGACTAGATAGCAGGGGGTCCCACTCTGCCCCAGAGACATGCTTGTGACTTCCACGGGCTTTAACAGAATTTGCGTTAACATACACAGAGTCAGTTCCTCAGCAGAATCCAGATGAGCTGGCTGAGAATTTCAAAGTCATCAAGGGGTTTTAAACACTCAGTTTCTCTTTCCTTTAATGGGAGTGAAGTGTTCAGATCTCAGGTAATCATTAAAGCCAAAGAGTTCATAGTAGCTAACTAGGTTTAGTTTTATTGTCTCTTACACAAAGCAAACCTACTGCCACTAATCACCCTTTGCAAGAAAAAAAAAATAAGGACAGGAGCTAGCTTTTCAGTTACAGAGATTTTATTTGAAACAAATTGCAAAACTTTCAAAGGCTCTGCTACTAGAAGTGTGAATTACTTCAACAAACATTTTTACAGACCTGCAGAGGACTGAAAACACCTTTCCCTGCCACTGCTGTTTGTACAAAGTGATTTATGGGTGCTACTGATAAATACTATTTCAGATTAAAACTGAACTACTTTAGATTAAAATTACAGGAGAGTAGTAACTGTTCAGGAAACCTGTAAACAGAAATATTAGGTCTATGTACAGCATTCTGTGGCTGATTTCCTTTATCCACTTGACGCATAATCAGCAATTATTAAATCAGGAGTGCTTCACCAAGTTATTTACATATGTAGTGGAACTGTCAAAGGCGTCTACACAGTTAGATATTAAATTCCCACAGCTTTCAGGCAATATGTGTGCCTGCTTGGTATCTGAGAGTGTTTTAGACCTAAATTCATTAAAAAAAAAAACAAAAAACAAACAAAAAAAACCCAGCCAAAGGGAAAGCACTTACATATTCTTTAAAAGCCCATTTTTAAAAGATACCCTTTAGTATCTTTGGTGCCTTGAATCTAGTTTGGCCATCCCTCTAGAAAAGCATACTTTTTCTGATGGAGCTGATAAACACAGGCAGTGTAAAGAACATGATTAACTGTTGGTTTTTTAAATATTAACCAAGTCTCCACTCTTCCATTTAAAATCTACCAAATTAAGCAAATTGCATGGGGAATCGAAAAAAAAATAAATCCTTCACTTAATTATTTAGCCAATATGTACTGGGCAGGAGTGTATTATTAACACAGTAAAGGAGGTTATTAATTACTATTCACAGCACTTCTAATAAAAAAATGGCATCTGCTATTTCTAGAAAAGAAATATTGTCACTACTAATCCATCCTAAGTTGTAAATGTGGCCTAATAGACGGGATATGTCATTTTTCTATTCTGTACTCATACAAGCTACACGAGGGAGCTGAGATTTTTCGGGTCTGTGTCAAAAGGCTTTTTGTTGGTGATCTTTAATCAAATAATATCCAATTATGCAGAAATCTAATGATATATTTCTATTTAAAATGTACTTTGCACTAGAATACTCTTCTTTGGAATCATCATCTTTTCACTTATATGGTGATAACAGAGACAGCAAAAAAAAAAAGGAAAAAATCAACCTGAATGCTATTTCCTTTACTATATGAAAAAGTTTTAATGTGTCATTTATTGCATAAAGACTCTACATGTGTAATCTATTTATTGAGAAACAGGAAGTGAGAGAAAAGATATTCTGAGGTAAAGACACTTGAACTAGTGCTGCTAAGGTCAGGCTTCAATTTTCTGCTTGATTTTAGATGCCCTGTGTGAACTTTGGTTAATCATCCATGACCTGTCTCTCTGAAATCCAGAGTGTACCTTGGAAAGAAAAGATGGAAAAATGGAAAAGTTTGCAATCTTTTAGGCTATCAATCTATCTGTTGTTACGATCACCTCTACTTAAACTAATTCTGACAGATGTTCACTAAATTAGTTTTTTTAATGTTGGATTTTTTGCTACAATTAAAATTCCTGTATTTTATCTTGGCCTCAGCATATAAGAAGAGCTTATCCCTTTTGTCTCTCAAGTATTTCAAGACTGTTATCCAGTGTCGTCTCAGACTTCCCCTACAATCCCAATTGTTTCCTCCTGGATCACTTTCCTCTCTACATTTTATTCTTGCTGCACAGTCAGTTCTTCCTGAAGCTGGATGCAGCTTACAGAGCTGATCAGAGCAGGAGGCATGTTTCACATGTCTTATCAGCACAGATGTTTTTTTTTTTTTTACCTATCAGTGTTGCATTTGTATTTTTAGCTGGAGTGTAACATTGCTGACTCACATTCTGTTTGTGATTCACCATAATTCCCAAATGGTTTTCGTTGTGTCTCCATCAGTTCTTTGTCCTGCATTTGAAAAAAACCTTATTCTCACCTAAGTTAATATATTCCACTGTTTTTATTGAGTCTGGCCTCATTTTTCCAGGTTACCTCTCTAGTGTTTCCCTTTTTTCTGATTCCCGTTCTGTCGTTCAGTATGTTTACTGACTGCTTGCCTGAGTTTGTTTTTGTCTGTAAATGCAACAAACTCACCCTTATCCCTTCTTCCCCATCACCTGTGAAGATACTGAACTTTACTAGACTTAGGACTAGACTAGACCTCTGTGATCCCCATCTGATACAATCCTATCATTTTGACATAATATAATTTATAAATTACTCTTAAAATGCAGATTTCCATCCAGTTTTGTATGCTTTTTCTCTGTAGTTTGATCTTGACCATGTTTTCTTAGCTTACTTATGAGGCTATTATGTGCAATGGTGTCAAAAGCCTCACTAAGTCAAGATATATCACATTTTCTTTTCCTCATTTACCCACAAGGCTTGCTACCCATCTGCTGAGTGGAATTAGATTGGTTTGACATGATTTGTTCTTGAAAAATCCATGTTGGCTGCTACTTCTCTCCTTGCTACAGCATAGGTGATTACAAGTAGTTAGATTGTAACTACTTCCAGAATTTTTCCAGGACCCAAGGCAGACTGTAAGACCGATAATTCCCTGGCTCCTCCTTTGCTCCATACAGGCTGGTGGTCTGCTGGCTCCTCTTCAGTCTTCTGATCCTGGTCCTCTTGCATGAGTTCTCTATAAGCTTTACTAAAGCCTGTGAGATGGTTTCTGCCTCTTCTTAACTATCTTGGGTAAATGTCCTAGTGCCTCACTGAACTGCACACAACTACCTTATCTTAGTGTTCTCTAATCTGATATTCTCCTATTGTAACCTGAGTTATTGCCCTTTGGTTGTATTAACTGTCTAGTCATAGTTGACCTTTCTAGTGAAGGCTGAAATAGAAAAGGCATGAAACATTTCACTTTTCTGGGACTCATGGCAGGAACTTGTTCTCCCCTTTTAGCAGGGAACCACTGTTCTTCCTTGGAGTTCTTTTTACTGCAAATGTGCTTACAGAAAGCTTTTTGCTTCCTTTGCTAATTTCCTCTCTTTTTGTAGCTTCGCCTTTCTGAATTTTCCCCCACATTTTTATGCTATTCATTTGTACTTGTCTTTAGTATTTCAATGTAGTTTTCACTTCCTGTACATTTTATTTAGCTCCAGGTCATTGACGAGCTCATGGTTTAGCCAAATTGTTTTCTGATTACACTTCCTATCCTTCCTTCATGTTGGCATGGCTTCTGATTGTATCCTCACTGTCATTTCTTTAAAGAATTGCCAACTCTTCTGGACTCCTTTGTCACTTCAACTTGTTTCCGAGGAGATCTCACCCACCAATGTACAGTGTTTATTGAAGTCTGCCCTCTTGAAATACATTGCTCTTAGTTTTCTGTTTTCTCTTCTTCTTTTGCTAAAGATAGTGAATTAAGTAATTTCTTGGTAATTATAACTCAAGCTTCCCTAACCATAAACTGTGATAACATCTGTCTGTCTTTTGATTATAAAACCTTCTAGGAAATATTTTATTTTTTTTTTTTTAAATGTAACACAATGCAAGAGCATTCCAGTATTAGCTGATTCCTCTAAAGATGCCCTTGCTCCTCTGCCCTGTAGACCAGGGGCCAGGAGTACCTTTTCCTTCCTACAAGTACCGTGTGTCTATCTTGGACAGGTAGCACCAGTGCTCTCTGCTCCACCACTCTGCTCTAATGTCTCAGTATCTCCAGTGTTGTTAGCTTCCTAATCAGCTTCTTTACAACAGGTTGAGGGGCACAGGAAGTTGCACTGTCAAATATAGCCAAACAGCAATATAAGTACTGTGAGTGACAGAAGACATAGTCATATTTTAGTGTTTTATATATAGTGGAGCTTGATGTCAAATTAGAACAAGAAGATCCAAGTGCAGAGCAATGTATGTGTGCATTTCCCCTGAATTTGAGCTCTAGGTACCATGCGAAGAAAAATAGATTTGTAAATCAGAAAGCAGCTCTGCTACAATCCGTTCAGCACCTCAGTGTGGGCACTCAGAGGACCATGCAGAGCCTACACATACTCCAGAGACAAGATGCAGCATCATATTCTCCCTGCTGTTCTGGCAGGGGCTAAGGCTGTCACACTGCCTACAGGAATGTACAGAATTTCCAGATACAGGTATATGATTGCAACCCTTCAATTAACTCCACCCAGAAAGAGCAATAAATATAGGTCACTTGGTCATCTACTGTCCATTTGTCTGAGCATTGCCTGCATGTGAAGAGCTAGGAATTATCCACAGCATAGTTCTTCTGCAGTCTTCCTGTGTGAGGCAATTCCCTTGCACTAAAATATACACAACTGGACACAGACATGAAAAAAAGCATGAATGGTTGGTTGTTAACTCCAACCCCTGTATCATGTCTGAGTACGAGGTGTGCAGTCAGAAAGTGACCTTATGATGTTTGCCAGAGAAAATGGTCAGTCAGACCATCAATCCCATACACGTTTCCTTGTTTGAGAGGAGTTGACACTGAATCATGAATGGCAGCTGCTGAATCCAGATACAGGTGACATGCCTGCAGTTAACCTGAATTTGCTAGAAATTATTGGACAAATTACTGTTCCCCTGGGAAATGTCAAGTTCTTTATATCCATTTATTAGAGTAAACATTTTTTAAAAAAGAAGCCTATCAGAGAAAGTGTCTCAGAGTAAGGATAAGATGCAGCTAGAGAAAGGCAAGTGGGAGATACAGGCTGAAGGATGATCTTCCCCAGAAAATTAATTAGCTCAGCAGATATTCTTCAGGAGTGTAGGTAATTGGGACTGAGATTTCAAATCCTAGCACCTCTTAATAGGGTCTTTCCATTTACAATTGTTTCCCTTTGTTGAAAGAAACAATATATTAGGTCAAAGATTTGAATGTGAGTTTTCTTTATTAGTACTAGAACCCCTGGATAAGAGAGGTAATTTGCTACTGAACTGTGTGTTATTTCCTTTTCTCTTCCGTTCCGACTATTTGTTATTACCCAGATGCTAGAGGATCCCATCTTTGCTCATCCATGAGAGGGAAGGAATGAGTCAATGCAAAGTCAGAAAGATGACTAAATTATTGTAATTTTATTGTTGTGATTGTTGAATTAATTCTGACACCTTCAACAGGGAAGATTGAGAAAAACTCATCAGGAATTGCTCTATAATGTGCAAAATATGTTAAAATTCTCATTTCCTCTTATAATATTGCATGAGGATGGTTCCTATGGATTTTCATATAGTACTCTTAAAAAGTCTGCAGTTCATCTGAAGTAAATTTATGGAGAGAGACAGAGAAGGAATCTAAATCATTAATATTTCTGCAGGAGAGGAAAATTAATTCCTGCCATAATCTGCATCCAACCACTTGAGAAACAAACAAAGGAACTGACAGTTGTAAACAGAGAAAGAAGAAAATGAACCCAGGCTTTTATCATCTGAATGCTGTGCTGTCTCAGATGCCAGGATTAGGAGATTTCTTTCTCAGAAGCTGCAGAACATTAGTCTGTGGAGTAGAGCTAAAATGCTTTGTGAAATACTGAGCAAGACATGATGTGTATGAGCAGCTTTACACTGCCTTGCTCCAGAAATTGTTTTGAGTATTACATAAAACTCAATGTTACTCCAGACCAATACAAATGGTTTCTATTTCACAACTGCTACTGAAGGATAATAGAAAAAAACACTCCTACACTCCTGGCATAGCCTGATTCAAATTTATGATGTCATTCATTCATCAAATACAATCTGAGGGATTTTGTGCAGCCATTGTATATCAGAAGATGAAATGATCACTTGGCAGCATGCACTATCAACAATGCATATTCCCAAAAGAGTAGCAGCATAAAGAGTGTGATTTAGCAATGTTGATTCTCAGAATAAATTCTCAGAATAAATTTTACTCTTGTATTTTACCTATTCTTACTCTCCCATCTGGATGGATTAAATCATGTACATTCTGAAACAATCCAGCACTGAGGCTTCCTTTACTATATAGTTGTAATAGAATATATGTATTTATAATATAGTAGTAAAGGAATATTCCTATTGTCTAGCTGTTGTCGTGATGACTCTGATCGTCACCTTGTAGATTATTTTGAAAGTTTAACACTGCTGAGTTAGTAGCAGTTGTCCTGCACAACTCTTAAGATGAAAGTATATGCCATTATAAGCTGTAGAGTGGAACAGACTTGGATATTCTAGTGTTGGGAACTGAGATGAGAAAACAGCAGATTTATCTCTGAAATGTTTTCTAAGTTATGAGATCTGGCTACTTTCTGATTTGAGAAACAAACCAAAATCAACATTGTCTGTATAGGTAACTCCTAAACAAATTCCAAATGGATTTAAAATTGACTGAAAAAACCTAAATGGATTTATTTAGGTTTTGGATGATAAAAGATGTATATTATCAATTATGATGTGAAAAACTTAGAAACAAACATTGTTTCCAACTACCATGAAGTTTTTTTTTAAGAAACGTTTTCCTCTTCTGAAAACTGAATGTAAAGATTTGCAGGATTTCTGTTGTCCTGGAACTAAAGTAAAGCTTAAAATGGAAGGAATGCCACAGTAATATGTCCCTGTAATGGCCATTATTTATGTGCAACGTGATCCTTGAAGTTGCTGCCTGAATTTTTAAATGTTTTTAAGTATTCTTAGAATATTTTACTTCTAAGAATAACTTTAAGTACCTCAGTAAAAGGACAGACTCATCTAAGATGCATGATTTTACCTTGACTGCTATATTCTTTTTTATGCAACTTTCTTTATAGCTGGTTGGTTTATGTTGCTAGAGAGCATGTAGATGGAAGCAGTGGATATGTAATAAATTACTTTTGTGATAATGGTAAAGCATTTCTGGTGCTCTATCACTGCTCCAGACCTTTTTCTATCTTTGCAATGAAAACCATGTTAAGAGGATTTTCTGGCTTCCTATAACTCCTTCCACAAGCTCAAGCTTTTTGACCAAATCCCCTCTACTGACGTGGCTTTCTTACTATTGTATAGTTGGTTACTGAGTTTTTTTGATCTTAGCAGATGTTGCAAGGCACATTTTTTGTCTCTGATTCTAACATGTAATATACGTTGGAGCTGAATTTGAAATGACATATCACACCCAAGCCTCTTATTTGTAATAACAAATAATTTGAGGAGTGAATTTGGATAGAAAGTTGCAATATGGGTTCACCTCTCAGCTGTGGGCTGCAATTGGCCAAGAACAGTTCCTGTCACAGGAACAATTTTCTGCATCAAGGTAGAGTTCAGAAAAAGAAAGGATATTTCCTGAAAAGAAGAGCCCATAAATTCTCCACGAACAAAAGATCTTCAAATGTCCTTTGACTTATTAAAATAATATCTGAAAACTTAGTGAGTCTCTTACTCCTTTTTTACTTCACTGTTTTTAACATGTTTTTACCACTGACAGCTCCAAGTGCTCCACAGATGTCACAGGTTCTAGTGATAGGCACACACGAATAACAGTCCCTCTTTTCCCTCTTGCAAAACTTTAACCACTCTGAAGGGCTAAAGAAAACCTCTGCCTTACTTAACTACAGCTATCCCAAAGCTGCAGGTACATCAAATCTTATTATTAGCAGCACATGAACCACAGAGAGGACATAAATCTGCTATATGAATATCAAGTGGGTTTGAGCTGAAGCACGTGTTTGTGCAGTGTAAATGACTTGTATTTACAGATGTGTCTCATGCAATTATGTGTGTCAGGCTGGTGAAATGGGGATGATATTGGAAGTCTTGATGATGTAATCAAGATGAGGTCAGTAAAAATGCATGCGGTTTATATGCCACTGGAGGCCTCCTGAGAAAATGCCAACTGATGGGAGTTATTTTTATTACAGTTTTGTTTAGCTTTGGATAGAGTAAACATGCTAGATTTCAAATAAGTCTGTGATCAATGCAAAAAGAGCTTGACTGTCAGCAGTCATTTCAGTGGAAGAGCTAAGGGAATTAGCAAGAATTAATCCCACTCTGAGGTGGGATTCATCCAAGGGAATATGTATTTTGAAAATACAGGCATCTACAACTGAGCAGCTCACCTCACTCTGCTTTTGTAGCCAGAGAAGGGTCAGGGCCAGACAGAGTAGTATTACATTCATTAGCTTCAAGTGGACATTTCTTTCAGTGTGTGGTTATTTCTCCCAGACATCAGTAGCTGTTGGTTAGGTCCCCATTGGTTACAAGAAGCACCTAGAGAGCTGTCTCAGATATAGGTGTTTATACCATAAACAGCCTTGAGAGAGATATCCCAGGTCATAGCTAAATCTATATTAGGGTGAATTTTGTTTGTTGCATAGGACTTAATCTGGACCACTGTGAATTGTCCTTTAAGCAGCTATGGATGAATTTGGACACTCACTTTGATGTTACTGAGACATATAACAAGTATTTAAAGAAAAATGCTTCAGGAGGGCAGAAAAAAATGGGAATAAGAAAATGATTTGTGTCCAGATGAAGAGTGATCCTGGGTCAATTTCATAGAAACAGGCAAGGAAAATTTCTGGTTTTGGTGCCAATGACAAGTTGACATACCATCTGAATGTGTGTGCATGGATTGATGACCCTCATTTTGATGGAAGTGACCTTAACTTTGATGGCTACAGCAAAACAGGAACGACCAGTGATAGTACCTGACCTCTTGCTACAGGAGCTGTTGATGGCAGATGTCTATTAATTACATCTGGCCCAAGGATTTTCTTTCCAAAAATGGAAATGTGATGGAAACTACTTTTGCAGGTTTGGGATCTGGGCTGATGATTTTTTTCACTAAGTCACTTGGCTGACTATTGATACCATGGAAGAGAGAAGAAATCCCATTTAAAGAGTGGAGCCAGTTCCAGATTCCCTTCTTTCTCTTGACGAGTCAGTGCCAAACTACAGAACACTACATGAGATTGAGACTGTTCCTTGTCTAACCATGGGTGCAGGGAAGAAGATGAATATAGCTTTGGTGAGAAAGCAGGAGAGAATTTTGGTGGTTTTCCTATGGATCTGTAACCCAGGTGTGTTTTTATGGTATATTAGTCAGCTAAGCAACTCTTGTGAGAGGCCTGGGCCAAACAAGGAGTGAAGAACCTACTAATTAACAAGCATTCAAAGTGACACAAGTGGGGGAGAGCAAAGGCAAAGTATGCATAAATAAATATAATTTCAGCGTTGGGTTCAGAGTGCTAAGCATCTGGGTTATGGAGGCAGACTCATATCAGATTGCACAGGAAAGATATATTTGAATCTGATAGAAACAAGGCCTGACTGCTTAGCTTGGAAGCTGGTGAGATGCAGGAGTTGATACACACTATTTCTTAGAAACTTTCAACATTTTACTAGTGTAGCATGAGTAAGCTACATCACACCTTAGTTCAGTACTGAGCTGTACTTTCTTTCAAAACGAAAGTATGTTTTTTCATTTGACTTCACAGAGCTGCTTCTGTCTTGACTGCAATGCATGGAAAAGTCTAGAGAGTAGAGATGAGCCTGGTTCTGCCACCTCTGCCTGTCCTGCAAGGTGGTTGATTGGGTCAGCATGTCTGAGAGTTACACCAGGCTAAGCAGATCACAGAGCAGCAGAGCAGTTTCTAAGGGTTACATCTCTTCTCTCTTATCTGTTCCAGAATGGTTCTTATGGCCATATTGTGGACTAACCCAAGAGGAACTGTCATTGCTGCAGTATTTATTACCTTACGGTGGATAAAATCTCAGTGCCAGGAAACATCTGTGCACCACTTTGGCTGTCAGCCTGAGATGACATCAGTGCAGTTACCTGGTTTGAGCTCCTTTCACTGAAAGAGATCTTCCTTAAGCAGAGATGAGCCTGTAATTGAGTCCTCATGCCTCTGTCTATGGAAGTTGTCCTAGTTTTGGATATGAGCCTCAGGCTGTCTCAAAACTCTACTGAGACTGCTTAACCCAGAGCCCAAAAAAGAGCCATGTGATGGGAACTGTGTTCAGTAACCTGGTTTGCATTTAAACCTGAAATCTAGGAGTAAAAGGCTTTGTCCCAGCAGCATCTTGTCCTGTGCTGATGCTGACACTTGCTTACACCAAGGACCAGATGGATGTTTCTCCATCAGACAAACAAACGCCGTGCTCCTTTTCACTCTCCTGTATTTTTCCCCTTGTTGCATAGTTTCCTTGCTTAGAATAACAAATGCTTCTGAAGCAGGTTTCTCAGTAGATGGTTTATCGGGTTATTAATGATGTGGAGCACTTCAGAACCCTTAGGACCTCTACATTGTTGCTTTAATAAATGTCTTTCAAAATGATGAGGCCACTGGCACCCTTTCTGTGCTTTTATGGTACAATGATCTTAAAGTAGTGTGGTGTGTTTTATTTATTAGCCAGCCCATTAATCACACAGGTATCAGTTGGCTTCAGGGAAATTTTTAATTAGAGATATTTAAGGTTGAGAGAAAGTGCCTCTGTGACAATGAGAGCAAGCAGAAGCAGGAGGCAGGCTATCTTTGTGACTCTATGATTAATACAGGATTTAAATAAAATATTCATGAAAGGAAATTGAAGTTATAGCCAAATCCAAACGTTAAACCTCCTTTAAAACTCAAATCTAAATTCTTTGGAGATTCATTCTTTTCTGTATTCATTAGTGAGGAATGAATCTGATGAACATGAGAGAAAAGGGAATTTGTTCCCTAATGTAATAATTTAGCAACATTTTTAATGCTTCCACTAAATCTTCTTGAACCACACTTTAATGCCATTGATAAAATCCATGTCCTTATTTGAAATGGCTCACAAGTCACTGGGACAGGTACAAAGGAAGGATTAGGGGTGGAACTTTGGACACCGCTGGCAGTACGCTGATGTGCATGAGACAGAAAGAAAAGATCATGTGGAGGGCAACTGCATCCTTCTGGCAGTGTTGGACTGGTGATTGCTGATACTTAAAGCCTACACTGTCACATGAAAAATGAATGTTACTGGCTGTGGAAACATCTCCCTTGTTAGATAATTAATCAGGTGTACTTTGTTTTGAAATAGCACCTCTCTGGTGTGCTCACAGGCAGCTTCTGAAACCATAAAATGGATTGTTAAAAAAGAAGGAAAAACAAAAGCCAAACAAACCCTGTAGCAAATATTGCATGTGACTCAGTCTAACTACACAAACAGCAAAATGGAACATTAATTTCTCCTACTTGCACAGAGCAAGATTTAACAATTTAAATGCATAGGGAAATAAATTTTTTCAAGTTGTTGACCTTCTTCAGCTTCCCTCTTTGTTCCCTTTACTCTTCCTGTATGCTATAGTGGTTCTCCCTAAATGCAGAGTATCAGGAAGTCCTTTAGCCTCTTGGTACTGCAAACTTCAGAGGTCTCATTGGAGCAGTTCTGGAGTCCTGGTATGGAAAGAAAAGTTGGAAACTGGTCACGACTTACAATGTAGTGACCTGAGGTTACTGGCAAGGAAGGAACATCATTGGTACTGTCTCTAACATGAGTCAAGATACTCCTGACTAGAGACAGAAGATTAGCAGTCTCCCATGCTGTCAAGGGCAGGTGAGTGACAAGGTGAAGCAACAGCCAAAAAAGCACCAGCAGGGTCCCACCTGTGATGGCACAGGATCCAGGAAAATTAGCAGGCTCATATTGCCTTCCTGATGGCTTGTAGAAGAATAGAGGAAGATGTTACTGTCCGTTCTCACTAGTTGTGTTACACAAAGGTGGTCTTGTTGGGAAACTGGTTCATATGCTTGTCAACTTCCACAGCTTTCAGAGAATCTGTAGAAAATTTTTGAATGAGAAAAAAATATCTCGGGATATTTCCATGTTCTCATCAGAAGGAGACATCTAGGCATATGGAGGAAGTTCACAGAGGGTTACAAATCACTCAGACTCCTTTAAGGGCAGGTGAAATAGTTTGCATGTACAGAATTCACATGCACAGAACCACATTAAGAGAACCCAGGACTCTATCCACATCCACAGCTTATTCCTTCTTGTTCAAGCTCAGGTATTTCTTGTGAATTCTACTTTGAATGTCCCTAACCTCTTCCCTTAAATGCCAAGACTTTTTTCTCATTTTACTTTGTCTGCAAATAGGCAAGGGCCATTTTTAGTGGTAAGAAATTTCAGCCTTTGCCTTCCCTTTATCTTCTATATGCATACCTGTAGAAACACAGATTGCTGTTGCTCACAAGATCAATGAGTTGCAGAATTAAAAGCAGACATTTACACCTTCCAGGAGTGTCATTTTGTATGCATCCTGATTTTATTAGGCTTTTTTTTCAATTACAGTTTCCCTAATTTTCTGTGTGAGTTTAATGGCTACAAATAAAATGCCTGAGGGGTATTTTTAGAAATAATAATAAAGAAAAGTTGAAATTCTGAAACCACGAGTTGAAACCAGGAGTCAGATTTCATGTGCTGTGGTTTTATTCCAACTGCTTTTGAATGGGATGAACATAGGGCCTTTCCAAAGGTTTGTGGGTTATTTCTAATTCTCTTAGTTCTCTTGGAGAAACAAGACTAGCATGAAGATTTGCTATTTAAAATCTATTCCTTAATGCCATTTGTCATGGAATAAGCTGTTAAATTTGGTAACAAGCCCATCTGAAATGTCACGTCTATCACTGTAGAGTTCTAATTAACACTTAGGCTTATTAGCCTAAGTTGCCTTAGAATTTGAATAAGGGCAAAGCTATTCATAGGACTATATGCAACCTATGCCTCAAGTAGCTTTGAAAATGAACTTTCAAGTCTAACCAGAAGAAAAATCCACCATTCCTCCACATGCAACTTTAGCTTCACCCATTCTTGTTATTAAATTCTTGTTACCAAAGATTTTAAGTTAGGGATTCCTCATCAATCACAGACAAACTGGAGAGTTGGGAAGAAGATACCATTGAAAGAAAATAGAAGTAAGACCCAAGTCAGTATCAAAGGGACAAATGAAAGTGCTATTAAATTGCTGATAGCTCGTTTCTCCACTACAGAACAGGCTTTCTTCCCCACTCTTTGCAATAGGTGAAATCCAGAAATCACATTCTCCTTTATTGGAATGAATGTGTCACACTGAAACATATTTCCCTCTGCTCTAATTTCTCACAGTGCATTTGGCAATCCATCTTTTCAGGCTATGTTGTGCAGGTGTATGATTGTATTTGAAATTCCTGCAGCCATTAGTCACTGTTTTATGACCTGCTTTACTCCACACTTACTAAGCTACTTTCCTTCAGTTCTGGACTGCTGGTGCTTGTAAACTGTTTACTTTTCTGGTGAAGCATTTGCTCAGCATTTTGGCAAGCTCCAACAAAATGTTCCTCATTGACTTTTGGCCAACAAATGCAATTGAATTTTCTTACATGGATTTCGATGCCTGCATACATTTTTCCTTTTTTGCTGTTTCAGGCAGCTCTTTTAATTCTGTTATTACTTGATCTCACCTTGCCTCTCTTCTAACTGTAGAATAGAAACAATTGTCACACAGGCCTGAAGACTGTTGCCAGTTCCTGGTTTGTTTGTTTGTTTGTTTTTGTTGTTGTTGTTTTTTTTTTTTTTTCCCTCTTTCTACTCTATATCTTTCAGCTCTCAAGAGGCTCATTTAACTCTTGTATTGCTTGCAGTCAGACAAAAGAACATGTAGCTTTCATGGAAAAATGAGAAAAAAGTGCAGCTGGAAATGGGAAAAACAGAAGAGGAATTAGATTTTCCACCACATTTTGTAGAAATAATAAAACACATCTTATGCTTTATATATTTGCATTCCAACAGGCACCTAGCCTTGCGTAATGTTAATCTGGAAATACAGAGAGCAGAAATACCTTTACCATAAACATTTACTGTATGTGGGCAGAAAGATGGAAGGATGGGAAAAAGGATGGAAAATGAGATTTCTTTCTAAAGAAAGAAAACTAAACTTAGCTGTTAATTATAATATCTAGAAGAGTGATAGGAAAGCAGCCAGTGCACTCCATCTCTCAGATATCTATCCTGTGTAAGGAAGACCAGAGAGTGTTAAATACTCTCAGCTGGTTACAAGTGAAGTCTCTATTATTTGACTCAAAAAGAGCTTTGAAATGGCTCAAAAAACCCAATTACTTTTCCAAATGGCTGAGGTGATGTGGAAAAAGTCCTGCTTTAAAACACTGAGTGTGAAGGACCATGTTAAGTCCATGTCCCAGCTAGGAGTGAAGCCCCTGATTTCTGGGTTGCAGTGTGATGCATGGTCCAGTCTGCCCCTGTTGATCTGAACTGTTTGAGCCTGACCATCAGGGATGGAGTCAGCCAAAGCCCAATGTCACAAAAACATGTTGTCATTTACATTTCTCACCACTGTCAGAAATGCTTAAAGAACAGCCCATCTGAATATTTCATGTCCTGATCTATACTTAGCCCACTGTTACCCTTTTGTAACTGTGTGTTGTATAGTCTTTGGGTCTTCCGCTTTACATATAAGTCAGAATAAGCCTAAAATAATAAAAAACCCTGAAACCCAAGCCCCATTGTGCAAATATTATAGAATGTTAAACAAGGCTTAATCCTGTTCAAGAGAAAAGGATTTCAAGGGTCTTATTATGGATAGTGTGTTTATTATTGCTATTCTGCACTGCTTGCTCAGCTATCCTGCTGGAGCATAAACTACTTTTTGCACTGTGTTTGCTGGTAGATATCTCAATGTTTCATCTTCATGCAGCAGAATAGAACTGGGTCACTTGAGGACAGCATGTGGGTTGTGCTTGACAGTTTTTATAAACAAATCAAAATACCTCTGCTGTCCCCAGAGCCTAGCTCACTGTAGACTTTGCAAATTCTTGGTGCTGAAAGTAAGGAAAGTTGGACTCTCTCCTGGTGAAGAAATAGAGGTACATGTAAGTTTGATGTATCTCGTCTGACTTCTGACTTTCTAATGGTCTACATCTTAAAACACCCTCACTCCTACTCTACCACTGCACAAGGAAGTGCAAAATAAATATAAATTCCATCTTGAGAAGACAGCAGATAATCCATGAGACCACAGATGACAGAGATGTTTCCAGCCTACTTCCACCTACACTCCTGTTTGAAGCCTTGATATTTAAATTGCAGCCATTTAGGTTTCCTTGCACATTGATGCAGTGGGTGTTAGCAGACCTACAGGAGATTGACTGCTGATACAAAGCTTTGGGTCAGAAGTAAGGACTGCAGTTTTCTTCACTTTTGTACCAGTTCTGAGTTTGACACCTGGTGAGTTTGCCAGACACTGTCGCTACCTTATCCCACTGAAAGTCACACAAGGCAAGAAGAAAAAATTTTGTCCAGCTGTGTCTTATTAGGAGTATTGGTGTCAATCATAATGTCCTGGGCATTCTCCATATCTCATAGACCTACCTGAATAGCACATGCTGGTATAATGGGTATTTACTTTGCTTTCTATCTCTGTACTCCTACGCAGGCTCCTTTACACTATGTAATGATAGGTACATTTCACTACTGAGATTTTTTTCACTGGTAGGAGCTTCTTAAATTAACTCATTTAATTACTTCAGCAGTTGTCTTGTAGGATGTGTTGATTACACATTTATCAAAGCACATATCATCAACTGCAGATACACAATAAACTGATGCAATTGATCTCAGTGCTACTAATGATGAACCTGATTTATATTATTGCCATTTTATTTATATTTCACTGAATAACATTTTATTCCTATAAATTTGAATTTATTGATAGAAAACCAATGTCAGAAGAGGCATCTTGGTAAATTTTTTTGTGATTAAGTATTTTTGGTAATTTATAAAGAAATGTTTTAAAAGATATGAAGACAATAAGTGTAACACTTAAATCCATTTACTGTATGGAAGGGTGATCACCACTTCATGAACTTGTTAGATGTGGCCTCAGGAGTATTAGGAGGAGTTCCTGTGATATTCTTTTCCCAGAGGCACCATGAGCTTTAGAGCCTGATTTATTCACTGATGTAAGAAATGACCCATGATCATGAGTTAGTCAAGTGAGAGAGCTGTTAAAGTGTCACTAGCATTTTCTCCTCTTCAGATATAACTGCTATCAAGCCTTCTTTTTCCCTAGCCAAAAGTCTTACTTTTTAAGTTAAACAGAATTTTCTTCATAATATCAGATATCTTATTTGTTTCTTCCCTACCAGCCCCAACCTCAGCTCTGAAAATATAATTCCCAACACTGCAACCTACTTCACCTTAGCAGACCCAGTAGCCATCTGTGGGTTCCTGCAGTGTCAGCTTTTAATGAATGAGGTTTTAGCAACTAAACCAGACGGTTTTTAATCACGCTGAAGACAAGGAGGGAAGGTTTCATTTCCGTTTACTGCAGGAATAGTAAGTAGCCAGAAAGAAAAGAAGAAAGTGTCTGATTTTCTACCTCCCTATAATAGTTCTCATTGGGACTATATAGTTGGAGTAACTTAGGACAAGTGCTCAAAGCTCCCATTCATGTCAGAGAAAACAACAGACCCAGACTGCATCTGAGAAGCAGAGAAGCCCTATGACCTCCTAGTGTGTATCCAGGTCTTCTGCCCTGAGTGAAAATTTAACTTTCTTGTCCTTCAGAGCTTTTTGCCCTCAGGAAGCTGACTATATAGATGGAAAGGAGACTAATGCTATAAAAAGTGTTTAAAGCAGGGAAGAAAAAACAGTCATTGAGCCAAGTGACCAAGCCACCCCCTGCAGCATCTCTTTGCTCTGACTTAAGTGGCAATTTTTTTTGTTCAAAGTCTTCAGGATTTGAACCCTATTTAACACCTCTGTTGAGCAATCCTTCTGCTCAACAGTTGATGCCTAGTCAACAAATTGTGCCTGTGATTTTGCAGTAGGATAACGATGTAGATAAGACACACCTACTGGGCACTTTCAAGTTATAATATTGTGTTAGTCATTGCTTTTATGTATGTTTATACAAAATATCTGCCTGAGGGAAAAAACTGATTTTCAGTCATCAAGAACACATTTACAGTTGGCTGAGTACTTAACCTTTGTTCACAGAAAGTGTATTTTATTATTTTTTACATTAAGAATTATTAGATCAGAAAATTTGATATGGCTATAATCATCATCATCATTATTATTGACCTGAAATAAAATTCTTCTAGTAATTTTATTTCTTTTATAAAATTGAGTTATATTTGTAATTTACCTTGTGTATTTTAATAGGTATATTCTCTTAACATGTATTGATTTAAGTGGATTCAACTGTATTTCAGATAAAGATTTTCTGACAACTAAAAAAAAATAATCTAATGCAGTGTTACTTTACTTGTATCTAGTAATTTTGTTAAAACAGGAAGAAATAAAAAACAACCAGACTGATATGCACATTGAAGGATTAAATGCTTAAATCTAGGAGTACAATTCTGACAGCTTCCTCTCCAATATGAACAAACCTCTGAAGAACCTAAAATCAATCAGATCTTTGATTTTTTTGGTCTTAGCTCCCCAGCTGCCTAAAACAAAGTTCACTACAGCATCGTGAGCTGAACAGCCAAGTGCCTGGTTACTTCCTGCTTTTAGCTGTCACTTCAGAGATGTTCAGAGTGAAATTCAGACTCCCTCCCAATCTCTGGAGGTGAGGAGCCCATTGGGGGTGAGGTGTCCCACAACAGCTGTCATGCACCTGTATCTGCAGCATGAAGCCCAGCAGCTGTCTGCCCCTTTGTTGAGGAACACAGTGGGATGGAGGGGAAGGGATTTTCATAGAATCATAGAATCTTAGGGGTTGGAAGGGACCTCAAAAGATCATCTAGTCCAACCCCCCCTGCCAGAGCAGGGCCACCTAGAGTACATCGCCTAGGAATGTGTCAAGGCGGGTTTTGAATGTCTCCAGTGAAGGAGACTCCACAACCCCCCTGGGCAGCCTGTTCCAGGGCTCTGTCACCCTTACAGTAAAAAAATTTTTTCTAATATTCAACTTGAACCTCCTATGCTTCAATTTACACCCATTATCCCTTGTCCTGGTCACCACTGAGAAAAGCCTAACTCCATATCCCTGGCACTCACCCCTTACATATTTGAAAACATTGATGAGGTCACCCCTCAGTCTCCTTTTCTCCAAACTAAAGAGACCCAGCTCCCTCAGCCTTTCCTCATAAGGGAGATGTTCCACTCCCTTAATCATCTTAGTAGTTCTGCGCTGGACTCTTTCAAGCACTTCCCTGTCCTTCTTGAACTGAGGGGCCCAGAACTGGACACAATACTCCAGGTGCGGCCTCACCAATGCAGAATAGAGGGGGAGGAGAACCTCTCTTGACCTACTGACCACACCCTTTCTAATGCACCCCAGGATGCCATTGGCCTTCTTGGCCACAAGGGCACATTGCTGGCTCATGGTCATCTTCTTGTCTACCAGGACCCCCAGGTCTCTTTCACCTACACTGCTCTCCAGCAGGTCAGCCCCCAACCTATACTGGGACATCGTGTTGTTCTTCCCCAAATGCAAAACTCTACACTTCCCCTTGTTGAATTTCATCTTGTTTCCCTCTGCCCAACTCTCCAGCCTGTCTACTGTACTTTCTGTGTTTACTCATGGGAAGTCCATCCAGGTTTTGGCAGATGGTGCAAGCGTGATCACCTTGCCACGATTCAAATCAGTTGTCTCAATTTGCTAGGGGAGTACTGGAATAGGGATAGTTTGTATCCCTTCTGTAAGGGCTCTGCAAAAAAAGATGAAGCTACAGACAGGGAGACCATTAATGAAGGAGCCTTGAGCCCTGATCCTTGATTTTTCCCTGCATTTTCACCCAAACTCATTAATTTGCTGTGTAGACTTGTAATCGTGACTTATGCCCAGTTGTGGTTCTGCCTGTCTGACATGTCGTCTCTCTTTTAAAACACTTCTCTGGTTAAAACCAAGTCTGGTTTATATTATCATGGAATCATAGAATGGCTTGGGCTGGAAGGCACCTTAAAGATCATCTCTTTCCAAACCCATTACCATGGGCAGAGACACCTCCCATAGACCAGGTTGCTCCAAGCCTGAACCAACCTGGCCTTGAACACTTCCAGAGAGGAGGCATCCAGAGCCACCCTCAGTAACCCGCAATGGGACAGCCATAGCTACTTGGGGTGATGCCTTTGCTGTTGGCAGGGTGTGAGTCTGCCTCTAAATCCAGGTCTTTGTCTCCATATTTTTTTTGTGTGCTTATTAATTAGAAAATTAAATATAAGTTTATCTATCTTTTATTTATCACTGCACATCTGGGGATATTTTATAGACTACAGAGGGTATCCCACTTGGAACAATCTCACGTAATTTGACTTGTTTAAAGCAAAGAATTTTACAGCTGTGGAAGAGTTGCTTTGTACATATTACTCTTGCAACCTATTTAGTAGAAAAAGGGCCTTCCTACAAATTTTTAATGTTTCAGTGGTGCTGGAATAATGGTCTTCACTTGAATCGCTGATACACAGGTTCAGACAGCTTCAGCTTTTTACCAGACTAAGCTTTCTTTGCAGTTGGACACGAAGTCCCTGGTAGAGTTAGGGAGAGAACATTTTTTCCTGCTTCCCTGTCCTGAGCTTTGGCTTTTCTTTTCCTCTCCATTTTCATATTCCCTAGGCCTTTATAACTCTGAAATGCAGATTTTATCAATTTTATTGTGCCATGAGGTGAAAGAAAGCTAAATCATAAAAAAATTTACAAGTTATTTTACACCCATAGTAGAACAAGGCAATCAATTATTTCCTTCTTCAAAACAACTCAGCCCATGTTCAGACATGGACTGTTGATGTATTTCAGAAGCTGTGTGGCAGCATGAAGGAATGCTATGATTCATGCCCCACGCCTGCATCTCAGGATTGATTCAAATGGCTATTATCATGTTTCAGAATGTGGTAGTGGTAAACACAAGGAAGATGTGCTATGTCTAAGAGCCTCCCATGTCAAAATACACATCAGCCTTGATTGATACCTACTGACTCATGGCCATATAGGAGAGATGTGAGATTTGTCAACAAGGATTACAGTGGTGTAATTATTTACACTCCCAAAATGTTCAGAATGATAGAGTGTTTATGTGAAGTATCATGTTAATGGAACTACTAGAAAATCAATACCAAGATGGGGACTGGATGCCGTTTCATCTATTTTTTTCTGGTCATATGTCATAGTAGAATTTTCTTTATCCTGCATACTCATACAACTCTATTTTGTGTCAAGTTCATTGCACTAATTGCAGTGACACTGATGATGGCAGAAAGGACCATGCATTCACTTCCGTTCTTCACAGGCACATATCCTCCTACTTGAAAATTCTGTTTTAATTTTTATTTGCCATCATTCTGTCTTCAGCATATTTGAATATGCTGGGCCAAACCTTTCTAATCTTTTTACAGACATCAGAATTTTAACCAGTTGAGAAATAGTTAAGGAAATTACTGAAGTAGACTGAATTACAAGTCCTACATCACAAACTCTATGTGCCCCTGAGTTTTTCCCATATTCTAAAATAATGCTTTTTGTTGTGATCTGTATGTTTCTGCTGAAACATTTGGTGTCTCTGCTGCCTATTGCTAAGTGTTTTTACACTGTTTGTTTCTGGAACTCCAGGTCTCTTTGCATGGCTGTGTTAAGATCATCATAAATAACAAACAGCCACTGTAGGATTTGGTCCATGTTAAAATAACATATCAACCACCTCTGAAAATACACCCTTTTACCATATCTTTTCATGTCTGTGATAGGAGAATTTGTCCACTAACCTTTAAACTAATCAAGGCTGGAGTCCTCTTGTTTGTCTGACAAACCTGATTGATTATTAAGATCCTACACAAAAGCAATAGTCCTTTATAAATCAGCATGAATAATAATAACAATTATAGTAATGATTGATATATGAGCATTTATTTGTGTTCCTCTCAGTCTCAGTAATGGGATTTTTTTTGCATAAATCTCTTCACAATGTAACAAGATTACATAGTAAGGAATGCAAAAATGCCATTTCATTTAATCTAAAGAAGTAAAAGTCTTCCTGAGATAGAAATATGTAATGATATAGATCATGTTTTACCACAGATCTTATGGAAATGCTCAGCATCGATCTGATAAAAATTGCTGTGGGGATTATAGATAAATATTATTATGTATACAAACATTCCCTTGGGAACTGCTGTGATACTGCCTACAAAAGCCAAGATGATGTGTTCACAAAGACGCTGCACAAGATAAACAGTGTGGGTTTCTATTCCTCAAGCAGAGCAAAACACAGCAGGGAGAAACGTCAAGAAAATCTTGAATCTTAATTTAAGTGGCAGAAACTACCAAATCAGCAATTTAAGAATAGACTGTCATGTCTTTGGGACAGAGAATGTATTTTGTCTTCTATTTGTAGGGCACTATGGCACTTCAGATGGCTAGTGTCTGTGTTTCTACAGTGTTAGGTGGAATATAAGCAAGGCATAAACCATAGTAGTGAAGGTGCTGATCAAACAAACAGTTAATCCCATGGCTATCTATTGAATTCAAGGATAGCAATCATCTAAGCATGCGTGCAGGGATGTTTGTGTTGATAAGTTCTGGGTTAAAATATCTCCTGCTTAAGTTTTCATGAGGAGCCAGGAAAAACAATCACAGATTGCCTGGTATTTAGTCCAGTGATTTAGAGGGAAGCAACCTCTCCGTCCCTGTCTGGACAAGTCAGTCTGTAACTTTATATCTAGGTCTTTCATACATTACATCTAGAATATTAAACAGTCTCTTGCATATCCCTCATAATAAATGTTCCTTATCCTGGTCCCAGCATTTGCTACACTCAACACAAGGCACTCTTGTGGGTGGATATACATGATAGATTGTGGGCAAAGGCAGACTTGTTTTGCCTGTGCTCTGAGAAGAGCAACCAGAAGCTGGATGAATACAATTACCTCAGTGCTCAACCTCAGCTAATTTGTTCTCCTGAAAGGTGAAGTGTGTTAAGCAGGGCCCAGTGCTGTGATAACCAGCTTTAGAAGGCTTCTGGCTGTCTCGGAGAGTGAGCATACTTTTTGTGTGTCTTGGGTAATACACTATGCAAACATTTCCACAGATTACATACTACATAATTTGCAACACTTATTTTTATTTTACATTATAGATATATTTATATTATATTTGATCTTACATTACATATTGCAACATTTCCTTCTGGACAATATTTTCACAGTCTTTTTCACTGTGAACTGCTTGCACAGCATGTTCCAGACTTGTGGCTCAGCAGGTTGAGAGAAGGGGAAAACAGGCAATAGAAGCTGCTTAGAAAAATCTCCTTGCTTTAGATTTTTCATTATAAGCTGAGGCATCACCTATGCCTCACTGGAGAAAAGCATTGCATGAAACTGTGCTGCTCATCTTCTGGGCTTACCTGTATACAACACTGTGTACAATGAGATCTATACACCCTTAGAGAACTGCCCCTAATCACAGAGGGAGTGTGAGTGCAAACCTGGATGGTTTGAGCATCTTTGCAGTCTCCTGCTCACAAGACAGTCCTTTGTGTCTTTCCAGCCTGCCTATTGCAAGGGGTACAAAGGAAGAATCGTGTCTGCACAGGATTTATGGCTAGAAGAAAATGCATTCTGTCTGCTCCTGTCTGCCCAAATCCTTTCAGGAAGCACCCACGTATACCCTAAGCAGAGTCTGCTTCCAGTCATCTATTTAGATTGGAAAAACTCTTGGTTTTCTTGGAAGGCAATCACTTATGAAGCCCCCCTGCAAAATGCTGTTGAGAACTATACCATGGAATTTATTGATATAATCATGTTCAACCAATTTGTAAAGCCCTAGTGGGGGAGGGAATATAGAGCTCTCAGTCTGTCCTTTAGAATTATTGCCAGGAAAGGAAAGTTTCTCCTGCAGAGAGATGTCGAGAAACCAGTGTTACACACTTGAAGTCACAGTAAATGCACAGAACCTGACCAGTTAAAGAATAGGGTAATCTCAAGCCCACTGAATGCAGTGCAAAATTTCCCACCACTTTCAGAGTTGAAATATTGACTGTATTTCTGGTCTGAAATAGTGGAAGGAATGAATAATTAGAGATATATTTGCAGCTTCTGCACAAAAATGTAACAGAGGCTATGTCCCTTAATTTTTTGGTATGCAATTTATTCATTTTTATTTGGGAGATGAATCACCTGAGTCCCTATGCTACTTTCATCTTCAAGAGAGTTTAGAAACATATCAACAAATCTGCCTCCTTACATCATTGGCCTAATTTCCATCCCAACCTTATTTATCTTTCCTTTTCATTATTAATACACAATGATAAACCCAAGAGGGCCCAGAAAACTCTCAGAGCTCAGCATGGTTTGGCTTCTGTCTGTCTGCTTTATGTGGTGCATCTTGTGGTAGCAGAACAAGAGCCATAGGCTACTGCTAAATAAAGTGGGTCAAGACTTGTACTCTGGACCTAAGGGCAAGCAGCACAGCTTCCACATGGCTGAACTCTTCTTTCCACCATCCTAGATAATGTAACTATTTATTCATATGGACCCCACTGTGTAGTGTTGAAATCCACAGTAGGATGTGTTTGGATTACTAGTATAGTTGAAGTTGCAGCTGAGTGGAGGAACCAGGACTGCCCTTTCCACTGGAAGTGGATTTGCACTGTGGTCTTAACATATGTCTATGAACATGCCCACCACAGGGAACTGACAATGCCATGACAGCACGTTTGTTTAGAATTATCTTAATTGAGTCTAAAACTATTCATTGCTTCCTGTTTATACAACCTCCAATAATGTTGAAAGATCAAAAGCAAAAACCTAGCCTGGCAATTTTCAAAAGCTGTCAGAGACTATAACAGAAATGACTTAGATGAATGTGTTTTCAACTCCCATGAAATCTAAATCTATGTGTTACACATTAGTCTGCCAGCCTATATGGAAAGCTGTCCCTGGAAGTTTTTTGCTCTATGAAAACATTAATTTCTTTTGCAATGTCATGAAGCTTGGGAATCTCAAACAATAATCAAAATATAAATCAAAGTGTTTGAGGTTTTTTCTTTCCTGGATGTCTTCTCGTAATATTTGTGGTGGAGGTTTGAAATACTCATTCACTCATTTCAGTGTCATGAAAGATGGCTAGGACACATATCTCCAAAAGCTTTATCCAGTTAAGTAACAGTGAATTTAATGGGATAAGTAGAAATTAATAGTTTTCCCTAGTATTTTATTATGATTATTATGTATTGATTTTTGTTTAGGTAGTGCTTGTGCCTTAGTGCCTGGATATTGGATCATGTGCATTGTGTGGTTTCTTGACTCAAATACAGGATGTTTTTCCAGAGAGGCAGAATTCAGCCCAAGGACTCAACAAAAAACTCAGTTAGACTCCTTCACATGTAGACATGAAGAATGTTAAAGTGTGTTTGAAAGGGTAGGAAACTGGGTGTTGGGATATAACAGTTGCTTCTACATCACCTGTATAAAATTTCAAGAGCAGGAAAAGTGATGTTGCCATTTCAATAAACAAAATGAATACTTTGGTCAACTCCAGCAATATATTTTAATGAACTTCCTTGGGAGAGAAAAAAGGAAAGTTTGGTGTTCCAATAAGATACTGATGTGCCACTTGTTCAGTATGGATGAGGTGAGGGCTCCAATCTACCAGTGCTTTTTTCCCCATCTTCATTGACAAGCCCTGAACCTTCTCATGAAAGAGAGTCCATGAGCAGTTAGGCTCTGTACAACTTCTAACAGTTAAATTATTTGTGCCACATGATAGATTTTTTTTGTCAACTATGACATTCTAGCAACTCATATCACTCTCAGTTCTGGTGTTGGAATATGAGGAATTATAATCAGCATACTATAACGTGTTGCCCAGCTGTTGCCTCCTTTCACAAAGCTAAATATTCCTCTGCTGATGCTGAACCTTGGTTCAAAACAAAACAAAACAAAATAAAACCAAAAATGAAAGAGAAACCAAAACAAACCCTAATGAAATAAAAAATAAAAATGAGGAGACAAACACAGACAACCAGCACAGTCCCCTCTGGCCAGTGTCTTGGCAGGGAAGGGGGCATAGGACAAGACCTAAGACATCAGCTACTGTGTGACTTACTGAAGTGACTCAAGCAGGGGACAAGGTGTTCCCCTGCAGCCCCTCTGCCTCCTCCTTCTCTTCCTCAGAGTGGGGCTAAGACCTCTTTTCCAGTGCTTCCTTCTTCTCATCATAACTTCACACCTATCATTTTATAGCCCTGTGCTTTGTGTTCTCTTCCTGGGAAGGGGCAACAACAAGGTTTATTCTCTCTGTAATGTACTCAGATTTAAATATGAAAAGAAGGCAACAGTGACAGTTTAGCAGTGACTTCTGCTAGAGAAATTTGGATTTGCTATCAGTAGTGGATAGCTTTTTTGTAGGCAAACTAAACATGTTAAAGCAGGGAGTATTTACTGGGATTACTTACCTCCTCACAGTGCAGTCCATTATTTTTCTTCCATTTGGATTCACTCTAGGTGGTCATGGTGCAGGATAAGAAGGAAATAATTCATACCATCTGAGAGTGTGATAAAAATTATTCTAAGAAACGGTTCAAGCACAAGTACATGAAAGAGAAAAACATCTAGGTCTCCAGACTCAAATATCTTTTGATTTTCATAGGCTCTTTCCTAAATCCAGTGAATGCAAAGGGAGGCTATAATCCTCAGACAGGCCAGTGTTCTGCAAAAAAGGAGAGTCAGAGTGGCATTGATCTTATTGTTGGAGACACTCTGCAGCTTTCTAGTTGTATATTGTGCATTGCTGACTTTTAGAAGAGATTATTATATTTAGATAATCCTATGGATACTCAAATCAAATACTGTATAGTCTTCCAGGGGAGGCTAAAAGGTTTCAAGTGGTTTAGTGTTCAAACACTGTAAAACAGATATGTGTTTGCATACCTGCACATATATGTGTGTGTGTGTGTGTATGCGATGACAAACATTATTTTCAGCTGCCTAAGACATCCCCAGCCTTGCTCCTTGGGAGGGACTGAATTTTTAGGCTGTTTTCAGCATCTCCAGCTCACTGCAAACTGTAATTCGGCCACGTATGTATCAGATCTACCAGTGCCAGGTGTTTTCATGTTGATGCCTTGCTTTAGAAAAAACAAACTTGGAACACCTTCAAAATATAAGTAATCAGAGCTGAGGGGAAGAGACCTGAAATATTTATAGCATTCATAGTGCAGCTAGCTAACAAGGGTGAGGGTAGGTATGCTTGATATCACCTGTCTCAACATCTGAGGCTAAGGTACAGCAACACAGCTCCCTTTCCCTCTCAGCCTACAAAAACCCCCCAAAAACCAAACACAACACAAAACCCTAACAAACAAACAAAAAAGCCCAATAAAAATCACAAAGAAAACACTTTTGATTTCAAGTGTATGAAGTAATGCACACTGTTTCTTCTTAAGAGCTAGAGAAGAGCAGTTAATCTTACCCACTGACACCCTTTCACCCTGCAGCACTGGATATTAAAATACCTTTGCATAACTCCTGTTTCAAAAAGCAAAACCTGAAAAATTGCACATATTCCTTTCTCTTCTCCTCCCCCATCCAATGTAGCTGCTTTTGAGGATGCGTGAGGTTCTAATTCTGTCCCTTCATTTCTTCCTCTTTCAGGATTTCCTCTGCATTTCTTTCCTCTTGGGTTAACTCCAGCCATTCCCATTCTCCACCTGTACCTCTTGCCCCTGATATTCTTTCTTAATACTTCCCTTTGATTCTATTTCTAACTTACCTCTTTTCTGGGTTGGCCAAGCACTTTAAATAGTCAGCCTGGTTTGCCATATACCAAAACCTGAGCATGGGAGATGAATTTCAGCCATCCTGACTGAAAACCTCACTGAGCTCTAGACACACACACAGTTGCAACCTATTTCAAAGTTAGTTGATGAAAGTTAGTTTGGAGTTGATGAAAGCCAGGGGTGCACCATAGTTTTGAGGAAACTGACTCTAGTTTGCACCAGCTGAAGGTTTTTGTTATATCTTACATTATTCATGGAAAATATTCACAGAAAAAAAAACATTTGAATGGCCTATAATTCCAACTGACTCACTGAAGTCTCACCTTTGGACATGTTTGTGTTTTATTGCTCCCTTTTCCTACCCTCTGTGTGTAACCTAGACTTTATTTTATTTGAACATAAGGCCAACAGTCCAGACTGGTTTAATTTAGTCTAAGTTTTTCTGGTTACCCTTTGCTGTAGGTTGACTTTAGACCACTCTTAGTAGTGACACTGGGGATAAAGAGCCTTGACTACAACTTTTAGGAACCTCTGCAATACCATAACTTAATGACATCTCCCAGAACATATGCCTTCAATAAGAAGTAACAAAGGTCAGGGAATGGGAAGTCCAATTTAAAAGAAAAAGAGAGGGGAAGAAAGTCTGTACATGCCCACATCTCTTGGGATGCTTGTGCTACTCAAGATGTAGGAGAGTAGTGAGGAGAGTGGAAAGATCCAATACCGTATTTTCCTCCCTCTTCTGAACTATGTATATGAATAAACCAGTTATCTGGGATGGTGAAGCAGGTCTGTGATAGACCAAGAACAAGACTGGGTTCCCTGATTCCTATCTCTGTGTCACACCCATCAACAACACTGCCTCACATAATAGAGTAAAAATTGTCATCACATCAGGGTGGAACATTCTGTGCTTCCACCACACTGACTGGAGACAGTTTTGTCTGTTTACAAACTCCACTGCTGTACCTCCAAGTGTTAAATTCCTCTTGGGTTAGGGATGAGTCCAGGATGGCTGAGTTTCAGCAGTTTGCTCTGGGTTATGTTTTGAGCCTTTCTGGACAACCACAGCTTGTTCCCAATGAGACCAATTCCAAATGACCGAGTGAGTGCTTTCATATAAAACAGCTGCTTTCAGCTCCCTATCTATGTAGCAAATTAGCCTTCACTTTTAAATTTTAAGTTGTCAGTTGTGATGTCACCCTGTGTTTAGACCAGCTGTGTCCCTTCACAATAATAAAAATGTTTCAGACATTGGAAATTTCACAGCGTACAAAAGGATATAGTACCAGTGGAAGTTCTTTTCTTCTCAGTGAATATTAGCTCCACAAGCAGGGCTTTCCCCAGCTCCTAGAGGTCATTCTGTCCCTGAGTGACTGCTGTGGGCTCAGCATACCTCTGCTTTCCTATCCAGTAATGATGTGAAGAAAAAACTCCACAAGCATTTGGGCACAGGCATCTTGAGGAGTAGCCCTGTTACTTTTAGGGTGAAAAGCCTTAGTAAAGGTTTGAAAACAAGAGGTTTAAAAACTGGAAAAAATAACAAAAAATTTTCTCATAGATAAATAAGAATTTCTCTAGTAAGAATTTTTTCTTTGAAATTAAAAAAATAAAACATTTAATTCTGAAAACTTGACAGAAACTTTTTACTATTTTCAGTGTTTTTCCGTTTCCTTTTGTGGCTGAAAACAATTCAATCTAAATTTGTAACGATTGTATCATCTGCAGCTCCATTTTTTGGATGAAAAAGAGCTTCGTAACAATGGGAAATTAAACTGTGGCTTCTGGAAAGAATGGAACTGTTTTGAACATGTTTGTGTTTATACACTGAAGACTTCTGCTTTGGAGGAAGAAATGTCTCAAGGTGCAGCAAGGGCTAGGGCTCCATAGGGGCTGTGTCTCTTGTAAGGAACAGGCAGCACAGGGGTCTCACAGGCAGGGCCCACCCCACCACTCCTAGCCAAGGACAGGGCAGGCAAGGGGGCAGCCAGAGGTAGCCCCAGGCATCAGGCAGATCCATAGGATTGGAGACAGGCTGGGGTAACACCAGAACTTTAGCCTGTACGAAGGGTTAAGGAGCTGGGACACTGGGGAAACTGGAATCATACGCATCCTGGGAAAACTGGGAAGGTCCACTGGGACAAGGCAGTGAATAAGCAGATTAAAGGCCAGCGTTTCTACTGTAAAAAAAAAAAAAAAAAAAAAAAAAAGGTTATTAACATTCTCTCTCGTGAAACAGCATTGATCCAGTCCTGGTCTAGTGAATCGATGGCATATTTAAATGTTCTTGGAAGTCTCCTATCCTGTTGTTGACCCAGATGGGATTATAGCGCCAAGCAGCAAGCTCTCATTTCAGTATAGCCTAAAGGCAGGAGAAACTTCAGCAGACTGAAAAAAGGGATGAACACAATGTTAGGTGGTGTACAACAGAAAAATGTACAAGGACAAGTATCCTTCAGAGTTAAAACTCAGGCAGATAAAATACTGCAGTCCTTTGCTTCCAATTAGTATGAGAAAGATGAGTTCTCGGTGATTTCTCCTTTATGCTCATTTGAGAAAGAAGACTTAATTTAACTACACTTAATTTCATGCCCTCTATAATGTACCCAATTATATTGTCCTAATTATTTCAAGCCCTTATGTGCCTTGTTTGAATCCCTTTTTTGGAAGAGGATATTAAATAACTATTATCCTCCTCATTAATACAATGCATGATAAAGAGAAAACAAACAAGACACAGATGAAAGGCATAAATATAATTTACATTTTTGCCCACTTTCTCCCCAGTCTTTCCACAACAGCAGTAATATTAATCATAGAGACATGAGGAGGCTGGAAATTTTTTTGTCATGACTTGTCATTCTGGTTTTGTCTGGTTGGTGTGCAAGGGTGTGGGCACCCTAGATGCTGGGCTTTTCTGAGACATCAGCTGTTATTAACCTATAGCACTAGGTTACAGATGTATAGGTTGAGACTTCAATTAGTTCTAATTTGTCCTCATTTTGCTAATTTTGACAATGAGCCATGAAGGAGTGTTTCATAGTAAAGAATAAGGTAGGAGGGTTACATTCATCTCATATGCATGAAGACAAGGATTTGGTGAAATTAATGCTATCTCATTCATATGAAGGTATGGCAGATGTGTCTTCTCTGCATACCAGGGTAGCATTTGATTAATCTATTTACATGTCCGTTGACCAATTCCGTTCATGCCAGAATACATTAAGAACAAAAAAAAAAACCCCTGACCTCTTCCTCTTGCTCCTTTGTGTGTACATCCAGATCTCAGACAGATGTTTAAGTCTCTGTTCTGCTCTGTATGCCAGGCTGTTGGGATCCAGACCTTATGTAGACTCACTATGAAGGAGAAGCAGCAGTGCTGGGATAGAGAGAGCAGCACCAGCAGTTAAGATGGCAACCTTCAACTATCATGCAATTCAGAAATATGTCATGGACTTTTTCATTCTGTGAGAGGTCCCTCTGACACACTGGAAAAGGAACTACTCAAGACCTTGGAGTGAGGGTGACAAGCACTGCAAAAATAGATGCTTTAGTGTGGAGTCTGTTGCAGCAGTGGTACAAGAGTAGCCAGTGCCCTCAGATAAAGGATTAATATAAAGGATAATATAGTCATAGAATCATTGACTCATAGAATGGTTTGTGTTGGTCTTTAGAGTTCATCTAATCTGATATCCTTGCCATGGGCAGGGACACCTGTCATGAGATCAGGTTGCTCAAAGTTCAACCTGACCTTGAACACTTTCTGAGATGGGGCATCCACAACTTCCTAGGGCAACCTGTTTCAGTGTCTCACCACCCTCATCATAAAAGAAATGTCTTCTTTATACATAATATAAATCTAGCTTTTCATTTAAAACCATTATTCCTTTTCCTGTCACTCCAAACCCTGGTGAAAAGGCACTCTCCATCTTTCTTACAAAACGTCTTTATATAATGAAAGGCTGCTACAAGGTCTCTTTGGAGCCTTCTCTTCTCCAGGTTAAACAACCCCAGCTCTCTCTCATCCTGTCTCTTTGTAGCAGAGGTGCTCCAGCCCCCTGATAATTTTCAAGTGCTTCCTCTGGGCCCCCTCTAAGAGGTCCATGTGTGTCTTGTACTAGAGATCTCAGAGCTGCACACAGAACTCCAGAGGGGGTCTCAAGAGAGAGGAAGAGGTGTAAAAAATTATCTCGCTTCACTTGTTGGTCATCCTGCTTTCTATGAAGTCCAAGATCAATTGGTTTTCTGGGATGTAAGTGCAAGTTTCTGACTGATGTACAATGTACCAATACTCCCGAAGTCTACTCTTCAGGGGTGTATATAGATAATGTAAGGGTCTTGATATGATAAAGAGAATGTCAGCTCGTATAATTTTCATTCATGCAAACTTTGTGACGTGCGTAAGTCTATATGATGTATGCCAAGCAATCCCAGAGATTATTTCTTCATTTTGCTGTATTAAGATCAGCAGAAATGCACAGGAAATGAGGTGCCACCTATCTTTTCTGTAAATGCTCTGTTGTAAAGCAACTGGATAACAATGTGCTATTTGGAACTGGAAAGTGTATCTGGCCTTTGGTAGCCTCCCCCTTCCCACCTGTTCTGGATATTGCTGAACTGGGAAGATAAATAATGAATCAGCCCTTTCATGCTCTTTCAGATTCTGCCTTGTCTGGAAGAGAAACTGCAAGACTCATCAAGCACAGGGTAATAAAAACATGTGCAGACAGAAATACCCTGAGTCTACATAAGCTGATGTTGCTTCTGCCATTTGGCTCTCATAAAAAATCCTTAAATCCTCTTATAGCAAAAGACTGTAAGGCAGTCAGCTGTTAGACTGATAAAAGTGTGTCTGTCTCTTTTGTAACAGGCAGCAAAGAAGTGCTGCTGAGTCACCTTCCGTGTGAGCTCACTCTTCTTTTTTCATTACTGAGCAGCAGATGTCATGAGACTTTTCTGATGCAACTGCTAGTAAGAGCTCTACCCTCACCCATTGTGTGACTTGGCATCGTGGGCAGAGGCAGCTGATGATCTGAAGGAGAAAGGGTCAGCAGCTGATGCTGAAGTACAAATTCAGAGAAATATTAACTCTTTGAGGAGAAATGTGGGGGGCCAAATAAAAAGAGGAGAGGGTACAGAAAGGAAAGAGAGAAAGGGTAAAGTCTCCTGCAGAAAAATTGCTTTCTTTAGCCTGGGCAGAGTTTTCAGCAGGATTTGCATCAGCCAAGCACATTCTGTGCAGCTAAGCAAAGACATAGACAAAAATAGACTACCCTACCAGGTGAATATTTGTACAAGCTCTTCTTGGATAAAAAGTACTTGGAAGCAACCCTGAGCTGGGCTCTGAGCCAAATTAGACTACAATTCCATGTGCAGATATTCAGCTTGATACAGTGGCTCCAGACACTCTTCAGCAGATCAATGCCTTTCTTCTCTGCTGGCTCAAAATGCTGGCAATCAATATTCTCTGGGTAAGCCTGGTGGATCAGTATCCACAGAAGTGCATCTATCAGCCTTTACAGGGCTAGTTCATTCCAAATACTATAAAAAAAGTGATGCTTTTCCCTCCTATATTTTGGCTGTCCTTGGCTGAATAAAATAAAGATTCTTATGGAGATGATGCTCTTCTCTAGTTCACTGGCTTCAGTGGGAGAATTGCCTTGCTAATGAATGGTAAAAACCTGATAAAACACTGAAAAAATTGGCCCAAAGTGTATACTGTGATTTTATGAAAGTTTTCTCCTTCTGCAAAGTTATTCAATCAGGGAGCACGTCTTTTATTATGACAGCATTTAGGGAGAATGCACTCTCATACCTAACTGCACTTTTAGGAAAAGAATTAAACTAGAAAGATTATAAATAGAAGATAAATTAAACTATAAGTCTTCACTCATGAAATGGAAATACTGATTTTCTAACTTCTCTTTCTCCATATAAAAGTGTCAAGGCATATGCAGAGTCCAGTGGTTTGAGTACTAGGTCAAATTTGTTTTTCATCAGAGAGCTTTTTTTAGTGGCCTGGTAAGGATTAAGTCGAGTAACCATCTTGTCTGCCCAGCGTAGTACCATTTAGCAAATACTGCAACTCACTATGCAGCTTACAGGGAGATTATGTGCTTAGAGTGGGTTTCAGAGTAGGTTGTGTGCTAAGCAAGGAGCTGCAGTAGGTAGCTGAGAGATAACCAAGAGAGAAATGCAGGGCCTGGGTGGCCAGGGCAAGATGTATGTCTCCAGAATCCTCATTTCAGTTCCAGAGGTGGGACATCTCCCCCAAAGGTACATGCTTACAATAATTTTTTTTGAGAACCCAAGAAGTCTCACTTGTTTTTTCTGAAATAGTGATAAAATTCTTATTGTCAGTTCACAGCTCTCTTTCCCCACCACACTTTGTACATTAGTCAGTGGCCGAAGGACTCAGCCATGATGGAAGTGCTCCAGGTTCGAGTTCCTGCTCTGGCTGGAGAAATGCTGCTAATTATCACCAATTACCAATCTGGATTTGGTTTATCCTCTGGAGCTATCGCAGAAGCTGTGCAGCTGTAACAGAGGAGTTAAATTTTGGGACAAAAGTGTGCACAGCAAGGCTGACTATGGTCTCCTTGGAAGGGGGAGACTTGGGTATTTGTCACTGTCAGCTTAATAGATTTTCCTTGGCACATTCACTGGATATAGCACACACACTCTGCTGATGGGGCCAGATAGTAGCTTAAGCAGAATCTGACTTCTTCTGGCTGTCCTTGGAGAGAAAAAAACCCAAAAAGAAACAGAATGAGCATTTGATAGACAACATGCTCTTTTTCATGTGATTATTTGCATTATATTTTAACCTTAACTTTCTGTTCTGGAAATCAGGTGGCTAAGTCTGAAGAGAAGAGAAACTTCAAGCTCTTCTACAAGCTGTCTCAAACTGACAGTTCTTCAGAAAAACTTTGTTGGACATGCCTGATTTTCAAAGCAGTTAATACTTTTTTTCTTAGTTAGGAGATTTTTTTAGTATTCCTTTGCCTAACCTAGACAAATACTTCCTCTCTCTTCTTCAAAACTTCAGTCAGGTGTCCTATCTGTACCAAACACCAGAATGTTTATGATCTACCAGCTCTATGCTTCACTATCCATTTGTTGCTTCTTCTCAGACTGTGGTGTCAGTGCTGCCCATTTGTCAAAGAGTCTGGCCCATGGCACTCCAAAAGTTTGGTTTTCCCGAGTAGATTGTTGCCCTGAAGCACAAGTGAAAATCATGAGCTCTTGTGTCTGTTGTTCACTTGCTGGCTCCACCCACCTCTCTTCTGATGTAGTTCACCTCTTTGAAGCAGATACTGCTCCAAAGATACTGCTCAATGTCCATCACCTTCAACAACTCCAGCTGACTTCTGACAGAAAAAAATGTTGCAACCAGCTGCTTGCCTTGAGGCCAGCAATCCAAGTTAGGGTAAAATCTTTGCAATTGTAGGAGTGCAGATAGCCATGGTAGCTTCTGACTACCCTTCATCCAGCTCAAGGGATGTTTATTTCCTGACAAGCCTGTGTTCATCCTTGCAGGAGTACCAACTCTATCAAACTGCTCCTGAAAGATTGTTTTCAATGCCAGCAGTTCCAGTAAAACGTGGGACTAATACAAATGCTTTGTGTAGATACGGTTGGTTTACTGTTGCCTGGAGAGATTCCCTGCCTGTATTAATGTATTTCGAATCATTTTGAATATCACTGCAAAACTTCTCTTGAGCAGCACTCCTTGCCTGTTATTCTTGCTTACATCTGTTCACTGTAGTAATGGATATTTTTTGGCTGTTAGCAGTTATGCAGCATGACACTTGGTGAATAGATGTCTGTGTGTGCAATAGCTACTGTATTTTGAAGACTCATTCAGCCCTTGTCCCCTCTGGGTGAGAGAAAAATATAAATACATTTCTATAAACTGCTCACCAGCCTTTCATTGCTACTGTTACCTTTTTGACTGAAGCTGCTTATGCCTGAGCTCTGCTCTGAACTGAACTCTTTTGGGAAAATTTAAAGGATTTTACTTTAAGCTTCAAATTTATTGTGTATATGTTTGCTGAATAACAAGTTGTTCTTCTGTTATCTAGTCAAGAGCATATCTGTCCTTTTTAAGTAGCATGCTGTTTATATGTGATACAATTATTTCCACTAACTGCTCAGAATCCAACTGATCACTCTCACAGCCATAAATGAATTTGTTTGACAACCTGTTCTCTGCACAGTAGGTAGCCTTCCACCCGCCAGCTAATTTATCACTGCATCTGCCTTCCTCTGCCAAGGGATATGTTCCAGTGCATTTACTCTGCTCCTAAAAGCTTGTGACTGGCCATTATCTTGAGAGGAGAGACATGTAGAAGAACAAAAATTTTATGATGTATCTTTGTGTCTTTGTGAAACTCTCGCTCACAGCATCTGAAAGAGATCTCCTTTGGCTGTTCTCATTCTCTTTTTTTCAAACCAAACTTCTCAGTGATTGCAGAGACCCCCAGCAGCCCAGCTGGTTGGCCCTGGCTGGATGAGAATGTTTCTCAGTGTTGGTGAGAAGTGCTTAATTGATATTAACATGGATGGAAATGGTCTGCTGAGCCATAGGACAGACGTCATTTGGTCACTTTCTTTCCCTCAAATGCTATAGTGATCATGCAACCTGAAAGGACCATCTGCAGATTTTTGAGATTACTGCAGGCCTGTTTGTTGTCTGGCTGTTCTGCCTGGTTCTACTGTGCTATTCACCTTGATATACGACTGTCAAGGTTGTTAGATATCCCAGCAAGCAAGAGCTTTTGTGGCATGAATTTATTCCTTATACAAAATAAGTATTTACTAAACTGAACAGCCACCACAAGGGGTAAATCTTCATCATCCACACTGTCTGAGACAAGCTCTTCTGCCTGCAGCTAAGAAGCATTTCTGTGGTATGAACTCTTCAAAAAAAGATTGCATTTTTTTTCCCCAGGACTCAGGGTTCAGGTTTAAGACCTTTCCTGATACATCTTCCTTTCCCTGTTCAAGACACAGCTGTGTTTGAATCACAGGAAGACAGCAAAGTTCATAGCTAATGGAAATGGTCAAAATAGTAGGTATAGCCTGCAAGTTGAGACTTTTGATCCCCTGTAGTATCTATGTCTTTACTCTTCAGTAATAGTTTCTCCCGTGTCTTGTCTCATCATGCACAGAGGAGGATTAACACTGCCAGAAAGGAAACTGAAGATGCCACTCAGAAGAAGGACCAGGGCAGTAACTTATCAATAACAGCATCATCCTTTCATGTAACATACTCTAACTCAGACACATGTCTTGTTTCTATTAATATTTCATAGAAACAGCTGGTACTACTAGATCCAGCCAGTACCAATGAACTTCATTTTAGCCTTTTTATTAGCTTATAAATGTGATAGGGTTGATGGATACCATTTAATGGAACTTTTTCTACCCTGCTCCCCCCTCCCTTTTCACCCTGAAAAATCTGACATTCATAAATTGAGGAGGTCAGTAATTTGCATCCAGCTGAGTGGCTGCCTGGGTTTAATGAGATGATTTGTAATCATAAGCACTGCACTGCAGTGGTGTCTGGTACAGGGGAGAAAGGAGCAGGTAAGCATGCTCCAGCTGAGATAGGGAGAGGTGATGGGAGGGAGATCAGAATGGATCAGAAAAAGGAAGCAAACATAAGTGCGACATAAGGAGCCCCATTAAATGTAACACAATAATGCTGACCTGGCTAGCATAAGAGGAGCCAGTGGCTGGCTGATGCAAGCCTGTGAAACTCCTATTACATAGGTCAGGCAGGCAGCTAGCAGGATTGCACTTATCCAGAGCTCTTTAGAGTAGCTGAAAATACCATGGGTTTTCTTTTTTTTTTTTTTTGCCACCTTTAAACCCTCAGTGCCCTTATGCACAACTCTATCATTCCTCTCCCATTCCTTATATAATAAAAACTTCCAGACCAGGAAAGCACTTCAGGGACTAAAGAGGTTACATGCTGCACAGCTAGCACGTTCCCCATCAGCTATACTCTCAGCCTGTTTTCCTAAAAAAGTGGATCACACTCTGCCTGTGTGTGTATTCTTGCTCTGGCACTTTTTTAACCCACTGGACCTCTTCCTTTCAGTCACACAAAGCAGCAGCAAATTCCTATATGTTTCAGGCAGGTAGGAGAGAGACCAAGGCTATCAATCCCTTCACTAGGGAAAAGACTCAGAAGAGAATTCTTCTGGGAGAGAGAGATTTTTAATACCCTAGCTTCAATAAAAGCTTTTCTTGACATCTGTTTCAGATCAGACAACCATGAATCTCACCACAGGCCCAAATCCACAGGCAGCCAGGCTGCACCAGCTCTCCTGGACACACAACTACTTTCTCTGGCTAACTGTGAGAATTTTACACCTCCTGAAGATGATATTTCCCTTGTCTCCAGGGTTTCTCTTCTCTGTAGTAGCAGTGCTCTGAGATTGTCATGCAATATTTTTTCATTAAGAGACCCAGTTGTGAAGGACTATGTTTCTTTGACCATGTCTCCAGCTGTCCTGAGTTATTCCACAGAAGCCCAGCTGGACCAGTGTAGTTTTTCTTACAGCTGTAACGGAGTGCAGCAGCTTTAAGGTTGTTGGTTTTAATTCATTAAGTTAGAAAAAACCCAAAAGACATGAGTGCCAACTGGTCAGTTCTACTACAAGCCCCTTTCCAAGGAGAAGAAAAGTTGGGGGCTGCTGCTTTGTCCTAACTTGCAGTGTGTCCCTGTGGAACTTTTGAGGCACAGTAATGTTCAGCCCAAAGCCTGTCTATGTGGGGTAGTATCCCCAGGACAGCCTGCAATAGGATCATCCTGTGAGGAAACATCCCTAGCATCATCCCATGGCCCCCTCTCTTCCTTTGCCAGTTCATATTAAGTGATGTTCAGCTCCAGCTGACCTCACCTTTCTCAGTCATGACCTCACATCCCCTTCCCCATCTGCCCCTGCTTCTGATCATGCTTCCAGGCAGCAAAGAGCTTTTCTCTCTCCCTCTCCTGAGCTCTTCCTGCATAGCATACATGCTTCATGAGCTTCCTTCTCTGCAGAGGTTTCTAACTCTGCAACATAATCCCTTCCTCCTCTTCCCTGGGGAGACATGTTACCTCCGTGTTAAGTAACAGAGATATAAGTTACAGAGATATGTGGGTGGCCTTCTGAAATCATCCCAGTATGATCTTTCTCAACCACATTTTTAGTTCCAACAGAAAAAGAAGAAGCAATAACAATAGTCCATCTTCTCTTGGGACAGAAAGTGTCTTCAAGCCCCCCAGGGGAAAAGCTTCATCTGGGTGAGAGGAATGAATGAGTAGATGGTTCTTTTTGAGAAGAGCCCTCTCTGGGAAGCAGGTCCCTCAACTTCTCTACCTTTTTCAGGCTCTAATCCTGTCTAACTTCTTCAGTATGTCTGTGAGCTAACAGCATCTTGCATAGCTTTTACACAGAGGGGCCAACTGCCCTGCCAGATTCTTAAAAGGTGTCCATCCACTGTTCTATTTAAACAAGCATCTGCCAGGAGGGAATTAGCTGGGTATGATCTCAAGGTTAAAAAGAACATAAATAAACTGTAGATTGATCAGAGGGTTGGGAGCAGAGAAATTAATTTCTACTGTTCCTCTAATGTACACAGTCTCCTTTTAGTCTAGAGAGTGTCCCACAGATGATCACCTCTTGGCCAGTAGCATAGCCATTTAAGCTAAGAAAAGCCTTGAAAAATTCATTGGTTCAGTTTTATTATTTTTCCATTCATGTTTCTTTGACTTGACTTGTCCTGTCCCTTTGATCAATAACAGACGTTACCCAGCAAGAGACATGTTTTGGATTGATTTAGAGTGCTTGTTAGTACCAACTTCTATATCACTTTGCTGAACTTCCTCTCTTTGATGTTGTTGGCATTGGAAAAGGTCTTAGGATGGGATTTTCAAAGAAGCACAACTGCAGAGTCCAGAAAACTCATATCTCTTCAGCCCCTGTTGAAAATCATGGGCAAAAGTGCAAGAAATTTGCTTGTTTTCAATTATAGTACTTTCAAGCCTCTTAAGGTGCATGCAGCTGCCTCCTGGAGTTTTCAGAGATGCCTTTCAGAAGTTGTATGCTTAGGCATATTTGGAAATCTTATTAGAAACCATTCAGCATCTTTATATGTCTAAATTCCTTTCAAAACTGACTCAGCATACTATGATGCTCTGATCTGCGGGTGAGAGAAACAGCATAAAGAGCAGGCGTTCTGTGAATGACTGATGCTATAAGAACGTGTGGAATACAAGCCAAATCCCAAATGCAAAGGCTCAGATGTTATAGTCATAAACCCAGCCACTTGTTTCTTCAGCAGCTGCCACAGAAAAACTCTAATTTCCTAGTTCAAGAGGCTTCATCACATCCTTATATCTGATACATACTGTGGGAGGAGGAAAAATTCACGAGGCAAGTGGAAATGTGGTTCAGAAACTACAACAAGCTGAGAAATGAAAATGCTTTCAGGAGTGGAATATAAGTCTTTGGAAATGTGGAATGTATAGGTGGAGTTTCTCACATAATTTAGGTTTCATTATCATTTGCCTAGAAAAATCTACAGTCTGGTTTAATTTTGCAAAAATAGGAGCTTCAAAATCAAAGTCTCAAAATCTCATTCCATTCTTGCCAACTTGAAGCTGAAGGATATTTCTTACCATGAATTGTAATGGTGGAAAATATTGATTTATTCAATGGAACAAGAGTCAGAGACAGACAGACATATAGACCATTTCCGAGGAGATATATCCTGTTTCCTATGAGAGGCAGCTTTCTTATTAAAATTATCCCAGTATATACATTCTCTATTCAAGCATGAAGTGCTCATTACAAGTCTCTACATAAATAATGTACACTTAAAATGGTTCCCTTTGCCATAAATATTGACCTTGGTTAATAATTGACTGTGGGATTATATGTCTACTCCCCTCAAACACTAGTGACTGAAAATATTGCCTCTTCTCATCAGGTTTCTTTCTTGTATTATTTACAAACATTACTCTTGTAATTTTTGTAAAATTATACTGATACCATCAGTGCAATGAAGACACAAGTTTGGACTGGAATATATAATAAACCCTCCCTCCAGTTTTTTCTTAGTGCCTCCAGTCATTTTGTTGGAACGTATGACAAAAGTAATATTTTGAGTCACTTTATACATTAATATCTGATTTCTCTGCAGATGCTCACTGTAGTCCTTGTCCAGTTTTGGTTAACCCTTAGTTAACATGATTACAGTAATACATAGATGTCAGTCATTTTCTGAGGGTCCTTCAAGAGTAGGATATGAACTAAATTTGCTTCCAGAAACGCAGTGAAGCCAAGGTAGTCCTGGTGCATGAAACTTCCCATCCTTATGCTTGATAGATCTATACTGCCTGTACTGAGCATTTCAAATATCCTACTAATTCATAGAGTGGATAGTAGGTCAGTGCCCAGCAGATTTATAGTGTTAACTGAAACTGTGACTCCTGAATAACTTGTGTCTCTTCAGGCCCTTATTTTCCAGCCTGTAGCCTGGGCATGCAGGAAAAATCACTCTTACCTCATACATCAATATGCCTCATATAGCTAGAATGAGCTGCCCATAGAGATTTGCCTGGTCCCTGTAGACTGGATGAAAATTGGATGCTAACATAAGATGTGCTGAATAGTGCATCTGTGGTCTTTAGGTATCAGGGAGCAGTGAGGAAAGGCTTTGATTGCAACAGCATGAGGAGATTTCATCATGATGTGTCGTCCTCTAACTTCTGATAGGACTTTCCTCTTTTAGACATTCTGCAAAAACATAATTGTCACTACAAATGTTGTGGTTATTCCTATAATTCCCAACTTTTACTTTTGGGGGATTATTTGGTGACACAGCTCTAGCTGCACCAGGTGGGAGCTATCAAGAAACTATATATCTTCTTTAACTCTCAGCCTTTGGAATACCTAGCCCAATGACTCCTTGCTTTTAAAGAGAGAGATGGAGAATGCCATCCAAAAAGCAATACCTATTTATGGAGACAGTGAATATACAATGAGGTAGGAGATGGTGACCAAAACGTGCAGCATTGTTTGTGAGTCCTTGAAGACAAATAAAAATAATAGAACTGCATCTGTAAATAGCTTATTGCAAACATTCAATTTCTATGCTCGGAATTCAGGACTATGTCCAGACCATAAAATTATTCCTCATTGCCTCCTGGACCTTGGAAGCAGGGCTCCTCTGCCAAAGGTCACTCATTTCAGTGTTTATTTTTTTCAGCTTTGTGCATAAACATTTTCTGCAGTTGGTTACCAGTTGGGATGGCATAAAGGACATTGGAAGGAAGGAGTGAAGTGCCACAGCCCCTCCATAGCTAAGAATTTCACCTTAAGGAAGGTCACATAAAAGGATCTAGGTACTAAACCCAATGTATTGTGGGACAGCCAGTAGAAGGAGAATGCCAAAAAGATTCTGCTTTGGCCTAATATTTTATATTATTGCTGAAGAAATGATGAGAATTTGTTGTCAGAACAAATTAGAGGTGGTAAAATATGCTTCATGGCCTTCTTGGCTACCTGGGCACACTGCTGGCTCGTATTCAGCTGGGTATCAACCAGCAGCTCCTGGTCCTTTTCTGCTTGGCAGCTTTCCAGCCACTCATCCCCAGGCCTGTAGCATTGCATGGGGTTTTTGTGACCAAAGTGCAGGACCTGGCACTTGGCCTTGTTAAACCTCATTTTATTGGCCTTGGCCCACTGGTCCAGCCTGTCCAGGTCCCTTTGCAGAGCCTTCCTACCCCTAAGCAGATCAACACTCACCACCCAACTTGGTGTCATCTGCAAATTTACTGGGGGTACACTCAATCCCCTCATCTAGATTGTTGATGAAGATATTGAATAGGACTATCCCCAAAACTGATCCCTGAGGAACACCACTAGTGACCAGTCGCCAATTGGATTTAACTCTATTGACTACAATCTCTGGCTATTTCACCCATCAGAAAGCAAACTTCTCCATGCCATGAGCTGCCAAATATTTTATTCCATAGCCCCATCTCTTAGGAGCACAAAATCAACCACAGACTCTCAAGATTCAGCAGAATCTTCACTTCAAAGGTGGCCATGTGGCCTTCATAAATGGGACCAAGGTCACAGACATCCATGATGTGCCCTGGCCAGTAAGTGGGCTGCTCTAACAGAAGCCCACTTGCTGAAGAAGACTTCATCTTCATGCTGCTGGGAGCCTGTGCCTCAGGCTGTGATAAAATCGGCTGGTAATATAATTGCAACTTCTCAATAGATAACCAAAAAAAGTAGACATACATACAGATCTGCTGTGATGCCTAAGTGCTAGCAGCCTTTTTCATGTTTGGTGATACCAGTAAGAATATGGAAGCAGCACAGAGCATACAAAGATATTTTCATGTTCAGCTTAACCCACACCATGAAACATATACCAAGTGGGAAATGGATGAAAAACTCAAGGATGCTCTAATTAGTTAACCAGGTGAACTGCATTTTTACACCACCAGTCAGTGTCCCCTGTTGCTTGACAGACACACTTGATGGACAATTTCCAGTTGTCCCCATACAAGGTACCAGGGTATACAAGGTCCCTATAAAAGTACCCACACTTGGTAAAATCATCCACCAAACACGTTTCTGTTCATCCAGGTGATCAAACCTCTTCTGACACCACAAGGCTTCACATTAAAAAAAAAAGGTTGCCCAGGAAGGCCTCAGAAGGAAACATAGAAGTCCATCTGAGCTGTAGCTTCTGCTTGTGGGTAGTTCTGTGCACTCCATGGAGCTGTGAATGAGAAGGCAGAGTGGGGTCTGTTCCTGCAGCTCTCATCAAAGTGCTTGGTGGAGAGAAGTCCCTTTTCCTCATCCTCACTCTTCCTTATCCCTCTCCCTTAGTCTGTGAGCTTAGGGAGGCCTGTCTCATCATGCTTGCATGTGCAGTGCCCTGCAAAATATGGTCCTGATCTCATCTGTGGTTTCCAGGCTTTCTTATAGGACATAGAAACAATGGGCATTTTATTACCCTGAGTGTATCATTTTGTTTGAATGCTCCCTCAGCATGATGTTCTGACTCCAGGCTTGCTGAAAGAGGATTGAACAGTAATTAAAAGATTTTTAATATTGCTAATGATGTTCAGAGCATAATTCCACATCAAAACACTGCTGGGCTTTTGGGGCCATTTAAACATCCATGTTTTATTCCAATTCAAATTCAGCTTCTTCGCCTCCCCTCCACAGTGGATCAAACCAAGGGCCTGAATCCAACCATAGTCCAAATGAAGTTCCAGACTGTATAGCTTCAAGTCATCTTCCTATATACAAAGTTGCATGCTGTACTGCTTTGTATAACAGAAGTCCTTGATCAAGTGCTGTTGTGCTTTATCATGCAGAAATACAATAAAATTAACTTTCCCAGTTGGTTTATAACATACATTTATTACAGCCCAAACAATTCATACCCTGGAGATAAAACTGGTAAGTTCCCACTTCTCAATAGAAATTTATCCCAAGTACAGCTGAGAAAGACATTCACATCATGACCCAAAACATTCACCTCCATCACATTTGTACCAATCAGCATACCACTTTATCTGCTTTTTTCGTCTTTCAGCGGGTGGAAATAACACCTCTGGTTCCCAAAGTCAAGTTAAAATTGTTCTGCCCATGTGGGGTAGAATTTTTTTTTTTTAATAAAAAACTGAATCACCACAGTGAGGATTTTCATAAAACACAGCTGCTATTTTGGCACAGAGTTAATTGGTAGGAAATCATAAGAATTGCGTGCACTGAGTACTGGTCTCTCTCAAAATCTGTCACGGTGGGAGCTGCTAGACGGTGAACATTTGTGAAAATTCCAGCCTCATATTTAACAATATATAGGAAAAAAGTTTTGTACCCAGTGCTTAGCTCTAGTGAGGTTCTGAAGGGTGTTCATCTATAAAATCAGAAGTTTTCTCACTAGAAAGCTGAAATTGGAGTCTATGTTTTGAGTTGTGTAATAAAGACTTTGGACTCTTTCATATAACTGCTCTAACTGGTAGGATGCTGGCTGTTTCTCTCTTCTCCATTCTCTCAAACCAGTTTCTTTTTTTAACATAAGAAAAACATTTCTTGGCACTCCATTTAGCCTTGATGAGCCTGGAAATGTTGACAGTGTTGCATTTTCCCTGCATTAACTCTGTCAAGCTGATATGAGAATGAACTCAATGTTTCTGGTACATAAACTTGTACCTAGGGCAGCTCTACCAGCCTATAAGCATGTCATTTGTAATGAGTTTCCTGGTTAGGCATACACTGAGTATCCTCTCCATCTCATAAACAAAGATTAAGAACTGTCTTTTCCACGTGGAAACTGGCATGACATTTGTAGCAGCACGAGATTTTTCCCAAAGACTGATATGAAAAGCAGTTTATCTGTGCTATGGTCAATGTATCATCCTTCTAACACTTTTTCAGCTGTTTTTTGAGAATGATGAATTGTAGTCATCTCTGCAACCAATTAATTTTACTCAGCTGGTTCTTACAGTGTGTTTGTACCAAATGTCCTCCAACAGCTGATAAATCACCCCTGAGTGACTGCAGAGGCAACAGCAGTGACATACACTGGACTGACGACAGGAACGTGTCACACTATATCTCTTGCCCCTCTTCCCAGAAAGATTTTTGTGACCTTTGGTGGCATTTGCAAGAAGCCATTTTATCATGATGTTCCATGGCTCTATTGATCTCTGTGTAGGATTAATCTTAGACAAACAGGCCATATAATTTATGTAAACTCTGCAGGTAATTACATTCATTCCAGCAAAGGTCAGGGCAGAATATTTAAGATTTCATTTGAATAGAAATTACAGTTAGAAATGAAAGAAAAAAAAAGAGGGAAAGGAAGAAATTTGGAGCTGGTCATATCATTTACTATGATGTAACTAAGAGAACTCAAGCTACTTTTCAAGGGCTAAGATCCGTCTTCATCATCTTTACACAGAGTTCAGAAATGTTTGTCTATAACCACATACAAATAAATTTAAGAAATGTTCAAATAGTTTGAATGCATAGTGAATGAAAACATCACCTTTTTTTTCAGACAGCTGAGACTCTGCTTCCTAAATGAGCAATGAGAAATGCAATCATGATGGTTTCATCTTAGTGTCATGACATCGGTTTTCCTTCCTTCCTTCCTTCCTTCCTTCCTTCCTTCCTTCCTTCCTTCCTTCCTTCCTTCCTTCCTTCCTTCCTTCCTTCCTTCCTTCCTTCCTTCCTTCCTTCCTTCCTTCCTTCCGTGAGGAACTCACTGAGGTCTTCACCATGTCCAGGAGCATTGTGTCCCTTGGACCTCATTTTCTAGTGCATTCATCACTTCTTTGCATGGTATTTCTCTCACCCCAACACCTTTTTTCTCTGACCCTCGCTCCTCTCATTCCATACTGACTGTGAACTCTCCACCCAGTACCATTGCTCCTTAAGTCTGCAAATTTAGTGAACCATGTTGGAACCAAACTTCATCTCCAAACTTTGCTAACAGTAAGAAAGACAAAATATACCTGGGATTTAAAATCACAGAAGGAAGGAAAATATAAGGTTGTAAAGGACTTCAGGAAATCTCTAATCCCACCTCCTGAGCAGGAATAACTATGATATCAGACCAAGTCTGATTTTTATTCAGTTGGATCTTGAAAGCCTTGACACACAGAGACCACACAATGTTTATTGGTAACTTGTTCCACTGTTTTAATGTCACTGGGGCAAAGAAGGTTTTCCTTATAACCAGTCTGAACATCTATGTTTTTGCTTTGGGTCCATTGTCTCTCATCCCTTCTATAAGACAGCACCGTGAAGACCCTGTCTCTGTCTTGTGGATGACCTCCTTGCAGGTACTGGTTAACTGCTATATCAGGTCCTCTCCTACAGGCGGAATTCATCCCAGTCCCTCAGCCTTGCATCAGAGGGCAAGTGCTCTGTCCTCTTTTGAAAATGGATGCAATATTTACCCCTTAACTCCATTGCTCTTGACCTCCATAGCCTTTCAAAGAAAGAGAAGGCTTTGCAAGGAAATCAGCCAATTTTCTTCTTTGAATGTGGCCCATCTGATGATCCCATGGGCCAAGTAGGATCAAGTTCTCAGGAGTAATCTGTGACTTCATCCTCATTCTCTGTAGGTAGATCATCTACTTGAGCCCACCTCACTATGTACAGAGGCAAGTGAAGCATGATGCAAAAAAGGAGCTGAGTGCCTCATCTCTACTGGTGTTTGCTGTTATAAAGTTACCCGTCCCATTTTAATGAGAATTTGGCTCCCAGTTACTGTAAGCTTGTGTCCACAACAACTAGTCTCACTTTGGGGCATTCAACACCTGTTGGTGACAATCCATATAACTGTGATGACACAGTCCTTGCAGGCAATAGAATTGCCAATAGAGAACATAAGCTGTTAGAGGAAGTGTTTCAGCTGGAGTAGCATAAATTGACATTAACATTGATTTGACTCAGAGCTGACCTAGGCCCTTTACAAGGATATGCTGATGTCAGACGAGCTTTCCTTCCAAAATCTTGTCATGTAAAGGGGTTCCAGAAAAAAGGCTTCTATTGATCTCCCTTGATAAGTGAACAGAGAATTATGGACTTGCCTGGGCAATGGCTGGGTGAAAAGCAATGGCTGGTGTGTCAGCAGCCAGAACAGATAGCCATGGACATGACTTTAGGCTTCAAAAACCTTAGAGTCAAATCATTTAGTGAATGAATGAGTTCATTTTGCAATAAATAATTTGAGGAAATTACTGTGTAACGGTAAATACACTTGACCCATTCAGCACGTGGTGAACATTAGGAATTCAAAAGCAAAGAGCACCTAGAGCTGCATCACAAATGCCAGCTACCCCACTGCTGAGCACATGCCCAGTAGCTCTGAGATAGCTGCAGCATCTGCTGCTGCTGCAGGTCCTGATGCAGATCTGCTCCAGTCACAGAGCATCTGCCTCACCAGCTCTGCAGCAGCACCTCTAATCTTGTAACTATCTTCCTCTGCTTCAATTAGAGCCCCAGCTGCCTCCGCTCTGGCTGTCTCTGTTTCTGATATGATTACAATCACATCTGCTCCACCATTGACTGCTGCTTTCATTATGGTTATGTCATAGACCCTTGTGTTTTCTGCTGCTGTTAGGACGATAATGACACAAGCATCTGACTTGGCTTTTGACACAGTTGCTTAAAACATCTGGCCCTATGTTCACTTGAGGACACGGGTGTATCTGGGCTTATGAGAGCTTAAGGTTCATCTAAACCCATGTTTTCTCCACCATTATCTCTCTCTACACACCTATGGGGAATATGTGGTCACTCTACAAGAGGAAGGTGTGGGAAGATCTGCTGCTGATCCTTCCCTGCCCCTGTGGTTGGTGCAGCAGCTATGGATTTGGGAGAACTATGTTCAGATTTCTGCTTTGCAACCAATTTACCAACCAAGTATGAAAAGGTTACTTAGGCTCAAATCTGTTGAGGAATTTTACACTTAATGTCACAGTTTCTGTTTTTCTGGGGTTTGAGTTTTCTTATGAAGAAATCCTAAATGCTTTTGACATTTGAGTTTCACATGCAATGGATGAGGAAAGTTAGAAGAACTCAGGAATTTCCCCAAAAGTTATCATGCTGAGAAAAGGGTCTCTGTAATGGGAAACTGTAATGACATGGGAACCTCCTTCCTCTGGAGGAATGTGCTTCTTTCTCTCCAAAATGGAAGTGGGCTCAATGTTTCTTTCCCAAGCCAACGCTGACTTGCAGTAGCAAGTGTCCACAATCCCCTCTGGATGCAATGGTAGCACTGAAAATGAGCAATGGAGGGATAAGGATTCAGCAGATTCTGGCTGTGGGTTTGAAATTACCCCTTCTACAGAAGATTGCTGCTTAATCAACAAAGATGTTGGCTATATGTGGGCAATTTTCTCTAACAACAGCTCTGCACACAATGCTTAAAAATTCAGGAGGTAAGAGGGGGAAAAAGATGGACCACTCAAAAGTAGTGAAGAAGTAATCTGAGCTTGCATGTTTGCCATCATCAGCTGTGTCATCCACAAGTAGTACTGGATGTTTTTAAGTAGACCAATAAGGTAAAAAAAAAAAAAAAAAAAGAAAAGAAAAGAAAAATAAAAGGAAAAAAAAGGCCTGTGTCTCTGCTCTGAAGCAGGATTGTTGTTTCAGGATGCAGAAGAGCATTATCTGGTAAAATCCTATAGCTGCCTACCTGATGTGTTCATAAGTTTTCCCAGTAAATCTCTGCCATGTTGTAGAATTCCCCTGTTCACTGACAGAAGTACAGAAACAAACTGAACTTTACAATTTTCTTGTAAGTAATCATACTTCCAGGCCAAACCTCAGCCCTTCACTCATGTCCCCCTCAGGCCTGTCTTCACTGGCATATCCCGGCACACCCAGAATTCTTTATTACAAACTTCAACCCAAAAGCAATATAACCCTGTTGGCATGCTCTGCTCAAGCAATAAGTGACTCTGGTTGAGTCAATAAACCCTGCTAAGAGGCTGAACTCTTCAGCTCAAGCACACCACTTGCAAATACACAACCATCGGTTGAGGCTTATGGGTTTATACCTAATGTGTCAGTTTATACAAATCTATACAGGTCTGTCCTGGGATATTTGCATGACCCCTCTGTCTCCTCATTAGTATAATACTCCAACATACCATAATCTCCTCTCCCCTCCCCTCCATTCATTGGTGTGGGAAGTTTCAGATGTAACAGGCTGTCACTGATGGGTCAGGCAGCCTCACTTTTGCTGAGCTGAATGCACCTCAGTGGTCTCCTCAAACCCAGCAGGCTCCTTCTGGATGCTTACATTTCAATGAATGTGTAACATTTGCAGAATCGAGAGTCCAAATCTGCCATTGAAATGATCTGCAAAAGCAGCTGGTCTCATGCCTGTCTGGTCAAACTAGACCAAACCTCTGAACCTTTTGAGGTTTGCCCATCACTAATAATTAATGTTGGGCTTTGATAAAGCTGACATTTGGTTTATAGAAGCAGACTAATAAGCTCTGAGAAGGCTTAGAAATCCTATTGAGTAATGTATTGCCTTGCAAATATTAAAAATTACTGTCAAAATTAACATAATCTACTGCTGGGCATGTTAGTATATTAATCTGATTGGAAGCGTGACCTCTTTTTGCTAACTTTCCAAGTGACCCCAGTAAAACTGTGACATTTGTAGATACCTTGCAGATAACCATTTCTTACAGATATGTAAAATATAAGGTACAGACAAGGTAGGTATCAAAAATACTATAATTTCAGGGCTTAAAAATTTCTCATACAGGTTCTTCTGTTACATTAATATCCTTTGTATTTAATGACTAGACCAATGTTTGCTTTAGGCAACTGGTTTTGCCTGGGCTTTCCCTCTGGCTTTCCTTTTTTGAGGCAGATGTTATCTTTATGGTTAAAAGGGTTTGGGCCTCCCTCTGTGATATTTACAGGGACCCAAAGCCTACTAATTTTAATTTCAGTCATTGCAGATAGGAAGTAGTAGAAGTAACTGACCTTGACATGACACGCATGAAAGGACAAAGTATGGTGGGGACATTGTCCCATCTTTCTGTGTCTTTGTTGGACAGTGGCTATAATGTGCATCTGAATCTTTTAGATGCTTCTTTTTCATCCCCTTCTTTGTGGCTGGACATCACCTGGAGGACACCAATGCAGCAAAGGATAAAATACGAGCCACTTGCACAAGAAGAAGAGGAAGGAAATAATATAAAATCAAATGTAGGAATTAATGTGATTTCTCATGTCTTTGTGTTTTCATGACTCAGGGTGAAAAGTTTGCTTGCAATTCTTGATCTACTTGAAAGCACAACATTAAATCCCGATATAATAATAACCATAAATTTTAGCCCTCACCTTTGGCTAAAGCATTTTTCAGATTTTCTTGTTCCCCCTTTTTATGCAGAGTTGCTTCTTCCTGCCCCTTTTGTACTCCTTTCTTCCTGCAAGCATGGGAGCCCATCTTTTACTGAATTAGAGACCTTCAGCAGGGCAGCAGTGATCATTTCCCTCTTCACCAGATATCCCGATGTCTCAGTGCTTTTTGAAGTGGTCATAGCCCCATTTCTTTCTTCTCCATCTTCTGAAATGGCTGTTGAGCAGTGTAGGAGCATTGTGTCAGGAACCATGGCACACACACCCCCAATCTGAAAAAAAAGGGATTTAGGAGCAGAGCAAGTAGAGGGTTTAATGAAGAACATCAAAGTCACAGAAGAATGGAGTTCTTGAACTTCTGGTGAATGTACATTGATTTCACCAAATTATATTGGGTAAAAAAAATTCAGGGAGAATTTTTAAATGTCAAAATATTTTGCTTTGACAGCCTCAACACACAGTCACTGACAGTCTCAACATACAGTCACACATTTTGGAAAGCAAAATAGTCTATTCAGCCTGAACTACATTTTCCCCAATGCTTTTTCTTCCCCCAGATGAGTTCTTGAAGAGGAGAAAAACCCAATTTTCTTCTTACAGGTGTGGGCTACTCTGTGCTGCAGGGAGCTGAAGGTGTGCATCCCCTTTTTGATGTCCTGAATACTGGCAGAACTGAATTCCCCAAACGTGTTGGGCTGACTCAGAGGCCATCTGTCTGAATTGACTGTGTTGTCCCTGGCTCAAACGACCACCCAGCCTGAGCTCTGCAGGTGGGGCTGCCAAGCTGTGGTCAGCTTCTTCCCCAAATAGTTCTGAAGTGTGGCTCGGTGTGTGCTTTAAGTAAAACCATGCTACTGTTCAGTTCTCTGCTTGATTAAAATGTATCTTTCAGCATTTAAGGGTGGGCTGTGACTTCCTGGGATTAGAAGGAGAAGTGAACTGGCTGGAAGGCAGCAGGAAAGTTGTTTATGAGTAGAGGGAGGGCAGAGCAGCATGTGTTGCTGAAGTTTGGGGCTTGGCCACATTACTCAACTCCTGTTAAAGATCTGCTAAATTCACTCCCATTTTCTTTCTTAATAGTACACACAGGGATGCTTTTACCAGAAGACTGATTCATGTGCTGTGGTATTCTAGATAAATTTCAGGAGATCAGGGCTCCCTTGGGCTGACAGTGTCACCATATGCCCCAGGACTTATGCCCTCATGGACTGTCAAGTTGGCTAAACACAGACTCCTTAAGCTTTAGACTTTTCCAATATGTAGGATTTCACTCAGAATAGCAATTTTCTTCCAATAATAAATGTTTTTTCACAGCTTTGGAAGTTTTTGCTTCCTCAGGACTTCGGCAGGGTGCCACCCACCCTGGGCTCCAGCTGCTGCCAGAGCAGCTCTGTGCAGGGATGGTTGTCAAGGAGAGACTTCATCATCCGTGGGCACTGCAGGTATTATAAACTCATCGGCACAGTTGCTACTTATCAGGTCTGTGTGAAAAATGGGTGAGCACACTTGGGGGCCACTTCAGTAATTTACAGAAATGGAAAACTTGGCTGTTTTGAAGCCATGAGTGTTGCAGTGGCTGTCAGCTTAATGAAAAGAGACATTCTGTTCTTTGTTGCTGTTTCAAAAAGAAAGAAGTTGATAAAACAAACCTATCATAAGTCTTTTAATGAGCAATTGTTTAGAGCAGTCAAAACACTGGCTTCCTGAAGAAGCCAGTTTAACATGTTTTTTATAGATACATGTGTGTAGGGCTTGCAGTATGAAAAGAAACTGTTTATGACCTCCAAAGTCATTGCAGTTGAGTGTGACATCCCTCACAAGTAGAGGTCAAGATTTCTGTGTTCTGGCTCAGGCTTTCATACAGACTTGTTTTCTGACAGTAGCAAATTCTCTACCCTCTTTTTCTCTGCTTATCAGATGAGTAGGCTAACATTCTCAAATGCATTGATCAAACTGATTTATAATCTAATCAATTGATCATGTTGATCTAATCAATTTTTCTGAAGCATCTGAGTATCCTTGACTGAGAGTATAATTTCCAAAATTTTGTGTCTGCATACTTTTGTGGCTTAATATATTTGCATCTTGGCAGGAATAAAATCAAGAACACCTCAGCTGAAAAAAAAAAAAAAATAAAAAATCTGTGTTTAAGCTTGAACTACTTTTTCTCCTGTCCTTTTTTTTGATCTTCACTAGTACTGTGTCATACCTACTGGCTTTTTTTGTGAACGTTGAGAAATTTCACAGCTGATATTAATGGTCATAGAAGGAGAAACTGAAACATCTCATTTTTAAATGTAAATTAGTTTTTAGTTTTTTTTTTTATGCTGAGGAAACAGCTTATTTTGATGCCAGTGGCTTCTATTGTATTTATGTTCCTCCACTGATCTCATCAGGGTGCCAGATGAACCATCCACAGAGGGTTTGAACCAGCTGGGTCCAATACTAATGAGGAGAGGGACGTGCTAACAGTAGCAAGTGGTTCAGAGACCAGTGCTTCAAAGACAATCCAGCCAGACCAGACTGAGCCTCCCTGTGCACAGTTTTTCACACGATCTTTCATCATCTTTTGAACAAAAACTCTACATGGAGACATAGAAATCTCAATGAAGTAGTTAATTTTCCCTTTAGCCAGGGGCACAGTGACCTGCCATCTTCCTCTTATGGGTATCAGACTGAATGATTAATCAGGACTATCTTACCAACTACTAATTTGATTTTATTATATTGTGCAGCAATAAGGTGGATTGGCTCTAGCCAGGAGCATGGGGCATTTCCAATTATTTGCAGTGAACCACGGTCCTTCAGCCCATGTGAGTTTTTTAGCTATCTAAGGGAAATATTTCCCTGTTAAACCTCCTCTAAGATGCAGAGGTTGCATGGTTATTGCAGTGAATTTCTTAGTCTCTTAGGTTTTGCATTCAATACTGCATTTTTTTTTAATTTTTTTTTTTTTAATCTGAGAACTGTAATGATGCTCATATGAACTTTTAAACTTTTATTCAGGCACATAGTGAATGCTGATGGCTCTCAGATGGTACAAGCAATTACTCTCCTCTAACAGGCTCTGGTAGCCTCAGTAGCTGCTGTTTGAGAAGAAAGATCTTTGGCAGCAGTGAGGTCCTAGGAAGGCACAAAACCATTTGTCATAAGCTAGAAACTCACCCAAACCTTAGAGGCTGCCATTGCCAACCTTTTTTTGTAGCCCATCAAAGTGACATTGGTGTGAAGAAGATCTCTGGCATCCTGAAAAAATCTTTAGCTGTTCCAGGGATGAAGTTGACAAGGTGATCATTGCTGACAGACACTTCAGTGACCTGAAAGGGGAATAACTTCTGAGCAGTTTCCAGTCTTTGTTCAAGAGTAAACCAAGAGTTCTCTTCACAGATGTTGCTTCACAGAGAAGGAAGTGATGGATCAAATATTTCTAAGGGTAGAATGCAAATGAATTTAAAATATCTTTAAATCTCTTTGAAGTTAATTGATAATTTTTTTAAAATCTCCTGAGTTTATCAGAAAGAAGAAATTAATGATATCATAGTTTCAAGGGGTACTTATTTTATATGTGGTTCTTTCATTTCAGCGCTTTGTGAATTTTGGTCTTTCTTTTCACAAATGAAAACATTATGTGAAAAATTATGTGATCTCAGGTGGGTTTGCAAAATACCATAACATGTTATTTGGACTGTTACATTTTCTGACGTTTCTTGAAAGCCACAGATATGATTATCCTCAGTAAGAGTCCTTTTATTTTAATTTATAGCAGTTCTTACCATATTCTTTTTACAGCCCAGGTTTACTGACCATGTCAGTTCACTGGCTGTGCCAGTTTGCTTACAGTTGCCTGTATAACATACACTCTAAATACTAGGTAAGAATAAAATACTCGTTAACTCATTTTATAGTTACAAACACACAGTTGTCAACTAATAGTATCTTAATTCATAACTGTCACCTCTATCTCTGTAACCACTTGCCCTCTGGAATTTAAATGTGTTTTATACCTCCATGTTAAAGATCTGTATTTATATATATAACATTTTACCCATCCTAGCCAGCATTATTTTTATACAAATAGAGATCAATTCACATTACTTAACTTCTTCTAGTCATATCTGGACTGGTGCACTTAGAACATTAGCAGTATTGTATTTCACACCTAATCATCAGGTGTCTGAAACACAGAGAAGAAAATGTTTGTTTCCATTATGTCAATCCATTCCTACTTTCTTGGTCAACATCATAGTTATAGTTGTAAATTAGTACAAAGCATGAAGAACTTGAACAACTTATGTTCAGTAGTTATCAAGTATTGATAAAGGAATCAAAACTGACAAAAGGCTTCTGGCTCATTATAGGAACTTGGATTGGTCTCTTGTGGTTCTCAACTTTGAGTTTCATGTTGCAGGCAGGAGCTGAGATTTAACAAAGAATCTGGGAATGCAGCAACCACATCTAAGATTCTGCAATTTCTGCAGCAGGGCAGCATGTTTTTAATTTCATTCACATCTGTGATGACATTTTCATAAAAGACATTGTAATTAATGATTGTAAATCCAGAAGAGATCCTGATCGTTGCTCTGAAGTTCAGTGTAACTCAAATTTAAGTCAGATTTGTGGTCAAGGTTGACTGGGAGAAAGTGACATGAGGAAGATGTTATTAAAATAAATCGAGTCTTTCCTATGTGATGGTTTCCCAGCGCTTCCACAGCTTCCAGGAGTAACCACATTATGCCTCACAGAGCAGATTTGCATCTACAAAAGGTCATTTTCTGTGAAGTAACTGTGCTCATACACACAGAGGCCATTTCAACCTTGTTCCTTCAGTTTGTCTCTTCTGTGATCAATATCACAGTCTAGACTTGGATGACTGCAGAATCTGTCTGCAGCTTAATTTCCCATAAGAGTAGCTAGACCTGCTGAAACAGCTTGAATATGGAGCTCTGAATAAGCAGGCTGAGCGACAAATGTCCTCATGCCATATTGGGAAGCCCAATTAGCAGAACAGAGTGCATCCTGCTGTGTTATTTTTCTTCCTGTTGCATTTTGAAAGAATTAAACTCTGGGACAGTCATTGCCAAGTAAAGGAAGACAACATTGGCATCCTCCATCACCGAATAATTAATACTAAGGAAACTATAGAGGTGCATGTGCGATTCTTTTAATTTTTCAGTTTATGTAAGTTTTGCCTTAAGTACCCGAGGATAAACTAGCAGTACGTTAAAAACTTACTGACCACTTAGGAATTTAACCCAATTCGTTATTGGATTTAACTGGGACAATACAAAGAATTATTTTCCCTACCAATCCTTGTCACACCTGCTGTCAGATGACACTGTACCCACAATGTGGTTGGAGGTGCATCTGATCTGCAAAGTTTACGGCCTGCAGGAAAAGAGCACTGATGAGAACAGTGAACTCATTATTCAGTTTGACTTCATGCACTGACTAATGATGGGTAGCTTCATTTTGGGTGGCATCTGCTTTCCTTAGTGCCAGCACAGTCCTTCTCCGAGTTGCCTGTGAACTGTCTCCCAAAAGGCTTCACTTTCAGGTTCAGTTTTAAGATAGGCTTGAACCTGTTGACTTTAAAATGCTGGGCTCAGATTTGTGATGGTTTTAAAGTACTTCATGGTTAGGTGTGATTCTGTTGTGCAAGTGCCAGCTCTGGTAGAGAATCAAAAGGGAAAACTTGGGACCAGTAATTTCATCCACTGTCAGAGTTAAGCCACTGTTGTATGTGAGTCAGCATCTTTAGGTTCCCAGAGACAGCTCTTGGTCTGTTTGCCAGAAGAAGTGACCTTGTCTCTGTAGAGCTTCTACACTGAGGGTTTGTTGGATGAAGGGAAGATACTAAAAGGCTCTTTTCTCTGGACAAGCAGTCAGGAAGGGAAGACAAGGAGAAAAGTGTGCCAGGGGATGTGCTCAGATGACTCACCCCATTTAGGTCATGCCTAAACTCCCATCAGGAGTAAATAGAAGCCAAAAGAACATCAGGACACATTTACTTATGAGATTGGGATGTACAGCTTATTCCACCGTGGGGACTCTTGGCTGAACTTATTTCTAGATCTCTGTTTTCCCTTCTTGTGCTACCTACCTCCATTTAAGGTAACAAGGAGTAACCTGCTTATTACTATAATTATTATGCTGACATTTAAATACTTCAGCTATGAAGGTGTTGGTGAAAACTTGAACAAATAAAGAAAATGGATGTGGAGAAGGAAGTATTGAAGACAAAAGGCTTACATACCTCCCAATCAGGGATCACTCAGACAACAAGCCATTAAAATTTAGCTGAGTCGAGTGCATTGTTTTAATTTGTATTCCCATAACATACTCTGTTAAGGAGGGTGTATGCAGCAAATGCATATTAATGATGCTCCATATTTGCATATTATAGATCCGTAACACCAAGGGTGTAGTAAAAATCTTTATGAAAAGTGGTGACTATGCAGCAGTCAATTTTCTCTATATCTCAACCATTTTAATGTTTTGGGTTGGTTTTTTTGCACACACACAGATGCATACACACACATAGGCATAAAATCTCTACAACCAATATCTATACTACATTAAGGGACTAATGACCTGCAAAATTCCATTTATAAAAGATTAAAAAATGTTAGATTTATATAGACAATAATCAAATTATCTCCTCCTCTGGAAGACTTTCAGTTCTTTGCTTCTTTGTTGTAAATTTTTTTTACACAACCTGTATTGTTTTTAAAAATGTGTATTTAATCCACCTCAGATTTAGTGCTAGGAGAAGATTATCCCAAATTTCACTTTCAGAACAGTTTGTATGATTGAGACATAAGTTTCTTCAACTCAGATGTTTATAGTAAAAACTAGCCTCATCTTGATTAGCTATGGGTTGTTAGTGGTCATTAACTATGTAAGAAAAGTTCTAGTGTTTATCTTAGCACGTAAGAGTGAGACCAGCAACACAGTCTGCAAAGAGGTCACTGTTGGTGCAAATGCACAATTAAAATCTCCTTTACTGTCAAAAATGCTTTGGACAAAATGTGCCAAATCTGCCTCCCATTAATTTAGCCTGATGTTCACAAACGTTGTCACTGTTTCAAGTAGACTTAGAAATGTGTTAAAGAAGAGGAATAGCCTGGCCAGTTATGCCAGGATATGAGAAGAAGTCTTGGGTGCCACACGTCAGTCTTGGTAAGGGAAGATTTCCTGATGTAAAAGAGAAGATTGTGGCCTAAAATCCTCCCACACCTGCTTCTTCCTCTGGGGAAATTACTTTGCATGCCACTACAAACCTTTAAACCTGTATGTAAAGGCTAAAGGCCAAGGACAGGCAAAGATTTCCACTTCCTTTTTGGATGAGATTTTGTGCTCTGAGAAGTAGAAGAATCACTTGTTTCTGATTGTTGATAGAAGAGAATTGTGGCAAAAATGGATCACAAGACTCTGAACAGGGCCCTGAACAGTTTGCCATCAGCCAGTTTTTTATATGGATAGTCACGGAATAAAACTTAATTGACGCCTGGGTCAATAAGTGGCCTGGACATAAAATACTTTTTAGTTCACTCTTACCATCTTTCCTAAAGCAAGTGCCACCACTGATAGACAAGAATGAATGAGTGAGCAGATGCCTGGTCCCATGATACCAGCTGATCTTTCTCTCATTATAGCCTCCTGGGTAGTCTCTGTTCTGACTTTTTCCATAGTACAGCAGGTACATCACAAGATTGCTGCCTGCCACTATTTACCAGTCTGCCTTCCAGCAATATTCAGAGGTCTTGTCATTAACTATAGTGTGAGCTGGAGCATGTCCCACTTTATAGAAACAAAATGATCTTTACAAACCCATAATGGCTAAAGTAATGTAAAATCATCTTAGGCCCTGCTCAATAGCTTTATATTCTCAGTGGCACTTTCTTTAAGAACTGCAAAACAGAGGCTTGGGAAAGAAATTTTTCATTTGGAAGACATGGTCTGAATTTAGGAGCAGTAATTTCAGTTTATGCATGAAGCTTCATCTCTTATTTGGAACACTAGAGGGTGAACACAGGTGTGGTTCTAAATTCTACGTATAAATGTCTCCCCTACTCTGCATTTATGTTTTCAGTATCTGTGGAAGTATTGCTTCCTTTCACATTTATTTTTAACTTGAAAAACAAAGAGAAGTGACAAATATATTGCTCTTGGATCTTCAATGTTGAAAGACAAGGAATGGTGAAGTACCTGTTTTGTGTTCTCCTGTTTCTTCTACTTACCTGCAGGGTGAGAAGGACTTTGAAATACAAAATAACTGCCATTTTTCTGGGGTGAGGAGGGACATATCCCTCATCTCCTGTGTACCTGCAAGCAGTTGTACCTGTCTGTCCATTCCCTGGGGTACCTGCAGGTGTATTTAACATGTTATAGAGATGCCAAGGGGTCAGTGAATTATGTACATCCCTCTGTCTTAATCTTTGTCTAAGGTTTATGTGAAAGGTAATAATTAAAGATTAGACCAGTGACCACAAAATAATCTCAAAATCTACAGTGAAAGAGTAAAATTCCACTAGGTTTAAGTTTTATCCTTTGTAATCATATCAAATTTCTCCACTGCTATGACCCAGCTGATTTTGTCAGTGAAACTAATTGAGACAGAATAGACTTAAATACTTTGAATGGCTAAAAAATAAATGGTTGGACATGGGTACATTTTTTCAGGGAAATAAGTGTATGAAACACATATTAGCCTTCCACCCAGGCTGATCAAGTCACATGTTTACATCCTGATTCAGTTTTACTCATTCCCAACAGGAATATTCATGAACTGGAAGTGGAAGCAAAAAAGAGAAGAGTCAAGACCTCACTATTTTTTCCTTAGTCAGAAGAGCCATTTGCCCCATCCTAATCCCTTCAGACCAAAAGGGAGTTTTAACATTGACGTTAACGGGAACAGGATCTGGCCCAGTCACCGCCTGTTTTGGAGAGGTTTCTGTCACTCTTGCTGCATTGTTGCCGAGAGTACAGAACATCCTTGACTTCTGTTTTTCACTCCTTAATGTTTCCTTAGAATAGTGAGGCAGAGACTGACTGTAAATGCTTAACCTTTGTCACTGGCAGGCGTTCAACAGAGCTTGGCTGCCTCCTTTCTATTTCCTTGTGGACACTGATTTAAGAGTCCATCCAAAACATTTGTTCAGAAGGATATGACTAACATGTGAATCTGTCACTGTGTAAACACAATGACCAAAAGCTATTTGGCAGCATTTTGGATCTGCTGGCTAATAATTAAGTATTTACATTTGCTTTAACTGCACCAGTTGTGATGATCTAATGTGTCTCAGTATTGATGTAGATAACTCATCAGATTTTTTTCTTTTTACAATGATTCAGCATAATTATACGAGAGATAAAGATCATTTAAAGAAAAGTACAAATTTCAATAACTAATGTAAAATTTAAGTCAGGACCACATTAGGAATGACATGCTGAGCTCACAGGAGAAGAACAACGCCTGCATTTACTGGAAACATTGCAGTAAGAGTGAGTGAAGTAATTGAAAACAAATTGCTGTTCCCTTCCTAAATAGGCTTGGGCTGGAATAGGGTCCTCTGGGTTATGACCAGATTTAGCTTTCGCAGCCAGTTTGTTCCACAGAAACTGAGTAAAATCTCTTGGGAAACAAATCTGCAAGAATGTGCATGAGAATTTTTGGAGAAGGGAGTGATACATAGATCCAACACAGTCAAAAATATATTAAAAGCCATAAACAATTTGCTGTTGTTCAAGCAGTTTTGTAAGCGCATATTCATTTATTGACACTTTTATTGCTGCAGCAGGTATAATGCTCTATCGATCCAACTGTGTTAAAAGTTATGTGAACAACATGTATATCAGTCCCTTGTTCAAATACACGTTACTTACTATCATGAAAACTCTAAACACTGCAGAGAGTTAATGACAGTGATCCAAGTACACACTGATAATCTTGAAGGGCATGTGATTTGTAGTACCTTGTGTCAGTACCTTCTACTGACATTGTTTTCAGAGCATCATAAAGGAGTAAGAAAATATTGTGCAATAACCCATACAAACAAATTTTCTTTTGATTCTCCTACTATTAAACAGCTTGTGACAATGTTTGAGCACTAGACCTTTTCCTGCCTACTCAAGGAAGAAAGAACAGCATTACCCTGTTTGCAAGAAGCAGAGAAATTCACATGTGTGTCCCCACACACACCTCAGATCACCCCAACAGATCCTATGAGATAAAAAAAGTCTAATAATATCCTCTGAGAATCCCAGGAGCTCTAAACTTCTCCATGAGCTTTCCAAGTCCAACAATGGCCAAAGTAATTCTGTGCACAGAACTGCCACCATTGCTTATATTACTGCTGCTTGGAGTCTTTGATTCTTCCCAATTTTAATCCTTTATTTTTGTTTGTTTTTTGGTACTCTGATAAGCTGAGGAATACACTTCTCTGCAATGTACCTTTAGGTCAGACAGGTTAGATCTCACCCTGGTGTTTTCACTTCCTGTGCAGCACATTTATTCTTATAAATCTGCCATTTCACACTGATAAGCATTTTAGCTAGAAAGCTGCAAGATGCTATCATAGAATCATATAAATTAGGAGTCATCAAATCCATGCCTCTGCTTTAGGGGAGCTGAAAGCAAAAAGATCATAGAAGACAAGATGAGAAGATACCAGTGTTATACTACACACGTCTATCTGTACCAGCCAACTAACTGCATCTGGGAGTAGGGTGGTTTTTGGGGTTTGTTTCTTTGGGTTTTTTAATTTTTTTACAAGATTCACTCTGCAAAATTGATATCTGTTATATGAATTTTTATTTTATTTATTTTATTATGATTTTTTTCCCCTCTGCTCTGTGATCCCTCACTCTTTCATGGATCACCAAAGGCATAGATATGGGTTCTGGGCTCTGTTGGCACTTATGGACCCTCCCACACCTTAGAAATAATAAGTCTCTGTGGTAGATGTTTTTCAATATTTTTAAAATTAACAGGAGTGGAATTTGACTTCTCTGGAGATATTTTGTAGGGGCAAAGTGAGGAGACAAAGAGAGGAGACTCACATCCTAGAGTGAAATATTTTTTTTCCTTGAAATCTCTCTACCTCTGTCTGTCTTGGTGGAGCTGGTCAAATCATCTAGTAAGAGTGAGTCGTCTTTGCCAAGGTCACTTTTTCATTTATTTCTCTACATGTACTGATGGCAATAAAAGACTGGCTCAGAAAGGAAAATATTCTTAAGGTCTTTGCCTGCAATGCTCTGGAAATGTGATTAACTTGCTAGATGTATAGACAGCTCCAAACTCATTCAAAGGAAGAGCCTTGGGAGTAGCTGGAAGGTTTCAAATGTTTTTCAACACAGGAAGAAGACAGAAGCAACTGGATATTCTGCATTCACACTGCAATAGCAATGGACTGACATTCCTGAAGGTTGGACATACCTTTCATCCTGACTCCAGATGACCTTCCCAAAATGGTCACTTCATCTGTTTCACTCTCCCATCTGAAGTTTTAGTTGCTCCCTGGCGATGCAGACAAACAGGCCCAGCACTTGCAGCAGGGAAGTTAACCTGGTGAGATCAAGATGGGGACTGTTCATCTGAGCATCTTTACCACCTAGACCAGATAGGGTAGGAATTCCTAGTTTGGATGCAGTGATGAAGAGCTGGGGGGTGAACTTCTCATCTGGAACAGCTGAAAGAGGATGTGTGACTATGTCCTGAGACATCCAGGCTAAGAAGTAATTGAGCTGTATTTATAGAATTTCCAGGCACTTAAATGAAAAAATTACCCTAAAGCCTGCCTCAGTCACCGCTAAAATGTTAGAGCATCCTGCCATCTGTTCTCCAATTAGAAAACTAGCATGTCTAATTATAATATCTTTCTTTTCTGATCTCACTCACAAAAAGAGGGAAAGAAGTTTGAGAAGCTTCTTGCAGGGAAAAGCTCTAATTACACTGAAAAAAATACAAAATGAATACCCAGTTAAAAGAAAAGCAGTGCTTAAAATTTTGCAACACCTAATTATAATGCCAAGAAGAAAAGCTCTATTAAATCCTGTGAAAAATACAAAAATAAATCCAAATGAATCTTTTCTGAAAAAAACTAAGAAACTGAAAACCAAAGGACCCCATGAACAGAAAAACCACACCCGTAAAGGATGAAGGATCCTATTCTATTCTGGTATGAATTTATCTCAAGTTTTGATAAAAGTATCTTGAACAGGAATAATATTTTATAAAGCATTACCTTACTTAAATTCTTAAGATTTGTGGGTTTGTTTGTTTCTTTTTTTGTATATATTACAGACAATGTGCATGATTTTAAAATAAGGCAATAGGTTACTATGTGTTTCACTCTGTACTGAAGACACAATTCCCAAACATTTCCTTAACTCCCTCAACCACTGTATGCAGAGTACATTACAAGACAGCTGGTAATACCAGCTTGATGCATCCCATTGGAGAGGCTTGGGTTGCAGCTGCCAATAATTTTTCTATTGTTTAATAATTTGGTGTTTAATATTTCCTGGTTTGTGTCTTCTTCAAAAGTATTTTTTTCCTAAGCAGATCGGGTCAGCTAGTTTAATGAATGAAGTCAGGAAAAAAAAAAAAGATACCAGAGAGATGTGGCCTAGTAAAAGAAAATAAAAAAAAAACATGTTAACCTGTATTCAGCAGGGGCATCTTAGATTTTTTTCCTTGTAAATCCACTGAGAATTTTTTTTTTTTTACTGCTAATGCTGTCCCCCACCCTGATCTGACCTGACAAGATGCTGCTGGTGAACAATTTGGGACTTTGATCCTTTGAGGAGAGGTAAGTCAGTCTAACAGGGTGAGGAACTGACAATAAACAGGCATGAGAAAAAAGTGCACCTGCTGGATTAGTTGTTCTGCCAGATCCCAAAGTGGAACCCAGATCTTCTGAGTATGTTGTCAGAAAAATCTCTGAAAAAAAACTCTTAAAAAGTATCCAGTTCTCCTTCAGAGCTCTTCACAGAGAACCTACTACTTATATCAATGTCTCCTTTCAGCTAGTGGCTGAGGTAAACGTCAAGTTTCCAACCCCCAAAAGGATTTGTGTGGGTGTCAGCCTTGTTTTATTCAACAGCAAGTCCATTCTTTTTCCCTATTTGATGATTTAAGAAGTTGGAAATTACATTCTTAAGAAATATATGAAAAGAATACAGATTCTATTTCAAGGCAACTATTAGAAACTCAGATTTAAGGTTGTCTTGTTGATCTTAATTCAACCCTCTTAGACATATTGATACAATAATTAATGAAGTCTTTATACACTAATTTTTCACGGCGAAATTTTGTCTCATTCATTATGTAAAATTTGTATGCTCAGGACTATGTAGCATAAGAAAGATCCTTAAAGAAATACAGACCAGAGGAATGGGGCACAGAATGAAGAGATGTCCAAAATATTAGGCACCTGTTATCATAGAATCACAGAATGGTTTGGGTTGGAAAGAACCTTAAAGATTATCTAGTTCCAACCCCCCCCCACTACACCAGGTTTCTCGAAGCCCCATCCAAGCTGGTCTTGAACCCTTCCAGGACAGGGACAACCTGTGCCAATGTCCCACCACCCTCATAGTGAAGAATTTCTTCCTAATCACTCTCCTAAATCTCCTCTCTTCCAGTTTAAAGCCATTACCCCTTGTCCTGTCACTACATGACCTTGCAAAAAGTCGTGTGAAGATGTTTCAATAAACAGAAAGACATGAACACAGAATGAAAATACAGTTTCTGTGCTAAAGACACATGCCACTGTGCATAGACTTAGACATACCTCTTTCCTCCTTTTGTTCATTCTTTTTGCATGGGAGGTGATTACATATCAGATGCAATTGCTGTTTCCTGGTGACTCAGTTATTAGCTCTCCTGCACCATGTTTGCACAATCCCTTCAATTCAGCACTTGCTTTCTGTTTCAGAAGGCTCTTCAAATGAAGATTTACACTCAGAAACATAATGAAACAAATAGGGGCAGTTGTCTTTAGCATTACTTGAGTAAAATATTGCCAAAGGGACAGAAACAATGTCTGAGGTGGATTATATCCCAGAGTTCTCTCCCTCAGGCAATGTTTTACTGATGTTCCTTGAGCAAACAGTTACAATTTACATCCTCTATCTGCATGCCTATATACATATTACATTCAATTTTTCGGACTGGCTTTAACCCAGTATGTAATTTTTAAACCTGTAAAATTATGGATGCAATTATGCATTTGTACTTTACTGGTGTAATTTAGGTGCCTGAAACAGGTATCAGGACTGCACCCTAAATTACTGAGCTGTAACGTACATTAGGTGAAATGATATCTCACTGATGTCATAGGAAATATCCCATATATTTTAGAAAGAAGACCTCTCTCCCCCGGATTCTTTGGTTCCAAGAAGAGAAAGACAAATCTGACGCTTGGTAAAAAAAAAAAAGAAAACCACAGCTATGCTGTAGTCTCTTTTCCCAGACCTACAATGCCATGAAACTGGTACCCCTTGCCTCTTATGATTCCTACTATAAATTAAATCTCTTTGTGACATAAAGCAGAAACTTTTCAAGAACCATATTTTGTATTTCATTACCCTAAATGAAAGGAAATATCAGGGGCAAAAGAAACATAATTGGAGCACTCTGCTGCCTTGCTTGTTGTTGGTCATTAGAGTAGCCCTCTGTGTGTGCAGATAACTGGGCAGAGCATTCCTGAGGCTGCTCTAATTTATGCAAGGTACTGGACTGACATCTGGCTGCCTCCAGACCCCAGGGGAAGATATAAGTGGCTTAAAGCCAGTTTTGCCTGTTCTACTGATGAGAGCAGTTCAGCCAAATCAGAAAATCTGGCACTTAAATACACAAATTATAATAATAATATTTGGGGGCAGAGAAATAAATAGATGCCAGCCTTAGAAAATGTGTCCCAATGGTGATGCACAAATAAAACACCATCTGCTGGAGACTTTGCAAGCCTTTAAGATTTACACTTTTGAGTCTGCAGATTTTTACTAAAATAGATAGATCACCAAGTCATGGTTTAGGGACAGATAACTTAGCTATAACTTCTATTTTGGTTTCTTTCCAAAGCATGGCTTTTCTAAATACTAACAGTGAGGTTTCTGTTTCCCTTCACAAATCTGCTTTACTTTACTGTTTAGATTATTTAACAGGGATGAAAAGAGACTGGTTGGATATTCCTGCACTCCTTCCTCCATCTTTGTGTGTGCTGACGTTTCAGGATATACTGTCTTTCCAGAAAACTTCAACAAGAAATGTTGCAGTTAGTATCTGCTAATTTTTGATGTTCAGTAAATGCACAGAAGGTATGTTGTGTGGTATTCCTTCCATCTCAAAACCTTCCTTTTTTGGCCATTGACACATGCCACTAACATAACTTACACATATTTTGTGGTTTTGCTCTGTGAAAAGGAAGTATTAAGCTCTGAGACACTGTAATAAATTTGTTTGGTTTTCATAGAGAGTGACTGCCTGAATGCTACCATTTTTATCAGCTATAAATTTCTGTACAAGCTTTGGGACGAAGAACTGTTCATACACTCTTTTGACTTAACTGGATAAACCAATTGCAATGATTCCTTCAGGAGATGCCCGTTCTTTCCATTGTGTAATGAATTTCATCATTCTCAATCTGAAGATTGCTCACAAGTAATATGCTTCAAATGTTTGAAATTTTAGGTGGTCTGGTTACCATACTACATGGGTGTTGTTTTTTTCTGATCCCTGCAGGATGGTTAGATGCTGTTATTTAAAAGCAAAGGTATATTTCAAATGAAATGTTATTGTTACTGTCAAGAGTTTCCTGGAGTAACATTTAAAGACCTGCACTATGGTTATGATCATCCTGTGTTAACAAACCATTCACAAGTAGAGACAACACAATGTCAGCAGGCTGTGATTTAAGCTCTGGGTTCATCTACCATTTCTGGGGAGAGAGGGGACCTTATTGGGCTTCTGTCTTGTGGGAAACAAAACAACCAATGAGCAAGCAATGTGAGCCCTATTTTTCTGATGAACATCTGAATTGCACAATGACTGAGTGATCAAGACTACAAGGTGATGATAATCATAGAATTACAGAATGGTTTGAGTTGGAAGAGACCTTAAACATCATCTAGTTCCAATTCCCCTGCCAGGAACAGGGACACTTCCCACTAGATCAGGCTGCTAAAAGCTCCATCCATCCCAGGCTTGAACACTTCCAGGGAGGGGGCATCCACAGCTTCCCTGAGTAACCTGTGCCACCCTCACAGTGAAGAATCGCTTCCTAATGTCTATCCTAGATCCACCCTCTTTCAGTTTAAATCCACTAAAACCCTCCTACTATATGCTCTTGTAAAATTCCCTCCTCAGATTTTCTGTAGGCCCTCCTGAGGTACTGGAGGTGTGGAACAGGTCACTACAAGGTATCCCCCAAACCTTCTTTTCACCAGGTTGAACGACCCTTATTCTCCCAGCCTCTCCTATGGGAGAGGTGCTCTAGCTGGCTGATCATTTTCTTGGACCTTCTCTGGACTTGCTCCAACAGCTCCATGTCCTTCCTGTGTTGAGGGTTCCGGAACTGGACACAGTACTCCATGTGGGGTCTCATGAGAGTTGAGTAGAGGGGGAGAATCTTGACCTGCTGGCCACACTTGTTTTGATGCAGCCCAGGATATGGCTGGATTTCTGGGCTGCAAGTGCATATTGACAGCTGATGCTGAGCTTCCTATTAACCAACACTCTCAAGTCTTTTTCCTCAGGGCTGTTCTCAATACATCCTCTGTTCAGCCTGTATTTTTGTTTGGAATTGTGCTGACCCATGTGCAAGACCTTTCATGAAGTTTTTTTCTCTTATATAACTATGGCAACAATACTTGAAATGTCCTTTCAAATAATACTGGTGAAACTGGGCTAGCTTTTGGTGCTATTTGGCTTTATGTGTCCTAAACTTTCTATTTTCTCCTTTCTGTAGTGTCTGATATAGGGGTTTTTTCATATTCTGTGGAGAAAAAAAATTGAGCAGTTATCATAAGTATCAATATCAGAGTATCAATATCAACTGCTTTTCTGAGTTAAAATCTCTCTAAAAGAGGGTGATGTCCCTCTGAGTGTCTGTATCTGGCATTTATTTAGATGTCTTGTCAGTGACCCTTTGAGGACCTTCCAAGCATACTGGCTGTATCACTTAGATGTGAACTACAACTAGGTGTTCAGATAGAAACAAAGAGGGAAGTTGTGTTATTTAATTTTCTTAGTTCTTGCTGAACCTGAATGGAAAACAAAGATAGTCCCTGAAATTAAATTCTGAAAAGATCCTTGTTCTAACCCATCCACTTCTAGGTAACTACCTAAAAAATTCTGACAGGAGTAGTAATCTGTCCTACAACAGCTAACTCCAGATGAGCAGTTTTCCTCACTGTGGAAGATCAACATTTAAGTCTCTTAAAGTAGATGAAATCTCTGAATCTGATATTCCACTTCTCTGTTGTGTTACAAGTAGGTTTAAAATCAGCCTCCTGACTCCTGGCTTTGTATAGTTCACTCTTTTGTGGTGCAAGCCTCTCCCAGATAGGCTCATCCTGAGATTCTACTACCTTGGACATTTGTGAAGATACTACACCTTGATTTTGACAGTTCTGGTCTGCTCTTCTAAAACTTTTGAGTAACACTGATAGATACTGATCCTGGCCTGCTTTCAAAAAACCTGCACTATCGGGTCTGAGATCAGACTTTCTATATGGCAGTAGAAAAGGAGTCTCCCTGCTCTGCTGAGGCATAAAATCCGGCATTCGCAGAAAAAATACCTTAGATACCTGCTTAGACAGTTTTGTAATGGGTAATTTTCTACTATTTCCATGGGGGTACCACTCTCAAAAATACAAAAGAAAAAGAGAAAAATGTCTATTTAGTCACCTATTTGCATCAATCTCTGTGAGAAGACAGGACTTTTCCTACCTAGTATCTCAGTCAGTGATTAAGAAGATGACTGGCAATAAGCCTGCCATTATCAAAGGGTAAACCTAACTGAGATTCATCCTTCACGTCACACAACCCTGCTAAATGTATCTGTTATTAGAGCTCATTAGATTTGCCAAATGTCTGCATGTTTCCCTGACTCCTTGCTCTCAACATGACTTTGTCCAGCTGACTCACTGATTCATGACGTCTTTTTGGCTGCATCACTGCTAGCATTGCTGGTTTTCATTATTTATTGATCCTCAGGTTTTTCTCTTTGTTAAGTTTGCTCCCTTTCTCCCCCTGCAGCGTTGTCCAAGAGAAAAATTCCATTTGTACCCAAATCCAAAATTACAAAGAACCAAATAAAATACCATGACAGCTGTGCAGACTTTGAGAAGTGTTTTACAGACCCCCACAATGGCAGTGTTGTAAAGAAAAGCTAAGTGGGTTCCTTTGTGAGCTGGCAGGGTGGTTTTACTTCAGAATAAGAAAAACAGCTGTGAGGATTTTGAAAGTCACTGTCAGAGCTGTAATTTTACTCAGAGGAAAGAGAGAGCAAGGAGAATAAAAGAGAAAACACTCTAAAAAAACTGCTTGAAGTACAGGTGTTTCCTGACAGGTCAGAGCACAGTAACCTGACTAAAAAAGAGCTGTGACAAGGCATAACATTAGCATGGAAAGAGTTCAATATTTTCCCGATCACAGCTATTGTTCAGCTTAACTGATGCTGGCAAATAACCCAGCTGCAACCTTTTAGGATCAATGAGCTATTAAAGCTGCTACTGGACCCTCTTGTGATACACAAAATACTTTTTATTATATTGTCAGAATGATTGTAACTCCTGCTTTCCTTAGTGCTGGAATCAGGCTTCTCTGATTCTTCTTCTTCTCTGATTCTGCTTCTCTTATCTCTGTAAAGCAGAATAAAAACTTGGGTGGCATCCAGATATTAGCATTTTAGGTTATTGTGAACTGAAAAAACCAAGGACACACCCAGTGTTAAAACTATTGATTTTGTCTCTTTGAATATTTTTTGTCCAGCATGATGCACATGCCAAGCAAATCAGAAATGACTAATGGGGTTAAATGCGATCATCACCACTATCAAATATCGTCTCAGAACTGCCCTTTCTGCACTAGACAGATCTCACAGTATTAGGTCTAGAATTTGTTTTCATTTTGTCTTTATCCCTTGTGGTGCATATTTGCATTAGACATGACAGTTAGAGCCATAAGGTTGAATCCTGTCAAAACTGCCCTGTCCTACAGTCAGAACTTGGTGGTTTAGCTGCAGTCTAAGACTGGTGTGAAGTAGCTCGAAGTACCTTAATCGCTTAATCTATATGATTCAGTTTACATATCCAGATAACAAGAGGTGAAATACTTGGTCAATTCTTTCTGAAGTTAGAAAATTACATGCATCAAGCAAAATCCAACCAAGGGAGGAATGAAACTGACTTATAAATGAACTCTGCAATTCTTTGAATTTTGGGACAATTCAGAAATAGAGCAAAAATAAAAGCAATCAGGCATGCAGTAATCATTACTGTTGCCTAAGTGTGAGCTATTAGGTCATGGTCAGAAACAGCCAAATGTCTTCCTAGTGTTCTGTACTTGAGGGATGTTTCTCCCATCACTATCCCAGCCAACACATGTGAGGGGACAGGACTGGGAAATCTGGGTCTGCTGGGGTGCAGTTTGCAGATGACACTAAGTTGGGATGGAGTGTTGATCTGCCTGAGGGTACGAAGGATCTACAGAGGGACCTGTATAGGCTAGGTCAATGAGCTGAGGCCAATTGTGTGAGATTTAATAAGACAAAGTGTTGGGGCCTGCACTTTGGTCACAACCCCATGCAATGCTACAGGCTTGGGGAAGAGCGGCTGGAAAACTGCCCAAAGAAAAGGACCTGGAGGTGTTGTTCGACAGCCATCTAAGTATGAGCCAGCAGCGTGCCCAGGTAGACAAGAAGGCCAAGAGCTTCCTGGCTTGTTTCATAAATAGCATAGCCAGTGGGATTAAGGAAGTGATCATCCCCCTGTAATCAGCAATGGTGAGGCCTCCCCTCAAATCCTGTGTTTAGTTCTGGGTCCTTTGCTACAAGAAATACATCAAGGTGCTGGAGCGAGTCCAGAGAAGGGCAATAAAGCATGGAGAAGGGTCTGGAACACAAATCTCATGAGGAGTGGCTGAGGGAACAGGCAGTGTTTAGTCTGGAGAAGAGAAGGCTAAGAGGAGACTTGATCACTCTGTACATCTACCTGAAAGGTTGTAGTGAGGTGGAGATTGGTCTCTTCTCCCAAGTAACATTCAATAGAACAAGAGGAAATGGCCTTAAGTTGCCCTAGAAGAAACTTCTTCACTGAAAAGGTTATTAAAGACAGGAACAGATTGCCCAGGAAAGTGGTTGAATCACCATTCCTGGAGGTGTTTAAAAGATGTATAGATGTGGTACTCAGGAACATGGTTTAACATTAGACTAGACACAGGTAGGTTGGACTCGATGATCCTAAGTCTTTTCAAAACAGTATGATTCAGTGGCAAGAGTCTGTGCAAGTATATGCCAGCTCTCTAAAAATGCAGGCCACTTGGTGTACATTTTCATCTCTGCCTCCTATTCATCCCAACTGCTGATGCAGGTGCTCCTCAGTCATGAAACTTAGAGTTACAGGATGCAAAAGGACAGAGCTCCAATTCACTGCTGGTTTGAGCACAGTGTTGAGCACTCCTTGGCCCTGACAGCACTTCCCACTCTTCCAAGGAGGATACTGTGCTGCTCGAAACTTGGGTGAGCAATAGTTAATCCAATGGTCACAACTCCTCTCTAATCAGATGATTTGTGTTATGTCTGAAATGCTATTTTAGTGCTTTAAACTTCAGTCGAACTTCCAGCACAGACACTCCTATATCCCAGAAGACTGGTTTAAGTGCATATATGTTTAAAGTCTGGAGAAACAGCATTTAGTTCACTGTGTACTGGATCTATTGCATAAAGGGTTAGGAATTTTATCCTCACAACTGCTGCTGCTCTTGACCCGTAAGCAAACTTTTTTGAAGTTGGTGAATGTATCTTTGTCTCTGTTCAGTGGTCAGGGAGAACCAAAAGACAGAACAGAATTGCTCTCTGTTACTCCTCCCTGCACACATCCCACTCCTCCAGGAGAAGATAAAAAGAGGAATAAGGAAGAGAAACTTCAGGGTTGGAAATTAGAACTAAATAGACCTAATGGAACAGAGAAGGGACATTAACAATCTATTTATATATGTATACACCCACACACATATATATATGTATAATGTGATGTTAATGTTATCTAAGAGTGTGAAGGTGCCTCATAGCAGAGCTGACATGGGGAAAAGGGCCAGGATTCTTCTCAGCAATGGATGGAGTAGGATCCTCCAGAGCACATGGAGTGCTGAAAAGAGAGTCAGATGTCTTGAGGAAGAGAGAATGGAGCAAAGGGCAACTTTCCTGCCCTTCTGGCAATGTATGAGCATGGCAGAAAATGGAAGGAAACACTGAGGTCATCCAGCCCACTGTTGTTCAGCCTGCTGGACCTCCTCAAGGTTCTAAGTAACAGCTTCTGTCTCCCTCAGGCTTGGTCATCAGAGATAATAGCATCAATGCCATAAAATCAGTTTCTGCTCCCTCAAACCATCACATTGAATCTAATTTTTTTTGAAGGAAACAACAAAGTGGTACAACACTTAGCACAGAACATAGATATATGGGCTAAGTCCTCTTCAGTCCTGCCTCAGCTTATTCTCAGGATCTCTTTCAATTAAAAAAAAAACAACAAAACAACAAGAAGAATATCTTCAAAAGTGCCCAGGTGATCCTGATACCTAAATAAAATTATTTCCTAATCTATGATCTATGCTCTATGATCATAGCCATGCCAATGATCTATGTTCACGGCTGTTAGAGACTTCCATTGAGATCTAATTTCCTAAATGCTTTAATTATGACTTTGAAGCAGTGTAGTAAATCACTTAAGTGATTCAGAAATTTTGATCTGAGATAGGAACATCCTAAACTGTGAGGCTGCGCATGCATCTTGTTGTGAGCAGTGTTTCATATTGAAACTGTGTTTTTTCCATAAAAAACGAAAGGTTTGATCAGATTAAACAGATCAACAGATTGATTCAATAAAGGTAAAAAACATCTGAACTGCTTATGATTGGTAGATAAAGAAACTTTCACCAAATAAAAGGATCCTCATCCTCAAATCTGCCTGCATGAGTTACACAGCAGTTGCAGCCAGTGAGGGGTTAGAGAACAGAGGTACTGCTTGACCTCATACTGACTACAGAGAAACAAAAGGATGAAGTAGCTGGTATGACAGCCTCTGGGGTCCAGGTGCCTCCTGGTAAAAATGGTTTAAAATTGCTGTTGGAATTATCTCTTTGCTGCTCACTTTCAAAATGTCACCTCCAGCTTAGTGGAGAAGGGCTGGAAGGGTTGGGGACTTCTCACCCTGCAAGGGGAAACTCTGTGCTCTGCAATTATGAGAATTAAATACTTATGTGAGTGAAGCTTCTCCGTACAGCAAGATCATCTGACCATGGGCAACACATTTTATTAGTGGCCAACTTGATGGTCAAAACAAATATACTTATTGCTTTAAGAATTAAGGACTAGGTATTGCATTTAAGGATGTACAAAACATGTACATGTACATTTAAGGATGTAAATTTCTTTCATTTATTTATTTTGGTGGCTTCTGTCTTCCCAAAGTCAAGCCAAAATGATGATCCAGCTCCCAGATTGTTTACACAGCCCTATTCCTCAAGATTTGTCTTCTACAAATAGGAATCTGGATGATAATGTGACACCCATTTTATATGTCTTCCTCTCTGCAGAGTTTCTGCTGCATAAATCAGCATAAGGTTGCTGAAGATAAAAGGATACAGCTTCTCACTAGCTCATAATAATCTCAGAGAAGAGTGATTAAACACCTTTGAGGACTACAGTGTTTTTAGACAAGGTATTCCTATCTACATGAGCTTGGAAATGAGTTACATTCTGACAACTGGGATGAGGAATAATTCCTGAATTTCCCATTCAATGCATAACTACACTCCAGCTTTGAATTGTAATTAACCAAAAGAACTTATGGGAAGTTTAGAGGGCTTTATGCACCTGTTTGTCTATTGTACCCCACTGACAGGTTTTTTCCATGGTATTTGAGTTCTAAACCACCAATGAATCATGTAGTCATGAAAGAGTTTGGGTTGGAAGAGACCTTTAAAGATCATGTAGTTCAACCCCACTGTAGTGAGCAGGGATATTTTCAACTAGATCAAGTTTCCCAGAGCCCTGTCCAAACTGACCTTGAAAGTTTCCAGAGATGGGACATCCACCACCTCTCTGGGTAACTCGTGCCAATGTTTCACCACCCTATTTGTAAAATCATTCTTCCTTACATCTAGTCCAAATCTACCCTCTTTTAATTTAAAGCCATCACCCCTTGTACTGTCACTAAATGCTGTTATAGAAGTCCTCCTCCAGCTTTCCTGAAAGCCCCCTTCAGGTCCTGGAAGGCCACTATAAGCTCTCCCTGGAGCCTTCTCTTCTCCAGACAGAACAATGCCAATATTCTCAGCCTGTCCTCACAGGAGGTGGGATCCATCCCTCTGATCATCTTTTGATCATCATCTCCCCTACATGCACTCCAACAGGTCCAGCCACTGAAGGGAACTGCTCTGGAGTTGCTGTGTCAGCCACCTGAAACAGTGTAGACACAAAGGGACATTGTAAAATTTATATTCCTAAAGAAACTATAGAGATCAATATAGGAAATATGGGTTATAAGAGAAAATTCTTGTCATGAAAAGCTGTATGTCTAACTGAAAAGGAAAACAGAATTTTCTAAATGGTTAACTGACATACAGGAAGTTTGGGTTTTCCAGTGTCCCATGCAGGAAACATGGGACAAAGACAGGCACAGCACAGAGATTTTTCTGCCTAAGAAGCTTGATGAGAGTCTTTATTGGGAATTTCTTTTCTTTGACATTTCTTTCCAACCAGTTTTCACTGGACTTATTTTTACTCTTTTACCTTCTTTTTCTTTATTTGTTTTTGAATGCTCCATTTTGCAACCTTTTTGTCTAAGAGCATAAGGACAGCCACATCTGACAAACCTGAGGTCCAGCCAGCTGGAGTGCTGGTAGTGGTATGGCTCTTTACTAGGATCAGATGCATCCTGCTATTCTGTGAAATGGGATGTACTTTAATGGGAAACAACCATTCTGTGTAGAGGACAGTAACACTGAATTGCAGGATTTGCCATCATAGTTCGAGGAAAAGTTCTATCTGGATGCTCTGTACTGGAATAAGTATGAGAGTGGCTACAAAGGGTAGAGAAATAATGGAAAAAAATTTGCATTCTCAAAAGGAGCTATTTTGGGAACTGTTTTGGCACATTTCCTAGTTTCTTGTCCTGGGTGCATGGCAGTCAATTTAATTAGTTTTTTCTGTATGACTTCTGAAATGCTGCAGTTGTGATCTGTGCCCAGTAGGTCATTAATTTACTTTCTGCCAGTTTTAATTCACAGTCTTCTCAGAGTTGGCAAACCCAGGCACTGGCACATGATTCACAGAGACTGATGGTCTTTATGCATCTGAAAAAACAGATGAAATAAAGAGGAGGTGGACATAGGACAGGCTACTGGAATTGTTCAATGAAACACACCATCCTTTACAAATGTAGTGAAGAGATTATCCTTCAGTATTAGATTAACCCACAGCAAAGCCTCATTCTGGCAGATACTCTTTGTACCACCATATTTTGTCTTGAAGACCTTGGCTTTTATCACCAGAAGAACTGCCACTATCAAACCACATGAACAGGTGCAATTTACACTAATAACTTTGAGGATCTGGGTCATCAAGTCTCAAAGAATAAGGCAGGGTAGGTAGCACTTTGCAGTGGACTGTTTAGTCCTTTACAGAGGTAACTCATGGACTAGAGCCAACAGCTTTTGAAGTTCTACTGTTGAACTATATAATTTTTTTTTTCCTTTGGAAGCTGAACTCTCCAGCATGTCCCATGGTGAGCAAAATTCCCTCTTCAGGGGTCCCATCTGATCTTACTGGCTGGACTTAGCACCAGACTTATGTGACATGAAAACATCATTGTAAGAGAACACCCCAGCAGATCATGAGTCCTTTATGTTTCTTCTTAAGTGTCTTAGAAATGAGACATCAGGGGTGAAATTCCTCAGTTACCATTTCCTATGCAGACAAATTAGTCCAAAATAGAGTTCATCCATCTTTTAACCTGTGCAGCTGAGGTCTTGTCAGTATCAGGAGTCCTAAGGCAGGTTCTTATTGCTCACAAGCCATCTGACTACACTGTTGGTTGGTTCTAAGAGGTTGCCCTTAGTTTGCCGCCTTTCAGCTGATTCTTGAGAGATCTTCCTAATCTAGAGTCATCTACTGCAGGAAGCAAAGGGCCATCCAAGCCCTGCTAATGGGCAGGCAAGAAGTCACATTCCTAAATTATATAAATTCAGTCGAAATGGAAAATAACTGAATTTATTCCCAGATACCAGAATATTTATCTTTCTGGCTGAGGCCTGCATTATCCGAACAGCATGGGAACAAATTCTCATTATGCTGATGGAAATAGGATTCTGTTTCCCATGTAAACTATGCTGTACAGCTCCTTGCTTTTTGGTGCTATATGTTTTCATGATCACAGTGATTTGCTTTGGTTTGCTTTCATTTACCTCCTAAAATATGGGAGTCAGGGGAAATGGTAAGTACTGTGTTTGCTTCTGTGTTGTTGATAGCTCTGTGTATTATTCAAATCCATGTATTTATTCCCATAGGAGAAATATCATTAGGGTATTGTAATGCTAACAGTATATCACTCTTTAGAGCAAGGAGAAATATTTTTGTAGGATTTTTATTTAACAGTCCAGCTCTTTGGCATATTATAAGCTTGGGAAACTCTGAGGTACATGCTTAAGATCTATTTTTCAGCAGGCTATTATAATTTTGTGCTTTTTGTCTCTGGAACAGGGACTTCCTTTAGCTTTCACATACAGTTTAAACCCTGTCTGCTGAGGATATGGATTGCACCAGGATAATCAATCTGTCGAACCAGTGATCTCATTGGGGTTTTGAAGAAGTAGAAAATCTGACTCTATTTCCAGGAACCCAAGAATAAAACTTTGTTGGATAACCAGAATTGTTTTCAGGTATAAACTGGCATTTATTGGCTCCGCAAAGGGAGCTTATTTGGGACTCATTTTAAAAATTGAGACTTCTATATAAACAGGACACTTTGCTTAAATTAGCTGAGTCTGAACAACAGAAATGCCTCAAGCTCATCTCTGCTTATTGCCTTAGTGTCCCAGCACTGGGCATTTTGATATTTTTAAGATACCCTTGGAGATGGGAAAGGGCTCGTGCTCTTTTTACAGGTGAGAAATTGAGGCAAATAACTGGGATCATGTCCAAGTTCATCAATGGGAAGTCTTCAGCAGAACCTGGAATGGAAGCCAAATCCTAGCACAATGGGAAAGATGCTGCTTTACTTTGTCTAAGCAGTTTACCTTTGAAATACCCTTCAGATCTGTAGATGCTTATATTAATCTTCAAGTCTGAGCCTTGGGTTTCAAGCCAAGTTGCCGCCTGAAAAGTTGTTTCCTGATTTTTATTAAATGTTGTCCATTTCTTTGTCCAAATTATGTCACTTTTAAGATAAACCTCTATGCCTAAACAGTTCTTTCCTTGACTTTAAGTGAGCACTTTGCCTGTCAGACATTGATCCTTGGTCTGGATTTCCTTGCCAGCCCTTCAAAACAGTAGCTGTCACCATGGCATTTTATTACCATATTGTGTCTGAGAGTGACAGCAACTATTCCCCACTGGAACTGACTTCAATGTCACTACACTGATTAATCAGCAAAGGTTACTGTAAGGGAAAGTATTGGTCTTCCTTTTCCATTGGAGCAGGAAAATGCCACATCTTAGCAGCACAGTGCCTTGGGGATGGCTGCCTTAGTATTCCAATGAAGGGCTCTGCACAAGTCTAACCTTCCATCACTCCACATCCCCCATGCCTCCATTCCTCCCCCTCTTCATAAAACACACACAGAGGTTTAGTATAAAGTTAATTCTATAACCCACGGTTCTTTTTTTTTTTTCTTCTTTTTTCCTTTCTTTCTCTTTTAATGCTACTGACCTCCCATTTCCTTGTCAGTCGACACTGAGCAATTCCCCAGATGGAGAGAAAGATTTCCTCTTTGAATAACCCTGAAACACATTTAGAGCCAAAGGCTTTATCATGGGAATAAAAGCACTGAGGTTCTCACATCTGGGAAGATTTATGCAGCTGAGCCTTACCAGCTTAAATGCCTACAGACAGAAACAGCTGAGCTATGCATTATTTCTTTTCCCCTGACTTGCAAGAGAGATGAAAATGCAGAGGCAGCCTGCAGATAGATATGACTGACAAGGGAGGGGCAGAGCTGCCTGTGCATAGCTGCTGCAGTGGCATTTTTGTTAGATAATTTTAGCTACAGAGGTGAGGGGGCTTGGGCTGATACGATCTCTAGAGCCAAGAGGAACAGCCCTTTCAGCTAGGGCACTTCAGACAGTGCCAGGGAGTTTTAAGCATCAGTCAGGGTGACATGGAGCTGAGTCCATGCGATGAGCCCCAGGGGAAAGGTGTTTGGTGGAGGATGTGAAGAGCTGAGTTCTCTGCACAGCAGAATTGCTGTTCACTCTGTGTAAAATCAGAAACTAAGCTGTCTCTTCTCTTTTACCATATCAACGGCAGCATTTCATTTTTAAAAAAAGTGAGAGCAGAACTGTAAGAGTTTACTCTGCCACCCACAAAACAGAAGTTCAATGCCCATGCTTCCCTTGGAGACAAACAGGAAGGGAGATTCTCAGGGGCTCTGCTCGGTGGCCACCCAGATGAAGATGTACTGACCTGATGGAAGTGACCTCAGAGTCCACCAAAGGCAATCAGAGCATCTCTGAGAGTTCAGCAGCCATGATAACATGAGCAGGTCTGTGCCTGTGAGCATCCTCTGCCTCTGATGTGCACCTGCTGCCCTGAAGATGCAGTGCCTCTGCTGGCAGTTGTCCTTTGTGTCACCAAAATCCTGAACCTATGGGCACCACTGCTGTACATGGCTTCATTGCATCTCTCACAGCCCTCAGACATGACTCGAATTGTTCCACCACTTCCAGGTGCCTTTGTGCCAGAGAGAGGGAAAAGGTCTGAGAATGGCTAGATATCAGCCTGTATGGGGCTCTGTGTCCAGCCCACAGTGAAGACAAGAGACCTCCAGGCTCCATGTAACTATGTCGTGCTCCTCACTGCTCCTGATTTTCCCACTCATCCACCCTGTGTTTTAGCAGTGCATCACATGTGCCCAGGCAGCTTTGTGATCCAGCATCCCTATACTCTGCATTGGATAGGAGCACGCGGCAGCAGAGAGCGGCAGCGGCACCGGGGTGTGTTGTGCCTTTAAATTCGGAGAACTGAGAAGGAGTTGGGCTTCCCAGAGAGGGAATAGCCAGGCATAGCTAGGATACCCGAGTCTGAGCGGGAATCCTGAGGTAAGAAGGGCTGACGTGGCAGGAGGCGGGGCTGTGAAGGGCGGCAGGGTTTAAAAACCGGCCATCTGGCAGTCTCCTCTGAGCACGCGGCAGCAGAGAGCGGCAGCGGCACCGGGGTGTGTTGTGCCTTTAAATTCGGAGAACTGAGAAGGAGTTGGGCTTCCCAGAGAGGGAATAGCCAGGCATAGCTAGGATACCCGAGTCTGAGCGGGAATCCTGAGGTAAGAAGGGCTGACGTGGCAGGAGGCGGGGCTGTGAAGGGCGGCAGGGTTTAAAAACCGGCCATCTGGCAGTCTCCTCTGAGCACGCGGCAGCAGAGAGCGGCAGCGGCACCGGGGTGTGTTGTGCCTTTAAATTCGGAGAACTGAGAAGGAGTTGGGCTTCCCAGAGAGGGAATAGCCAGGCATAGCTAGGATACCCGAGTCTGAGCGGGAATCCTGAGGTAAGAAGGGCTGACGTGGCAGGAGGCGGGGCTGTGAAGGGCGGCAGGGTTTAAAAACCGGCCATCTGGCAGTCTCCTCTGAGCACGCGGCAGCAGAGAGCGGCAGCGGCACCGGGGTGTGTTGTGCCTTTAAATTCGGAGAACTGAGAAGGAGTTGGGCTTCCCAGAGAGGGAATAGCCAGGCATAGCTAGGATACCCGAGTCTGAGCGGGAATCCTGAGGTAAGAAGGGCTGACGTGGCAGGAGGCGGGGCTGTGAAGGGCGGCAGGGTTTAAAAACCGGCCATCTGGCAGTCTCCTCTGAGCACGCGGCAGCAGAGAGCGGCAGCGGCACCGGGGTGTGTTGTGCCTTTAAATTCGGAGAACTGAGAAGGAGTTGGGCTTCCCAGAGAGGGAATAGCCAGGCATAGCTAGGATACCCGAGTCTGAGCGGGAATCCTGAGGTAAGAAGGGCTGACGTGGCAGGAGGCGGGGCTGTGAAGGGCGGCAGGGTTTAAAAACCGGCCATCTGGCAGTCTCCTCTGAGCACGCGGCAGCAGAGAGCGGCAGCGGCACCGGGGTGTGTTGTGCCTTTAAATTCGGAGAACTGAGAAGGAGTTGGGCTTCCCAGAGAGGGAATAGCCAGGCATAGCTAGGATACCCGAGTCTGAGCGGGAATCCTGAGGTAAGAAGGGCTGACGTGGCAGGAGGCGGGGCTGTGAAGGGCGGCAGGGTTTAAAAACCGGCCATCTGGCAGTCTCCTCTGAGCACGCGGCAGCAGAGAGCGGCAGCTAGCCTAAAGAGGGTGAGGCAGGCACGAGGACAGGCAGGGAGAAACCAGTATCTAGATACGTCATGGTCACAACACGGCCAAAAGCCATTGTGAAAAAGAATGTGGGGACGCAGACGGAGCTCCCAAGCAGGCATGCAGCAGTGCAGGTCTCTGGCTGCAGTGAATGCCTGTGTCTGGCACTGGTATCAAAGGGAACCAGTGACTCTGCATGTGTGCGGTGTGAGCAAATAAATGATCTCCTTAAGCAGGTGGTTATACTGACAGAGGAGGTGGAGAGATTGCGAGCCATTAGAGAGTGTGAGAGGGAAATAGACTGGTGGAATCACACCCTGAGGCAGGGGCAGATGGGAGAGGTTGAGGAAGCGACGGATCCCCTCCCCTCCAGTCACCAGACAGAAAGAGAGGACTTAAGAGTTACGAATGAATGGAAGGAGGTCCGGCCTCGGAAGGGCACGAAAAAATCCTCCCAACCCCCTCCACCCTCCCAATTGTCCTTGAAGAATAGGTATGAGGCCCTGGAAATTCAGGGACAGGAAAACATAGTGACAGAGGTAGACTTACCTACCGAACCACCTAGGACTCGTCAGTCACCCCGTGTCCTTAGGACTTCTTCAATCAAGAAGGAAAGAAGAGTAGTTGTGGTGGGTGACTCCCTTCTGAGAGGGACAGAAGGGCCCATCTGTCGACCGGACCCATCCCACAGGGAGGTCTGTTGCCTCCCTGGGGCTCGGATTAGAGATGTTAAGAGGAAACTCCCTAATCTTGTGGGTTCCTCTGATTACTATCCACTGCTGATTTTTCAGGTTGGCAGTGATGAAATCGTCTCAGGAAATGTAAGGACAATGAAGAGGGACTTCAGGGCCCTGGGACGGCTAGTTAGAGGATCTGGAGCGCAAGTAGTGTTTGCCTCCATCCCTCCTGTAAGAATGGGTGGGGAGGTATATAGGAAGAGTTTACTGGTTAATGAGTGGCTAAGAGACTGGTGCCAAAGACAGGGTTTTGGGTTTTTTGATCATGGAATGCTGTATGAGACACCTGGCCTGGTGGTGGCAGGTGGGATGCACCTGTCCCAGAGGGGGAAGAGGCTTTTGGGGCAGGACTTAGCAGGGCTCATTGAGAGAGCTTTAAACTAGATGTGAAGGGGGAAGGGGAGAAAACTGGGGCTGGTAGGGACAACCATAAGAACGAACCAGGATCCGAAGGCAGGTGGTCTAGGGAGGATTTAGTCCCACCAGTGCACTCTGCTTGTTTCCTGAAATGTCTGTATGCTAATGCACGCAGCATGGGGAATAAGCAAGAAGAGTTAGAGGTCTGTGTTCGGGCTAAGGGATATGATCTGGTAGCGATAACAGAGACATGGTGGGATAGGTCACATGACTGGAACGTGGCCATGGATGGTTATGTGCTTTTTCGGAAAGATAGGGTGGGGAAGCGAGGTGGTGGAGTTGCTCTTTATGTGAGAGAGCAACTAGAATGTGTTGAGTTTTGTGCAGGGACTGATGAGGAGCAAGTTGAAAGTTTGTGGGTAAGGATTAAGGGGAAGGCTGGTGTGGGTGATACAGTTGTGGGGGTCTACTACAGACCTCCTGACCAAGGCGAGGAAGTTGATGAGGCCTTCTACAGGCAGCTGAAAGCAGCCTCACAACTTCAGTCCCTAGTCCTCATGGGAGATTTTAACTACCCTGATATCTGCTGGTTGACTCACACAGCCAGCCTTTCACAGTCTAGGAGGTTCCTCCAGTGCATTGATGATAACTTCTTAATGCAAATGGTGGACAAGCCGACTAGAAGAGGAGCGCTGCTGGATCTTGTACTAACCAACAAGGAGGGCCTTGTTGAAGCAGTGATGGTCAATGGCAGCCTTGGCTGCAGTGATCATGAGATGGTTGAGTTCAGGATCCAGTGTGGAAGGAACAGAATACCCAGTAGGGTCAGAACCCTGAACTTCCACAGGGCAAACTTTGGCCTCCTCAATCAACTGTTAAAAGTAATCCCATGGGACAGGGTGTTGGAAGATAAAGGGGCTCAAGATAGCTGGTCAATATTCAAAAACCACTATCTGCAAGCACAGGATCAGAGCGTCCCTATGGTTAGGAAATCTAGTAAGGGAGCTAGGAGACCAGCATGGTTAAAAAAGGAACTGCTGGGAAAACTTAAGTGGAAAAGAAAAATCTACAGATCATGGAAGGGGGGGCTGGTCACTTGGGAGGAATACAGGACTGTTGTCAGAGGATGTAGGGAGGAAATTAGGAAAGCTAAGGCCTCCTTGGAACTTACCCTTGCAAGTCAGGTTAAGGATAATAGAAAGGGCTTTTTCAAATACATAGCTAGGAAAACTAACACTAGAGGCAATATTGGCCCATTAAGGAATGAGCTAGGAGCCCTGGTGACAGAGGATATAAAGAAGGCAGAGGTGCTGAACGCCTTCTTTGCCTCTGTCTTTACTCCTGCAGGGTTTCCGCACGAGCCCCAGATTCATTTAGCCCCAAAAGTAGTCAAGATAGATGAGGAGCTTGACATAGTAGATGAGGATTGGGTTAGGGATCAGCTGAGTAATCTGGACATCCATAAGTCGATGGGTCCAGATGGAATGCATCCAAGGGTGCTGAGGGAACTGGCGGAGGTCATTGCTAGGCCACTCTCCATCATCTTCAGTAAGTCATGGGTAACAGGAGAGGTGCCTGAGGACTGGAGGATAGCAAATGTCACTCCAGTCTACAAGAAGGGCAAGAAGGAGGACCCGGGTAACTATAGACCGGTCAGCCTCACCTCCATCCCTGGAAAGGTGATGGAACAACTTGTTCTTGTCACTATCTCCAGGCATATCATTGACACGGGGGTCATCAAGAGCAGTCAGCATGGTTTTATCAAGGGTAAATCATGTTTAACTAACCTCATAGCCTTCTATGAGGAAATTACTAGGTGGATAGATGATGGAAGAGCGGTAGATGTGGTTTATCTTGATTTCAGTAAAGCATTTGACACCGTCTCTCACAGCATCCTTGTAGATAAGTTGATCAAGTATGGGTTTGGTGATCAGGTAGTGAGGTGGATCAGGAACTGGTTGAAAGGAAGGAGTCAGAGAGTTGTAGTCAATGGGGCAGAATCTGGTTGGAGGTGTGTGACTAGTGGAGTCCCTCAAGGGTCGGTACTGGGACCGGTGCTGTTCAATATCTTCATCAACGACTTGGAGGAGGGTATAGAATGTACCCTCAGCAAGTTTGCTGATGACACTAAGCTGGGAGGAGTGGCTGACACACCAGAAGGCTGTGCTGCCATCCAGAGAGACTTAGACAGGCTGGAGAGTTGGGCAGGGAGAAACAAGATGAAATTTAACAAGGGAAAATGTAGAGTTTTGCATTTGGGGAAGAACAACACTATGTCCCAGTATAGGTTGGGGGCTGACCTGCTGGAGAGCAGTGTAGGTGAAAGAGACCTGGGGGTCCTGGTAGACAAGAAGATGACCATGAGCCAGCAATGTGCCCTTGTGGCCAAGAAGGCCAATGGCATCCTGGGGTGCATTAGAAAGGGTGTGGTTAGTAGGTCAAGAGAGGTTCTCCTCCCCCTCTATTCTGCATTGGTGAGGCCGCACCTGGAGTATTGTGTCCAGTTCTGGGCCCCTCAGTTCAAGAAGGACAGGGAAGTGCTTGAAAGAGTCCAGCGCAGGGCTACTAAGATGATTAAGGGAGTGGAACATCTCCCTTATGAGGATAGGCTGCGGGAGCTGGGTCTCTTTAGCTTGGAGAAAAGGAGACTGAGGGGTGACCTCATCAATGTTTTCAAATATGTAAGGGGTGAGTGCCAGGGAGATGGAGTTAGGCTTTTCTCAGTGGTGACCAGCGATAGGACAAGGGATAATGGGTGTAAATTGAAGCATAGGAGGTTCAAGTTGAATATCAGAAAAAATTTCTTTACTGTGAGGGTGACAGAGCCCTGGAACAGGCTCCCCAGGGGGGTTGTGGAGTCTCCTTCACTGGAGACATTCAAAACCCGCCTGGACACGTTCCTAGGCGATGTACTCTAGGTGGCCCTGCTCTGGCAGGGGGGGTTGGACTAGATGATCTTTCGAGGTCCCTTCCAACCCCTAGGATTCTATGATTCTATGATTCTATGATTCTATGATAAAAATTTGGCTGAATGTTCGGGCAGGAAGAGTGTTAGTGAATAGAACCAAACCTGTCTGGTGAGCAGTATTCCTGGTGTCCCCCAGGATTCAGTGCTGGGGCTTGTTCTCTTCAATATATTCATTAATTATTTGGATGAGGAGATTGAGTTTACCCTCAGTAAATTTGTAGATTACACCAAACTAGGTGGCTGTGTCGATCTGCTGGAGGGTAGGGAAGTTTTACAGTGGGACTTAGACAGGTTAGGCCAATGGGCCAAGGTTAATTGTATGTGGTTTAACAACACCAGGTTTTACACCTGGGTCGTAACAACCCCATGGTAAGCTACAGACTTGGGGAAGTGTGGTTAGAGAGCTGTAAGTTGGAAAGGGACCTGGGGGTATTGGTTAACAATTGACATAATATGTGTCAGCAGTGTGTGCAGGTGGCCAAAAAGGCCAATGGCATCCTGGCTTGTATTAGGAACTCAGTGGCCAGCAGGAACAGGGAGGTGATCATCCCTCTGTACTCAGCTCGGCGAGGCTGCATCTTGAGTCCTGTGTTCAGTTCTGGGCAGCTCACTATAGGAGGGGCAGAGAAGTGCTGGAGCGTGCCCAGAGAAGGGCAACAAAGCTCATGAAGGGCCTGGAGCACAAGTCCTGAGAGGAGTGGCTGAGGGAAGTGGGGATATTTAGTCTGGAGAAGAGAAGGCTGAGAAGAGACATTAGAGATCTCTTCAACCACCTCAAGGGAGGCTGGAGCGAGGAGGGAAACAGCCTCTTCTCCTCAGTGGACTGTGATAGCACCAGAGGAAATGGATGGAAGCTGTGCCAAGGGAGGTTTAGGCTGGATGTTAGGAAACATTTTTTCACTGGGAGGGTTGTCAGACATTAGAGTAGCCTGCCCAGGACAGTGGTGGAGTCACCATCCCTGGAGGTATTGAAAAGGCATTTGGACCTGGTTCTGAAGGACACAGTTTAGTAGTTAGCTTATGGTGTTGGTTAAAGGTTAGACTGGATGATCTTGGAGGTCTTTTCCAACCTAAAACAATCTGTGATTCTTTGAATCAGTAACATGTTCACTCCAAGCCTGGGGCCATCCTTGCCTTATTATAAAATGGAAAATAAATTACTTACATTGTTAGGAGAGCCAGTGAGCCATTTTTGAAATGGATGGGCTAAAGATGGCCAGTATACCTGTAAATTGTTGGAGGAGCAGAGTTGTATGTTCTGTGTGCTACCAGTAAATGAGCATTGGAAGCAAAAAAAAAAAATTCAACGAGGGGAAACAAAGAATTCAACAAACCTGGATATTGATTAGAAATATCTTTCAGCAATAGGGAAGAAAACAAGATATTGTGAAATTAAAGGGTCTGGAAAACAATTTAAAATATTGTATTTCCAGTAATAATGTATCTAGTAACTGCACTGCCCAGAAAGAATTGGTGTCTCTGCTTCTGTAGCCTGGGGGACCTGACAGGGGGTCTAATTTACAATATCAATGAAAAAACTATGGCCTGAATACCAAATTATTTGAGATACTCAAAAATCATTCTGCAAAAGTTATTTCATACCTGTCTGTCAATATCCAATTGTTATCTTATTTTAACTGTAATATTTCTTGGTATATGGACATCGCACAAATGTGTGACAGCTGTTAGTCATGTCGCTTAACACAAGAGCCACTGTCAAAACAAAACTCCATTTACCTTAATAACCAACTGTTCACAATAACTATAAATAAGAAAAGAATGGGGTTATCAGAACTGGGCACAAGGCTCAAGAGCAAAAGCTCTTCAGTTTATCAATTTATATATTGAAAATTTATGTAGACTATATAGTTTTATTAGATTTTACCTTTATTCTTTTGGTAGTTCTCTGCTTGATTTTTGTCTGCTCTTGAGTGCTGGGGAGATGCTTTGCTGGGAATTGCACTCAGTTTTTCCCAGATTTTTACTTCAAGGGAGTAAAGATAAGGTAGAATTGAGCAACATGCACACATAATTTCTATCCATACTTTTTGGCAAGTGCCTTGGAACTGTCATTTTTTTTCCTGCAGTCATTCCCAAGTCCTGAGATCTTCTGAAAACTTCCCAGCTAGATTTCACTATGATGAATAAGTTTGTATCATTTGTAGCCTTTTCCTTACACCTCTTCACCCTTTTTTTCTACTATCTTTTATATGTTTTGAGAGCACAGATCTCTACGGAGTTCTACTGTGAACTTCCTTCAGCTGTAAAAATTTAAAATTTGTTAACTTTTCCTTTCCACCTCTGAAGTTGATTCAGATTGTGAGGGTGATTTGTCCCTTTGTCCTGTGACAATTTTCTTTTTTCAAGACTGTAATGAAGAGCCTCATGAAAAGCTTTTCTCAATTCAAACTTCATTATCTTAATTGGAGCATCCTTTTCCCTATGCCTGATGTCTATTTCCAACCCACACCCACCATTCCAGTTCTTATAGTTTCTACTGACTTGCCTGAGAATTGAGTCAAATTTATATCTGAGCTCTTTTTAAAACTGACTGTTGCATTTTCCATCTTTCATAACTTTGACAACAAGGCTCATTTATGCAAAAGGAAACACAGTCTGGCTTGCAGCTCAACGATTTCACATCTGAATTCCTGACACCTCCTGAATGAATGAATGCTGTCCAACCTGGTTCCTTTTGTTTTATTCACGTGTCTTCCAGTGAAATTTCAGTGTGAGAGAATCTCTCAACTTCATATTCTAAAAAATAGCTCAGATATGAGAGAAAATTTTTCACAGACAACAGTTCAGAGAATAATCTCCAATAGACATATCTTTGAGTGTTCATGCTGTTACTTATAGCAATCATCAAGAGGTTCTGGAAGATGATATAGTCTAAGGTTAGTAAAAGCCACAGCATAATCTAGACTTATTTTTTGTTGTCACTTGTGTGTGATTGCCTGGATAAAAGTGTTTCTTCTTCATTTTCCTCCTTTCAACTAGGGTTTTAATTCACAAACCTTTCTCAGCCTCCCTCAGGCTCAAGTAATCTCTATCTCCACCAAAAGGTTGAGCTATGTCCTTGGCTTTTTCTATAGTCACCAAGAGACTGATTTTGCACCGTAAAGGCTCAGCCAGAGTGCAGATCACATCTTGTTCCAAGCCCAGTGTTAGAAATTAGCACTCTCCAAACTGTTCTGGACAGAAAAATGAGAGAATCTGTGTAGTCTCCTTCTAAGGTTTTCATGTGCTCCACTAATGTCAAGGAGCACCTGATGGAGACCATAAGAGAGACAGTGGAGTACAGCCCTGTCTAACAGCAGCAACAGTCAGGGGAAAATTAGAACTTACTTCAAATTTTCTAATAGAAAGAGTCAAAGATATAGACAAAGGAGAGAGGGAAGAGTAAGGTACAGCCTATCATTACTTCTTTGGGTGAAAAATTGGAAAACCTAAACCTGTATATCCTTAGCTAGTCAAGCTTTGTTGATTTGTATTAACCCAGAGTCTAGGCCACAGACTCAAAAATATTTTGTGCTAATCCTGTGTGACCTTCAGTTTTCTCTCTCACTTTGTGTCTGTCTTTCCCTGCCTCAGCAGCCACTAAAGAAAGGAGGCAAAAAAATTGGAAAAATAAACTAGGGAGGGGTATAACTGGAAATCCTCAACTTGTAAATAAAGAAGAAAAAAAAATTTCAGAAACTTGCTTTCTCAGCTATAGAACTCAAAGTGTAACTCACTTTTAGTGATCATAAAACATGTGATTTCTCTTAAGCATTTGTGAAGTTGTAAAAAGGATTGAATTAAGTTCAAAGAAGCCTTGAAAATTTTAAGGCACCTTACTCAATATTCACAGGATTTGGTAAGTGTATCTTTGTTAATGATAATGAAAAAGGAATAATACATGTCATAATATGTGGTTCACAAATGATGGAGATACAAGGAAAAAATCTGAAGTTCTGAATCTTTGTCTCCTGAATGAAATTAACTTAATTCAACTTAAAAGATCACTGGAAATTGTCCTTGAAATATTTAAAGGGGAAAAAAATAAAATTGATTATTTCAGGGCATTAAGTCAATTTCCATTATGATTTTTCACAAGGAAAATAAATATCCTTACTACTTAATGGGCCACTATCTCAGCTGTCAACAGCAGATATGACCCAAGAAGCATTCCCTGTTCCTCCATATGGGCCTGAGGGTCCATTTCTCCATCTGGGTTTTCTGGACAGAGCATACCTGGCATTTCAGAGCTGGACAGGCTCATTGGCTACAACAGTGGGATCAACTGCAAAAAACTTTCTGTAATTGAGAATTTAAATAGGAAAACTACACAGCTCTTGGGCATTCTGCTTCACATTTCTCAAAGGAAAAATGTTCTCCTGAGTTAAATGACATTATATCTTCTGTTTCGGGAGTTGGGGATGGGTGGAAGAAGGAAATAGTGGCTTTAGGGTACTTGTCATTTCAAGAGGATTACTCCCCTGCTTTTTAGTAAGTGTAAAGGTACAATCATCTGAAGTTCTTAATTTCTTCCAGTACCTTCCCAAACCTTCATGAGAGTCAGAAGCTAAATGTTTTCTTGACAAGGGAAGAACAAACTGCAGTATGAAAGAGCAGCAGGGTGAGCATGGAGGTCTGCATTGGTGACTGCTCTGTGATTTAGGAGGGCATTGCAGTGTGACCATTCAGCTCCAAACCTGGTTGCACTGGCTCTGCTATAAGGGTATATCCTGTAAAGGCTATGAGCAGACCTCTAGGTTATCCAGAGAACAGCTGAGATTTATCAGATGGGTATTGCTTGTGCTGGTGATGTTTGCGTGAGAATCTCAAACATCACTCCTTGGCACTGAGGAGCTAGTGAGGATCACTCTGTTATAGTCCAGAGCTAAACATTTCAGCAACAGTAGGATTAGAGATAGGACAGGGAGTGGGAAAACACACAGAAATCTTTTCTCATACTGAGAGTATAGGAAATATGTTCTTGTGAATTTCTTTTGTATTGCTTTGTTGGCAGAGGCACAGTGGGATTTTATGTAGTGCTGCAAAAGGATTCTCTCTGTATCCCTTATAGGTCTGAAGCTTAATGTTAAAGTATCTTAACTCCAGGACATAAGACAAAGAATGTCATTGTCTATTCTTTGATGTTCTAAAGCATCTTATTCTTCAGGGATCTCAACATGCTGTACACACATTAATTAAAGTTCACTGTACTCCTAAATCAGCTGCTATTATTCCCAGTTGATTGATGGAGAAGCTGAAATGAAGAGAGATTATATGGTACATTTTCTAATGTCGGGGTATGTGAAACTAGACCCACAGAATTCATGGTTCAACAGTTAAATGGAAGCAATACGATATTTTTCACATATGCTGAAAAACTTCTATGTTCCACTGAAACAGCATTAAAAAAATTGTTCTTTGAGAACTTTGTGTCACAATACTCACAAAACTGCAAGAATTTTTTGGGTGAAGGAAAGCTACTCTGCATGCCCATCTTCAACAGATGCCTCCGTGGCATCAGGTTCAGATCTAAATTCAGACATTTTGGTTACTAGTATTTATTGCTTCAGTTGAAGCTGCTAAAAAAGAAAAGCAACACTCAAAGCAATGAAGGCAAAACTAAACCTGTGAAGCCAGCAGGTAGTAGCAGGCAAAGCATGAAACCAAACCAGCTACTACAAGAAAAATTCCACCAGTGAGCACAGTAAAATTAATCACATATCTTCATGTTTTATAATTGAAAAAATTAACTGGACCAGTTCTGGCCTCGTTCCATCTGTAATACCTAAGAAATAATTTTAAAACCTTCAGTGAAGAGTTCTGATCAGTTTTCATCTATTAACTAATTCAGATACGGATTTTTTTAAAAAAGAGTAAGACACAACTTTATCAACAGCTGATTTAATCCTTTTCTTTGAAGAAGAAAAGCTCCAGGAGCTCCTTCTTCATCAGAGGTATCCTCATATGCAGCTTCCTCCTCTTTTTCTGGAAAATGAAAGTGCTATTTCTCAAGTGAAAGAGATACCTGGGTGATGGATCACAGTATTACTGAGACTATCTAAATTCAGGAGGTTTGAAATAAAACTATAAATGAGCAAACTGCTATTTTATCTTTTGCTTTCTCCTCAGGCTCCAGCATCAGTGCCCTGCAGCAGGTGGGCTCACAGCACCCTGGAGCAGGTCCTGTCAGAGTGCTCCAGGAGCCCAGACTCATGCTGAGGTTTTCTGAGGGAGCAGAAGTGACAGAGAATGGAGCAGCTCCAGCTCCCAGCCCAAAGACTCCCAGGTTTTTCCCATTTAGTTTGGGAAGATATGATGGCCCCATCTCCCACAGCAAGCAATATGGTACAACTGCTGGAGACAGTGGGAATGTACGTGTGCTAGGGCATTTTGGTGGCTCAGAGGCAGCAGAATAGGACCCCTTACTGGCTGCTTTCTGATTGTTTAAAGCATTTCTCCCACTGGTTAATTTATAATAAGCTGGGACAGAGAGACCACAATAATATTTACAATTGCTATTGCATTCAGCTGAACAAATAAAAAAAGGTTCTGTTTAATCTTAATCAACAGGATATAACTTGTTAAACCTTAAAAAAATACCTAGGCAATCCAGACTTTTCTGTTACTGTATTGAATTCTATTTCTGGCTTAGCTACTGTCTTGCTCTGTGACCTTGGCATGCAATTTCCCTCCCTTGTCTCTTTTCTGCCTCCCACCACTTTTCTGCCTTGCCTATTTATGTTTTCTTTCGCTCTCAGTATTCAAGTTTATTTGTTCTGTCAATTGAATCCATTCTATTACTCAGGGAAGACTATTCTCTAAAGAACTTTGTCATCTAAAATATTCCCTAGAATATTGAAATTGAAAGTAATGGAAAGAAAATAAACATTCACAAAGCATTACTTCCACATGGAGCCAGAACCTTATTGTAGCTGGCTGCATGACAAGTCCATCAGTCAGTAACACTTATTTCTCCTTGAAGTTGTCTGTGCCAACTGAGTACAGTCTTCTGAATCCTCAGCTGATGTATATCCTCTGCAGCCTGGTGCTAACCTTAAGGTTTCACTTTTAAAATGACCAGCAGGTCCTCAGATGGTATCAGTCTGTATTCTAAATGCAGCAGCCTGAAGTATTGCTGTTTGGAAAGGCTGAAACCACAGCATTGGGCAGAGAAATACCTAAATGAAATTCAGTAGGACACACTTGAGACACAAGCCTGAAACATTACCTCATAGAATCATAGAATCACAGAATGCCGTGTTGGAAGGGACCTCAAGGATCATTTAGCCCAACCTTTCCAGCTAATAATTACCTCTGCAGCTCAGACTTTCCATTTCTGATATTTTGTGGTCCTCTGTACAAAACTTTCTCCTAAACATGTACTTCAAAGTTATCAGGCTTAGTACCAAGGAAATTATTCACTTTCCCCTTTAAAAAAGCAGCTGCTTTGTGTTGAGGGGCATGGCTGCCTTTTATGTTGTGCAGTGCTCAGACAAAAGCAGATCTGGATTCAGATCTCTTCAGCCTGACATTTTTTGGGTCAGGTCCTAAGCACCAGGATTTTCCTACTCACAACCTTTGCAGCAGTACCAGTGTGCAGAAAAAAAAAAAAAACAGGCAAGATTTAATGCACCAGAGACAAACAGAGAGGTTGTCTCCATAACCAAGAGATGAGTGTATTTCATGTCAAGCAAAAATGGTGGATTCTGGTCTGTGTTGCCAAAACACTCAAATGCTCTGCATGAAGAAACAATAAACAGTGCTGAATTATCTCCCTTTCCTTAGAGGGTTTTTACTGCTAAAACATAAAAGATGCTTTTTTGTTCATTTGTTTGTTTGTTGGTTTGGTTTGGTTTGGTTTTATAGCTCACATCTTTGGCCACATCTTTGGCTAGGCACCAGGTCCTCAATATGTCTGAGCATCTCTGCCTCATCAGTGGCCCCATTAAGGCCAAGTGCAAGAGAGTTGGGGATGTTCACCCTGGAGAAGAGAAGGTTCTAGGGAGACCTTGACTGAACCTCTTGAAAAAGAGGGTCACAGGAGGTTTGGATTGGATATTAGGAAAAATTTATTCACCAAAAGGTTTTTCAAGAATTGGAACAGGCTGCCCAGAGAAGTGGTGGTGTCTTTTAATATCCCTGGAGATATTAAAAGATGTGCAGTTGGGGTGCTTGAGGACATGGTATAGTGGTGGAGTTGGCAGAGCTAGTTTAATGGTTTGACTTGATGACCTTTGATTGCCTTTTCAAAATTATTCTAACCATGCCAAATTACATCAGCTATGGATAATTATCTGTATCACTTTCCTGTACCTTGTAACCTGCATTCCTGAAAAATCCTGGCAAACACATTGGTTAAGCTGATGAGATGAATGCGTTTGATATCTGTTAGTTCCTGCCTTGTGTAGATCACAACTGGAGTTTCTGCAATTTGCTAGTGACCTGTCTTAGCAATAATATACCTGAAAAAATGAAGAAACGGAATCTCCCCATATTTTCTGTGCTAAGCTTTGTGTTGGCAAACACTTGCTAACATATGTCATCAGCTTTGAAAAGACATGGTTTATTTATATGCTAATCACTGCAGCACTTTGGAAAAAATATTTGTTGATACGAGAGCTGTGTAAATAGTCAAGTGTTGAGAGCTGTTGCCATTTAAAAATAAATGAGCACTAGCCAATAAGAATCAAGAGGAGTCTATGTGACAAAGAACATCTCCTTGCTTATGGTTCACTGAGGTCTCTACTGATTTCTGTGAGTTGTGAGTCAGTCTTTAACTGTTCCTCATGCAAACATTAAGAAAACTTCACGAACTCCCCTGAGTTGATGCTCTGCTTGAATACACTGCACTGCATTTGAACTCAGAAGATGGAGCTCACTTCTGGGTGTCAATGGGGAGTGGAAGGTGTGTAAATATCACTGGAAGCATTGTCAGTGATAAAATATCTCCCATCCTTCTTCAGACCTAGGGCTTACTCTGGACATAGAAGAAGGTGGTTTTGACGGTGTAATGCTTTCTGTGAAACAGAAGCCCAAAGCCATCACAGCTATGATCATTGAAATTACCTCAACACCATTTGCAGAAAAACTGCGACATTTCTACTTTTTGGAAAAGTCACTGGGCAATGTGTGAAATTTGCTGCTCAGGTCTCCTTATTAGTTGCTGATAGAAACCTTTTCCTTCAGACTGGACAGTTCCCACACTCCTGGCACAAACGTGTGTAATGATACATCAGATTCTCCACAGCCAGATTTCTCAGTCATAAAGTATTTCACACTAAAAATCGTTGTGTCACCGTATTGAATTTTCACAGCCATTGCCATTAGTAATCTAGTTTACCTTGAGGCAAGGAACAAAAGAAACAATTTTCTTGCATCTACTTGGTGGTTACAAACACCATGTTGTTTACCAAGAAGTTTACAAACTCCTGGTTTTCTCTGTGAGTAGTATTACAGGGCTGATGATGATCAAAGGAGAGACATGCCTCTTTTCTGTGAAGAGAGCTGAGAAGATGCCAAGTACTACACCCCTTCCATGTGGGGTCAGAAAGTTACTTATCTTGCTGTCACGTTGTTGCCCAGTTCTTCAAAACTATGAAACTATGGAGACCTGAGAACATCAGAGATACCCAGCTACCAAAAATACATGTTTTGCTAGGTGTTGTGTTCATACTAGGGATTACAGTAAAATGTGAGAAACATAAGAAATAGAGATACAATTTTTAATAGCTTTCTCCTCGAAGTCTGACAATGTATTTTCTATGAGCTTACATGGCAGTAGTGAAACTCGCTCCACAGGCAACCTGTAGCAAAGGGTTAGCACAATATATCCATGCATGTGATGAAGTGGAGATGTTTAACCACCATGAATGGGAAAAAAGATCACTCTATACACCCTGATAAATCTTTGAGGTATCAGTGAATTTCATTGTATCTTCCAAAGAAAATACCAAAGGAGTGTGCGGCTGAAGGCACTAAGGATGAACTTTCACAGTTCTGGTGTGCTTTTGTCTATCCATTCTCACTAAAAGCAATAAAAAAATTGCTATTACTATCAAGTACTTCCTTTCAGGTTAGAGATGTGATGTTTCAGATGATCTAGAAGTACTTCTTTGCTCCACTAAGTTCAATTTAAGGACAGAAAAGTAGATAGGGCTGGTACGTTTGACTTCATTCCCTGCTGTAGAATGTCAAAATCTCAGTGGCTTGAATTTTTATGGCCATGATTGCTGCACAACAACTAAATAATTTTAAACCAAATACACTAGTTAAAAACAAAAAAACCCAAAAACCCCCCAAAACAACAACAAAAAACCTGTCATTCAGAGGATGCTTTTTCTTGGTTGCATTGGATGATCCTATGCATGTGAATATTAGCATGGGTTTTTGTTCAAATTATTACTGTAATCTTGTTAGAGCTCATGTAATGTTTAATTTGAGAGGAGCAGGTGGGTAATTATGTTTGATCCTCAATTCATAGTGAAAAAATAGGAACCTAAATTATGAAGCTCCAACTGAGAGAGAAAAAGTGTCTGAAGTTTGACACATATCCAACCTACAGATCAGCACCACTGTGAGGAAGAACAAGATACTGCATTCTGGACGTGGCAATCAGAGGAGGACTCTGCCTTGGTGTGTTTCAGTCCCTGATCATTATCTGTGTAGTTTAAACAGGGAATGGTCCCATGTTCATGAACAAAACTATCCTATGACCTGTGATGACCTCATAGTTCTGAGAAGTCACAGAAAAGCAGTCTTCAGGAAACCACACAGGTTAAATAGACAGGTTGCTAAAGTGTATATTCTTGGAACCACCCAAAGAAGAGCCATTTCTGATGATGTTCACAACTTAGCCCACATCCTGTTTTAAGACAGAGCACCTGCACAAACTACAAAATGGTTTTATTTTTAACCAGCTAGCTCTGATTAATCTATCTCTGACATTATTTCTTCCACCCCAGTGAAACTTGCAGCATCTTGTGTGTTGTCTAAAAAAGCATCCAGCAGTGAGCAAATCCCCAGGTGACTGTGTGTGTCAGGTGCTTCAAATCTGTAGGGTTTCCGGGTTTGGTACTACCCTTGGTGTTGAATGTACTGTTGCTGCATGATGTGGTCCTGTTTCAGGAGTAGAGCTTTTCACATCCTCTGCTCATCAATGGATCATCTAAGGTACCACATGGCAGTAAAGTAACTTGTTTTTTTTCCTTTCTGGGAAATATGAGGGGAATAAGAGCTTCCAGGTTCTATGGAAAACTTTATAATGTGCCACGTCACTTCTAGAAGCTGTCAATAGCAGAAAGCTGAGGAGACAGTGTAGAAGTTGAAAACTACAACTGCTGGATGCAGTTTCCATACACATGCCATTGTGCCAAAAAAAAAAAACAATGATTTTTTTGTAACTGGTTACAAAACTCTCCAGAGTCCCACATGCAAACTGTCCCCAGAAGTTTCCCTTGGACAGGTAAATTTATTTTGAACTTTTCACAGACTAAATGGGCAGGTTCTTCTGGATCCCAAATGCCAAAATCCTTTGACAAAGATAGCCTCTATCAATTCCACATAGCTTAGCACCATTTTTTTACATTAGCAAACATCTTCTTTCTCCAGTCTGTCCATCCTGCTCTTGAGCTGAGATTGATGAACCAAAGCTCCACAAAGCTTTCTCTCTTTCTTTAACTTGCTGGTTCGCAGTTTCCAAAAATCCTGGGGAAGAAATAACTGGGTAAAAGACATTGTAATCCATCCTTCCTTTCATTCCAGGCAGTCTCTGGTAAATCATCACCATCATAGGCTTGGTCAAGATTTGAACTGAACTTCTGTGGCAGATTCAAGGCAAAGTGGTGGCTGTTTGTGAGGTGAGAAGTATTTGAAGAAAGGTCAGCACAGCAGCTGTAGAGTGCTAATGCTCCCTGTGCAGTGGTGTTTGGATGGATAAAAAGTCTTGGGAATGAGAATAGAGGACTTTGTGTCCGCTTACTTTCTTATCCTCTGTAATAAGACACCTTCCTGGCTTGTTTTACAAGGCTGTTTTGTCCCTCAGAATTCCCAGAGAGATAGCTTTTGCTTCATGTTTGTCTGCATTCGGTGTTTGAGGAGTAATGGGAAGAGAACATGTGTGGGCACATTTGCAGAAACAGCTTTTTTTGCAGCAGTTTTTTCACAGGGAAGGTGGCCTTGGTCATCAAATAAACCAGTCTGAACAGCACTGAAGTGAGACTTCTGGTCAATTTAAAAAATGCAATAGAATGTAAGGGAAGAGCAAAGGGATGTGAAAAACTGAACTTCGATATTACAATAAAGGTAAGGTTTTTCAGCTGATTGGGATGTTAAACTAAGTTACTTCCTCACTCAAAAAGAGAACACACCCAGTGGGGAGAACAAAGCAAACTTGTTTTGATTATTGCTCTCTTCCTTTCACTTTTCAGACACTCCAGCATGCCTCCATTGTCCCCATTCGGGTTCTTGTGTCCTTGCCTAGGACTTCTTGTTGGCAGCTCTTTCTACTAACTGGCTGGCTTCATAAGGAGCAAAGATGCTATCACTGAACTGCAATAAGACCTCTGCATCAGTTCCCTCACATTGTAAGGTGGCAGTGAACAGGGGTCTTTTTTGTTTTCTCTTTTGATTGGCTGATTTGCTACTTATATGAAACCAACCTTATTTTAGATTTGTTCAGTAACAAATATTAGTCAATGCCCTACAGTGACCTTTCTAGTTGCTATTGTATAACAGTGTCCTGAAAACATTTCTCTGGCAAATGTCCTTTTTTTCTCCTCAGATCAGAACTGCTTTCCTTATATAATTAAGAAGTGGAGTATGCCTAGCTTCATACAAGGTTGGAGAAGTTATTTTTCAAGGAGTATTCCTTCCTTTGTGCCCTTAGGTACAGGCTGGAATAATCCCACACCTGAAAACAGACAATCAAAATCTCAGTGAATGTAGATTCTCAACTCTGACTCATTTTTTATATATCTTTGAAAATGTCACCTGAATCAGCCATGGTGCAAACATAACATCCTGAAGTCACTGTGTTGCGCATCTGTGAGAAGAAGCTTCATTACTTCTTCCAAAATCATTGCATCATTTTAGAAGCCAAATGAGACCATAGAGCAGGGATGCACAAGCAAAAGCCTCCCACTGTGTCTGAGCCTTAAACATATTCCATAGAATCACAGAATCATAGGAGGGTTTGGACTGGAATGGAACTTTAAATGTCATCCAGTTGAACTCCCCTTCAGTGAGCAAGGATATTTCTGTGGACTGTTTTGGGAGATTTGGGAATATTTGGGAGATTTGTTGCAATTGTATTGTCTGTATGTTAATAAAGAATAACACTTTAAAATGTCCAGCTCTTACTTCCAGGACTGATTTAATTGACCAGCATTCTGTATATAGAGACTATGGATAGATACTATCCACTCTGACTTTCAGGAGTCAGAAGAGTTTATTAAGATGTGTGCTATAAACTTCCAGGATGTGGAAGAGTGGCTCTTTCCTTTGCATTTAGTTTGTATTTTGGCACTGAAGAAAAATGAAAAAACAAGCAGGTTTACTTAAATAAAATATATCAGGTATACTGCAGACCTAATCAGGATTTTCCCTAACTTGAATTATTCTTCCCACTGTGTGGACTGGGAGCATAGCATTTAGCCAGGGCCTGTGATTTGTGTACATATTCTTTTTCCCTGGAGTTTTCTGTCACTGTTTCTCCTTACTCTTTCAGACAATGATTTTTAGTTTTCATTGTAGGAGCAGAATCAAACCCAGTGTAGGAGGATGGACTAAACTATACACAGTTCTTTGTGTCACGTTGCAGAACCATTCCCTAATGGGAAACAGATGGTTTGTTTGTGGGTTTTTTTTCCCTCCAACAGTAGAAAATTCTTGCTTCTCTCCCTGTGGGATACAAGCTACTGACTTTTGATATTATTACTCATCCGTCTAATGTAACAGATTTAAGAACAGGATGCCTATAGGATTGCACTCCTAATAAAGTTCTTACATCTCTCTCAAGTTGTCTTTTCTCTTGTGAACCTTGCATATATTCAAGACATGAGGGTTTGCACTGGTGATGGTTTACTTGACACTTGTATATTTTTTACTGGCACTTACAAATGGCAAAGTCCTGGGGGACCTCTCATATCTTGTTCTTGGATTCATCTCTTGTGAATCCTGAGCTTAACTCAAATTGAAAATCATCTAGGCTGGATTCACAGCTGTTGAATATTGATGTCTCTTTATTGACTCCTTCAGAGAAGTGATGATCTCCATTCAGCTGAGGATATGTGCATGGATGTGTAGGTTTGAGGGTGCCCATCTGCTTAGCAGCCAACAGGGGCTGTTCTCACCAGTGATCCCAGCCTAAAATATTTGAATTCTGACCCATCCATCAGTATCCCCAGGGTGATAAGTCTGACACAGGATAGATTCAGTGACTGCAGACTGTTTATTTTAATATAATTTTGTTTTCTTTTCTTGGCTCTTATTGAGACAATTAAACTTTAAATTGCCTCTCATCTTCCAGGTCAGCCATGAGTGATAAAGGGGTTGCAATAAAAAAAAGGGGAGAAAATTACATGCTGGCTTCTTTCTCTAGACTCGCACGGGGAAGAAATGTAAGGTTTTAATTTTCAGACCTGCTTACAGGATGCTTATAATTTTAACAAACCACAAGTTTTGACTATCCCCCTGGTTTCCCCTTCTACCCAGAAAAAAGATGAACATTAAAGCAATGCTGAAGAATGTAATCAAAATGGGATTTATGTCCTGAGATGTCTTTAAACGTCCTTGCAGTATTTAAATAAAGTTGAAATTATCTTTGTTATTTGTGCCAAGCTGTATAATTTCTTTGGCATATCCTGTCCTATGAAATGGGAAGTGGTTTTCCAGACTTCCTTATATAGGGCCTCTGTTTAAAATAGTTTGGGATATTTTTTATTTCTTTAACTCTGATAAGAGAATCTAAACTTTGTTTACATTCTTCATCTCTCTGCCTTTTTATCTTCAAGTGAAGCTCTGTTTTTCTTTGAAAGGTAAAAATGTCATCCTTAGATGAGGATAGCATTGTGCTAGGACATCTGATCAGACAATATTTTACTGCCAGTAAATCAAGAGAAAGTATGAACTCTGCACTTGGCAAAAAAAGGATTCCTAGCTTACAAGCTGCAGCTGAAGGAAAACTTACCACAGCAAAGTAGATCAACTGAAACAAAAAAAAAAAAAAGGATTTTGGCAGAAAATCAGGATGCTGCACAATAAGCAGTGGCTTCCTATCTCTCAGGACTAGATGCAAAGAAAAGGAGAGGAGAGCTGGAGAGGAGTGGGGAAGCAGGAGAAATACCTTCGGGGAAGGAGAAGTGGAACATGGTGTTTCATTGTATAAAGCATAAAGGATTTTTATTAGCCTAGCCTTATCATTTCAGATTTGGGACAGTGAATAAGGGTTCAGGATACAGTTTGATTCTCCTTTAGGAAGCAGAGCTGTCAACTGATAGCAAGACCCACAGGGATGTTCTCTTCACTGGAGGAGAGCTCTGAAATGATATAAAACTAGCAGAGCTCACTCTGATGCCATCAGCAAATTTTCTGCCTTCCTAACCTGCTTCCATTCCACCAAGAATAACTTTCTTATGGCAAGTAGGCTACAACCACAGTCACATCCAGAGCCTTGGATGCTATAAGCAAAGCCCTGATTGCCTCTTGCCAGCTCTTGCCAGCTCTTGCATCAAATGCATCAAATGGATGAGCTTTGTCTGAAGTTCTTAAGAGGCAAAACACACAGTGGCTCACCCTGTCAGCAGAACAGGAGTTGTCCAGGCAGGGATGGCTTCTACTTATCTTACTGAGAAGTACATAGGGTGAAATGAGAGCACCTAATTTCTATCAGTCCTCCAGTTACCTCCAGAAAATACCTGAGATGAGGAGAAAGTAATCACTGTGGAGAGGAGTTTGCAGGGACAGAGATTAATGTAAAGGTTGGACTGTGGAGAAGTATGAAGAGTTGTTTTGACTGTGGGTTGGGGATAACACTGTGACTATGTATGTATGCATGTGCAGTAATTAATTTAAAAGGTGAGTATAAATCCTCTGTACAAGGACCCCTGCCGAAAGAATTGGCAAGTAAAGAATATGAAGCAAATAAGAATGGCAAGTTATTCAGGAAAGGAAGCTGAAAAACCTAAGCCTACTCCTCAATGGGAATTGGAAATGTAGGAAAAATGGAAGAAGTGGTTCAGAAAACAGGGAAACACTAAATAAGGTGTATGAGAAACAGATTGTGATTCCATTCATGCACATTATTTCTTGACATGTTCTTCCTCGCTGACAGCTGTCCAGTCTCACAGAGGATTTTAGACCACCAGGGTGGGGGAAACATATGGGAGATGGTGGCACAAATCTAATGCAAAGATAAACCAGCAAAGCCAAAGATGAACTCTTGCCCTGAAGAATGAGAAGGAAGATAAAGTCAATTTCTCTATCCCCTCTTCTTTATCTTCCTTTTTCCCATTCCATTTAGACCCATTTTAAGGAGATTTATATCTGGAAGCATGGAGAACAATGAAGTCTCTGGTGCTGAGACCGCCCTTGCTTTTGACTAAGTTTTTGCTTTACATCTAATCTACAACTCTGTCTTCCAATAAAAATAATATCACAGCCCTGTGGTCATGAGACAGTGTTGACAGGAACATCCTCCTCCACTGTCAATCAGGTAAGCTTATCAAAGCACTGGCTTTTAAAATATGTATTTGAGGAGACAAATACCAGCTGGCTTCCTACATAACTGTTCATTTTGCTTCCCTCAGTTCTTTGCTTCCCTTCCCTTTCTTTCTTTTCCATGTATTTTCCCTTTGCTTCTCTGTAGTAATCTGGTACCCTGAGAAGCTGCAACTAGGACTGTCCTATAGATGACTGGGAAGTTAACAGCTATGATGAATTGACACACTTAACCATGTGGACTATGTAGTGGCTGAGGACTAGAGAAACAGATCTCTCTGGAGCCTACATCAGTGCAGGACCATAGAAAGACACAGTCTCCAGACTGTTACATGGCATTTTAAAATTGTCTTAATGAGCTACAAGATGAGGAGCACCAAATGAGGTAGCAGCACAACTGCTGAAGAACACAAGACAGAGTTCACCTAGCCCAGTGACACGACTCTCATGTTGGCCACTGGAAGACCACAGGGAAGGATATAAGGAACATGGTTTCTATGCAAGGTGACCCTTCCTTGGCATCCCCCCTCCAGCAGGCAGCAGCCTGGGAGCTTTCTTCCAATAACCACGTTTAAGGACCCACAGTCAGTCTCTCCTTTATGCACATGCCAAAATTTTTTCCACCCATTCAGCGCACTGCACTCCGCATCCCCATCCACAGCGGTGTTATATGCTGTACAAAAAAAAAATAAATAATTTATTTGGCTTGTTAAATTTGCTGCCTGATCATTTTATGAGATGCCTTCTATGTATGAAAAGATACTGTTTCTGCTAGAAAAAGCACAATAGCAGTGCCCTATTTCAGCTAGATAAGCAGCCATAGTGCTGGCTGGCACGTTTTCAGAGTCATGTATTACAGAGTAGCTCACTGACATGAATGCCAAAGCCTAGATCCACTTTAAAGTGTTATACTTTTACTTCTTATACTCTGTTACCTTTCTGAGACAGATTGGTTGTTTCCCTGCAATGATTTTAAAATCTGAAATAGCTGCCAGACCACAGACACTGGAAATACAATACCTTTTGAGTTGTATGTGATGGGTTTTTTCACTCTGTTTTTTCCCCTACAGTTAAAACAGAGTAACTTTATGTGTTTCCTTCTAGGCATACTTATTTCATCTGTAGCAGGATGTTAAGCAAAACTTGGATTGTGTGAAATTCCATTGCTTCAAAAGTCAATGGATACAGACCAGAAAATCCTTATCTTATTTGCCTTTTCTAGTAAAGGTTCTTTGTTGTCAAGCTGGCTAGCGATATATGCAAGTTTTGGGACCATTTACACAGAAGTCAGATGTGTCTCTTTCCAAACAGTATCTCAATGTGATTACATATGCTAGCCATTACTTATGTTGCTTTTAGGATTCTTTTAGGTTTGACCATATGTCACATTTAAATGGATATCACTGGGGCTGGATGACTTCTAAGACTTCAGGAATCTTTTGGTAGGAATTCTAAAACCAGTGCATCCTACCTTCACTGGACACCACAAGGACACTATAGAATCATAGAATCATAGAATCGGTTGGGTTGGAAGGGACCTCTGAGATCATCAAGTCCAACACTTGATCCACTATGTATGAACTATGTTGATCAGTCTACAAGGAGTGGAAGAGCAAAACACGCTTGATAAATGTGAAAGATTTTCAGTCAGAACTGTAGTGCTTATTAATGTCATTTGGAGATCAGGCTTATGGTGAAATCCACAGAATTCATAGATTCCTAAGATGACATAGAAACAATTTTAGCTTCTCTTGTAGCATCTGTTCTCTACCTCTGTTTACTAGAATTTGCCACGAACATCTCCTGATTTACCTAACCTAGTGTTTATAATCTCAGCAATAATCCCCTAACCTTCTCTATCTTGTATCCTGTTTGTCTTCCTGCTTTCCTTTCTTTGAACTCATGTTTAGGTATATTGAAGCCTCATTATACTTGAAGTACCAGTGTCATGGTTAATACATCCTGGGGCCTGAGCTTATCTTTGCACAAATAACAACTTCTTACTCTCTGTTCATCAAATGACCATCAACAGAAGATGGGAGTTTCACACCAGCATTAGTATTGGTCTCTAAAATGCAACATCTGATTTGAAAGTAAGCAAAATAACTTACTACCTTCTGTTACTACACAGTAGCCTCATGTGTACAATTGGTTTCCTCTCTAAGGAAAAATTGGACCTGAGAGGTTTTTTTGAGTCTGTGAGTCAGTGAAAACAATCTTGTCAGTATTAACAGGCTATAGATTCAGAAAAGAATCTAGAGAACACAGAGGGAATTGCCATCTGAGTAGTTTCTATTCCTACAAACTCTAAAAATAACAATCACGTTTTCTATGGAATTATACAAACCCCACTATTAACCTGGCTGCGAGGTGATCTGATAGTCTGTGTTTTTCAAAGTGTGAAAGCAAAAAGCTTTTTTTGAACTAGAAATCAATGGAGATAACATTTCCCTTTTCCCCTGATACAACGTGGACCTCCGACCCCATAGTTGGAGCCTGGGTCCTGGTACTGAAAAGTCCTTGACTAGTGGCAGTGAAGAGAAAATCATCACCTGCTCAGTCACAAACAACACATGGTACTAGATCATGGTTTGTTAAATAAGATCAGCTAATAGTTGCACAGCGGAGCTTCAAAGCTTTGCAGCACAGTTAATGAAGGCTTTGTAGATGCCGTGTCCCCGCTGAAGCCTTGGACTTTGGTTTTGATATTTAATGCAAGAAAGCTAACACTGTTGGGACTTAATCAGTTTTTGGAACAGAAAGAAACAAAATATCTAGGAAATGCAGCCAAATTTTTCTCTAGACCTGACCCCAACTTTGTTTACACCATTTAAAATTACTACACCAATTCAGTAGAGCAGGTAACCTGGTTTGCACGTACAAGAACAAACGTTGGACTAGAGTCTCAGTCCTGACTGAGTTTGATTTTTGAGTGGAATTCAGCCCCTGTGTGGTGGAATTATGGGTGTGACTCAGTCCTAATTGTGGTATTGCTTCCAGAACCCAAAGTTAATACCTAACATGCACATGCTAAGTTGTACTGAAAGAAAGGTTTGATTTAAAAAGAGATTTCTGATAACTCTTCTTCTTTGTAGAGGACGCAGCACAGTACATTTTTAAAGAAACAATTATTTGGAGAAGCATTGCAAACTTTTTAGCTCACAGGTTGAAATGCATAAGAATAAGGGGCAAATTTTGTGCATTTTATGACCATGTTCTACCTCAGAAGATACTTTCCTTTCTGTCTGCCATTTTTGTAAAGGTGAGCTGAAGCACCGTGTTATAATTCCTGGATAGTCAAAGGGTGCTGACAGTGTTACACATAACATAGACTTACAAATGTACCTTCTCAACAATCTTCATTTAGTCACTGTCTTCATTTTGCTTAGAGAGGGTCACCCTGCCAGCAATTCAATACATTGGGTGCCCATAAAGGGTACCATCCATGACACATTGGTGCAAGACAGATGTCTGCATTTCATCGGGATGCGTTATTGGAAAGCAGCTGTGATCACAAGTCAGGTGAGGATAAGAGTACTGCTGGATCTCTCTTTGAGATTTTGCCACTCCCAGCTCAGTGACAGAGGGGGATGCTGCTGAGCTACCAAACTGTGAGTGACAGCAACTGAGCTGTAGGCACCACATTCCCTTCCAACTCTGCATAGGCTGCCCCCTCTTTGGGCAGAGGGATGACACTAGGCAGCTGAGAAGGGAGTAACACTTTAAGATGCATCAGCTGTTTTTTTGATTGCAAGACTTAAATATATCCAGGCCTTTCTCTTTTTCAGAGCCAGGTTGAACCCTGACCAGCACTACATCATGTCTTTCACACCAAAACTGATGGCACTTAGAGAACGGTATTCACACATGTTCTCATCAAGTCCACACTCATTAAAGTCTCCTTCTAACTCTGCTAAAGCCCAGAACCATTTACTTCTTTTCAGGATACTGGAATTTCTTGTAGCAGAAGGGTATCTGATGGTGTCCTTCAGAAAGACTGCTCAAACTGCTTCCTTTATCATGGTTCCTCCTGCAGTGCCAGAATTTTTTCAGCATAGTAAAAATATTTCATTCATTATCAGGAGCTTAGTCATCTGATTCTTGGTGCTGATGCTGCCTTTTGGAACAATGGCTGGCTGCCACTCTGTCTGCTTCTGTGGGAGAGCTGCACTCTGTAATCTTTGTGTTTCTTTCTCTCTCTCTCTTTTTAATATACTTGGCTGTATCATGGGAATTGATTTTTCTAAATGTCCACCTGGTATGTTTTCTCTTCTTTAGAAACAGAGACCAGGTGTTAATTTGTACCAATGTCACTGACTTCAGATGATAATGAGCTTGAAAGGATGGAAAATCAAAGCATACTCCACTGTGCCTAGGGGAGCAAAACTGTGTGGGGAAAATTGTGTATGGCTGGGCAAAGTAGCTGGAGGGCACATTACCCCTCCCTTACTGTGCCTTTATGTAGCTGCCTTTATCCTCTCTTTAAATGATTGGCATGACCAAAGGACCCCAGGGGAAAAGATGGAGGGAACAAGAAGAGCCCCACAGAGCTGCATCATGCAGTAGCTGTGAGTAAAACAAAGCCAAGGCATCACAGTTCTGATCAGCTTTACTCCATCCTCTCATCCTTTGGGGAAACCCCAGGTCACACGTGTCAGCTGCCAGAGGTACAGCCAGAGGTATGCTGAGCTGCCTTCGTGTCTGGAAAGCTATGAGGATGCAGATGCAGACTTCTCTGATCAAAGTCTTCCATTATGGGAATATGAGGTGTTGAGGAGTCCTGGGTTCTAAATGCATTTTTTTTCTTGGCCCACCCTCCAGCCAGTATGACATCATACTCACTCTACTGTCATGTGCAGAAGAAAAAAATAGCCTAAGGAGTTTTGGAGCACTTTATTTCTCTCTAGTTTCCTTTGTACTTGGAAAGGAAAAGAGAAATATTATGATCATGAGCATAAGAGAAATGTTGGATAGGATATGGGTTCACAAAGTGTTCCTGATCAGGACATTAACAGCAGCACTGTTGCTAGCTCCTGTCACACTCCTCTCTAGTACAAAGGACTCGTCCAGAGTCACCTTGTATCTTGGCAGGGATGTAGGCCTGTAGCCATTGCTTGGGACCAGAGCATCACAGAGGACATTTATTGAGCTGAGACCCTCACAGAGAATTTGTAGTTTCTTTTTTTTTTCCTCTTTGAAGGTAAGCCTGAGAAATCCTTATGCACCTTGTATACAGAACACCATACCACACAGATGACATGGCAAGCTTTCAGCAAGTGATCATCAAAGCTATTAAATGCCAATCAGCTAAGATGAAATTATGCTAGGTCAGCTTAGTGGTCTGTTGACAGTGTCTCTCATTACCTAACTGATACGGCTACAGATAGTTCTTGAGCAAAAAGCACTATTACTGTTTTTTCCTGTATGTTTTTTCCTGGTAAAATTAATGAAGGTCAGAACTTAGAGAACTGGAACCCAAACTTGGTCTCTTCTGTCATTATTCCAGTTCCTCAAATTGGCCTGCTTTTCAAAAGTGTTGAAAGGGCAACAAATACCACTGAAGCTGATGAATATTTTGAATGTTTTGGCATCGGTTTTCAGGGTAAATGATTTACAGACTTGAAAATCACCAATGATCCATGATAACTGCTCTATTTCTACTTACACTTTTGATAAGAGATGTCTCACTGTGGAAAGGAAATGAGTCACATGTTTCTAAAAGTCCAGAAGCGACCAATTTTCTGAACAGTGTCGGTACCTTCCTGGCAAGACCACGACACAAACATTAAACAGAGTAGGAGATCAAACTTGCAGGCATGTGAACTGCAGTAGCAAAACTCATCACACAAAAATGTTTTTTTTCCTCTGATGGTGAGCTCTGTAGTTCTCACAAAAACCTGTACAGCAGAATGAGTGGCTTCCTGAGGCTCACTCAGAGCAAAGCAAAGGGCATAAAACTGCAAATTTCCTTGTTGTTTTGTGTACACAGTAATACAGAAACGTGTTTGTTATACTTTCCCTGTGTGTCAGAAAAAGACTACCTGAAAGTAGTAAAACTAGCTGCTACTTCTCCAAACTCTAGCAATCTATTATTTACTTATGCAGCATTAAAGAAAATATTCAAATCTTGTAGATGTTGTCATTACCATGTTGAAGGACATTACAAAAAAATTAAGTTCTGGACAATCTGTGACCACCAAGGGTGGGACAGAAGACTAGCTTGCCCTGAAAGCTGTAGGAAATTTGGCAGTGAGTTTTCAGTCACTATTACTTCTACGTAGCTTTTCTTTTCAGGTGTGCTGTCTGCAGGTTCCCCTGTTTAACTGTCCTTTGTGTTTTTTCTCTATGTATCAGAATCATACGACTGCTGTTTTCCATTCAGGGACCGTGACTGAACATGATACTTACTTATGAACTTGCTTAGGTGTCAACTATGTTAAATCCCTTCCTTTTAGTTTTTGTTGTGAGAATTTTATATTTTTCAATATTCTATATTTTACTCAAAATTGCTCTTAATATTGACTTGTGATTTAACACCTTCAATGGTCCACACTTTAGAAGTAAAGGTTTATCAAGAAAGGACAACTACCTGAGCCAATACCAACTCCCAGACCTAATTTCTCTGGCTAGGGTGGTTTTCAATTGATGACATGACTATGGGCAAAAGTTGAATTCAGGGATACCAATGTAAATCTGAAAAGGGTGAGAAATGCCTGGCTGGTGATCCAACTTACAGATACAAGTCCAATGAAGGCAATGGAGTTGAAGAAATGGAACTGAATTTCCCCCTCTGGATTTAGTGACATTGCCTTGGATTACAACAGTGAAGCTGAGAGCAGACAGTCATTTAGTTGAATATTGCCAAGAGGAAAGATCACGGTGAGCTGTTAATATTTTTTGCTGGAAACAACCCAGGAATGATAAAGAAGTCAGATATTTACAAAGCTTTGAAACCAGCCTCTAGGCACACTATGTGGGTCAAGGTACTAGGCAATATTGGAAGCCTAATGGGTCCTAGGCCTTTATAATCCTGTCTGATCCAATGGTTTCCTCTAGGTTTGGTCACTTCACTGGAGCATCTTGATACTCTCTCAAGCTAGCAATGAAAGGAGATACAAGAGTGCTTTAAGGTCCAATTATGCTCCAGATGCCATCTTAGACCAACAATATATATCTATATATTCACTTCTTATGTTAGTTGCAAATGATTGCTAGATTCCCACACAGAAACAAAGCTGTTAACACTGCTGTCTGGAAAGGTGCTAAAGGACAATATGGTGAAAGCCATCAGCTACCGATGTACAGCACCAGGATGGCTCCAGCTGTAAAGTTATCCCATGGAATGTTCTGATAGGCACAATGATGATCTGTGATACACTGGTTTTGCTAAGGAAACTATTTTGGGCTGAGGAATCAGGATGGAAAGGAAGTCAGGTTTCTTGCTCTCAGAACACATACAGACTTATGTCATTTTATACCCAATGCATTTCTTTAGCAGCACGGAATTCAAGACTAATCCACCCCAAAGATGTTTCCCAGTTTCCTATCTTTCTCAAGGATGAATCTTCCCTCTGTCAGAAGGGATAATATTTTTCCCTTCAAAGGAACTTGGAAATCCCTAACTATACTGATATAGTGTGGCTAAGGTGCTCAATCTCAGCCTAAACAAAATATCTTCTGTGTGAAAAAAAAGTAAGGGTGAGTGTATAAATGTAAATAGGCGTATGCATGTGAATTTTTTTCTGCCTCTTTCCTGTACTGAAAGTGGAACACATAACTCATGTTCTTGCCATATTAAGATATAGTAAACTATGAGTAAATTCTGTTATTTTTTGGTTAAATTAATATAACAAGACGCAGGGGAATTATCCATCTTATTTCAAGTACATGATGGATATATGCTATGAATTTTTTTTCCAGTGAGTATTGTGTTAGACCAACTATGTGAGTGGTTCAAGCTATCCAAATAGCTGGTTGTTTAATAGTCACAAAGCCAGTTCATATTCCAAGGAAAGCACTGCAGCTAACATTGTGCTTTCTGTAGGCTCACCTCTTTCTGAAGCCAATGAAATTTAGATGTCTGAAGTGAAAAATAGAGCCAAAATAAAGCCCTTAAAATCCTATCTGAGTAGCTAGTTGAAGTTAATTGCTAACAAATATTTCCCTTGAAGTCTGGGGATAGGAATTTGTCAGCAGATGATGCGTCAGATATTGACCCCTTTGTCAAGATGAACTTAATCAACCCAGTTTTTTTGTTTATCTGCTGGAATGCTGGAATGGAGCTCTAATGACAATCTTTAATTCCAACTGCCATGTAAAATATCATAAAAATATACAGTAAAAATATGGCCTGGTTTCAGGCATGAAAATATTGTCCTTTGTGATTAATCAAATAAAGAGAAGTGAATGCCTGTAGTTTCAGTGCTGAAATGAAACATACTTAGCAACAGGAGGTTACACTAATTTTCCTTTTTCAGTACTGCTCCTACTATTTTAGCTGGTTTAACATGCTCTTTAAGGCTGCAGGGTTTTGTAGACAGTCTCTGTCTCTGACACTGACTGATGTGCCTTTTTCATCCTGTATCTTAGACACGTTCCCCTGACATCAGATTTGCCTCTTAGACTACAGTCCTTAGCCATAAAGTTCTGTCAAAGGGCTGATAACATATAAGATAATCCAAATAAAATTATATATTCAACAGCAGATAAAAATTAAGATATATGCTTCTTATCTCAATATGTCTTTTCCCAAACAAAGCTTCTGGCAGTGTACAATATAAATGACATAAAACCCCTGGTGGAAATTGCCCTCTCTCCTTTTCGATATCCAGACTATAAGTTTGTGTCTGAGCTCGTTATCCTATTATAGTCAACTCCAGTACAGTCAATAGAGTTTAGAGTGTGATTTATCTGATCAAAATCTGCTGTCTGCTTCAGCATGAGAGGAATTACACCTAAAAGTCTTTTGAGTTTATTGACTTTCACTCTATTGACTATGAAGTGAGCTCATGGCCAGATGTTTAGATGTAGAAGTCTACACTGTAGTGAGATGTATCCCCTCCCTCTTGACTTTAATGGGATGTCAATCAGTCCTTTTAATATACACGTATACTGGAGCTCTTCTATTTCTTTTTTAAGACAATGAACAAGCAATTAAACCCATGTGAATAATGTTATTCTTGGTCTGTGTCCACAAATATAATGCAGCAAGACAGTAACCTTACAGCTCCTTTCATCTTTCCTCAGACAACAAAATCATTGGACATGACTTAAATTTTATCTGGTATATTTGTTGCCAATGTGAAAAAAAAGTGATCATAATGAGTTTTCTGAGAGGCAACACCCTTATGTTCACTTTTCTTCCCTTGATATTTTCTGTGGGTGACTTAAATAATCTTTCCCTGGTTCCTTTTGTTTTGTTTTTTTTTGGGGGGGTTTTGTTTTTTGTTGTTTTTTGAGGGTTTTTTTTGTTTGGTTTTTTTTTGTTATGGTTCGACGTCCCTGCTGGACAGCTCCTTCTCCAAAGCATAGCAGTACCAGAGGTAATGGGAAACCAAAGCCCTGCCCAGTCTTTTATTAGCTAGGTTTTTAGTGTAGTCCACCAAGGCTTGAGGAGAACCAAGAGAATGCACCATGGCAATCATCTGCTACATATTATGCTCCTTTCTTCCTCCGCTTTCTGTATTCTTTTGCCTTTATGGATTTTACTTAGTTATTTTGAAGCACTTTAGCCAGACCCAGATGGGTATCTGTTTCTTGAGACTGCTTCAGGTTTTAGTGACACAGTCCTACTCATTTGTGAACGCCTATGAGTTATCTTTAACCTCAGCACTGACGTTTGTCTTAGTGTAAATGAGTAACAATACTTTGCTAGCTGGAAGAGGGAGAGCTGTGTAGTTAAAACACTGCCTCTGTTCTATTCCAAAGGTCAGCAGATTAGCTGTGAGTTTATATTTGAACTTTGAGAAATCAGACATAATGTAGAGAGAGGATGAAGTATTCTTAGCCATGGAATAACTGTGTCATATGTTTGCAATCTGAAGTATGGGCATGCAGAACATAAATCAAACCAGGCTGGTGGAGGTCAAAATTCCCTTCTTTTTGAGAACCACAAAACGCCATTTTGGGAAGAGATGGTGCTGTTCCACTGTGAAATGGGAGGTGTATATACAATATGACAATGTCAGAAAAATTTCCAAAATTAATGTCTCATATACTTCATACTGCAAATGCTCTTGACTGCACTTATTACATATCTATTTAATAATAATACATATAGCAGGGACAAATTTATGCCTCTGACTTGAGTAGATCATCCACACCAAGACAGATCCAGAGGAAGGATCTTGAGGTTGTATGAGAACATGCCTATAGTTGCTATTGTTAAGCACTCATTGTGGGATTATTCCTGCTACATACTTTCCCAGTTCAGACATTTCTTCCCAGTCCTCTTTGTCAGAAATACAACATTTGGATGGACTGATGAACCATGCCAGTGCCTTGGGTTTTACAGCAGGTTTTTTGTGGACATTCAAAAATGTGCTGAGAAATCATTATAAAATACAGTATCTCCATTAAACTTGTCCTGCATGTCTATATTTAAAGGTGTGAGATTAGAAAAGAAGACTACGCAGGTAGATCTGCTAGTGCAAGTGTAGAGTGACTGAACAGGAATACCTTCTGTGTTACAATCTTGGTTAATGGCTAATTGAAATGGTTAATCTTCTGTTACCTCCTTTATCTACAACATTTTTCCAAAATGATTTGATAATATTCTTTTGCCTGATTAGAGAAGCCTTCTATAAATAATTCCTGGAGAAAGATGATAGAGTGATGGAAAGAATGCTGGACAGATGAATATAAAGATTACAGAATGTTTTAGGCTTTCTATGAGACACTGTTTAATGTGTATGCATTTTACGTTGTGCTATTGTGGCTACTTAAAATAGTGCCTGGAAAGTGAAAGAATAATTAGTATTTGATTTCTTATTTTTAGCACTGTTTCAGTTGAGTGTATCTATTCTTCCAAATAGTCACTAAGACAGTTTCACCATGATAATAAAACCATTTTTTTCTCACTGTTAGAACTATGTTTTAGAGGCAGAGAAAGAGAAGAAAGATGGAAAAATCATGTAAAACCTAGTACTGAAATACTTTAAAATATTCAACACTCCTGATGTTTTTTATCTGGAAGATAGCTAACAAACTTATTTTTACCTTGCAGTTCACTGAGATAATAAAAAGTGAGCCAGATTTATACATTGTTTCTATATATACTGTTGTGTTTTTGAAAGCAAATAGCCATCTTTATCAGGACCTGGCAGCTATAAAAAAATCTAAATCTCTCTACCTTTCCCAAGTTTTTCTATATGGCAATATTTTAGCACTTAGCACTAACTAATGATGGAAACATTTCATACAAAATAATCAATTCCCAGATGATGCAGCTGCTGCTCTGGTTCCAATGACATATTTCTGTTTCTGCTGATGACAATAAGGTTTTTTATGATGGGTCAAGATGAAGAGGTACAAAGTCTGAAAGTGTCCTCTGTAGGCCATTCTCTGTTGTGGCTGAGCAGCATGTTAAGTAAAAGTCCTGGATCTTCTTTCAGGGAATTGAAGAAAGAGTATGGGGGGTTTTTTTTGTTTCTTTTTTTTTTGTTTCTTTTTTTTTTTTTAATTTAATCTAAAAACTAAAGTACATATGTTGTTCATGTATTTTACTACATTTTAAAACATAGATATATGCATATGAATTTTTCTAATTATTACTCAAGATTAAAGAACAAAACAGTGTTAAGAAGAAGTGCAGAAATCAGATTTATGGGGTGATTAAATTCAATCTTACCCAAAGCCTTCCAGCAAACTCAAACTTAAATCTTTCCTTTTTTTCCTCAAAGCTGTACCTGGCTCTTAAATCTCCTTCCTCTCTTTAAGCACATCACAGCTCATTGTACTCCCTGGGTATGCTTCTGTCACCCTGGGAAAGTCTAGGTTTTCTGTGAGGTCTAAATCCCTAAGGTCAGATGATTTTAGCTGTATGCAGTGTTGACATCTTCCTGTCACTTAGATCTTAGTAGCTTACATGGGGTTTTCCATGGGTCTGTCTTGCAAATCTTCACCACAGCAGTGCTTCGGCTAATACTTTCTGGTGATAGGTGGTGAAGGAGAAAATTAGAGAGAAATAGGTGTTTTCTTGAGGTCTACTGCTTTTGTAATATTTCCTGTAAATCTCAAAGATTTTGTTTCCTTGCAGAAGGTGACAAAGGGAAGAATATAAACTGGGATGCATTCCTCAGGCCTCAGTTTCCAGAATCTCTCTAATAATTTTGCCAGATCACAGGGAACAAAAAGCCCCAGGGAGGAACTATCTCTCATTTACATCAGCACACATACAGCCAGCAAAGTCAACACAATTTCAAAACAGTGAAAGTAATGTAAGATCAGAGTTTGATGAGCTGGTTTTCATTGTCTCTCAAATTATTCAGAAGTATTAAAAAACATTTCAGGCTAGACACTTTGTATTTCTGCATATGGTTGCTAACTGTAAAGATTTTCTCATCATATTCTCCATCACTGATCACCCCTGCTCGGGTGCTTCATCATACAGATTGCCGTAGTGCCAAAACATGAGCTTTTCTTGTAAGCTTTAGAATCTACAGTTAAGTGCAACACTGCTAAATTTATCTGCTCCACCACTGAGTACAGATCAGCAGGATAAGTGTTATGGAGAGGTTAGATTGGCAACTGAAATAACCAATGGATGGAGCAGTTGTCTTAAAAAACAACACTGGAAGGGCCAGGGTGCTTTATTTGAAGTAAGAAGGCTGTGGAAAGGGGTATGATGGAGTTTTATTGACACATGAAAGGGTGAATGATGTGCATATAGAATCTTTTTTCACCACCCTCCACAGTACTAGAACTATGGAGTTATCCATTAAAATAAATATAATTGATTTAAAACAGAAAAGAAAGTAGTTTTTTACAAGGAGATAGACAGCTCTGGCAACTTCAGAAAGAGATTAGGTGAATTCATAGAGAACAGGTGAATTAAGAGGCACAAAAACCAAGAATGTACCCTCATATATCCCTCCTTATTTAAGGTGGCCATCAGGTGAATGGGCCACAGGGTTCAGGCGTGCTCCTGGTATTGCATCTCCTAGTGCAAAAGACAAAATGCTGAACTAGGTTATTATGGTGAGCAGGGCTTTTCTTTTTCTGTTCTGCCTTAGTTTCTTTTATCATGTTTTTCCATTCAAACTGTGAAGAACTTCCTTCTGAAGTCCACTAGAGTGCTGGTTTCATGGCATGCTGCTGAGAGTATGTGCTGTATTCCCTGGGGTGCTGCATAAGGAAAGAACTGCAAAGCTTTCTGGGACAAGCTGGAAGACAGCACAGGGAAGAAGGAGCCAAATTTGCTCAGTGCTATTCAGGCATTTTACCCTCTGTGAACTGTCCAGATCCACAGCCACACCCAGGCTTTTTTCTGGAGGGAATTTGTTGCTTCACTGCAAAAGAAATTTTGAGAATAAATAACAGTTATAGAATTTATAGATCAGGTTGGGATAGACAGAAGACCAGGGCACATGACTGGGACTCGAGTTATTTGAGACTGTGAATGGAACTGGATTAGGTTTCACCTATACTACTAGCTAGTCTGCTGCTCTACTGAAAAAGGATGTAGACAGCTTGAAAAGCATTAGAGCCAATGATAGGAGCCTGCATGGGGTCACATAGCTAACTTCCCTCCCTGTTCAGTTACATGGGCTGGCACTATGTTAAAGCTGAGGCCTCTTTCTTCCATTGTCCTCCATGCTGCTGGCAATGAATAGGCTCCTGGGGTTGTGGTTTACAGGGATTACTGGGAAAAAAAACATGCGTCAAACAGAAATCCAGCACTAAAAATTGAGGTAGGTTTAAAGCTCACTGAAGAGAAGGTGTTGAGCTTTACTTAAGAGATTCCTCCATGTATGAGATGGAAAAATCACAGGAAATCCAGGTGAAAGTTTCGTCTCCCTCAACACAAACATATCAGGATTAGACTGAAGCTGTTTCTAATTGCCTGAGCCATGAGGAAAAGAATACAGCAAGAAAAGGCCCATATGTGGGAGCACATGGTGTCCTGCTCCTGTTTTTTCTCAAATCCACGTTACTGTGGCTATGGTAAAAATGGTGTCTGGGTGGCTGGTATGATTTAATTGCAAACACAGTATTACCAGCATCACCAGCATGCTCATTTTTACATAGATGTTTTGTGCCCTTCCTAGAACAATTTTTTTCCATGATCTTCATGGCATCAGAAACACAAGGGTTTAGGCTTTTGTGAAATTGTTTGCCTCTCTGCAGTAGAATATGATTTTAAGTTCTGCAAATAAGCTTGCTTGGAGACAAAACTTTTTCTGTTAAGGCCCCACAACCTTCAGAAGTATTATGAGACTTGTGATGTCAGTTGACTCATACAGAAAAATGAGGTTGAGATTATTTTTTTCCTTATACCTGGTTCTTTGCTCTGTTTTTCAGACTGCTGCTCTCCTAGGTCATAGATGACAATATGTGTTTAAACATCTTTTAGGGCAAAGTAGGGGAACAGCTCAGAATGTAGTTTCCTACATACACAGTTGTAAACAAGCAGCTCATCATTCTGTCCAAGTAAAAATTTCAAAGTAAGGAAGTCCTGACAGATCACTCTTAATTCCTCCCCCTCTTTTTTAGTAAAAACATTCTGTGATGTTGATTGAATCTCTCAAATCATCTGCTTCCTTCCCGCCTTTACAAGTAGTTACCTTTTTGATGAGTATTTTCTTTCATTTTTTCTTTTTTAGGTTTGAATGCACTTGACATTGTAATGGTGATAATAATTTGCACAAGCTGTTAAGACCCTGTTAGCATTTTGCTTGAGAAACAGAGAACTGGGACACTTACATATAGTTCCCAGAGATGTTTATTCAGTTTTCCATACTTTCTTGAGGGAAGCTGATCATTTCATAACAGTAGCCTGAAGAAAGACCATAGATGAACCTTGTAAGTTTTGTCTGAGTTTTTATTGGAAACTTCTGTTAAATCAAAGCTCCTCAAGTGGAACTTGGGGAGTGTAAACTTCTACACCTTCAAATGAAGAAAATCTTCATATGAATTTCTATGAAATGAAACTTTTGGATATTGTGTTGTACATTATAGTCTAAGCTCAATGATGGAGAAAAAGATTTCATCCTCTATGTATTTTCATGTTTATTGTGGGTTATTTACTAAGTGATCTATTTCTCACTCATAATTATTAATACCTTTACTCTCCCACACTTTTATAATATGTTGCTCTCAGTCTAGCAGAGGAGATTTGTCAAAGAAATGTATAAATTTCTTAATGTCACTAAAACTTTCCTATTCAGGCAACTGCTGAGGAACATGTATTATGTACTTTAATAGTAGACTTTATGTATCTATGGGGCAAAGATATTCAAAGCATTTGTATAAAATTAATTTCTACATGCTGAATGTGAGCTGGTGAGTGCTTCAAAGTAATTACCCAGGAATTTTTTGTGTTTTGTTTTGTGCTCATTGTGACCAAATTAGTGCTAACAAGTGATTGCCCATTTGGTGCAAGCAATAGCATGTTTGCACTTCTGCACACATATTTTGGAGTATACAAACCAAGACCTCATAGTTTGCAATGCAACAAATGAAGCATGGAAGTGAGACATTGAGAAGACTGACTTTGCATGCAAATTCCTTGTATCAGTAGAAGTGTTGATTTCTAGGGCAAAAGCAGCTTGCACTGATTAATTCTTTATAAATTATTTTTAACTTGCCTGTTAGCTGTAATTTTTCTCTTTTAAGCTTGGTGAACAGGTGTTTTTAGCCCTTAAGACTCACTGAGGAGCAAGTTCTTTTTTTATTTACATTCTTAATTGCTCTGTGTCACAGCCAGACACAATGCATAAGTGATTCCACTGAATAATTTGAATTGGCATTTTGATGTCTGCTTTTTTCAGAGCTCCATGTTCTTTGGCTGACCTTGACCTGTGCCGTGTCATTCAGCCACACATACCTCCATTTTTAACTACTTTTATACTACTCTCTTAGGGAATTAATTATATTTAATCTGAATATCTGTTTTCTTACATGTATCCATTCATAGCTCTCCTGGCTTTTTATGTCAGTAATGTCAAACTCATTCCTTTTCTAGTTATACACTGAATCTGCTCAAACATTTACTACTTGAGCAAGTCATCTGTTGAAGTAATTATTTTACTGTGAATGTATGTGAGACACAATGAGGAAAGCAAGGAACACAAAGTATTTAAAGATTTAACAGGAAAACAAAATTAATTTTTACTGTCACTAAATGTACTAGGTCCACTCAGACAATATTGCTTCAGATGTTAAATAATCTGAGGACATGGGTTGAATTTGGTCAAATACATTGGTGTTCGTTACTTTCATACTTTTTTATTAATGGTCAGATGAGAATCATTAGGTTTTCATCAAATTAGTTATCTTCAAGAAGGTATCTGTCTATCTATAAGCTTCAATCTTGCCCACTGAAGTTACTGTCTTACCCTAAACAGGATTTCTTAGGACCTCCCAGAAAGGAAGTAGTGTATCAGCTTGTATGAAATGAACAGCTGCCAGGGCACTGCTGAAGAAAGCATAGTGTTTTTCAATTAATTTGCCATTTTCATTGTGTTTTTTCCTTCAGGGAAAATTTATTGAGACATTTATGATGAACCAGAGTTGTCTTTTCAACTTAAACTCTCTATATACTCTTTGTTTTTCGAGTGAAGACCCTATGCCCTATACTTTATGCTACAGGTCTTTACTGGTAGAAATCCTTTCATTTAGCAATGAACAAAACTTAGATATGTTGATTTCTTTGTATTTACTTGGCCTAGTATCCTTTATCTCTGGTGTTTGTAGTTCCATCCTGTTCCTCAGAAGAGCACAAGAAGGGAGACCTGCACACAAAAGGTAGCATTTCATGTTTGTAGGATTTCGACTGAAATCTCCTCATATGTCTTCTGATTTGGGTCTACTTTATCTAGGGATAGTTAACATAGTCGTTGGTACTTTGAAGATGACACAACTAATCTTGCAGATTTTAGATATGAAAGCTGAAAAGTCAGCTTTCCCGGTGATAACCACTTTCTGCTGGTGTGTGCCCTTGTTGCTCATACTTAAACGTTCATACTGCTTTATTCTCTACAGTAAGATCTGGAGGCAGACTGAGCTTTCTCAGCTGATTCTGATCACCTCAGGTATAGAAGTAAACACCCATTTTTTTCAGGTCAATTTTGCCCTAAGCAGGGTTAAGTGTGAAGTGCATATTTAATCATTTTTAAGAGTGGAGTATTCTGCAGTTCTTGCTGTGCATGGTGGCCACAGTAAGACCACTAATGTTAAACATCATGTTTTAGTGCTTGGATTTTTGCAGTCAGGTCTCACACTTCATAGAAGTTAAGTAACAGTGAAGCCAACAGCTTTGCTATGGTCAATGAAGCCAAAAATCTGTGTTTTGACACTGCTCATTTCTCTATTTGAAACAGAATGACTGGATGACTGGTCTTCAATTATTCTGTAACATTACATCAGACTCCTTTCTCCATCATGAAGTGAAAGGTGAGATACGTGATTATAACAGCATTTTTTAAGTTTGTTTTTGAAGCTGGTTAATTTACTACTGTTCATGTTTCAGTCAGTCATGTACCAGAGTGAAATTTTCCAGTTGTTTATTCATTCACAGTGGAATAGATCAGCCACAATATTGGTAAATTGTTTCCAAATGCAACACTTTCAGCTGAAAAATATTACTAAAGAAATCAAAAGGTTTCTCATTTTTAAGGCAAAATTAATTTTTATTTTAAAATGTTTAATTACAAAATTGACCTAATTTTACTATTAAAACTGTAATGGGATTTATACTTCAGGTTGAAAATTTTGTTTCTTTCAACATAAAATTATTTGGGGGTTGGGACAAAATTTCTAAAGTTTTCAGCCTTGTATTAGCCAAAAGATCTATTTTTAGAAAAAAAAAAAAAATTTCTTCATCTCCCTATGGAAAACTGAATTCTCTTTGCAGGTTCAGTTTCCTGTCCCACAATTCCTTTTGCATGAAATTAGATTTCATTTTGAGATTAATCAACCTGATCAGAGGATTGCATTATATTCAGTGAAAATCTTCCTTTCATTATGAAACCAGGTGAAATAAAGTGATGCATCTCAAGATCTTGGTTTGGTTTAGGTTTTTTTTTTCCTCACACTCAAACTAGGATGAGAAGGGGAAAAAAACAGATGTGAACTGATCTAGAAGAAGAGTCACAGTGGACATATGCATAAAACTTGCACTGACTTCAAAGAAACCAGGACCTGAAGGAAGCTTTAAGCCAAATCTTATCAAATTAGGCTGATCTTTGTCATAAACATATTCAGATTTGTGATCTAGGTCTCAACCCTTCATATTCAGGGAAGATGAGATTGTTTTGTAACAAGTTCAAATGTTATGCTTGGGCAATTTTTGATTTGTTGGCAATTTGAGGACTGGGGACTAGTAAGGGCTAGTTAGCCAAGCAGAAATAGCATTGGAGCTATCAATGGAAATTTGCTATCAACAGAAACAATCCAAAGTGCAAGAGCATTTTTATTACATTGAAATTGTGTCAGTTTGTCATTAGGAGCTCTAAGAGACTAAGAGAGATTATATCATTTCCTGATTTAAAAAAAAAATAAAAATATATAGATCTGAGTTCTTTGATGATAGTGGAGTTGGTCAGTTTCAGAGTGTTTCAGCATTGTGCATACTCATAACAGGAGGATTTATCATGAACACTGTAATGAAAGAACCAGGCTTGATGAGATGTAAACTTCTAGTAACTTTGATTGAGAAGCAAAGTGTTCACTTTTTAATATTTGCCTTTTTATTTAGTAAGGTGTTCTAGAGACTGGATTAGCTGTTAGTAATATGAAAAAAATGCTCCCTTTTCTCTTAAAAAAGTCAAGTTTTTCTAGATGAAAACTTAACATTTATATTTTAAAGTAATGGCTGCAGAGAACATTTACTACAATTCCTCAAACCCAAGTAAACTTCAAATCCATCATTATAGACAGTATTTTCAAAGAGACTATAACATTTAATTGTTGAATCCTTCTGATTTGTATCAGATATTTGTCTGAAATTTTTTTTTATTGTTATTTCTGAATTATTGTCCTTGGAGATGATACTGAGTTTTGGTAGCCTTTAATGTTCATCTGTTTATCTGGGAGAGGTTTTTCCTTTTATATAAAAGGTTAATATGAGGAGAGCTAGGACTAGCTACTTTCTTCTGTGTGATGATATAGCCAAGTGTATTCAATTATACCTGTTTCCCACAAAACAAACTGCTCGTATTTTTAGTGGGACCTGGATAAAATAGCATTTGAATTTTTAGAGCATTTAGGTCCAAGTCTTTTAAGAATAAGAATAAATAAAAATAAAGTAAAATAATAGTTACTACAAAAGAGACTGGAATACATCTGAAATTTTTAGAGAAGGTAGAGGATGTATGATTTATAGCCTGCCATTAGTCTTCAATGGTTTTAGGAATGTGAAGAATTCTAATTCACAAACTTCCTAGTTCTACAGTAATTCACAATATGATATCAAATCAATTAGGATACCTGGGCTAAATTAATCCAGTCACATACATGAAAAGATATCTGTACATTTTGCTTATATATTTTTTATATTTTTATTTTTATACGCTTTATACTTTTTATATATTCTCTTATATTTTTTATCAATGTGTCTTGAGCAAGACTCTTCACAGCTGCATACTTATTGTTCTAAAACTCTATAATCTAAGACATTTATTCCTATTATTGCCAATGCAAAATAATATGTACCCTTTCTGACACTAATGATCTAGTCTATAATTGTACCATAAATTTTTAATTCCTAAATTTTTTTCTATGCAATTCATCTCAATGAGATAACTATTCTGACAGTGGTTTTAATCTCAAGTCAGGAGAGAAAAATATTAACCTTAATTTTCTTCCTATGCCTGACATATTTCACCACATAATCAGATTGTTTTTCTTTAAATTAATGTTGGCTCCATGCTGGTTTTCTCTATTTGTAGGTATTAATGAATAAATTTAAACTCTGAATCACAGGTTTTAAAATTGGCTGAAGGAATAAATGTATAGCTACATTCATAAATGTATATCAAAGCAGTCAAAGGCCTGACTATATATTCTACCTTGATGTGCATGCAAAATTTCCATTACTGTTAATGGGAGATAATGTGAGTATTTTGAGGGCAGAATATATTCTAGGCAGTATCCTGTAACACGTTTTTTTTCCTACTTGTCCTTCTTTGTGGGCTGTTTGCTACTGCAAAATAGCATTTGAACTTGAACTTTAGGAATTTTACTGAAAGCAATAACAGAATTTATACCTTTATCACAACAGAAAGATTTTGGAAGAAGAGAATATATTTGGAACAATAGATTCATCTGTACTAGGAAACCAATCATAGCAAGGTCACAGACCATTGATCAGATGTTAATTTAGTCAAATGTAAATTGCAGACACCCATGTTTAAGTACATGAAGCCCTCCTGAGTTTCTGTTAAGTCCTGAGGACTGCATAAAATACTTTAAAAAACCCCACATGATTACTGACAGTGTTGGTGATAGTAACAATAGGACACTGGCACCTTGATGGTGGTGCAGGAAGATGTCCATGTGAAAAAATATTATTTATTCCCATGCTGCAGATCAGAAACTAAAGGCAAAAAATACATCATGTTGGAAATGTTTTCTCAGGATGTTTAATGCCATAAGTTATGAGAGAGTAAATGTAAGTTCCTCTCTGCCAGTGAGCTGTTCACAATTTTTATTACCACTCATTTTACAAAAGCCTTTAGAAATCCCAAGTTTTATTGCATGCATCCTAAATGACACGTTTGTCAGCAGTCCTTGGGCTTTCTCTGCAACTAATGTCAGGACATCATTGAAGAGTTTGAAAATGCAGACACATTGCCTGGGTCAGAACCAGAGCCAAGGCAATTCCTTTATTTTCTAAGTATGTAATAGTTTCCTTGCTTTTAATGTCACTTGTTGTGCCTTCAGTTGTCTTGAGCGATAAAGGTTGCGTATGAGATAAATGGGTGAGGCAGAGAAAGATGTTCCCACCAGAGAAGGCACCTTGAGAGGTGTGCTCCTGCAAAATTCATGATGTTTAAGACAGCCAAGTACAAGATCCTGCACCTGGATTGGGGAAGTCCCAGGCACAATTATGGGCTGGGTGGAGAATGGATTGACAGGAGGTGATTCTTGCCCTCTGCACTGTTGTGAGAGCCCATCTGGCACATGATTCTGAGACGTATTACTGCCTGGTTCTATTTGTTAAAAACACATCAGAAGTATTTCTTACCCTATTTATGGTTGGTCTCTAAAGCTCTATTAGATACAACAAACAAATAATTAAAAGGAAGGAGAGAAGATAGAGGTGATGATAGAAATATTGCAGGCATCAGTGGAAGAAGTGCTGGTACAATGACTGAGCAATATAATTTATTTGGAAGAGCTGCCAAGGGAAACTGTTACTGTTATAGAAAACTCCTATATTTGGAGGATACAATTAGAGTTTTAAACCAGAATAAACCATAACCATATAACTCCTTGTTTGCTTTGGAACTACACCTTGCTATGGTAATTTCATGATTCTTCATGAAACCTTGAGCTACTAACTGTGGCATCACTCTCCAGGGAAACATATGCAAACAAGTTACAGTAGTCTCTTGCCTACAGTACTGTCATATTTTATTTGGAAAATTATATGAGATTACATACAGAAGAAACGGTCCTTGCATTACCTTATTTCTAAAGTGCATGCCAGAGTGCTCCCATTAAATATCAAGTAGAAAACATGTCCTAGAGATAATGTGCATATTTATACTCAATGTCTCATCATTGTTCAGGTTGAAGTTTTACTGTGTTCTCTTGGTTGGAGACAGATATTGGGGGCAGTTCATTGTTTAGGCTTCGATCAGATCACTTGGCTCTGGCAACAACCAACATGTTGAAAGGTTTAAGAGGTTTTGTTTGGTTTCTTTTTATATTTGTAGATAACACATTTCTGCATTGCTGTACATACTCTCAAATGCTAAGATAATGAGTTAGGTAAAGGATGTCATGCCTTTCACTGCACTATTCAGGATTGTGTTACAGGCCCAGACATTGTTTTCACAAAAATAAAATATTTCTTCATAAGACTTCAAATAATAAGTCTTCAATAAGTCTTCAAATCTGCCCTTGTCAACCCTGGTTCCACTTAAGTAGCATAAAAACATACACGTATTAATGAAACTTATTTGGCAGAATCACAGCCCTTGATTACACATTCCAAGGCTTTAAAGAAGGGAAATTGCTCTATCCTGGTTACTGCAGCATTGTTTCACACCTGCCTTCATCAGAGGCTCCAGTACAGCATGACACAACAGCTAGAGAAAACTTCATTAAGACAATAATAGTGATTAAAATACATGACATATTAACTGTTGTGGAACTTCTTGTCTGAGTTTGAGATAAAGGACCATAAAGATAGATAAAGATCAGCAGTGTTGATGCTAGGGGAAACAGGTACTGTACACCAACAAAAACTTGCCCCTGCCATGCAGTATGTGACATCTTGTTGGTTGCATCAAATAATAGCAAAATATGCTTGTTTTCCATTGTAAATCTGCCAACAAGTTGAGCTCACTTTTCAAGAAGGTAGGATTTTCACTGTAAGTACGTCTCTAGAAAAATCATGGCTTGATGAAAAATGTTTTGCCAAAATTTTGTGTTAGGCAAAGTATGGAGAAGGAAAAGACAAGCCTGAAATTATTCAAAATAAATTTGAGAGACTTAAGAGTCTAACCTTGCTCATTCCATGTATACACATGACTTGCAGCATGGGAGAGTACATGCTTACTTTGAAGCAAGGCAGTTAAAAGTGGATATTAAAAGCCTTGGGTTATGATATACACTTGACTGCTTTGCATTTCTCACTTAGTGTTTTTTAAGTTTTGAGTGCTTATCTTTGCAGATTCAAGTTTCTTTCAAAAAAATGCCTGTGCATGAAGGAGAAAGACAGTAATTTCCCAGGTCTGTAATAAAGAAAAACAGGACAGAAAAAACAAATAAACAAACTACTAATTCCATCAAGCAGTAACTGAGTGACATGCACGTGCACCCTTACAAACATGGCAACTTTTAGATCATCTGCACAGATGTCTTCCTCTTGAGATAATTTTGTAAGTGCTGGATGAGGTTCTCGTCCTTTCTGCTGAGCAGCACTAACAGACACTGAAATGCACAATTTCCCAGTGGAGATGTACAAATGGCTTGCTGGTAATTGTGATGTTTAGGAGCTGTGGAGCTTCAGATACATCTTCTGTCCCATTTTCTCTAAGTGGTTCCTGTGCTGGTGTACGATTCCACGTCTAACCCCCAAACTCCCACTGAGCTGAATTTTTTTCAGCTCAAATTGGACTTGCATCCTCCTTCACAGAGCTTGGGCTTAGCAATCAGCAGGGAAAATAGAGACTTCACACAAACACACAGAGAAAGAGAGCCATCCTGGCCTCAGGAGCTGGCAGCAGGCAGGAAAACAACCGGTGCAGAAGGAATTTTTAAGCACGCAGCTGCCAACTTCCTCAGCTCTTGTCTGAGCATGGAGAAACTCTGGAGCATTTTGAAAGCTACAGCTAAGAGACAGGAATGGTGTGCAACACATCCTTGGTCCAGACTTTACTTTCCACCTATTAATTTTTGAGCCTCTGTGACAACATTTAATGTATTCAGAGTTACTCCAGGAAACAGTTCTAAGGTTTTATTTTTCTTTTTTCTGTGATTTGCAATCAGTAAGCTTAACCTGTATGTCTTTCTGAAAAATGGACGAGTTATTTTGAATCATGGTTCCTTTAAAAATTCAACCTAACGCAGATACGAAAGGTGGAAAATTTAAGCTGGAGTGGTTACAGTTTGTCAGAATTTTAAGCCACTGAAAATCAAAATTTATTAGAGATGTTGGGAAACTTCAAATGTTGGTAGTGTTACCACCTCCTTTAGTAATACATGTGAAAATTCAACAACTAGATACAGAAAAGGAGACTCATGTATTAGAGTGTTGGTATATTAATATGCATATGGAGAAAGAAAATAAAATGCTTCTTTCCATATTTTTTTAATGAGACAGAATCATATGTTAGCAAGAAAAACAGGCATACTTAAGAAATTAAATTGAACAGAAATAGGAACAACTCTGGCTTTATACATTCCCTTGACAAATCTCTGAAGTTTTTATGACTGTATAATCCAGCTCCTGTCACAGTTTTCTGCCATGGCATCTTTCAGACGATTGGTTTTGTGCATAGTTATTAGTCTGATACCAGTAATCTCTCATTTCTGCAGGAATTAACTCAGCTGCTTCTATGTGAGTGCTTATAGTTTCTTTCAAAAAGATGTAATTCAGGTGGCCTAATGAGAAAATAGAACATACAAATGTAAAGATGACATTTGATCTTTTGTATATGCCAGGTGGTCTAGACACTGAGCAGTATATGGGCATTTTTTTCAAGCTTTATCTGGAATAAAATGACTAGATAATACCCAAGCATGGTAATTAAGAAATACAACTGGAGAGATTTTTTTCAACTACATTAGTTGGGTTAAAAGTGATGCATGTAGGTCAACCCAGTTGCTCATCTGTGGTGAGGGTGGATTCATCCCTGCAGAGAAGAGGTTTGTGTTCTCTGGGCAGAACTACCTATTTTTACCCATTAATTACAGAGGATGATGTAGGTGATTGAGGTACATCAGGAACCCAAGCTTTAGATGAATACATCTAACAGAGATGAGACTCACTTAGTGGCTTTAATTATTTTCCTTTTTCCTGTAAGAATGAAAACCATGAGTTCTTTGCTGTCTTCTCAGTGCTCCTATCAACTATTAGCTCAGATATATTTCATCTTGGTTTAGGATCAAATACTGAGGAGATGTAACAACAGTAAACTTGGCCTCTGGCTATCCAAGATCCTCAGAAAACACTCATACTCTTTTCAGCATTTTGTGCTTTTTATCACAAGATGTTCCTGACTCACCTACTAAAAGTAACATAGCTTTACAAAATTGTCTAAAATTGCTTGTGGGCCTTGTCTGGAATATATCTGACTTACAGCCAATTAAATAATGTAAAGATGACATGTGCTTTTGTGAGTAAAATGTTTTTTTAGAGTATGGACAGGTCTTAAAAAGATTTTTTCTTTTTTTTTTTAATTAATAGTTATGTGGAACAGACAAAATATAACAATATGAGTATTCCTACTGGTTCTAGTCTATGTTTTTTCTTTTTATTTGTTTCCAGACTCTGGAAAATATTTTTCTTACACAATTGCTATCGAGAGTAATGAATCATAAGCATTTTATCTTTTGAAAAAAAAAAAAATCCTGCTACTTATCTTCTTTTCAAGCCTCCACTGCAACTTATTCTTGTTTTGCTTAGGTGTCTGTTCCCTTGTTGATAACAGCCTTGATATCCCAGCAGTCACACTTTTTTCCTTAATCAGTTTTAGATTTGCTCCCTGTATTGAACATCAGGGAAGCTTCTACCACAAGAAAGGCATGATCTCAAGTGGGACCTCCAAGTTTACTCATGGTTTGAAGGATTATGGCACCTGTGGACAGAGAGCAGAGATTTTGAGAGATTCTTGGTTATTCAACTCCAAAGATTCCTGCCATCAGGAAGTCCCATCTTTCTTTCTTCAGAGCTTGTAACATCTCTGACTGCTCTCCTCAAATCTCAGTTAAGAAAGATTTAAGTCCACAGCTTGATGAACAGACATTGTCCCACATCCCTGTCCACCATGTGGCCTCTAAAACACACCCTGAGAACTGCCTCTTTGTTCATCAGGAGAAAGGCATTTTTCCTGGTTGTACTGGGTTTTGTACAAAACAGGGCATCAAAGAGGGAAGGATTTCTTCTCACTTTCTTCTGAATAGTTTTACAAAGATCAAAACCACTTATGAGCAGTTTTCTTAAGATACTTCTCATCTCACTCCTCCAGGAAGCTCTGTGTGTGTCCACTACTTGTCTTGTCACATATAAAACAAGAAAGAAGGGTTGCCTGTGCCTAATTCATTCTTTGACGTGTCTGCCACAGCAGTGGAATAAATAACTATAAATTTTGTGCCTTGGAGATGAGAAATCAATCCACAGGGGCAACTTTCATATATTTCATCTCAAAGAAGAATCCAAGGAGGAGGAAGATTAAGTGAAATGGAGAAGCGAAGAACTTGCCTGTCACCTTGCCTCATGTTTGTTAATTAGATACAACTGTAGGAAGAGGCAACATTCAGCTTCAGGGTTGTGTCAAAAGCAAAGGTGAATTCCCTGATTCACTACAAAATCTCTCTCCCTCTTTTTTTAATTTAGATTATTGATTTCTCTGATATATTTTAAGCATGTCTTTCTAGCTGCTGCTTTTTTTCCATCCCAGACTCTGCCTGCCCTCCTCTGGTCTTTCCACACCTTCACAGGCAAAGCACTGAAATGTTGAAATATCTGAAAACTAGAAAATGTTCTAAGCCAGAAAGAAAGGTATGAATAGAAGGGAAACTAGCTAAGGTAGTAATGCTGAATATGATACCTGTCTTTGAGTAATGTGAGAAGTGTCTAACAAATTCAGGACCACTGGCTTATTTCCTGGACAGACTTTTGGTCTCCTACTTTGTCAAGCACCTCAAAAATTTCATAGCTATCTATACACACCATCCTATCTTTTAAGATTTTAGATTGCCTTTTTCAGTTTTAAGATGCAGAATATAAAAATTTAAGATTCAGAAGTTTTTAGAAAACTAAAATTCAAGCTAGTGTTTTCATGAAATCATGGGAGAGATTTGATCTTTGGGTGTGCTGTTTTCTTCTTCCCCAAGGTGCAGTTGAATTAAAATATTTTACTGGCAATGTGCAGGGAAAATTTCCTCTCAAGTTTGTCAATGCATTTCTTAATTCTTTTTTTCCTGTTCCTCCTGACCATGCAATGTAGCTGTTCAGAGAAAGAGCAAGAGAGAAAAAATGAAGATGCCCACAAAAATGGAGTACTGTTAGAAATCTTCCATCCGACTTAAGCTAACAAATAATGTTTCAAAATAATCAGTGCCTAGAATAAACTTGTACATATCCTAGAGACTCCTGCTGGTCTTCTTTAAATTTTAAAAGCACTTGCTTAACTTATTCTTTGCATGTTATTCAGAAATATTTACAAGTATCAGTGATGTTGAGGGAGTTTGTACCAAACAGTTGGAAGTTCTTTTGTGACTGATCTGCTCTGACTCACTATATCCTCCTCACAACTGCAATCTTTGCCATTCCCCAAAGATGTTCCCTTTCACAGGGAAAAGTGTAAAAGCAGGACTTTGGATACTTTATGACAGAAGACTTAGCAATAGAGTTAAGTGCAGTGAGATTTGACTGAATATGAATATGGGCCCCTTGATGCAAATATTCCGGAGATCTTCACATAAAGCAAAGGCCACAGCAGTCATTAGAATGGTTACCTGAAGTACATTCACTGAAAGGATCATCAGTACTGGAAATGATGAGACTTAGACTATCCTAGAACTTTGTTAGCCACAGAAACCAGTATTGAGAATTGGTTCCAGATAAAAGTTCATAGTGCCTATTTGGAGGTATCTACATATTCACTGGGTGTCTGAGATCTTATTGTAGTCCATGGTGTCAGTACAGTCTCAGGACTCCATAATTCAATTCAGTTCCCTTTGCTGTATTCACTAGAAGTTCTACCCACATGTATGCATCTTGAGTAATTTGAGATGTTATACAGAATCCCAGATACCTCAATGGGACTGGAATCATAGAATGGTGGAATGATTTGGGCTGGAAGGGCACTTAAAGATCATCTAGTTCCAACCCCCCTTCCATAGGCAGGAACACCTCCCACTAGACAAGGTTGCTTCAAGACTATTCCAACCTGTCCTTCAATATTTCCAGGGATGGGACATCCACATCTTCCCTGCCTCACAGTCAAGAATTTCTTCCTAATGTCTAACTTAAATCTACCCTCTTCCAGTTTAAAGCCATTATCCTTTGTCCTATCCTTGTCCTACATCCTCTTATAAAAAGTCCCTCCTCAGATATCCTGTAGGCCCTTCAGGTACTGGAAGGCTGCTATAAGGTGTCCCCAGAGTTGTCTCTCTCCAGTGTGAACAAATCCAACTTTGTAAGACTGTCCTCATAGGGAGGTGCTCCAGCACCAGGTCATCTTTGTGGCCCTCCTCTGGACTCTCTTCAACAGGTCTATGTCTTTCTTGACATGGTACAGGACACCAAGCTCTTCTGAAGTGATAACAGAAGGTCAGAGTTGATAGTTTATGATCTATATAGGAAACTATATAAGTAGTTGAATTGAATCCTAAATCTCTAGTGGCTATAATACATTTGATACCAGCAGTGTGAAGACACCTTAATACAAACTGTTTTAATCTAGAACTGAGTCCTTCTCTGAAAGACAAGTTTAATACAGTGATGTCACATTGCATCAAAATTTACCAGCTTTTCTATCACCAAGGGTTGATAATTCCTTAAACTGTCCTATAAAAAATCCCCAGACTAAAAAAAAAAAATTGTCTTAAACCCTTTGACATAAGGGAGTACAAACCCCAATATGTACAAACCCTCAAGCAGTTTTTCTCATTTAAAGGACTGGTTTTCTAAGGAAGGAAATTTCTTTCTGTTTCACTTTCACATTTACAAGTTCATAGTGATGTGGTCATAAATTAAAAAGTGCAAGTGTTTCCAGTCTTTTCTGATTAGCTTCAATATTTTTTAGGTAACATAAAGGCTTGCAACCCATTTCAGCCCTCTTTTAGATGCTCTACAAACTACAATGAATACCAATTAGATACAATTTAAATCATACTCTGGTCATGAGGAGCATAAGTGAATTTCCCATTGGTTTGTATGAATCACTAGTGTATACAGTAACATCTTAAGTTCACATCAATTAATCATTTGATTTTTGGTTTAAGATATTCACAGTAGAAAAAGGTTTTGAAGAAGATGAGTAATCAAAGTGTTTGGAAAAGCAAATTGAGATTTAATTCTTGTACACATGTGCCTGGTACTGGAGCTACTGGGACCTACTGTTGCATTAGACCTCCAGAAGTAGGCTGTTAGTAAATGTTTCTTACTGTCCTGGACATAGATATTAGGAATAAAGTTCATGTGCTTGATTAACTGCTACTTTCTGCCATTTCTTGCCTGAAAACTGCAGTGAGAAAAAACTTCAAGCCTGCCCCAAGGAACTCATTTAGCTTGAAATATGTGCTATTCAGCTCAAATTAGTTTAGAGAGAGTTTTCAAGGTACTCTCATTAACTTGGGTTTAACAGTTATTTTTTTACTTACCTTTCTGTTCTAAGCATTCCCTCAGTGGGACTGGCAACTGTTCTAAGAATAAAATTGACCCTTTTCTCATGTCTGATACGCCCAGCTAGAGCAGACAGGGGACATCTGGATCATCTGCTGTACTAGTTGTGTATACTCCACTTTCACCCTATTATTCCACCTACCCAAAATATACCTTGTGTTTTCAATTGATCTTCCTACTTATTTCCTCCCTGAAGGCTCAAATCTGTATCCAGTGAAGTCGGTATGAATGTTATATGAGAAAGCTCAAGCCTTTAGACTGTCATTTAACAAGGTACTTAAGCACATGCCTGTCTTTGCACACAAGAAACTTCTCATTGAAAGCTTCAGAAAGATTGCTACTGGCCTAATTTGGAACAAGAGCAAGCTATGAACCATTAAGCAGCTGCTGAATTCCAATGCAGCAGTGGCTATATTTCAGTGATGGGCTGGGTGTGAGCCCTGTGACCAGTTTACGATCTGCTTGGGAACCTTGGGAATGAAACCATCTATATACCAACTGCACCCAACCATGGAATTTACCAGTCTAGACAATATATCTGCTGGTCCACAGCCATCAAGAAGCTTGTAAAAAGAACAATGGTATTTTCCAGAACAAATTTGGATTTATATTTCCCCAAACTCGAGGCTAATCAGTGGAGAGTATTTCTCAAGATGCTCACAATGAAGTGGAAATTATTTTGTGCATCTGTCATCTGCCAGAATAGGAGTTTTAAGTACTTACTTGTACATACATACATATGCATGCATGCCCGTTTACACATGAGATAGTACATATACATCTCCTAAAACTAGCAGGGCAAGACTTGTTATACTGTTCCTGAATTTGCTCTGCTATCTGCCTTCTCAGGGTAGAGAATGGAATCAATCACCATCATTTGCAAATATACATTTGAAAAATCCACAAGTGTTTTATTTTATAAAAGTCAGAAAATTAGCAGAATGGTGAATACATACAGATATTGTCCTGTCTCATTCCCACAATGTAATATTTGGTACCCCTGTAGGAGGCATATGACATGTAGGTGAGTGTAGTTTAGTCACAGGTAAGTTGTGATGTCTGTAGGCAGATGGCTTAGACTTATATGAGACAAAGCAGTGGAAGATTCATGGTTTGATGATAGATAAGAAAAGATAATGCTTATTTTTGTAGGTAGGTATGATCCTCCCACTGACCCCTACTGAGGTTGCTTTATGGCACATTGAAGACTGAGTTCCACACCCTCAGTTTTCTTTATCACTTGCCCACGATGAAACATTCTCATCCATTACATGCTTCAGGTCATGATTCAGTGAAGGAGAGGCATAGCTTAGTTCCTATTGCACGGACTTTTACCTACAGGCAAATGGGAAGCCATGATAATGCAGCACCCTGGTTCACCTTGAGCACATGAAGTCCCAAGGGACAGGCTCTGTCTCCGTGCTGCCAGCATGGGAGGTATAGCCCAGGCCCAGGTGACATAAGGCTTACGCCAGAGGCACCAGTCCTGTGCTCAGAATATCCAATGGGAGGGCTCCCTGGATCCACATGGGACAACTTTAGAGTAAATGTATGGACTGCTGGCCATATAACACCCACACTGTGTTTCCACCTGTGCTAGGCTTTGGGTTAGGTGAGGTTATCTAGAAATTCTCTTGCACTGTTATTGCTGCTGCTTACCCATACACATCTGTAGTCTAACACAATCAACAAATTGTGTCAATAAATAACTTATTTTTCTTATTAGACATTTATCATTGTCTTTGTGGTCATTTGTCTATGATCTGTACAGGCCAATGGCATCCTGGCTTGTATCAGGAACAGCGTGGCCAGCAGGTCCAGGGAAGGGATTCTGCCCCTGTACTCAGCGCTGGTGAGGCCACACCTCGAGTCCTGTGTCCAGTTCTGGGCCCCTCAGTTCAGGCAGGAGATTGAGGTCCTGGAGCAGGTCCAAAGGAGGGCAACCAGGCTGGTGAAGGGATCCAGCACAAGTCCTGTGAGGAGAGGCTGAGGGAGCTGGGGGTGTTCAGCCTGGAGAAGAGGAGGCTCAGGGGAGACCTCACCGCTCTCTACAACTCCCTGAAAGGAGGCTGGAGCCAGGGGGTTTGGTCTTTTTTCCTAGGCAACTATCAGCAAGACAAGAGGGCATGGTCTTAAGTTGTGCCAGGGGAGGTTTAGGTTAGATATTAGAAAGAATTTCTTTATGGAGAGGGTGATCAGACATTGGAATGGGCTGCCCAGGGAAGTAGTGGATTCTCTGTCCCTGGAGATATTTAAAAAGAGACTGGATGTGGCACCCAGTGCCATGGTCTGGTAACCACAGCAGCAGTCAATCAAGGGCCGGACTTGATGATCTCTGAGGTCCCTTCCAACCCAGGCAATTCTGAGTCTATGATTCTATGATTCTGTGTCTGGAACACAAACCTTCTTTATCTGAAGTTGTAGTTGAAGTCACCGTGTTATTTATTTCAAATCAACATAGGGAAACAGATGAAAATAATTTCTAATTTAGGCTTTTTTCTCTAAATTTATACATTAAGACTTTCAGACTACATAATTTGGAACTATGATTGATGGCATCTGTACATACCTCTGGCCACAATGAGGTACCTCAATGAAATACCTCACTGTTTGTGCCTACAGTAGTTACAATAATGTCATGGCAACATTGTCAGTAGCCCAAAAAATAATTTCTCTTGAAGGGTTTCATGCTAGGTGAAACTTGCAACAATAACAAGGATTAGAAGAAATAATTTCAGAAGCATCACAATACTGCTCAGGTGGGCTTATTAAAAAGAAGAGGTATGTGTTGTTTTGAAATGAAATAAAACTCTTCTTTGAGGGTTTATGCTTCAACACCAATAGGGACCAATAGGTACAAATTGCTCATTGGTCCAAGGCTTTGTGTGAGGACATTACTAAAGTGCTGCTCCTGGGTTGACAGTTGGGAGATGGAGAAAAATAGAAGGATCACTGGCCACCAAAGAGGAGATCACTACTGCAGAATGGTCAGACTTAAGAAAGCCATCTGCAGAAACTCTGAGTGTTTCATTATTGGGAACAGAAGACATCAGCTGGGGGAGGCCATGGACTCAGCTTTAAAATAGAGCATTTTCTGATTTGGTCTTTTGCATAAAGCTGTACACAAAATGTCAAGTGATTTGCAGCTTAGGAAGTTTTCAGGAATGTTTGTAATAAATTTGGGCAAAAAGCCATAATTTTTCTGCTTGCTTAACTTTAAAGGGCACACTTAATTTTTGCTTACTGGGCAAAGAAAAGCCTGATATTAGAAGGTTAATTGATCTGTGGTGTTCTAGAAACTAAATTTGCATGTGGGAATGGTAAAGCAAGGGGCTCGGATTCCAAGAATGATTCCAAGTGTCTGGACAAAGCACAAAATCAGAGTGATGCAAACTCATCACAACCAATGAAAGAAAAGGAGCAGCTGGGCTCCTCAGCTGCCTCAGGAGCACCAGGAGAAGAAATAAGGTATCCCTCTGCATCCTCCTAGTCATCCAAACCCTGAGAAATGTGTCTGCCTGTTTCCTCACTTTCCCAATTTACCACCTAGTTAATCCTCCCTGTGGATCTTCAGCCAGCCCTGTGTATTTCAAAAAGAACATGGTAGGGAGTAGTTGCATATGTTGAGCTGTGAGTGATGAAAAACTATTGTTTTTTTGGCTTGCCCTCAAATTCTCAGGCTGCCTCTGATCACTATTGTTCAAGTTTTTAGGCAGAATACTTTAATTCTGCAGCATGTCATGTGTTCTTATTTTTAGCTTATTTGGCAATTCCTAAAGTGTTTGTTTCTAGTTCTACTAATTTCTTTATAACTGCATCTGTTGGGTTGCAGCTCAGATCAGGAAAAACAATGAGTGTGATTTTGCTGTTTATAAGTGCTCTGAGTGCATGGCTCTGCACAGATAACTAGAAGGAAAGTCACAATTTCAAAATACTGTTGCTAGATGACTAAGACTCTTTTCCAAAAATATTTAGGCACTTATAAATCTGATTCTCTACGAAAATTAAGAGTATGCAGGAGATTGTTGGCTTGTGATCTGAGGCTTGGAAACTGAACACGGGTATTTGAAATTTTACTCCTGACCATGATCCAGTAAATTCCATTTTGTAGCCTACTCATTGCAAGTAGTGCAATTGAACTGTGTTTACCTCACCATGAGTGAACTGAATTATGACCTCAGTAGGGAAACAAGTAGTGAGTAACAGAAACAGATGGAAGGGATGTTGAAAGACGGAACATTATGATTCTATGTGACTGCTATCTCAGGGTCTGTTTTTTTTCCTGTTTCATTGTTGTGGTAAATATTATTACTATTTCCAGTAACTAATAGAAGCTAAGTTGGCTTGATGTCCTTATACAGCCCCCTTGTCACTTGCTTATCACTTTGCTAAGGTGTAATTACTTGGACGGAAATTGCTCGATCTGCTCCAGTTTCTTTATGATTGGTTAATTTGTTAATTTTTCTTCCCTTTTGGATTCTTTGAAACTGTGACACAGAGAAGCTTTGTGGGATTAGCCACTTTGAAGATAGGGGTGGAAATGTTTTTAGGAGAAGCCATTTTGATGAGGTTTTGGCCCTTAAGGATTTGAATCAGGGAAATGAAATTTAGCAAAGGATGGGCTTGGTATGTAGGCTGTTTTGATGTCTTTGTAAAACTGTGGCCAAATAATGTGTGTCTGAAGAGAATAACTTTCCACAAGATGAGACATTGTTAAAGATCAGGGGGATCAGTTCTCCATCTTGACAGTACATGCCCCATTTCAACAGTGAATGAGAACACTCAGTATCAGAGCTGAAGAGTTGGGCCAAGACTTCTTTAGAACTGGTCTTCCTTGTGTCTTGTTCCTTGGGACTATGGTGGCAGTAGTCATGAAAAATTAGAAGAGTGTCTTTTCTGTCAATGTTCCCTCTGCCGATGCCATGGAAATGGGTCCAGCTGAACTGAGGTTTCAAGTGGAGATGAGAATAAACTGTTGAGTACCTCTGTCAGGGAATAGAGGAATCTCACCAAGAATGTGAGAACATTAAAACTACATTGGAGATTCAACCAGAAATCAATCCAGTTGCCAAAATCAGTGCCCACATTGGATCCAAACACCTATATGAGGTTTTTGCCATCATATTTCATTTTCCATTTTAGTGCATCCTAAAGTGCTTTACAAACTGCACAGAGGGAGATGTGGACACGTTTGTCACCACCTTCCAGGTGAAAAGTGACTCTTTTACCATACACTCCAGTGTTACTATGTTGAGAGTTATAGAAGAAAAGGGTGACTATCCTTTCAGAACTACAGGGAGAACCTGATCTGCAGCATTTGCTTATCTTAATTGGAATTATGCCAGCTCATCAAAGCTAATATCTCTTCATCTGCAAATAAATGCCAAGGGATCTTTAATTAGCTAAAATGATCAGCAGTCAGGACCTTGATTTTTCACTTAATCTGAAAATAGCACAGTGCCCCTTAGCACAACGCTTGAACATGGGTAATGTACCAACAGAGAGAAAATATTGCCAATTACTTAATCATACGCTTGCTGCAGCTTCTTCTACATTTCAAGTTGAGTTCCTCTCAACATCTGGAGGAGGGCATTGTCATTTCTATAGTTTGGAGTGAGGGAATTCATGCTTTCTTTGAAATTGCTTTTAGGGCTGGTTCAGAGCTTTTGGGTTTGCTCACTAAAACGTTAATACAGCAGACCCTAGTGGTCGGTATGGTGCAGTGGAAAGGAGTAAGAAAGGCACTTCTAATCTATTCTATGATTTATTACCTTCTACAGGTGAAACTAGGGCTCCACCCTTTGTGCTGTTCTTGAACCCCACAGACTTCTCTGCTTAGCATAGCACTTTGAAATAACACCTGCATCAATTCCTGATGTCCAGCAATAGTACAACTATTAATGGCTGAGACAGATGTTTGCACAAGTCTCAAAAAGATGTTCCCCAATACCTGTGACGGAACCACTACACCAGCAACATGTATATGTGTGCCTGCAGCAATGCTCTGTTCCCACAGCTCCCAAGAACAGCTGGGGAAGAAAGTTGCCTCCCTACTCCAGCCTTACAGATCAGTTCATCCTCCTTTTACATGCTAAGACAAAATTGACAGAATTTAACAACTTCAGGGTGTGCTCTGACGTACTTCTCCTCTTCAAAGACTCATCAGTGTGCCCCAGTAACATGGTAAGCAGTGGGATGAGGACTCCTCGAAGCAGCTAATTGCTATGTCCTGCAGGAAAGATTTTCCAGTGCCAGTGAAGGCTGTAGAGTGGGTGCAGCAGGGAGCAGAATGCTGTGGTGGAATCGGACACAATAGGAAAACACTGCCAAGGGCCAAATTCATGGCTCTGCACAAAGACTTGCGACCCATTTTAGAAGGGTTTTGTTTGGTTTTGATTTTTACTGGCAGTACTAAAGTGAAAAAAAATAAAAGCAATCTATAACAAGAACCAAATATTCTGGTATTAATAAGTACAGTTCTGTTCAAGTCAACAGAGTGAGTTTGACTTAATTCAGAGCTAAACATCTGTATAGATGTAAGGTAGCTCTTTGCATGCCTATAATATGTCTTGGAAGAACCAACAATAGGATGTCATGTCATCATTAACTAGAGTTTGCTTGTGATGACATCACAACTGTCTTTTAGTCCCTTATGTTTGCAGGCTGAACAATTAAAAGACCACTTAATTTAGGGGGTGGCGTGTGTGTGTGTGTTGCAGTTTCCTTCTATTTTGCTGTTACTGTTTAGCAGCTTCTTCTTGTCCTCATTAAAAATGAAGTGCAGGGCCACAGTTCCTAGCTTTCATCACAGATGTGTTCAACAACACTTAGTTTTCATAAGGTTTCTGCTCCACCCTTGAACAGTTTCTTCCCATGGAATCCCACTAGTACCAGTGAAGTTTTTCTAGGGTTTCCCTGAAGCCTCAAAGCACATTTGTGAGAAAAAGAGGAAAATATTTTTATCAACAGTTTACAGACAGGCAAACAGAATTTCTTAAATGACTTCCTCATCATACAACTCCTGTTGATTAAGACTTAGAATGAGAGCACAAATATCTTGTCTCCCAGCTCTGTGTTTGTTTCCATGCCTCTCTTTCTTTCAAGAGATCCTGCATAACAATTAAATTAACAACAAATATGATTAAAGTAAGAGGTTCAGTTAAAGTTTTCTGGAAGGCTATAAATAGAGTGCTTTCAAGCAAGAGAGCAAGAGTCAACTTTTTCTTTCTGGTTTGTTTTTTTTTTTCTTTTGGTTTGTTTTTTTTTTTTTTTTGGAGGGGTGGAGGTTGTTTGGTTTTTTTTTCTGCAGTAAACCTCCATTTCCTGCTTTCTTTGAAAAATAGTGCTACTAATTGTCAACAAGAGGTCACATATTCTAGCATTTAGCAGGCATTGCCAAACCTGTATGTGCTGCTCTTTAAAGTAACATCTTGCGTGTTCTGTTTCACACATGGCCTCTGGAACTTGTAGGTCATGCACAAATACAATGGTGGTCTTTCATGACCACAAGAGTTTCTAAATCACAGTGCTGTGCATTCTTTCCATCTGTGTGGCTTATTCTGGTCAGAAACCTTTGCAAAGAACGATCCTGGTATACTCAAAATTTTTCAACTCACACCAGCCTTCCCTCAAATGTGAAACTACTTGGTTCAGAGATCTGCAGGATTGCATGTAGTTCAGCTCTTGGGTTTACTGTGAAATAGAAATATGATTGCTCTAGGTTGTATCAAGTGTCCATAGACCTCTGGCTAGCAGTGTCCATGCAAGGGTGACTTTTGAATAAAGTGAGTGTAGAGCAAATATACTTTGTCTCTGCAACATTCCAGCTTTCAGCTCAAGGGAATAATTATGCAGTTTTCTGATGTGAGCTGCACAGCACCCAGAACCACAGCTTTTGTAGAGGAAGGTTATGAAGAAAGGGTTGGGGGTGATTTTGAGCTATATAAACAACGTATTTTCAGTTCCTAACATGTCAAAGCTGGACATGGAAATGATTGATTGCACAAAGGAAAGAACAGAATTCACAGGAGTTCAGGGCTTCTCCTTTGCCCAGTGTTTGGTAGCTTCAAGTGGATTAGAAATCGCTAGATTAGAATTGAAAGAATTAAGAACACCGGATTAATAACAACTACAGTTTTTAAATCCAGTATTGATATACTCTTAATTCTTAATCTATCCTCTCCCCCAGAATAAGTAGATAAGGCTTGCAATATATTGTTTAACTACAAATTATTAATTTCAACAATGCATTTCAACAATAATAATGAAGTCACTGCAAACCTCTAATGGTTCAAGAATTTCTGAAAGTTTAAGTGTACAAGCACTCTCTATATATATGCTACCTCAGCACTGAAAGATCCCACTCTCCCACTCAGGATTCTTCAAGCTTTACATATATTCTTGGCTTCCTATATAGTACACTAACCTATAGTACACTATCCCCACAGTGGGGCTCTTATGTATTCATTTTAGCAAAGAAATTGTCCACAGCCCAAGCCTCATGTGATATCTGGGGAGAATACTTATAAAAGGTGTGTATTAGAGGTTCATACATGGAGAAATGCTGCTTGCTTTTTTTTTTTTTTTTTTTTTTTTTTTTTTTTTTTTTTTGTGTGTGTGTGTGTGTGTGTTGAATGTTTAACTAACATCTGTTTTTAAATCAAATAACATAAACAATGTAAAATTTTTCATCACATAATGTTACAGAAAACCTGGCCACTGAATTCTTATGAGTCTATCAAGAGGTGTGACTATGGCTTTAGTAATCAGATTTCCTTGTAGTATTTTCGTTTCCTTTACATCTTTCTTGATAAAAGCAAGTCTTTCAGAAAGGAAGCGTGCTTTTATTTGAAAACGTTGAGATGAGAAGAAATCATTGCTTCCTCTTTAAAGAAAGTGCTCTGTTAGCTCAGCACATGTTATTCTAAAGTGTCCACTATTTTTCTTCTGAATTTGTTCATTATCAATTTTTCTGACATTAAATCTACAAAGGCTTATTTGGACCCAAAATTTCTCTCTACAAGAAATTCCTGGTTGGAATAGCATTCTTTGTCAAAGAGTTTCACAATGCTCTTTCTCAAACCAACCTCTGTCATCACGGTCTTTCATCACAACACAAATTGATTCTGTAGCATCGTATTTGCTCATACAGAAGACAGGACATAATGACAAGGGCCTGTCAATATCCCTCAAAAATGAGAGGCAGATGCCTTATATCTCCCCTATCTTACTAACACAATTGGTCTTCTGAGCTGCTAAAGCCCCATATGGTCTCTAAATAGGCCACATTTAAAATAACCCTTAATTACAAAACTGCATTTTGTGGCCAGGGTGTTCAGGTCCACTCATCCATTCACAGGAACATTGGATCAGATGGTATGGACTTTGTTTTGGAGAGAACAATGCCCACTTTTTTATCTTCAGTTGTTTACTCTTATTTAAAAGGGGTGTGCAGAAGTCCTTGGATAAAGATTACCAGCATGTATCACTTCTCGGAGTCATCATGATGGTCAGCGTTGTAGATGTGTAGGCTAGGACCTACTAATGCAATAGTTCCAACTAAATGAGAACCAGAGAAGTTTGAAGTTTAAACCAGAGATGAAAAAAATATTTCATTTAATTTAATTTACAACTCACCTTTGAATCAGAGAAATAACAGTAACTTTCATAGTCAAAAATATAGAAAAATCTTTCAATTTTACGTTTATTTCGTATGGTAGTTTCCTAGATAGATCAGGAGTTTCATTCATTTTCACATGGTCCCTCTCATGTATTAGCCAAACCAAGGCTCACAAAACAATTATTATTTCAAAAATTGATCACAGAAACTGATTTTTTTTTAAATTTTCTTTTTTAAGGATGCCAAATATTGCTTTAACTTCAGTCTGCCTTGAATAATTATGCTAGCTTGAAGAGTTGAGTTTTTTATTTGAACCTCAGCAAACTTCAGGTTAATATTTTACAATTTTGATGAATAGTGCAGATCATGGTAGCAATAGATACTGGTGTACAACTGTGTACCATACTGGCTTTTCACAATGTATCAACTTTATTAATGCCAGAATGGATTCAGTGTGATCTTTAACATCTCTGATATATGACGTGAAATAATGATGTGATGCTGAGTAGTAAAGTCTTTGGCTATCAAAAACAATCAAGAACATTTTTCTGTCTGTATTTTTCTCTTTAGCATACTCTTCCCTTCATTCTGCCTCAAGTCATAGTGAAGAAGTACTGCACTGGAGTTTAAATCCATCTTTCTCAGAATATGGAAGTTTCCTAAGGAAATAGAGTCTCCCTTCACTTTGGTAAATAAAACAATGGAATTGTATCTATGACTATAGTTTCAAGGATAGTCTTCACTGACAGAACTATTTTGATCTGTTTCCACACCATTCAGTGCAGTTAGATCTTGGTTCACAGCTCATGTCCCTAAGGGACATGGCAATAAAAATTTAACAATAATACCCATATTTTCAGTCATATGAATATTTAAGTAGCATGTATCTTCTTTGCTCTTTACAAAAATACAGGCATCATCAGCTAAGTCTGTGACTTGCTCTAACGCAGAAATGACTTGGACTTGAAACATATCTTCATACTCTTAAACCATGATACCTTTTTTACTTTCAGAGTGCCCTTGGCTACCAAGCTAAACAGGTAATTAAATAAGACATGTTGTTTCATTTTATTTGACTTTGTAAAACAGTAGCATCTCCATATGATCTGAAGGTTCAGAATCTGCATTTCCTCTTCTACACAAGAACCCATAATTACCCCATTATTTTTCAAATGAGGTAAAAGGAGTGTGACTTTAAAACTTCACTGAGATGAATCAGCTTGTAGAATCACTTCTACCTGATCAGATCTTACATCTTGGTTAACCAAATGAAATTTCCACAGTCTAGCCCCTCCTTATCTTATAGCTAAGCTAAAATATGGGGTGTAAGTACAAAAATTTGATCTACTTTCCTTGAAAAGGAAGCAGACTTTGCTGTCAGCATTTAGTGATCCAGCTTTCTGCAAAGGCTGGACATGCTTTCACTGTACTTTCATTGTCAGCCCAGAAACTTCCTTCTTAGAGCATTCGGTCCAGATTCCATTAATCCGCTTGGGTTATCTACTCCCTCTTCTTGAATTGGACAATTTATCAATTTATTTCACCTCAGCCTGTTGTTGTTAGTGGAGCTGTACTCATTTACATCCAGGAGAGGAATTCTACAATTAATCATGTAATCGTTCTGGGACAATTTACAGATTATTTAGTAAGTGAAAGTGGAGTACAGTTTGCTTGGTCCGGAACATATCTGAATGCTGCCATTTAAGGAAAATAAGTTTTGGGATCTAGTCTTTTGGAGTAGGGACACCTTGGAGCAATAGCAGAGCCTTGCTTCTATCTTAGCAATTTGTTCTCTATGAAAGAATTCTGAAGTTCCTTTACACTCTGTGGAAACGAGCTCACTTCTTCCTATGCATTTTGTGGGGATGTAAGGCAGGAATTTCCTTCCATACATTATAATTCTTTCATAGCTGCTTTGCAAAGAACAGTGTTTTTATCTGACAAAAAAACCAAACCCAACCCAACCAAAACAAAACAAACCAAAACTGTAATTCAAAAATAGACTTGATAAGAACATGACAGTGTAACTATTAATTTCTTTTCTGCTAGGACATGGCTCCTTGTTCACAAGATCAAGGAAGTTCACAAAACTAACAGATATTCAACACATTTCCTAAATGAGAAAGAAGACATAATAAAACCTAGATCTCCAACCCTATTCTCCCTGGTGCAAATACTATTTCCTACATAACAGAATAAAATCCCTGATATTTATATGGGAAAAAAAGACGCCCAGCACAGGAAATGCAGTTTCTCTTGATCAGTTCAGACTCTTTAACAGACAAAGATGCTCAGAGTCTGAACTGCCTAGTTTCTTTGGCAGCAATTATCCCACAACAACATTCAATTAAGTGGTGTGGGGGATTTCCTCTTAACTTCCGCTCCAGGCTTACTCACAAATCCCACAGATGCAGATCTCTCCAATGGAAGCCTTTTTTCCCACCTCCCCAAAATACAAGAATTTAAAGATTCCTTTTAGAAAAATTATTTTCCCTTTTATTGTGACTCAGACTTATTCAGTCCAATCCAACCTATGCAAACACACATGAAGCTTTAAATTAGCATTTGTGAACAAGCTGGATTTCTTTGCCTGTTTGCTGAGATTTGGCAGCTCAGTTCCTTGAGGGAAAAAAGAGAGAGAGATTCATGTCTATTTATGGCTTGATTTTTAGACATGCTGAGTACCTCCTGTGGACTCAGAGCTGTTCATCTGAAAATCAGGTCACCGATGTGATGCTGGAAAGAGAGAGCACAAGGAAAAAGAAGGGCTCTCATTTTCTCACTCAAATGTTTATATGATTTGGAGGAGAAAATAAAATTAATAAAGAAACCAGTTTTCAAAGGCCTTTTCCAGACCTCGTTCTGAACTCTGTATTTCAGACTGAATGGACAATTGAGAAATGCCAGGGTGCAGGAAAGCACTGACAGTTGCCTATTTTTTAGCATTACCAGAATTGCTTATCTCCCCAGATAACCTGCTAGTACATCACCATGAGATTTATCAGTTAGTATATGGCCAGCACCAGCTGGAGAGGTTTTTCTCTTCCACTCTAGGCTCCTGTCCTCTCTGCACCTTACTGAGCAGCCATTCAATGGGAGAGGTCCCTAAGTTTTTTAGTTGAAGTAGACCAAACAATACATTTTAAAAAGTACTTTGACTATAAGGCATTAGGCAGGGCACGTATGACCTGTTCAGCTGTGGGATCTGAGCAGGGTGGTATTCTTTACCAGAAGTAATATCTTAATTTACTTAGTTTGGAAACCCTATTTTTGACATATATTTTCTTTCTGTAGCACCTAACATTAAAACACAGTGGCACAGAGAGTAGGTTTTACAAATCCCAAGTACTAGAGACTTTAAGAAAAATAAAAGTAATTTTTTACAGAACTTAGTGTAGTCATTTCTTCAAGCAGCACAAAATTTATGTCCCATCCATACTAATTATAATTACAACATTACAAAAATGCATTTATCCATTCCTTAATAAGCATTAGGAAAAATTGCATATGCTCAGTAGATCTTTATTCCCTCACTGCCTAATAAGGCAGAGTTATAAGGTGAGATTTCCAAAAGTACTAAGGCTCAGAAAGTGAGAAGTTTTTGACTTTCAAGGTCATAATAGTTTTAGGAAAGCTGTTCTGCATAACAGATTTCAATTAAAAGAAAAACAAAAGATAAACCACTTGTGTTTTGGGGCTATATAACTTTTCTAGTTTTTTTTGAAATGGGAAGATATTAATAAAAATGTGATGTTTTTCTAAATTTCCAGTGCACTTTAATATAGACATATTCCTGTTAAAAAAGCCCAGGGATTTCTGTTCTTTGCTATTTTCAAGACGCTCTTCAGTGCCAATGGGAACTGAGTATTGAGACATCTCCAGTAACTCTAAATTCCACAGTAAATATTTAAATTCTGAGACAACTTTTGTAGGTCAAATCCTCTTAAATGGAACTGGAACAATTGCTATGAGGACAAGATTAAAAAAAAAAAAAAAAAAAAAAAAAAAAAAAAAAGTTCATAAAACAAAAAACAGTCCATAAACAAAAACAGAATTGCCACCAAATGAAGTTAAGGATGGGTATATATTATTTTTATACAGTTTTACAAATACAGACACTATGGATACAGGAAACTTTAAAGATTATTGTTCAAGCCTGCTCTGTTTATTTCTTGCAAGATCATCCACAATACGACAGACAGGTCTCTGCCAAAAGAACTCTCTTGCAGCATACAGGCAGCTGTACAGAGGCCAGAGAAAGGCAACGGGAAATGGATTTGCTATGTATGATAACTTGCAGATATAGCAGTCTAAATAAGAAGCCAAAAAAAGTAAATAGGGAAAAATGACTAGTGTTTATTATTAGAAAGACAGCAATATCTTGATCTTTAAGGAGTAAATCAGATCTTTAGCTACTGATACATTTTAACCCAAAAGTTACTTATCTGTTTATTGGATAAAACGACTTTGAGCCAAACTCTTCATTTCTTCTGGATCAGTCAGTTTGATTTTTTTGTTTTTTTGTTTTTTTTTTGGAAGACTTTGGGATGACTGGGTGACTGACAGATTGGTAAGAATGAGTGCAAAATGTATGTATAACCAGGCAAATTTCTGTAAGCCCAGTGTGCTTGGGAGGGTTGGATTCTCTTCCTGGTTTTACTCTGGAGAAGTTCTATGATTCTGGACAACTCAGTGAAGCTTCCAGCGTTTTGTTCCCTTAGAAGATGAAATTCAAGAAATCCAAGATGGTTTTTTTAAAATATTTCCAGACATAAAACACCTGGCAATACTAGACTTTGAAGCTGAATCCAAAACTGCAGAAAAAGCCAAAATCAGCTCTCAGCCTAGTCCATACGCTAAAAACAGAAAGCACTTTGATTCCAATTTATTTCTTAATTTGAACTAAATAATCATTCTTAGAAATGTTGTCCTCATGTTGCATTTATAAATATGGCCAAATAAAGAACCTAATTCAGACATGAAACATGAAAGCTATTCTTACAATATTTAAATACAACACCACATATCAGTGTTTAAATGTCTCACTTCATGCTTAATATATAGCTGATAAAATTATTACTTTCTTCTAAAAGTCATAATACTTTGTCACACTCCTTGAAATCTCTTCTACTCTTGAAATAATTTATTGTTGGTGATATTTTATATTATTTAATGTTGAAAGGCCTCATGTCAGCTTCACGAGGATGGGTGTAAACACTCAGAAGGGAGAATTTGCCTTTTTGTGGTATATAATTTTAATATCTTCCCACTTCTCAGATCCTGTTTATGGTCTACTCAAATCTTCTTTCAGCACAGATGGTGTCCTGCATCTTAATACCACAAACATGCTTGCAACTCATAAAATCACCTGTGTAATCAGAGCTGTCTGCTCTGCTCATAATAATACTTAAATATCAAACTTTGGAAATCCACTCTTGAAAATTTGTCTACAAGAAATCAGTCAGTCTAAACATGATATTATACTTGCTCTCTTCAGTTGAGTTCAAGTTGTGTGCTATTTCTTTTGTCCCCACTCACTTCAGGTGGATGTTGACTAGATGACTTTTAAAAGTCCCTTCCAACCTAAACTATTCTATGATTCTCTAACCTTGGAGACTTAAAACTCCTATGCTATTTTTCCAGACTTAATACTCATGGTTTATAAGCAGAATTCCATCAAACCAGCCTGCCTGACCTTGAGCAAGTGAAACAAGGTGTCATACACCACAGATTGAGCAGAGGTGTGATGTATAATGAAGTAGTTCCTTCTGGATCCTTCCAGGGTGGTTCTCATCTGTCAGCTCAAGGAAGTTCCATTGTTTCACTGGATGGCCTCAGAGGCCCAGCTTGACTTGCTGCTTCCTTGATAGAACACAGGTACCAGTCACAGCAGACATTGCAAATCAGTACAGGTGTTTGCACTTTTTCTTTACACATTCCCTTCATGAGTGAAATAGTTAACCATGTTCTCTGCAGTGGGATTTCCAGACTTCACTGATAATGCTCACTGAAAAACAAGGAGATTATTCCCATTTTTGCTATATCATGCTCTGAATACTCAGGAAGGCTTTCATGTGCCAACTAAAATCCCTTCAGATGCAAGTTTACTTTCAAAGACCCTGTGGGAGCAGAGTACTGCTGTCCTAGCAAATCTAAATTATTAGAGCAGGTTTAAACACAGGTAAGAAAGTTTTGATATTTTTAATTAAAAAATAGTATGCAACAAGATATCAAAATTTGAGTGGAGGAAAGAAAGGAAATTTAAGTCCTAAAATTAGAGCAGGTGGTCTTAGGGTCTGCTTTGTTGTTGTATTTATTTTTCTAATTGAAGACACGAAATATGTAGTTTGAGTTACTTTTCCATTAGAAGGTAACAAACAAAGCCACTTACACACTCTCTTTGCTTGTTATCTTCTTGTTTCTTGTCTTTTTTTTTCTCTTTTTTTCAGTGCAAACCTTTCCCCTGAAATGTTTTCTACAGTTTTGAACATCTTAACTACAGATGTGTAAATGTTTAGTGCTTTAAGATAGAGTGATATTGCCCACTCTCTCCACCCACATGTCTATGGTTTCTGAAAACCAGTCAGTCAACATGTCAGGTTTGTTTCTATTCCTTTGGTTTCTTCACCTCCACAGATGTCTAGGAAAAAAAATAAAAAAAATAAAAAAAAAAAAAAAAAAGTATTGTCCTTCTTTAAGGGAGCAGTGATGTAATGGTTCTTGTTAATAAAGTCTCAGTAGTACCATGATTGCAGGACTTTCCATTGGAGTGCCTTTGCTGGGTCCTCTCCAAGAAAGAAATTCAACGTAATCACCTCGTGTTGCAATAGAAACAGCCCCAGAGCACCATTCCAAATTTTCAAATCATGCAAGTTTAGAAAACAAGGAAACTCATTCTGTGAGTTTTAATAGTGTTTTCATGCAGTCTTTTTCTATGCCTTTCACTGTCTTGCAAGAGTTCCTCATGTTTTTATGAAAATGTTGAGTTGTTGGAGAGTACAGGGAAAATGCACATAACATTTTTCCAAAATATAAAGAGCAAAAGTCTAGAAATAACAAGCTTTATGAAGTTCTACAACACTGTTCCACTTTCCTGTTACTGCAGGCAATAAGAGCTCATATAATCTCCTTCATAAACTGAGTAAACACCATCCTCAATCCTCTTGAATGATGCTGTACTTATTTTGGAAACGTGTTCAAGAACTTCATTACTGTGAATAGGGGAAATCTTGTTGCCATTAACCAGCAACTGTTCACGGCCAGATTAGTTTTGTCTCTGTCATTTCCAACTAACTTTCTGTTTTATACACAAACAGTTCATTGTGCTACTACTTACTTTTTTTTTTCCCCTCCACTTCTGAAATGTTCCTATTCTGCTCCTTGTTGATGATATTTTCTTTGTGTTATCAGTAAATTTTATTTGTTTCTTATTATTATATTTTGGGTGTAGTTTCTAATAAGAATATCAAGCCAGATTAATTTTAAACCTGTTTCTGGAGGAACTCCCTTTCCCTTCAGTGCAATCCATAGGTTTATCCTCTTTAGCCGGCTCCTTACTGGATGTAGGAGTCACTTAATAATTTATATATTTTCCAGTTTGATCTTCAGATTCCCATATGACAACATATAAGGTTGAAAATTTAATATATTTACCAGCATTTCTTCATCTAAAATTAATTTCTCATTAAAAGATAAAGTGATATTCTGACTCAGTCTGCCTTTGGTAAATTCATGTGACATCTCTTGTGTGGCTTCAAATATTTATTCTACAGCATTACACATAGTTAAGATCAAACTAGCTTTAAAATTACCCTCTTACACATTTGATATTTTCTCACAAAATTACTCTCAGGAGGATAGCTTTAAAGGAGAGAAGTGATGTTTGTCAGTGATGTCTAAAGCTGGACAGAAAGGATGAAGGGCCTCATCCACAGTCTGTAGAAGTGTCATGGTTTAACACTTGGCTGGCAATTGGGCAAATGAGAGATGCTCTCTATTAATACCCCTCCCTAATAACAAAAGGAGAGAGAAAAAGGGAGAGAGACTTATGGCTTGGAAACTAAATACAAATATGCAGAAAAAAAAATGATACCATGTTCCTCCACCCTTTTCACCAGTAATGCTCACATCACCACCGAGGCTGCAGGGCAGCCCTGGGAAAGTCCAGGACGGAATCCTGGAGTCAGCAGCAGTCAGGAACACACAGATTCAGGCTGGCACAGGTCAGACCACAGGCAGAACAAAAGACAGAATCCTCCCAGGATGCTGAAGTGAACAGAGACAGGTGTAGAAGCCAGAAGAAAGCTGAAGGCTGAAGGGGCTTGACCCTTGTGATCCTACAAATTTATACTGAGTATGACACGTATGGGATGGAATACTCTGCTAGGTCAATTTTATTCATCTGTCTTGTCTGCTCCTCCCTAAAGGAGGGTTGTAGGTGTGACCTCTTCACTCCTTTTTCATTTCCAGAGCATAAGATGTTCCTCAGAGCCAAGCAGTGGCTTTGGTTCTGCATAACATTCTCCAGCTGTAACTATAAACATCAAGAACTATCAGTCCTAGAAGCAGACACTGACTGAGAAACTTGCTGTTAAATTCAGCAAATACATCTATTTAGCTAAAAGCAAAATTACAAGACATAAAGTTAGCTCTATCCTGGCCCATACCAGGTCAATAAGTCATCTTTCCACTGACTTTCCACTGCACTGATCTGCAGATCAGTCTTACCGTGGTCTAGAAAACCAACTATTCTTTTTATGTTCAAATTCAATTTTAAATGTAAGCATTTGTCCTGGTTTGGGCATTTTTTAAAAAAGAAAAACTTTTATGGTCCAGATGTTGAGATGGGCAAAGAGCACATGTGGCATTGTAAGAGAAGACAAATTTTGTTTCACTGGCTAGTTAATAAATAATTTTCCTTTAATTAGTTCTAGCTAAAATTTTCAATAGTAATAAGGAATACATTACAACTGCATGTTGATGAACTATCCAGTCTGAAAAACTTTACATCTCTGTAATCTAAAACATTCAGAGGGCATAAAATCAGAAAATTCATCTTCTAGACTTCATGCTTAAGACAAGAACAAAATATGTACTATGGACATATGATCAGTTAATTACAGAGCAGTCATAGCAATATCAACACTTAAAAAAAAGAAAGGTCTTATTATAGACACATTCAGTAAGTAATGCAAATTCACAAAATTTCTGGGCTCAGAATTTAAATTACGGCTCTGATTCATAAAAACACAGTAGTTTGTTAATATTTAGTATGCTTAAGTATATGCCTAAGTATTGTTTTGAACAGACATGTTTCCTTCAAGGTAGAAATTAGAAATTTTTTGCTACTCTGTTAAGTCATTAACCCATGGCATTAAAATACTAAAGAGTCAGGGTGCCTTGAGTTCTCAGCAGTGGTGAACGTGTGTAGGTTTGAAGTCATATCAGTTTCACCTCATCACTCTAATTGTTGAGCCAAACTCTAATATATATCTTAGTCTTCCATCCTGAGAAGAGGCAAATGGAAATCAGATGCCACTGCTTCAGAGGAAACACAAGCTCCTGCTTCATGGTTTGTTCATTACTTCCTTGTTCATTTCATTAAGGATAAATCTTTTGTTATTCTAGCTCAAATTCTTAAAACAGCAATCCAGAGCCTCTTTCCCATCTATCAGAAAGCCCACATGTTTGGAGATGTACCCTGACTAGCAAAATAGGTGAGAAAGTTGAGCTTTGGGGGGGAGAGCGCAATCCCTCTGCATTACACATTGGCAAGCTGAGGGTGCCACTTGTTTTGACACTTGTCTCTCTTTTTTTTATACCTTGGCATGGTCTCCCTCTTTATACATGTGCCTCTGATCCATCTGATAGCTCCCGGCAGCAATGAATAGTTAATTTAGAGACTCCTCTTCCACAGCCTTCCAAAACATCAATTTGCAAGTTTACCTGAGATAAAATTTACCTTTAGGCTATACCTACTCTTACTTCTTCTTTAGAGGTTTAAATATTTCAGTGACCACTTTTTAAAAGAGCTGAAGAGGTGAAGGAGGATTTATGTGGAATGAAGTGGCAAATTAAATAACATAATAATTCTGAAGTCCTGAACATCTGTTCTCAGATCTGGCTATGAAGCACCAGTCTAGCTTGTTACTTTTTGTCACATTGATTCCATTTTTTTCACTTTAAGCATGTGAGGAAAGGGTCAAAAAAAGGGTTAAAGAGCAAAGTTCTCCGTCAAAGGATGATGTAATCATGGGTTGTGACTTTATTGGTGACAGTTCATTAAGTATTTATCAACAGGGCTTTGCACTCTGTATTGTGTAAAACTAGGGACAGGAGTAAATCCAAAGTAACAGGAGATGGTCTTGTCAGGTTTAAGCTTGGAGAAATATTCTTGGTTTGGACTGAACTAGATTCAGTAGAAAAATACCTTTTTCTATTGGATCCTCAACACCCTCTAAATCCATTTTCTTTGTAATTGCGCACTCCCATAACAATGTACAGATCACTTGGTCACTTTTTCTAAAATTCAGTTAAATGTCCTCTGGTGAAAATTAGCAGAGGAGTGATGGACAAGACTTATTGCCTTTGTACTTTGAGATGAAGTATTTCTGAACTTCTTGGTCCCTGAATTTAGTTCCAGAAATACAGCTCTCAGTGAAATAAAAAGAAATAATGTATATAGGAAGAAGTTTAGGAAAAGTTTAAGGGATAGATCATCCATATGAAATCACATTTCACATTTCTTTACAGAAGGTAAAGTATCATGAATGTTTGTTTTCTCCTGTTTGATCTCTGTGTTAGCTCTGCCTCCAGGTTTTTTTACTATATTGGCATACCAGCCAGATTGCTAGAGGAAAAGCTGGAATTCATACAATCCTAGTTTTAAATTCCTTTGCTTGTGAGTCTGGTTGAAAAGCATATTATAAAAAAAATAAAAAACAAAAAGTTAACTGATGTAATCATCATCAAGATTCTTCATGTAAATCAGTCAGATCTCTGTCTACAGACTGACCACTTGAGCTCAGCTTTAAGAAACTCATCCTGTTGCTGATCTGAGTTGACGTATCTGTTTGATATGTCAACACAAACCTGAAAAGCTATATTGAAGAGATGTGGTTCTCAGTAAAAAAGAAAGTAAATAATTTCACTGTGGAAGTGACTGGAACCATTGCTGATGTGTCTAAACTGGTGTGTATGATACTACTGCTTTATGGCCTGGATTTGAAACCCAACACACCCAAATCCCTGCTTACCTTTCAGTCTGTGTGACTTTAGGATCTTGATTGTATTGATCTGGCTGTCACAGACATCCTTTGGCATGCAGTCTTGCTCCCAGATAGATCAAACACTACTGTGAAAACAATGTCTTTTTTTCAGTCCTACTATTCCCATTGTTCCAAGAAACCCTCTCCTCAGGCAATTAGAAACTTGCAACTAGTTTCCAGCTTTGAGTCATGCATGGTCAGTTTTCACTCATTAAACCTTATGCTGATGTGTTTCTATAGCTTTAATAATCGATTCTCTCCATGAAATACACCCTGATGCATTGAGACTCAGTCATGGCATCCCTTCTCAGCATTAATTTTGACAAACTAAGCAAGCCGACACTTCCAGGCTCCTCTTACAACTGAAACTCTCTCTTCCCCTCATTACTGTTTTTCATGAACGTATCCTTTATTTCTGTAAAAAATCTGTGGATTTATACATGCACCAGGATTTCTGTCTCACTTAAATCTGCTGTATATTAACTCTAACCAGGATGGATAAAAAAATCTTAAGTCTTTCTACAGGACATACTGAGCTCAATAGTATATCTACTTGTTCCAGCACTTCCCAGAAGTGTTACCCCTGGACTTTGTACCCCTGAAGGTGTCAGACTTACTGCTCAGGTATTAAATGTGCTGTGTACATGTGCAGTAAGTCTGAGGAGCTGCAAAACATTGGATTCAGTCCATAGGTATCTTTTCAGAGCATGTGACTCTATCTGGGAAATTTGGGGAGGAACGGACTAGTTTTCCCAATCTCACTGAGCACATTAACTGTATACCTTTAGTACCTCACGGGTTTTGGTTTACCTTTTACTTGGCTAAATCCCAGTATTGTCTCAGAGTTCTCTGAAACTGGCATGATGTATCATATTCACTGAAAGGTGCATGGTTCATAGTAAAATTTACTGTTAGTAATATCTAGTAACTTTATGAATTTCTGATATACTCATCTTTCACTGTATGTTTGATACATACTTCCAGATTAATAGAAAATTAATCATTAATACAGTCCAAATTTTTGCAACAAGGTCATTAACTGAATATATTAAATAAAATATTAGTTCCTTTATTATTAGCTAGTGCCTTGTGATGTTGTATTAGTTTTCCAGCCTAACAGAGGACTACAGTCACAGGCATCTAATACATTTTAAAATGTAATGCAATGTTTTAATACATTGCAAAATAATTTCTAAAAAAAACTCCAATGAAACAGTTTGAGCTTTCTTAGTCTTGTTAATATGGATAAATAGGCTACCTGGACACTTTGTTCCAATGGGTCACATTCTCAGAGGATAAAAATTTGAGCTAATACCATTGCACATTAATGAATATGGCCTGTATTTTTTCATGGTATCGATGATAAAGAAGTGACAGGAGCTTTTAAAAAATCTTGTTCTTACAGAAGAAAAACTTTTCCAGATCAAATAGGAGACTTTTTTTTTTTTCATAGACAGCGGCTGCTTTCACTTTTAAAAACCCTCTGCACTGATCAACTCATCTTGCTCAGGAAATATTACAAATATATTGAGGTGAACAAAAACCGTTTGAAGTACTGAATTTTAGACTCAGTTAATGACAAAATGGGGTAGAGAGATAGGTCACACAGGAAAAGACACACACAAAAACTTTTGTTCAAATGAGAGTACCTTTTGGTGAGTCAAATACAAAAGTTTTGATTGTAAAGGTTACTGATAGATACTGTGATTTTTTCTGCAAAAGAACATTATTGGTGGCAGGCAGGGACCATTACTTTAGTAATCCTTGCTCCATCCAGATAAACTCTGCCTAACACACTGTAGCCTTAAGCACTCTTGAACTGGTCCAGTAAACTTGATTTTAATATAAGCAAGAATGGGACAAGAGTGAATCAGTGCCAGGGCTTGGAAAATCACCCAGGACTATTTGCCATCATGTTTACGTGCTTATTAATGCAAACATTTCCTCTTTCATGTTGAAAGTTAGGACTGCAAGAAGTACAAAATGCAAGTGTAGGGCTTGTGTGTGCTCTTTTACAAACCTGCATCTTGTAAAAATTAGTTGCAATTGGACTTTTAATATCAATTCCAGATCCCAGAGATTGCTGTTCTCAGTCAGATACTTTTCTGATCCACTTATGTGTTTTGTTTTTCCTGGCTTTGTATGAAGGGATTTATTCCTCACCGAGCTGTGTAACAAGGATTAGGAGCTGCTCCTTGGCTAAAGCAATGTTCACATAAAGACGCCTGGCCCCAGGAAAGCTGCTTGAAACACTTTTGGTTTTTTTTTTTGGTTTTTTTTTTTTTCCATTGTGAATGGTCATTTGTTGGCTGCTGTTTAGTCCTCCTGACAGGAAGAGTTTTCTTGAGCATAGCAGAATATAGCTGGGGTGTCTGAACCTCAGATGGGCTTTTTCATAACAGTCTAAATCAATGCTTTTCAAATTTTCATTTGTAACTCTCTGAATATTTTCAAGGGGAGGTTCAAGCTGCTAAAAATTCAAGTTTCCCAAGAAGATGCCCACAACAGTATAGTTCACAAACTCTTCAGGAGATCTCTGAGATTGCAAGCTGAGAATGTCTGGCCAGACCCAGAGTCTTAGGCACAAGCTGACATCAATCTAGATTATTTTCAATCCAAAATTTGAGATGGGAGAAATATTTCCAGTATTTTCCAGTATTTTTGTTTAAAAGCCCATCCTCCGGAAGTGGCATTTGCACAAAATTAAACCTTTTGCTTTGTCAAATTGTTTGCTACTACAGCAGAGAGTTCAGAATTTTCCAATGATATTTAGTGTTCCATCTTTAAATACATTCATCCTCTGCTGAGCTTTTGAATTTGTGGGAACAAGAGTGAAAGAGTGAAGTACAGTCAAAATTATGGTGGATGTGGGAGTGTTTAATTTCTTAGGTGGTGCACCTGTGTAAGAAAAATTAAGGGAAGTGTTTTCTGGGTATGATCAGCTGTCACACAAACAAGGCAGCCTGCAGCATGGGTTACTCACCATGAACAAATCTTTTGTTTCCACAGCCAGGCTGCAGTGTGCAATGGTGTTTCACTGTACATGCACACACAGCTCTGCCTTTTTGTGGCTGAGTCAAAAGTCCTGTGTGTTTTTCTAACCTTTTCTCACACACAAAGAGCAGATGAGTAACTTCTCTGTTGTGTCATGGGGAAATAGGGTGGTAAGGACATCTCTGTCTCAGGCAAGTCACAGTTTGGGAAAGGAGAGAATGTTGTAGCCATGGCTGACGAGGAAAGAGTTGATTCCCTTCCAGGCTACAGATTTTCTACAACCTCAGTCACATATTTTAAGATAATAAGATAATTCAGAAAAGTTTCAGATGTTCCTGAGAACTAGAGAAAAGTCCTACAAAACAGGATTTTAAAGGTGGATTATTGTACAGATTGAGTTATTTTCAAAAGCACCAAATATTTCCACTTTTATGCATACAGATCTAGAAACTAAATCTAAATTAGTTTTTTGAATATGGTAACGTCGAAGATTAATACTTGCCCTTTTGAAAAGTAACTGTCACTCTCACTGCCATGTAAGAGTACTGGTACAAGATTAATTATGTTTACAGGAGCTAAGAGAGTCAAATTTCTCTCAGTTGAGACTGTTTTTCCTTTCTTTTCTCATGAAGTCAGAGGTTTGGTTTCCTTTCAGTAGAAGGTGACTTGAAAAGAAGTAGAAACTTCTGCTTTAGACACGTGACTACACAAGCAAACAAATCCTTCTACGCTGCACCAAATTTATACATTACAGACCAAGCTTATTCTGAGATGTCAGTATTATTCTGAAATCACTCACTAGATAATTAGAAACATAAAAATGGTTGATAGTTCCAACATAAGTCATAGAACAAAACTCTCATGTAATCACCATTGTTTAAGTCATTTGATTTTTATGGATATTGTATAAGTTTTTCTAATTCCAGAAGTTAGAGTGAGTTTCCTCAAGAGTTTCCGAGAGATCTGCCTATTACATGGGTGGTGAAAGTTCCTGAGTGTGTCAGGGTAAGATTTATGTGGTTCTGGGTCACATAAATGCTTTGTTTCTGACACACAGGCACTTGTCTGCTGGTTTCCAGTCAGCTTTCATCCACATGGTCATCTGAATCTCATCAGATATTAATTGATTTTAGAGAGATTGAAATAATTTTTTTTTGACAGCCTGCTTCCCTCCTTTCTTGCACACAACTTGCCAACACCGGGCCCAGCATACACAGTTCCTACAATGACACATTCACAATGCAAATCTCTACAGATGCACCCTTGTAGACCCTAACATCCTCAGCCTTGAACACTAGAAGACCAATGAAGATAAAAAAGCCCAGAGATCATAGAATATAGTTGTTTGATCTAGAATACAAAGAAAGCCACCTCTGTAGGGGGATCCTGAAGAAAACAGGTATTTCTTGAAAAAAAGAAACATCCTACATGACTTCTTATTATGATTTTGAGTATACTCACCAGCACAGCAGGTATATTACATAATCTTGAATAAGAAAGATTTGCACAGGTGTAGCCTGTATGTGCACCAAGTGGAGATCATAGAATCATAGAATCCTAGGGGTTGGAAGGGACCTCGAAAGATCATCTAGTCCAACCCCCCCTGCCAGAGCAGGGCCACCTAGAGTACATCTCCCAGGAACGTGTCCAGGCGGGTTTTGAATGTCTCCAGTGAAGGAGACTCCACAACCCCCCTGGGCAGCCTGTTCCAGGGCTCTGTCACCCTCACAGTAAAGAAATTTTTTCTGATATTCAACTTGAACCTCCTATGCTTCAATTTACACCCATTATCCCTTGTCCTATCGCTGGTCACCACTGAGAAAAGCCTAACTCCATCTCCCTGGCACTCACCCCTTACATATTTGAAAACATTGATGAGGTCACCCCTCAGTCTCCTTTTCTCCAAGCTAAAGAGACCCAGCTCCCGCAGCCTATCCTCATAAGGGAGATGTTCCACTCCCTTAATCATCTTAGTAGCTCTGCGCTGGACTCTTTCAAGCATTTCCCTGTCCTTCTTGAACTGAGGGGCCCAGAACTGGACACAATACTCCAGGTGCAGCCTCACCAATGCAGAATAGAGGGGGAGGAGAACCTCTCTTGACCTACTGACCACACCCTTTCTAATGCACCCCAGGATGCCATTGGCCTTCTTGGCCACAAGGGCACATTGCTGGCTCATGGTCATCTTCTTGTCTACCAGGACCCCCAGGTCTCTTTCACCTACACTGCTCTCCAGCAGGTCAGCCCCCAACCTATACTGGGACATAGTGTTGTTCTTCCCCAAATGCAAAACTCTACACTTTCCCTTGTTAAATTTCATCTTGTTTCTCCCTGCCCAACTCTCCAGCCTGTCTAAGTCTCTCTGGATGGCAGCACAGCCTTCTGGTGTGTCAGCCACTCCTCCCAGCTTAGTGTCATCAGCAAACTTGCTGAGGGTACATTCTATACCCTCATCCAAGTCGTTGATGAAGATATTGAACAACACCGGTCCCAGTACCGACCCTTGAGGGACTCCACTAGTCACACACCTCCAACCAGATTCTGCCCCGTTGACTACAACTCTCTAACTCCTTCCTTTCAACCAGTTCATGATCCACCTCACTACCTGATCACCAAACCCATACTTGATCAACTTATCTACAAGGATGCTGTGAGAGACGGTGTCAAATGCTTTACTGAAATCAAGATAAACCACATCTACCGCTCTTCCATCATCTATCCACCTAGTAATTTCCTCATAGAAGGCTATGAGGTTAGTTAAACATGATTTACCCTTGATAAAACCATGCTGACTGCTCTTGATGACCCCCGTGTCCATGATATGCCTGGAGATAGTGACAAGAACAAGTTGTTCCATCACCTTTCCAGGGATGGAGGTGAGGCTGACCGGTCTATAGTTACCCGGGTCCTCCTTCTTGCCCTTCTTGTAGACTGGAGTGACATTTGCTATCCTCCAGTCCTCAGGCACCTCTCCTGTTACCCATGACTTACTGAAGATGATGGAGAGTGGCCTAGCAATGACCTCCGCCAATTCCCTCAGCACCCTTGGATGCATTCCATCTGGACCCATTGACTTATGGATGTCCAGATTATTCAGCTGATCCCTAACCCAATCCTCATCTACTATGTCAAGCTCCTCATCTATCTTGACTACTTTTGGGGCTAAATGAATCTGGGGCTCGTGCGGAAACCCTGCAGGAGTAAAGACAGAGGCAAAGAAGGCGTTCAGCACCTCTGCCTTCTTTATATCCTCTGTCACCAGGGCTCCTAGCTCATTCCTTAATGGGCCAATATTGCCTCTAGTGTTAGTTTTCCTAGCTATGTATTTGAAAAAGCCCTTTCTATTATCCTTAACCTGACTTGCAAGGGTAAGTTCCAAGGAGGCCTCAGCTTTCCTAATTTCCTCCCTACATCCTCTGACAACAGTCCTGTATTCCTCCCAAGTGACCAGCCCCCCCTTCCATGATCTGTAGATTTTTCTTTTCCACTTAAGTTTTCCCAGCAGTTCCTTTTTTAACCATGGTGGTCTCCTAGCTCCCTTACTAGATTTCCTAACCATAGGGACGCTCTGATCCTGTGCTTGCAGATAGTGGTTTTTGAATATTGACCAGCTATCTTGAGCCCCTTTATCTTCCAACACCCTGTCCCGTGGGATTACTTTTAACAGTTGATTGAGGAGGCCAAAGTTTGCCCTGTGGAAGTCCAGGGTTCTGACCCTACTGGGTATTCTGTTCCTTCCACACTGGATCCTGAACTCAACCATCTCATGATCACTGCAGCCAAGGCTGCCATTGACCATCACTGCTTCAACAAGGCCCTCCTTGTTGGTTAGTACAAGATCCAGCAGCGCTCCTCTTCTAGTCGGCTTGTCCACCATTTGCATTAAGAAGTTATCATCAATGCACTGGAGGAACCTCCTAGACTGTGAAAGGCTGGCTGTGTGAGTCAACCAGCAGATATCAGGGTAGTTAAAATCTCCCATGAGGACTAGGGACTGAAGTTGTGAGGCTGCTTTCAGCTGCCTGTAGAAGGCCTCATCAACTTCCTCGCCTTGGTCAGGAGGTCTGTAGTAGACCCCCACAACTGTATCACCCACACCAGCCTTCCCCTTAATCCTTACCCACAAACTTTCAACTTGCTCCTCATCAGCCCCTGCACAAAACTCAACACATTCTAGTTGCTCTCTCACATAAAGAGCAACTCCACCACCTCGCTTCCCCGCCCTATCTTTCCGAAAAAGCACATAACCATCCATGGCCACGTTCCAGTCATGTGACCTATCCCACCATGTCTCTGTTATCGCTACCAGATCATATCCCTTAGCCCGAACACAGACCTCTAACTCTTCTTGCTTATTCCCCATGCTGCGTGCATTAGCATACAGACATTTCAGGAAACAAGCAGAGTGCACTGGTGGGACTAAATCCTCCTTAGACCACCTGCCTTCGGATCCTGGTTCGTTCTTATGTTTGTCCCTACCAGCCCCAGTTTTCTCCCCTTCCCCCTTCACATCTAGTTTAAAGCTCTCTCAATGAGCCCTGCTAAGTCCTGCCCCAAAAGCCTCTTCCCCCTCTGGGACAGGTGCATCCCACCTGCCACCACCAGGCCAGGTGTCTCATACAGCATTCCATGATCAAAAAAACCAAAACCCTGTCTTTGGCACCAGTCTCTTAGCCACTCATTAACCTGTAAACTCTTCCTATATACCTCCCCACCCATTCTTACAGGAGGGATGGAGGCAAACACTACTTGCTCTCCAGATCCTCTAACTAGCCGTCCCAGGGCCCTGAAGTCCCTCTTCATTGTCCTTACATTTCCTGAGATGATTTCATCACTGCCAACCTGAAAAATCAGCAGTGGATAGTAATCAGAGGAACCCACAAGATTAGGGAGTTTCCTCTTAACATCTCTAATCCGAGCCCCAGGGAGGCAACAGACCTCCCTGTGGGATGGGTCCGGTCGACAGATGGGCCCTTCTGTCCCTCTCAGAAGGGAGTCACCCACCACAACTACTCTTCTTTCCTTCTTGATTGAAGAAGTCCTAAGGACACGGGGTGACTGACGAGTCCTAGGTGGTTCAGTAGGTAAGTCTACCTCTGTCACTACGTTTTCCTGTCCCTGAATTTCCAAGGCCTCATACCTATTCTTCAAGGACAATTGGGAGGGTGGAGGGGGTTGGGAGGATTTTTTCGTGCCCTTCCGAGGCCGGACCTCCTTCCATTCATTCGTAACTCTTAAGTCCTCTCTTTCTGTCTGGTGACTGGAGGGGAGGGGATCCGTCGCTTCCTCAACCTCTCCCATCTGCCCCTGCCTCAGGGTGTGATTCCACCAGTCTATTTCCCTCTCACACTCTCTAATGGCTCGCAGTCTCTCCACCTCCTCTGTCAGTATAACCACCTGCTTAAGGAGATCATTTACTTGCTCACACCGCACACATGCAGAGTCACTGGTTCCCTTTGATACCAGTGCCAGACACAGGCATTCACTGCAGCCAGAGACCTGCACTGCTGCATGCCTGCTTGGGAGCTCCGTCTGTGTCCCCACATTCTTTTTCACAATGGCTTTTGGCCGTGTTGTGACCATGATGTATCTAGATACTGGTTTCTCCCTGCCTGTCCTCGCGCCTGCCTCACCCTCTGTAGACTGCTGCTGCTCTGCTGCCGCGTGCTCAGAGGAGACTGCCAGATGGCCGGTTTTTAAACCCTGCTGCCCTTCACAGCCCCGCCTCCTGCCACATCAGCCCTTCTTACCTCAGGATTCCCGCTCAGACTCGGGTATCCTAGCTATGCCTGGCTATTGCCTCTCTGGGAAGCCCAACTCCTTCTCAATCCTCCGAATTTAAAGGCACAACACACCCCGGTGCCGCTGCCGCTCTCTGCTGCCGCGTGCAGAGATGTCCTCCTCATCCTAAGCATATTTATGCTTTTATACATTTTCAGTGCCATTCACCTAATTAAATTAACTGACCAAAGAGTGACATCATTGCCATATACAGTGCTGACATGTTCCTCAGTTGTGCTTGTGTAACAGCAAGAAGTCCAAGAAGTTTCACAATGTGAAAGCAAAGTTATAGGAATCAACCAATTCATATGTGCTGAGGGCAGAGTTAGGTTACGTCAGGATGTCTTTATGCTTCTCACCCATATTTATCAACAATCAAAACCTTCTGGAATTGCTCCCAATCTAATAAGGAATGGTGAACAGAAAAACTTTTGTGGACGGAGGTACAAAAGGAGCAGGGAATACTGCGGTGGTCAGAAGAGGAAATGAAGTATGGGTACAATGTACCTCCTCTGTGGGTAGTTTGGTCTTACAACTGGGATAAGAGTGTTGGGAATGAGGAGAGGAGGATGAACAGTTAGTAAGTGAAATCATGTACTGGATGACAAAGTCTCTGAAACAAAGCTTTTGAGGCAAGGATTTTTGTTAATTATTTTTGCAGAAGAGAGCAGGGAGGAAATTGATGGGGGGGTGGGTGTGGGGGTTGTTTAGTCCTTTGGTGGTTGCAGAACCAGTACAATGTTTTGTTTATCTCAGTGCTGATGGGCAGAGAGGGAAACTGAAGCCCTGATCTCAGGAGAAGTTAAACCATTACCTATTTCAACCCCACTGCTATTTTAAATTTTCCATGACTCCAGATAATTTTTTGTTTCTATGAACTAACTAAATCATTCTTCTTTAAAGGTGATTTTTTTCATCTCACAGTTAAAATAAGCAACATTGAGGTAGAATGGCAAGTTTGTGCTAAGGCTACTTGTCCCCAGAAGACCATCTGGCTTTAAGGAGTGGATTGGATATGTTCTTTGCTATTGACTGGAGAGTAAAAGTGAAATACAAGTACTATAAGTGACACTAGCTGATGAAGTATTAGAATTACTCACTCAGCCAACCAAACCTGTGCTTCGTCTCCACCCTAAAATCCAAATAGGGACTCAATTTTAAAAACATTCTAAAGTCTTTTTATAAATAATTTAATGTTTCACAGAAATAAACTCACATTTAGTCCTTGCTGGGTGCTCCTAATCCCACAACAGGCAGATGTCAGCAGCTACAGGAAAAGTTTTCTTCCAAGTCATGCAGGTTGCTATTGCAAATAAAGCCAGATTCATGTAAGCTCCTTTCAGCCTAGACTTATTTATAACCTCACAAAATGATCTTAGCTTCATTATAATATGTTCTACCCATACCATGTAGTATATTTGGTTATGCGTTGGGGAGTTACTTACTGAAGTAGAAAAATATTATGCTATCTGAAGATCATAAAATTCCATGTGTAGTTTCTTGTTGAAGACTTTCAGGAAAACATCAGAAATTTTGGAACATCTATTTCCCTTCTCTTGCTCTTTTTCATATGTTGCATTTTTCCTAAAAAGATATATTTTTTCTACAGTGAGTCCTAGAATCTTCTCCCTTCATCATCCAAAAAACTGTTTTTCACAGAAGATATTTTCTTCATTCTAAAGGCTTGTGAGGGAGACGAAGGTAATTTTAATTTGTAAGAAATTGGTTTTTTGAGTCTTCTTCTATGAATGACAGTGATGTGTTGAGGTTTGGAGTGGGAATTGAGACATTTCTTCCCAGTGCCAGTTCTGTTGTCAGCATCACTCAGCACTGATTGTAGAAGCTGGTGGAATCTCTTGACAATTTTTCAGCCAATTCTTTCCCCTGACTTTCCAGACACCTGTAGCAAAGTTTAGCAAGTGTATTCTGGTTTGATTTTTCACTGAATTATGTCACAGAGTATAAATATGCAGATGAATGGAATAAACCTGAGCATGTATCCTGGTCTATTGAATTACTCCTTACATTTTACTATGACATTGTTTGGTTTTCTTTTTACCCATTTTCTGTATCACAGACAACAAAAGCTCTTAAGCACTGATGAATATTAAATGACTTTTTATGTTAATGACCTAGATTTTTTCAGACCTTCAGCTTCTGTAAATTTGAGTTTTACCTATACAGAGCAATGCAAAATGTTGATACTGGAGGTCAAAAAAAGGAAATATTTCTCTGATTTCTGTATTATAACCAGTTTATTTGACTCAGAACAAATCTAGTTAATGATTTGTCATCACAACTTTCAGTGGCATCTCCCATGTTCAATTACATTTCAAAGGGGTCATTTTCAGACCCTAAATACAAGAACATGTTATCAGAGATTAGCTGCTCTTTAAAACATTCCTATGTCATTAACTCCTGATTTTTATATGTCATCAGTAACAGGTTTTTTCTCACTGCTGTTCTTACACTGATATTCACTGAGCGCCAAAAGAACAGAGCTATTGAGACATTGAGAAATCTCAATGAGTATCAATGAGATTTCAAAGAGTAAAGTTTTGGCTTTTTTTTAAAAAAAGGTTAGCATTTTTATCTTCTATGATTCTTCAAAATAATACTAATCTCGAGGAAAATGAAGGAATGTTGCAGCATTATCATTATGCCAAGATTTTTGCATTTCTGGTAGTGTGGTTTATTTGATTTTAATTTTGCACATATACGAAGTGTTAAATGGACTAGAGATAGAAGTCTCGCTTAACAAGTCCTTGTTTTGTGTGAATAAAATATATGTATTGACTCAGACTTGGAGGGATAAGAGGTTTGAAAGCTTTCAATAAGAGACTAGAAGGAAAAGCAAGGACACTGTGATAAGATCTCTATACATAATGCAATTGCTGCAGACAAATTAGCACTTCTTGTAGGTATCACACTCAAAGAAAGAGGGAAGTGCTAATGTGTCTAAATTAATTATTTTAATTGACTGCTCACAAATGCTGCATAGGCCTCTGACAGGCTCCTAATATCTGCAGAGCATGCATGTACTTCTTTGCCAAGGTGATTTTATCTGGAGGACAAATTCTTGTGAGCATAGATTATATGCGCCCTATAACATTTGAAGCACCAGATGTTTCCTCACCTAAATAGTATGGTGGGAAAGAGAATCCTTTGAGGGATGCTACAAGGAGGATTGTGCAAGACATGGGTGAAGCCTTGGATGTGCTAGTGGAAGGTGGTTATCTATCACAGTGCAGTGGAAATTCTTTGATCTCTTCTGCTATGGTATGAAAATGGAAAAAAATTTTTGGTCAAATAAAAACTAGTAAAAAATTCTTTTTTCATAGTCTTATTATAACACATAAAAAGCTTAAATAGGCACAATAAACTCCAGTACTTTCTTTGCAGATAATTATTGTCAGTGATCTCTTGTCATTGCCCAAAACCAGTACAGACAGGTACAGAATGAGTGTAACAAAAACAGACACTGAGGCAGGTGTTTGGCATGGTTCTGTTCAGCTGGAGGAGATGCCATCCACAAGGCTCCACCACTGACAGAAGTCTTTTGAAAATAGGGTGCCCTGATATCCTTCCCCATGCCAGTTCAGTCCTGTTACTTTCTCCATTATACCTCCATATGTCTAAACAGTTAAGAAGTGCCAGAGAAGTTTTTGTGTTTGGTGCAACCACATGAATTACAGGCCTGCTTCTGGTGGGAAGAGGGGATAAGAGTCATCTCTGTCTGTGAGACTTGACAGCAGTTGCAATCAACCTGAGGTATGAAAGGACAGAAGCAGTTACTTGGCAGGAGAAATAAACTGATCTAAAGAAGCACTGAATTTTCCTCTGCTGCTAGCACAGTTAATGTCTCAGACTTTGTACAAAGGCTCTCACAGCAGCTAGACCGTATCTCTCTTTCTCTGTATATACACATATATAGATCTATAATATATGTGTGGGGGTGTGTGTATAGGAAACAGTCTGCCTAAGACACCCTTTTTGTCTGTGAAAGGAAGTGTTTGAATTAGAAAGAGATTCTTCCAAGGATAAAGCATCAGGGACAAATTTATACATACCAGTAGAAACTGATCTCTGAACTTCATATAGGAAGGAGTCTGAGATGCAGATTTTATAAACAGACCCCTTTGGATCTCTGAAGAGAGGATTTGAAAAGTCAAACACATCCAGACCATGCCTTTAAAAGTAAAAATGACACTGCCCAGTGCCTTTTAAGCAACAGACTTATTTCAAACAACAGAATAGTATTGCTGTTACTCTTTTTCTTACTCTCTCTTTCCCTCTCTCCATGGAGATACACAATTGGCTAAACTTAATGTTGACTAACGATTCTGTTAGTTTAGAGATTTTATCCATTACAGATGTAAAATCCATGGCTAAAACCTTCAATGATAGGGTATCTCACTGATCTTTGCTTCTGAACCGTAAGGCATGCAAGTCAGATGTTCAGAGACACAGGCATTTTCCCTTTGCTTAGTAAAAGGAATGAACTGGATAAGCCAGGCATCATCTGCCTGTCATGTAACAGTATAGATGGCTTTTCTTCCACTAGTGGAAAAAATGAAATTAATTCACCTGAAAATGAATAGTGAAAAGAATTACATCCAGGATGCTGGAAATGGACAGCTATTGCAACCTCCATTGGAGAGAGTCTACAAACAGTAAAAGATGAAGGATGCTTAAGGGTCTGGCCAAGAGGAGGGCCCTTTTCTGAGAAGGGTAGGATCCTGTATGCCACTAAGTGTTTATAAAAGGACTGGAATGTTGCAAAACCTGTAGGGATGAGTGATAGCAAGATGAAAGAGGGTGGCAAACAACAGTAGTGATGTCTGGCAGTAGCTAGTGTAATGAAATCATAGCAACCATAACCAGCAGGTGCCTGGAGAGCCATCATAGAAACTGGTTTTATGATCAATAGCAAGGAGTTTTATCTTTATTATCTCTTATCTTTATTACACAGAGTTGTGAGTTTCACCTGCAATATGAAGAGTTTGATTTGACCCTTTTGAGCTCAGTTTGCACATGTCCATTTATGATTGCCTTGAGACTATGTCTTGGGGGGTTTGCAGCTGGGATCTCAAGCAGCTAGGTTTTAAGTGTCCTAAGAAACAGAAAGTAACTCTATGAAGGTTTCTGTGCTTTGCCTCCAAATAACTTCAAACCAGGTAAAAAACTACTTAATTAAGGACTTAAAATAAAAGATGATACTAGCACAGGGAGAACTCTTGGGAGGACTGACAAGGAGTGTTAGAACAGTTTCTGTAGGTAAAAAAAAAATAAATAATTGAGTTATATTTCTGTGCTGCAATTGTCATATATTTGGCCTTAATATTTCTACTCCTGGCCATGATAGAACTAGTGAGGGCACTGCTGCAATATCCACTCATCTCTGATGCTGCCAGCACTTCTTAGTCAGGGGGGCACAATGGGGTAGTTTGCATAGGAGAAAAGCTGTTGCAAATTCCCTTTTCCCTGTTCACCTATTCTCTTGTTTCCAGGTGACTGGTTTGGGCACCCTAAATGTGATATGTAAGTTCAAAACTGGTTATGAGGGATTCAACCTCAAACCTTTTTATTCTGTGAGACAGACTCCTTTTTAACCTGGACACAATATACATGACTTGACTGATGCTGTTCAGTTCACAGGAGGAGTGATTAGCTAAACAAAAAGTTCAGAGTTATTCAGGGGGGACGTATCCACACATTTGGTTTTGGTTTTGTTTGTTTGTTTTTTTCACTAGGTGTATTTCAAACAAAAGAAAATATTACAAGTGTTCCAATGGCTTCACTAACTGCTACTTCTCCAAAAGACAGCAAGGGTTAAGGATGCATGGCCCTGGCCAATTGTCAGATTTGGTATGCTACAGCCAACAGCTGGTGGAGGTAGTTAATTAGTCCTGCATCCTGCTCAAACTTCAGCCTTTATTGGCAGGGAAAAGCAGGCTGCACCAGCCCTCTTCCCTCTTTCAATTAACAAAGGACTGTGCCATCAGACTACCTCGGCAACGTGCCATGGCATCCCTGTCATTTGCCTGCCTGAGCTTTGCTATAGCAACAGGAAAGCTAACCTTGCCAAAGCAGCATCTGGTCTATGGGTGGCAGATTACCAGCCAAACAGATTTACTAGCTGCAAAGTGCTGCTGACTGCCCCGAGAAAAGAGAGGAAGAGGGAAAATCTTTTGACAAAAAGATGGTTATCCATTTTAAATTTTCTTCCTAAGCAAAAGTTTCCAGAGGTCCAGCTACTGATGTGTGGTTGAAGTATGTCTTTATTCTTTCTGGGCATGAAAGGCATTTGGCAAATTATGCTCTATCTTAGCCACAACATCTTCTGGGCACTAGAGAAGCAAAAATCTTCGTAAAAGACAAATTTCTACTATGCAGTAACCAGGCTGGTTTTGACAGAGCACTGTGGGTTTTTAATTTCATTTTATCACATCTATTTTGTTGTGTTGACACTAGACATGTGTGATCCAAGAATTATGGATCCAACTGCTCATAAACTGCAGGGAAAATTGGAGCTGAATGTCAGCATCATATCTAGTTCCAATGGCCTATAAAACGGAAGGACAAGCAGTAGCAGATTTGTAAACAGTGTGAGACTTTCAGTGGACTGTCTGTTCTCAATAGGGTCTGAAGTCTCTGGATTCATAGAAGGCAGACACATAGACTGTAGACAATGCAGGACTGGATACACCTCTATCAAATGACCCTTGAAAGCAAACAATGTTACAGAGGAAGACCATAAAACTGATGGCCAACACCCAGGGGTTCCTTTTTTTCAGGAGCCAATTCCTTTCTGACTCTAACCTCATCAGTCCTCTAACACTGAGCTGCTATGAAAAAATACTAATCAGACTTTCAAGAAGTATTTGGATATGATTACCATTATGTAGCAAGGAGTAAAAGAGCAAATTTCCCTTCCAGAACCTCCTGAGTGGTGGTAGCTATAGATGAAGCAAGTAGAGAGTGATGTTGCTGCATCAGTCAGAAGACTGCTGCAGATTGGAAATTAAGGTTGATTACCAACACTTTATGAAAAAGTGCCAAAAAACTCTTTAGGTAGTCAAGAGTCTAGATGTTCCTCTTCCCTTAGCTTTAGGTTTCTAAGGGATGAAACACTGGGAAGAGTGTGCCTGCACACGTCTCTCAGTGTTAAACAGAACTATGCTTTGCTGAGAGAGCAAAATCAATAATAGCTAAATCTGGACAAAATAAATTGGATAGCTAGCACATATTTGAAAAAACTCTTGGCAGAATGATAGCCTCACAGATCAGAATATAAATAACTTGAGAGTTCACCTCTTGCATCTATACCAACAATGATTGTAAGAAAAAACCCACAAAAAACCTGAATAAAGCAAACAAACAAAAAGAAATCTTGGGTCCTGAAGCATTTTAAATCTCAATATGAAGAAGGATGGTGCACAAGGGGGTCATAATTTCACCATATCACTTTTTTACCCAAAGATTCTTGCCCATACATTGACCTACAGTTCAGTGTGGTAGCTTGGTGTGCCATACTCATCTCCAACACTCTCACAGTCATTATCTAGTCATTATCACTTCACACCATTCATGGTTTTTACCTGAAGCTAATAGACAGCCCCACCATGAAAGGGGGTCATCCTTGTTCACAGAGGAGATGAAGGCACAAAGAACTAAGGGATCTCCCTGTATTTACAGAATAAGTTTTGCCAGCATGAGTACTGGGCCATGTCCTGTTTCAGCTCTGCATCCTAACTCTTATCAGTTGTACCCTCTTTCATTCTTTCTGGTTCTTGTGCTCATAATGTCCACATGTGATTGAAGCAGAGATCAGAAAACTACAGCCAAATCTTGCAGACCCTCTGTGGCTGACATAAGGAGAGACTCAATACTGACTTGCTGCCACACTGTCTGAGATAAATGCTGAGGCAGGTGCGACAGACCAGGACAATGTTGGGGAGGAGCAGGAAAGAGAAAAAGAGCAGCTTGAATGTCCCTCTGAGTAATCAGCTGCCCCAGACCCTGAGGGATTTGCTGTGCCTTTCAGGGATAAAAAACACAGCAGCCCTTGAGGAGAGCTTGGCCTGGCAGCCTGGAAGCTTCCAGAAGAACCAGCCTAGTGACTACTGGGGGGTTTGTCTCCCTGCACACTCTGAGGAACTGCTTTGGGATGTGACCTCCTCGAGGACCCTGACTCCCCCAGGAGCCTGTGGCATGACCAGCTGAGCACTGGACACAGTGAGTGTGTTTCTGAGTGAGTGCTTTTGCTTTTTCTCAGTCCTTTACATTTTTCAGCTGCTCCCAATGAGAAGTAAATTGACTGTGGCTTGTATATGACTAGCTGCTCCATGAAGTGAAAAGTTTGACAGGGGCTCCAACCTACATCTGCTGTGGCACTCACCACACAGATGTATCCCACAACATCTTGAGATTTCCCTGCCCTGCCAGGAGAGAACAGAGTCCTTCCAAGAAAGACTCCTGTTTGTTTATATCATTTGTGTTCAAAAGTCAGAGATAGCCACACTGATGAAAAACCTTCTGACTCCAGCCTCTGGTATGTTCATATCTTCTTTCTAGATACCTGTTTTTTACATTGGGCTTTACGTATGTGAAAGGCATCTGAGACTCGCTGAGCATATGTGGCGTTTTTTTCCCTCTTTTCTGTAGTGATCAAAAAGAAATCCAGTGGATTAAAAAAAAAAAAAAAAAAAAAAAAAAAGAAATGTAATAATTTCCCCCCTGTCTTTTAGGAAGGGCTGTTAAATTATGAACTGGTGGTTGGAAAGTTACCAAAAAACCTTGAGGGTGCTTGAGCAGTCCCACTGAGATTGATCAAAGAGAGACTGATCCCAGCAGCTGTGGATGCTTCTTGCAAGGTGTGAAGCCTGGAAAGCAAAAGGGGAAGTACCAACAGCCCAGCACACCATGCTGGTCCTTATTTTCAAAAGAAGACATTAATGTTAATGCCAAAACAGCACTGGGTTCCTTCCAGTTAACTTCAGTGCCTAGTCCAAAACCAGTTGTGCTCAATCAAAAGAAAGGTCTGCTGATTTGTGTGGCCTTTGGCTTGTTCCCTGATAGTCAAGCTCTCTCTCACACACATGAATTCTGTAAAATACTAATCAGGATGTTAGAATATGAACTCTTAGTTCCATTTCAGGGTGTAAAATATAGCAGATAACTTTGTGTCTGTCAGATTAACATGTTGTTTTCCTGTATGATAGAGAGCTTATTACTTTAGCTCTAAAGTGATAACTCTACCATGATGGAGTAAAAGAAACAGCTACTAGAATCTGCATCACTAAATTTTGTTTGTCTCTTTCTGTGACCTAGCTGTACCCATAGTAATTTTGTGACAAAATGAAAAAAGGGAGCACACAGAATTCTGATTTAGTCACCTGTCTGTTGTCAGTGGTATGTGGGCTGCATGTGTGCTTTGGAGGAGTGGAATCTATCTGAAACTCTGTCACCTCAAATACAATGCTGGGCCATCCTAGGAAATCCTAATAAATCATTCTTGCTTAATTGCTAAGCTCTCCAGGGCACAGAGACAAGGAAAAGGGCAGCATGCTAAATGGCTTTCAGGATGTCATGAAGTCTAAGAAGCTGAAACCAGGTATTCATTATCACTGAAATATTTTTTCTGAAAGGCTTGCCTGTTATACAGTATAAGAAAGGTATTATTGGGATGTAGAAATTGTTTTATCATTTACAGTGCTGGAGAAGCACCACACTGAAGCCAGTAAGAAGTCACAGGGACTGAGTCTTTTATACAGTCTGAAAACATTATTTTACTTCAAATTATTACACCTTTTCTTATGTGGCACTCAGTTTGAAGCAATTTTGATGATCCTGTCATCTCCAAATGTCAAGAACTGACTCAGCAACTCAATGAGTTGTGTCATATTAGGATCTCAGATTAGTAGTTCTCTGTAATGCAGGTTATTATTTGCTGTGAAAAACACAACCAGAACACTATTCCCAGTACTAAGTTTTAATCCAGAAATAGGTCAAATCCAGTTGAAGTGTTTTATTATCAGTCTATTTTTAGAATGTTCAAGATAGTATGGTGCCAGAAAGTGAAGTTGAGCAGAAAATAAAATCCGAGTGAGATGCTTCTCTTCTTAAGATAGGGAAGATGGGTTATGCATCAATAACACTATTCATGAAAAACAAATTACATCAATTCTAGGTTAAGAAGCTGAGTCAACACAGAGAATCTACCACAGAAACTACTGCTTCTTGGTTACTTGTGTCATGTTTCCTGAATCCAAACATTATTTTTAAATAAGAGAAATTTTTAGTCAGCCCTTTAATACTATTGCTTTTATCTCTTTCTTCCTCCCAATAGTGGGATGATGAAAATATTGATTATTTTGACCTTCATGGAATTCTCAGGAGTGTTTTCTTCGTATGAGTATGTATGAGCTTGTATGAGTAGAACAACTTGAATTTTACAGGGCAATTATTCCATTTAGTAGGTAAAGGGATGTAAATGAACATCAGCTCACTCAGCCCCTACCTTAGACTTTTCCTTTGTATTACAAGGTCTAAACAGGATCATCTGGAAGCTAGGTTAGGCAGCAATTACTTTTGTGGTTGATGCCAAGATATTAATGCAACAACATGTGAATGTCTTTGAAAGTCTGAAGCTACAGACCTAGATATACTGGAAATCAAGTGCAACTACTAATCATGGTTCATTTCTATCTAATGTTTGTAGGTCCGGGTCTGGGCTCTGCTATGCATTTCTTATGTGTGATCTTAAGCAGACACCTGCATTCTCTATCCACTATATGTAGCATAAAACCCTCTCTTTTAATGTTTTTTAAATACAGTGTCTGGCTGTAGAATTTTATTCCTGTTTGACACTCCTCTACATTATGGAAAAAAAAAATACTTTTTTTCTGAAAAGAAAAAAGAAAATCAACACATGGTTTCTTGCCCTTTTCTCAGTATGTTATCTGTGAACTCAAGCAAGGGACAGCCAGTGCTGATGTTTTTCCCATCTAAGTGGCAACTTCCATTCAAATTAATTCTTTATGCAGTTATCAAGTTAGAAGGGCAATGGGAGGCAACATAAACTAAATATAATGCAAACAGGAGAGCAGACTGAAATGAATAATCCACCCATCCCAGGCTTCTTGCCCTCTGCCTCCATTCAGTCCCTGGGATAATTGAAGAGTTTTGCTTAGGCTGGAAAAATGCTCATCTTGCAGTTGCAAGCACATCATGTTGGATTTCAGTTTTATTTTTAGTCAAGTGGATTTGCTGTCTCTTGTCAGCTTATTGTGTTGTATTTTCAGGGACATTTAAACAGAACAAAGTTTTGTTGGAGTGGGCTCTTGCATATAAAATCAAAGTTCTCTTGCTTATTTCATGTTATCATTCGTTCACTCATTCAGTGTCGCAGAGCCTGCCAGCTCTATGGGCATGCAGCCAGTTTTGCATTTACTACTGGGCTTTACGCTGGCTGCCAGTCACAAAGGGTGGTGATAAATGGATTCAGCAGCACCTATTAGGATTAACTAAAGGCTTAGATTCATTTTGAACCCTCTTACTGCCAAAATTAATTATACTAAAATTAATTATGCTATGTTATCCACCGAAGAACAGGCCAAGGTGAAGAAAATACCCTCTTGAATGTTTACTACAGCCTGGAGTTGAAATAATTAGTGTTATCCATAGAACACAGACCCCATCATGCTTACTGGATACATAAACAGGAATGCAAGGTCTTTGCACTGTCTGCTTTCAGCTGGTTTTAGATTTTGGTCTCAGAGACCTTATCCTATGAGCTAACTTCAGTGATTCAGGTCAATCAGAACAGCATCTGTCAAGCAGATTGAAAAGTAGGAGAATCCTTGTATTTTAGTAAAATTATCACTCAGCTGGAATCAAACTAACTGTATTCCATGAGATGGCATTTGGAAGAAATATGCTAATAGAAAATTAATTGAAGTGATTGCTTTGCAAACAAAAAAGGTCCTGCTCAGCTGACATATTGATTACATTCATTCCGTTCACTGAAAAACAGTGCAATGCCATATGGAAGCCCTGAACTTCTCTCCTATCAAAGTAGTGTATTGCTAGATTGCTGGTACGGTACAATGCACCATGGTGATGGATAACCTCAGTTAAGTTTTCCTTGGTCCATGCAGTGTCATATCTTGCACTCAAGAACATTATTAGATGAGAGCTCCCTTTTGAAATTAGGCATTGATGTAACACTGGCAGAATCTCGTCTAGGTTAGACAACAGGCTGCAGGTTTAACAGTGAGAACAAAGTCATGAGAATCATAATGTCCCAGTGAATAACCTGACTCTTTTCTTTTGTGCTCTCTTATGTACTGTGGTAGAGCATAAGGGCCATCTACAACATATATGCAATAAAATGTGCATCAGAAAGCTTACAAGTGAAGGGAAGAGCATCATTTAAAAGATGAAGGAAAGAGAGGAAAAAAAGTAGAACAAAAGCAGTTTTTTAAAAATATTAATTGTAAATTAATGGATTATCAGTCTTCCCTGCTGCTTCTCAATCTAATCCAGGAAAAGACATAATGTATTTTGACTATTTCAGGGAAGGAGCTGATTAATTTATGCTTTCCAAAGTCTGATCTATAGTGCATACTATAATGAAAAATCAGCTTCAAAGACTTCACTGTAAAACTCCATAGTTTGCATTTCTGGGATATCTCACTTTAATAATTTCAGATAAAAGGCTGTTCTTTTCATACTTGTTCAAGTTATAAACAGTTCTGTGTTTCTTGCTGTTGTCTGCTTGACCTTAGCTCACAGAGGAAAATCTTTCTTGTACCTCCTGCAGATAAACATGGTGATCAGTAGACAATTGGCTTATTCCCCATTTGAAAACTATATTATATGGATTTGCCTGCTAGTTGTGCATTGCTCAGAAAGTCACTACAGAGTATGCCTTGGATGAGGAATTTGATAATTGCTAATTTCTTTTCTTACAAAAGTAGTTTTTTAATTACCCATAAAATTGAAGCTGGATTGAATAGGATTGTTTTGTTTATTTTTCTGTCAATGTACTATGTTTCACTAACAGACAAAACAGGTCCAGGCCAGCTCCTTGAAACATGAACCAGAAACATTACAACCAGAAGTATATTAACCATGGGTTCCCTCTGTATCCACCAAGGAGACATATACCTTCAGAGTCTTCACTCCAATTATGATTTGAATCTATATAGGGAGTATAGGATGAACTAAGTCCATCAGCTTATAGTACCCATGCTAAGTTCAACAAGAAGAGATCAAGCCAAGAAGTGGAGGCAGAATTTTGTCTGTCTTCCGGTGCATGGTCTTGTATCCAAAATGGCCCTTCTATCTTCTGTCTTTTGGACTGGCATCTGCATGATGTGGCTCTGCCATGTTTTTGTTTTCCCACCTTAGATTAAAACATTTAATTTTGACATTTTACCTTCCTCAAGATCATCCTTTAAGACTACACTGGACATCATCCAGTAGCTTAATGAATATGCAGCTTATTGATATGTGTTTGCTTTTATCTGTACTGTACCTGGTTTGCAAGACCTTTCTGTTTCTTTTGAAGCCCGATGGTAAAATGTTGGTTTAATTTCTTGCTTTCACATTTTATTCATATCTTTATTTATTAATTTCTGAAACCCAGCATATTTAAGAGATTTCATTGACAATATTTAAATTGCAAAATTCTTAGATCTGGAGCAACCACCTGCTACATAAGAGCAATATTTTAGGATGAGATTCAACTGTATACTATAACCACTCTTGTCTCTTCCCTCTGCATCCTACCTGTGATGCAAAGGAAATGTGAGGAGATAGAACAAAAAGAAACTAACACTTTCCATGATTTGCTCTTGTCTACACCATTGGATGTTGACTCTTTCCTGATACAGATCAGAATGGCTGTCAGTTAGTCTAGAGAAAGAAATCCCTTTTGAAATATTAAAAAACCTGGGATCTTCTCATCCATACCAGGCTCAGATCTATACAAGACTCTTATGCAGAGTCTCCAAGATTCTTGGAGCGGGGATACCTGATGGGAGATTTAATTTAAGTTTTAGAAATCCACAAGCTGATGAATAGGATGAATAAAAGGTGTTATACTTGAGTATTAGCACTCAAGCATTCATTCATACTAGTTCTAGATAGCTTAAAAATTGATTATATATATAAAGGGTGGGAAGTAAATTCTGGAAATGCTTGCTTCATGACACTTTGGAGGCAACACATTCTAAAAGAGAGTTAACTGCTTTACACTCAACATTGATAACAGGTACTAAAAGCAATCAACAGGGATGTTGATTAATATCTTTAATCTTTAAACTTATTAATCGATTAACCTATAATCTTTAATCCATTGACTGTAGATTCTGTTGTTTGTGGCATCAGGTAGTGGCTGGGCCCATGTACCCACTCTAAACCTTTCCAGTGCCATTGCTAGTTTCTTACATAAGGTTTTATAGGAAGCTTCACTTAGAGATCATATATTTAGTAAGTGTCTTTGTGTATTCATGTGCTCATGGTGTCCAGATAAGAGCAGGTGAACAGTGGTCTGGTTAACCTGGAAGATGATATTCAAGAATTTGTTGTTTTGAGCCAAGTGCAGCAGCCATTACCAAGATCCTCCAGAGTCACCCATGAATCACTTCACAAGGCTCATAGCCTTGGAAGCAGTTCTTGTACTCAGGTGGACCTATATAAGCCATGTAGACATGAATAACATAGTACTCTTTCCTGTTCTCCTTTGGCTTCTTCTCCTTCGGCTTCTTATCCTTCTTTGACAGATACAAGTAACCAACTTTTTCATGCCCTTCTTACATGTGTACACAACCATTTCCATTTGTATAATACTTGGAAGCAGAATACTGATCTGGATGAATCATTGCTCTGGTCTGACTCTTTAGCAGATGGTCTGAGCCATGAGTACTTTTTAAAGATCTTGTGACATTTAGTTTCTTTCATCCACCTGCAACTTGTCTAAAGTTCATTTACAGATTTCAGTTAAAGAGTGAAGATGTCTGGACAAGGTGGTTTGGACATGAAATTATACAGTACTTGGATAACATAATACAAGATCACAAGGTCCAGATCACAAGGTCCATTTCTTCTGAAAAAGAAAGAGTCAGAAAAGTGACTTGCTACCTTTAAAAAATCCCTGGGAAGGTGCACAACCAAGACTGCAAGTCACAGAGTTTAGGATGGACCACAAAAAGACAATAAAGATCAATAGGACAGTGATTTTTGTCTATTTTTTGTGTTAAGAAGTACAATTCTATGAACTTTTATTTCTGCAGTGTCCCAGTATTTAAGCAAGGTAGCAGGAGTCAGACTATAAATCGTCTGCAAGCTGACACAGATCAGAAGAAATGCTCTTTAATACTCAGCAGGGCATGATGGAACCTTTTGGCTGAAAGCAAAGCAATTAACAATATAACAAGCAATTATGCCTGATGTTCAGTTAACAACAAAATAAACATGATGAAATATGACTGCAAAATTTTGAGTCAAAACCTCATAGAGAGTTACCATTTGCTCTTACATCTTGTCTATGCAAATAGTGCATCATTAGCAAAGTATTATCTATGTGTTTTCTGCCACTGTTTAATTGCATGGCAGGCGGTTAAGCAGATCAAAGAGCTCTATTAACAAGAGATAACCACACAGCAAATATGATTAAAAGTAATTACAGTAAGGAAGTAATCTGCTAATACTTAATGGTTCTGAGGACTCAGAGAGGAGTTCTCAAAATGATTCTCATAATCAGAAATCAGGGTGTTACTGCAAGGAGCTGACATGGTATTTCAAGTTTCGAAGTGTGAGCTATATTTCTAAATGTTTTCTCTTATGCCTTCTCTTGAATTTCATGCTCACTAGTGACATGATTCAGAAGTGGGAAAACCCTTATCATGATAGTTGCCAACCTTTTTCTCATATTTTGACACCTTGTGAAATTTCCCAGACCTCTTTCATTTCTAACCAGGACATGCCTTTATCTTCCACACAGTCCTTGGACATAAATTTCTGCCAATTTCCTTAGCCTTCCATATCTTACACATCCTTTCTATCTTATCAACTAGACCTAGAGATGATCTATCACTCCTTCCACTCTTCCCTTCTCACTCCACCCTAACCCTTCCGCCCTTCCTATCTTATCTTTTCACTTCATACATCCTAGTGCTACTGCTTCTAATAAGACTTCCCTTTGTCTCCTTCAGTAGACAATTTATTTGAGCAGTGAATTTAGAATTGAAAGCAGATTAATATATGTTCATCTATAATGTGAGAGAGTTTAGCAATCTTCTTGAAAAAGGAGCCTTCTAAATGTGCACCTTCTGTGTCAATCCCATTTTCTCCCTCTTCAGTCTGCTCCCTGACTTCAATGGCACTAGAATGTGAATGGTCTCAATGTCTTCAAGCGCTTAAATATAAGTGCTTTTACAAATGGTTATGTGACATTGCATAGATTCTAATAGTGACTGAAGTTTCACTGTATCACATGGCTGCTGACGCTAAGCATGAAAACTGGAACCAATGGAAAAGGTCACTGAACTTTCCTTTGGTCTGAAACCAACATATTTTGCACAGCTATGACTGGCATATTTATTCATAAGACATGTCTTACTTTCTTACCTTGCTCTTTCTTCTTAAGAAAAACCAAAAGTGTTGCTTTTGCTTTCAGTTTTGTTAGACTTTTCTCTCTTTGCTTGGCTCTCCAAAGATCCTCCAAAGATTGTATGATTCTCCTTGGAGGTAATAGACTGGCTTTAGGCAACCCAATATTTGAATTTGACAGAAATCAGTGTTCTGCTTGTTTCTGGTTTTAATTTCTGAGGTGTCCAGCTTTGTTATATTACCTGATACTTGCATCCAGAGCTCTCTCCCTCTCCCACTAACACTTTGATGATATTGTCTTCTCGACTTCAAAAGTGGACAAGATAAAATATATATACTTCTCATAGTCACAAACAAAAAACCCACATTCCTGAGACAACACTATCTAGTGGGTCATCCCAGTAACTAGCACCTTCTGGTAGCTGGACAATCCTTGCTGCCTTTTCAATGTATTATTCCTGCTTAAATACTCAAGACTGTAGGACTGCATTTCTAAAGGATTCTAGGACACTATTTTCCAGGTTGGCACATTACCAGGGATCTTGCTAATTAATTTGCTCATCTGAAATTTTGTCATATTCACCCCATGTTTTCAGAGCTCTTGATCTGCAGGGTGTTCTGTGAGAAAGTTGGGTTTTTTCCTCATGAGAATCATGAGTTTTCCTTTAAGTAGGCTGGGCTGTGCAAGAAGAAACACTCTTCAGTGGTAAAGCCATCTGATATGGGTTAAAAACATACTTGTCTGCCCAGGCTGCTTACAGAGGAAAGTCCTGCACCATTTGTTGTGCATGGTACATAAGAGGTTCCCATGAACCTGGGACTACTGTATGTGAACTACTATAATTACGGAATTGTAGAATTGCAGAGGTGCAAAAGGATCTTCCAAAATCCTATATTACAATCTCCCTGCGCTAGCAGGGTCAGCCCAATTTTATTTTGATTTTATGCTTGATAAGCAAGTTTAGTACTAAGGTTCTTTGATTAAGTCTAGTAGCACAAAGTATACAATCATAGATTTGCAAGATCAGATTCTTAAAAATGTTTGCTTTGTTCAAGAAAGTTTGTGATCATCTTAAGAAAAAGACATGAAATTTTGGGGTTGAGGAAAATAGGGAAAAAAAGGAAAGGAAGGAGAAAATAGGAATTCTGATAAAATATTTAACTTCTATTTTCTAATAAACTAAGGAGCAGGTAAACTTTTAGATTAAAATCTCTACAGATACTCCCTCACAGATGAATTTCCTTCCTTATCTGACTATTCCAACTTCCAGAAAGTCTGAAATTCCTTTCCAGGATGCTTTTAAGGTGGTTGCTTTTTTATGTTTAGGAAAGACAGATTGCTACAGCTGTGGTGGTTAGTCTGTGGTTTTCTTTCCTACTTCTTCACCACAAAAGTGAATATTGTTTTCTTTACTTATATTTTAATATATTCTCAAAATACAGAATGATGTCACATTCACCATGCCATGCAGTCTAAATAAGGAAAATGGTACACTGCATTTCCATTCCTTTGTGTAATGTGTTTAGCTTGCACTTGTATGAAAAGCTGTGAAGTGTGGGTGGTAAGAGAGAGATTTTAACTGAGATGGGGTTTTTTGTTTTGGTTTTTTTTATATATACAAGTTTTTATTCTTGCTTAATTGGAACTAAGTGAGAGCTAGTAGATCAGCCAAGCCAAACGGTTCTATTAAATAAAATACAAAGCTCAAAGTTAATAATTATTTTTATAGTACTTTACTACTGGAAGAACTAATGAATCCTTTCAGCTAATTCCTTAACCCTTATTTTAGGCACATGAATAATATTCTTGATTTTAAAATAATGTTTAGCCTCCAAAAACTTTCCCTCATTACTTTGGGAGATGATAGGTGCTTAGCATGTAGAATGTGAAGGTGATTTATTCAGGTGCCTAAAAACGCAATCCTGCAAAGATTTATGATTTTAAAATCAGGTTTGAGACTACATTGTACATACCAGAGCTCAGTTTTTAAGTTCCTGTTGTCAGCATTTTGGCTTTTTGATTAACCAATTGGTTTAATATTCCTTTGCTCCAAGTTTGCAACATTTAATGTATGTAAGATAGTTCATGATAAATAACTGCAATTTTATTAGCTGTATAGTTGGAAAGACATGAATGATAAGTAAGATGTCACATAAATCAGTGGCAAAAATTACCAACTTTGAAGGCCAAACATGGCAAAGCCTTAAATCTCTCCATCTTCTATAGATTTATTTGTGAATCAATACACAAATCAGAACTGGGAAGTTAAATTCGAGAGTAATCTACTTTAGATCAAACTGTCCTGATACACTGTAAAATAGTCAGAACTTTGTGCACCTGATTAACTTGTATACTGATTTGTATTCTAACACAATATAGACTAGTTTGAAAACAGGTCTGGTCATGTAAAAAGCAGACACCTGTCTGGCATTTACATGGCAGTAATGAAGAAACTCAGAAGAATCTAGTGTAGCCACATAATGAACTTAAAACTGTCAATGTATTTCTAAAATGTTAGAGGAATATTTTCTGTTTTTCTGCTGGAAATCTTTTCCTCTCTTCTATATGTGTATTTTTTTAAAATATCACTAAAAAAGCAGAAATTCCTGATACAGAGGTGATCTTTTCTCAAGCTCTTCCCTTACTTTGTTGATCTTTTTTTCCATCACCATCCTCACTTTGAAAAATATCACTGTCTAGATGAATGCCCAAACTATGAATTTAAAAGATACTTTCCATCTTTCCATACCCTGTAAAGTCTGATTAGTCCTTAACAGGTAGGAAAATGTTGTCATTTAGCTGAAAAATGCCCAGACAAAGCATGCACAATGCTACCTTTACAGGTGTTGTGAGTACCCAGAATTTCAAAAGAAGTAAAATATCTCTGGCGGTCAGCCCATTTGTGCCTTTCCCATCATCACATATAAAAGCTCGAGCAAAGTAGATGTTCTTAATGCCATATTTTCATCTTATCTTCTTGAATAGCTCTTTTTCTGTGGTTGTTAATTCATATAACTAGGGTTAGAAAAGTCTTCACTTCCTGCTTGTTCTACTTTTAACTTAATTTTGAGCTTTTTATGTTCAGCAACTCTTGCAGACAAATAAAATGTTGTTTTATGCTGTTTTCTTAAAAAATAAAAATAAAAACCAAACAAACAAACAAAAAAACCCCCAATAGATCCAAGATTTTAAGTGGTAGAATGTTTCCTAGCATAGATGTTTTAACCTGCTTTGGAAATAAACACCCAAAGAAACACTGGTATGCTTACAGTACTCACAGGAACAAATCAAACTGCTGTGGGTATTCCTCAGCCTTTATCTGTAAATACAATCCACAGGAGATACACGAAATTTGTATTCTCTATAACTTGTTATTGCTATTTCCTTTGTACAGTTAATGAAATGTTCTGACACATGAAGGCATTGTAGTGCCAGCTCTAAGAGCACTCAGGATGGAGAATACATCCCAGCATAATGGAATATTGATAAATCAGCAAATCCCTGTAGAATATCACTTTGTCTTTCTTCCCTCACTTTTGTTACCTCTTGTCAAGCCCTGAGTTGTCTAATACCTTTTATGTCAATTCTAGAGCTAAAAGGGAAAAGCAGTTTCAGGTCTGCATGAATCATCAGTATAAGTCACTCAGCTGGTGTGTAGATACTCCAAGACAGAGGCCATCAAATCCAGCAGGCAGAGAAATATTGTGTCTTGGGGCGGCATTTCTGCCAGGTTCTGGGGAAGTAACCCTACCTATAGAGAAGATTGACATTGGAACTCAAGGCAGAAGACATGCTTTTCCATTCATCACACCATTAAATTTCTTAGGATCAGAGTTTTTTTTTTTCTGGGGCACATTAATGAAACTTCACAATATAGGTATATTTCCCCAAAGGTGAATATCTGTTCACACACTAGGGCATGAAAGAACAATGTATCTTAGTGAAGCCTACCATAGTGCACTTAACTGGTCTGGGATAGCCCTCCTGAATGACAGATATTTAATTCACAGAATAGTCATAGAAAGGACATCTGAGATCACCAAGTCCAACCTTACACACAAAAAAACCCACACCAAAACCAACCCCAAGAGAATGCAAACACCACACACACTCCACCAATAACAGACACAAAACCAAACCAAAACAAACCCCCCAGAAACCTACAATCTGGCCACTAGAGCTTTCCCTGAGGGGCCACGTCTACACATTTCTTAAATACCTCCAGGGATGGTGATTCAACCACCTCTCTGAGTAGGCAGTTCCAGTGTCTGATCACTCTTTCAGTCAACAAATTCTTCTTAATATCTAATCTAAACCTCCCCTGCTGCAGCTTCAGACCATTTCCTCTGGTCCTATCATCATTCACTTGGGAGAAGAGGCCAACACCAACTCCTCTACAGCCTCCTTTCAGGTAGTTGTAGAGGGCAATGAGGTGTCTCCTCAGCCTCCTCTTCTCCAGATTAAACATACCCAGTTCCTTCAGCTATTTCTCATATGATTTGTTCTCAGTATTCAGTTTATTATTTACAAATTTCTATTTGAAATGTGACATAGGTGGAAAGGATGCTTAACAGCAATCTTATGGTACCTATATTTGCTGTGTGTTCCTCATTTGTACTTTCTGAGATATTTACTGCATGCTTGCACTGAGAGATAGAAATACATGTTTGTAAAATGAAACATAGCTTAAAAAATATGTAGACTGCTGAAAAAATGTTGGCTGTCCCAGGAAATCTAAGTGGTGGTTTGGCTGCTCATATCCACATGAAGCATATACATCTAAGCAATTTCAGTCTCTACCTCAAGACATATACACCACGACTAGGCTCATCTTCATTTATGCATTATTTAGATATAATATCTTAATGAAATTACCGAACAGTTTATCTTTTTCTGTTTGCATGTTGAGATATATATATAAATGAGCTGTGCAAATAATAGATTCTAAAATTCTCCAACTGCACTTACAATTATTTTAGATCCTGGGAAAAATTTTTATTTGTAAAAATGATAATTTCTCATAACCTTATTTTTATGCCAGAGTTGGTTATTTGAGATAAAATATTAATTTCAAGATATTTAATTTGATATTCAAGTAGTATTTTGATACTTTCAATATTTTTAATTATTAACTCTTAATCTTCTTTGGAAAACAGTTACAAAATCTGTTCAGAAATGGAAGTCTGTAGCCTACATGCTGCTTATTTCTTTACCCAAATTATACTAACTACAAAATGACCATTTCATGTCACCTAAAATCAAACACAAAATTTGAGCCGAATTTACTGCTAGTTTTGCTTCCTTTCAAACTCTGCTTTTTAGCATTGAATCAAATGCACCATGTAGTCTGTTACTTAAATATAATGGGATGTGAAATTCACCCTGGATGAAACAATGCATTTCCTTTTTTCTTCTCCCCTTTCCACTAGTAAGTCTTGCTCTGGTATATCTTGCAGTGCTGCTGTAGGACATCTTTAGCCTTTTGCCAGCTGAAAGATAATTGTTTTCTATCACTCTGAGTCTCGAGTTCCATGCATCCCTCCTCCTCCCCCATGCAGTAGATTGGAACTCCAAGCTTCCTGTGAGGTCTCTGCAAAAACCCCAAGGGCCTCTTCTGCCACCATATGTATGTAATCACAAACTGAAAACTCTTCCTCTTAAAACATAGGGTTGCCATGTGAGATAACTATCTGCAGATATGAGCTTCACACTGAAAGGAGCTCAGTTGTTTTAATTGCCCTTTTACGCTTGTTTTTTTGTTTGTTTGTTTCTTTCTTTCTGGTTGCACACACTGGTATCTACTTAATGAAGGATTGACATTAAGTAAATCAAGCAAAGTTTGACTTTCAGAAACTTACAGCATGCCAGATCTTCTCCATATAAAGAAATATGCACCAATGTGTAACCAAAATAAGTTTAACTGCCCAACTGTAAACTTTGGGAAGCTACCTAAGCTACACTTGTGGGCAGAATCTAAATTATTTTAAGTGTTTCTCATTCATACTCACCTAAAATTGTAAGAATGTATTTCCACTACAGGGGCCTAAGAGTTCTAAGAGCGCTGAATCACAAGCGCCAATATCTTGCTTGTATCAACTCAATGACCCACATTTATATTCAAGGGCCTTTGGAAGCCTTGCATTCTGTTGCAAGGATGTTTTTTGTTGCTCATGAAGCAGCTGCAGATTCACTGTGGTTAACAGCCTGCTGTCAAAAGGTGGCCAGAAAAAAAAAATTAAACTGGTAATAATATTAAGCTAGAAAAATATGCTGAAATAAAAACTATGATTGTTCATTTGCTTCAAGGAAACCTTAAACATGATGAAATGAGGATGCAGATTCACAGGACTGTGTTGCCTACCTGGAGTGGGACCTCCATTGGGTACCTCAGTTTGTGAGCTATGTGAAAATAAGAACCATTTTTATATGAAGCAGAAGCAATTTCGGTATTATGCAGAAGTTAAAATCAGTTATCCCAAACAAACCAAGAGGGTGAAAACAATTTAGAGTAATTACGTTACCAGAGGACCTGGTTTTTATTCTACCATTTCTTTTCTCAAGATAGCTTAATATAGTAGTAGGAGGAGCAATATTAATAATTTTGAGCACCACTTTTGCTGTTGAATGAAGAAACAGTAATATGCTTCAGAAATTAAAATGCCAGTGGAATGCAGCCAACCTAAGAAAATATGTGACTTGTTCTTTCTAAGAAATGCAGAGTAAATCTAATGTACAAAAAAAATTAACTCCTTATTTAATTCAGTGCTACAATGTTATATTAAAAATCCTCCAAATCTAGGAACATTTTAGAATTTCATCAAAAGAAAAAAAAAAAAGGAATCTAGTTATGAGGACAACATTGCCCCCAGAAAATGGATATTACAGTTAAACCCTGATGGAGCACAGACTGCTTTTGTGAGGAACTGGACAAGTCAGGCTGAGCCAGGCTTCAGATGACCTCAGATTCCATTTAGTGATTATTCAAATTCTTGCAACATGGAGAAAGAGGATGGTGGATTTCAATTTTGGTAGGTTTTGTTTGTCTGTTTCTCCTACAAAATGTGTGCCTCTCAATTAAGGTCTTATATAAGGCTCACATTTTAAGATGTGCTAACATTTACACTTTGACTTAGTAAGAAAAAAATTCACTCAAAGTAGGCAAAATAATGACTTCACCATCAACTGCAGAGCAATTTGTGTTGTAAGGGTAACCTTAAGTATCCATCCTTTTCACATTATTTCATTAAGCATTTGCGTGTTTCTTTTTATTGTTTAAAACACTAGACATGGATTTTTATGGTTTATTCCCCCTCCTTCCTCAACACAAAGGAAAACCCACTTTGCATATGTTTCTTCTCTTCTTTATATTTATGTCAACATTTTCTTTAAAAATTTTGAAAACATATGCTGGTTTTAGAATTATTTGCATCAGTGTAGCTGAGTGATGTGATGATACATGAGCAATGATAACTAATTAGTTTCATGTGTATAGATATTGATAACATTAATGTCATTTAGTGATGTTATGCAGCAAAGGCCAATAAGATCCAAGGGCAAATTTATCTTTTGAATAAGATGACTTATTTATAAACCAGATGGCAAGTTTCTATTTTAACTGGCTACTTGTTTTGTATACAAATAGCACTGTCTTATTTTCTTCAGAGGAACTGTTTGGTCAGTGAATATATGACAGGAACTTTGATTTTCCATAAGTTTAAGTTTCCTTGTAAATTAGAAATTGAAGGAAAAGACCAAATTTTTGCCAACCCACACAGAGCATTCAATGTCTATTATCATATCTCAAGTGTAAGACCTTTACTATGCTGTCTGGGTTTGAAGTAAAAAATTATTGTGAGCAAAAGATATCCCCTGTGAAAAGATGTTCCCAGTTAAAGAGGACATTAATTAATGCAAACTGCTAATATTTGAAAAGGGATTTTTTTTTAATGTGTATAAGATTTGATTCAGTCCTCTAGAGTAGAAACCACTGAAGAAGCACATTCCCACTTGAAGAGCATTAACTCCAAGTTTGTTGTCACTAAACTAATCTTTCCTTATCTCCTATTTAGCAGAAGGAATTCCTCTCCCAGTTGGAACTGCCAGGTTTTTCTTAGAAATCCTCCTCACAGAGGAGATTCTCAAAGCCTAAATTCCTCAGATTGTTTTGTCTTGCTAATGACTTCAGAGCACAATTGGATGCCCAACTGTGCATTCTTTGTACTTCGACTAGTTTGGGACTGATTTGTCCATAGGGGGAAAGTAGACAGCTACAATTAGGTCTGAGGGAATCCTCTCTCAGAGCATGTGGGGGACAAGAGCACTGCTGCTCTAGCAGACTGTGTTTTCTCTGCAAAAGGCAATAGCTAAAGAAATGGGTTAACAATGGGATGAAAGGTTTTCTCTGAAGTCATTAAACTGTGAGGAAATGGTAAGGGTCATGAATTGTTACATAAAAGGAATTAATGAGCATGAGGTGGGAGGTAAAAGTATTAATGGGTTTCTGACACCTAAGTTATAAAGCAGTCAAGCTCCTGAATTGACAAAGAGCGCCTTCGTATTTTAGTCGTCAGATAGTTGCATTTCAGTGTTTTCAAGTCCTGAAATACTGTATGGCTTTAAGCAGCCATACAGAAATAATTGCTCATATCTCTTAATCCTGTGAAAAACATAAATCAACCTACAGTACATATTCTTCATATATTTGTTTGTAAATGTCTGTCCCTGTTGATTTCATCAGGAAAGGTCACAGGAACACCCTGAACCAGAAGGACCCTTGTGTTGGGATTAAATGTACAGAGCAGAAACTTCAGTGAGTCTGGTGAGACGATGAGGGAAAAGATGGAGCACAAATAAGTAGAGGTGATACTATAAACTTAAAATTCAAAACTGGAAAATAATATGTATTAATAGCAGCCACCACCCTCTAGGTCATACCAGAAACTTGTAGTTTATGTTCAGGGAGACATGAAGATAGAGGAACAAGCTGGATCCACAGCTTCTGGGGAACCGCTATCCTGTACAACTTCTTGTCCTGATGACAAAGCTCAAAACTGTCATGTGAACACATGAAATGTGTTATTTTGAATGGCAAATAGCAGACAGTGTGACAGGCAATACTCCAACCTAGGTGGACTACCTGGGGGCAGCAGCAAGCATAGTCCAGTCTAGTAGGATGGTTCTGTTCTCCTCACTTCCAGGGAAAGCATGGGGTAGTGCCCCTCAGGTACAGAGCATGCATTAGCAAAACTCCACATCTCCTTCGTTTTTCCTGCCCACCATTTAAAATCTGATCTCCAAACTCATCAGCTGCCTACAGTAATTTCTAAACTTCCTTGACCTGTTGATTTTCAGCAGCAAAATCCCCAGGGTGTGTATAATCGCCCACTAAGCAGATGCAGAGATGCCTACATTTTGATAGTACCAGTTGGAATACATTGGTGATTTTTACTACCAGTTGCTAATTTGTTACTGTCAAGTATCAGTGTTGGAATACGTTCATTGTCACTGAAGAGTCCACTTAGCTGCAGGCTAGCAAAGCTGTTGAATACAGAGCACATTTATTGTTGTCACTTGAAATCAGATTAGTAGAGCAGGACATTTATTTTAATTCCTTCCAGGTGGCATAAAGCCTTGGGTTTTTGTTTTGGATTTTTTTTTACCCTTTCCAATTTAAGAAGAGTTTGTGGTTTAGGAATTAAAAGCCTAATTAAGCTCCATGTCTAAACCAACAAAATAACAAGACAAGCAATTCCTTCTGACACAACAGCCTTTCAGGTCGGACTTCAGACTCATCTAAACATCAAATGGAAGATCTTCTATGGAGAAGATTGTCTTAAAAAACATCCTAAAAGCTGACAGCTTTAGCTCTTCAACATGGCACCACTTTACTCCTTCACAAACTATTTCAATGCAAATATCTATATCTAACAAAAGTCACGGGGAGAAACTTACAAACTTTTTCACTTCTGGGTATCCTGTAACACATCATGTACAAGAAATGCAATAAGGCAAGGTTTCTAAAACTACAGTGTGCAATGTCTGAATAATAGCTGTGGCTACTGTTTATGTAGAACAGGATGATTAAGAAGTTCTTCACAGTATTTTTATGTGTGTAAAGAAACTTGGCAGTTGGAAATGGGGAGAAGAAGATACTTTCCC